>OZ005651.1:230961479-232254812 GCA_963930645.1 Salticus scenicus
CAGTTTTATTGAATCAGTTTTTAAAAATAATTAAAAATTAATAAAAATTAAACGCTTATATTCAATGACAATATCAAGAATATTATTCTTCTCAAATATTCCACGTAGAACATCGATGATATTCCATTTCAATCTGAATACGGTAGTTTTGGCTCTATCTATTATGGCTCCATATACACTTTCATAAATTAAAAATTCTTTTCTTTTCTATTAAAAAACATTTTTTTCCAGGTTAATAAAAAGATACATTTTTAAAATCCCATAAATTTATAAGTCAAAATAATTTAATTTAATTTTTTTTTTTTTTTTTTTTTTTTTTTTTTAGCGTTTTGCAATTTTCTTGCTTCAAAGTTAATATATTGTTAAATTTCTGGCTTGGTTTTATTTAAAAAAGTTACAGTAACAAAAATTTTCTCTACTTTTATAAAAATAATAATTATTAATATTATTATAACCAAATGACAAAAATTCATAATATATTTAAAACAACAATGGCTAGGTGATGAAACACTTAAACTATGTATTGGAAAATCCTAAAACAGAATTAAAGTTTGTAAAATTTGTGAAAAAAATAAAAAAATTGCATTTTTAATTGATTTTGATTCAAATTCCTTACAATTTATTTTTAAAAATTGTTAATTTACTTTTTAGCATTATAACACTTTATTCTATCAAAATAATATGTTTCTATGTTTCAGCAAAAGTATACGGCTAAAAAAATCAATAATAAGTCTGATATTTTAATAAATTAATTCCCTCATTACATTTCTAGAAATAAATTATAAAATTTAAATGTTTACCCGTATAAAATTTTAAATATTTCAAGGGTATATATATATATATATATATATATATATAAATGATAGATAACATAATAAAATTTAATCTTAAAATTTAGCAATTAAATAGATCTAAAACAATACCAACACACAAAAATATAGAACTGAATTTAACTAAGAAGAAAGACTGACATATATATATATATATATATATATATATATATATAATTTGGATATGAAATATTTTACAGAGATAATAATTATTGGGGGATTATAATTATTAGATTACTAAAAAATTTTACTTTAATTTTGAATATATATTTCTGTCTGTTTCTAAAACTTAATGTTTTGAATTAATAAAAGTTAACTTTAAAAGAACAATAAACTCTAAGAATTTGTTACTTTAAAATTTTTTTTTGAAATTATATATGATTACATTACATGCTAACAGACGGCGCCAAAACAAAAAATTATTAGTTCTATCATGTAGGGAAATTTGCTTTGTTTTTAGTATGCTTTCTCTGAAATTATGATACAATGAATTAATCGTGTGAATTGTTCGAATTCTTTCGAGCTTTAATTAGGTATAGCTAGTATATCTGATTGATGGTTCGTAGATCGTACTGCGCTATTATGCAAAAAAAAAATGGAAAAATCCTTTTTCGGGTTGGTTCAAAGATTTCTAGCGCATGTTTAGATGGTATCATTTTGGTCTTACAAAAATAGCTTCATGCTTTAATATATAAGATGTTAAGTTGTTGTAATATAGCACAGACACTCCTTTCTTTGAAAAGTTACAAAACGCCTAGGGAACATTAGATTTGCTATATGTACTGTTTCAGTTTAGGCATTTCACATAAAATGTCAGAAGAAACGACTGTTTCAAAATCGCTCTATCAAAAACGGTTGTTTCAGAACTGAACAAATTCTATCATTACGACTTAGAAGAAAAGCTGTGATGAGTAACAGGCAGAGAAAAAAATTATGATTTAAGTTACAAGAGACAGAATTTTTCCTTAATTTAATAATCTAAACACCAATCCACTGTTTTCTTTTCTTTCTTTCTTTTTTTTTTACTTTTTATCAGACGTTATGTATGTCACTTACTTTTCTGATAAACTAATGTATTTTATTCATTAATAAAGATTTTTCAAATGATTATCTAAAACTCGTTTTAAATTCAAACACTGCTAATCTCGCTTTTAAAAGTTACGAAATATTTTGATATCCTACATTTTAATTATGCGTTATAAAGCCTGGTGAAATAGGATATAGACGAATTTAATCTGTCATATTTTCCTACTTTATCTGATACTTTAATTAGTCTTTCATTTATCACCAAAACTAATGATGAAGAGAACTTAAATATCATGTTATATTCGTAAGTCTCCGCCTAATTTAAAATATATTTAATTCGCTTCTTCGTAGTCTCAAATAATAAATAAAGTATTTTCCGGATAAATGGATGGTTAAATATTATGTCGCTTAATTGAAGTTGTATGAAGACATTTTCAATTAAAACTAATGATATTTTTAAAAACATTTTTTAGGGATATACTGTATTAGAGCTCAATTTATATGTATGACAATATATCTTTATAAAATTAATGCATGTTAAAAATTTAAAAAGTGAAAAATATACTTTTAAATAAAATTCTGTCATTGTCAATTTCATGCTTTTAAGCTAAAATTTGTGTAATATAAGAGGATACATTAAATTTTCACACACAAAAAAAGAAAGATAAAATGTTATAATAAATAAATATTAAAAGGAAATCTTTCTTTAATTATAGATGTTTGTTATAATTTAAACTGAATTAAGTGTAATCAATATGACTTATAATGAGATTATAATTACAGTAGAGCGCCGATTATCCGGATCGGTCGGGACCGAGGCCGATCCGGTTAACAAAAAATCCGGGTAATTGGAGAACTTATAAAACGGCAAAAGAAAATTAATCAGGAAACGCATTCCTACCTTCTCTAATTCTTTGGGGGGGAGGAGGGGGGGGGGAATCCTAATCCTTTCATTCAGTCTTTTCCATTCTTCTCCCTCACTGAAACTGGGTGGAAGAAAGCGGGTGAAAGAGGCAGGGGACAAAAGGAGCGATTTCGACTGTCTTCAGAGAATCTAAAGATAAAAATAGATTTTCGTGTTTTTTTTTTTTTTTTTTTTGGGGGGGGGGGAGAAGACTGGGAAAGGGAAAAGAAATGCTCCTTGATCGATCCGGTCAATTGGACATGCCGGTTAATCGGCGTCCGGATAATCGCCGATAAAGAATGATATTTACTGAGCACAAACATTATAGTAGGAAGAACAAGTGGTTAAAATTTCAGGAAATTTGGAGTAATATATCCTGAGAAAGCAGTAGATAAAGTAGCGACCTCTGGGAGCAATAACAGCACTTATCTGTCTAGGCATTAAGTCAAACACCGATTGGATGACATATACGGGTAGAGCACTTCATGAAACTTCAACACGATGTCACAGTTTATCGATCGTGGTTACTGGTGAATGGTGCCGTGTGTTGTAATTAAAAGTACACATTTATATATATATTAGTATATAAATAATTTTTCATTTAAGTATATAGATATTTATGTATAAATAAATAAATAAATATATATATATATATTTGTTAGAATAATGGAAATTAATCATAGATCTGTATATAATATTTGGATGAAAAAGTTTTTTCTTTTAATTAAGAACAATATCTATGTATATTTAAAAGTGGAAAGATGCTTGTAAAATTGAAGGAGGAGACAGGGGAAAATGAGAGATAGGGATCTCGTAGATTGACTGACGACCCATTTGACGTTAAAGAACAAAAAAGGAAGACGATAGTTTATAGCAGTCATAAAATTTGAATGGAGGATCAGAAAAAAAATCAACCCATGCTATCGGAGCTATAAGCCCAACTCTCTCTTCAACCTTTCTACGTTCGACGAGTATTATTAGAAGTGCAAGAAATGCTTCTTGGTCACCTACTCTTCGGCGGAGACAGTGATGGAATTCCCCAGTGATTCTCCAGATATAGTGATCCTGCGTCCTTCCGCATTCTCTGCCTTTGATTGTATTTAATTACAAATATTAAAGATATGAGAGACCCGAAGACACCGCCTTCTCTTGCCAAACATCCATGATTCGTCTCTGGGAATAATTTATCTGATGGAGTCTTTGGTGGTTCTCCCTATTCATGGATCCCGAAGTGCCTTCAAATTGTGGAATCTACGGCTGTCTATTATGCTGATTGTGTTTAATTATAAAGATTAAGGATATGAGAAGTCTTATCCTACAGTTTTAGCTTGGCAAACATCTATGATTCGTCTCTGGTTGAGTCAAAATTTTATAGTCTATAATATATATATATATATATATTGTTAACTACTCCCTTTTTCTCTCTCCTTCAATTAAGTCTGAGTTCTACCATTAAGGGGTTTTGAATAAAAAGAAACTTGAATTAAATAAAATATTAGTTTTGTAAAAGGAGTTAAAAAATTGAATAAAACAAATAATTAATGAAATTCTTTGTCTGTTCAGTAATTTAAGAATAATTTACTTAAGAAAATTTATTTGAAATTTGAAATTATCTCCTTGATAAAAAATTAATTTTATGACCCATTAAAGATATTTAATGAACTTGGGTATTACTTATATTATTATTATTATTTAGAAATAGATCAACGCAATGTAGGGTACAGATTGGAGAATCTCTAAAGAACAATTTCTCTCCAACACCGTGCCAGTCGCTTTTCAACAATTAAACAGTCATTCCCACTGGTGCGAGATCAGGAGAATGCGCTGGATATTATCCTGATATCGGTGATGTGATAAATGTTTACCATGAGATTTAAAGAATCAAAATATTACCGATATTGTATCGTTATTCTGACTCGGTGTTTTTCACAGCCACTTACAATTACTCTGCTGGCCACCCAAAATACAACACGAAGAAGGAATGCAAATATCAGAATGATATTTACTGAGCATATACATTATAGTAAGAAGAACAATTGATTACAATTTCAGGAAATTTGGAGTAATATATACTGAGGAAACATTAGATAAAGCAACGACCTCTGTGAGCAATAACAGCTCTTATCTGCCTAGGCATTAACTCAAACACCGATTGGATGACATATACAGGGCTGTTTGCGTGCCGGATTTTTTATTTTATTTTCCACCAGTAATTTTTTAATAGTGATATAATTAACAATTTTCTTGTAATGTTTAGCAATTGAATATAGCCAAAAATACAATTCGTAATTACTGGTGGGAAATAAAATAAAAAATCTGGAACGCAAACACCCCTGCATATACGGGTAGAACAATTTATGAAACTTCAACAGGAGGTCACAGTTTATCGATCGTAGTTACTGGTGAATGGTGCCGTGCCAATCGCTTTTCAACAATAGCCATTTTCATTGGTGCGAGATCAAGAGAACGCGCTGGCAAGAGCAACAGTCGAACGCATTCTGTATTAAGGAAGTTTTGAAAAATACGGACAACTTTCGGTCGTGCATTGTCCTGCTTAAATGTTGCTCTTATGGAGGCCTTGAATATAGGACAGAGCGACTTGCTTTAACTCGTCAGAAATGAATTGGCGTTTCAGAGTGCCAGGAATGAAAACAAGAGGTGACTGAGACGTATATTCAATGGTACCACAAACCATCACTCAAGGTGATGATTCAGTATGCGGCTACCAAAACTATGCGGCTACCAAAATCTAAAAGCTGCGTCACTGATATGGGCTCCTATAATGTGTGATATGTGATCAACGACGAACCTGGACGCAGGAATAGCGTTATGTCGCCTTTCAGACAAATCACAATCTTTTTTACAGCATCATGATTGCCTCGTCCGTATTTAACGGCATTGTGGATGATACACATTGCTTGCTGGCATTCGAAATCGTCATACTGCCCATTAAACGCAGTGATGGTATGGGGTCCCATTCGATACACGTCTCGATCATTTCTTGTTTGCGTTTCCGGCAGTCTGAATAGCGGCCACTAAATTTCTGAAGAGTTAAGGCCCGCCACTCTGCCCTATATTCGAGGCCTCCATATCGCAACATTTAAGCAAGACAGTGCATGACCGTAAACTGTCTGTTTTGTCCGGACATTCCTTGATACAGCATGTGTTCTACTGTTGCTTTGGTCAGCGCGTTCTCCTGATTTCGCACTATTGAAAATGGCTGTTTAATCATTGAATGGTGACTGGACCGCCACCACTCACCAATAGCTACGGTCGATGAACTGTGGTATCGTGTTGGAGATTCATAAAGAGCTTGTACCCCAATATTTCATCCAATCGCTGTTCGATTTAATACCTAGGCAGATAAGTGCAGTTATTGCTCCCAGAGGTCGCTGTTTTACCTACTGTTTTCTCAGGTTACTCAAAATTTTCTGAAAATTTAATCAATTGTTTTTCCTACTATACTACTGTATGTGCCCAATAAATACCATTCTGATATTTTCGTTCCTTCTTGGTGTTGCATTTTGGGTGGCCAGCAGTGTATTTATAAATAAACTTGTTTGTATGCTAAGAAACTGCAAACGTATAGCATTACAAAATTATACTAATTTGCATACAGCCAACGATCATTAGGAAAGGTGAAGGCCAGACTTTCAACGGAAGGGGCCCCGCATTTTAAAATTATAATTGTCGAAAATCAAATCTAATATGATAGCTAAATGTGTCGCTGAAATCAATTAGGCGTCATTTTAATATTAATTCCGTGTCGGTGATGTCGGAACTCGCACACATTTTTATCCATTATGCATCGGCAATATCATGGACGCTCGAAATTGTGTCAGGTATCTGACATCAGATCGATAATCATTTTATGTATTGGTGAGGATGTCGGTTAAGCGTATACTTTCGACACATAAAGGTTACGAATTGCTAGCATCGAAATGCCATCTCGCGTGTCGGACAAGTGATATCTTTCTGATACAAACATGTCACTTCTGCGTTTGCTGGGTATGTTATAAATTATCGTCGCATTAACTACATATACATGAATATGGGGATTATAGATTTTTATTTCTTATTTTTTAAAGAAATAGAAAATATAAAATTTAAACGTTGCAGTACATAGACTCAAATTAATCGAAGTTTGTTTTAACAATGTTAACTTGTTTAAAAGATTAAGAAAAAAAAACTGATATATGTTACATTGCTTTTTTAATGTAAGATTATTATTGGAAATAATGTGCGAATTACTCATTGTTCTTTTACGGGGAAGTAAGAAAGAATTTACGAATATCACGCCCTATTAGGGCTGATTATATGAAGTTCATTATTATTATTATTATTATTATTTTTAAGAAACTAAAAGTAATATATTTTTTAGCATTATACTACAGGATAGTTGTTACTGGAAACTGCTTGCTTAAGATTTATACTCATTTAAAGGGACGCACTAAAGAATTTAGATACATTACCGGTCTGTCCATTGCAAAAATAATCGAACTGGATAAATATTCAATGCTTTTCGCTTTTGAATATTTACTGATTTATTCAATGATTCAAATTTGTTTTAATCCCTGATAACTCTAAATGTTCAGAAAGCCAAGTGGAGCTATTTCAGATTTTATTTAAATTTAAAAAGGAAAAATTAGGCACTTATTCTTGACAATAATACAATCATTAATCCTTTAACGCAAAGTGACCTCTCCACAAAAAAGCAATTAAAAATTTCAACTGTAAAAAATTATTCTGGAATTTTTCAAGAAAATTTTATTTTTATAAATTAACGGGAAAAAATCATTTATTTCTTTTCTTTTAACTCTGTTTGTAAATTCTGGTGGTTTTCTATATTATATTAGAGTAATTACCTTGTCACGCAAAGAGTTAAACATTTAATCATAAATTAAAGATTTTAAATGATGAACATTATTTCGATGAAAAATTAACAAGAAAAAATATACATTCAATTTTTTTATCTTCTGTTGTTAAAAACAGTGAAAGTTCATATTTCTATTTGTATGGAATCATAGACCTATTATAAGAGTGGGCGGGACAATGGCAACCTTTTTTAGTGGCAAAGATAACTCATAAAATGGTCATGTGACTGTTGGTCTACATGAAGCCAAACTGACCAATATTGAAATTTACTCGCCATGCTTTAATCTCTGTTTTTTATTAAGCAGACGATATTTCTCCTTTTTCTTTGAAAGTTCTTTTTTAAATTTTTATTTTACTTTAAAAGTTAGATTGTTTTGAATTTAAAAAGAATTTTATAGCAAGAAATAGAAATTAGATGTACTTTAGAAGCCCTAGAAGCATAGATATAGTAATATACATAGATCTATCATCCCCATGTTAACGTGCAAAGATTTTTGATGCCGAAAAAGTTTTTGGCATCAGCCATGATGAGAGAGTATAAAACTCGAAAACAACAATGGAATAGAATGTTGATATCATAGATATAGTAATAAGACATGGTTGATATATATTGAAAATGCAGAAGTACTGCGCGGCTTTTAATTGTAGAAATAAATTTATGAAAGGAAGTGGAATAAGTTTTCATAAGAAAGTTAAATTTAACTAATTTATGAAAAATATGATTCTTTATAATCAGTTGCTTTGTTATTATTATGGTTTAAATACTGTTTTGATTTTTAATGGAATACTTTTTTTTTAATTTTAATATTTTTTAAGTTTTTATATTAGTAAGTAATATCGAATTTTCAAAATTCTTTTAAATGTAGTTAGCAGTGGCAGAGGTAAAACCCGCTTGTTTTAATATATTATAACTAGTATTACCACAAGACTTTCTTCTCTATTTAATCCTATACAAATTTATTCAATACAAATTATTTATTAAGTTATAATTTATTAAAGATATTTTCCATGATGAATGCAGACGATTTTTTTCTTAAAGTAGTATAATAATAAATGCTGATAAAAATCATTTTTGTGCAAACTTGAAAAGATATACAGTCGAATCTTGTTAACGTGAATCTCAAGGGGGATCAAAAATCTGTTCATCTTATCAGTAGTTCATGCTATCAGTAACTGATCATCATATAACTAAAGTAATCTTCATTTTGACGGGGATTGTGGTAACAGTTCATGTTAAAAGTAATTCACGTTAACGAGGTAAAAGAAATCGGTTGCTTCGTTTTAAATTAATACAGATGTATGGTTCAACCATTCGTTTTAGAAATATTGACGAGTTCTTTCTAAAATATCCACATTGAAAATTTACACAGGCCCCGGGGGAAGAGCACTTCCTTTCCAGGAGGAAAGCAATGCTCCTACATGCACACATTTTTTTTTTTTCAAGTTTATTACTACTATTATCAATAATTCATATAAATTTTACATTCATGCGTTAAAAATAACTCACATTATATACATTTATATGAAATTTTGTCCTATACTGTCATGTTAAATACTTAGAAAAGGAAAAAAAAAAATAGGATGGCAGCGCCACCTGTTGAGCGATTGATTCCCAAATCTAATCAGCACCAGTTTAGGTCAAGGTCCAACAAGTTTGGTCGAATTTCGTTCATATTAGGGGCTATAATTCGAAATTGCATCTTTAGTTGTGTTAAGCGTTTCTTACTGTTTCGAATAAGGTTTAAGAAAATATTATGACATTAATTAGTTTTTCTGCCTGTCTGCTCGCCCACCTGTCCGCGCTCAATTTCCGAGTAAACCCAATTTCTGCTATATGTTGTGACTGGCCGTTAAAGGGTTAACGCAAATTTTCTTAAAGATGAAGCTATGTCCAATCGTTTTAGCTCTCTAAGAAAACACTTAACCCCAAAATTTAATCAAAATCATTACATTTATTTCCGAGTAAACCTAATTTCTATTATATGTTGTGATTGGCAGTTAAAGGGTTAAAGTAAAATTTCCTAAAGGTTGAGATTATGGGCAATTGTTTTAGCTCTCTCCCTTAAAAAAAAAAAAAAAAAAAAACACTTAACGTCAAAATCGTCACATTCACTTCCGAGTAAACCCATTTTATGCTATAAATTGCGACTGGCCGTTAAAGGGTTAACGCGATTTTTCCTGAAGATGACCATATGTCCATTCGTTTTAGCTCTCTAAAGAACACTTAACCCCAAACTTTTATAAAAATCGTTATATCCTTTTCCGAGTAAACCTAATTTCTATTATATGTTGCGACTGGCCGTTAAAGGGTTAACGCGAATTTTACTGAAGATGATGATACGTCCATTCGTTTTAGCTCTCTAAAGAACACTTAATCCCAAACTTTAATAAAAATCGTTATATCCATTTCCGAGTAAACCTAATTTCTACTATATGTTGCGACTGGCCGTTAAAGGGTTAACGCGAAATTTCCTGAAGATGAGGATATGTACAATCGTGTTAGCTCTCTAAAGAACACTTAACCCCAAACTTTTATAAAAATCGTTAGATCCATTTTCGAGTAAAACCAATTTCTATTATATGTTGCGATTGTCAGTTAAAGGGTTAACGCAAATTTTCCTAAAGATGAGCATATGTCCAAACGTTTTAGTTCTGTTAAAAAAAAAAAAAGACACTGAACTTTAAACTTTAATCAAAATCGTTATATCCATTTCTGAATAAACTCAATTTCTACTAGATGTTGCGATTGGCAGTTAAAGGGTTAACACTAATTTTCTTGAAGCTAAGGATGTTCCAATTGTTTTAGGTCTCTAAAAAGCACTCAACCCAAACTTTTATTAATATCGCTATAACCATTTCCGAGTAAACATAAATTTCTACTTTATATTGCGATTGGCAATTAAAGGGTTAACTCTAATATCTCAAAACATGATGTTAAGTCCAATAGTTTTTTCGATCATAAAAACTTCTAACCAGACAGAAATAGTAGACAGAAACGATAAATTTCTTCAAATGTCGTTATTCCATACAAAAAAAAAAATAAAGGAAGAAGAAGAAAAGAAAAAGAAAAGAAGAAGAAAAGAGAGAAAGAAAAATGAGTATCTGGAGTTTTTTCATTCATCTTTAGTACATAAATTATTCATAAATTTTTTTTGCTAAATTATCTGTGTGTATTCCCGTGTATATTCAGTCGGGGAAAGACATCCACAAGAGAGTAAAATGGCCGTCTTTTCCCGAAAAAAAAAAGGCATCACTTTTTCGGCCTCGCTGATCAATCTATGTCTTATTACTATATCTATGCCTAGAAGTTATGTAAAATTATAAAAGGGTTTTATTTCACAGGTAAGGTTCTTTTTAATATTTTAATATTTCGCTCTTTTTAAGTAATTATTTTTATAAAATGATTATAATTTCTATACTTAATTCTCTAAATTGAATTTGTTTAAATATAATATACCTTATATGATTTCAAAAATGTCCATGATCTTTTATGTGAGTTAAAGCGAGTGTAGACAAACCGAAGTTATAAACACTTTTGAACTTTGTTGGAAAGAGTTAATAACAAGGTAAAATAAATTTCAGCAGCTGTTTCGTTTTACACAAGTTTTCTTGCTTATCTTTTAATAATAATAATAATATTATTATTTACATTCAGAACAAAAAATCGCCGATAACGCGATAAATGCCAAAAAAGATAACCCTTTTCAACCTAACATGGTTTCATCTTTGCACCTTTTCTTATATTCCCTTAATAATGGAATGCTCCGTCCACTCTTATAATAGGTATATGTATGGAAAAATTTAAAAATACAGAAATAACATTAAAACTAAACTGAGGAAAAAAATAATAAAAAATTACATTTTTATATATTTTTCAATAAAGCAATATCATGCAGAGCCTGATTAAGGGGGAAGCACACATTATCTCCGCTCTCACCGGAATATTTTTACAATTATTTTTTACTTCATGTCATAGAAATTGCACGCTTTGACGAGGAAATGTTTTTTATAAAAAATGAACGGTGTAAAACAATCCAATTTACTCACCGTTATTAGACACCAGAATTCTTTTAAAATAATTTTTAATGATAATTTTTTGTTTATTATAGGAGGAAAGTATTTGTTAAAAAATAACGGTGTAAGTATAAATAATGTGTGCTTCCCCCTTAATCAGGCTCTGATATCATGTGTATCTAACACTTTTGTATTTCGAAAAATAAATGTATAAAAATGTTTTGAAGTAACTTATTTTAATCTCTTTGAGTGGAGGCAATACTTCATGATATTGATATCAAAATTATACGAAAGCGATAAAGGACTTTTAATCTATCTTAGAAAATTTCGACATTTCATTTTGTTTTGCTACTTTCTACCTCTGTATACATTGATATGTTTATAGATAATTTGTTTCAAACTTTGAAATAAAACCTTTAAAATAAAACCTTTAAAATAAATGATTGATTTTGAAAGTAAAGACTTTCCTTTTATTTTAATACTATTTTTATTTTATCTATCTTTATTAACTTTTCTCTATAATTGTTTTTGAAAATTCTTTCGCATCAAGTAACGTATTTTCCTAAACTTAGGAATTATTTTTTAAAACATAGATTGTTTCAAAAAGAAGTCTAATAATTTGCGTTGGGACTGGGGAGAAGAATAGATTAAAATAGTAAATTAAATTTCCCCCTTGAAACTGTTTTACTGGAGATAACTATTCCTAAGAAATATAATGCCTGTTTCAATTTTACTACTCAATTTCGTTTTATCAAATACTAAAAAAAAAAAAAAAAATTGAATAGTATTTCTTAAACCTATTCTTGCAAGCACAATTTTTATTTTATTTTCAATTACATCTTATTTCTCAAATGTAATTCTTCAATATTTTTACAAATTCACGATCATTTGTGAAAATTTAGATGATGTATGCGAAGTTTAGTTTGAAATAAATCGCACGGAATGCATGTTTTAAAATGAAAATATCTGGGATACTAAATATAAAAAATACTTTTGGAAAAGAATCTCAGAATCGTTGGGAAATATTTCATTCAGAATGAATCCGTTATGAAATATTTCTTTTCTCATGCGTGAAAAGGAATGTTTCATTCCATATTACATAAGTTTATTTGTTTTGATGAATTCTTTTTCATAAAATTTTGCTTTTAAATAAAAACATAAGATTTATTTATAGAGGTAGTAGCGTGAGATGGATATTAATCTTTTCTGGTTACTGAAAAAAAAAAAACAAGTACCGTCTTTTCATAAAAATCTGTGTAAGTTCTTAGCAAAATGTGAAATGAAATGAAATAAATAAAAGAGGAAACTTTCTAGAAAGTGGCAATAAAATATGCTCAATAAATTATTAAGAACGAATAGCAACTCTTATGCATTGGAAATTATTGAAAAACATTGAAAGAGGTGTTATAAAATATATGGCAGTATAATTGCCAACTTTATCCCTTTTTGAATACCAGAAATTTTAATAGTTTTATATATATATATATATATATATTTCTGTAACAGTTTTCATTGGTTAAATAAAATATAAATGTCTCAAAATTTTCCTGTAGTTAAAAACGACGAAAGTTGGCAACTTTGTCTGACAGCTTTGGCAACATTATCAGTTGCTAACATTTATAATTTACTCGGAGCATTGTTAGCACTACTTTTTCTTTCGCACCACTTTTTCTGTAGAGTAAGATTTCTCCAGTATATAACTGCGATTAAATAAGAAAATTACTTTAAAAAAGTGGTATGAAAAGAGTTGAGTACTAACAATAGTCCAGAATAAGTTAAAAATGTTAGCAACACTTCATTGTTGTAAAAAGAACTTTCAAGGACACTTTTTAAGAAAACACAACTATAATTCTCATTATGTAGAAAGAATTAGTTTTGAAAATGATTTATTCCCTATGATCACGCATGATCAAATATTGGTGGTCATGTAGACAGCCTTCTAAAAACACAATTTTAGGTAGAGTTTCTTAAAAATAGTAGAAATCTGATTTAATATTTTTAAGGTAAAATATACGTAGGAAAGAACTAAAAAAAGTACTGTAATTACCTACATATAAATCAGATAAAATAAATCACTTTTATACTAGAAACATTTACTTAACAAACGAAGTTACATTTGTACGAGGGATTTCTTCGTACAAATATAGCTTTATCTGTTAATTGAAATTTCTAGTGTAAAAGTGATTATCTTATTTGCAGAATATTCGTAGGATGGATGGATGGATGGTTGGGTTTTACGTCGCACTAGTGCTGCGCAGATGGGCAATTGGCGACGGTCTGGGACATACCCCTAGAGGTGGTCCGGAGATATGCCATCACAATTTTGATCCTCCACGGAAGGGATGGCTCTCCAGCTTCGTGTGACTCCCAGAGGTATAATTTTTAATGGGAACATGGAGGACATTGCGGCCACGACAGATTTTACGTGCACCAGCCACCATTAGTGTACACGACGGTTTTTGGCCGGTTCGAGTACCGAACCCGCAATCTTCCAATTACGAGGCCGGCGCTCCATCGACTGGGCTACCACGGCCCAGAATATTCGTAGGAAATTACGGTGTTTCAATAAAAATAAAAGCATATAAATAATCAAATTTTCAGTTTATTTGAATAATGATTTCAAAGCAATATTCTAAACAACGAGAATAATTTAGTGCAAAGTGAAAGAAACAGTGTTTGCATTAATATTTTATAGTAGTGCGCTTAAAGCAGACACAAAATAATATAACAATAGTACTTCAAATAAATTCATTTAGGCTATATCAACAAAGAGCTCATAAACTAAGTAATTTGAAACTTGTCATTTATTAGTTTTTTTTTTTTTTTTTTTTTTTTGAAATATATAAAAAAAATCGGAATTGAAATTTAACCAATATTTTTTGCATATTTTACACAGAAACACTACTGTACAAATGTTGATTTATAGAAATTAAAAATTTTATTGAAGGATTGCGGTATATTATAAAATACTACTACCCCCCCCCCCCCCCCCCCCAAACCCACCCTCCCCACTTTCAAAATGACTTTTAAAAGATAATAATTATAAGATAAAAAACTTTTTATATACCATGTTTTTAAATTTTCTGTTGAATCATAGCTATAGAACTATATTATCACTTTATCAATGCGTATAAAATTTTTAAAGTGATAATGACATCAATTTTTTGTGAGATGCATAATTTAACTTTTTGCAATTTTTTAGCGTTCACGTTTAATTAAATGTAATTATTTTTATGTCTAAAGAAAATGAACTCGTAATTTTTTTTGGCAACAATTAAATTATAGCTAATATTTTAATGGCTATTTTTAAAGCTATTAGGAGGTCATTATTTTCATATTTTAATTAATTAGAAGAAAACTAATCAAAAATTCGAAAATCGGGCATCAAAGTATTATGCTGTCATCGGGTTCTGAGTTTTCTGAAAGTTTCAGTTGTCTAGCTAGTACAGAAGTTAGTTAAAAATTGGTTACAAGATTTGTACCTAACAAACAAACAAACAAACAAGAATCGAAGTTAATAAAAAGATGGTAAAATAGCAATTTTTAATTTGTTTAACTTTGAGAAATATAGTAGTATAGAACATTTGTTGTTTTAAATATATTTTTGAAGTGTAAATTTCTACAGGTGCACATCGTACAGTTTCTTTTAAATTCAGAAAATATTCATCGAATCATTTGCTAAAGAAATTTCAGGGCCACGTTTATTAATGTTACAAAATTCATGATTTGGCATTTTTCTTTGTCATAAAAAATATTTAATTATTTACACGTAAAAATTAGTATGTTTAAACTAAAATTTTATCAGGAATTGGCGTTTCAAATTCAGCTTCTGGTAAAACGACGGCATTTATTAATATTATTATTTAAATATATTTTTATGTAGTTGGCAGTTTAAGAGTTTATTATACACCCGGAGATTTTTTTTTTTTTTAATAATGTAGTTTTATAATGATACTAAATTATTAATAGAAAAATAGTGACACTTATAATATTTTTATATATATATAAAAAAAAAAAAAAAAAAGTCTAAGCGTAATGCAATTGTAACAACTACTGAAGTGAAAACTTCTCCAAACGCACTGCGCACATATCTAGTTTCAAAATCATCTTATCTGATTCTATTCTAAAATAATTTTACATGTTTTAGCGTCTTAATAATTTATGCAAGAAAATTCGTGAGCTTCTCTTTTCCATGCAAACAAATCTGTAATTGAGGTTAAATACATATATGTATATATATTCCCAAATGTTGAATAACGGTTATTTTAAATCGATTTTGAGGAATGGGGATTATTATTTTTTACAAGTTATATGAAAATGGTGTATATAGTTCTAAAGGTTCAGTACAGGGACATGAAAAAGAAATGCAATACCTTGGAATTAAAAAAAAAAAAAAAAAAAAAAAAAATGGATATTAACATCTTCATATTAAAGTTAACACTTCGGCCGTGTTTTAAACACAGATTATTATTATAATTCTAATTATCTATAGAAAAGATTTTGCCCATGAAGAGTGAGAGTATTCATTATCACAAAAAAAAAAAAAAAAAAGAAAAAGAAAAAAAAACAATGTTTTATTATTTCTAAAGATCAAACTTTCTAAGTTTTTGACTGAACTAAGGAAAATATAATTGAACTTATCTGCAATTTCCCTTGAAGGAAGATTTACTCTTCTAAGTTTGTCATCGCCAAAGTGATTGTCTAGTTAATAACACGTAATTTGTTGCTATATAAGCTATATAATATTGAATCTAAGTTTTTCAGAATTGCAGTTAAAGCGTTTATTGATGATTAATCATCCTCAATAACTGACAAGATTTATGAAAATGGATGTATTTGAAATGCAAGAGGGTATGCTCTTGCATTTTAAATACCACTATTTAGGAAAAATAATGTTTTTTAATAAATATCTGAGAATAAATATGGCAAAGTACATTAAAAAAACCAATGTTAATAAAAGTTTTGGAGCACATAAAGGGTGTTTAAATATATGTCATGTTACGCGATATCTGTATTTAGTTTGAAAATTATGGTTTGCATATTCATTTTTCCCAACATTCTCATTAATATTCCGTAATGTTGTTAATCCCGCCCTTTTTTTCACACCATTAAATTGCTAACAATTACGATTAAATAAGAAGAAAAATATTGTAAAAAAATGCTGGTGTGAAAAAGAAGGCGGGGCTAACAATACTACGCAATATTAATTAGGATGTTGGCAGATATGGCATATTTTGTGACACTCTTTTGCTAATACTTGTAAGATTTTATATTCTGCGGATTTGACTGGCTTAGTGAAATTAAAATTTTTTGTAAGAAAATCTTACATGGAAAATTTCACTTCATTTAAACAATGTGCAATGTTGACTCTAATTTTACTCTAACAATTTCTAACATGTTCTAAAACCTTCCATTTCATGGTTATATTTTCGGTTTTCCGTGTTTCTGTATTTAATATCTTATTTTCTTTTATTTACAGGATGTATATACAGACGAAGTTGGTTACGTCACAGTTGATGACCATGATGAATGTCAATTACTTAGCCTAAAAAGGAGGGGCTACATTACTAGATATGCATGGTCAAGGAAATTTGACACTTGCGATAAACAAGATTATGTGATTGAGGTAAGAGAAATAGAAATATTAAGTTAGTAAAATAATGTAATTTCTGAATAAAACCATTTGTTTCACTTTATGCACGAATTGCAACGTGCGTAGATTTTAGTACCACTATTTTTGAATAGTAATTTTTATTTAGTTACAAAGATTATTGCAAAAGGTTTCTTTAGGGATAAGTCGTACTGAAAATTCAACTCAGTATGATTTCTGCTTTAATTGTTTTTAACTAATCATACCTGCCAACATCCTAATTAATATTCCTTAGTATTGTTAGCCCCGTCTTCTTTTTACATCAGAATTTTTTTTACAGTATTTTCCTTCTTATTTAATCGTAATTCCATTTGGAGAATATTACTCTAACAATTTAATAGGGGGGGGGGAAGGAAGGGACTAACAGCACTACGGAATATTAATGAGGATGTTGGCAAGTATGACTTAAGAATAAGTTCAAAATTTTAAATTATGTGATGTCGTTTCTTATATTGTAATATATAATTAAAAAGTAAGAAATCTAGTAAATATATATATATATTTCTTTTATTTGTCTGTCTCTCTTGCTTGTATTTATTGAAACAGAACTTTTATTCAAGTCAAAATATTTGTTGAAGAATTGTTTCTTATTATTGCTAAGATTTAGACATTATTCGACTACGTGTTGTGTGCAAAGGTTAACATCCGGTTTAGCGGAGGAAATGGGCAAGTTTATTAAGTGATAGAGGAATATAGGATATAATCTGAGAATATAAAAATAGGGTATAATCTGTCTTTTGCAAAGCAAAAACTTTCAGTGCTGATATAAAAACGCGTTTTATACCGTTCTGAAAAAAAGGGGGGGGGGAAATAAATGAATCTCTTCCGCTTTATTTTACACCGTAGTAAATCGTTTTATGTAGATTGAACCTTATTAGCCAGTTATTGAAATTCCATATTATTCGTGGGTAGATAATACTTTAGATATACCGTTTTAAGGCAATAATTTATCGAATTACTTTTTCAACCTCTAATCAGGGCCTGATTAAGGGGGGAAGCTCGCTCATACCGGAATATTTTTACAATTATTTTTTACTTCATGTCATAGAAATTCCACGCTTTGACAAGGAAATATTTTTTATAAAAAATGAACGGTGTAAAACAATCCAATTTACTCACCGTTATTAGACACCAGAATTTTTTTAAAGTAATTTTTAATGAAAATTTTCTGTTTATTATAGGAGGAAAGTATTTGTTAAAAAATAACGGCGTAAGTATAAATAATGTGTGAAGAGCGAGCTTCCCCCTTAATCAGGCCCTGCCTCTAATAAGTAAAAATATAAAGGTTACTTTGAAAATTTTTCTTAGTTTATTAGAAGTTCTATCATCCTTATTTTGGGCACCAGTACATCCAACAATATTCAATAACAATGTAATTGATGAAGTTTTATATTATTCTTAATACAATAACAATAATGAAAAACGTCATTCATATAAAGAGATCAGTAGTTTAAGGTTTTTAACAGAACACTTCTTATTATGCTTTGTTCAAATTTGAAGAAGCAATATACAATCTCATACTTAATTTATTGCAAAATTAAATCACTTAGTTTGACTTTATAAATTCTGATCATTTTCAGCTGAGCGACTTCTGCACAGTCTTAACAAAGTATTTAATTTTACCTCCAGGCTGAAAGTTTTTTCTAAAATAATGGCACAGATTTATGATTGTCATAAATAGTCAAATGTCCATAAAGTCAAGTCAAGTCCTGAGAAATACTGGTTGTCTATTTTAGAAATAAGAAGATAATGCATATATATGTATAGACTTGCGTAATTATGTACAACGCATTTACCCAAAAGTACAAGAATGTTGAGTATAAAAACAGTTATCTGTCGATTCAAAAACTTACTTTCAAAATAATTTATGATAAATTTTCTCTAAAGAATAACTGCAAAAGTAAATAAATAAATTAAAAAAAATGTAATGAGAATTTTTACGTGTGATAATCCTTATTGAAAAAAAAAAAAAAAAATGCATTTTTATGTCTCATAATAACAAAATGCATCCGTATCTGTTACCCCATCAGTTGTGAGAAAATTAGGTGTGTTGGTGTTTGGGAATAAGCAGGGCCTGATTAAGGGGGAGCTCGCTCATACCGGAATATTTTTACAATTATTTTTTACTTCATGTCATAGAAATTCCACGCTTTGACAAGGAAATATTTTTTATAAAAAATGAACGGTGTAAAACAATCCAATTTACTCACCGTTATTAGACACCAGAATTTTTTTAAAGTAATTTTTAATGAAAATTTTCTGTTTATTATAGGAGGAAAGTATTTGTTAAAAAATAACGGCGTAAGTATAAATAATGTGTGAAGAGCGAGCTTCCCCCTTAATCAGGCCCTGGGAATAAGGCCGATTGACTGCACTAGGATTCTAGGCGTGAAGAGGAGTGCCTTTCGTGGAGGTCTTTTTAAGGGGTCCTAGCTCGTATTTACGCAAGTTTCGGGGAAAACCACGGAAAACTCCGAAAAGCTAGGCCGAAGAGTGCGACCTGGGATCGAACCCGGCACCTCATGTCCATCAGCTGTGAGCTTAGAATCGCTCGGTCGTTGGTGGGCAGTGCGAAAATTAGAGTGAGTACGAACAGTGAGAGAAAAGAGGGAAAAAGTTTCAAACTGAACTGATTCAGTGTAAAAATTATAAAAATCATTAAAAAATTTTCAGAATGAAAACATCAATTAAAGCAATATTATGTTTAACATGTTATTACCTCTATTAAATTATAATAATTTTTTGTCATTGCTGTAAACAGAACTTGTTTGTAGGCTATTTGAATGACGTATTTAAGTTTCAATTCAATAAAAGTATGTTAAATAAATTAAAACGTTACAGAATGGGCAGAAGAGAGAGTTTCTAGGAGATGAGCAGATTTACGTAATATAATAAACATTTCTCTTGTTGTATACTAAAATTTAGGATATTCTGGAAAATTACAAACTTCATCCAAACACACTTAAAAGCTTCACTTCAATGGCTTGAAATCTTGTATGTGATATCGCAAAAGAAGATAAAAAAAAATATTGTTTTTATTTTTAAAGTTCTAGATAAAATGGGCGATCAAATTATTAGAAATTTTCTTTTATTTTGGCATTTTTTCTATTTTCTAAGGAATTATTGGAAGAAAATAGCCTTGATCTTCAGACATACAAAGAGCATTCCTAAACGACCTTTTTCCAGTAGCGATTTACTTACGAGTACAATTAGGGGAACAATCACAAATTGAAGAAACACAAATAATTTGGATTATCTTGTATCATAAAAAATAACTTAAACATGATTCGTTTATTTTTTACAATATTTGTATGCTTTTTTCTAGGAACACAAGGGATATTTAGGCGAATATAAAATTTTTTTGGCAAGTATTTTGCTTATTACAAGACTGGATTTCGAAATTTTTTTTACAAAACTTGCAGAAAGACCAAACATTAAAGAAACATTATTCTGAAACATTAAATGCACACATTAATTCTGGATGACATTTGAGTATTTGTAGTAAATAAAGTTTTACAACGCATGCGCGACAAATAGTACTTTTTTTAACTGTATAGGTTCAAAGCTAAATATATACGGCAACGTATGTAAAAATTCATTTGAATCGAAAATTAAGAAAGTTATCATAAAGAGAATGAGCTAGATTTTAAATATTTTCCCGAGATACAATATCCTAAGGGATTTTTCTCATGTCAGGTATCTAATTTAGAGATTTAATTATTTCAGCCACATTCGAAAAAATCCTTCTTATGAAAAACCCCTTATGAACTCACAGATCTTAGTATATATATATATATATATATTGCTAGAGTTACAGTCCCATAAGGGGTTTATCACATATCAAGCATTTAAGCTAGACATTAAATGCTTGAATGAATTAAATTATTTCATCCACACTTAAAAAAAACATTTTTGTGAAAACCCCCTTATGAGCTTGCAGTTCTTAGGAAAACATAAAATTCAGCTCATTTATTTTACGATAACTTTCTTAATTTTCATTCGATTCAAATGACTTTTAACATATGTTCCTCCATATATCTATAAACCTATGTAAATAAAAAAGTGCTATCTTTCGCGCATGCGCAGTTATAAAATATGTGCAACAAGTACTCATGTTTTATCGAAAATTACACGTATGCATTTTATTTTTCAAAATAATGTTCCTCTTATATTTTGTCAAAATTTCCGCAAGTTTCGTAAAATTTTTGCTGAAATCCATTTTTGGTATAAGCAAAAAACTTGTTAAAAAAAAGTTCATAATTTTAGAGGAAAAAAAAAAAAAAAAAATATATATATATATATCTGTCTGAATATTTCTTGTATTCCTGCAAAAAATCATAAAAGTATTGTAAATAGTTAGCAAAATCATACGTTAAAGTTGCAAGCCATTTATAGCTTTTTATGATACAGGTTAATCCAAAGTATTTGTGTTTTTCTTTAATTTGCGGTTGTTCATCTAATTGAGTTTGTTACTAAATAGATACCAGAGAGTGTGAGTTTATGAATGCTTGATGTTCAAGGCAGTTTCGTCCAGTATTTGCTTAAAAATAGTAAAAATATCAAAATAAAAAATTTCTAATAATTTAATCACCTTCTATAGATTAAGCAGCTAACCTCACCGGTTTATGAAGGTTGCTAATAAATATCCTTGATTATTAGAGAAGATATTTGTTGGAATATTAAATATATAGGGGAGAACCGTGTAATATGGACCATGAGAAAATTTATGTTCAACACTAGATGATGAAACCATCTCATTGCCTTTAGGGAATATTATTGTTATACAAAGCATGAAGTGACTTGTACATGCGTACCTGTATTTGGACGATTATGAAATTTAGTTTTCGGTTTATGTGATCATTGATGTAACGAGTATGTTAAAATGAATGTATTACTTTCTGCTGTTAAATAATTGTAATATAATTTTCGTCTTTATAGTAGAAAATGTACATATTTTCTGAACAATTTTGACATGTGTTTCATGGGCGCCAATTTGCATAGCGATATGTGATTGGAAACAACGTTGCTCTATTTATGCGTGTAATATGAATCACGCTCTGTTGTGTAATATGGACCAGTGATCCAGGATAAAAACAGAGAGGTTTTGTTAATGCTCAGCGTACATATGTCTCACACTCAAAATCTTGAGGCTATAGGCCAGAGAAACAGGGGTAATCAAGCTATAACTTCCTTTGCATGCTACCCACTGGATACAGCCTTTGGACCTCCCTTTTTTTCATCCATTAACTATTATTTTATTTTGCTCATTTCTACTATTCCCAAGCGAGGGACAAGGGCACGAAGGAACATGCTGGACAGTTCGTTTCACAATTCCAAATGTATCAACTGTTCGGGAAGGACCCCTATGGACCACTTGGTCCATATTACATGAACATATGTGTAATATGGACCACCTATACATAAAAAAATTACACTCCAGAAAAAAAAAAAAAAAAAAAGACGCACCAAGAAGAAGTGGGGACAAAAATTGGTAGATGGGGTGGAATGGGGGGCCCGAATGGGACAAAAATTGGTAGATGTGATGTACATGTGGAGAAAAACAATTGATTACAATTTTAGAAAATTTGATTAAAGTAAACAAGTCAATAACGCGTTGGTCCACTTCCTGCCCTTATGTACGCAGTTATTCGGCTTGGTATTAATTGATAGAGTTGGCAGATGTGCTCCTGTGAAGTATCGTGCCAAATTCTGTCCAATTGTTGCGTTCGATTGGTAAAATCCCAAGCTGGTTGTACGACCCTTTTTATGATGCTCCAAACGTCCTCAGTGAAAGAGAGATCCGAGGACTGAGCTCAACCCCACTGAGCCGCCTATTAAGGGTATTTGAAGTCACTGAAGTACCAGTTGCACGTAGGATCGACGATAATGATGAATTGGTGCTTGAGTCCATCAAAACCTGTATGTATGTCAATTTGTGTCCAGTTTGCATTACTCCTTCTTAGTGCGTCACTTTTTTTTGTTATGGAGTATAATTATTTTCTGCAATTATTATTAGTTCTCAGAGTGCCTTACCAAGCTTGAACCATGCAACTATAGAATTGTAATGAGCAGCCAACAAATTAAATTTTTTTATTTTAATAATTTTAGTTTTATGAGCATTCTTGCTTAGGGGGTCCATATTATACGGATCTCTCCTATATTTCGCATGGCAATGTGGAACTTTTTGTAAATATTTTTTTCCAGTGAAAAAATGGTGTTTTCTCTGATTTATATTTGAAACTATTACTATTTGAATATTTTAATGATATTAAGAGTTTAGATAGACGCAACAAATTACAAGTAGAATGATGAATTGAATTCATAAGCTTAGTATAGTCATACTAAGAAATACTAAACAAAGAAACAAGGAAAATTTACATTCTATTGATAGTTATGCAAAACATTTATAAAGAAATTGACTGTCTCAATTAAAAATCCCTTCCTATCCGAAATCTATTAATTGACACCCCAATCTGACACCCAGTTCAAAATCTATTAAAAACTAAATCTATCTCTCAACAAAATATTAATTTGTTTTTCAAATATTAAATAGCTTTATTCAAACATAGTACAGTCTTTTAAATTTTAATCCTCTCTGATTATAAAATGTAATAAAAGTGTCCTTTACCCTCTCGATTTGTTTTGAATTTCAAAATCCTTACTGAAAAGAAGTGAGTGGTATCTAAATTGGTTTTACTATTTAAACTAAATGAGGTTGAAAGTTTTAAAACTTTAATGTAATTATCTCGAACTCATATCAAATACGTTGGCAGTTAACTCAACATCATTAACGAAGAAGCACGACATAATTTTTGGAGAAATTTATTAAATTAGATTCTTACGGTTTGTCGGGTAAGCTGATAAATGAGCGGTAAATAAAATGTGATATTTAAGACAGTTTTCAAATAAGTTTCTGTTATGAAATAGTAGATGTTATTAAACAATATTTATGATGCTTTAAATTTCGTAGTTAAAAAATAAATAATTAGAATTCTTGTTAAAACACAAATGTACCTTATGAAGAAAAAGAAAAATTAAATGTATAAATAGAAATAAAAATTTATAGTTGTACCTTGCATTGTTTCTTAACGGTTATTTATCATACACATAAAATTGCTAAATTTATTATTTTTCCATAGTTATTTTTCTAAAAAATTCTTTAGCAATCGTTTCAAAATTAAATTTAGAACTATCCTCTTTTAATGGCACATTATTTTGCGGGCATTTAAAAATATTGCCCTGTTTTGTTTATGAAACTGAGTTTGTGAGGAAAAAATATTAGTTTTTAATTTGTTTTATTCGTATTTTGCATAAGAGTTCACAGTTAACTTTTTAACTGACCGTTTAAATCTAGTAATGGTATATTAAAATTACTTTGGGGATTGAGATTGATTTAAGAAAAGAAATCCATTTAACTTTTTATGTAAAATTAATTTAATTTTTCATCCTTTATAAGGCCATGAGAAGTATTTTTGCCACTGAATCATTAATTTTAAATCAGAAAGGCGTGATAAGCTACTTTTCCACACCTAATGTTTAAGCACTCACTTTTGTAGTAAAATTACTTACTATGGCATCAGATAGAGAATTAGAAAAAAAAAAAAAAAGAGTGACACTTGTTTTTTTTTATTTTTTAATTTCATGTATTTTAGTAGAGTGAAAACAGCAGACGTTGTTAAGTAGCTTTCCACGTCTTTCCCATTAAAAAAATTATAATTTTGATGGCAAGTAGATTTATCACGGGCAGTTAAAGGGTTAAACGTGAACAAATGAATTTTCTCATTTTAAAAGCTATTACCAGAGCCTGATTAAGGGGGAAGCACACATTATCTCCGCTCTCACCGGAATATTTTTACAATTATTTTTTACTTCATGTCATAGGAATTCCACGCTTTGACGAGGAAATATTTTTTCATAAAAAATGAACGGTTTAAAACAATCCAATTTACTCACCGTTATTAGACACCAGAATTCTTTTAAAATAATTTTTAATGAGAATTTTCTGTTTATTATAGGAGAAAAGTATTTGTTAAAAAATTAACGGTGTAAGTATAAATAATGTGTGCTTCCCCCTTAATCAGGCTCTGGCTATTACTGTAAAAGAAGCATACACTAGTAGAAAAATTAAAAATTGGAAATTAGTTATACTGATACTATATAATACCAGAAAATATAAAATGAGAATCACAAAGAATTTTTAGCATTGTATTGTAAAAAAAAAAAAAAAAAAATTCGCTTTATTAAATGAATTTTATACTTAAAAAGTAGTGATGAAGCTTCGTAAAAGTTAGCAGCAAAGATGATGCTTACACACTTTTCGAATATAAAAAAATATTATGTGATTCCTCTTGATTTTTCAAATGTTTAGTAATTAATTAACATTTGAATAAATTTGAATCAGTAAATATCTCAATAAATGAACAAAGTAAAAATTATAATTTCATATTTGAGCTTCCCCAATTTCGTATAGTTGTACAATGAACTTTTATCAGAGCTGCCAACCTAATCCGGAGGATTGTTAGTACAACCCGTTTTTCCACACCAATTAGAGTATAAATTAATTAGAGTATTAGAGTATAGTTAATTAGAGTATTTTTCTTCTTAATTCATCGTAAATACATTTGCAGAGAATTACTCTAAAAATTAAGTGGTGTGGAAAAAGGGGCGGTACTAACAATCCTCCGGATTACATTGGTAGCTCTGTGTTATGCATCCGAATATTTTTGCGTGTCCCCGAAAAAGTATTATAAAAGGTAAGCGCGCAATTTCCTGTAATGACCACACTGTATCAAAATTTTAAAGTATTATTAATTTCATTCTATTTGAAATAATTTAATGCAATTTAGACAACAAAGACCCATATAGGACGTAATACGTGCAAATTATTTTATGCTTCCGTTTAAAAGATTTAAAAGTGTTAAGAGACTTTCCATAGTGACCAAACCAAAATCTAGCAGTATTAAAATTAATTTCAAGTAAATTTAGTCCAAAGGCTCTGATGTATAAGCATTCTTCTCTGTATTGCCTGGTCTTATGAATGAAAACATCTACACTTTTCACATTTTTTCCAACAATCGTACTTTATTTGTATGGTGTGCAAACATATTTATGTGGTTTCCAATGCAAATGTAACATTTTTAGCAATGCTGGAATTTCTGTATCAGCCACTGTGGCAATGGCAATCAAAAACGCGTTTTTTTAAGTGTCTCCTCTCTTAAAATATGCGACTGGATTTGCTTACACGGACGAAATAGTTTTAGCCAAAATTTTAGAGGAATTTCTCAAAGGAAAGAAAGAAAAAAAAATGAGTAAAATTGGTCTTCAGAAATCAAAACCTATTTCAGTCAATATGAATCTTCCATTATCAACTCGGTTCTGAACGAATTTCGACCCTTTTACATTTGCTGCCTCAAAAATTGCGTAATTAAAGCGATATTGGTCATATTTTGAATCCCACAGAAAAATACTTTATATATTTAATTCATTACTTTGTATATTGTTTAAAAACTATACTGAAGACTTTTGACGATTAGAAAAGAAAATATCAAAGTAAAAAAAATATTTTGATAAATATAACAAATGTTTTAGATGCAACTGACAAATTAGCAAAGTTCTCAAACCGTAAGCGTTAGTCCTTTAACACTAACAATTAGCAGTGAAAGGCTTTTTAGAAACAGTTCTTTAAAGTAATATATGAAATATAAAGAAAAAGAAAAATTTATTTATTTAATGTAAGAAAATATTTATGTCTAAAGTATGAAGCTAGAAGGGCTTCATGCTAGAAGCACTACACTAGCTTCATGGTCTAAAGCTATCTTATATATTTTTTATATTAATTTAGACTAATTTATAAAATGCATGTGAAACGTTCGAAAAGTGAATTATAATGTTTTATTTATAATTAAAATGAACATCGGAATAATATGCCTAGACAAACTAGTTAGATACTGTATTTTCAATTCATAGTTATTCAAAAAATTCTGCAACTTTACGTGGAAGAATTTATTTTTCTGAAAGGGTTAAGTTATATAGAATTAATTTGCAACCTACTAAAATCTGTGCTTGTCATAGAGATTCTATTTCTAAGAAATTTTCCTCAATCAATATTGATATTTTAAAAAGGTTTATTGTGTTTCCCCTAATTTTTTTTTTATGTATAAAAGAAATTAAAAAAATTTTAAACAATATTTTCTTCATTTCTTAATGATTGAGAACGTCTATATAACCACGTTAAGCACGAAATCGTAACCTAGCGCTAAGGCATTCGTTTGCCGAGGAAGGGGCCACGATTTCGAAACCGGCGGAGGGACTGTGCCTTTCTTTCAACATCAAAAAGTTTCAGTCAAATCTGGTCCAATTTCACTCAGAAATATATTGTTTCAATTAACTCACATCTGAGCCTCTAATAGCAGCTCAATGATTTGAGGGATTTCTCTCAGCGTGAGAAGTTGCCTTTCATTACGATGAATGAGTGAAAAATGGCTCAAATTGGTCAGATTTTCCTTTTCTGTTTTGAGAGTGTCTAGAATACATTTTTTGTAGATATTGCCAGTGACGCGTTCAGAGCAGTTTATTCCCATAAAAGAGCGTTTCTACACTCACGAAAATCTCGTACTGCGGTGGTCTGTAACACGTGTATCTCAATCGAAGACCACGTTTAGATGCCATCATGTTCACTTACGCACATGCATACGCATATAAAACACACATACGTATTACCCAGGGGTCGGCGCGGTCACTTTCTTTCATACCACTATTTTTATAAAGCAATATCTGTATTATTCAATCGATTAAATCTATCTATTCAATAAAAAAAAATAGCAGTTGCCTTCAATAGAATAATGGAGACATTGCTTTATAAAAATAGTGGTATGAAAAAAAGTGACCGCGCCGACCCCTGTATTACCTTAAAAAGAAAAAAAATATGAATTCGAACAACTTTTTAAAAGTATAAACATACCGAAATTTCATAGTCAGAATTTTTTACGATTACAATAATTTCTATACGTAGTATAATTTTGGAAATCAGTAACAGAAAATGATTAAATAGAAGCCAGAATTTTGCATTTGCACTCTCCATTGCAATTATATAAATAAGTTATTAACATCAATACAGCACCATTTGGGTAAAAAATCTGAATTCAAAACGAAAATCTTGAAGTGAGATAATTTTTTATGCTTTAAAAAGAATCATTCAAAAAAAAAAAAAAAAAAAATAGTGTAATTTAGAACACAACACGTTAAATCATGCAGTTTGAGATTGCCCATCTGCGCAGCACTAGTGCGGCGTAAAACCCAACCAACCAACCAACCATGCAGTTTAAGAAAATTGTAAGACAGATATACAATTATTATTAATTTCTGTTGCAACTTCGATTTTCTCGCTACTGAATGCGCAACATTAACTGTTACACTTAATTTAGTAAATTTATGTGCCGATTATGATGTTTTCTGATTTAATTAAACTTTCT
The DNA here is from genome assembly GCA_963930645.1 of Salticus scenicus. Taxonomy (NCBI): domain Eukaryota; kingdom Metazoa; phylum Arthropoda; class Arachnida; order Araneae; family Salticidae; genus Salticus; species Salticus scenicus. The sequence continues at coordinate 230,990,250 of OZ005651.1, forward strand.
TTTAACAAACTTATGCTTGATAGAATTTCAAAGACAGCTTTTTTGCAGTGAAAATTATTGAAATAAATTATGAAGAACAATAATTTTTTTAGGAAACAACATAAGTTTTAAATTCACACAACGAGTTACTAAGGTTGCTGTGAGCAACCTTTACTGCTAATAATAAATAAGCAGTCTTTACTGCTTTTAAGCTGTATTGGCTTTTAATTGTTTTCATTTGAGCAAGGTTCGTATTAAATTATCTAAGTCCGAAAGAAATATTGCATGTTTCTGTACTTTATGGATTTTGCTTACAAATGTTATTAATAAATGTTCTTATTGCTACCGTTCTTAATCTTCATATTTTGATTAAGCAGCTGCTAGTAAATATCAGATTTCTGGCATTTGTTACATTAGTATGAAATTTCTATATATCATGACCTTTATTATCAACATGAATAGTGACATATGCTTACAGTGCGTTGCATGAATATAAACGCACCTTAGTTTTAAGAATTAGAATGGTATAGAAGTGTAATAAAAAAATATGAATAGGTGACACTTGATACAAACTGCATTCGTATGATTCGAGAAATGAAAATACGAGTCAAAACAATGAAAGACCAATACGATTTTTTTGAAAATAATTTTATTGAATTTATGACAAAAATACATGTTGCATGAATTTAAACGCACATGTAAAAAATAAATAACTGAGTAACAAATACTGTATCTAATACTTCGTATAGCCACCATGGTCCTCTAGAACGGTCAGTAAACGCCTTAGCATTGACTGATATAGTGGCATGAGGTCATCCAAGCTGATTGTCTTCCAAGCTAATAGAAGGGCTAATTTTAGTCCATCTTTCGTGTTAAACTGCATTCCGTTTACGTAAACACGGCGAACCAGACTACCCCATACGTTCTCCATTATGTTTAAATCGGGTCTTTTTGAGAGCCAATCCAGAACTTTAATTTTATTGTCACGGAACCATTTTTTTACGACATGTGATGTATGTACAGATGCACAATCTTGCTGAAAAATATAACTTCTTCCAGCTTTCTTGACTGCTTGACGGCAGAGGTTCCTTGTGAGCATCTGGACATAATCTACAGAGTTCATAGTGTTCTCCACGAACTCTAATTCGAAAGTCCCTTTAAAACCTATGTCTGCCCACACCATGACAGACCCATCTCCAGATTGACGTTTTGAACAGTACATTTGTTCTCAAATCGTGCCAGTAGCTATGAAATCCGTCCGGGCCATCGAGATTAAACTTTTTTTTATCTGAGAAGATGACTTTTTCCCAATTTAATCGATCTAGAATCCATTTTTTTGCCCATTCCAACTGCATATCTTTGTGCTTTTGAGTGAGGGGGGGGGGGTTTCGCTTTCATTTACTTAAATTTAATAAATGTTGCAGCTTTGATAGTTCTCCATATGGTTCTCCGATGCTCACCCAGCTTGTATTGAGCCTTTATCCTCGCACAGAAACTATTCTTATTCTTTGCAACGTTGCATATTCGACGTTTTTCGTAACTGGTGAGCTTTCCTGTTCGCTTCTTTTATGCCTTTTTATCATAATTTGCTCTTTTCTTTATATAATTTCCCACAACACTCTCGTTTCTTCCGATTCGGCTCCCAATGTTATGATTGCTAAAACCTTTACCACGCATAAAGTCGACTTTTATCCTCTCGTCTACTGTCAAAGTTTTCCCTCTTGCCATCCTGAACAAACTACGCAAATTTTGTACTCAAGTATTAAAACTGTTTTGAGAGAACTTTAGCAACACGGCTATCTGTGTTTTAATTCAATTCCGGTGGTTCTGTTAAATTTAAAACGCAAAATACAGTGTGCGTTTAATTTCGCGCAACAAACGAAAAACAGTGAAAAATAATTATAAGATAAAAAATTTTTTATAAACCATGTTTTTTAATTTTCTGTTGAATCATATAAACGCTAGTGAAGGCAGCCGGAACCCCAGCAATTGGATAAAAGTATTAAAAAAATTCCTTGCTATCGTCTTTTTTTGAGCTATTATAAAAGTTTCAAATGGCTATCTAGCCGGAAAGTTAGTTAAAAGTTGATTGCAAGCTTTGTACTGGAAACGCTGCCGAAGGCAGCAGGGTCCCGAAGCAATTGGATAAAAATATTTTTAAAAAGCACTTTCACCGTATTCTGAACTGTTCCGAAAGTTTCAAATGTCTAGCTACTCGGGAAGTTAGTTAAATGAATTTTCTGTTGAATCATATGAACGCTGCCGAAGGCAGTAGGGACCTGAAACAGTTGACTAAAAGTATTAAAAAAATATATTGCCACCGTGTTCTGAGCTATCCTGAAAGTTTCAAATATCTAGCTATTCGGGAAGTTAGTGAAAAATCGATTGCAAGCTTTGTACTGATAACGCTGCCGAACGCAGCAGGAACCCGAAACAGTTGGCTAAAGGTTTTAAGAAAATGCATTTTCACCGTGTTCTGAACTATTCTGAAACTTTTAAATGTCTAGCTAGTCGGGAAGTTAGTTAAATAAATTTTCTGTCGAATTATATAAGCGCTGCCGAAGGCAGCGGGACCTGAAATAGTTGACTAAAATTATTAGAAAAATGTATTGTCACTGTGTTGTGAGCTGTCCTAAAAGTTTCAAATGTCTAGCTAGTCGGAAAGTTAGTGAAAAATCGATTGCAAGCTTTGTACTGATAACGCTGCCGAAGGCAGCAGGAACCCGAAACAGTTGGCTAAAGGTTTTAAGAAAATGCATTTTCACCGTGTTCTGAACTATTCTGAAAGTTTCAAATGTCTAGCTAGTCGGGAAGTCTTGTTAAATAAATTTTATGTCGAATCATATAAGCGCTGCCGAAGGCAGCGGGACTTTAAATAGCTGACTAAAATTATTAGAAAAATGTATTGTCACCGTGTTGTGAGCTGTCCTGAAAATTTCAAATGTCTAGCTAGTCGGAAAGTTAGTGAAAAATCGATTGCAAGCCTTGTACAGATAACGCTGCCGAAGGCAGCGGGAACCCAAGACAGTTGGCAAAAGGTTTTAAGAAAATGCATTTTCACCCTGTTCTGAACTATTCTGAAAGTTTCAAATGTCTAGCTATCCGGGAAGTTAGTTAAATAAATTTTCTGTCGAATCATATAAGCGCTGCCAAAGGCAGCGGGACTTGAAATAGTTGACTAAAATTATTAGAAAAATGTATTGTCACCGTGTTGTGAGCTGTCCTGAAAATTTCAAGTATCTAGCTAGTCGGGAAGTTAGTTAAAAATCGATTGCAAGATTTGTCCCTGACAAACCCACAAACAAACCCACAAACAAACCCACAAACAAACACACAAACAAACACACAAGAATCGAAGTTAATAAAAACATGGTAATAAGAAAATGCTTAAACATTTATTTACATAAGCTTGCATGAGCCTAAACATACGTGCTCAAAGCACCTTATTCAGTTGTTAGTCATATGCAATAACTGTAAGTCACATTCCTTCTTTTAAAATTTTAGAAATTCTATTTCTGGTTATTGGAAAAAGTGCGTTTATATTCATGCAACGCACTGTATTAGGAATTTCATTAATTGAAAGCAACCTCAATATTCTACAGAGGTAGGAGAAGCTCATGCGGTAGTAAATCAAAATGTAATTTTAATTTTTGATATCATGTATGGGTGATGCATATTTGTTACTTTTATAGATGAACATTTCAGGCTAAAATAAAAATTCACGATTCATGTATGAAAACTGTATCAAGAATAGAACTGTAACGAATTTATATACAGGAAACAGTACCATACGAATTAAATGTTCTTATTACTAGTGTTCTTAACCCTTCGCTGGTCTATTTTCATTACTCTGGTCACTTTCGCTAAATTTAGGGAATTTGTATTCAATATTCACCACTAAAATTTAATTGTAACGGTAGGCTAATCACTTCTAAGGTTGTTCGTCCATTATGTATATCAAATATCATTTCTCAAAATTATTGGTAATAGTTGATTAAAAGAATCCCTATATTTGGCAACATTGTTAAGAGCTCTTTAGAATGTCAGGGCAGGCAAAGTGTTATTCATCACATTTTGGATCAAATAGCTGCTAGTAAATTTAAGATTTTGTAAGTATGAAATTTACATATATCATGACCTTTATTTTCGACACGAGTAATGGTATATGCTTATTAGGAATTCCATTAATCTAAAAACGGGCCCCCATGTCCGACAGAGGTCGGAGAAGCGAATACAAAGCAGTGGTATAGCAAAAAAGTAATTTCAACATCATCAGTCATTGTTGATATCATCTGTAGCTGATACATATTCGTTGCTTTTGTTGATGAACATTTCAAGTTAAAATTAAAAATTCGTTCTTCATGTATGCGAACTATAACAAGAAATTAAATAAGTAATTTATATAAAACACGAAAGAAAAAATTTCCTGATGTAGTATTTTTTTTTTTCAGTTTGGAGTTAACCAGTATTCAATATCCTCTCAACATTCAGCTATTTTAGTTTAGTAATTTCATTGCTCTTCAGAAATTTTAACTTGCAGTTGAAATAGTATTATAACTTAAGTATTCAATTACATATTAAATATTTTATTACGAGCATTTTGTTACTACTTATTTAGTGTTATTTAATTTACAGAAATTAAAAATATGTCCACTTTTCACATCAATAATGTAAGAAGTTTTTATAAAAATATTGCTATTTTATATACAGGTTTTTTTATAAAGTCCCGGACCCATTTTGATGTTTAATAACTCATAAAATAATAAAAATAAATTAAAATTAATAACATAAATGGTTAGATAGACTCAAAAAGTTTCAGGACCCTTGTCAATGAACTTCCACGTGTGCCCCCTTCGTCGCACGGAGAATATCAAGTCGATAGTCAATTTCACGCCAGGTAGCGGCAAGCATGTCGGCATCCACAGAGGCTATTGCGGTTGTAATTCTGACTTTTAGGTAATTATTCGACTGCCGCTCGAATAAAACATCACATACAAAAGTACTACATAGAACAAACACACCAAAAGTAAACATAACATTGCAATAGTTGCCAAAAACAATAGAGAGAAAAATGCCATTAATAAGCAGACGATATTTAGAAAAGTACAGTGTAGTAGCGTAGCAAGAAAAACAGCTAAGAACAATTAAATAATTCAAGATTGGGCAGGAATGAAAAGCCATTTGGACAATTGATCTAGTTTAATGTAGAAATATTTACAAAAATTTACAACATTTACAATTAAAGAAAAAAACTAGCATTTTTAGGCCTCATGCCTAATTAAAATATTAATAGTCCACATCAGGCTCCTGCCTCCTTCGAGATTTCCAAGATCAATCTAACTCTCTTAATTCTTGAGGTCCTCTCTATCTCTTCCTCGTCTCCTGGGCTTGAGAGAGGGGGTCAGCCCCCTGATGCAATCAGGCTCCTCATAGGTGCTTCGAGATCCAAACCACACCTAGGAACATTCGCCGGCCAGTCGCTTGACCGTAAGCTGGGCGCCGCTCTGTCGCCTACTCCCATGGGATGTGCTAGAGTCGACGGAAAAATCAAAGGGAAGCGTGAAATCAGGATGAATGGTGTCGGAAGAATTCAAAAAGCCACGCTAGTCCCCACTCTTTTCAAAAGTCCAGACTTCCTGGCGCTGCCGACAATCCAGTCCATGGGAACTCCCGCAAGACTCGGTGAAGGAAGAGGGGGGGGTCATCACAGCCCTTCCCCCTAAAAGAATTTCCTTAATATGAAGGAAATTTCATCCTAGAAACAGGGCTCCAATTACACTCACCATAGAGAGGTCATGTAGCCCCAAAATTTATATCATAACCTTAAAAATTTATCATTTAAGAGAAAAATAAAACAAAAATTTGACCCATACACTCAGCTTTAAGTGAAAAATTACACTCTATGAGACATACCTAAAATACACTATTAAAATTCTCATGAGATTCAAATTAACATTACATTCACTTAAACTAAAATAAAATAAAAATATGTAAAATAAGAAAAAATAATTTATTTTTCTCTAAACCCTATTCAATGAATCCATTTATAAATATTAGGTACATTTATTCCAATTAAAAATTATAAAAATATTAAAGAGAAAAGGAAGAAAAAAAATATTATTAATCCTTAAATTTATTTACAAAGGATTTCTCTTTATTGATTTGCATTTTCAAACAGTATAATTCAGTCTGCTCAACCATTGCATTAGAATTTTTTTTTTTTTTTTCTCAGGCTTATGTTCTGTCGAAATGTAATATTTTTGTAAACACAAAGCCCATTGAATAAGACATGAATTAATTACCATCATTCTTTCTATAAAAGTGAGTGGATTACTATCCCTCTAACCGAATGATATTTTTCACAGAACATAACAGTCTTAAATTTAAAAGTCTCTACAACATTCTTATCATGCAATGAAAACAAACACACAAATATAGACAATAACAATAATAATATTAAGAAGGATGCTTTTTCAATGATCAACTATGTACACACTTTGCCTCGTTAGGACATTAAATTTAATAACTTGTTGCATTAAACTTCAAATTAAATATTCAGAATATGAAGTAAACTTAAATTCAACATATCGCAACAATTGACCGATTAAATTTTAAAATCTTCATGATGTCATTTTCATAAACAAACACAATGCCAGAATTAATATTTCACAGGCATACGCCGAATTGTATACATAGATTTTAATTATTTTTATTATTATTGTCGTCCTTACGATCCTAACATGAACCTAATTCAATCAATTTTTAAACATACATTAAGAAAGAAAAATAAAATAAAATAAATAAATAAAATAACCAAACTAATATAAAATAACTGAATAAAGGTAAAAGTTTCTATGAAATTAAACTTATGTACATGCAACTTATGAATAGAATTATGACATTTCGTTGTCCTCAAAACTTTGTAAATCCCATTCCGAGATTTCCCGATTCTCGTATTTCGAACAAAGAGCTCTATCTGCTATTTTCTTTTTCTTAGAGTCGAAGAAAATGGGGGAGCGCCGATTCTTTGTTCGCTCGTCAAACTTAGGATTAGCCTTCCTACACTCAAATTTAGAACAGATATTTTCATCTTTTACTTTTCCCCCGTTCCTTTTAATATTTTCGGATAACGGTCTGTAACCTTCGCCTTTATGATTACGGTAGCTAAATATATCGGATTTACATGTTGGATCTTTGCGCCTTTTAAAGCCTGAATTAAAAGGTTTAGGATTTTTTCTGAGTTTTTCAATAAGCTCTGCTGTTTTATTGCCAAACACATAATAATTTTCTTCTATGTCATCAGGTCTGACAGCTGCAATAGTTACAATTTTTCCGAACCCTCCTTTTATAGTTACGCGAGCTAATGGCAAGCTTTTGCTTTCTTCATCAATGGGAGAGCGCATTAAGACATTTTTTCCGATAAAATAGCCTTTTTTAATCCAACTACGGTTGCATAAATCCCATTTTGACCCTGTATCTCTAAGATATTCTCTTTTCACCCCATTAATCACCGCCTTATCTACGTAAGGTTTGAAACAATGACTTAAACCTGAGTTTGCTCCAATATGATGAATAATATCGCTAACTTCATTCTTTTTTAGCTCAGGGCAATTTGGACGAATATGACCGCGTTTATTGCAGTAAAAACACGTTACCTCCCGTCTATTATCAAAATTTTCTTCGAATTTTTTCTCCCGACTGCTTTCTTTTTTTTCGGAATTTTTAGATAGGTTCTCTCTTTTTAATTTCGCCTCCGAAGTTTTTTTTATCCTTGTACGATTTATTCTCAACGAATTTATTATTTCCGGATTGATGTCCCTCGTAATATATAAATGCATTATCGCCATGATCCGAACGTATACTTTCGTACCTATCACATTTGTCGGCTAGTTCACTCGCTGATTTGAAATTATCCCATTCATCTAGGTATTTATCGCGGATTTCTAAGGGAACCCTTTTTTTCAACTGTTCTGTAAGAATAAGTTCTTTAAGCGAATCGTAGTCTTTTGCTTCCACGGATTCTAGCCAGTTTTCCATGTAACCCCTTAATTCGTAAACAAGGTCCGACCACAAAGCTAAGGGCTTACGGGTATGTTCTTCGAATTTTGTCTTCAATGCATTTGCACCTAGCCTATATCTTTTCAACAATAATTTTTTTATATGTTGAAAATCATCGGCTTTTTCAACTGGTTCCTTTATTATTAACTCTGCGATTTCAGTTGGAACCAAAGTGAACAACTGAGAAACCCATTTGCTTTCATCTAAATTTTTTCTCTGAGCCTGACGCTCGAAAATCATTAGGAAAAGAGTTATATCCATAACTTTTGGATCAAATTTAGGCACTACATCTTTTAGATTAACTTTATTTACAGGCGCGCAATCTAACCCGGAGCTTCCAGAATTTAGACTAACATTTTCTACAGCGCCCTGTAATCGTAATTTTTCTAGCTCAAATTCCCGGTTTTCCCGTCTAATCGCTCTTGTTTCTCTCGTTCTACGCGTTCTTCTTCCTGTTGAAGAATATGTTCTAAGAAGATTTTAGCTTCTTTCTCGGTGTAATCCGGCGCTTTTAATATAGCTTGTCTTATCACCTTGATACGATCTTTTTCTGACACATCTGTGTCAAATTCCTTAGCTAACGCTAGCAAAACATTGCGGTTTTGACCGCAAAGAACATCTTCAAAATTAGCCATTTTGCCCGAAATAATAAAATTAAACTAACTCCTAAATTTTAAAAATTTCCTAATTCTATACTTGAATTTAAAATTCTACACAAAATATCATGCAATACAATAAACACAAAAAGTACCTTAAATAAATAGAAAATAATCTTTCACACAATTTCCAAAATTATCACCCGATATAATAAAAACCCACTCACTTTAATAGTAAGAAAAATAAATGACTGATTTCCCAATTAACAATTCCCGTTAATTTCAGTGCTAATTTTATTTATTTTTATATCAGATAATTTTAAAAGTGCAAATATTATCTAACTTTTAGCAATTTCCGCTAAAGTTAAATAAAATTCTCAAAGAATTTTCCTCGATATCAATTTACCTAGTTTCCTTTTGACACATAAGTTCAAAATTCAGAAATTATTAAAAAATTTCTATAGCATTAAACTCGATTTTCAAGTCAATTTTAAAAACAAAATAACAAATAATATTGTCTCTAAAATCAGAATATGATTTTTCTGTTTAAAACTGAGTTTATCGCGATTAATTCTCATACATCAACCTAATAAGTTGATTTCAAAATATATTTTAAAACAATTTAAACATAATTAAAAATATAAAAAATCAATGCAATTTAAATAAATATTACCCTACTCTACAACATTGACGTAACTAAATACTTCATAAAATTTGACATGGACAAAAACTTCCCAATTTTTAAAACCTACGACAATTTTAAATTAAAATTAAAAAATCATAATGAGCTCTCCGTAGGAAAGAGAATGGGAATCACCTGTTTTTGTTGACATCTCGGACCACTGGAACGAAGAGTCGTTGCTCATCCTTTGTGTCTTCATGGCATCAACAGGCGCGTACACAAATATAAAATTTTTTGTAACTGTTCGCTTTAAATGTTGCAGAGTGGCATGAGATCATGAACTTTAACAGTAGTTCAAATGTATCCCAAATAGCTGCCACCATTTATCTTAGCTGTAGTAGCGTAGCAAGAAAAACAGCTAAGAACAATTAAATAATTCAAGATTGGGCAGGAATGAAAAGCCATTTGGACAATTGATCTAGTTTAATGTAGAAATATTTACAAAAATTTACAACATTTACAATTAAAGAAAAAAACTAGCATTTTTAGGCCTCATGCCTAATTAAAATATTAATAGTCCACATCAGGCTCCTGCCTCCTTCGAGATCTCCAAGATCAATCTAACTCTCTTAATTCTTGAGGTCCTCTCTATCTTTTCCTCGTCTCCTGGGCTTGAGAGAGGGGGTCAGCCCCCTGATGCAATCAGGCTCCTCATAGGTGCTTCGAGATCCAAACCACACCTAGGAACATTCGCCGGCCAGTCGCTTGACCGTAAGCTGGGCGCCGCTCTGTCTCCTACTCCCATGGGATGTGCTGGAGTCGACGGAAAAATCAAAGGGTAGCGTGAAATCAGGATGAATGGTGTCGGAAGAATTCAAAAAGCCACGCTAGTCCCCACTCTTTTCAAAAGTCCAGACTCCCTGGCGCTGCCGACAATCCAGTCCATGGGAACTCCCGCAAGACTCGGTGAAGGAAGAGGGGGGGGGGTCATCACAACAGATATTTAGACTGGAAAATGAAATTATCTGAAATTAACCACACGCGCAGACGATATTTACAAAAGTAAAGATATTCAAACCTGAAAAGAAAATATATGAGTTATTCCATCAATAAATGTCATAAGTTTGTTTATATCTTCATTATTTTATGAGTTATTAAACATCAAAATGGGTCCGGGACTTTATAAACACCCTGTATTATCAAAAATCAGTTGTTTATACATATATTTTTTTTTCAAATAATAGCATAATTACTAGCTGCTTTCCCCCCTTATCAACATAAGTAATAATAGATTTATTTTGTAAATCCTTAATAGCCTGATTAATTTTTTTCTAGTTAAGAAAAAAAAAACAAAAAAAAAAAAAAAACAATAGGTTTATTATACTTTATAACAATTTTGTAAATAAATAATTTTAAATCTAACTTAACCCGTGTAAGAATTCCATCGATATTGTACGTGGAAGGAATGCGGAATTTAGTAGTGTGTAGATTTTAGTGAATCTCACTTATAGTTGTTTTACAAGGACGAACAAAACTATTTGGATAAATTACGTTCCATTAAACAACATACTATTTGGGAAAATTACTCAAATACCCTATTATAGTTTTCTCTTTGTTTATTTAACGGCTCCTGCTACTTTAATTTATTTAAATATCAGCTAATTACTTAATGTTCAGAAAGTTGAGTAGAGTCACTCCACATATTCATTTTTATTACAATTATTGTGTTTATTAATGATTATGTTCTATTAATTAATAACAAATATATGTTCATGATTTCAAAGCTGTGATGGTACTAAACATAGTTTCTTTAATTTCAAACAGCGTAGAATTTGACTACTATACACACACACACACACACACATATATATATATTTGTATTTTTTAAAGTTTAATTGTGTTTCACCCCCCCCCCCCCCTCCTGTTAATAATGATTGTGATTAGAAATTTTATAAAAAGATTTGTTTCCTTTACTTTCCCGAAGCAATTAAGATTTTTTTTTTCCAACTCAAATTTTCTTTTACATTTTATTAGCCTTCGAAGCTTAAAAGTTTAGTTTTTCGATTTTAATGCTAAAACACCCGAAATTAAGTTGATCCTCAGTTTCAAATTATAAATTCTCGTCAAAAAACAGGCTAACAATGTAAAATGAGGAAGCCACTTTTGATTGTGTTACCGTAGAAGCATTACCCCTCACCTCATTTTCAGGAATGGAATCGTCTGAAACCACGTGACTCACACGCCAAGTTATCTCAGTCAAACAATATTTGGTAAAATTATTGTAATTAAAATTTCTACGTGCAAGAGTAATGTTAAACCTTAAACTGAAAATTATTATGCGGGATATATTTCTAGAAAAGACAAATTTATGCTTTTGAGTATTTATTCATTTAAATAATAAACTAAAAAAAGAAATCACTAAATGAAAAATTAGTTGATTTTGTAAAATTTTATGCATTAGTATCAATTCAAACTGTATTAAGTTCGAATCTGGAGGTACTTTTTAAGACTCAAAAGTATCTTATTTAGGCTGCTTTAAATATAGTCACATTTCTATCCAGCAGATAAACACATTCAAATATTTACAGGAAAATTAGTTTACTTAATTAGAAGCTATTGAAAGTAAAATAAAAACATTTCTTGACTGTGTTGAGAGTTCATTAACCAGAATTCACGAAATACTTTTAAAAGAACTTAAAGTGAGTAATTATGTCAAAACGTCCGGATTTTCACAAAAACAAGTTTTAAAGAAAATAAATTCTTACTCGTGGAATAATTTCTTTCATTTGATTGGACTTAATAAAAATTCTACATTATTCATTTTGTGTTATAAAACTTTTTTAATACTAAAAACTAATAAGAAAAAAAGAAGTTTTATTTAGGTATTCCAAATCCAACTCCACTGAACAAAATTTAAAATGAATTTTCTTCTTGAAAAATAAGTTTTTTTTATTCATTTTAATTTCTCTCAAAGAATTAATTGTTGAATTAAATTACTGAAAAGAATAATGTATAATATACTATTTACTCAAAACAAAAAACTAAACGAAGATTTAAAGAATTTTCGTTTGTTCTTTTTTAGAGAGTTAAAAAAAGAAAGAAAGATCTTTTTCATTTTCAACTCAAGTATGTTTACTTATCACTAAATTTTAATAGCTTCAATAAAACTTTTGTATGAGTGTATTTCAAAAAATGTCATGATAATGGCTTTTTTTCAAAGTAATAAAAATAATAACGTTCTTCTAGTTTTTTTCCCTTGTGTAGAAAGTAGATGTGTGTTATTACAGTTGAAAAGTCACTTTCTTCCGTCACAGAAAATGTTCATTTGTCCTAATGAAAATAAAAAGCATATTCCTGTAAGTACCACAAAAAAAGTGAATAAAAAATTCAAAATGTCTCGTAGAGTAAATTCAAAATGCGAACAGCCGCCATGATATATTTTTAGTGTTACACATACTCCAGTGTATTTCAAAAACTTCTAAATTATTCGAGACTTTTTAGCTTAGTTTCCCTGCAGAAATTTGTTCCAGAATAAATTTCTCTAAATTACCTTTACTAGCTTCAAACTGTCCACAAATATAACATGTCAGAAAGAAAAAAATACATATACCTTCTTCAAATTAAAAATAAATGTAGAAATGGGTTTTCAAATATGATTTTTTTATTACTCTTATTTTAATGAGAATTTACAATAAAAGTAATAAAATTTAGAAAGAAAAAAGTACTGTACAGGATTTCTTATTAAAATTAATATAAAGTAAATAAAAAAATGTTTCATATTAGAACGTATATTTTCGTAATGGGGATTTAAAGCAAGTAATAAAATACAGAGTAAATTATAAACGCGATTCCATCATTATTACATGAATTATGTGGTAGAAAAATATAATTTTTGTATATAGAAAAACATGAGGTTAAAAATAGTTATTATATGATTAAGAGAGTGAAATAATTAATAATACTATGAATCCTACATACTACAAATTCATTAGTAATGTCGATTTTTTTATTTTTTAATAAAAAGTGTTATCAATTTGTAGAAAATTTTAATTTTTTTTTCTGAATAATTAATATTTTTATTATAAAAAAAAAAAAATTAGATTAGAAACATTTTATCGAAGTTATCAGGTGGAAATAATTAATTAAAATTATTGTTGTATATTAATTTTTTTGTATGGTTTTTAAACGAATTGCTATAAATTTTAACTTTAAAATATTCTGATGCTTTGTAATTTTCTGTTGCTTTGTAATTTGTAAATAACTTCCTAGAGAATTATTTTTAACCAGCTGACTGCCTTGAAAAAAGAATGATAAAATTGTTATGTTCGTTTCACTGTACATATTTTACAATGTACTAAAATACTGGTTATATTTCACCTTGATGTTAAAAATATAACTATACAAATAAAGATAAAACTTATGACTATTTTGTATGAAATTTACACTTAGAAATAAGCTAAAAATCCATAATTATGTAAATTTGAATCATAAGTGTATTACGGTGTAAATAAAAGCCCACTTACCAGATATATCCATCAGCGACGGTCAGAGTGTTAAAAAGAGAAATTTATTTAACAACTGTTGTAGTCGTCTAAGGTTTAATTATTAATTAATGTATTTTTTGTTAACCAGGTAAGTCGTGTTAAAAGTAGCTTTTATGTTAAGGTTTGTATTTATCAAGAATTCAGAAAATAATTCACTTTATTTATACATATATATTTATTTCAGAATTTTACATAATTCAGAGAGTCAATTTCATAAAGAAAACGTCAGATCATTTTTGGTAAATTACACGTAATCTGACTTGTACTGCTACTACTAATAAAATGAACGCCGAAAAGATAAATTTGCTTATGCAAATTTGTAATTCTTCATCTCTAAAAGTATTTTTTTACGCCTAAAAGACGATTAAAATTTCAGGTAAATAGATAATATGGGCGCGACTATATCAGCAAAGGCATATATATATATATATATATATATATATATATATATATACATACATATTAAAAATACATATGTTAAAATATATATATATATATATATATATATATATTAATGTCTTAACAATTTTCATTTACTCTGGAAGAATTGGAAATGCCTTGGATTTTTTTTTTAAGGTATTGGAGTTCGACTCAAAATTCTTACCACAATTTAAGAAATATAATTACATTAATTATTAAAAAAAAGATCAGCATTAAGAAATTTGATCCATATTCCATTACAAAAATTCAATTCCAAAATAATTTTTAATAGTATATTAGGCTGTTTAATCGCAGGATATTATTACAAACTCTTATTTTTCGGAAATAACAGTTCAATATTGAAAAAAAAAAAAAAAAAATAGCAGCTGTATAATATGGAAAAGGATGAATGTCTTCATCATATAGAGGAAGCGGAAAATTTAAAGGTTTGTTACAGTTCTTTTAACAAACGCTTTTATAATAGTCCTTTTTAAAATTGTTATACAATTATTTTCTATATTGTAAATCTATATACTTTGTTACCCTAAAACACCATATACGGAAATTAGCTAAACTTTTGTTTTTATCATTTATTTGAATTGAAGTAATATTGAATAAACATATTAACCAAGTAAAATCTTAATATATTTTCCTCTTCTTTTTTAGAGATAGTATGTCATTATATACATCTGGAATAGTTTTCCTCTATGTTTACTGTATTTTTCATTAATTTCAGGATGGTACTACTCATTTAGTATATGCAACAGGACATGGTCCGTTACGCAGATTAGACGGAATTAACTTATCTAAGGAAAGTCATGGATTTCAACGAGTTCAGCTTCTGAAGAATCTTAATCCATCTCCCCCATTTCCAGATGACACAAGGAATATAATTATTCATAACGACAAAGTAATTTTTAAATTATAACTTAATGCAAATAAATATTCTGAACGTTTTCAGAATGAGAAGAGTCCGTATTTTTCTTAACCACATTTTTCAGAAGACAATCTTTTATAAAATATTTTTAAGACTAAGTAAGACAAAAATGTCTTTCAGAAAATGTGAGTTCTGAAAAATAATTACTTTCACTACCCTGTATTTATAAATTGTATAATAAAACGAGTAGAGGATTATTATCTAGATTTTTTTTTTTTTTTTTTTTTTTTTGTTGTTGTTGTTGTTGAACTACATTTCAAACTGATTGGTTGTCTAGTTTGATACTAATAGCATATTGCTATTGTTACAATAGGAATGAAGAAGTATGTATTTTTTTTTTTTTTTTTTTTTTTCACTTGTTTAAATCAAAGTTAAAATCTCTTGCTGAAAAACATATTCTTGAACTTTTAGTGCTATATTTTGTGACACATATGTATTAAATATAAATGCAACATGTAACCCGTGAACGTGACATCAACTTGCTAGATGACATTATAATTTTCTGAGGAGGATATGGACAGGTATCGGCATTTGCCCCAAATGTAACAGGCAAATAATTTTGAAAAAATATTTTTCGTACTAAAATTAGCAAAATTAACTACAGTTTTTTTTATGAATATGATAGATGAATATGTATGCTATGGAAAACAGCAATTATAAACAGGAAAACGTAAATACATTTCAAAACTAGTATGTTGTGGCCACCACAAGACTTTCTTCTATATTTTCCTATACATATTCAATCAGTAACAATAAAAAAAAAAAAAAAAAAAAAAAAAAAACGATTTTTTTTCTAAATTTTTTTTGTTAAAAGTAATACATATTCAATCGGTAACAATATTTAAAAAAAAAAAAAAAAATACGAATATTTTCAAAATTTTTTTTTTTTTGTTAAAAGTAAAAAAAATCGATAACTTTGTTTTAAATTATCACAGATTTATAGTTCAACCATTCGTTTTAAAGGTATTGACGAGATCTTTCGAATGATACCCATCTTCAAAATTTACCCCCCCCTCGGGGGGTACTTCCCCCCAGGGGGGAAGCGATGCCCCCCATGGACAACATTTTTTTGCTAGTTACGTACTACTATTATCAATAATTCATATTAATTTTACAATCACAAGTGTAAAATAACTCTTATTATGCACATTTATACGAATTTTTGTCCTATACTGCCATGTTAAAAATTTAGATAAAATGCTATCACAGCGCCACCTGTTGAGCTATTGATCCCCAAATATAATCAGCACCAGTTTATGTCGGGGACCAACAAAATACCAAGTTTGGTAAAATTTCGTTTAAAAAAAAAAAAAAAAAAAAACCCACACGCACAAAATTTTTTTCCCAGTTAACTATTACTATTATCAACGAGACCTTTCGAAAGATACCCATCTTGAAAATTTACTTCCCCGGGGGGGTACTTCCCCCCCAGGGGGAGAAACCGATGCCCCCACATGCACAAAATTTTTTTCCTAGTTAACTACTACTATTATCAATAATTCATATTAATTTTACAATCACAAGTTTAAAATAACTCTCATTATGCCCATTTATACGGAATTTTGTCCTATGTTAAAAATTTGCATAAAATGCGATCACAGCGCCACCTGTTGAGCTATTGATCCCCAAATCTAATCAGCACCAGTTCATGTCAGGGTGCAACTAAATACCAAGTTTGGTTAAATTTCATTCATTGGTTCGTGAGATACAGCGTCCACAAAAAAATGATACAGACAGACAGACAGACAGACAGACATTTTCTAAAAACTATTAATTCGTAATCTACACATTTCAAAACATGTAAATTCATCAAAAAATGGACTTCGAAAATTTTGCGAATCCAATACTTTCTCTATATTACATATAGAAGAAAGTAATATATTTAATTTCCTAAAAACTGTTACAACCAGCCCCCCGCTCCCCTACCCCATTTTATACATATTCAAGTAATATATTCATTCTAAATCGCCCACTCCTGTTCAAATATGGAGATTAAATACGCAATTTTTCACACCTTCAAAGAAATACTTTTGAATATATTGCATAAGTTTTCCAATAGGTAGCGCCACTGTAAAATTACAAAACTTTATTGGGATGGATTGTTAGAAATAACCATAAGCGTGTTTTTTCTGAATATTTTTGATTTAAAAGCAAAAAAAGACACATATATCAAGAAGAAATTAAGCTATTTTTTAGCATTTTCTTGTGGGTTTTAGATTCATAAGTAATCAAATAAAAAATATTGACATTTCTATAAAATTGCGCGTACTTATGTGTTACACATATGACAATAATCTGTAAAGGTTTGAGTTCTTTAAAGCGTAGCTTCATTTTCTTACAGGTTGCAGTCCCAAATGTTGAAACAACTTACTGGTGCAGTCTTCATCGTCTTCCTGAAGAATTTGAAAGCAAAAATCATATTGTTCAGGTAAATAATTTTTGAACAGATTAAAATTCGAAACTAAATATTTATTGCCTCATGTACAGTCGGGAAAAAAAAAAAAAAAAAAAAAAAACGCAGCACTTGATGATATTTCGTTATTAATTGACGCAGAAAAATTTAATAGACACCATTCAACAGGAAATTAAATGCACTTTCTGAGAATGTCGTCAAAGTTTGAATTAGGGGTCATCTACATATTAAAATGAGTGCCAACTTTGATTTTTTCAATAGCAACACCCACTTTTGACTTCATATTCGAATTTCTGAGAGTCTGGCAGTGCGGAAAAGTATACAGTTTGTGTACTTTATCTTTAGTATTCATAGAGTTATGGTGGAAAATGTGTTAGGGGGTTATCTCTAAATATAGAAAAATAAAATTAAGATCCTACAAGAATCAGACAAAATTATACTGTTTCACACCGGAAATATTTCAAGAAAAAAAGAATTATAAAAAGAAATAAAAATATGAACACCTTTGCAGTAACTTAATTATCATCAATACAGTTTTTTGGATATGTATATACTTCAGTACTTTTTTAGACAATTTTAGGTGTATTTAAATACATTACACTTACGATTGGTCAGACAATACTCTTTATAAAAGTGCAATATTTTTCAATTAAAAAGTATCTATCATGGATATACTGATCACCAATAAAGCTTAAATTTTCTTTCGTACGTGTAACATAATATACCAACTGAAATAATATAGCTATATATATATACAACAACGGATAAACTAAATCTTTTCGGATAAATTATTTTAAGGTTTCATAAAGTAAATATTAAACAATTTTAATAGCACTTACCAGTTTTGGGTCAGTTGAACTCTTTGGAACTGTACGATTTGTTTTATAATTTCTATGAAAATATAATTTCTTAATTACCGCTTTCGCGACTGCTGACGAAGATTCACATCATTTGAAAATCTGTAACTATGCCAGTGGGCGTTTCTTTCGTAATTTGTGTGTTACTTATTTCTTAAGTATGTACCCAGTGTTCATATTTTTTGCAATAAAATATAGTATGGATAGAAATATATTAATTAGAAAGAATATACTTATAATGTATATCCATCTGTAATATAATTGTGGTACAGAAAATTTGTTCTGAAATATTTTATTTTGAGAGTATTTCAAACAGTAAACCCCGCCTATTTAGTTAATTTTTTTCTTCTAGTGTTCGTTTAAAGGATTCAAAATTTATCACCATTAATCGATGAAGTAAATACTACTTGTGTATATTTTTGTCAACGTAAAATAAGGGGTTTAACACGAATACTCAAAGACACATTCACTTTTCGTTTCTGTATTGTTTTGTTTTGAAGGACGATAAAAGGCGGGGCTTTAGAAAACAGGAATTCTTGTTACTAACACTAATGTATAAAAATCAACATTTTTGTTTCATTTCTTTGCATTTGATGTTTTTGTTATATAATTTGACCCGCAAATAAAAAATAAAAATATTTTGCTCAATTTTCTCCGTTATTTTTAAAGATTTGCTTCGTTATCTCATTCAAAAATTTTTAAGAGATGGCCCCCTAAACCACTCCAAAAGAAAGATTTATTTATATCTCGAAAACTAATAACAGGAATGAGCTGCAAATTTGCACACCCATTTTTTTCAGCATTAGGATTCATTTTATGTAAAAATTAATATAGGTCATAATTCATAATTTTTATGAATATGAATTTATTAATATTTTTCAGAATTAAAAATATTTTTCAGAAACTAAAGTAGTGATGGATTATGTTTGGGTTTCTTCACTGTATCGCGTAAAAAAAAATTATATCGATCAAGTTATTTTTTGTGAAGGTATTAATAAAAGTCTGAAATATGAATTTAACATTAGCACCTTCAAACTTTGAACGCTTATAACTCTGTGAAAAAATAAGTAAAATATACAACCAATATACTTTTTCGCATTGTCGCGATCCCAGGAATTCAAATATAAAATAAAAATGGGGCATTACCATTGAAAAAATTAAAGTTGGTGCGCGTTTTAATATGTAGACGACCCCCAATTCAAACTTTCCGTTCATTTTCTGAATCTACTCTCAATTCCCATTCGAATGATACCCATTACATTCTTGTGCATTGATTAGCAACGGAGTTACATCGAGTGCTGCGTTTTTTT
Organism: Salticus scenicus; assembly: GCA_963930645.1. Classification (NCBI taxonomy): domain Eukaryota; kingdom Metazoa; phylum Arthropoda; class Arachnida; order Araneae; family Salticidae; genus Salticus; species Salticus scenicus. Next base: position 231,009,986 of record OZ005651.1, read on the forward strand.
TCCCCGACTGTACATTGTGCAAAATAAAAATAAAAAAATTCGAATGCTGCAAATGCATTTATTTTTAACTTATTTTTTAACCACATTTCTTGGAACCACGGAAGGCTCGGCGCAAGTGCAGACTCAAGGAGTCCATTTCTAAAATAGTGGTGATTTGAGAGAAAATAAGCGATAAGGGAACTCCGAATAACTGGATGTTAATTAAATCCCACCTGTCGGTGAATTTAGCACCCCTCCAAGCGTTTGGACTCATCCTCACTGCTAGTCTTAAGAAACGTGGTTACACTATCCGTAAATTGAATTTAAGTAAAAAAAGACAGATCGATGAAGTTTTAATTAATGAATGGTTCTTACAAATGTTCATTTTTTATTTGCCATTAAGAGTAACTGATTTCTAATCTAATAATTTTTAACAGTTTTGATTTCTAACCTAACTGTTAAAAGTTCATACATCCTATCCTATATTTTTACATCCCCTATTTCTACTTATATTTTTTCATCCTAGTTATCCTATATTTTTACTTAGCATGACCAAATTTGAGAAAGTGCATATTTCATTGAATTTTATTCGATGGTTAATAAAATATGACTTATTTAAAAATTGAACTTATAAATAAAAAATATTTTTCTTTCACACAAGATGTTCAACAGTTACTTTATGTGCCTAATATTTTATGTGCTCACATAAATAAGATATTCACAGAAAAGTAACCGTTGGAAATATGTGCTCTAAGACGTTTAAATATTTAAAGAGAAACATCAGTTATTTAGGTATACACGCTAGAATAATGTATATAAATCCTTACACTTTTTGTGGTTGTAACGGAACGTAAAACTTATGTATATTTTGTATGAAACTATTGTTCGAACAATTAGTTCATAAAAGGAAAAAGTATTTTTGATTTAAGGGACATTTTTTAATGCATATTACAGAAAAAGTAACTTTTGAAAGAAATGTGTGTACTTCTAGCATTCGATTTATCTCATTTTGAACCCTTAACGCTCGGCATATTTTCCTCTTTTGAACAGTAAGACACGCCTTTTGGCGTTCCTTTAAAACGTCACACGTATAGTTTTCAAATTACTACTTTTTGGCTACCGAAAAATTGTAATAATTTGTTTTATTTTACTTCATCATTAAATAAAATAAATCTTTCTGTTAAAATTTTCCGGTAGCCGAAAGGTAGCCTATAGTTACACGTTTTAGAAAAATAACATTTCATTTACAGAGGAACACCTTAAGGCGTGGCTCAATTTTTTAATGTCCCCTCAGAAGGGACATACGAGAGATAAGGGTTAAACGCTACATTAAAACATAAATATCGTGTAGACATTGAAGATGACATACATGAACGTAAAATGTTTACAAACTTGAGCCAGTAAACGTTACTGAAATTTATTTACATGGGTATCTGTTCACAGAAATATGTTTCTGACATTCTTAAGTATTTGTTTTATTGAAAATACATATGAATCCGGACATAGGAAACACTTTACATCATGCAAACACCTATAGTATAATAAAGTGCCTACTGTAATTTCAGGCGAAAAAATCTGAATTAACTTATCAATTCCGAGAGTCACCTGGAGGTGACAGATGTTTAACACTTTTTTTTTTTTTTTTTAAATAACCATAAACAATTATATTCTTGCATATTATTTATTTACATATGAAGTTATTACAGTAAATATATATATACTTTTGTTGGCAACACTGTGTTTGTATCATTCGTCTTTTTTTTTTTTTTACACAATTGTTTCCGCGCTGTAGAAGTGGTATCGTATTTTAACGTCTGTAATTATTATAAGTTAAAAAAAGTATGTCCAAAGCGTAAGTATAGAACTTTTTGTTATCGTATGTAAAAATCGAATATATAAGCTATAAAATAAATGCCTTTTTACAAAGTAACAATTCAAGTACTAAATAATAAATATAAATAATAAATTTTGTAATAAAAAAAATGTATTCCTTTAGCCTAAATATTAAATGAAAAAAACACAAAATTATTATTATTATTATTTTTTTTTTTGTAAACAAGTCATGTAAGTTAACGGGTTAAACTAATAAAACAATGTTTGTAATTTTAGATGAGTGTTAAAAATATGTAAATGTTTTTTATTTGTTTAATAGTATTCTGCAGCAATCCAAGAAGGTAGTGAAGCAGTTGTTCATCATATGGAAGTTTTTCATTGCGAAGTCGATGCAAAGTTAAAACTACCACCCTGGAATGGACCGTGCTCAAGTCCTTCAAAACCTCAAATTTTAGAGCCTTGTAAAAGAGTATTAGCTGCATGGGCTATGGGAGCTTTGGTGAGAAATTTAATTTCTATATATATAATTTAAGTTCTTTTTCCTTAAAAGATCTCTAAATGCATAAATTATTTCAAACACAAATACGTCCCCAATAGAATTAAATCATCTCAAAGAACTTGATACTATACTGTTAGAATTAATCTCGGCAATATAACGCATATTATGTTTCCCAGGTAAAGGAAATAGTGCTGTTTAGGGCTGTTTAAGAGAAGAGATACGTGCAACAATTTTTCCATTATTGAATATCGTATATTCCTTCACACTTGAATTAATACGGGATATATACAGTCGGCAGCAAAAGTATCCGAGCACTAGCCAATAATTTCGATATAAAAAAAGTACTACTTAATACTGTTTTGTTAAATAAATCCTTGTCGAATCATGGTCTTAGACTAAGAAAATGACTCGACAAGAAATAGTAAGTAGTAAAGTACTTTAGTAAGTACAAAGCAGTAGTAAGTGTACTTTTTTTAGATAGGGATTATTCCTAGTGCTCGGATACTTTTGCTGTCGACTGCACGTGGTGAGATAAAATTTTTCGTTTTCCTTCGATTTTATTACTGTATTTACTGTGGGATTTTCAGAGGAGATTGCACAAGTTTCTAGTGTACTATTCAGTCAACAATGGTTAACAGTATTTTATTGGAAAATAAGGTTCGGAAAGCAGCTGTCTAGCAATAAAATGATCAAAAGATCAACTATCTCTTTTGCGTACTGATACGCTATCAGTACGCAAAATACCTGGCACGTATGTACTTGGTCATTCAATAAAATGGCCAATCAAGTCAAGATCAATTTTTTATGTTAATACGATACTTCTTATAAAAGTAAGTAGAAAGATTAAATGATTTCACAAGCCACCTTTTCTCAAATATTTAAGTAGAAAATTCTGAAAAAAAAAAAAAAAAAAAAACCTTGGTGACGAGTGTGTTTCAAGATCCAAAACAACAATAATACGAGGTGTGTTCAAAAAGAAACCGAACTTTTGTTGTATAAACTTTACTGCTTATTGTACAACATTTTAAGCACTGTCCCCTTTATAATAGTCCCCTCTACTGGCAATACACCGTTCCCATCGTTTCTTCTATTTTTTGAACGCCTCCTGGAACGCATTTTGTGGGACGGCGTGCAGGTTTCTCGTCGCATTGTCCAGTATCTCCTCTATGGTTTAGTAACGGCGTCCTTTAACGTGTTTTTCAGTTTGGGAAACAGGAAAAAGTCTGCTGGGGCTAGATCCGGAGAATACGATGGATGGAGCACAACGGGAATGCGGTGTTTTGCTAGATAGCTGCAGACAAGGAGTGATGCGTGAGCTGGCGCATTGTCATGATGCAACATCCAATTCTGGTTTTCCCACAATTCAGGCCTCTTCCTGAGATTTCCGCTAATCACAGCACGAAACCAACTCTATTCACATTGCCATCATCTGTTGATGTGGAAGGACGTCCAGACTTGGAATCGTCACAGACCGACATTCTGCCCTGTTGAAAACGTTTAAACTACTTATAGCACTGCGTGTGACTCATACAGTCCACCCGTATGCTTGGCTAAGCATGTGAAATGTCTCTGTGAAAGTTTTGCCATGTTTGTAACAGAATTTCACACACACACGTTGTTCTTCAAGCTCCTTCATTGTTACTTTGTCACTAATCCGACGAGCAGGCTGTACACGTTGTTACTTCGTGCTTACACATGCTTGCATGTGCTGTGGTTCGCTTGCTAATTGTCCGAGCGACACGAGGCAAATGGCAGTTTGTTGTCTAAACCTGCCGCTAGGTGCGCTCAGTAGCCGCAGCGCTCTCTCTGCTGGTTGGCGCGCTATTTCAAAAGTTCGGTTTCTTTTTTAACATACCTTGTATGCTATGAATACGATCTTGTAACAACAGATGTGCGTCTGTTCTTGTATACATTACGCATATCAAAATTTTATACAAATATCTTTCGCAGGTCATGGATACGCCAGTCATTCTGGTTGAAATATCTGTCCTAAATTACGTAAGATTTAAGATGCTTCGAATATATATTTATAAATAATTTTGAAGAATATTAAAATTCCAAAATATTGGTAATTTAAAAGCGTATAAGGTGACAGGTATGTGCTTGGTTTTGATCATTAGCTTTTTAATTAAATATAATTAAAGTTTAAAGTGTGCGATATGTAAAATGTTGAAAAATAAAGGCATATACATAAAAATTAGAAGAATTCTAGCATTTTTTATAACTTTTATAATATATTAAATTTTAAAAGAAACCTAAGAAATATTCTAATTAAACGCCGAATAATTTTGCTAGATTAATATTTAACTTTAAAACTAAAGAGAATTTATATATGAATATAAAAATATGTTTAGCGATTAATTTGTCTTTTGTCTGTGAGATCAGACAAAAGTAGTCTGAGATGAATATCGGATTTCTGTTTCTAGACGTTATGAAAATATTTTCCGTCGTGAATCTGGGAGTTATAATTAATTATTGTAACTCTAGACATTCTGTTTAAATAAAGATTTATTATTCTGTATGAGTAAGGAAAAGGTCTAAGTGATTTTTATAAGAGGGATGCCTTAAGTAAACGAATTTCAATATAAGTTTTAGTCTCAATATTATTTGTGTGTAACTGTACCACACTCTTTCATTAAATAATGCAGAACTTCAACATGTATTAGAAGATATTACACATCATCTATATGCAACTGTTATGTTTATTCATAACTCTATGCATTGCAAAGTGTGTTGTATTTGTCCAGACAGTAACAACTTTTGTTTTCGTTCTATATTTCACAGGTAACAAACTGTGCTTTTTGCCTTATCTGCTAATAATAATTATTGTACGGACAGCAATTTATTCATCTACAAATTTATGGATTGAATCCTTTGGTCGCGTAAACCTTTCACAATGCTTCAGCGTTTGATTAACCTGTTCATGCAAAAAAAAAAAAAAAAAAAAAAAAAAAAAAAAAGAAAGAAATCAACGGTGCCTCATATTATAATGAAAGCATGCTGTCTGCAAGGAATTCAAAACTCAGGTACATTATGATATTTCATTGATGACATGATATAGAAAAAAACACATGTATTGCATGTCAGTGACACCTGTTATTATTTTTCGGAACCACATTTCGTTTTCTTTCTTTAAATTATTGATATCTTGTTTCTACTTGATCCCACAAGTTAAATTTGGTATTTTCTTTAAATAATTCATTTAAACATGTTTTGAAATTATTAACTGTTTCTGACGCACAAACTATGTTACTGAATGCTGTGAAGCGCTAAAAGACGTTATAATTATTCACTGTAATTTTTTATTTAAGAAAATTATTAAAATTAATACTTAATGTATGTGAGTTACGAGGGTGAATCAAATATGAACCAGAATTTTCATTTAAAATTTATTAGTACAAGATACAACCATAAGAGTCAGATAATATTTTTTGACGTAATCTCTTGATTTTGTTATGACTTTCTGCCAATGGATTAGAAGATTTTTAATGCCATCTTTTTAAAAAGAGATAAGGTGCTTTCAACCAATTTGCAAGAAAGCCTCAATAGCAGAATCATTGTCGTATTGTTCACCTCCTAGTGCTTCTTTTTATAACAAAAACTAATGGTATTGTCACGCCGGGATATGTTAGGACTGTAGGTCAGTTTTGCTCAACGAATTTCTTCCAACTGTTCGGTTGCCTATGCCCCCCCCCCCTCCCTAATATAACCACAGCTGTCTTGTGGACATCCTATAATTATAACACAGTTCCTGTATTTGCCACATCTTACGAAAGCTATGCACTAAATTCGCAAAGGATACAGTAAACGGATTATCCAACCCCCTTTTTCCCCCGTAAACCCGGTGGATTTTCTGTTCGGACCATCCGATGAAATAATTCTCCAAAAATCCGGTGCATAGTATGATAGGACACTCATGCGTAATAAACGCATGTGAAATCTTGCGCGGGAGAATGAGATCGTTGATTTGGCCGCCATTACATTTCAAGATAGAAGTTAGAGGGTTGTTGCACGCTTTTTACTTCGAAAATCTAACAAAAGGATATATAAGGTAAGTGTTTTAATTTCAATTTTATTTTGTACAGTCAATTGTTCATGTAAACGCAAATTCACTCCTTTTTTTTTTAAGTTTGTTATAGTTTCAGTAAGGAGACGACACTTAATCAGAGAATAATTTTTGGCAGTATGTAGGGCAATTTTTATCATCCACAGGATGTCAGGTTAAGATATGGATAGTTTATGGATGTCTGTAGGCATTCAGAGCGTGACTACATTCATCCTTTAGCAGTCTAATGAAACTCATAAATATATTGACCAAACGTCCCCATTTTCTGGGGACAAATGGGGACGCCCTTTTTTTTGAAGGCATTTTTCTAAGTTTTAAAAAATTGTAGAAAATAAATTATTAATCAATAATACTTTATTTTTAGTCCTTATTTATTAGGAATGAAAAAATACATCCATAATTTGATAATTGTAGCAATTTTTAATGCTTCTCTATTATAAAGGTACTTTGATCTGGTCAGCCTACTCATAAATAAATACGTGCTTGGGATATCTACAGGTGTGACATTTTGACATCAAGAAGACATCCTGAAAATGATAAAAAGACAATTTTCATTCTCCAGAGGATAAGATGTTATCCTGGGTACCCTTGAACTATTGTAGGATGTCATTGTGTTGCCTGGGGCGTGTGGGGACAGGCATTGTTGTTGAACAGAATTACGTTTATGATCGGAATTCTGAACGAATTTTCTGCCGATATGCAAGTTTTATTTCCCCCAATATCTGGCAGCAGTAGGGAACATTGACTATTCGATGTTTAAGGAGAAAGTCGATGTGCAAAACGTCTTTGAAGTAAAACACCGTCACCAGGACCTTTACAGCTCGCCTCACAGCTATAATTTTTTTATATCATTCGTGCTGTTATTCGTTTTCTTATAACTAGTCTAATCAAAGTATGCTTCAAGACTTCGAATGATTTCGCCTGGTTTGATGCCCTCACGTGTAAGAAATTTTGTAGTAATGCGTTGCCCAACATTAGGGTGAATGTCTTGCCAACGAACCCAAACAAGTATACACTGGAAAAAAAAATCTGTTACAGATTGGAAAATTTCTTTAAAAATAGAAAATTACTTACCTAAAATTTATGTTTTCTAAAACTACAGAATTTTAGTTTAAAATTATATCCCAATCTGTCAATAGAAACATTTTTTATGTAAGCACGCATAAAATCTGTAATGATTGATACAGATTTTATCTGATGGTTACGCACTTTTTCTATTTTGCATACGGAAAATTGGTATTAAAAGAGGATTGAGAAGTGTCAGTTGGCAGGACGATTTGTGCTTCCGTGGCCAGAAGTAATATATTGTAGCCTACAATACGGCGAGCTGTGGTTCGATCCTGAATGTTTGAATGACAAGAATTTTTACGGTGTGCACTACGGAAAAAGAAAAGCTATTGTGTACGAATATTCTCTGTATTGTTCTGTTACAGAAAATTTTTGTCAACGTATTTTTTGCATAGCATACGATTACTTTCTGTCAACTTTGCTGCTACAAATTTTCTGTAATATAGCAGGATTTTTTTAATTTATTTTTTTTCTACAGTGTAGAAGAGTAAAATGGCCGCCAATGAAAACTAACTGGACTATTTAACGAATTATACAGTCGACAGCAAAATTATTGAAGCACACATCATACTTTTCGAATATTTTTTTTTTAGTTTGATCGCTAATTTTTATCATCAACTTACTTTTTTATAAATAATATAAGACTAAGATCAGGACTCGACAAATATTTACTTAACAAAACAGTATTAGGTGCCTATTTTTTAAGTAGGAATTATGGCTAGTGCTTCAATAATTTTGCTGCCGACTGTAGATAAAGTCTAAGTTAAAATTCTAAATTAAAATTTTGTATGTAATAATATTGCTAGAACTCCTTTTAAAATGCTCCATTACAAATGAACAATAATTAATAAATTTGATTTAATCCATTGTAACTATTAAATATTTCGCAACATTTTGTTATTTGTTCTATAACGAAACAGGTTGTCGGCGGGCCGGCCTTTCCCCCTGATTCTTCCATATATATATATATATATATATATATATATATATATATATATTACTTAATTAATCTCAAAAAATACTATAGAAGATTACTATGAAAAATACTTGTTCTGAAAAGTATATTTTGAGAACGTTTTGTCTAATAAGTTATGAGTTTGACAAATGATTAGACATTTTATTTAATTTGCTTAATTTATCCACATTTTTATCTACAAATTCAATGCAAAGTTTGAGTATTATTTTTATAATTTTAATATATATTTTAAATATTTTAAATATAATTTCGAATGTATTTTTTTCTATAAAATATTTTTTCTTATGAAATGCAATTTGCAATTTTATTTTGATTTCAACATATTAATATAGAAATTATCAAGCATAAAAAACCATGACATATCTTTAATTATCAGCAACTGATAGTCTTAATTGCAAGCAAGAATTATGAGACATTCCGTAAAAAACAACTTTATAGACGCTGTAAAAATAAATAATGAGCTTTAAGAATTTGAAATGAGATTCTGCAATAAGCTTGAGTGATTTTTTAAAGTTTTGAAAAACAAATATTCTGTTAATGTCATTGTTGGATTAAGCAAAAGGAGAAAATTATATAATTAACTTAATTAACTACACTGCACAATTTTTTAATACCCATTTCAACTAAATTAATATTGAAAGAAAACAATTGTTGCGTTTTAATCGTTGGTGTTTTAAATAGAGCTATTTAAAAAGGGTAAGGCAATTTTTTGTCATTGAAAGATTTAATTACGTATTTTAATTTTCCAGATGAGGGTTCTTTTATATTTTGACGCAATTAAAAACGTAAAATAATATATATTTAATTTAGAAATGCAATTACAGACGAACTAAATAACATCAATTAAGTTTTTTGATTCATCCATGACTTACTTTAAACGTATAATGCGATTTGGCTTCGGACTTTCATTATGACACGAGTTTATTTAAAAATTTTAAAATATATTAAAATAAAAATATATAAAATATAAATAAAATAAAAATATAATATTTAAGTGATTTAAAAGTTATTTAAATTAATTGTAGAATTAAAATTTATTATTTCGGATGTGATTTTTTCCATTAAAAAGTCTGTAAAAAAAAACTTATTTATTTAATTAAGAATATAAACTGCTTTAGTGCTAGATATTTGTTTTAGTCAATCTGCAATAAATCTTTGACTATAGATTTTGTGGAAAACTTGAAATAAAGAGGGGTACTTACCAACATGAAATTAGTTTAACATGAATTTAGAATTTCAGCTTGAGAAAAACATGGTTTTTACTATTTTAATGAAATCAATTTTGAATAATCAGAAAGCGATCTGATCAGTTATAATCTCCAGTATTATTAGTTTTCACTATCTATCGAATCTTTTATTCAGAGATTAAAAAAAAAAAAATACAAAAGTAATCGGCTTTAAACGTTAATAAATTAATAATAATAATAGTAATAATAATAATAAAGAATTTTTTTGTATAGAAATCGATCTTACAGGTTGTCATTAATTTTCATTGGTAAATCATTTTAAAACGTTGAAAAGTCGCGAAAAAATCTAATTGCTTTGATCATTTAAATAAAAGTTTGAAAGCTCTTTCTAAATGTAGAGAAAAGCTGAAATACGAGAGGCAAGAGGCCTCTAATCAGAACTTTATGACGACTGGGGCACACTTTCCCCAAATTTTTAATGATTATTTTTAGCTTGCAATAAGTAAAAATTTCTTGTTAAAACAAGATTACATTTATTTTTATAAAGTAGTGATGTCTATTTGAGATGTGCCAATTTGATTTCTAGAAATCACTAGATTTTTCTAAAAACTGCTTTACAATGAAAACGTGATTTTTCTATCATAAATATGTAAAAAACTGTTAGAAAATAATAATGTTAGAGTGTCCGTCTTAATAAAGCTCAGCTTCTGGTACAACATGGATTTTTAAAGTAATTTTTAAGCATATAAAAATCTATTGAAGATCATGGCGTGCTTTTTTTTTTAAGATTCGGTTTTTAAAGTGGTATCATTCTACTTTCAAAGATTCAATTATGTATTTTCCTTATTATAATAAAATGTTCATTATATTTTGTACAGTAAAACAGTAAATTATTGTTTTAAATAGAAAATTCAACTATTAATAAAACTAAAAAAAAAAAAAAAAAAAAAAAAAAAAAAAAAAGAAGAAGAAGAAAAAGAAGAATTAATGCACATAATCTAAGATTTTATGGAATTATTTTTAAACCAACGATAGAATGAATCAACGATGATTAATCATAAAGAAGATGGACCAATTTTAAATTATTTTCTGATTTTCAGTATTTCGAGGGTTATTATAAATTTAAGATTTTCTTAACATGGCAGAATAGGATAGCATTACTTTCTTCGTAAATAAGTCGCATTAGTTGAACTATAATAAATATCAACATTTTAATTTAAAAACTTTGTATTTTATTGTAAATTACAATTTTCATACCTTCGAAGAACCGAGTAATATTTGAATTACAGAAAATATTGCATGGGAAACAGCATGCAATTGCATGAAAGCTAAAATTCAAAATCTACATTAGTAAAATTACGCAGCTAATTAGGATAAAATAAATATGTCGAAGAGGGATGAAGTATAGCCTAGTGGGTAGAACATTTCAGTTTCTGACCAACTGATTTCATTGCTTTTATTATGAATACATAGAGTATGAATTATAATAGAAATTTATGAGAACAAATATATGATGGGAAACAGAGCACAGTCCATCAATGTAACTAACATAAAATTTATTTTGAAAATTTGCTTTTCATTTTATTGCACATCATATTAAAAGAGTTTACTGTTTTTAAATTAAAAAGGAAATAAATAAATACATAAAAATCTAAAATATGTTTATCTAGAGAGTGATAACACAGGCCTGCGATGAAATTTTTTCCTTCAAGAAGATGTATTTTTTGGTGCATTTTTGGATGTTGATTAAGAAAAGATTATTCAAAATTTCCCATCACGTACAGTTTTGACAAAAAAAGAGCATTATTTGAGCTTAAAGCTCCTCTTTTTGAACTCCCATCTACTTTATTTCTCGAAAAATCTAGATGATGTGAGTAAAAAACAAGGAGAGCTATTTTATCAAGATATATAAGAAATGTAGAGGAGGTATCAGGAACGATGGAGTGTTAACATGTTAGCAGATTACTGTTGCATACTTACCAACCTGACCCGGAAGATTGTTAGTCCCGCCCCTTTCCGCCTACATTTTTCACACCAGTCTTTTTTTAGAGTACTTTTCTTCTTATTTAATCGTAAATATATTTGAAGAGAATTGCTCTAAAAATTAAGTGGTGTACAAAAAGGGGCGGGAACTAAGAAGCTTCCGAGTTAGAGTAGCAAGTATGCTGCTGGCATAGAGAATCCTCCAGGCCTCCAAGCCGTGCACAAGAGAAAAAGCTTTAAATTGAACATCTACGTAAAACAACACATTTAGAAGATAATGTGTAAATAATAACCTATTTTAATATATTTTTTGCATAAATCGTTTCGAATTTGTTACAAACTTTGTGTAAATTCTTTCCATCTTCATCCTTATTTTGTGAAAAAGCCTTACGTGACAGGAAGAGAATACAAGCAATTCTGAATTCAGTGTACCAAAACACATTAGAAATACTCAACGCAGTGAAAAAAAAAGTACGATTTCGCAGTCCATGTGTAATTAATTACAGATGTATTAAAATTTATGGTTATGTCTCATTTATTACATGATTTGTTTTAAGGAATATTTTTATGCTTCAGTAAAATTTTTGTTCCAACTACGTTAGATTTTACGCATGTAGCCAACTGTCTTTCGTTTTCTCATTATCGATTTTTAAAACTCTGTTGTTTCAATAGCTAATAAACCCATTAATTATTTTAAACGCACTCAAGAATACAAAATGCTCAGCTGTAATTTTTTTAATTTGTAGATTTCTTTACTGTGAGAAAATATATTAAGTTCATTTTACGCAAATATGTTGAAAAAATAATCCACATGAAAAATATGCAAAATTCCTACACACAGAAAAGAAAAAAATGCTATTTGTTTTGTGCAGGAAAAAATATATACAAATGTTTTTACTTTTTTCTGTATTCAATAGAAGATAGTATTAGTTGCATAAAATTTTTTGACTTCTAGTGTTCATTGGATTGACACGTTTTGAGTGGTCTAGTACACGATTTGACCATTTTATAGAAAATGTTTGTCTGCCTGTATGGGGAAGGGAGAGGCAAATATTTTGTACATACTCTAATTCAAAAGCTAATCCTCAAAATGTCATACAAATTTATATGTCGTTGCAACTTGGCATAAATTAACATGACATAAATTAATGCCTATCAACTTTTGCTGAAAATCGCTCAACAGGCGGTGTTACCCATCCAGTTTTATCTAAAGTATAAGACAAAATTTCATATAAATGTGCACAGTGAGAATTGTTTTAACGATTCAAATTGAAAAAAAATTATTTATAATAGTAATAGTTAACTAGAAAAGCTTTTTTTGTACATGTAGAGTATTCATGTTGTGCAGTCTGCTGTCAAAATATCAATTATTGATTATTCCACTCAAAGCATCTTTATTTCTTTCTAGTCATGGTCAGATAAGGCAACATAAAACTTTGATTAAAATGAATTTGCGACTATCGAACTCGGGTGAGCCGTGAGATATTTTCGCAATTAATTCATCGTAAATACCTTTAAAGAGAGTTAAACTCCTTGCAAAAATTTCTGCTTTTTTTTTTTTTTCTGTTGTTCATTTAATTCTTAATTCTGATTGGTTGCTAGAATTCCCAGGTCTCAGAAAAATACGAACGAGAATCAATTTTACTCATTTTCAGACCGCAGTTAAAGTAAGATCGCGCTGATATGCCGATTTTACCCTTAAACAGAGATAGGAATTTGGCGCAGAATTCATACCGGTAGTTATTTGAAGTTTTTCTCTACTTATAAAATCATTTGTTTAAGAAGAAATTTTTTTTTCATTAATACCGGTATGAGTTCTGTGCCAAGTTCCCATCAATATTTAAAATTTCTCCAACCTTGATACCTTGCGTTATAAAGTGTCTAAAACTACAACGCATTTTCTATGATGCCGTCAGTAGAGACTAAAATTGGCTTTCTTTGGACAATCAGAGCTATACTTCTTCTAGATAATAATATTCATCATGGAAAATAATCTTAAAGAATAATGAAATAAATAAAATTTTAATAAATAATTTGCACTATATAAGTTTTGTTTGGAAAAATATAGATGAAGTTTTTGTGATGGCCGCAAAATACTGGTTTAAATTCAATAACAATTATTCATGATATATGTTTAAATTAAGGCTGTTTTAAATAGTGAAAAATTGTTGATAAATTTCATAGTGTTAGTTTTAAAAATGTTTCTTTTGTGTTAAAGACTTCAATAATTGAAAAATAATTTATAATTATATTTTAGCCTTTTTCATATCCAGAAGAAGCTGGTCTTCCAATTGGTGGGCCAAAATTTTCCAGATACGTTATGTTAGAAGTGCATTATAATAATCCAGAATTGAAAGAAGGTATTTTTTATTGTTAAATTCTATATTTGATTGTTAATACGTATTTTTTTTAAATAAATTTCTTACGTATAATTGTTTTAAATGTTATTTTTGAAACACATATTATTTTATTTGACCTATTTAAATACGACGTATTCTGAATTAAACTTGAAATTAAATATGAATTAATTGTAAATTATTATAATAAATTTAGTGAGATTAAAAAATATCATGTGCACTCTTTTTGTCTAAATTGAGTTATTTATATTTTTCAACTTTGAATGCAAATATGATTTAGATACGGACACACACACAAAGTATATACGGTCCTATCATAAATGACTGGAAACTTTCAACTCAAGCATCTAGAAAAATTCTTGACGAACTAACTTGAAACTTTAGGCGTATAAAAATGTGTTATACCTCATATATTTCAACAAAAGTTTTGTCTCGAAAACAAAAATTGGTCTAGATGGTTGGTTGGTTGCGTATTACGTCGCACTGTTTCTACACAGTGAGCAATTGGCAACGGTCTGGGACTCACTCCTAGAGGTGGTCCGGAGACATGCAATCACAATTTTGATTCTCCACGGAAAGGATGGCTGTCCCGCTTCGGTGACCCCCAGAGATATAATTTTGGTGGGAACATGGAGGCAAATTGGTCTAGAAACAAATTAAAGAAAAATCAATGGGATCACTCCTTAAAAGTAATGGCAAGTTATCACGAGGCTTCTTGTAATAATCATTATATATTTTTAGGAGAGTAACACATATATCCATGGAGTTATAAACATTTCTTTAAAAAATTGTAAAAATGAAAATTACCCCTTTTAAAATTATAATATGCAGGGTAACAAACCTGATATGCAAAGCCATTTTTAGGAAACTTGACATACTACATTAAACACAGAAACTGCAAATAGAATACAAAAATATTAAACATCAAATAAAATATGAGCGTTTTTACTGAGTAATTTTTAAGAATGCATGTTCAAGCGTTAAAAAAAATATTTGCTTAATTTATTAGTCAAAAGTTTTGAATCACATATGAATACCCACGTCGTTTAAGTTCGAAAAATTATCGTCGATAGAATGAACTGATATTCAGTTCTCCTAAAAAAAATTATAAGGTGTTTTACAAAATTTTTTATTTTGATTTAGTCAATGGTAATATAGTGTTCGTTCATTCTAAATAAATATTGATAACATTCCGTATTATTTTCCTTCTAATCTTTCTACTTCTTTTATTTATTTATTTATTTCTGAGAAGAACTGTAATTCAGTTCATCTCCGACAACTTTTTGAATTTTCACGATATATATTTGGGGTTTCCATATATGTAGCTCTATACGTTTGGCTAATTAAGATGATTAAGATGATTTTTTTTAAACCCTTGATCATACCTAGTTAACAATCATTTAGGAAAATTGTTCATATTTCATTAGATATTAAATATTTTTATGTTCTAATTACAGTTTGTTATGTAAGTACGTCAAGTTACCTAAATATGGCTTTGTATTGGGTTTAATACTAAGCATATTATAATTCAAAAACAGGCATTTTTTTTTCCTGAAAATATATAGTAGTTTCATAACGTTCACACAGATGATTAGAAAAAGCCTCATAATTACCTGCTACAACCAAAACGCATTTCATGCTTTACTTTTAACAAGGTGATCAAACAAGGTAACAAACGTTTTAATTTTGTTTATTTTGTTATTGGTCCTTTTATGTCTTTGGGACGAAATGTTTGATGAAATATATGAGGTATCATTTGATCTTTATAAGCATTAAGTGTCAAGATAATTCGCCAAGAATTATTCTATATATGTGACCAAACATCTGAAATCTAAAGTTTCTGGTGATTTATGTTAGTGCAGTGTACACTAGAGTGACCATATATTTTTCATTGAATTTGGGGACAAAGATAGCGGCGTCCTCGAATTTCGAGGAAAAAAAAATTAAAAAATAATTAAATCACCTTAAATTGTAAAATTTTAGTAATTTTTATGTATAAAGCACCTAAAAGAACTTATTTCAGCTTATTTATTATACTTATAATGAATTACTATAATAAAATATTATTAACTTTATAACCGGCGTCCCCAAATGTGCTGTAATTTCTTGGAGACGAAGGTAGTTTTGTCCACGAGATTCGGGGAATATCCTCGAGATTGGAGGACATATGGTCAGCCTAGTGTACGCAAACGCGCGCACACACACACATATGTATACAAAGTGAATCAGGTTGGTAGATTTGAGTACTACATTGTCAATATACCTTGATACAAAATTATTGTACTTGTATTATATAAGATATCATAATAACGACTATAGTAAAATGCAATGAATTTATATTAAGGCAAATTGTTGGATATGGAAAACTATATGTGGAAAAAAAAAAAAAAAAAAAAACTGCAGTTAATATTTTCTCTCCTTTCAGTCTCTGGCTAGTCATTAAAACTGGCACTATTTCAGGGTTGCACGGATTCGCCTTTTATTAGGTATTCACTCACTACTATTTTCGAACGATAACATTCTTTTAAATTTAACACTTATTCTATGACAAAAATTGCTATTCAAAATTAGCAATAAGAAAACTAAGGAACTTGGGATTGTATTTTGTATTATTATTTTTTCTTTGAAATTCCGTATATTTTATTTATTTATTTATTTATTTTATTATTATTATTTTTAAATAAATTTTATCTACCTTTTTATACTAATATATAGGAGTGTGAGTACATGTATCTTCATTTGAAATTGGCTACGACGTTTTTGTATTTCGCTGGCAATACGTAAAACTTAACTTTATTTTTTACTGTTTCTGTCGAATTTCAGTAGCTGTAACTGTCCAAGGAAGATAATCGGAAATTTTCAATTGAAAGAGCTTAATGGCAGGTAAAACATTAAAATTTTCTCATGGATAGATTCCTAGCAAATAAACCATTTGTCTCATAAATAGCTTCTTAGTAAGTAAGACATTAAAATTGTCTCGTGTATTTCGTGATCATTTGTCAGACTTTTTTATTAATTAAATAAGAATTAATTATGTTCATTAAATAGGTATGTTCATTATTCCTACAATCTTTCATGTTTGCAAAATTTTAAAATATTTCAATAGCAATTTTTGATGAACGATTAACTAACAGATTAATGCATTTTTGTTATATTTGTTTTGTCGATCTAAGACAACAAATATGTTTATCGGTTTTTAACCGACTTCAAAAAAAGAAGGAAGGTTCTCAATTCAAACCGTATGTTTTTTTATGTTTGTTAGCTCATAACTTCTGAACGGATGCTCCGATTTTGATACTTTTTGTTTTGTTGAAAAGGTCTTGGTCTGCAATAGGTCCCATTGTAATATCTTTACGATCTAAAGAAAATACAGGGTGCCCAAAAAAATCAGTCCCAACTCTTTTAACTGCTAAACGGCTGCAGCTATAGTGATAAAAATGGTATGTAAGTATAGTAAAGTGGCCCTGCAACACAAGGTTAAACCGCTTGCTGCGCCACCTGGTGGAAAATAGTGGATTTAGTGTTCCTATCTCGAAAACGGTTTTAAAGAAAAGAGATGAATTAGAAAGTTGAAGATTATCTTCGATTTAGTACAAAAAGATAGTTTAGACATTCATGGAAGCGTTTCTATGTCGGAAACGGTTCAAGACAGGGGAAAAAAGTGAATTATAAAATTGCAGAGCATCATCGATTTAGTACGAAAAGATAGTTTTGACATTGATGCTAAAAGTACAAGGCTAAAAACGTGCCTTTTTTGTTCGCAATTTCTTACACTATACACACTTGAGCTACATTGCTCACGTAGTAGCGTAGCTGGTGAGACATACGCTATATAGTTCAAAATACGGTTACTTGATACTTTTTGCTTTGTTGTAAAGGTCTTGGTCTGAAGTAGGTCCCATTATAACATCTTTAAAATCTAAAGAAAATAAAGCGCCATCTGGTGAAAAACATCTGCATTAGCGCTCCTATCTCAAAAACTGTTCAAGATGGGAGAAAAGTTAATTACGAAGTTGTAGAGTATCATCGATTTACTACGAAAAGACAGTTTTTAGACATTATTGCTAAAAATAGAACGCTTAAAACGGCAATTGTTTGTTCGCAATTTCCTACACTGTGCACACTTGAACTACGTTGCACGCTTTACAGCGTAGAGGATGACACGTATACTCTGTGGTTCAAAGCGGTCACATCGATAAGCGCAAAGTCGTTTTCAACCAACTTCAGAAAGGAGGGTGTTCTTAATTCTTGCTATGTGTTGTTGTTGCTGTTTGTAAGCTTAGCTTTAACTTCGTAAGAAATGCTCCAATTAACCGACTTCAAAAAGGAAGAGGTTCTCAATTCAAAGCGTATGTTTTTCTGTTTTTGTTTTTGTTTGTTAGCTCATAACTTCTGAACGGATGATCCGATTTTGATACTTTTTGTTTTATTGTAAAGGTCTTGGTCTGAAATAGGTCCCATTGTAAGATCTTTACGATCAAAAGAAAATACAGGGTGCCCAAAAAAGTCAGTCACGACTCTTTTAACTGCTGAACAGCTGCAGCTAGAGTCATAAAAGTGGTATGTAGGTACAGTAAAGTGGACATGTGCTACGCGATTCAACCGCCTAAAGCGCCACCTGGTGGAAAAGAGTGGAGTTAGCGATCCTATCTCGGAAAAGTTTCAAGACAGGGGAAAAAAGTGAATTATAACATTGCAGAGCATCATCGATGTAGTACGCAAAGATAGTTTAGACATTAATGCTAAAAACAGAACGCTTAAAACGTGCATTTGTTTGTTCACAATTTTCTATCATGTGCACACTTGAAAAACATTGCATATGTTGT
The DNA here is from genome assembly GCA_963930645.1 of Salticus scenicus. Classification (NCBI taxonomy): domain Eukaryota; kingdom Metazoa; phylum Arthropoda; class Arachnida; order Araneae; family Salticidae; genus Salticus; species Salticus scenicus. The sequence goes on from OZ005651.1 coordinate 231,028,760, forward strand.
AGCGTAGCGGGTGACATTTATTCTATGTAAAATTCAAAGTATGGTTATTGTAAGCGGTTACATCGATTAACGCATAGGCGTTTTAAGCCGACTTCATAAAGGAAGAGGTTCTCAATACAAACCATGTTTCTCGTTGTTGTTGAAATTTGTTAGCTTATACTTCGTAAGAGATGATTTAATTTTAATACTTTTTTTGTTGTCGTAATGATCTTGGCCTGAAATAAGTTTCATTAGGATTTCATTAAGATATAAACAAATTACAGGATACTCACAACAGTCTGTTCTCACTCTAACTGCTCTAAGCAAGCAGCTACACTGGTAAAAGCAGTGTGTAAGTATCGATGTTGAAACTTCTGTCAGTCAGCTGCAATGCATATTTTGCTCTTTGTTTGAACTTTACGCTGCGCGATTTCCAGCGCAGCGGGTGACACGTATTTACTGTAAAGTTCAATATATATGCCTAATAGAATTTTCGGTTACGAATACAGCGTATCCTTTCTTTACATTTCTAAAGATTTTTTAATTTAACGTATGTTCGTTCAATAAATAGTTTTTTGGTCATATCCGATAAAGGCAAGAAAAGTGACACAATTTAAAAATGCAGCATTTGAGAAAAATCAACTCAAAAATAACTTGACAAGAATAAAACTGGCACAACTGTCTCTCGAGTGGATAACTTTCTAGATGGAGATGTAACTTTTTTGTTCACATTGGGTGCATTTAATGTATTTTTCAGTGACATAAACCATTTTTTGAGTAATGTCACTTTTCTTGGAAGTTATGATTTGTGAAACTTCCGTCGAACGTCTTCTGATGCTCTGCTATATAAATAAGTTTTCACTGAAAAGAGAAAAATAAAATCTTTTTGTAAAAAAATAGAACCGACTCCAAAAAGGAACTACTATTCAAACAACTAAAAATGAAAGAAAATTGGCAGAAAATGGAACTGTAGATTGCGCCTAAAAGTATAAAATAATTTCCTTCGCCAAACAACCTATAACACTACAATTAATCATAACTTTTGAAGTCGGCGCAAAATTAAATTAAAATTGATGCCTTTATTCAATACAAAAATCAAATCCTATTCAAAATACACGTCTCACATTGTTACCTGCAAAACACAGCCGAAAACTACTTTGATTCAAGAAAACAAATAAGATTTCGTAAGCAGCAAAAGTTGGCGAAGATGCTGGTATCTGACGTCCTTGATGAACGAAAAATCGCAAAATTATCTGGCAAATATATTTAATTTCTTTGGGATATCATGATTATTTTAATAAGGTATATCAAGAGAGTAATCAAGAATATGAAACAACACATCGTACAATATATATTATGAAAATATACATCTTGTGTGTGTATTTTTGCATTACGTTTTTATCGCCAAATTCAAAATCCATCAAGGATGATCTAACTTCGTAGAAACATAAATACCGCATTGTGAAGAATGTTCTCTGTTCTATGTAGATGCTACTAATGGACCAACTGTATACAGTGATAAAATAATAAAGGAAACATGAAAATGGATCATTCGAGACAACAGCATTTGTTGCTACCGATCTTAAGACAAACCTTTAAAAACTAATTTAATTTTATTTTGCGCCGACTTCAAAAGTTATGATTAATTGTAGTGTTATAGGTTGTTTGGCGAAGGAAATTATTTTATACTTTTAGGCGCAATCTACAGTTCCATTTTCTGCCAATTTTCTTTCATTTTTAGTTGTTTGAATAGTAGTTCCTTTTTGGAGTCGGTTCTATTTTTTTACAAAAAGATTTTATATAAAATTGATTTATCGACCGATTCAAAATTAATTGTATCTTAATAATAAAATAACTTTCAAGTAAAATTTTTAAAAACCGTTAAAATTAAGTTCTATTTAATTAGTTAAAGTTTTAATTTAGTTCTGTTTATCATTTTGTTTTTTGAATAACAATTTTTAAAGGACCAGTTAACTAATAGATTAATATTAATGTATTTTCTAATATTTCTTCTGTCGAACTAAGGCAAAAACAAACATATTTATCTGATTGGTCATAATAACTCATAATCTCATTCGGAATTAATTATACCTAATAATAATAAAATTTATAAATAAATTTTTAAAGCTCGTTAAAATGAAGATTTATTTCATTGTTGAAAGTTGCATTTTTTAGTTAAAATACTATCATAGTAATAAAAGAATCCAGAAAACTTTAAGAGTGAAATAATTTTTTCGATAAAATTGTTTGAGTTTTGTAAGAAATTCTTCTGAAAAATTTATTTCTCTTTTTTTTAATTCGCGATTAATATTCAAAAGACGTAATTCATTCCATTAACATCATTACACTAAATGCAGCTAATGGAAACTAAAAATAAAAAATTTATGAAAGAAAGATTGATTTCTGTGTTGATAAGTGATCATCCATTAAACCTTCCTTTTTTTTATAATCTTTATCGATTTAACAATTGTTTAAGTTTTAAGATACTTTAAAGTATTTTTCAATTTATTCTATTTTTGATGCGTAAACGTTTTAACAATGATTATTGTTTGTTTTGAAAGTTTAAATTGGATTAGGTGTTAGAACGTGAAAGATTTTTTCTATTATTCTACTAAAACTTAAAATGACACGTACATTAGCTGTGTTTCTAAATAAAATATATTATTTTCAAAGAAATTTTATTTAACAATATCAAAGATAAAATATAAAGGTAATTTAAAAATGAATATATTATATATCTGTTAAGCCTCGCTTTTTTATGAACGGTTTAGAATTATTATTTCCAAAAACTAATCTTCGGTTTTAAAAGCTTACAACATAGTTATGAAAAGTATATACACTACACTGTTAAAAATTTCTGTAAATTTAATGCAAATATTTATCCAGAGTCTCTGTAAATTTACAGTAATTCTTAGTTAAAAGTAAATGATCGAGATTCTCAATCTTTATTCTGTATTTTTGCATAATTTTATTATTTAATTTTTTAATTAAAATTAAAAATGACTGTTTCTATTTTAGAAAAAAGCATTCTAAGTCCGAAATATATTCTCAACAATAATTAATTAAATTAATATTAGTTATTAAAATGAATGTATAAAATAAGTTTTTTTAACATCTCCGTTTATCTTTCCCTGTAATTTTTCGTAAGACTTAAGATAATAAATTACACAGAGTTTTCTGTTGAAATTTTTAACAGTGTACTTTTAAATAGTCATTTTTGGTAAATAATCCAGTTCTTCAAGGAAAAAAAAAATAACGTTAGATTATAGTATTTACAGACCACTTTTTTCTATGACTCTACCTCCTCTATATTCATACAGTAAATTCTCCCCTTAATTATTCATGGATTTTTGCACGGAATGTTACTATATGAATAAAGTGTCACAAAAAGAAAAAAAAAAATCGTGGATTGGTAGACACCATACATCTATGAAATTTGTCTCCTGCAGCTATAAATTAGAAAAACTTTTATAGACCGTATGACTAATCATTCAGCATATTTAAAACACTTCGCATTAATTATCTGGTTATCTACTGAAATTGCCTAAATATTTTATTTTATAACTATCAACTAGATAACTTTCTATGTGATCTCACATTTAGTAAACCAAACTTATATATATATATATGTATGTATATATATATATATATATTCAGTACGTTCCAAAAAGACCGCATATGCAAGAAAGAGAAAAATTCTCTCTCGGAGACCGCAATAATAAACCGCAGAAAACCTCTAATACCTTTAGATTTTGAGATAAACGAGAAAACAAATATATACATAACACCCGCTTTCATTTATCACAGAAAATAAGCTCTGTGGAAGACATAAATGGCTTCATATCAAAGGATGTTTAAAAAGAAAATTCTCAAAATACCCGGAAAGCCATGTTCGATTATTACGAAAAATGACCTATTAAATGTGACCTATCATCACGGCGTGTATAAAAGCATGCTGCTTAATGCAGAAAAGCCAACATTTCTAATTTATTTTGGAGCAGTATTACTACCTGCCTTTTTTATTTATTTATTTATTTATTTTCACACCATTTTATTATCGTTTTTGTAAAAGTGTTTCTTCAATGTGTAATTACGATCAAATAAGAAGGGAATTCTTAAAAAATAAAATAAAATAAAATAAAATAAAATAAAGTAAAATAAAATAAAAAGTGCTAAAAAAAAGATGAAAATAATGCTCCATAATAAATTAAATATTTTAGCATATACATTTTCTATTGCAGACATGCCATCGATTGCATTAAATCATTTTCTATTGCAGACATGCCATCGATTGCATTAAATCCTTTTCTATTGCAAACATGCCATCGATTGCATTAAATCATTTTGTTTTGCCGATATGCCATCATTTTAATTTATTCCGGTGCACCGTTTGTACCCTCCCTTTTTTACACCACTTTATTTGCTGTGAAATTTTCCCCAGTATGTAATTATGATTAAATAAGAAGAAAAACACCCTTTAATAAAAGTGGTGTTTAAAAAAGGCGGGTTCTAACAATGTTACGGAATAAATAAAAATGTTGGCATGTCTGCTATTGTAACTGGAATTTGATACTTTTAATTTTTCAAATGGCTTTCAAAAGCAAATCTAATGCTGTCAAAGAAATAAAATAACCGAACACATAATTCATAATATTGGCAATTTTATCAATGTTTCTATCCAGTTGTTTTAATTAAGCACATAATTAATGAGAACACCACTATCATATCTCTCTAAAAATAGATTGTATGCTTTTTATTTTTATTTATATTTTTTTCTATTTAAAACTAGTATGGTCTCATTTTGCGAAGATTATGTAATTTTTTCTGGAATATTCTTGTTTTTAATGCTTGAAATTCAGGATATTTTCAAGGTACCAATTCCTTTACTGCCCAATAGGTATAATCGATAGTTCGGGTATCAAGCTGACATACACACCTTCATTGCGAGAATATGATGCTGGCGTTATGGAGTTAGGCTTAGAATATACGGATAAAATGGCCATTCCACCACACCAAAAAGATTTCACTCTAACGGGATATTGCGTTGCAGAGTGTACACGAGCTGTAAGAAATTTTATTTTATTTATTTTTAAGAAGAATATTTAATTGCATAGTTTTGTATTATCATAAATTATTCAGTGAAATATTAATGTAGTGTTTGTTAGTGTATGTAATTTATATTATTCAAATAGGATATACTTTTTAGTCTGTGATTTCTTGTATAACAAAAATATAATTTGTATTTCTAATTTTTTAAATATTTATGATCAATGAATAATTTTTTGGCAAAAATAAAAAAATATCCATGACATTTATATATATATATTACTCTTCATTATCCCATTCAGTTGTGGTTTAATTTTCAAAAGAAACAACCCAAGGTGAATTTTTAAATTGGTGTGTTTTTCAAAGGGATTGGTTGAATATTTTTCTTAGAAAGTAAAACACACCTTCCGGATAGGGCATTTTGGGCAGTAGAGTAAAGAGAGGAAAGTACCACTTAGAGCTTGAGAGCAATGATAAAAACCATGTTTGTACTGGGTTTTTATATTTTAATTCAAATTTCCACCTTAAGAAATAATATCTACTGTTTGTTTTCATTTCGCGGTGTCTTCTGTGCTATTGAACATGCGTCAGGTGTGCTGTGATTTTATGAAAATAGAAAGGATATTTGCTTCTTATCATCTGAGTTCTTTTGTCACTTTTAGGAACGCAAATGGGCTTTCCTTATCCGAATACAATCTTCTTCGAGTGATGCAAATCATCTGGTACTCGTAAATGGAGAAACCATAGCATTTTTAAAAAAATTATTATTCTTTATTAACGTTAAAGGGGAAAAACTGCATCTATAATCTTCCAATTTTTTCTCTCTCATTTTACTAAGCCTACTTGTTTTCCCCATAAAAAGGTATCTGTTTAGCATTGATAAACATTACTTTTTTTTTTCATTGATTCCGATTCCTGTTTAACAGAAATAATTAAGTATTTATTGGGTTGTTCGGAAAGTAATTTTGTTTTTCTCAGCAGAGGACTTAATTATATTTTTTTCATACCATCTTCACAATTAAACTGCATTATCGTGTATTGTGACAGCTGATATAGCAAGGCTTGCTTGTGAAAAAGTTCGCTTTATTCTGCTCAATAGGTTTTGATTGGTGCCCTATCAAATAAAAAAAAATAGGAAGCGACATTTTCGGCATATTTTGTTTTTGCTATCAAAAAGGCGATAATACTGTTCAAACAAGGAAAAAAATATACGGTTTGTATTTAGAAAATTTATTTAAAGAACGCCAGTGTCAAAACTGGTTTATCAAATTTTGTTCCGGCAATTTTGACGTTGAAGATGCATTACTCTCTGGAAAACCAGTTTATGATAATGAAGGCAAAATAAAGTATTGATTTATGAAAACTGACAAATAACAACTCGTGAGATCGCTAAAAAACCGATCAAAGTGGAGAATGTATAATTCAATAAAATATTTATACAATATAAGGAAATCGTTTTTCATTTTCAAAGGAAAAAACGAAATTATTTTCCGAACAACCCAACATTTAGAGAGAAATAAGATTTAGCAACATATAGATAAATTAAATGTTAAAAAATAAATAAATAAAAATAAAAATTACTACTAGCAAATAATAATAATAATAATAATAATAATAATTCTTTTAAATTGAAATACGCGATAAGGACATTACTTAAACTATTTATGCATACATACAATTAGAATATTGGTTCGTGATTACAAGGAAAATTTTTATTTTCAAATTCATTTAATTATTTTTGTGATGTATAGCACGACTCGGCGCAGTCACTTTTTGAATACCACTGTTTTGATAGAAATATTAATTAATCGTTTCCAGTATTTTCCTTCAGTAGAACAATACAAAGATCGCTTTATATAAATGGTGGTATTAAAAAAAAAAAAAATAAATAAAAATAAAAAGTAAGTACTTGGTTCTTCAGTATTCTAGAGAACCAGGACGCAGTTATTTTTCCTTTCTTAAATAAAGTTATTTATTTTATTAAAGAAAGTTAATATATTTTTTTAATAAATTCATTTTAAGCTATATACTTTTAGCCAATATTGTTATACTGGCTCAAAGCTTATAGCTTAAAATAAATTTAGAAAGGATCAAGTATACTTTAAAACTCGAACTGTTGTTAGTTTTATTTATATACCGGGTAAATCAAAGTATCTGCATTCGTTTAGCTTATTATTGTTGCAGCAGAAATAAAAAACAGAAAAAATTGAAGAAAGAGAAAATAACAGTTGAATAGTCTAATAAAATAATACTTGAATAAATTCAGATAAAGGAGAGATGGCTTATAATAAACAACACACACAAATTGCAAGTAAGCTTACAACTATTCTTTGTGTTCTAATGTCATACAACAGCACATTTATGAGATATCCCTTTCCGACCCAAAGCGTACGATCGTGCGGATTAGACATCCACGACATCCACTTACAATTTTGCATCTGGAACAGTCGTATATAATAAAATTAGGAAATGAACGATCGAGCTAATTAGCAGAAAGTGCAAAGTACAATTTTCAATCAATAGATGTTGGTTATAGTCCATATTTTTCTTTCAGTTTGCAAAAACAGAAGAATGTAATGTTTTAAGGTAAAAATGTTCCGGGTCGGAAAGGGATAAGGAACACCACCTTTCATAACATTATACAATTTTTTTTTGTAATATTTTAAATACATGTTGGTTGGCGGATAACAACTTTCAATGTGCACATTCATGGAAAATTTTCGCAGTACGCTTTTGACTTTAAGAATTCCAATAGATAAATATTACAAGATATCAAACTGCTATATTTGGGTTAGGAAATTATGAATGTGGAAATGATAGACATAAATAATGAAATTTGTACGGAATATGATAGTAACAGGTATTGCATTGCTATAGCGATATGCAAGTGCAACTCTAGGATGGTGACTATTTGTAGATTGATGTTGATTTGTAAAAATGCTGGATAACATATACATCCACATAGAGTTCTAATTTCAGAAAACCGACAGCACCATCTTTTGTTAAAAGACAATATTTAAACATCTCTTGTTAACCCAAAAATCGCATGGTTCTACTTTAACTCCTCTTTACGTAAAATGCATATACTTATATTTACTATTTTTTGAGTTATTAATTTTTTTAATTTTCCATGTGAGAACCAATCGGCATTTGAGTACGTTGAAAAAATATATTTTATTGCAATGTTTGTTTGTGGTTATGTGAGTAGTGTTCGTGAAAGGATTAAGACCCAATTACCTGCGCAAGAAACTAAGACCTGGGTGGAGTACCCTTCTTGGGGACCTTTCTAAAAGGTTCTAGCCCTTATTCACGCGAGTTTCAGGGAAAACTACGAAAAACTCCAAATGACTTGGCCGATAAGCACGACTTGGGTTCGAACCTGGCATCTGACGTCTATCGCAAAGTTTGGAAAAAATCAATACTGTACTACAACAAGAGCAGATAATTGTCAAGTTTAATTTTCATTCTTTGTAACGGTTTTCGGGATTATCATTATTGGCAGCATTATTCATGCTTGACGCTAATTTTGAATTTATGTCTAATTATAACATATTAACAAAAATCTAAATTCATTATAACAAAACTTAATGTTTTCGTCAGTGCAAAAATGTAATAAAGATGATAAATTGTAAAATTCTAAATTTCTGCGAGCTTTTTTTTTTTTTTTTTTTTTTTCCAATATTATCATTTAAATCATTATATCGTCATTTGATCGACGTCACAACAAAATGCTTTTAACGGTCGAAATAAAATGTAGTTTTTTGTGTGTAGGGGGGAAGGGGTATGAGTTTACTTTGAATTAAATGCTATTTTCCTTTTTGAAAGCATTTAAATCTTTTAATATCCGGTCTTTATTTTCTATTGGAATAAGCATGAATAGTTTATTAAAAATGTCTGTAACGAGCTACATGAAATGATATGAACGATGCTTAACAATCTCAAATTTAAAGATTTTTTAAAAAGATTTAAAAATGTTAAAATTTACTTTTAATAAAACTAATTTTACTTTAAAATAGCGATTATTTGGTATCTACGTATTAATCTGTCGACCATTTTCGCCAAAGAATATCATTCAGCATCCATTATGGGTATACAGGGTGGGCTAAAAATCCTTGATACATTTTAATCATCAGTATAAAATCAAGTAGATGGCGTGTGAAAGTGCGGTTTGGACTACAATGCTTTTTATGGTTAAAAGTTTGGTTTAAACAAATACAAAATTACTTACAAACTTTGCTCATAGATGGCGTTTTACCCAGTTTTGTTTATATGGCTTTTTTGTAGTTTTTCTATGGCTATATCGATTCCCAAACTTAGCCCCTTTTGTCATCTTCTTATGTGAACATGTAAAGATAAAAGCATATACTTCTCTTTTGGTTGACATTAAAGTATTAAAAACGTAAATAATACATGTAATCCAGTAACTTCCATAATCAATACTAGTGACTATGTGGATTGAATTAGATTGCTGTTTGGTGTGATTCGAGTTATAAAGTTCTTCTTCTTGATTTGAAGGTATCGCACCATCTAAGAGCAAAATTTAGAACTAATTTTATTACTTTCTTAAACAAAACTCTTCATTGCTAGAATACAAACAAACTCAAGTACAACAAACTGCAGTTTTTTATGCCGATTACTTGATTTTACATTAAAGTTCAAAATGTGTCAGAGACTTTTGGCGCACTCTGAATATTGGGTGAAATTTATAAATTCCAGGAAAATACACATGTACCGATCACCGCAAATAGTAATTGAAATATACACAAATAAATGAACAGTATTAAATAGTATTTTATAAATGCCGATCACAAAGATAATAAAATCGAGCGATTGCAAAATTTTAGTTGGAAGTATAAATGATAATTTGTTTCATAATAGGAAAATAAAAACAAAGAAATATCACAAAAATATTTAAAGAGTTCTAAATTTAAAAAGAACGTGGCATTATGTCACAGTTTAAATTTAATTAATCCATTAAAGTGTTTTCGAGAAAAATATAGTTAATTAATTACATGCCAAATGTTTGCTTCATTAAAAAAGCATGAAACTTTTCGGAATATTTAAAATCTCTCAGTACTTTAACAACCTAATTATATAATTAAAGGTTTGTTCATGTTAAGTGTGGCAGAAAATGGTTTTGCAGGATATCGCGACACTAGATGCAACAACTGCGGGTGTAAAAACAACTGTGATACAACAACAACTTTAAAACTGCGCGTTCCAAGCTTTGTACCGGAAGATATCGTCATGTATTTTGATAACACCTGGTTCTTATTAAATCCATCAGGAATGCAATGTACTCGGTAAATGAGCAAGTGGGGGGGGGGGGGGGGGCTCTATGATTCCTAATTAAAAAAATAATTATCGTACGATTAAAGATTTCCATTGGAGAAGTAGCGTGTTTAAAACACCAGTATCCTCATCTTCAAAATAAAAAAATGAATAAATAATAATAATAATAATAATAATAAAATAAACAGGCCTAAATTTTCCAGTATACATTTTAAATATAGAAAAAACACATGATTTAAATTTTTTAAACTTCATACCATAGCTGCCATATTTTAGGCTTCTTGGCTACCAGAAACTTTCATTGGAATAGGTGAAAATTTTTAATATATTTTTTTATATATTTCTGTAACAGTTTTTCCTGATTAAATGAAATAAGGTTTTCGATTAAAATTTTCTGGTAGACAGAAAGCGTAAAAAATATAAACTATGCTTTATACATTATAACATTTTAATAAACTTAAATGAAACCTTGTAAAAAAATAACTTATATAATAATTTGCTATCACAGTGATATTTAATACCACTCAGAATAGTCTTCTTTCCTATTTATAAACAATAATTTTGAATAATGTATTATATTTTAAAATAAAAACATCTCTAACTTGCAACGAACTTTATACAAATAATTAGAAATACATTTTCTAACTAGAGTATTTTATTTAAACTGGCGAAAATAACTGAAACATATTTTTTGCTTAGATGTTTAGAAATTGTTTTTGAAGTTATTTTACGTAAAATAATTTTAGCTGTCTTTTAATGCTTATGCATTTAAAACTCATAACTAGCAATTTGTTTTAAAATGTTTATTTATGGCCTTAAAGCTGATGGTAATTACCACTTAAAAAAAAAAAAAAAAAAAAAAAAAAAAGTTTCATTTCAGTTTTCTGCATTTTCAAAATATTTTTAACAATTTTGTAGAAGTTTAAGTTTATTCATATAAAATACGAAAATAACTTTATATATTCCTTTCTTGCTGCCTCCGGAGACCAGCTGGTTTGCGATCCTTGAAAAATCTGACCATAGCAAATTCCCGTTTGCCAGTGCCTTCCCCCTCCTTAAAATACCTATAACAGCTAGTTTCTTTGCTGTGCAAACGACCCTTGAAAAATTTTTACTATAGCAAACTTATGACCGTTGACGGTTACAGGGCCAACGGGCCTCACAACAGTCCGACTTGCTTACTATGCAAACGATCTTAGAAAAAGCTTAACATAGCAAGCTCTCGTTCAGTAGCACCTATGACATGCTTTCCCTTCTCAGCTACCTACAATAGCCTGTTTACACCCCGGGAAAATGACCCTTGAAAATTTTATATCTCTGTCCTAATCCCCCCCCCCCCCCACCCAATACACTTATTGATTTTACAGGTTCGAACATATGAGCATTACATTCCTTACCCACATAAATTTAATAACGTGGTTTTTTTAAGACCCACGATCGAATAAATGGATTTCAGCGAGAAAAATAGACTGTAATAAATGTCTATTAAGCGATTTTTACACACTAAAAAATAACGGTAGATTTTACAGCAGAATGTGCTGGTAAAAGGGGGTACATCACATGCTGTTGTTAAAAAGAAATAATTTAAAACAGAAAAATCTGCAAAAATCATGACAAAAGGTTTTGCGTACTTATGTATATGTATGCATAATATGTGTTATTTCCCCAACATTTTAGACAAGATTTGCTTGTTTTAGATATGAATGTCACGATTCAAGTAAATATCTGAAAGAAAGACTGAATAGCCTTGGTATTTTTAAGATTATTGAATAAGAGGTTATTAAAATGCTATTTTTAAATTAAGATTCATATTCAATAAAAGAGTGTGTTATTGAAGTTATTAAAATTTTCAAGATGCAGTTTTTAATTTATAATACAATTTTATATATTTTTCACGTTCTTTAACGCATTAATAAAACAGAAAGCCCACTTTGTTAACTAGATATTTACTTTCAACCAGTTTGCATTTTATTTTAAATTTTATGATAAAATTCAATGGTTTTAACTACTGATACTTGAAAGGTATTCATTATTGAATTTTAAAGTGTCCATTACACAATACATAATTTTTGAGCTCTCGGAAAAGTTTTTCGTGTACAAGAATGATCAAATTAGTACTTTTTGCTGTACAATCACGTACAAAAAGGGTTAATTGAAGTATCCAGGGGTGAAAGTGGTTATCGTCATCGACACCACAACTTTTATTTAGAAAAAATGAGTGTATTTTTACTCTAATACCCTTTGATCCATTAGTCTACAGATTATTGTAAAAAATTTCCGGTGGAAGAGTTCCGTCAAAAGACGGAAAACTTTCACCCCTGGAGGTATCGAACACTGGTTAGAGCTCTAGCCTCAAAAATTAAGAACATTGCACAAAAAATGGCTTAAATTGTACTGAAAGTGTCTTCTTACTGGTGCAGTTATCCTAATTTATTTTAGGGAATAACTGATATTTCTCAGTTAAAGGATTTCATATCTAAAAATTAGTATTACTAGTTAAAAAACAATTTTTAAAAACATTATTTAATGAGATTTTATTAACCTTAACGAAAATGGTATTTGATTTAATGCGTTGCAGCAAAAAAAAAAAAAAAAAAAAAAAAAAAAAAAAAAAAAAACAATTACGTTGATTATGCTAGTACTGAAAAGGAAAAATTTTAATTTTATTCTTTTTTTAGGGACTTCCTCCTGAAGGTATTATTATATTTGGATCTCAACTTCATACCCATTTAACGGGCATTAAAGTCTACACAAAACTTGTAAGAGAATCATCAGAACTACCCGAACTTAACAGAGATAATCATTATAGCACACATTTTCAAGAAATTCGAAGGCTGAAAAGAAATGTTCATATTCTCCCAGTAAGTACATCGGTTACTGACCAAATTATGAATTCTGTGAACGTGTAAGTTGTAGAAATGATAACATAAATTTAACTTTAAGCTTATAATCACAAAGGTAAAATGATTATTACTGTGCTAGAACACACAGAAAAATTCATAATCTGTATGAATGCAAAAGTCTTTACGATATATATTTTTTTTTCAATATAGATGTTTGTAAATTTAGTAATGCAAAAAGATGGTCACCCTAGTAGCAAAATTTTATCGGCCAATGAAAGGCTCTTTATCGGTGTCTGAAGAAATGATGAAAGACCAAGGAAACGTAAATTTACGATAAAGATGAATTTCCATTGGGAACTTACGTAAAATGTCTCATCTGGGGACCATCCGTCGATAACCGGTACTCGATGAATTTTAGATGCGTAAACAAGAAATTTTCTGATGACACTGATTTACTAATCATGTGTATCGGATGAAATTTCGATAATAAAATGTAAATAGACGATGAAAGTACTTTTATTTAGTTCTATGTTCCATGAAATTTGGATGAAAAAAGCTAATAAGCGATGAAAATGTTTTTATTTAGCTCAGTTTTCGATAAGGTTTAAAAGAAAATAAGCCAATAGGTAAAAACCTTTACTTAAACAATATAACATCGATTAAATATTTAAAATACATATTTCAGTTTTATACCATTATAATTATATTTTACAGGCTTCCTTCTAATTTTTTTCAGTTGTGCAATTAAAAATATACGAAGGAAAGTTTTTCTCGCTTATAATAATATTTTACATCATTTTTAATTTTCGTATATGTGCTTTTCAAATTAATGTACACATCTTAATTTCCTGCATAGATAAAAGAAATCTCAAAAGAAATATGTGAATACTTTTACCTTTCATCAACAATATTTAATTTCCAATGTCAACCAGCAAACACTAATGGTGGATGCAAAGATGAAATACGAGATGCGCATGATGAGGAGACGAGATATTTAACAAAAAAAAAAAAAAAAAAAAAAAAAAAAAAAAAAAGAGTTGTCAACTTTTACGCATTTTGAATACCACTATTTTAAAACGTTTTTTTTTATACCTTATTTACTTTGAGAATTTTAGACTTTAAATAAATTAAAAAAAAAAAGATTCTGTAGAAATAGTGGTATTTAAAATGCTCGAAAAATGGTAACTACTCCATGAATCGTTCTGTTAGTCTATTGAATTTATTTCCCCAAATATTCACAAAGTATAGATATCTATGTGCAATGAGTGTACTATGAAGAACAATATCGATTTTCATAAGGAAATTTGATATTTCCGATCTCATTTATGAGACGATTTTTCTTAACCCGTTAGTAGTCGCTAGTTGGTCGATTTGCCGCCCATCCTTCAGTTTTTCCAGATTTTTTTATTCAATAGCCACCAAAAATATTTAGAAGTGGCATTTGATATACATAAAACACGAGTAAAATCGAAGGAACGTCGATCACATCACTTCTTAAAATTATTGGTGACAGTTAAATAAAAAGTGCGCAATCTGTAATAGGTGGCGCTGTCTCTAGCGACTACTCACGGGTTAATCGGAAAGCCGATATCGAAAATTATTTGAAAAACATCATCATGCTCAATATAATTTATGGTCGATCAAAAGCTGTTTATATCTGAGGAAAAGTAATACAGTTTTCTTATAATTTTGCTGATTATTTTTTAGTCCAAATCAGTATGCTCAACTTTAACTACTAGAAAATTCTGCGTGGCCTGAAAAAATATGTCATATACAGAAAACATATATTCCGTTCTACATGAATTATATTTAGTGAATTTTATGCTACTAAAATGATGTCTAATCGTGTGATATTTAAACTTTAAAACTTCTTCACTCACCCTAAAACCAATACAAACATTACCGGTTTCGCAAGGAGTGGCCTTTCTTTTTCAGTTCCAAAATACAGGTCTACTACCTTAATCTGGAGACTTTTACTTTTTACGCATTTGTTTTACAATGACGAATAAAAGAAAAAAAAAAAAAAAAAAAAAAAAAAAACGCTTTTTTAAAAGGAACTTTTACACGAGGAGTTAAAAGTTAAATTATTTTTTAACTGTACCATATTTAAAAGCCCTCTAAAAACTATTATACACGGCTACAAAAACTAAGGATGTTAGAATGTATGAAGTCTTATAATCAAACATAAGATTTTTAGCGATTTAATCAAACCAAATTTCTTGAAATGATTGAAAAATGAGAAAATATTTGTCTAATACCATTTGATATAATATTTATTAAATATCAAAAGTATAGCTATCAAATAAGTCTACTTGTGTTCCAGTTCGAAGCAGAAATTGTTTTTCTATCCCCAAGGGAGCTGCAAGTCTCCATTTCGATTTTTTTTCTTTCATTCCTACTTATACTGAAAGATTTCGATCTTATGATCTTTCGTTCCTTTCTTGTTAGTTTAATTTATTTGTTTCCGACCTCTCCATATAAAAAACAAAATAAAAAGTAAATAATAAACGGAAATTAAGGCAGTAAATTTCTTCTTGCATTAAAAGTTTCTTCTATAAGGATAATTTGTCCTATACGCTGATATAAAGTTCACAAAAAGGAATTAACAGAAATTTCGAATTTGTTTTTGAGATATAAATCTTAGCCGAAGCTGCGATAATCTAAGAAGTCTACTAATAAAATTAAGAAATTTAATTATATTTCGTTTTTATAATGAATTGGTTTGTATTGTTCGATAGTTAAATATAATAATAATGATAATAATAATAATAATAATAAAAAGTAATAAAGAAAAATAAATATATAAAAGAAAGAAAATAACTAGAGTTGTCGTTGCCTGCAAGTTTCATCACCACCATTTTTGTACAGTTGTCTTTAGTTTGTTGGAATGTGTAATTATATTACGAAAAACTGGTTTTTATAAATCAAGGTGGAGAGCGTTATGGGTAACGGCATCTCTCAATAGCTCTTAAAGGTTTTTTTTTTTTTTTTTTTTTTTTAAGAGGTCATATAATATTAATTGTTATTTTTTGCCAGTCCTCGATTTTTATCACAAATGCATGTAAATTGTGTGGGTTTAAGATATAATACTAAAAGCTAATCCTTCGGTGATTTTTAATTTATTTGTTTTTAGTTAAAAAAAAAAAAAAAAAAAAAAAAAAAAAACTTATGTCTCGTTAAAAAATAAATAAATAAATAAAAAATAAATAAATAAAAAATAAAAAATAATAAAAATTATCTTCTAAATGGCGTGACGTCTTTTTTAGAATAAAATGTCTTACTTGACCCTATTTATTTTTATTTTGTAGCTTTTTTTCCCACCTATATTTAAAACTAGTGTATCGATTAGAAATTTCCAGACATTTTCTATGAGTGAATGTCCTGACCAAACATGGTTTTAACACTTTGCGGTCTAAGCTCGAGCGTCACTCGAGTTGTCGTCTTAGGTGAAGCTAACTATAAGCACGAGAGTCTCTCGGGATCAGCTTCTAACTCTCTAAGCTATAAAAGTACCGACTTTATACGTTCACGATACTTTCAGATATTATTTACAAACCTTTTATTTATCAAAATGTATATACATTTACAGGACGGTTATAATTAAACTTCCCCTATAAAAAGCATCCTACAGCGCAAACGGGTGAACGGAATGCAACGAAGTTTGGTATATAGACTATACACGAGATGCGCTACGTAATTTCGAAAAATAAATAAATAAATAAATAAAATAAAATAAAAATAGATGAAATAAAACTAAAAATTAGTTCCAAAATGTCCACCAGAGGGCGCCTTTTCCGGAAAAACATTAAATTTAACACAATAAACGACCAAAACGGAATATAGAAACAATATTAGCATTTATTGACTAGTTTCCGATCACCTTGTCATCGAACCACATTAAGTGAAGGGTTCTTGTTTCTTCAAACTGAACTGTGTTTTTTTTTCTTTTTTTTTTTTTTTTTTCCCCCTCAAACAGCGTACTGTTATATTTCCTTACCTTTACACTTAATGTAGTTCGATGACAAGGTGATCAGAAACTAGTTAATAAATGTTAATATTCTTTCTGTATTCAGTTTTGGTTGTTTATTGTGTCAAATTTAATGCTTTTAAGGAAAAGGCGTCCTCTGGTGGACATATCGAAACTAAATTTTTTTTCGAAATTCCGTGAGCGCATCTCGTGTATAACCGTATACCAAATTTCGTTGCATTCCGTTCAAACGTTTGCGCTGTAGGATGCTGTTTATAGGGGAAGTTTAATTATAACCACCCTGTATATTGATGGCAGCACCAAACAGAAGTAAACATATGAAAAGGATCAGTCTTACTATGAGCGTTCATTTAAGGAAATTCGTGTTTTGAAATGTATTATACAAAAGCAATTTTACTAAATAATGTTTATTTACAAATAAGACCTATTTCCAGATATTTGTAAAGCATTTAGTTAAGTTTTTGTAATGTCTATGTAAAATTTAACGTTAAAAAATGTTTTCTTGTGTGAAACTTTTTTTGACTATAAACATGTTTTTTTTTTTTTTTTTTTTCACTATTTTCTCATTAAATATAAATTCTTAGTATATTTAAATAGTCCCTTTGTTATGAATAAGAACAATTTGAAGTTTATAATAATAATAATAATAATAATAATAAATGTTAAAATACTACATGTCTTCAAAGTAATTTTTTTTTAATCATGAAAAGTCCGAAAAACCCTCAGTCAAGCGTGATATGTGTGGTCGAAATAGCCCAAACTAGAGTGTTAGTTTGAAAATCCACCAATTACAAACAAAATATGTGAAAAACAAAAAGATTTTAAGAAGTTCAATAAAACTTAAAAGACATTTAATAAGTCTGAAACAGAAATATTTCCTTTTGATTTTTTTAAAATGTGATTTTTTGTCTGTGAATTGTCGTGGTGTTTAATGCATTGACATCTTTTTAAGCTTTCTAAAAATATATCTCATTATATTATTTTCCATGAAGTTTATTAAATATTCTATAAAATTTTACACAGGGCGATGCTCTTTTGACTACATGCCATTATTCTACAGCTGACAGAGAGAATATAACGCTGGTAAGTGAAATAATAAAAATAATATTAATGAAAATGAAGCTATTTATAATAATGACTTCAATTTCTTGAAAAGATATGCAGGACGTTCTTAAAACGTTAACTTCAACTTTAATTTTTAAAATATAGACCTTTGTCATATACAACTAGTTATAAAAATGTGTTAAAAAAAAATGGTACTGAATTTTATAAAATCAATGAAATATTTGAAGGGATTCAACATTAAGAATTACGAAATTTAAATTTTTATACGGCCCCTATACGATAAAATTTAAAGTCAGAAAAGTATGCCTTATACTCCAACAAGCTGGCACAAAGTTTCAGCATATCATCACACAGAAAAAAATGTTTTGTTGAAACAACCAAATTTTTGTTGCGACTGCATCAATAAAACATTTGGTTGATTTAACGAATTGTTTTGTTGTTTCATCAAAATATTTTTTGTTGCAACAACATGCTTTGTTGAAACAATAAAAGTTTTGCTAAATCAACCTTTTTTTTTTTTTCTGTATTGTCTCAAATAATCTTTGTTGTTTGAAGAAAACATTTTTTCCCGTGCATAAAAAGCCTAATACATATGCTTAAAAATTTATAGATGGATTACTATTGAAATCAAAATATAAATGTTTTTATTGATTTACATTTTGATTGTTTTAGGTTTAGATTGGCGATTGAGTTCTGAAACGTAATCTAATGGTATCCTTTTTTCCGACGAAGAACTTCTGTGGAAATACTAAAGAGTAGTTTATCCTTTTGCAATCAGCTGATTTTCATATTTTAAACACTAAAAGCCCTGTCTTTTGCGCTCTTCTAAAATCTTTACTGTATTTAACAAAATATTTTTACGTATTCGTATTAAAATTATGCAAAACATATAAATGTTCTAGAAATGTTTGGAGTGAAGACGAAACCTTTTATGCATTCTGCCACCTAGGAACTTTACAAGCCTATAATATTTAGGACATAGTAATTTATAATAATAAGTAACATATTACAGTGTTGAATTTAATTCACATAACATGTGACTTGGCACTTTCTGGTTTCGACCCCCTCAATTACTATTAAGAGTATATTTATGACTGTAGCATTTTCTTACTTTGAATACTTTAGCAATATTTCTACATTTGTCTTGATTTTTTATTATTCCTGTGTCTTAATGTACAACATGTACAACTGTTTTAAATTTTAATCACTTATAAATTACTTAGAGCATGACGAATCCTTCAGACTCTATGTAATTTAGTGATAATCAAAGGTGTATTTTGTATCGAATACAAAAACTAAACTTCAGTATGATTCTTTACAGCTGGAATGAAACGATGCGTTTTCGATGCGGAAAATGAGCAAAATTCATATAATTAAAAATGTTATAACTCGATAAGTTTAGTAAAATACGATTTTTCTTTGTTTCACTCTCGTTAGAAGACATCTTATATTTTTCTAATTAGAACTTATACAATCTAAGCATTTAAAAAAAGTTTAAACTCGACAGGTTTAAAAAAATTATTCTTAGTGGTGTTTTAGATGACAAAAAATAAATTTTAAAATACATTTTTCATTGGGATCATAAAAAATCTGACGACTTACAAATGTTTCATTGTATTTATTTAAAATTTAGATACAGTTTAAGAAAATTTAGAATTTCAGATTTAGTATTTAAAAACTACTTAATAATGTATTGTATCTCATTAATTTGTTTAACGTGCCTTTAGTTGCCAAGTGCCGTATTCGAATTCAGATTCAGGTATGGATGCTCGTAGGGGTTCCGAATTCACTTTAAGCTGTGGGACCCGGTCTAAGGGTCCTTAAAGGGCAAAAAATGACCGTAAAGCAACATACCAAATATAAACCTAAACTCACTTATTTTTCTCCTTATGTTTAAAAAAAAATATTATATAAAATTGGATGTTATTCAGCAAGAAATGTCAATAAGCAACTAACACACTTATTCGTATAAAAGAAATTAAAAAGCAAATTTAGTTAGTTTTGGATGACAATTTAATAATTAAAATTTTTTGAATATAAGAATTAAATTATCAGTCTATTTCAATTATAGGGTGGATATGCAATAAGCGAAGAAATGTGTGTTAATTACGTGCATTATTATCCAAAGACAAACCTCGAAGTCTGCAAAAGCTCTATCGATTCAAAAGTTCTCCGTAGTTACTTCCAATATATGCACGAGTAAGTAGATGTTTTTTCTCAGTACTTCATAAATGTAGCGTCAAACATTTTAACACGGTATTATTGCCATTGAATTTTTAATGTAAAGCTATCAACGTCTTCGTTATTCACCACCCCCTCCCCCGGGAAAGAAAAAAAAAAAAAAAGGAAGGCTTTTAAATTGTTCTCTCCCTGAACTATTTTCGAAAATTAGCAAATAGTATATACTCACTCGTTGAAATAATTTCTAAAAGTTTGCTATTCAAAAATACCGTAACTAAAAATGAGGATCGTTCATTTCCTGTGATATAAATATTTCAATATATATCTGAAAAAAAAAGGCAATTATATTTATATTTACCAACTTGTATTAATATCTATTTATATTATTATATTATATTATTATATTATATTGTGTATATTATATATATATATATAATATATATATTATATTATATTTATATTATTATATTATTATATATTATATTTATATTATTATATATTATATTTATAGTTACCAACTTGTACGGTTTTCACAATCAGTAATTTTTAATACAAATCTCTTATGAATTTTGAAGAGGTTTCCTATGATTAAATATGGTGATATTTTTCATTCAGAAAAAGTTGTGTTAAAAAGCCGTAGAAGTTGGTAGCCAAGATGTTATTAAATGGACACTGCAAACTATCAATTTAATTATAAGTAGTATTTTTCATTAAAATATTGTATTTTTCTCAGTTTTATCTATTTGTTAATACAAAACACCGCTACAATTATTATTATTATTATTATTATTATTATTTTGTGTGTGTTCATATATTTTTCTTCTCCATTGTAACTGAAAATTGTGTTGCAGCTACAACGAAGAACCAACATCTGTAGATAAAGGAGTTGGAGAAAACTATCAATCTATTCACTGGACGCAAAATAATGCTGACTTCTTACATCATTTATATTTTAATGCACCGCTGTCAATGCAGTGTAATCAGTCATCTGGAGACAGATTTCCGGTATGTAATTCAAACATTTTTGACAAGTAATGTAAATAAACAACAAAACGTTTTTGAGACTTTATCAAAAAGTTGGAACGACAAAGATTTTGATGAAACAACAAAACAATTCGTTAAATCAAAAATTTTCATCTTATTTAATTATAGAAAACTGTATATAACTGTATAAACAAAAGCATATAAAAATTTCTATAAAAAATATTTTTCGTCAAAAATCACAATACTTGGCACTATGTAATAATTAATTAATACATACATTTCTCAACATGTGAAATATAACACTACTCGGCATAAAAATTGACCTCGACACCATTTTAGCATATTCGTATGAAAAATGACCTGCTAAATCCGAATATGGCCCCCATTTTGCCCCATCACCCACCCTTTCCTTGATACCACACCCTTTCCTTGATCCCCCATTTTTAACATTGTTTGATAATTTTAAACCCATCAGTTTGATTTTGAGAGGAACGATGATTATTTTAACCGTTAAATGTCTTCTGACCTGAGGAGCTACAGAGGTAGAAAGTTCTAAAACACAAACATTTGTAGTAAAGAGAATATTTGAGGGGATTTGTGCACAGAAAAAAAAAAAAAGAAAAATCAATAAAAACAACCAGTTTCTGTTTCTTTTTCCTTTTTTTTTTTTTTTTTTTCAATATTTCTCTTATTTTTTAAGTATTCCAGCTTCCAGTTTGCCATTTTCTTACCAAAACACTCCAAATAATAAAAATTATACAGTGAAATTTTTTTGAAAATGTTGTTGAGTGGAGCTAAAATCTCAAAGACCTCGCAAGAAAGTTTGACTGATTCACTGTACGACGTTTGCTTTCAATAACTCCCACGTTAAATGTTTTGGGCAGTAAAACATGAATAGTAAAATCACCTGCATTGACACGTGTTAAAGGTCATTGCTCTTATCATTGTAGTCGTCAGTCGTTATCTACCTTTAGCACAAGTTTTGCGATAAGAGAGTGAATTTTATGGTGTTCTGGACGGTGGTGATATTGTGTGGTGGTCTTTAACAAATATCAAAGGAGGATATTTTACTGTTCATGTTTTACTGCCCAAAACATTTCCGGATTCAGAAGGTCATTTTACATAAGAATTTGCAAGAATGGTATCAGATATCGACTTTTTTTTTTTTTTTTTTTTTTTTTTTTTCAGAGCAGTATAATTAGTGTTTTAAAGAAAATAGTATGCGACATGAATTCTTTGTATATGTTTTGGTAGTTAGATTAGACACCAAAATACATATTTCATCTAATTTCTCAATCTTTTAAAAGGGCTTCATAATTTGTGATTACCTTTGTGTATTTCCATGTTAAAAGTGGTCTTCTCAGAATGGCTGTACACTTATTTTTGAAAAGTTTATGAAACCTGCAATATATGCAGAATGTTTATAACGGAGAGTTACTATTTGTTTAGACTAGATTTTTGTTTTTCAATCTCTCTCATAAAGTTTTAAAACAATTTGAGTTATTTAGTATACCCATTTATCTACAGATATAATTTAGTTTAAAAAAAAATATATTTAATTGTAAATGTTTTCCTTTTAACTAAAGCTATTCGTTATTTAATTTAGTTTTAATGTTTTTATGTACAAACATTTCCATTTTCTTATTTTCTTTGTTTCTTCTCTCTCTCTCTCTCTTTCTCTTTTAGGCTGATTTCCTTAGAAATCGACCTATTGCAATTACTTGGTGTAATTATCTATCTATTTTTATATATAATGAAACCTTTGTCATCACGATAACCCCCGAAATAATACTCCAAATCGAACTAAATTTGGACTGCAAAATTACCTTATAAATATCTTGAATAAGTTCGTTAACGAAGTTACTCCGCCTTTTTGTTTTCACATGGCAGCCACTTGAAAATTTCAAATCCACATTCTAAGAAACATATTTAACCCTTTCAGGGGCGGTATTGACACTGCAGCATCACCTAAGCCGCAAAGGGTTAAGGCCGCATTTGCTTGAATTTTGACGTAAACATAGACCACATAAGGGTTTCAACTAAGTTTATTAATGAATTTTATCTGCCACTTTTAACAAAGTGGTGGATATCTTAAACTGATCGTGGCCACTAGAAATCAGGCTACCACATGGAAATTTAAAATCACGATAACTTCCGAAATATACTCTAAATTTAACCAAATTTGGGCAGTGAACTTATTTTATAAATATCTTGGATAGTGTTAAAAACCAAGTTGCTCCACCGTTTTGTTTACAAGTGAAAACCACTTGAAAATTTCAAATTCACATTGTAAAAAGCATATTCTGAATTTCTTTGAATTTTTTTTGTATACGTAGGCCATATATAAGGGTTTTACCTAAGTTTATTAATGAATTTTATCCGCCACTTTTAACAAAGTAGTGGATACCTAAAACTGATCGGGGCCAGTTGAAATAGAGCTACCACTTGGAAATATAAAATCACGATAACTTCCGAAATAATGCTCCAAATCGAACCAGATTTGGACAGTGAACTTATTTTATAAATATTTTAGATCCAATTGTTAACCAAGTTGCTTCGCAGTTTAGTTTTCAAGCGAAGACCACTTGAAAATTTCTAATTCACATTGCAAAAAGCGTATTCCAAATTTGTTTTATTTTTTATGTATAAATAGTATATTTTAACCTAGTTTATTAATAAACTTTATCTCTTATTTCTACGAAAGTGGTGGATATCTGACACTAACCGGAGCCACTTGAAATCAGGCTACCACTTGAAATACAATTTTTTTTAAATAAAATCACACAATAAACTGTGGAAGGAAATCATATTTATTGAAATTTAATTTTTCCGACTGAGTGAAAATAATGCCTGGACCGGGACTCGAACCACGGATCTTTGACTTACAAGGTCAAGGCTCTACTAACTGAGCTATCCAGGCCGACATCCCGGTCAGCATTACTCACTCAGACAACCTTATAGGCTGAAACAATCTGGTCTATCATTTAGATAGCTCAACAGAAATAAGCCGCAGGAATTGGAAAACACCATTAAACAATGGGAGAAAGAAATACAATTTTTTAAAATAAAATCACAGAATAAACTGTGGAAGGAAATCATATTTATTGAAATTTAATTTTTCCGTCAGACAACCTTATAGGCTGAAACAATCTGGTCTATCATTTAGATAGCTCAACAGAAATAAGCCGCAGGAATTGGAAAACACCATTAAACAATGGGAGAAAGAAATACAATTTTTTTTTAAATAAAATCACACAATAAACTGTGGAAGGAAATCATATTTATTGAAATTTAATTTTTCCGTCAGACAACCTTATTGGCTGAAACAATCTGGTCTATCATTTAGATAGCTCAACAGAAATAAGCCGCAGGAATTGAAAAACACCATTAAACAATGGGAGAAAGAAATACAATTTTTTTTTAATAAAATCACACAATAAACTGTGGAAGGAAATCATATTTATTGAAATTAAATTTTTCCGTCAGACAACCTTATAGGCTGAAACAATCTGGAAGGCGGAAAATTAAATTTCAATAAATATGATTTCCTTCCACAGTTTATTGTGTGATTTTATTAAAAAAAATTGTATTTCTTTCTCCCATTGTTTAATGGTGTTTTCCAATTCCTGCGGCTTATTTCTGTTGAGCTATCTAAATGATAGACCAGATTGTTTCAGCCTATAAGGTTGTCTGAGTGAGTAATGCTGACCGGGATGTCGGCCTGGATAGCTCAGTTGGTAGAGCCTTGACCTTGTAAGTCAAAGATCCGTGGTTCGAGTCCCGGTCCAGGCATTATTTTCACTCAGTCGGAAAAATTAAATTTCAATAAATACCACTTGAAAGTTTAAAATCCCGATAACTTCCGAAATAATACTCCAAATCGAACCAAATTTGGACAGCGAATTTATATTCTAAAAATCTTGAATGAGTTTGTTAACCAAGTTGCTCCGCCATTTTGTTTTCAAGAGGAAGCCACATGAAAATTTCAAATTTACATTGTAAAAAGCGTATTTAAGACCGGATTTGCTTGAATTCTGATGTATACATACTAGACCATATAAGGATTTCAACCAAGTTTATTAATTTAATGAACTTTATCCACCATTTTTAGCAAAGTGCGGATGTTATAAACTAAGCGGGACAACTATAAATCAGGCTACCACTTGAAAATTTATTATCACGATAACTTTTAAAATTCAGATCGATTCGTACCAAAGGTGGACAGTGAGCTTAACATATAAATATCTTGGATCAGTTAAACAACTTGTTCCGACATTTTGTTTCCAAGTTGAGGCCACTTGAAATCATGATGCCACTTAAAAATATGCCGTCACGACAACTTTTAAAATACTAACTTGATTCAAACCAAAGTTAAATAGTGAACTTTCAGTTCAAATATCTTGGATAAGTTCGCATGCTTGCTCCACCTTTTTATTTCCAAGTGGCGGCCACTTGAAAATTTGTCATAATGATAACTTTTTTAATACTGAATCAATTTGTATCAAATTCGGGTAGTGAATTTATCATTCAAATATCTCAAAAAAGTTTGCTGGGCATCTCATTTAGCTTTTTTGTTTCCAAGTGGTGGCCACTTGAAATCACGGTGCTACTTGAAAATTTCTCACCACGATGATTTTTGAACAACGATGATTTTAGTTTAAACCAGAGTTGGACAGTGACCTTATCGTACGAATATCTTGAATGATTTCGCTGGACAAGTTACTCCGCCATTTTTTTTTTTTTTTTTTTTTCAAATAGCAGCTACTTAGACTGCCTCTTGAAAATTTGTCATAACAATAACTTTTGAAATACTGCACTAATTCGAATCAAATTTGGACAGTGAACTTATGCTTCAAATATCTTGGATGAGTTTGCTAGGCAACTTGATCCGTCATATTGTTTCCAAGTGGCGGCTACTTGAAAATTTGTCATCACGATAACTTTTGAAATACTTAATTAATTCGAACTAAAGGTGAAAAATGGATTTATCATTCAAATATCTATGATTTCGTTGGGCACGTTTCTCTATAAATTTGTTTTCAGGTTGCGGAAACTTGAACGCTATCACTCGAGAATTTGTTATCGCGATAACTTTTGAAATACTGTATTTATTCGAACCAAAGTTGGACAGTGGACTTACCTTACAAATATCTTGGATTAGTTCACTGAGCAACTTGCTCTGCATATTTGATTCAAGTGGCGGCCACTTAATTTGCCAACACGTTAACTTTTGTAATTCTGAATTAATTTGAATTAAATTTGTATATTACACTTAATCACACAAATGCATTTGATGTATTTGTTTTTAAACCTGGTTCGCCATCTTGTTTCCAAGTGCCAGCCACTTGAAATTTTCGAATTCCCATAAAAGGTATTTATGAACCGATTTGCTTAAAGCCCTATATGTATATAGCCCAAACCAATATTTCTACTAAGTCCGTTAACAATTTGCAGTCGCCGTTTTGTTTTATGATGGCGTCTACTTCATAAGAAAAAAAAATCAATCTACCCTTCACAATGAGCCGGAAAGACATTTTTTTTTCTTTTTTTTTTTTCTGTCAGTTTTTAAATTTTCGAGTGCCAGGGGAACGTTTTTGCTCTGCTTCGAACTTGCTGGAAATGTTAACCTACAGGGGAAATAGGTTTAAACATTTTTTATTTTAAAATCATTGTTAGTTACGCATCATATATAATTGCGAAATGTTATGATTTTCAGATAAAGGAATTTTTATAAGAATTTTTAGCTGTTTAATATAATTAAATATGGTGAATTTTCTATAGAAGGAAGCCCCTTACAAAAAAAAAAAAAAGATAGAATTACAGCATTTATTTATTTCTATTAACAATATAAAAAAAGTTGACTTTTATGGATTTATTTCACAAGTATTTTATTTTATTTTATTTTTATTTTTGTTTGTTTATATATTTATTTATTTCGATATTCTAACTATGCAATAATCTTTTGAATAATATTTTTATGAAACGAGTCGAATAAGTATAAAAATATGATATTCAGCATAAATGTTTACATACTTTGTTCCCAATATTAAAAATTCTTAACTTTTTCGAGAAACTTTTCTTAAATAAGGAACATTAGAGTTTGTTCTTTACATATGATTAACACGATGACTACTTTGAAGTCATATAAGGTATTTTTGACAGATTTTAAATGATGGGATACTTAAAGAAGTTTAAAATACAAGACTAAAATTTTGAAATAATGGCTATTATTTTTCGTGAAATACTTGTCAAAAAATTTCACGTTGTGATTATTGAAATATTTTTCATTTAAAGATTCTGATATTTTTCATTAAACATTCTGACAATTTTGCGTAAAAAATGTTTCTGTAATATGTCAGCCTAAAATAATTAATTACACAAAATCAACAGCTTTTTTATGATTAAGTAAAAAAAAAAAAAAATTCTAACTTTGTTGGAAAGCTAATACATCTTTGTCGCATCAAATTATAATCTATTTAATAAAGTCTTTTGATAATATATAATAATAATAATATTAATAATTATAATAAAAATACATATTATGTTTCAGCAATTTTTTGGGTGAAACGTAGCCAGAAAATATTATCTTTATTGTATATATCTGAAGTGCATATTTTTTAGTATAGGAACAAAGTATCATTACAGTAATTGGTGAAAAAATGTTGCACATGTTTACAAATTATTAATTTCCTAATGTTTCAATTACAGAGTTTTTGTGTAAACATAATTTCCTTAAAAAATATTGTAACTATAATATTATAACCCGCTAACGACCAAATTTGTTAATTGTTGTATAATAACAGTATATATATTAAAAAAAAAAATTTCATATCTTTTAATGAGTTTTCACAGATTGCTTAAGCTTGAAACAATATTAATTAGAAAAATTTATTTTTTAGATAAACAAACAAGCAAACCAGAAAAAAAAGAAATGTGATTAGGTTAATTGATTTTATTTTTTTTTAAAACTCATTTTATTTAATTTCATTTATTTTGTTACAAAGTATTTATTTTACGACACTCCATAAATATTTTCTCTCTCCCCGTCTGGGAACAAAATCCAATTTTAACAAGTATGGAAAAAAAATAAATATGTATATTAATCATTACTTAATACAAAAATTACGGATAATTTTGATTATTGAAATTTTATTTTTGTTTATATAAATTTATTAATTTATGCCATTTTAACCCTTTGACGTGCAAGCTCACGGGGGACGCTCTTTTAAATTAGATTGTTACCAGAATTTACGAATAAAACTAAAATGCAAGAAACAAATGACTTTTTCCACAATGTTATTAAAGCAATATTTTGTTAAAAAATTCCGGGATAGATTTTTGCAGTTGGAACATAGTAAACACTGCTTGTTAAAGGGGTTAAAATATACGTCTGGTTTCAATATATCGAGTTAAAAAAAATTAGTTGGAAGTTAAGTAATTTTAAGAAATGAATAATTTTTTAAAATAGTTGAATTTATAGAAAATAAATTGTTAAGAATCTTAAAAGATAAAACTACATTTGGATTAAAATAGTTATAACATGACGATGAATAAATATATTTTTTTAAAGTCGCATAATATAATTTTACTTGAAACCTAAGTAAAATTACACACATATAAATTTATACTTGAATTATTTTACTTCAGGAAACCTAACAACATTATAAAACCTGTATTAATATATATAACTAATCATTTTATTTATGACAGCCAAAGCTTTATCATTAACATTTTAAAATAAAAACTTTTTTAGTTCACAAGTAAACAGTTTCAAAATATATAAATTTTTTTTGAGATAACAGAGTTCAATCTTTGGCAGGCTGTAATAGTAGTAACAATAACAATAATAATAATAGCAATAATAAAATTTTGATTTGAAAGGGGTAATCTCTCTCTATACATGCGTGTGTTTATGTATGTAAGACCTGTTAATATTTCTAATTTATTCCGTAGCATTGTTAGTACCCACCTTTTATAAACCATTTTTTTGCAGAGTAATTTTCTCCATTACATAATTAGGATTAAATAACAATAAAAATACTGTAAAAAAAAAAAAAAGTGGTTGAAAAAAAAAAAAAAAAAAAAAAAAAAAAAAAGCGAGGATGCTGTGGAATAAATTAAAAAATGCAGGCAAGTCTATGTATGTGTATGCATATGTGTATCTTCTGGTGCCTAAAGTTAAAATATGAGTTGCTTACCTGTTTTCCATAATTTGTTAAAAATATTTATTAATTAATAATTTTGTTATTTATAAAAGACACATAAGAAAATTATCTTAGTACATCGATATTTATCTTCTTTAATGGTCGAAAAATATTACAAACGAATATTACTTCATAACAATAGTTTTGTAAAATTAGCAACGCTAGCTTTAAAATACATGAGCGTATTCCAGAAAGCTGCATAATTTCATCACTTGAAAAGCTTTTGGTTTGCTAGCAGTATAAACCAAATCATTTCCTAAAGTTGGTTTCACAAAAGAGATTTTTAGTATAAACTAATGTTTTAATGCATATGTCTATATTAAATAAATTACGTTATTATTATGCAATAATAAAAATTGTGAAGTGAGTTAGTTTGTACAAGATTTGTTCAGATCCATTACAAACCTTCATATTTCTACATTAGTATTACCATGTGTAATAATAAATAAGCCAATCTTACTAAAATATTTTTATTTACTAAGGATCTTGGCATATTTTCCCAAATTACAGGATTTTGACAATGTAATAATAAAAAAAAAAAAAATACTTGTCTGCACGAACACGTGTCTTGTAGATCACAAATCGTCAACCGATGGTTCGTGGACCACAAGTAGTTCGAAAAACAATTTAGTGATTCGCAGATAAATCTGGATAACCTTTATATATTTTATTTTTTTTTTTTTTAACTTTTGAACTCGAGGCTAATTTCGCTCTTGTAAACGAGCAACACGAGACGATTTTTCGTAGTTTACATGTTTTTATTACAAATAACATAAAAGGATTTCACACACAATTTAACTTTTAAAACTTTTACAGTTTAACTTTTTATACATCTTTATACTTCAAAGAAGGCTGTTTGTTAAACGGTAAAGATTGATATGTCTTTTGTATATTGTGATCGAGAGTCACCTCTCAAGTGCAAAGGGATAATTAAACCAGTAATTTATCAAAATTTAACCCTAGAAATTTTGTTATTATTATTCAAAGAATAATATTTCTAAACACAGCAATATGTGGGCAATAAATTCTGTTTTAAAAGGTATACAGTATAGCATTTTAAGTACGAATGAAAAAAGAAACTTTATCTATTATTCAACGTCAGCCTTAAAGGAAATTTCCATTTTATATTAAGATCTTATTTTTGTCACTCTATAAAAAGTGCATATTTACTACAGAGTGAAAAAGAAATGAGGCTTCTCATTCAGTTTTAATCAACAACTCGTATTTATGGTAAAAGATATTTTCCTTTTTAGCAGTAATAAAAACAAGGTACCATTCTCGACCTGAAATAAAACCTGCTTTTCTACAGTTACGACAACGAAGCACACAATAAACTGATTATAATCAATTGTCAGATTGAAGCTGTGTAATATTTAATTAAAAGTATAATATTTGCAATAATTAGGCTAGCTTCATCTATCTTATTAGAATAAAATGACCTGTAACTATGTTTTTTCTATGATTAATGCATTCGTATTGTGATATTTACCTATTATAATAAAAAGCCCCACTTCTTGGTGTTCCTCGAAAACCTTATATATCTTAAAAACAGTGTTTAACATATTCGAGTTTAAATCATTTAAATATTATCCTCAGGAGTAGATAATGTAAATGCCACTAGAATATATATATGACGACGTAACTTAAAGGGTTAAGCACAATTGTTTTGCAAAATCATTTTGCAAAACAATATAACAGTAACAGGAACGCTTAAGTGTGGGGCTAATTTTTATATTGAACAAGAATTTTCAATACCCAATGAAAATGTGTTAAATAAACATATGTAATTTTCTTATAATAAAATAAAGGTTTGTAATATTGTATACTAGCATGCTTTGCCCGCTTCACTGGTCGCTAAACAAAATCACACTTTTTTACACTTTGTTACTTTTTAAAAAACTGAATCACTCTTTATTTATATGCTTTATAAACAAATGGAAAAAAGAAAATCCATTAAAATTGCTCCACAGGTCGCTTCGGGTCCCCGCTGCCTAAGGCAGCGTCATTCTCAGTCTCATTATCTCGGGTACGTGTCCTTCATGCCTGCGGCAATGAGGGCAACCCTGCGGCAACCCATGGGCATTGCCACAGGCAATAGGGACATCCAATAAGCATTTGGGGTGCTTATCGGTTGACAGTATCTAAAAAATTGAAGTAGCGCTTTTATATTTGAATTCCAGTTACGTATGAACAATGCTATACGTACTATACATATTATTAACTTTCAAGTTTTTTCCTACATTTTATTTGATTTATCTGGTCGACCGTAAATAACTTGGAGTGTTTGGGGTTTTAAAATATTAATTTAGTGGTCATTGAAGTCAGAAAGGTTGGCTTTTTCTGTAAAAAATAATGCTGAAAATTAATATCCTCTCTGTTCTATTGCATTTAGAAATTAATTTTTTCTATAATTTTTATACTACATCTTAATCCCTAATTATTTATTTTATTTCAGGGATTTTGGAATGGAGTACCTAGAACTGAAATACTTTATCCACTGCCTCGACCCAAAAGAAGATGCAACAACTCTATGAAGACGAGTAAAGAGTATGATGAAGATTATTAAATGTTATTTGTTACGTTGGTGAAATTTGGAGTTTAACACACAAAATATTTAAGATATGTAATTGGTTTCAACGCAACGATTAAAACATGCTCATTTCATCTTCTGTGTGTACTATTGGACGTGATAGACAGACGAACATTAAAGTCCAATAACTTAAGTGTATACGTAATTTTTCTTTAAATATATCTTGCATTGTAGAGAGAAATTTTAAATGAAAATCCAGATGAAACTTTAAAGGTAATATATCTAATATATTGACATGAAAACATATAAAGTGTTCAATAAAATTCATGCTTAATAAAACAGCTTAAAAAATTGAACATGTTCTTTAGAGTAAATGATAAATATATTTTATCTAATGAAAAAGAAATTTATTATACAGTATGACGCAAAAGTTTAGAAAATGACGTCATTCAGCTTTAAAATTTAGAATTATGGCAGGGATGGAACACGGGCGCAGATTTCATAAAACTATGAAAGTAAGAAAATTTTCTACCTCTTAAATCAACGATATTATAGGTATGGAAATTTCTTAAACAGATTCCGGTGTGAATTCTGCGCCCGTGTTCCATCCCTGTTATGGTCTCAGAATTACAAAAACCTGTAAACTTATTCAAAAACTGTTTTAAAAAGGTATAATCAAAAGACAGTCGTTTGATTTGCTATAATACTAATTTTTTTGATAAAAATAAAAATTTGCTTGTCATAAAAGTTTAGACACGATTATGAGTTTCTGTGAATATTTGCTGGAATATGCAAATTTAAAATCGGTGTCACAGATTTTGAGTACTTAAGTTCTGCAAACAATAACGCATCGCAGTCGACATGCCGCGAGCTAAATAAATTCAAGCGAATGAGGTTTCAAGGATTTGGCAGTTGAAAGCTGAAGGGAAGAGCGTTTCAAAAATTTCGGCTATTATTAATAGATCAAAGAAATCTATTTATCGAGTTTTATCGCGTGGTTGTGAATATAAAGCAAAATGTAGATATGGGAGGCCGCGTGTGACAAATATGCGAGAGGATAGCCTGATACAAATATATACGACTAGCGAGTAGCAATGTACGACTAGCGAGTAAACAACAAATGAGTGTACGTGGAGTTCAAAGGTCATCGGGACTCTCTGTATCAAAGGATACGATTCTTAGACGAATTGTGGAAAAAGGATCAATAGTTTATAGCAAAAGGAAAAAGAAACCAGCTTTGAAGCCATATCATAAGTTACAAAGAATGTTGTGGGCTCATAAGCATATGTAACATGGACAGAAATGGCTATGAGTCACATTTAGCGATGAAAAAAGTGGAATCTGGATGGTCCAGTCCAGATGGCTGAACATCGTTTTTCATAACTTGCGGAAGAATTGTTTTTTCAGAAGGAGGGGGCTCGGCGATGATTTGGGCAGCCTTTTGCTATGATGGACAAGTATCTCTGACCTTTACTAGTGGTCGTCAAACATCACAGTATTATACAAAGACATGAGAAGAAAACCTAATGCCATTTACTGAGCTTCTAGGTGGCCCTCAGTGGGAATTTCAGCAATACAATGCTTCGATTCACACTGCAAATAATTCAAAATGCTAGCCAGCATCTTAACCCTATAGAGAATCTTTGGGACATCATGAGTCGTAAAGTTTATAGCAATGGTAGACAATACTCTTCTGAATAGGAACTCAAGACACCTAATGTGGATGCATGGTACGACATCGATCCCCAAACTATGCAAGATTTATTTTCTTCGATGGAATCTCGTATTTATGAAGTATTACAGAAGCACGGATGCACAATCAGGTTTTAAAAATTGTTTATTTTGATTTTATTTAATTTTTGTCTAAACTTTTGAGACAGTATTATATTTTTGTTACCATTTAATTACTTGCAATATGCACAATTCCACTTTTTATTGTTATAAATATTGTTTATATGGAGAGCACATTATATTCAAGCTGTGGTAGGAAAATTTATTAAAAATTTTTCGAAGTCTGTATGAATTTCTTCATTGTCTAAACTTTTGCTTCGTACTGTATTACATTAATAATTTACGCAATCTATTTCATCTACATCTAGAGCAAAAATAATAATAATAATAATAATAATAATAATATATGGCTCTTCAAAAAAATTGCTAATTCATCACTGTAGCAATATAGGTTCAAAATTTTTCATTCTTTTCTAATGTAATAACACCACCACAGTTTTCTACCACTATTTTTCAATACAATCAATCCTAGGTAATTAAGGAAGAATATTACTACAAAGATATACTGGTGGTAAGTGCCCCGCCTAAATTGGGAGACTTGGTAAGTATGTGGATGCAACATTGATATTATTTAAAGTTTTTGCTAACATAAAAGATTTGAAGCTCAAAAATTTTATTTATTATAGCTTTTAGTTCAGTCCTTTTTCTTTCTCTCGCTCTCTCTTTTTTTTTCCATATTAAACACCGCTATCTCCAAATAACAATTTTCAGCTTATTAAAGACTGAAAAATTTTACAAATGGTTTTGCGAAGTATTTCAGAAAAAACAGAAAGTTAAGTAATTATTACCTATATGAATGCATATACATTTGTCTATGTTTATTTAAATTGATTTTTTGTTCATGCTCTTCCTATAAGAACTTAATTTCACTAAGTGCATAGTTGCCAATATTTTAATTTATTCCGGAGTATTTTTAGCCCCGCCTCTATTTCGTACCACTTATTTTTTTTAAGTATTTCTGTCTTATTTTATGGAAGTTACGTGTTGAAGAAAACTTTTTCTATAAATAAAGTGGTGCGAAATAAAGGCGGGGCTAAAAGTACTCCGGAATAAATTAAAATATTGGCATGTATGTAAGTGCATGTGAGACTGTCCATAATGGTATATTATTTTCAGAACCAAATTTCTCAAAATATTACTATTTAAAAAAAAAAAAAAAAAAAAAAACTGATGAAATTAAAATGCAATATAAAAGGCACAAATATATGTACGTTAATAAAAGCCATATAAATATATTTTATCTCAATAGTACACAGCATGATATATTACCAGATTATGACAGATGTGATCACGACGATCTTTCATAATGCTCATTATGTCTCTAAAAGCCCTATAGCTTAATACATCGCATGCAGGTATATTTTGCTGCGGATTTACGCGTGTAGCGGTCGTTTTCTGGTGAGGAACGCTGAAAGGTAAAGTGTAATGTTAAATAAGGAAATATTCCGACATGAATGCGCTAAACTGGGAGAGGGGGTCGTTTTTCTAAAAAAATATTTTACGTGACCCACGCTCTAGTGCATAGCTGTCAAATGTTCCGTATTCTGTAAACTGGCATTTTTTTTTTATAGAGATTTTTTTTTTTTATAGTCTTTTTAGCAGTTATCTATGATTAAATAAGGTGAAGAGTTTCATAAAATTATACCGGTATCTAAAATAATACAGAACAATGGGTTGCTATGATAATGACAGACTACAAAAAACGTTTACCGCATGTAATGTGTTAATGAAATATTGTGAAAAGCTAGATTGATTCTTTGTTCCGCATAATAAAATTTATGTAATAATATGTAATGCGACGACATTACATATTATAACATAATTTTTACATAATTACAAATTTTTTCAAGACGAAGTCGCACAATGAAAAAAATTAAACGTGTTAGGAAACTTTCAAAAAGTTCTGTTGATAAAACAAATTTTACAACTAGACAACTACACAATTTACAGTAACAGAATTTCAGATATTAATTTTAAAGTCAGAACATTAAAAAATGTTTCCAACATAATATATTTTCCTAGGTGTGAAATTCAGTGTTAAGTGTGTAAACAACTTTAAAATTTTTTGATTTACAACTAATTTTGTTGAAAACATTCGCTAGTTCATCAAATAAAACGCTGTCGCATTCACCTGCATACAACCCGTACTTTATGCAAATTAGTTAAAACCAGAAATTTTAAATAACAGACAAATCTACACTGAGTAAAAAAAATATCCAATCTCCATGTAGAACGAATAAGTAGTCATTTTCTGATTCCCTAAACTAGAAATATAGATTTACGAGCTATGCGTAAAAAGTAAACAAATAACCTGGATAGCCGCAATAATCGAGAATTTCTAGTCTATGTTTTTCTAGATGATGAAACAATATTATGAATATTATGAATCCTTTGTATTGCGAGATATTCTCGCTTGATTTCCTAGAATTGGGTCATAAACCAGGATTATAGTTACTAAAACTCACTTCTTGAGTTTGCATTTATTTGCAAAGATTTTTAACTGAGTTTCACCACGATAAAATAGGAAAACGATCTACAATTCTAATACGGGCTTTCAGAACTCGCTTGCAAAGGGAACTAGAATTCATAAGGATGACATGGAACTATTTTTACTAAAGACACAATTTAGTTTCTAGTTGTCAGTGACAGTTTTTTTTTTTTTTTTTTTTTTTAGTGTATACTTGATTAATGAAACACATCCTAGAAATATAGCTTTGTTTCTTAATTAAAATTGATTTCCTAGAATTGTGTCATAAACCAGGAATATAGTTACTTAAACTCACCTTTTGATTTATATTTATATGCAGAGATTTTTAAATAAGTTTCACCATGTTAAAATAGGAAAACGATCTACAATTCTAATAGGGGCTTTTAGAACTCGTTAGCAAAAAAAGACTAGAATTCATAAGGATGACATGGAACTATTTTTACTAAAGACACAAATTAATTTCTAGATGTCAGTGACATATTTTTTTTTCAGTTTTTACTTGATTAATGAAACACCTCCTAGAAATTTAGCTTTGTTTCTTAAAATTGATTTTCCAGAATTGTGTCATAAACCAGGAATATAGTTACTTAAACTCACCTTTTGATTTATATTTATTTGCAGAGAATTTTAAATAAGTTTCACCATGCTAAAATAGGAAAACGATCTACAATTCTAATAAGAGCTTTTAGAACTCGCTAGCAAAAGGAACTAGAATTCATAAGGATGACATGGAACTATTTTTACTAAAGACACAAATTAGTTTCTAGATGTCAGTGACAGATTTTTTTTTTTCAGTGTATACTTGATTAATGAAACACCTCATAGAAATATAGCTTTGTTTCTTAATTAAAATTTCTGGTATAACACTTATTTATTTGACCTGCGCTTTACCGAATTCTCCACAATATTTATCAGATTGTGAAAATATTTCACGATGCTGCTTGCCTAGTAAGACACCCGTACATACTTTTATATAAATATTTTTAACATCTGTAAAACATATGAAAATTTCACTGTAAATTATTTTGAAGAGAAAAACTTTTATTTAGTCGAAGAAATTTTCTTTGTGATTAAATATGTGGCAAAAAAAGTATTAAAATAACAGCATTCCAAGCGCTTCTCAAACTAGCTAATTTTTCACGGATCATTTAAATGGCCAGCACTCAAACGGTTATATTTTTTATAGCAAAATGTTGCTAGCATTCAGATTCATAAAACTGGCTAGATTTCGTTTTACTCTTTAATAGAGCCTGAATTCGTCCACTTTCAATCCTTTAATTGCCCTATTATTTCATACATGATATATATTACTTTCTAATACACGTAAATCCATTCATAATCAAATTTCATTGTTTACTGTGCTTACCGCTGCATATCGTTTAAGATATTTAATTATTACTCGACATCCGTTACTATTTCTTAAATGTTTGCACGGGGTTGCTATGGTTCCCGTTTTTTTCCCTGATTCTTCCCCCACTATGTTTATATAACAATTTTCGCCTTATTTTATCATGAAATCAAACGTATTGTGGAAGATTACTATAGAAATATAGTAGTTAAGGTGTCAGGGAAAAAATATGGACCGTATAAATAGTGTTATACTTCTTGTTAACCATTTAAAAGGATGGTGGACGTTAAAAATTCTTGAAAATCAGTCTTTGAAATTACTGTTTTAGAGATATAAAATTTTATATACATGTGCAATGAAATGTAACAATATTAAATATGCATATAAAATTTTTCGAAAAATTAAAAAAAAAAAAAAAAAAATTAAAGTCAAAATTTAAATTTATTTATTTTTTCTATGCGACTGAGTTTTTAATTTTTTCCCCCTCGATTTTATATTATTATAGTTTATCAATATATTCTAAACAATTTTGTGCATTAATTAGGGGATTGATTGATAAGTTTTTTCTTTTAAATATTTTTAAGGTTCAATGTTAAAAGTTTGCTTAAAATTTCAGCATTCAAACATACAAATCTTCATTCATATCAGCATTCAAACATACATAAAAAACTAACTTATCAATCAATCCGCTAGTTATTGCTCAAAAATGCTTATAAAATATTGATAAATAATAATAATGTAAAATCGAGTGAAAAATTTAAAAACAGTTGGATGGAGCATTTTAAATTTATTCAATAAATAAATAAATAAAATAAATAAAAAAAATAAAATAAATAAAATAAAATAAAATTTTGAATTTTAAGTTTTTGTTTAACACGCGATGTCGTAGCCATAAGGATGATTTTATTGATTCCTAGCAGCGAAATTACTTCCGGAATTTTTTACTAGAATTTTACTTTTATTACTTAGCGGAAAAAAAAAAAAAAAAAAAAAAGGGAGTGCTTTATTTATTTTCTTTTAACTTTATTGGTAATATCTGGTGCCTTTAGAATTAAATGAGGGAAATTACCTTTCCCGTCAAAGGATTAAAAGGCTTAATACTTAAAAGACGTTTACATAAAAAAATATGATTGAAAATTTTTATTTAAAATTATGCATTAGTGTGACCTTTCAAGTAAAGGATTTTTTCCTATATGTTAGGATTCATTAGACGGTCTAAATTAAAAAATAAAAATATTAAATAAATAAATAAATACGGAAGGAAAATTTCAAAATCTTATATGGAGTGAAACAGTTATGCGTCTTTTCCGCTTTCTTCAAAAACTAATAATAATATTAAGCGAGACGGTGCTTTTATTAAAGAGGAAGTTTTCTTATACATATGATGGAAAGAACCTCACATATACAGGTGAAATATTTACTTACCTTTATATTTATTTACCTTTAACCAAATAGTAAACGGACTATCCTTTGACATATTTACAAAGCTTGTAAACTCTGCATAGCATTTGAAGGTATTTTTATTTAAAAGCTAAATTATCGAGCTATTTTTTTTTCCCTATGTAAGGTAAAAATATTTTTTTGTCAAAAAATTATGCCAGAGATGGCATTCTGAACAGACTTTCTGTACGTAATCGTCAAGAACGAACCATTGTAAGGAAGTTATATATTACATAACTTAAGATGTAATAAATTTAAAACTTTCACGGCCGTACATTTTTTATTTGAAATAGTATATCTCGTTTTCCGTCCTTTTATCTAAAGCATTGCATTTTTTAACAAAAGGATTGTACGTATTTGTGTATCATTTAAATTTTTTCCTCAGCAATTGATGCAGTAAATACCACTGGTGTATACACCGAAGAGAGCCTAATAGGATAAAGTAATGTTTTTTAAATATGTATTATTTTAGAGGAGAGTCTAAATATGTGTGCTTGGATAAATTTCAATTTAAGGAAAAATATTGCAAACTTTTTACATCAGTATCCAAGTTAAACTAACTAAAAACTAATCAGCAGAATCGATTAGGAAAAGGGGATTATGTTGGTTTATACGCTTTATACCATTCAGTGATTGTCAATCTTCATTTAATAAAGGGAAAAATTGAATTAAATATTTTATACCAAAAATTAATGCTAAATTTCTGACTTGAATCTTTTTTTACCAATGGATTTTCTCAAAGACTAAATGACATGGATTTAAATCCTTTATACCAATCGATAGAGAATTTTTTTCTGATTCTGACTATGTACTTCACTCAAAATCGACATTTTTGGACTTAAATCCTTTATACTTATCAGTACAGATATATGGTACAGAAAATTTTTAGATAGAATTTTCTAAAGCCAGTTTTTTTTTTTTTTTTTTTTTTTTTTTATACATTATAAGGTCCTCTGAATCCGAAAATCATGTTTTTAGCGGTTGGTCTGTGTGTCTGTTGTCAGCATATCTCAAGAACAAATAGCAGCAGAAAGTCCAAACCTCAGCATCCTAATTATACATCATATAGGGATGCTACAATAGAGATCAAGCAAATGGTTCGCGTAGAAGGACACCCAAGAGAATTCAAATACATTACATCTATAGGGAAAATTGCAGGTAAGTAGATTTTAACATCTATAGGCTGCACTAAACCAGATCAAATAAATATATTTTTTTTATATGCATAAAAACATGTTTTGTGTAGAATGTGCTACGGAAACCATTCATCATTTATTTACAGGGCTACCAAAAGTATTTGGACATATTAGGGATATACTTGGGAATTTCTGGAATTGTAATTAATTTTGTATTAGGTGTTTTGCATGTAAGGCAAAATTTAAATGCACAATATTGTTTATAGTGCATATTGCTTATAGACAATATACAGGGCTACCCAAAATTGAGCTAAACGATCTTTTCTATTAAATGTAACTGATGAAAATGCTTTGCTGCATTTTATTACGTCAACGAACAATGCTTAAGAAGGGAAATTAGTTTTTCGTACCTATGCTGTAAGCAAAATATTTTTTTTAATTTTATTTTCAACTCTGGCTTTTTGTATAATATCACATTTTGAGGTCCCCTGATTACGAAAGTCAATAGTTAGTGTTGTTGTGTATGTATATCTGTTATCAACATAATTAAAAAAAATATAACTACAGGAAATTCAAACTTGGTATTTTGAAGGTTGCCGCTTAAAAAGTTGATCTAGACTGGCAAGTTTGAAGGCAGATTAATAACAGCCTTGATTTTTTTTAAATAAATGTAGGCACTATAATTGAATGTGCCGCTCTGCGCTCTGTCTTTTTGTTTCTGGGTCGTACAAGAAAATTCAAGATTCGTCAGCACTTACCACATTGTCCAAAAAAGTTGGATCGTCCTCACAACACTGCAGCAATTCTACTCGAGAGTTTTTTCCATCTTGATTTCGACCGAGCACTCATACAAGGGTTCGTTGAAACAGGCTCTGTGACTCTGCAGGAGCTAGGAGCCGACTGGCGCTGGTGGCGCTGTGTTCCCAAGACTTCACCCACCCTTCCGTGCAAGCTACAACTTCTTCTGCCGCTACTATCTGCGTCGGATAGTAGCGGCAGAAGAAAATGGGGCGCATTACTTTCGGGACAGACCTTGTATTTATGGAAAGAAATGATGAATTTATTTTACGACTACCTTGCAGGAGTTTCACTACAAATTTGTTGCATCAAACTTGTCACGACAAGATAATAATAATAATAATAATAATTAAACTTGCTGCATATGTGCATGCAATCTGGGATGCCTCTTGGAGAAGTTTGGAAGTATTCTGTGTGTATATTATTTTGGTTTGTGTTATGTTGTCATTTATAATTTCAGTTAGTTACCGCAGACGCTACATACCGGGATCGCTGCAGTCCAGTGTGTGACTTCCTTTAATATTGTGGGACAAAGCTTATTCTGAACAACTTTGGAATGAAATGAGATGTTACTTATGTAATTATGCAATGTGTTATACAACCCTTGTAACATACGTTAGGAGGTGATAGAAGAGCTCTTGTGAAGCTCAAATTAACATGGAAACCCTATCTTATCTAAAACTGTTCGCAAGTTATTGCAGATACAATGGAAAACATTTTGAAATCTTAAAAAATCACCATTTTTTGAAGTTTCGGAAAACGCTGCTGAAAAATAAGCACTTATTTGGAAAGACCGAAAAAAATATATACGAAGAACTCAGTTTCATCAGAATATGTAGGTTGAATGGCGAGGTACAAGCACTGAAACTGGGAAAAATCCAAAATCAAATTATCATTATAATCGGAAATTTGAAATATCATAGACACTATTCTAACTGTGGTAAACAAATTCTTCCTTTTTTTTTTTTTTTTTCCCAGAAATGTTTACTCAAGAAAGCTCTCGTTCTACAACACTTTTTGGTGATTTTTCATTTCGCAATGTTAAATTAATTTTAACCCGTTAGTAGTCACTATAGACAGCGCCACCTGATACATATTGCGCACTTTTTTATTTAACTGTCACCAATAATTTTAAGAAGTGATATATGATAAATATAATCGACGTTTCTTCGATTTTATTCGCCTTTTATGTATATCAAATGACACTTCAAAAAATGTTTGGTGGCTGTTGAATAAAAAAAAAAAAAAAAAAAAAAAAAAAAATCTGGCAACACTGAAGGCATGGGCGGCAAAGAAGTCCCTATAGTTCAAATTATTTAATGTAGAAATTACAAATTAATTAAAAGCGTAATATTCTAAAATTTATTTATTTATTCATTTATTTTATAGTTATGAGAACTTAATAAAAACTAAACATTTGGATTATTTTTATTCTATTTATTTTATTTTTAATACAGGCATTAAGGCCAATTGTTTACAATAGAGATCTAGATTTGTCTTTCTTGGGGGGCCTTTCAATGAGCCCTAGACCGTATTCACGCGCATTTCAGAGAAAACCACAGAAAACTCCGAACGGTTAGGTCAACGAGAATAACCTGGGTTCGAACCAAGCAATCCTCTGTGCATCTCGCTTAAAATGCGTGCTTCACTCTCGGTATTTTCAAAGGTTGCTAACAGCTTAGTGGTGTTTGCCTCGGTAAATAAATTTTACCGTTAAAGAAACACATCGGTTTGAGGGCACCACAGACACTACCGATCAGAAATGTTTTCGATTGGTAAAAATGGAAAAATTGGAACACGGTCAGAACTTTTAGGAGTTGCGAACAAGCTGGTCATTCAAGACGGTCTAATTTAAAATGTAAAATTTATTTCGTTCTTAATAAAAACCATTATTTTCAATTGTTTTTCTTCGACAAATTTTCATAAGTCGCATTTAGCAGATAATAA
This sequence comes from Salticus scenicus, assembly GCA_963930645.1. NCBI lineage: Eukaryota > Metazoa > Arthropoda > Arachnida > Araneae > Salticidae > Salticus > Salticus scenicus. The sequence goes on from OZ005651.1 coordinate 231,071,820, forward strand.
AATTTTAAGCCTTAACGCACATAACTCAGATAATTTTAATAGTTTTAAAATAAGGAGTGCCATTTTCGTTCAGGATATTCAATTTTTCATTTGGACGGTTTCGTATACTAGCGTTATTTTCGCACCGCTATTTTCGTATAGCTATATTTTATAATTTTCTGCTATTCAATAAAGAAAAAGCTATTATTTATAACTATTGGTGCCATAGCATAGCTGCCAATATTTAAATTTATTCCGGAGTATTTTTTGCCCCGCCTCTAATTCGCACCACTTTATTTATAGATTTTTTCTCTCCAATACATAACTTCGATAGAATAAAAAGAAATTACTCTTAAATAAAAAGTGGTACGAATTAAAGGCGGGGCTAAAAATACTCCGGAATAAATTAAAATATTGGCAGCTATGCCATAGCTGCGCCATAGAATCCGATCCTTGCTTGAAATACATTTAATGATATAAATTGCAACGTGAGTAAATATTTAAGTTTTGCATCTTTTATGAATTAAATTGACTTAAGTGTCTTCTAAAATGTAAATTAGTCAAACTTTAAATAATAAAATAACTAGAAATGCATATGTATATATAGTCTTTTGAAGTACATTTTGATTAATAAAAAGTAAAGTACCAGTTTGTGTATTTATGAAATTTCTTTTTTTTTTTCTGGATTATATGTATTCAAATGTAAATTATAAAACCAAAAATTAATTACTATCTTGGGCCATTTGAGAAATTTTGTACTAATGAACATTTATTTTTGTTTTAATATTCTTTTATGAAAATTTTCGTTTTGTTTCTTTATACATATTTCAATTAAATCTAAAATGGCTTATACAGTATTAATTCACTCTGATTGTCCCAGATTAATAAAAATCCCTGAAACATTATAGCAGTAGTTGTTAATTTCCTTTTTTAATTTATGAAAACGTATTCCCTCGGTAATGTGAAAAAGAAATTTTTAATTAGAAAATTTATGTAAATACTTCGCCTTTTTTCTCTTGAAATTAATCATTTAGTCCCTAAGTTACAATATTTAATAGTTTTTAGCTTTCATTTTTATTTAATTTTTTTCAAGTATTTTATTTCTTTAGAGTATTCTCCAGGGCGAATTTTAAATTCAGTAATTGTAATTTATCTTTCTCTTTTAAATTCTTTATTTGTATATTAACTTTTAAAGTAAGAAATGCACTTTAATAATAATAATAAAAAAAAATCAATGGAAATTTGAATAATAAAATAATAAGCAATGGAAATATAAACAATTTTTTTAAATGAAGAAACAATAGTTACGATTAAACTTATCAAAACAGTCATCAATAAAGTATAATAATTTGTTCCGTAAAAAAAAGAATATTTTTCAGAGTTTGGGTACACTGTAAAAAAATGTTGTAATTTTTCCTGCACTTTCTGCTGTTTTTTTCCAAGCACTGGCACTATTAAATAAATATACAGCACCTAATTTTGTAAAAATTTATTTCTACCGCTCGTAACCAATAGCAACGTGACTTCCTTTGGACTTTAGACGGAATTTTGCGGTTTGTAGCAGATGTTCTATATCTGAACTGGCGGCGAGGTAAGCCGTGATATTCGATATACAAGGCCACTTCTTTCCCCCCTACCCTACTGACAAAGATACTGACTTCATCAAACTTCGGGTAAAAGTCAGCTCGATTCAGTCAGAGGTCAGAATCTCAGAATAGCGTGTAGTTTCAATACTGCTACACGTGCAAATCTAATATATTTTAATTTTCAGTGGAATTAAAAGAAAAGAAAAGAAAAAAAAAAATATATATATATATATATATATATATATATATATTGTATGCACACTTTTTAAAGATGCTTCAAAGGGCTATTTAAAATTAAAGGATTATTTCCGAATGACAACAGCAAAGTAAGTTTATTTTTATTTTTCTCTTATAACTGATCACAAATGTTTTCTTAACTTATCGATAGAACTTAAAATTTAGGGATTTGTTTAATATATTTTTAATCATTAATAACGTCGTAACATTTAAAAATAAATAAATAATATATATATTTTTCATTATCTATATATTCATACTACAAATAAGCAACTTGTTTATCATTTAAATATACTTTTTGTTTTTTGATAGGATAAAATGTAATACTTTCATAAATATATTTAGTTAGTTCATACTGAAGTTTTGCATATATACGTATGTATATAAATAATACTACAAACGAATAAATTTCATTCGATTTTTGTATTAAGTTTTTACTAAAATATATATTTAACTAAATATTCATAAAGATTTGTAAGACTATTATGTGTAGAATACGTATTATAAATAAGCAAATTATTGTTGAATCATAATTATTTTACTTTAATTATCCACAATATAATTAAAATTAATATTTTTATCAGCATTTTTCGAACAATTTATAATGTATAATTTATTATTGTTTTTTTTTTTTTTTTTCGTTTTTAATACTTCTACCAAAAAATAAATAAATAAATAAAAGCTACAAATAAACAAATTGTATCTATTTTTATTTTATTTCTTTACATATTGTGTAATATTGTGTAATGTAGTTTTCCCCTTTATTCTTTTGTTTAATAATTACATATATAAATTACAGCACATAAGCAACATGCCTATGATATTTTTTTAAACAACAATTTATTCAAATATGAATGTACATTAATTAAAACTGCAGTTGTAAAGTAATATTTTTTCGAATAATTTAAGTTAAATTTTTGCAAAATATACACAAATTTTACTTTCTGCATAATTCACATTTTATGAGAAAAATTCTGAAAGTGAATTATTTAAAATATACTGGTAATTTTAAGTAAATCATGGATATTATATTATAATAATGAATTGTAATATTATATATCGTATTTTAATAATACAATTAAATGTTTTAGGCATCAGGAAGTTGCTTATGATCAAACATTAGGAAAAATACATGAATAAATCAACAAACAACAAGAGCTTAAAAGTTCTATATTTATTTTATTTTATTTATTTTTACGTTACATTATTAAAGATTAAAAATATTTTAAACTAATTCCTAAATTTTAAAATTTATAAGTAAATTGATTATTTTTTGTGTCTTATATGTAACTGTTATTAATGTGTATATAACATAAAAAATTCTGTCGTTAATAAAGCGATAGGTTAAGAAAATTACTTTGTAGTATAGTTATAAGTGAAAAATTAATTTACTTTGCTATTGCCATTTGAAATGAATACTTCTCTTTTAATTGCTGATACACATTATTAATAAAACATATTTTTCTTTTAAGAAACTATACATCGAAACTTTCTCTCAGACATTAAGTGAAAATACATTAAGTGGCATTAACTGAAATAAAATCGTTATAATAAATTTAACTATTATAAAATGATTTTATATTCTAATAATTATTTTTATATATTAATGCTACAGGAAAAATTACATTTTAATGACATCTATATATTTTCCTATTTTTCTTTCTTTGCAAATTTAGAAAAGCAAAATATTTAAATTAAAAATATGTATAGTTGTCAATATGTGAAAATCTGAAATAATACATGCTTCAAAAAATTTATTTTTCATTAGCAAGATGTATCATTTAATAGTCGTTTTTCTTGTTTGTAAAACTTTGTGATAAATCTGAAAAAAGTAAAAAAAAAAAAAAAAAAAAAAAAAATGTTTATTTTTAGCTTGAAATAACTAAAAATATAAATATTCAAATATAAACATTTTATTTACATATATGCATATGTATAATGTAAATCAGAATATTATATTGGGGAAAGAAAATAAATTTTTTTTATCACATCAATTAAAAATAAATAAATAATTCTTTGCCGTTGTATTTTTTTTTTTTTTTAGGTGTGTATGAGAATTTAATTACAAAGTACAGATTTTTTTTTTTTTTTTATGTATGCAAGAATTCTTAAGTACAAATTACAGTTATTCTTTTGGAACATGCGCAGCAAATATATATATGTATATATCAGTGGCGTAGCGTGACATTTGAATCTGGGCATGCTCTGAAGTCAACTATGGAAAGAACACTACTCATCAAGGCGATATCATTTCATCAAATTTAAGCTCGGATTTTTCCATTTTCTTGGTTGGTTGATTGTAGGATTCAAGTCCGATTGACTGTACTTGGATCCCAGGCCTATGGGTGGAATGCCGTCCGTGGGAGTCTTTGTAAGAGGTTCTAGCCAGTTTTTACGCGAGTTTCGTAGAAAACCACGGAAATCTCTGAACGGCTCGGTTGATGAGTGCGACCTTGGATCGTACCCGACACTTCCCATCTACCAACTTTGAGCGCAAACCCGCTCGGTCGCTGGTGGGCTTCAATTTCTCGGAATCTCATATAAAATTTTACATACAAATTTTGTCGCTTTAACTTTAAATCATACATCTAAAGGTCTCTTATATTAACTTATTGAAGGCCGCTTCACTAATAGCTGTATTTAAATGAATTTTCAAAAACATTTAATCACAATTGTTTATATCACTTTAGAAATAAAAAATTAAAAGAAAAGAAAGACAAAAGGAATAGTGGGAACCGGAAAGAAAAAATCCATTAAAATTGCTGAAAACTTGGCTTTAGGCTCTCGCTGCGTTCTGCTGTGTCTTCCACAACCGCACAATGTCGGACTGAAGACCCCACTGCTAGTAGCAGCGCCTTAAGGGAGCGCTTGAATGTAGGTGCTTATCTGGCCTCTGATAGTTCTTGTACAAGAAGTTAATTGTTACAATTTTTAATAAAGTTAAATATTTTATAAGTTTAATTCTTTCTATCATATTACCATTTGATTTCGAGAGAAACAATGCATTAAAAATAATAAATGTTTCTCTTTAAAGGGAGGTATTACGCCTTTATTTTTGAAAACACAACTATTATGTTTTTTTTTTTTTTTTTTTTTTTTTTTTTTTTAAGAAAGAAAAAAGAAAGTTTCGTTCAGGAAAAGATATAACCAAATTAAGAAAGTGTTTCTTATTCAAAACTAACGTTAAAAGGAAAAAAAAAAAAGAAGAAGAAGAAGAAGAAGCAGTATTAAAATTTTATTATATAAAAACTATTTAATGGCATGGCTTAATGTGAAAGAATGAAAAATAAAGAGAATAGCGACCTTTACTAAGGAACGCAGGATGAAAAGAAAAACACACAAATTAGATAAAATTTAATAAAATAAAGCAGAAAAATTAACGGAACATTCCAAAATAAATAAATAAATAAACAAATAAAATAATTAATTTAAGAAATTCAGATTTGAAATTAAGAAAAGAAAAGAAGCAAAAAAAGAAAAGAAAAAAAAATCTATGCACACCTGCAAGATCAAAGCTACGCATCTGCCAATTTTTTATATATCTGCGATCAGTGACCAACATAATGCATACAGGCACACATAAAAAAGACATTGGGGGAAAAAAAGCAACTTTTTCTGGCACATAAAACAATTTCTGGAAATTTATCAAAATTTTATTTTGCAATTTAATCATCATTTTCAAATCAACTCTTTTTTTTAAGTTTTTTTATTACATCATTGTAAAATGAAGTATAAGTTTTAATTTATCAATCAGTTGGAGAAACCAACTCTCTATGCGAACATCTCTACCGAAGGTAAAAAATCCCTAACGCTGTAAAATACCTAAAACTCCAGAATATGCTCTCCAAGGATCGCATGCCTTGAATCGTTTACACAGCGGAACTCCCCTTGTACTTAGTACGAGAGAAAATTAGAGGGACGTTGAATATTCCCTCAAATAGCAAAAAATCCCTATATCAGGGCATGCTTCACAAAGGCAGCATGACCTAAGCAATAACTGGTCAGCAGGAGAAGAGGGTGACGGGACGGTATCTCTGGGATGATATTGCTCAGCAGATGACGCCTAAACAAAGCCGGAAGGTACTAACGACAATAGCAAGAAAGAAAAAAAGGACTCGGATTTATCCAGGAATAATTTAACAAAAGAAATTTCCTTTCACTATAATTTTTCAAAACTGAATGACGGATGATGTATAAATGGAAGCGAATATTTAACAAAATTAGTTGAAATAATTTATTTTTAAATAAATTCTGCTTAAAGTTTAGATTGCTTTTAGTGGGTATGCGGCGCATGCCTAGCATACCCAGAGAATACGCCACTGGTATATATAAATGTTCATATATCAGCGAATATCAAACATGTGAATTTTATGTTTCATAGCAATGTATCTGTAATGTTTTGTCAAGTTTTCAGCATCTTTTCTAAAATTTTGTTTAAATTCCTTCTTGTTATTATTTTTTTCGGTAAGTTTTTCTGTTTAGAATTTTTAAAACGTTAATTATAAATTAACCTGCATAAAAAATTGTGCGATTCCACACAAAAATTACATGCAAATATTGAACATAATAAGTACAACAATGTATTAAAATTACAAGACATTTGTAACTTTTTTATGATACAGGGTTATCCAAAGTGTTTGTGATTTTTTCCAATTTATATTTAATCCCCTAATTATATTCCCATGTGAGTATAAATATTCTTTAGATGTCTGTAGTTCAAAGCCATTACGTCCAGTATCTTTTTTAGAAAATCGGAAAAAAATGTCAAAAATAAATTAATAAATAAATAAATCGAATAATTTGATCACTCACAGTGTTTTTTTCTAATTATTCTCTCTTGGGGAGAGAAAAAAAAAAAGAAAAGAAAAGTTTTTTACAAGACTTCAATAAACAAGGAATAATTAAATAGATAGGATTCCTGTCAGTGTAACGACAATTATCTAAATTCGGAATAATTGGTATCAATTTTGCGATTAGGAATAACAAATGTGTCATCTAGAAAAATTGTCATTAAAATATTAGGTCTACCGGAAAGTTCTGTTCTTTTGAATTAATAAAATGAAAATTTTTATTTAACAATTATCATCTTGAGAGTTACACAAGAATACCTTAAATATTATCCAAGATAACTTTCCGATGTACGTATTTTAATTAAAAAGTACAAAAGTTTCCGGTAGGCCTAACATATCTAATATTCACATTGGAAAAACAAAACGTGAATTGCTCCTAGCAGAATCATGTTTTCATAGAGAACCAAACATCATTTCCCTATTCTTACCTTTATAATTTTGATGGCAAACCTACACTGCAGTTCCCCTGGTGTTCTCCCCAGGACACCCTTGAGATATCTTGAGAAATAAAGAACACATTCCCTAGAGATATCACAAAGATGTACTGGGGTGCATTGTTAGGTCATCTGTGCGAAAATACTTTATTTTTTTTTATGACTTCGTAATAAAAAGAATAAATAAATAAATAAATAAAATATTTTGTGATTTCTACAATTAAATATAAGACAGGGATCGGCGCAATCACTTTTTTCAATAACACTATTTTTATAAAGTAATATCTGTAATATTCAATGAAAGATAACTGCTGTTACAAAAATAGAAACAAACTGCATTTTTTAAAATTTTTATTTATTTATTTTTTTTAATAGAAAAAAATTAAATTAAACATAGCACTAAAAAAAAAAAAAGTATGTCAACCCCCCCCCCCCCCCCCCCAAAAAAAAAAGAAAAGAAAAACATTGAACAATTAATTATAGAAAGGATACAGCAACTATACAAAAAGTTGAACCAAAAATCGGAAGAAGTATTAAAAATTTATTATAATTGATTCAGAATTTAAATCTGTATCAATAAACATGAAGTAAAACTTAATTTTAATAATGTTAACGTATTTTTCGCATTAATTTGTCTAAAATTTGTTATATTTGAACCACACCACCTGGCATTTTGGATCATCTAATTTACTTGTCTGGCAAGAACTCTACCAATGTAAAAAAATTCTTGCATAATGGTATACATCTAAAAAACTGATTTCTGATATTTGGATAGCTGCAGTTGGATATATATTTATAACAGACAAATCATAAACAGAGTGTAATATAATTGTGTTAACAAATTATAAGCATATAGCTCAGAAAGTGAGACTTTATAACACTAAAAGTATTTCCAGAATAGAAAAATAAGTTTTCGGAAAGCTTATGAAAAGCATCAAAAAACAAGCACATTCAAATAATAATAATAATTATTATTATTTTATTTATTTATTTATTTTTATTTATTTATTTTATTTATTTATTTATTTATTTATTTGTCAAACAAAAATTAAGTTACAAATACAATAAAAAAATAAATACTATAAAAAATTTATTTTTCAAAATGGTATTAAATTTTGAAGATATTTTAATCAGAGCAGGGGTCAGAATATGTCCATTCACCCGAACAATGTTCGGGGGAAATTTAAACTGACTGGGGAAATTTTGAATATTTTTTAAAGAGAAAATAAAAATGTAAGTCAAAGATAACAATTTGCTACTTTGAACTTCTTATAATATACAGTACAGCGATATTTTTTTGTTACACTGTATACTTATTCTATTAAAGATATATTACATAGAACAAGTGACTTTGTATAGCAAAGTAGATTTCTGCATTATTGAGGGAAATTTATACTGTGTTTGGGGGAAATTTCCGAGATCTGAACATTTTCTGCACCCCTGAATCAGAGTACCTCAAATTTGTCGAACCAAGCTAAAATGTTTTTTTAATCTTTAAGCCATAATACAAAATCAACAGGTTTAACTCTCTATCGAGTAAGGAAAAGTAGAAAATACTACATTCCAAAAATAGTTTAAATTATTAGTCCATGTCTCCAGTTATACTTTTTCTGAAACTTTATTTCAGGCTTAACATGGCTTTAAAGAAAAAGAGAGAAGGGGGGAGGGAAAGATGAAAAAGAAATAAACCGATCTTTTCATCTGTAAGTTTTTACAGCAGTGTTGTGAAATTTATAGCGCTGATAAGAACACCATCCTGTAAAATTTGCAACAAAATGTAGTGAATTTTACAGAATTGTAAAAAATGAGAGTTTGTAGCTCAGCAAATGCTCAGAATCTGAAGCAGCAACTGAATTAAGATGACATGGCACCTTTGACGGCATTATTGAATGCAGCACTCCTCGTGCCTACTTTGTTCGCCTGACAAAGGATCGTGAGTTCTTTCGACCCGAGAAATTGTTGCGAGTTTATTGCATTTTATGGTGTTTATCCAAAGTTCTGTAATTATTATTGAAGTAAGTTTCATATAATAGCCTATATTTCCTCTTAATATTATAAACTGGACTATAAGGTTTGTCTATTAAAATATATATTCCGGTATCAATTCTTGTGGGTTTTAATATTTTTTTTTTTCAGCATTGAAATCTATAAATTATGTTTTCTCAGTCTGCTTTTTTTCATGAATTAATGATTATCTTCATGAATTCATGAATTATGTTCAAACAGCTAAAACTTTTAGAAATATTTAGAAAAGAACTGACAACTTTTTTGCATGTTTAAGGGAAACAATTTAAAAAGAATTACGTATGGGTTTTGAAATTTATTCATTAGTTAAAAATAAATAAATAAATAAATAAAAGTTAAAACGTGCTTGGTAAAATTTGGGAAGAAAGGAAAAAAAAGGTGATTTTTCTTAATTTTTCTTTTAAAGTTACTGCAAAATCGATCCCCAATTCTTTTAAGTTCTATTAAACATCCATACCCATTAAGTATATTCTTAAATATCTTTGGAAGTCTTAGATTTTGAAGATCATAAATTCATGAAAAAATCTAAACTGAGAAAACGCTATTTAAAGATTTCAAATCTGTAAAAACAGTCTATCAAAAACCTTGAGAATTGTTGCCTGACTACATATTTTATTGAACAAACGAAATTTATAAATATTAAATGTAAATACAAACTTTTAAATAAAGTATACTATTAATAACAGCATCTTATGAAGTTTACAGCAAAGTGCAGTAAATTTCACATCACTATTAAAAACACCAACTTTTAAAATTAACAGCAAATTGCAGTAAATTACACAGCACCGTTAAAAACAGCAACTTGTGAATTTTACAGCAAAGTGCAGTTAATTTTACAGCACCAAAAAAGACAGCAATTTGTGAATTTTACAGTAAAGTGCAGTTAATTATACAGCACCAAAAAAGACAGCAATTTGTGAATTTTACAGCAAAGTGCAGTTAATTTTACAGCACCATAAAAGACAGCAACTTGTAAATTTTACAGCAACTGTGCTGGCAGCCGCGGTGCCAGCAACTTTTGTTGTAAAATACCGAAATTTTTTTTTACAGTGTAATGTTGGGTGGGATCAGGGACTGATTTAGACCGGGGCACACATTATTTACACTTACACCATTATTTTTTAAGCAATACTTTCCTCTTATAATAAACAAAAAATTCTCATTAAAAATTATTTTAAAAGAATTCTGGTGTCTAATAACCATGAGTAAATTCGATTGTTTTACACCGTTCATTCTTTATAAAAATAATTTCCAAGTCAAAACGTGGAATTTTTATGATATGCAGTAAAAAATAATTGTAAAAATATTCCGGTGAGAGAGTGCCCCGGCCTAAATCAGGCTCTGGGTGGGATGTATAAATTAAGACTGATTGTATGCAGATGGGATGCAGATCTGCGTAGAATACCCATCATAGATGTATTCCTAAGAAGTTCTAGAAGTAGTTATATGAGTTGCCGAGAAAACCATGAAAGTCCTTGAACAACTAGGTTGACGAGCATAGCTGCCAATATTTTAATTTATTCCGGAGTATTTTTAGCCCCCTCCCCTCCTCTAATTCGCACCACTTTATTAATAAAAGTTTTTCTCCAATACATAACTTCGATAAAATAAAAAGGAATTATTCTTAAATAAAAAGTGGTATGAATTAAAGGCGGGGCTAAAAATACTCCGAAAAAAATTAAAATATTGGTAGCTATGGACGAGTATAACCTCAGATTGAATTTGGCGTTTCCTGTGTCTACAGCTTTGCAAGCAGAACCTCCTGGCTGCTGGTGGAGCTCAAGAAAATTTATAAAATATTCTAACGCACCCCCCCCCCCCCGCCCTTTAAAAAAAAAAAATCAAGGTAATAATTTCATATTAATACTAATAAAACATCATTGTGTATATCCGAAAACTATGATTATAACACTTCAGCCTCTCTCGTCTACTAACGTTTAGAGTAGAAAATATCTATACTGGTGGGCATTTTTGGGATACATGCAATGACTGAAAGATGATTATTAGTTTGTTGTAGTATGTGAATTGTATTTGTTTATTTTTGTTGTAGCTCAGCATTTAGTAACAAAAAACATTGTTGAATTTTTGAAATACGGGATGGAGAGTAAAGAATAATCTGACCATCGACGAAAACCTGATTAAACCCGAGGCATACTACCATCACTATTTTTTAACAATAATTATTTAGGTATTTATGAGAGAAATTCTGTGCTTTAATTGGAACCTTATTATTAAAATAGTTGTCGTAAAGAAACTAATTTACCCAAAGCTAAACAGACATAGTTATTTAAATATATATGTATAACTTCTTATTTTTTTTGACAAATTTCTTGACAAATTTCTGTCAGTTATAACTTGAAAATATATATATGTATATAAAGTTAAAAAATAAGAGGTGAAAGTTTTCTGCGTTTTCAGAACCACTAATTTTATTTATAAATATTCACTGAATTTTTAAATACATGTTTTGTGATTAAATAAGATAGAGATTATAAAAAAATAATGGTGGAATATTTCCTTCAGCCTTAACCAAACTCTGCTTTTATTATATGTATACGAAATTACTATTGAGTATTAAAACATTTAAGGATTATATTGCATAGTTGCCAACTTTTACGATTTTTGATTACCGGAAAAATGTAACAGAAGTTGTAGCCAAAAAGCGAAAAGTTGGTAAATATGATTTTATATCATGGCAAGACTTACAGGAATGAATAAATTAAAAATAAGTATATTTTAATTTAAAAATATATTTAAGTATAATTTAATGAATGAAATATCATTTTCTTTAAATATCATCATATTGAATGCTTTATTTTACTGTCTGCCTTCTTAAAAGTATATGCAAAATTTTTACTATAATCGAATTCGATGCTGCGAGTGTAGAAATAATAATTTTAATTTGACATCTAGAAATATTTTTCCTGTTCATTAGCGTTTAATATAAACTCTAAAATTTGTTTTATACACATACACGACTATAATGTTAAAATAGTTTACTTCTCAACGTAACTAGTAAACTAATACTAGACATCGTAACATCATAATATACTGTGTTTCGAGTTTTTTTTAGATCAAATTTCTCTTTTATTTCTTAATTATTATATTTCGTTCTAGATAAGTGAGCGCAGCATTTGTGGTACTGTTGTACTGCAAATTCTGCATTAACTTTAAAATGCATATTAATGTTAATCATTATAATTTTCGTGCTATTGATATAATATCATATTTAATTGATGATTAAAAAAAATGGGAACAGGAAGTTAAAATTTACTGTGCGATAAAATTAAATATTTTATGACTCAGATCTATTAAACACGTATATACGTAACAATATTGTATTTTATTTTTCAATTCGTAGTAGATCAAAGCAGCATTGAATCATCGTATTTTGCTTGATATTTTCCAAGTTACTAGAAATTTGATCGAGCAATAACTTGGATATATCGTTTAGAGCAGTTTAAACAACTGATCTCGATAAGGAAAAAAAATATGAAAAGAAGATAACACACCAATTCCGTATCATTATGAAAACCTGATAAAACAATTTTTTGCTTCAAAATCTAATTTGAGTGGTTGAGTGGCGAAATTGTAGAAGATATCTACGTACTTGGTCTCTTTTTAAATTTATTTTTAGAGTTTACATCAGATAGTATTTTAAAAAATCCATTTGGGAACATCTATCTAATTTATTAATATAGATTATTTTATCGCATATATAATAAATAACTGTGAAATATTATGTTTAAAATGTAATTAAGTGTAATAAAGGATGAAAATTTTAGTGCATATTTGATTTGAATAAATTTCAGATAAGTTTTCTGAAAATGTAATTTCAATTTATTAATTTTGAAATTCTTGATTCTAAATGAAATAATGCCGCTTGTTTGGTCTTGTATAGTACAGTTCACTATCAATGATTGAAATAATTTAAAACCTTCTTTAATTTTCATGCTTTATTATGTTTGAATATTATTTGTTAAGTTTTGAAACTTCTTAAGTGTGCATACTTGCAAACATTCTAATTAATATTTCGTAAAATTATTAGCCCCCATTTTTTTTTTTTTTTTTTTGTTTTTTTACGGCAGTCTTTTTTTTTTTTTTCGAGAATTTTCTTCTTATTTAATCGTAATTACATTTGGAGAAAATTACTTTAAAAATAATGTGGTGTGGAAAAAGGGGCGGTTACTAACAATTTTACGGAATATTAATTAGAATGTTGGAAGGTATGAATATGCATTTATTTAAGTAATCAGTTTTACAATTATTAATAAAATTGCAAGGATACCATAACCCTCTTCCACCAGAAAAAAAATGTCCAAGCCAGCATTGGCTTGAGATGCAATCACTTACGGAGTTAACCCTTTAACACGCGCTGTCCTCGCTGTGAGGACGCAAAATTTCAGATCCAGCAGCAAAAATTCATCCCGGAAATTTTTTAACAAAAATTCACGTTTATAACATATCAAAAAAGGCCGGTTTTTATAACCTTAAAATTTAAAATTTCTTTTAGTTTAATTTAGTTTATGAATTCCGGTGGCAGTATAATTTAAATGATCGCTTTGTCTTGCGCCGCAAAGGGTTAAATACGAAAGACTCGTTGCGTTTGTCACAGGTGTTTCCAGTTTTTCTATTCTTCGAAACAGCATGCATAATTTTGAGATTAGTATTTTTATGCATCAACCGAACTTATTCTGTGGTGATTTCTGGGAGTACACCTTCGAAAACCGGAATACGCAAGCATGAGTCCGGGGATGATTTTTGCTATTTTTATTCAAAACTTAACAAAATAGTTGAAATTCAAATAAATTAAGAATTATTACAAAATGCTCGCCTCCGAGCATACTTCAAAAACATGTTACACATTTTTAGCACCAAGTCTCTCTAATCTTTTTTTTGAGTCCCTTCCTTCCGAGCACACCTTCGGAGGGGGAGGGGAATACCCCACACGAAGCACTGATTCGTTGATCGTGATATCACTCTACCCGTGACATCATTTTCGGCCAATCTTGGTCTACCCGAAACTCTGAGAAATGTCGGTAGCAACAAAAGGCCATGCGTGAAATCGGAAACTATTGATGTCACCGCTTCCATAGAAATATAAAAATTTTTCACACAAAGCATCTGTCGCTCAGACGACTTCCCATGGCTCCGTTCTGTCTGGTCACACGACCCCTGACCTCTTGGAATGTTTGTAACCTTCACTCCAGCACAGCTTCCTCCCTCCTAAAAGACCATTTTACGGCCTTCAGGATGTAAAATGGGCTCCAGAAGACTCAGGTGCCTCCTCCCATTATCAAACATGCAACATCAGAGAGTTGAGCTAGCCCCCCCCAAAAAAAAAAAATTTTCGAAACAACCCCCTGAACTTTATAGAACTAAAAACATCTTAAAAATAAATTTTCTAGTCTTACACCTTGCATAATTACTAGATCCCAAGGTCTCATTTCACATTATATAAAAAAAAACAATTAAACATTCACATGCAATTTCGTGATGACAATCAAAGGTTCTACCCCTAACAAAATTTTAAAAGTCAAACACTGAAATTTCACAATTACGCAATAAAATTTCATGAAAAAGAAAGAAAAATAATTCATAATCAATACATTCAAACTTTTTTTTTTTTTTTTTTGGAATACAAATGAAAGAAAAAAAAAATAAATATTTACAAACAGTCCAAAAACACTACCTAAAACCAAGGCATTTTTTTTTTTTTTTTTTTTTTTTTTTTTTTTTCGTGCATGCGACTTAACGCATCTGCATTCAAATGCTTTTTTCCGCTCTTATGCTCGACTGTGAAGTTGTATTGTTGTAAACATAAGGCCCATCTCGTCAAACGTGAATTTGTGCCCATCATTTTTTTAAGATAAACTAAAGGGTTATGATCGGTTTGAAGAACGAATTTTTGTCCATCTAAATAATGATTTAGTTTTTTCACCCCAAAAATGACTGCCGCTAATTCGCGTTCAATAGTACTATAATTACGCTCCGCCTTGGAGAATTTTTTGCTCAAATAAACAATTGGGTGTTCCTCGTTATTCCCGAAATTTTGAGCTAGGACCACACCCGCCCCTACAAGACTTGCATCAGTCTGAACAATGAAGTCTTTTGAAAAATCCGCAGCATAGAGTACCGGTCCCTTAGTTAGATCTAATTTTAGTACCTTAAATGCCTGATCACATTCCTGACTCCACTCAATTTTTTCCCTCTTATTTTTCCCTTTTAACAAATCCGTCAAAGGCGCAGCTTTTGTCGCATAATCCTTTATATATTTATGGTAAAATCCGGTCAGACCTAAAAATGACCTTACATGCGTCTTTGTCTTTGGACTGGGAAATTCTTGGATAGTTTGGATTTTCGCGTCACTCGGCGACCTCTTCCCTGACCCCACTTCGTGCCCTAAAAATTTTACATGGTCCTGGGCGAATAAACACTTTGCCGGTTTCACTTTTAGATTTGCCTCCTCCAAACGTTGTAACACAATGTCCAGATGCCGGATATAGAGCTCCCAACTGGATGAAAACACAGCCAGATCATCCACATATGGTCTCACAAAACTCACTAAATCCCCTAGCACCTCACTAATTAATTTACAAAAATAAAATGGAGCATTCACTAAGCCAAACATCATTTTTTTTGGAATAAACTCACCGAAAGGGGTTACAAACGCCGCATACCTTTGCGCACGTTTCGTTAACGGGATTTGGAAATACCCCTTCGTCAGATCCATTACTGAGATATATTTTGCAGTGCTCACTTCCTCAACTACCTTCTCAATATTCGGTAACGGGAAAAATTGCACTTGGGTTTTGGCATTGAGGGCCCTATAATCGACACACGGCCTAGGGTCTTTCCCCGGACTCTCTACAAGAATCATAGGCGATGCGTAATCTGACTGACCCACCTCAATCACCCCTAACTCTAACAGCCTGGAAATCTCCTTCCGCATAATTTCTAACTGCCGCGGAGACATGCGATAGGGTTTTGCACGAATCGGCTTATCATCTGTCAAAATGATATCCATCTCTACCTTATGGGTCGTACCAGGGTCGTTAGAAAACACCGTTTTATGCTTTACTAGGACATTTTGTAAAGTTGCCAAATTCCCTTCCGAAACCTTATTACCCAAATTACTCCCCTTAATTAAGTCTGTCAAGTCGAAATGATTAGGGTCCGAAATCGGATACGGGATAGATGCATCCTCCTCAATTTCCTCGCCACCCTCTTCGAAAATTAAGTTGACATGCTCTGGGCGTTTATGATAAGGTTTCATTAAATTCACGTGGAAAATCGTGTCCTTACATCTCCTTCCCGGAAGATCTACCGTATAGTTCGTATCGGATATTACCCCCGTAACTACACCTGGACCTAGCCACTGTACTGCCATTTTATGTGGTTTTGCAGTAGCCAAAACCAACACCGAGTCTCCCACCTTAAATTTTCGGGACACTGCATTTTGGTCGTACCACAATTTTCTTTTTTGTTGACATTCTGTCATGCGCTCCCCTGCCAAATCTTGACATCTTTTTAAGCGCTCATTTAAATCCAAAATATACTCTACTACATTTTGATTCATTTCCTCTTCCTGCATCCAATTTTCGTAAACAATGGTATGAGGCATCCTCAAATTCTTCCCAAAAATAAGCTCTGAAGGAGAAAATCCCGTGCTCTCATGCGGCACCGTCCTCAACGCGAAAAGAGCCATAGGCAGATTTTCTTCCCAATCGCTTTTCGTTTCGAGACATAATGCTTTGAGAATCCTCTTAAGAGTGGAATGCATTCTTTCCACCTGATTAGATTGCGGATGACAGACAGAAGAATGATTGATTTTGATATCATACTTCTCAAAAAACGCTGTCGATAAGTCACTCGTGAAATAAGCACCTTGATCGCAGACTAACTCTCTAGGAAATCCGGTCTTTGCGAAAATTTGCATCAATGCATTGATCACTGACCTCGAAGTTAGGTTTTCCACAGGAATAGCATCCGGGAATTTTGAAGCGACGCAAACAGCCGTTATCGCAAAACGATTATTTTTGTTACTCGTTACAAGCGGACCTATAGCGTCAATCGACAGACGTCTGAACGGTTCAGAAATAATCGGTACTAATCTCAACGGAGCTTTCTTCTTATCCCCTTTTTGTCCTACTTTTTGACAAATTTTACAAGTTTTGACATACTCTTCGATTTCCTGATAGCAATTTGGCCAAAAGAAATTAGTCAACACCCTCTGCTTAGTTTTACACGAGCCTAAATGCCCTGACACAGAATCATGACACAGGTTTAGAATCGCTGCCCTAAATTTCTTTGGCACGCACAACTGCATCCTGTTTTGGTTACGCTATTAATCCGATATTCGAATTAACCGCTCATTTTTTATCTTAAATTCCTTTCCCGCTTCATTCCTAGCTTTTTCCCAACAATTTTTCAACGTGTCACACGCAGTTTGCTCTTTTTGAAACTCTTCAGCTGAAACCCCGATTAATGGACACCTGTCTGTTTCTTTTAACATAGGAAGAACAACTTTATTTTCTGCACTAGTCTCCTCTAACGACTCGCTTATCAAACCCGGTTCCTCCTCAAAATTCTGAATTTTTCTCTGAGTTGGCTTTTCATTATTTATTTCGGACTGCGCACTCTTAATCCTTTCTTGCTCACGTTTCTGACTTCGCGTTATCGCATTTATTGGATAAACAATTTTTTTATTGGACTCAATTAACTCTGCGGTTTTATTGCCTAGAAGATATATTCCCTGACTCAAATTAGCCGGTTTTACAGCCGCTTTTGTAATGACCTCTCCGAATTCTCATTTTAAAACGATTTTCGCCAAAGGTAAACACCTACACGTTTCGTCAAACGGTTGCTTAATCCATACCTGTTCCGGCAGTAAATCCTCAACAGGAATCATATTCCTTTCGCACACGTCAATGTTTGAGCCACTATCTCTCAAGAATTCGCGCTCTTGTCCATTTATTTCTAATTTACCTATATAAGGCTCAAAACCAACACCTAAAATTTCGCCCGCACTTAAGTTATTGATCGGATTTGTTCTGCGATTAGGGTTTTGTGGGCAGTTAGGTCGAATATGGCCCCTTTCCGAGCACAAATAGCACACAATTTTACTATTTCTATCAAAATCACGATCTTTAGATTCGATTTTATCCCCTTTTAATTTTCCTGAGTCTTTTTTGTCGCCCTTAGCTGACTCAGCTTTCGGATTACTCCCACCATCATGCTTACCTGACCCGAATTTCTGACCGTCTTTCCCAAATGAATTTCTACCCTTCGTAAAACGCTGAAAAGGCTTATATTCTCTTTTCCCGTTCTCCTTTCTAACCGCGTCATACTTGTCGCACTTCTCCGCCAAATCCGAAGCTTTGTTGATTTCTTCCCACACATCTACAAAATGTTGTTTGATTTCGCATGGTACCCTTTTCTTTAACTGCTCCGTGAGCATCAATTCCTTTAATGACTCTAAATCTTTAATTTCTAAAGTCTCAAGCCAGTTATCTAGGTACCCTCTCAAATCGTGAACTAAATCAACCCATAATTCTTCACTTTTTTTGTTGTGCGATTCAAATTTCGTTCTTAGCGCACGCGCACGCGCACTCAATCTGAACCTATTCATCAACACTTTTTTTACATGTTGAAAGTTATCAGCCTCTGACTCGTCTAATTTCATAATTATTTGTACGACGTCGCACGGCAATAAAGGGATAAGTTGCGACATCCAGTCCTGTTCGCTAACATTTTCTTTACGTGCTAATCTTTCAAATATCGTGAAAAAAAGAGAAATATCCATTTGTTTTGGGTCAAATTTCGGAGCTATGTCTTTTAATTTAATTTTCTTCAAAACCGTCTCTTGAACTAAACTCCCGGACCCTACGCTACTAGTTTCTGCAGCGCTCTGGATTCTGAGTTTCTCGAGTTCAAAATTTCGTTCGGCCTCTTCTTTTTGCAACGCCCATTCGCGCTCTTCTTTTTCTTTTTGCAATTCCCATTCGCGCTCTTCTTTTTCTTTTTCTTTTTGTTCCAAAATCCCTTCTATTAGCGCCTTCGCAACCCCTTCATCATAATTAGCCGCCTTTTCAATAGCTTCCTTGATTTCTAGTTTTTTGCTTTTATCTGTTAGCCCCGAAACACCAAATTCCTCCGCTAACTCTAACAATATATTTTTAGTATACTTAATGAGAAATGCCATAATTACAAAATACAATTTCACTAATTACTGAAAAAAAATGCACATATAATAAAAACAATAAACAAATCAAATACCATGAAAATATAGACAAAAGTAACACTTTGATTATCACCTACGAAATTCTTTAAACACCTTTTCTCTAAACATTAACTACAATATTTACCCAGATACAATAAACAGTACCTATATTTAGTTAAAATAAACAACTAGAGAAAAAAAAAAAATCCTAGAATTTTTACCAGTAGGCAAATCAACTAATTTCCAGTATACTCCTATATAAACAGTTACAGTATTCACAATCCTTACGTTGCTTTTAAAAAGAATTTAGAATTATAATCTTATCAAAACTTTTAAACAACAATTTAAAGTTACCAAGCTCCCCGTTACAATAAACAGAACTTTAACGATAAATTTATCTCTCAAGTAAACGCCCCGTTAAGTCATGAAATTACTCTTTTCAACCGCCTTAACTATTAACTTGACTTCGAGATATCCGTGCTTAAAATTTTACACATAAAAACTAAATTCTTACTCTTAAAGCTTCGTAACTACATGCATTGTTACAAAACAAAAATAAATAAATAAACAAAAACTATCATCCCACCGCTGCCACCAATTTATATTTTTAATTAAAGCTGTGGTGATTTCTGGGAGTACACCTTCGAAAACCGGAATACGCAAGCATGAGTCCGGGGATGATTTTTGCTATTTTTATTCAAAACTTAACAAAATAGTTGAAATTCAAATAAATTAAGAATTATTACAAAATGCTCGCCTCCGAGCATACTTCAAAAACATGTTACACATTTTTAGCACCAAGTCTCTCTAATCTTTTTTTTGAGTCCCTTCCTTCCGAGCACACCTTCGGAGGGGGAGGGGAATACCCCACACGAAGCACTGATTCGTTGATCGTGATATCACTCTACCCGTGACATCATTTTCGGCCAATCTTGGTCTACCCGAAACTCTGAGAAATGTCGGTAGCAACAAAAGGCCATGCGTGAAATCGGAAACTATTGATGTCACCGCTTCCATAGAAATATAAAATTTTTTCACACAAAGCATCTGTCGCTCAGACGACTTCCCATGGCTCCGTTCTGTCTGGTCACACGACCCCTGACCTCTTGGAATGTTTGTAACCTCCACTCCAGCACAATTCATGTAAAACTGTATTAATCGGTAGCTTAGCGTGTGCTCTTAATTGGATGCTTTTAAATTGCACTGATAACTATCGGATATTAATCAAAAGTAGGCTGTATGATCATCAATATATCTTATAATAAGATAACGTACAGATTATCTAGGTAATTCGCAGATTACCTATGTAATTTGAGAATAGAAACAATTTTTCTCACTTTAACGGATCACCCTAGTTAATGTGCAGATTACCTAGCTAATCTGCAGATTAACTGATTTCTGCACTTTAGCGGTAACATATATATATATATTACAATTTAAAAGCAATTAATTTTTTATTAGCTTTTTAAAGCACGGTGGTGTATGAAATCGCTTATAAAACAAGCGTTGACACTTCTGCCAATGACTCTCCCCCCAATTCCATTTCGACAGAAAGCATCAAACGGCCTTCACACGTTTCTTGAGTGAGCACATCAGAGCGCTTACTTCCTCGCAGGGCCATAAACTATTTCCGGAGTGCACCTGGTGTAAAAAGCGGATCAGGCCTCATCCTCTCACATAAGCTGTTTGGATTTTAGAAAACACGAGGTTTTAAAACACGCACTACTCTTTTTAGACCTGTGGGGAAATTTTGACTTCAGGGAGATGGTCTAGCCTATGCTGGTCCATCTGGGATTAGAAACAACATCAACCTGAATGGCTGGTAGTATGTTTCAAAAGCGACTCTCTAGCAGCTGGAAGCAAGACTTTCACAATTCACACCGGAATTTCTCAGGAGTACTTTTAATAAATCAAAGCATCGTAAAGGACGAAATCAATATCCCACCATTTTTTATGGCGAAACATGTTCCTCGCTGTTTTAGCATCGTAGTTGAATTTGAAATATTAATTAGGTTTCTAATTTTGTATTTCGGGATTTATGCTAATTTATTAGTTTTCTTTACGACCACTACATGTTAATGGCGTATTTTGACTGCGACGTGTTTTAAGATTGTTCGACGACGCTTTCTTACACATGATTTGGTATATATTATACACTGCCTAGTTTTTATTTCTAACTTCTAAGAGTCATCCCAGACTCTTAGATGTTAGAGTTTCAGAGACTTTAAGACTTTTTACAAAATTTTGCTTTTAAAAATTTGTAGTAAAATATAATTTAATTCTTTTCTTTTAACTTTACTTGTAATTTCTGGTAGCTGTCGATATTAAATGAGCATAATTACCTTGTACATCAAAGGGTTAAAAAATAACTTATTTTATTTACATTTTTGGATTTCTTCGAGGTCCAACACTTTTATTTACAATTTTCAGCTATTTTAGGAAATTTATTTTAGTAGTTATTTTATGTACTGCACTCCGAGATACATTTTCAAAGAAGGAATGTTACTTCTATATGTTTTTCATTATTATTATTATTATTATTATTATTATTATTTTATTCATTAAAGAAATATCGCTTTTAAGAAAAAAATATTTTACGTTAAAACTTTTCACCGTTTAATATATATATATAATATATATATATATATATATATATATATATATATATATATATATATATATATATTTGAAAACACTATCAATGAAAATCCTTAAATTGCTTCAATTTTTTAAAATCTTATTTCTCTAAGCTGATACAAATCCCCCTTTTTTTCTTCTTTTTAAAAAAGAGCTTAGATTGCTTCATCATTTTCATTACAGGAATATTGACTCTATGAAATATGCTATTTTTCTCGCAAGTTTGAAACCAGGAAAAATACTCTTAAAAAAAAATATATATATATGTATATATATATATATTATCTTTTGCCTCAAAAATATTAAAAATTTTTCTAATATTATTTTTGACATATTAATGTGAAATTTATTTAGTAAAAATCTTCTCTGTTAAATTAAACTTTCTTTTGAATAAAATAATTTTAATTTGTTGTAATAAAAAATTATTTTTTATTAAAAAAAAAAACAATGATTTGGGTTTAAAACTAAAGAATTTTATAAACTTTAACTAAAGGAAGAAATAATTTACCTGTTAAATGTCAGCAATTTTAATTAAAATAATAGTTGTCGGATGCCTTTTTTATCTTTAACTTCTATATTAAGCTTTTGACTATTTGCGCTTTATCAAAATGTTAAGATTAATTTCTGTTCACTAATTGAATAAACAGAGTTTATAAAATATTTCAGTTAATTCGCATTTCTAACAGCAAAATAAATCTTATTAATTCAATTACTTGGATTTGGTATATGACATAGTTGACAAGTTTTATACATTTTGAATACTAAAATTTAAAAATAATTTTTTCATCGCATTTAATTGAAAAAATTTAAAGAGAAATGTTGTCTAGACTATAAGACGTATACAAGATGCGTAAAAGTTGGCAACTATGATGCAGTAATTCTACTTAAAGTGAATGCCTTGTTTTTCAAGACCTTTTATACCATGAATTTTAAATAGCAATTTTTTTCATAAAATAAGCGTACAAATTAAAAGTTAGTTTGCATTTCGAAGTTTTAGAATTGAATTACTTCTTAAAAATAAAAAGGTAACTGAAGTGTAGGTAAGAAAAATCAAATTGACATAGAGTAATTCTGAGTTTTTTTTTTCTACCACATACGCTCCGACATACAAATTAATATTCCGTAGTATTATTAGTCCCGCCTTCTCACCAGTATATTCTTTTCACACCAGTATATTTTTAGACTATTTTTCTTCTTATTTAATCGCAATTGGATTTGGAGAATATTACTCTAAAAGTTTATTGGTGGGAGAAATAGGGCGGGACTAAGAATACTACGGAATATTAATTAGGATGTTGGAGGGTATGCTACCATTTTAAATTCGAATACAGTCATATACAAATGGATAACTTGTGTTATAATAACGTCTTTATTGTATATACATGTGTGTTGTGTGTGTATATATATATATATATATATATTTTTTTTTTTTTTTTTTCAGATATTAAAGTTTAGCCTGATAAAAACTAGATTTTTTAAAAAACTTTTTCTGTTTGATGGGCGATTATATTATAAAATGTTTAAAAATAAGAAACAGCAGCATACTTTAATGAAAAATTGCATATAAGAATACAGGAAGTATATTACCATTTTTCTCATTTATAAAATATAAAACCAGTGATACTTAAACTGTGGGGCGCGTTCCTTTAGATGTAGTGTTGACAAATTTAGGGACTCTTTTATTCAATAAGTACGAGGGCTGATATTTGATACTCATAATAGACGATTAACCTTCGAAGTTACTAGTCAAACTTTACAATTAAAACTTAGTGGGGTAGATATTGAACAAAATAGTCCCAAAAACGGACAACACTGTTCAGGTGGCGTGGAAATATTGAATGGGTAGCGCGAGCATATAAGAAAAAAAAAAAAAAAAAAAAAAACTTAGACCTGTTTTAACAACTAGCTTAGTCTGTAAAATAATTTTAACGGCAATAGTAGTAATTTAAGCAGATGTTCTAAATAAATTTAATAAGAACTTCATTTTATTGTTTTAAATTTTTAAATACTTATTGCTTTTATCTCTATGATAAGACACATAAAATACATTTACAGCTGTTTTAGATTGAAAGTAATCTCGTGTGTCATTCACACGACTTTTCTTATCCTGCATTTCAATAGTATAAGCAGATTATCAACAGTATCGGCAGATTAAGTCTTAAGAACAATAAGGTAAGATAATAATGTTCAATCGACTTTGAAAATAATCTAAAATAGCTTAGGAACAGTTTTATTTGACATATAATTCTGTGCGAAGGGGGCTGCTGCCCTTCTCAAAACCCCATTCAATTATAGTGCCTACATTTATTAAAGAAAACAAATCAAGGCTATAATTAATTTGGCTGCAAGCTTGCCAATATTGATCAAATTTTTCGAGTGGTAACCTAATACGAAATTCGAAGTACCAAATTTAAATTTCCTGCAGTTATTTGTTTTTAAGTTATGCTGATACTACAAATACATACAGGTTAACTTCTAAAAATTGGACTTTCGTATTCAGGGCACCTCAAAATGGGACATTATACAAAATATCAGAGTTCAAAATAGAACTTCAAAAGTACGTTTTTACAGCACGCGTATGAAAAAATATTTTTTTTTCATTAGCAGTGTTCGTCGACATATTAAAATGCAGCAAAACTCTTTCATAAACTACATTCAATAGAAGAGAACGTTTAGTTTAATTTTGGGTAGCCCTGTATATTGTCTATAAATTATATGTGCACCGCAATGTGCACTTAAATTTAGTTTTACAGAGGCTGTTCGCACATTTTTTAGACGATTTTGATGGAGTGTACTGAAGCAATTTAACTCATATTTCGATTTTTATTTGTTCAGTTTGATAGCCCTTGTTCTTAACTAACATTCTACATCATAATTTCTATGATAATAATGCTTTTTATAATATCGGAAGAGGTATATTTTTCAAGTCCTCTTGAACGGCTTTCCAGAGTCCACAAAGCGTTGGAGGTCGGTGTTTGGATAATGTTGATTTTAAGAGTCGAAAAACACAAAAATCAAACAGTGATACATCAGAAGATTTAGCAGGAATGTCAGTGAAGGGTATGGTTTTAATTCCCGTTTTTTGTTCCATTTTTTCCTATTACATTTTTTTTTTGTTCCATTTTTTTGGCTGCTTGTTTTGTGTTGATACAGTTCAACGGATTGATAGCATTGTGGATAAAGATCTGGATTTTCATTTTTAAAAATTGGAATTAAAATATGTTCTTGAGAGTATTTAGAGTTGATTTTGACATTTTTTTCACATTACTTTTGCTTTTATCTTGCGCTTGTATGAAAAACCAGTGGCAATCATAAATCCTTTAGAAAAACTTTCTTTTGATGCTTTGAAGCATGTAGCAAAAATTTTTTTCTCCACTTTTGTGATAATAAATTGACCTTTTTCTATTGCAACCACTTAAATAGACCCAAGGTTCATCTGTTGTTGCAACATCTCCTGATAAATGCTTTTCATAAAGATTTCACTAAAAGTATCTTTGGAAAGAGCGGAAACCTATCCTTCCATCCACTGCCATTTTAAAAGCGCATTTTTGCATCTAAACAAAAATTCTAAATATCAGAAGATAAATAAAACTTCCAAAAATATAACTGTTGTGAAAAAATAATTCTCCATGCAAACGATTTTTTCTTACTGCGAAATACAATCGTCTAAAAAATGTGCAAACAGCCTCTGTATATGAAAAACATCTAATACAAAATGAAATACACTTCCAGCAATTTTCTAGCATCGCCCCAATATATCTAAATACTTTAGGTAGCCCTCAAAATGAATGATGAATGATTTCCGTACCATAATCTACACAAAACATTCTTTTATATATACAAAAAATATACTTATTCCATTTTATTTAGGGAAACCTATAGATGTTATACTATACTTACCAGAAATTTTCCCCATTGACGTAATGTATTTGAATTCTCTTGGGTGTCCCTGTACACGAACTATTGTCTTGATCTCAACGAAAAGTTTAGTGTAACATCTCTATATGATGCAGATTTAGAATATCGAGTTTGGACTTCCTGCTACCATTTGTTCTTGTGATATGCTGATAACAGACACACAGACCAACCGCTAAAAAGATGATTTTCGAATTCAGGGGAACTCAAGCATGTAAATATAACAAAGACTCATTTTCGAAAACTTGACCCGAAAACAATACTTGCTCTACCACATACATTGATAAGAGAAAACAGAAAAATAGTTAAAGTATCAAAAGAAAAAAAATAGAATTTACATATAATTGAATAGGGGAATGTCTCCAGTTGTGAGCACAGTTTGATTCTCGCTTATAACTTTTGTTAGATTAAATATTATGCAAACATAAGAATACCAATGGAAAGCTAGAAAACTTACATAACGTTTGATGAAGTAACTGTGTCAATTCCGTCAACCAAAAAAAGAAAAAATATATATTATCAATTTTGTGAAAAGGTCATTTTTGGCCAAACAAATGTGTACTCGGTTGTGGGTACAGCTGAAAAATATGCAAAAAACGGGAATATAATAAGCAAAACCACCATTGTCTTACTTTTCCATGCTTCTTCTGGAGTGCCACAGATGCTGCGAGGCAGTCCATATTCTCGGGCAGTCGAATTTATGGATTTCCTATCTACTAAACAATCTTAAATGGCATTAACCAGCGCATCCATTTCTTTAGGATCGGTTGACTTTTCCGGGGTTGACATTGCTAAAAATGGCTAAAAACACATAAAAATACTAATAAAATATGTTATGTTGACATAAACGACCATATTTGGCAATTTGTAAGTCAAACATACGCTTTAAATGAAAAACAATTGTGCCCACAACCGGTTACATGAAGGTGCCCAAAACCGGGAATGGCAGTCTTTTTTATAATGAGAGTAAAAGCAATTTTTGGTCTCTCTTTTGGCTGAATTCGATATTGCATCACAAAATGAAATGATTATACTGCATGGATATACATGACACTTACATTTTTGAATTAATTCATTTTGATTTGTTGCATTCTTAAAATATTCACAAATTTTGTGTTACTTTTTTTCAAGATTTTTAATCGATTCTTGTACTTACTAAGTAAATGCGTCTATTCACTTCGGTGTTAGCACAAAAACTGCGCACTGTCACATTACAAGTTTGACAGTACTCAAATCCACCATATTTACTTTCGATTAAAAGATATGGTGGTGTGCCTATAACCAGAGAATGCCCATAACAGCAGGAGACATTCCCCGATATATATATATATATATATATATATATATACATATACAGGGTGATTATAAAAAAAAAACTATCCCGATATATGAGACCATAGCTATCATACCGTTGACAGAAACTAAATAAAAATTTAGTGGAATGTATTTGAAGGTATGCGCTCAAGAATCGTATAAAAACAACAGTTAAACTCTAACAGTTACGGTTACAGTGAAAAAATTTTCGAAAATTTCAAATGGCAACACCTACTTTTTTTTATTGGAATAGGATCTCCATAGCAAAAAAACATAAATAGCGTTGGAACGGTACCTCTGGCACGAAAATCACCAACGTTAGGCATACTAAGAAGAAAAGAGAAAACAACTGTGATGTGCCTACCTCAGCACGACTTTCATTTTTTTAATGACGTCACATTTTTCACTGAATCTTCGGCTCTGACTAAAGTCTACTGATTCTGCTTCGAAACGAAAAGAAGAGATTACGGTATTCTTAATTTCGCGTAGGGCTACTGAATAAGGGCTTTAATTTCGTTGTTAGTCCTAAGTCGCCGTCATGACTTACGTCATCGCGCTACGAGAAAAATAAGGCATTGTGAAATGACAATCCCAGTAAGCGGCATATTGTTCATAGAGCATGAAAGCAAGATACACATTACACATATCACCTTATTTTTCACTTAGTGCGATGACGTCAGTTATGACGGTGTCTTACGACTAACAACGAAATTAAAATCGTTATTTAGTAGAGCTACACGAAATTAAGGAGACCATGGTCTCTTCTTCTCGTTTCGAAGCAGAATCAGTAGACTTTAGTAAGAACCGAAGAATCAGTGTAAAATGTGACGTCATTAAGAAAATGAAAGTTTTGCTCTGGTAGTCACATCACAGCTGTTTTCTCTTTTCTTTTTAGTATGCCTAGCGTTGGTGCTTTTCGTGCTAGCGGTACCGTTCCAATGCTATTTATGGGTTTTTTGCTATGGAGATCCTATTTCAATAAAAAAAATGTAGGTGTTGCCATTTGAAACTTTCGAAATTTTGTCACTGTAACCGTAACTGTTAGAGTTTAACTGTTGTTTTTTATATGATTCTTGAGTGCGTACCTCGAAATACCTTCCACCAAATTTCTGTTTAGTTTCTGTGAACGGTATGATAGCTATGGTCACATATATCGGGATAGTTTTTTTTATAATCACCCTGTATATATATATATATATATATATATATTTCTTCTTTTAAATATATTTTGATATCGGATTTTAGGAATAATAGACTCATAATACGTTTTAAACACTCTGTAGTTTTACAATAGAATATTTCTGGTTTCTCTAAAATTTTCAAAAACGTCTACTAAAGATTTATTCAAAACATATTAAATTTTATGAAACTACAGAAAATTTATGTAGAACAGATTTGTTATGTTGCATTTTAAAACAGTTACTTTGTTATAAACATATTTCAATTAACGAAATTTTTTGTATTCATCATATACTTTTCAAGGTAACTTCTAAAGGGAGAAAATAATCTATCTATACTTTAAAAATAATTCGAATTATCAGGACATTTTCTGTCTTAATTTATTTATTGCAGAGTTGCAAACAGTTTTAGTTTATTCGGGAACTTATTAATACCCGTCTTTTTTTCACACCACTTTTTTTTTTTTTTTTTTAGAATAATTTTCTCTAATTTGTAACTACGAGTAAAAAAAAAGAAAATTATTTTTCAAAAAAAAAGTGTTACGAACAAAACGTTCGTTACTAACAATGATCTGTAATAAATTATGTATGTTTACAGCATTGTAATTGTATCCAAGAGTATTATTTAACCATTTATGATCGACAGATTTTCATATTAAGCCCCGCCTTCTAGTGCTCCTGAGAAATATTACTGTATTTAACAATTTTTACGTATTTGTGTAAAGACAATTTAAATTTTATTCACAGCATCACAGCAATCGACGCGGTAAATGGCACTATTATATCATACTTGATAACATTTATAATTTTAAAGCCAAAGCAGGGGTGTTTGTGTTCCGGATTTTTTATTTTATTTCCCACAAGTAATTTTTAAATAGTGATATTATTAGTAGTTTTCTAGTAATGTTTAGCAATTAAATATAGCCAAAAACACAATTCGTAATGGTGGGAAATAAAATAAAAAACCCAGAACGCAAACGCCCCTGCCAAAGCTGCGAATAGGTGGGTAGATCCCCGCAGGAGGTAACATGCGAAGCGAAACGGGGAAGAGGGAGGGCGAAACCTCCCTCAGGTGTTCGTGAGCGGACCCCTAGTTTATTAAAAATATCTAAGTTACACTGTTAAAAATGGTTTCTCAAAAATGAGCAAAATTGTCTCAAAATAGCTCCGAAACACTATATACTTAAATTCGAAAACACATGTACTCATTTTTGAGTATAGTGACATGCTCAAAAGTGGGGATATTGGGATTCTTAGTGGTCAACTCCATTTTTGAGCACGTCAATATACTCAGAAACCATTGGACAGCCCCCCTACCTGCCTGGTCTCCGCCAAGCTTAACGGGTTTGATGTGCTGTAGAATGTCAATATACTCAAAAATGAATACATGGGATATTCAAATTTAAGTATATATTGTTTCGGAGCTAATTTGAGACAGTTTTGCTCATTTTTGAGAAACCATTTTTAACAGAGTAACGGTTTTCATTTATTTGCAGACGATAAATTTCTTTGTTACCAATAGCAACATCGACAATTTATCAATAGCAACATTGACATTTTTTTTACACTTTGGATGACAAGTTATTTTTTACTTTTTGAAGACTATGACGTCAGAGAAAGAAAAACAATGTAATAAGAGAAACTATCTGCAAGTTGTTAAAAGAGTGCCTTTATTAACGTGAGGTTTTAATTGATAACTTCATTAATTAAGGCAATTGCAACTTTTAACCAATATAAACATGTTCCTTGGATTAGTCGGTACCTTTTTCGACGCTGAGGAAACTCTAGTTCGAGAAGTGTTTCGGTCGCAGGCAAAATAATCGGTTCGTAACTTTTATTTAATATATAGATAAAGGTTTCTACCTTTCTCTATCCCGTCATAAATACGGGCGAGTTGCCTATACCAGAAAATACACTGTTAGTTTTAGGTTGTTAAGAATTAGGAAATCACAATTTTAATCTCGTTACTATTTATAATAGAATAATTATCTTCGTCTTATTTAGTTGCAGAAGTTTGGTTTATAAATAAAGTAAAAATTTTTCTTAGGTTATAGTGGGGGGGGGGGGGGAATTCAGAAGAATTGGTAACTAAGATTTATTAGTAGCATATATCTTTTGATTTTAAAAACATGCTTAATGTCATCTTTTTTTATATTGATAAAAATAGTATATATCTCTTTACATTAGTCTTATTCTTTTTAAATTTATCACAAAATTCAGAAAAGATCTGATACATATTTATTTTGTCGTGTTTAAGAATGAAAAATTTAAAATATTGGGCTATTAACTTTAAAGCTAAATAAAATCTGAATAAGAGGTAGAAAACGAAAGCATTGCCTTATAATAGAATAAAGCGGTTATTTTAAAACCGCTTCGTGTTCCTTTATGAGATTTCTGAACAATATTTTAGAATAAAGTTTTAGTGTTATTTATATATTTATATCTTTATAGGTTTGGTGTCATGCTTTATAATCCATTTATTCATGCGTTACTACATGCAGTCTATTTTATTACACCATATTTGATTTAGAGATAAACTTCGAAAGGATTTAAATGATGCATTAAATATATATTTAGTTAAATCTGAGCCATTTGTGTCTCTGAAAGATGCTAAATTTAAATATTTAGGTTCTTTTTGTCCCATTTCGTAAAAGATTTATGAATTTAGGATCATTTGTGTGTCTTTAGAATTTAGCGTTCCTTTTCATATTGAATTTTGTATTGCATTAATGCAAATAATCTATTTTATCGCAACATGCTTCATTTTTATTTCCCAGAAAAAATTAAAATATGTGATTTTGAATAAGGTTATATGGTAATAAAAATCATGTTTCTGAAAGTGTTTTTAGTAAAATGAATAAAATTGCTCTTTTTACTTCTGCCTGTTTTTTTTTTTTTTTTTTTTTTTTTTTTTTAACAATTTAAATAAGATGTTTGAAAAATTATTCATTCTGTGATAAAAAAAAGGTATGATAAAACACGTTAAGAACGTAAGCAAAACTCAATACAAGGTACATGATTGAAATTTTGGGTACAAGACTTTATACATTCTAGTCTTTATAGATTCTCAAAAGAAATTTTTTATTGAAATAAGTAAATTTAAGCAGGTTTTCCTTTACACAATATTGTTGATAATCTTTACTCTACTAGGAAGAAAAGTTTTTAAAGAAAATTTAGGTAATTTTATTTTATGAGCAAGCGTGTTCAAGACGAAAGAAAAGATAAATAAAAATATCGTTGGCAGATTTGTACAATTTCTTTTTAAAAGTGATATTTTTTATAAATTGTATGTACATTGCCATTTTCATTTTTAAAAGGAAGCATTACTTCATGTACAAACAAAACCAGTAATCGTTTACTAAATATTGTGTTATAAACAGACATTTTTCTAGACTCTCAAAATGCTAATAATTAGTAGTATTTTATAACTTTGAAAAATTATATATATATATATATGTGTGTGTGTATGTGTGTGTGTGCAAAAGTTTATTTATTTATTTATTTTGTCTCAACGCACTCTATAACTGACTCAAAACAAAAGTATGGATATTATTGAACATAGGGACTCCCCATACCATTTTGCAGAAAGTATTTCAAATTCAACTAATCCTTTTGACGACATGTTTCTAAATTTTCATGATATATATATATATATATATATATATAGATAGATAGATATTGCAGAGTAAATTTATACATTAGGCTAACAAATTATGAAAAAGCAATTTTGTTAATTCTTACGCATGCGCCTTAAAAAATATTTTGTAAATATGCTGTGCTCATATTTCATCAGACATTAAATATTTTTTATGTTCTGACTTCAGTATGTTGTGCCTAATGTCGTATTGTAGTGTGTCTAATATTATGCTTAATGGAGTAATATTATGTCAACTTTTCGAAATATGATAGCGTAATGATTTGACAACCCTACATGGTACACACACACACACACACACATATATATTCATATATATATATATATATAATCGGATTTTTTTTTTTTTTTTTGATAAGAGAATATTTATGTCTCTATGAATATACCTGCTGTGTATACACAAATGAATACAAGTGACTAAAAGAAGCTTCATTATTACACGGTACTGCTTGAACACATTTTAAGCATAATTTTCTTTAGGGTGATCCCAAACATTATTTTCTCTGAAATATATTACTTCTTCTTTTCTTTCTTTTGCCTTTGGTACAAAACTTTCGCTGAATTATGTGTTCGCAATACGTCTGATATGTCTGGTATGAAAGAAATTCCCACTTATCTGATCCACATTAAGTACTAAGTGAGATTTTTCGTTAATGAATGGTAAGGTAACGCTGGTAATCTACTGTTTGACCCTTACTTGTTGACATATCGTTTGATAGATATACAGGATTACCATGTCTTCTTTGAGTAAATACTTCCTGTTTTATTGCAACCAATTCCGTTCATCACACAAGACAGATATGTGGTTCATGCATGGTGAAGTTGTAACTCACTTTTCCACTGCGGTCTGACACTTCCTGTATGCCACCAATGTCAAAAGATGAATCGGACGCGTCGGACCTATGGCTTTGTCTTCACATTCATTAGATCTAAACCCATTAGACTTTTTTGTGGGAGAACAAGAAAGTATTGATATACGAGTCGCGTATGGACAGTGCAGAATATCTCTTAGCGGGAATCGTTCAAGGTTGCTACGATCTCACATTTTCCCCTGTCTCGTCCACCACTATACGGGATAAATATTGCAATTTAACCCTTAATTGGTCGTGCAAACATGCTACAGAAGATTACTATATGAATATAATAGTGAGTGAGTCAGGTCATAATGTCGAGAGTAGCAACCCTGTCGTTGTTGCAGATAACTAGAGAAATGTTATACCAGAACATTTGAGAGGGTGCACAACATTCATATTCCAGTCTGAATTTTACAATGCCCACTTTCAGCATCCACTTTGAACATTTTTCTAATGCCAATAAATGGGTTTATGGAACTGGAGTTTCATTTTTTTCTGTCTTTTCGCTGTTTACACTGCAATTTCGACATCTCAACTGAGGATTTTCTATTACTTACAGGTAATGCGACTCTAGGTTCCGTAGTAAATATTGTTCGTCGTCTTAATCAGTGCAATGATCCCTCTTCTTTTGTAAAAAAACTTTTGATAAACTCTGTGAATATGCATATATCTTTATATATATATTTCTTTTGTGCGTGTGTATGTCACTGAACTCCTCCTAAACGGCTGGACTGAGTTTAATGAAATTTTTTGTGTGTCTTCAGGTGGATTCGAGAATGGTTTAGATTTACAAATGGAAGTTGTAACTTAATTAGTTCTTTCTTAATTAATTTTTAACCAACTCTTTCAACAACTTTTCCACCTAGATGGCGTGAGTTGTCGTAAACACGATGTCAGAATTTATTTAATGTTGAAATGAAAAATGAATTTTTAACCGTATCTTAAGAAGTGTTTAAAATATTTTTTCAAAATTAATATTTTTAGAATCGTAACCGTATCTTACGACGTGTTTAAAATATTTTTTCAAAGTTAATATTTTAGAATCGTAAACACGATGTCAGAATTTATTTAATGTTGAAATGAAAAATGAATTTTTAACCGTAAGTGTTTAAATTTTTTTTCCAATGTTAAAATGTTAAAATTAGTTAAAATGGTATATTCTTTTAAAAAATTCGTCAATATCCGACGGAGTTATTTTATGTTAAAATGAAAAATGAATTTTTAGGCCATTATTATTTGTACGGATGGAAAATGTACTAAAAGGTTTCCAAAAAATTTCACGATCACAAATGTTGACGGATATCCAATATATCGTCGAAGAAATCCCGATAATGGCGGACAATCTTATCATCTATGGCGGTCATCTATGTCAACAACATAGATATTGACATTGATAATCGTTGGGAGGTCCCATATTCGCCTCTGCTGAGCAAAACATTCAATGCTCATATTAATGTTCAGTTCTGCAGTTCAATGAAGAGCATCAAATACATTTGCAAGTATGTGAATAAAGGCAGTGATATGGCTGTATTTCGAGTTGAAAATACCAATGTGAATGCTCCTCTGGTGAATAACAACGATGAAATAACACTTTACCAAATTGGCCGGTACGTCAGCTCCAATGAAGCTGTTTGGCGTATCTTTGGTTTCCCAATTCATGAACGGGATCCAGCAGTTCTTCATTTAGCCGTCCATCTTGAAAATGGCCAGTGCGTATATTTCACGAGCGAGACAGCGATTGATCGTGCTATAAATCCACCAAAAACTACACTCACCGAATTTTTTGAATTGTGTAATCGTGCGGATGCTTTTGGTGCTTTTGCACGGACATTACTCTATTCAGAAGTACCACGCTATTTCACATGGGCTCCAACAAACAAATGGATGCCCCGCAAGCAAGGCACGCCAATTGATGCATGTCCCGGTTTATTCAAATCAAACACCTTGGGACGAGTATTTACAGTCAATCCAAGGCAGACTGAGTGCTTTTATCTTCGAATGTTATTGGTTGATGTCATCGTCCCTTTGTCATTTCAAGATTTACGTAAAGTGAATGAACAACAGTATCCAACGTATAAAGATGCATGCCTTGCACTCGGCTTGCTGGAAGACGACAACCAGTGGGAGTGTATGCTTGCTGAAGTAGGACTGAACTGTACAGCAAAACAAATTCGTCTACTATTCGCTATAGTGTTGACTACATGTTTCCCGGCCCGAGCACAGACATTATGGGATAATCACAAAGATTCAATGACTGATGATATATTGCATCAACATCGTTCACGGTGCAACGATCTAACGATAGTATTCAGTGACGCTATGTACAATGAATCATTGATTGCTACTGAAGATCTTTGCATTATCATTGCCAACTTACCACTCAGTCATTTCGGTATGCATTCAACAAATCGAAATGCATCTGATTTAATAAGCACTGAATTGAATCGTGAACTACAATACAATACTGTAGAAATGGCAGCGATTGTTGCTCGCAATGTCCCACTAATGAATGAAGAAGAAAGAACCGTTTACGACCGCATCATGCTCGCAGTTTTGGCAGGACAAGGTGGATTCTTTTTTTTTTTTTGGGGTGCACCAGGTGGAACTGGCAAAACATTCCTCATTTCGCTAATTCTCGCCGAAATACGATCAAATAATGGCATCGCATTGGTTGTTGCATCATCTGGCATTGCGGCAACTTTATTGGATGGAGGCAGAACAGCTCATTCATTATTTAAACTGCCACTAAATATTCAAAATAACCCAGACGCAGTGTGCAACATAAAAAAAACAATCGTCCATGGCCACAGTGCTGAAATAGTGTAAAATTCTTATCTGGCATGAATGCACTATGGCACACAAACATTCGATTGAGGCGTCGAACAGGACATTGAAAGATATAAAAAAACAACGACAAACTATTTGGCGGCACTCTGTTACTCTTTTCAGGTGATTTCAGACAAGCAGTTCCCGTTATTCCGCGTTCAACATACGCTGATGAGATCAACGCATGCTTAAAATCATCGTCATTGTGGCTTAATGTTGAAAAAGTACAACTGAAAGTAAATTTGTGCGTTCAAAAGCTTCAAGATCCTTCCGCTGAAACATTCTCAATACAATTGTTAGATATCGGCGATGGAAAAGTTACTACAGATGAAACTGGATGCATAAAATTACCGACCGATTTCTGCACAATCATTGATTCTCAAGATGCTCTTATTGACCAGATATTTCCCGATGTACACAGACGATACACAAATCTTGAGTGGCTGGCAGAAAGAGCAATTTTAGCAGCAAAAAATGTGGACGTCAACGAATTGAATCTCAAGATACAACATTTGTTACCCGGAGACTTGGTGTCATACAAATCTAATGATGCAGTTTGCGATGCCACCGAATCTGTAAATTATCCAACAAAGATTTTAAACTCATTGGATTTACCAGGCATGCCACCGCATATTTTATAACTGAAGGTTGGATCTCCGGTTATTTTGCTTCGTAATTTAAACCCACCACGGTTGTGCAACGGCACGCGATTAGTCATAAAAAAATTAATGAAAAATGTTATCGAAGCCATCATTTTAAATGACAAATTCCGAGGTGAAAATATATTACTACTGCGAATCCCTATTATACCCACAGATGTGCCAATTCAATTTAAACGCCCTCAATTTCCAATTAGATTGGCATTTGCAATGACTATCAATAAGTCTCAGGGCCAAACGATGTCTGTCTGTGGCTTAGATTTGAGCACATCATGTTTTTCACACGGACAATTATACGTGGCTCTCGAGTGGGCAAACCATCCAATTTGTTTGTATTGGCGAAAGATGGGATAACAAAAAATATTGTACACTCTGTTGCATTAAGGGATTGATATTGTTTTTTAGTAATATTGTTATAAGTAGCGATATGTATATAATTTTAAAGAATCAATTTTAATAAATTAAAAAAATAAATGATTGGTGTTTTGTTATTTTTATATCCTTTCACCGTTCACAGCGCTCCATACATCTTCCACTTATATACCACATCCTTACACACTTACAATAAGTTAGTTATTTTTTTCTAGCAAAATATTCTCTAGAAATAATTTATATGACAAAACAACGTTTGTCGGGTCAGCTAGTATATATATATATATATATATACTAGCTGACCCGACAAACGTTGTTTTGTCATATAAATTATTTCTAGAGAATATTTTGCTAGAAAAAAATAACTAACTTATTGTAAGTGTGTAAGGATGTGGTATATAAGTGGAAGATGTATGGAGCGCTGTGAACGGTGAAAGGATATAAAAATAACAAAACACCAATCATTTATTTTTTTAATTTATTAAAATTGATTCTTTAAAATTATATACATATCGCTACTTATAACAATATTACTAAAAAACAATATCAATCCCTTAATGCAACAGAGTGTACAATATTTTTTGTTATCCCATCTTTCGCCAATACAAACAAATTGGATGGTTTGCCCACTCGAGAGCCACGTATAATTGTCCGTGTGAAAAACATGATGTGCTCAAATCTAAGCCACAGACAGACATCGTTTGGCCCTGAGACTTATTGATAGTCATTGCAAATGCCAATCTAATTGGAAATTGAGGGCGTTTAAATTGAATTGGCACATCTGTGGGTATAATAGGGATTCGCAGTAGTAATATATTTTCACCTCGGAATTTGTCATTTAAAATGATGGCTTCGATAACATTTTTCATTAATTTTTTTATGACTAATCGCGTGCCGTTGCACAACCGTGGTGGGTTCAAATTACGAAGCAAAATAACCGGAGATCCAACCTTCAGTTATAAAATATGCGGTGGCATGCCTGGTAAATCCAATGAGTTTAAAATCTTTGTTGGATAATTTACAGATTCGGTGGCATCGCAAACTGCATCATTAGATTTGTATGACACCAAGTCTCCGGGTAACAAATGTTGTATCTTGAGATTCAATTCGTTGACGTCCACATTTTTTGCTGCTAAAATTGCTCTTTCTGCCAGCCACTCAAGATTTGTGTATCGTCTGTGTACATCGGGAAATATCTGGTCAATAAGAGCATCTTGAGAATCAATGATTGTGCAGAAATCGGTCGGTAATTTTATGCATCCAGTTTCATCTGTAGTAACTTTTCCATCGCCGATATCTAACAATTGTATTGAGAATGTTTCAGCGGAAGGATCTTGAAGCTTTTGAACGCACAAATTTACTTTCAGTTGTACTTTTTCAACATTAAGCCACAATGACGATGATTTTAAGCATGCGTTGATCTCATCAGCGTATGTTGAACGCGGAATAACGGGAACTGCTTGTCTGAAATCACCTGAAAAGAGTAACAGAGTGCCGCCAAATAGTTTGTCGTTGTTTTTTATATCTTTCAATGTCCTGTTCGACGCCTCAATCGAATGTTTGTGTGCCATAGTGCATTCATGCCAGATAAGAATTTTACACTATTTCAGCACTGTGGCCATGGACGATTGTTTTTTTTATGTTGCACACTGCGTCTGGGTTATTTTGAATATTTAGTGGCAGTTTAAATAATGAATGAGCTGTTCTGCCTCCATCCAATAAAGTTGCCGCAATGCCAGATGATGCAACAACCAATGCGATGCCATTATTTGATCGTATTTCGGCGAGAATTAGCGAAATGAGGAATGTTTTGCCAGTTCCACCTGGTGCACCCCCCAATAAAAAAATGAATCCACCTTGTCCTGCCAAAACTGCGAGCATGATGCGGTCGTAAACGGTTCTTTCTTCTTCATTCATTAGTGGGACATTGCGAGCAACAATCGCTGCCATTTCTACAGTATTGTATTGTAGTTCACGATTCAATTCAGTGCTTATTAAATCAGATGCATTTCGATTTCTTGAATGCATACCGAAATGACTGAGTGGTAAGTTGGCAATGATAATGCAAAGATCTTCAGTAGCAATCAATGATTCATTGTACATAGCGTCACTGAATACTATCGTTAGATCGTTGCACCGTGAACGATGTTGATGCAATATATCATCAGTCATTGAATCTTTGTGATTATCCCATAATGTCTGTGCTCGGGCCGGGAAACATGTAGTCAACACTATAGCGAATAGTAGACGAATTTGTTTTGCTGTACAGTTCAGTCCTACTTCAGCAAGCATACACTCCCACTGGTTGTCGTCTTCCAGCAAGCCGAGTGCAAGGCATGCATCTTTATACGTTGGATACTGTTGTCCATTCACTTTACGTAAATCTTGAAATGACAAAGGGCCGATGACATCAACCAATAACATTCGAAGATAAAAGCACTCAGTCTGCCTTGGATTGACTGTAAATACTCGTCCCAAGGTGTTTGATTTGAATAAACCGGGACATGCATCAATTGGCGTGCCTTGCTTGCGGGGCATCCATTTGTTTGTTGGAGCCCATGTGAAATAGCGTGGTACTTCTGAATAGAGTAATGTCCGTGCAAAAGCACCAAAAGCATCCGCACGATTACACAATTCAAAAAATTCGGTGAGTGTAGTTTTTGGTGTATTTATAGCACGATCAATCGCTGTCTCGCTCGTGAAATATACGCACTGGCCATTTTCAAGATGGACGGCTAAATGAAGAACTGCTGGATCCCGTTCATGAATTGGGAAACCAAAGATACGCCAAACAGCTTCATTGGAGCTGACGTACCGGCCAATTTGGTAAAGTGTTATTTCATCGTTGTTATTCACCAGAGGAGCATTCACATTGGTATTTTCAACTCGAAATACAGCCATATCACTGCCTTTATTCACATACTTGCAAATGTATTTGATGCTCTTCATTGAACTGCAGAACTGAACATTAATATGAGCATTGAATGTTTTGCTCAGCAGAGGCGAATATGGGACCTCCCAACGATTATCAATGTCAATATCTATGTTGTTGACATAGATGACCGCCATAGATGATAAGATTGTCCGCCATTATCGGGATTTCTTCGACGATATATTGGATATCCGTCAACATTTGTGATCGTGAAATTTTTTGGAAACCTTTTAGTACATTTTCCATCCGTACAAATAATAATGGCCTAAAAATTCATTTTTCATTTTAACATAAAATAACTCCGTCGGATATTGACGAATTTTTTAAAAGAATATACCATTTTAACTAATTTTAACATTTTAACATTGGAAAAAAAAATTAAACACTTACGGTTAAAAATTCATTTTTCATTTCAACATTAAATAAATTCTGACATCGTGTTTACGATTCTAAAATATTAACTTTGAAAAAATATTTTAAACACGTCGTAAGATACGGTTACGATTCTAAAAATATTAATTTTGAAAAAATATTTTAAACACTTCTTAAGATACGGTTAAAAATTCATTTTTCATTTCAACATTAAATAAATTCTGACATCGTGTTTACGACAACTCACGCCATCTAGGTGGAAAAGTTGTTGAAAGAGTTGGTTAAAAATTAATTAAGAAAGAACTAATTAAGTTACAACTTCCATTTGTAAATCTAAACCATTCTCGAATCCACCTGAAGACACACAAAAAATTTCATTAAACTCAGTCCAGCCGTTTAGGAGGAGTTCAGTGACATACACACGCACAAAAGAAATATATATATAAAGATATATATATGAAAACTTACAGAAAATTAATAAAATATAAAAAGATGTAAAAAGATCAAAAAGGCGAAATTAATGAGCGGATTCAAAGAATCGAAATTCTGCGAATCAAATGAATGTAATCATGCAAAATTCACAATGTCAACAGAAGTATTGCAATAATAGTGCATACGAATAGTGCTTTTCTCTAAAGATAAGTACAAATTTCTAATGATTCTTAATTTTTAGTGCCAAAACCACTATATGAAAAGATGTTATAAAGGAAAGAAATTAAAAATATATATATATATATATATATATATATATATATATATATATATATATATCGAAACGGTATTTACATCGCAACTAAATGCATGGAACAGGTGAAAACAGTTAAGAACTGTTTATATATATATATATATATATATATATATACACACATAGTTGCCAACTAGTAATTTTATTGTTTTGGCTCCGGAAATTTTTAATACCCTTTTTAGCAGTTGATGAATTTTTTTTACAAACAAACAGTGGTGTTAAAAAGCCGTACAAGTTGGCACTTATGTATATATATATATATATATATATATATATATATATATATATATATATATATATATGGGCACAGCTTTTGATATAATTAAATTTAAAATCCAGTTGAGTGACAATTTAAATATTAAAAATATAATAAAATGTACAGTAATTTAGTCGCATTAGTAGATTACAGAGAAAACAATGAAACTTATGATTATAAATCGGTATAAAAATCTGAAGTTTTTAAATTCTGCTTTGCACATTAATACATTTGCATCATATACCTACCTATTTTTTTTAATACTGTAGAAAATGTAAATATATTTTTGAAGTGCTTAGTAGTCTATTTTGAAATCATTTAATTAAGTTTCTCATAAATCACCAAAATTTATTGGTAAATAAAACATTTTTTTTTTTAGAAATTTCATAAATATTGTTTTAAAATATTTTGGTAACAGGAATTTAGAAATTGCAAACTATATGATTTACGAATTAAACGTCGAGTTTTAATTTTGTAAATATTAAAATATTCGAGACTAGTATGAAATTGTTTTTATTTCTTACAATATAATGGTAGTTTTCGAAGAATGTTATGCGATTGAATGATATTGCATGAACGTCCAACATTTTAATTATATTCCAAAATGTAATATTAGAGAACTGTTCCTTAAATTATTTCGATAGTGTAAGTTTTAATATGAAAATATTTCAAAATTTCAAAGTTTAATAATCAGTATTATTTTTCACACATTAGTTATCTCGCAATCAAGGTATAAATTAAATATATAAGATTTTTGCACTTAAACTTGTAGCCAATGCCAATTTATTTAAGAAAATTTTTGCCATAAACTCTGACTTTATAATTTTAATACTTATTAAATAAATAAATAAATAAATAAAATCTTACGCAAGCAAACAAATTAAACTAGGAGATTTTCGAATTTATTGTGTTTGTTTAGAAAATTTTTTATTTACTACTTTTTAAAACAAATTTTTCGGTGCATTTTACTGATTATTTTAGTACGTATTCAATACAGCTTTATATATATTGCTTTTCAAAAAAATAAAAAATAAATAAATAAATAAATAAATAAAAAAATAATAAAAGAAAAAGTATTTTTATGGAAATGATTAAGATAATTTTGTGTCTAGTATTTTTTTATGTTAATTTCATGTAAATGTAGTGTCAGTTACACGCAAAGATATTTTTGCTTCCACCAATATTTTCTAACAGTAATCACTACTCTTTTTAATCATAAACACTGCTGTAAATGTACGATAAGGATTTCTGTATGGTAATAGTGGTAGAAATCTTATCTTTCACTGTGGTTTACACTACTGTCCGTCATATAATTGTCTTTTTTCAAACAGAACTTTTTTAACTGTAGGGTAATTTCATGGCAGAAGGCAGTGTTAGTCACACTGTAGGATAAGATTTCTACCCCTATTACCATACAGAAATCTTTATTGTGCATTAACAGTGTTGCCAAATTCAGGAATTTTTTTGTTCAATAATCCTCAACAATTTTGAGGAGTGATATTTGATATACATAACAGACGATTAAGCTTCGAAGTGATTAGGCAATCTTTACAATAAAAATTTAGTGGTAGATATTGAATAAAAAAGTCCCAAAATTTGGTAACACTGTACATTAACAGCATTTTTGTTTCTTTTTGGTAAAAGAGTGTAATAGTTATTGTTAGAAAACATTGGTGGAATCAAACATATCTTTTTAGGAGACTGATACTACATTTACATGCAATTACCCATTAACAATAAACAAATACGGGAGACAAAATTAACTTAAACACTTGTATAAATATATTTTTTCTTTTAATTTTCCATGGCAGTGTTCGTTACTCATAATCATATGATTTTCTACCAGTATTACTATGCAGACAAATTTTTCATATATTTATGACAATATAGTAATTATTGTTTGAAAATGTTGGTGGAAGCGGAAATACACACCTGCCAACCTTTTAATTAATATTAATATTCTGCCAAACTGTTAGTACCCTTTCCTTTTTCTGCACTACTTTATTTTTAGAGTAATTTTCTCCAAAAGTAATTGCGATTAAATAAGAAGAAAAATACTCAAAAAAAAAAAAAAAAAAAAAAAAAAAAAAAGAAGGCGGGTACTAACAATTTTACGGAATATTAATTAGAAAGCTGGGCGGTAAGAAAATATCACTGTGTGTGACGGACATTACATTTACATGGAACGCCCATTAATATAATTTTCAACAATTAACTAAAAGGAAAATTGCAATTCGAAATTAGCGGTTTAAAATATTCCGAAACACTAAACACTTTGTTTCTTGAAATTTTGTGAGTAACTAATATTTTAACTATTTTTTTTTTGTCTTTTTAAGAGTAGTTAAGTCATCGACATTAAGCATAACAGCCAACTTTTTAAATTTATTCCAGAATTTTGTTACGCTACCAAGCAATAAGTATTTGGACACTTCCGAATTTAGACGTTTTGTTAAATAAATATCCAGAAAAGTTCTTTAGGAATCATCTTGAAACTTTACTAGAGTAAAGAACTTGTTATACCTCATATATTTCAGCAAAAGTTGTGTCCTGAAGAGGAAATGGGGATCAGTAAAAAATTAAACAAAAAAAAATATTTTGGATCACCCTGTAAAAAGTATAAGCTTTAAATGCGTTTTGGCTACAGCATTTGATTATGAGGATTTTTTTCATTATGTGCATAAATTTTTATGAGGCTACCGCATATATTCATGGAGAAATAAAGTTTTTCCTATAAAATTGCGAAAAAAAAATTTCCACCTTCTTAATAAACACTTAAACACAGTGCAAAGCCATTTTAAGGAAATTTGGCGTACAACATTAAACATAGCATACTGCAATCAGAATGCAAAAACGTTAAATATCTTGCGAAATATGAGCATTTTTGCTAAATAACTTTTAACTACGCATGCGCTAGCTTTTTAAGCATTTTATTTGCATAATTTAATCGACAAAAGTATTGAGCAACTTATATGAAAACCCCAAACAGATATTAAGTAAATTCAAAAAGTTATGAGAGATAAAATGAGCAGAATTTCAGTTCTCTCAAAATAAAAGCTTGACTTACTTTTACTTACTTTTTTATTTTGATTCAATCAATGTCCAATGATAGAACAGTGTTCGCTGATTGTAAATAAATATTGATAAACCGCCCTATCATTTTCCTCTTTTTTTGAGAAGAACTGGAATTCCGTTCATTCTATCTCTCATAACTTTTTGAATTTACACGATATTTGTTTGAGGTTTTGATTTCAGTTGCTCAATACTTTAGGGTATTAAATTATACAAATGAACTTTTTTAAAAGCTGGCGCATGCGTAGTTAAAATTAATTTAATAAAAATGCTCATACTTCACAAACTATTTAATATTTCTGCATTCTGATTGCATTATGCTGTGTATAATGTAGCATGTCAAATTTCCTGAAAATGGCTTTGCACTGGGTCTAATACTCTATGTGTTATAATTAAAAAAGTAGAATTTTTTTCTGCTCCATGAATATATTCGGTAGCCTCATAAAATTTTATACAGATAATGAGAAAATCTTCATAATCACATGCTACAGAAAAAATGTATTTAAAACATTAATTTTTACAGGGTGATCCAAAAAAATTTGACTTTTGTGTAGTTTTTTACTAGTCCCAT
Organism: Salticus scenicus; assembly: GCA_963930645.1. Classification (NCBI taxonomy): domain Eukaryota; kingdom Metazoa; phylum Arthropoda; class Arachnida; order Araneae; family Salticidae; genus Salticus; species Salticus scenicus. The sequence continues at coordinate 231,116,508 of OZ005651.1, forward strand.
TTTCTTATTCAGGGCCCAACTTTTGCTAAAATATGTTGTCGTTGTGACGTATCCTCCATTAGTCTGACGAAGTCATACAAGACCTATTAGACCGTTAACTCACAGTCTAGGATGTGTTCAGCTGAAGCTTGCTGAGCTTGAAATTTAGAGCAGACTGGAAAGAGCCTCCTGTCCTTGAAGAAAGAACGAGAGACTCTTTGTGTGACAGCTTGCCAACCTTGATATTACAGTTCGAGATGCTCTGTTACAATTGAGAACGAACGAAGATCCCGGCTCTTAGCCCGCATACCAGTGATGGCAGGGAGGTATCTTCTACTCCTTCGAAATTTCAGAATTAACCTTGGGTTGATGTTCTGAGTAGATAAGAGTTGAAGAGCAAGGTGTAGAAAGACAACAACCCTTCTTGGCTGTGCGATCCACTTGCTCATTACCATAGATATCAATGTGGGATGGAATCCACTGAAAATTAACATCATGAAGCTCTGAAATAAGTTTAAGAAGGATATAAATTCTAGTTCTATCTCCAACTGTGATCCAATTGTGAAGGTGTTGAAGGGAGCTGCGATTATCCGAAAGGATAAAGAGGTTTCCGAAGTCACGTTCATTGAGAATAGCCTCAAGGTATTGCTGAATTGCAATAAGGTCGGTTTTAAAGACTGATGAGAAATTTGGGTTACAGAGGCAGATAGACAAATTTTCCTCCGTTTTCTCAATGTAGATGCCTTTATCAGCAGGATCATCCAGTCTACTGCCGTCCGTAAATAATTTTAGGGCGTTATCGGGGATCTTATATATAACTTCCCATGCTAACTGACTAACAAGGAAACATTCAAAAGGTGCCATCTTCAAAAAGTATTGAAAAAAATATGTGATTCTACGCTTCATAAAACACCAGAAAATGAAAAAATTATCGGATGAAATTAATTACAGCGACCATAAAAAATTATCAAAATAAAGCATATTTGGCGATTTAGCGCTGTTAGGCGATACGTTTGTTAGAACCGAGATTGCCATGTACGAACAGAACCGTGTTTTGCTTTTCCGCCAAGTACTCAAAATCAATCTCCTAGCAGTGTGAAATCTCCAAATATGCTTAATTTTGATAATTTTTTTGTGGTCGCTGTAATTAATTTCAGCCGATAAATTTTTCATTTTCTGGTGTTTTATGAAGAGTAGAATCACATATATTTTTTTCAATACTTTTTGAAGATGGCACCTTTTGAATGTTTCTTTGTAATATGAGCTGGGATCAAGCCTTTCTTAGTGATCAGGGTAGAAAAGCCAAAATGGAAATGAACTCACGGGAGTCCCTCTAAGGGCCTCACACAAGATTTTAAGGAGTGGGGCTCAACCTCACCATATGGGAAATGCAAGAGTTTAGCTAAAATACATAAGGTTTAACATATATAATATATAAGGTATAATATGTTCTTTACACTACCGAATTTTTAGGATGATTCCTGAAGAATTTTTGTAGATATTTGACAAAACGTCTAAATTCGAAAATGTCCAAATATTTATTGGTAGATAGTATAGTACCCGCGAATTTTCCCATCGTATTCTTTGTAAAGTCATTTTTTTTTACATATTTAATCGTAATATATTGAAAAAAATTATTGTACAAAGAATACAGCGTGAAAAAAGCTGGGTATTAACAAAATTCCGGAATAAGTTTTAAAAAGTCGGCAGATGTGACATAAAGTCGTCTCAACACACGTATGTATTTTAAAATAATTTGAAAGTGTGGAGTTTGAAAATACTTATTATACAATCTTTAAAAAAAAAAAAAAAGAAAAAAAAACTGTTTTTAAAATTGACACTATGAAATGTAATTATTTTTATTACGTAGTAAATTTTTAGTAATAAGAAAAAGAAGAAACGATTAAATACTTCATTGTCTTAATCAGGGTTGCTACGGACCCGCCTTTTTACCCTGACTCTTCCTCCAGAATATTCCCTCACAGTATATTATCTTAACTAATTTTAGAAAGTACTATTAAAGACTGCTGTAAAAAAATTCCGGTAGAAGAGTCAAGGGAAAAATATAGACTTTAACAACTGTGGTAATGTAGCCGTTTCATAATAAAATTAGGATTAAAAAAATTTCTTTATTGGAATAGTAGTTTTTATTTTCATCATATTAGGGAAAGTTGTGATAAATGAAACATACTGTTTAGTTTCTAACCAAGCATGGACTATTTGTTTTTCAAATAAAACATTGAAAGTTATAAACTAGAACTTAATTGCATTTTTCTTAACTCTTTGAGAGTGAATGTGATTTTGCTCATTTAAAACCAATAGCCAAAAGAAATTACGATTAGAGGACAAGATATATATAAAGTTTTCCTTCTAAGCTATGTAGTAAAATTTTATAAGAAAAATTCTGGGGCGAGTTTTTGCAGTTGGTAATTAAAATTAAGTGCGATATAAGATATTCCTCCGCCCTTTGAAAAGGTTAAAGTGATAGAATATGGACTTTTCAAGAGAACTGGCACGGTAGATAACAGGGTTCCCACGGATTCGTCTTTTATCGTCATATTTCTTCTCCTATTCTTGAACAACAAATTTATTTTTAATCTTATAGCGTTATTTAAGGAAAAAAAATTGCTATTACAGTTAGTGATAGACAAAACTAAGTACCATGTGAGCCTTAGCTAAAATCTGATTACAAAATTATTGTATTACAGGATAAAGAGTGTGATATACAGCTTTGTATATTATGAACATAATTACAGAAAAAAAGTATTCAGCGATATTCAAAGCAGAAACGAATTTTGATAAAGAAAGGTAAGAAAGTATTATCGAAGACTTGAAATAAAAGTTAAGACTTGAAATAAAAGTTAAAGAAAGTTATTCTTTCTAGAAAATTATGACGTTGATTAAGAAAAACATTTATCTTAAGAAAAAGTATTTAAACTGGAGAAGCTTAATCATCACAAGGTTGAGGTTAAGTGGGTTTAATGTCGCACTAAAGCTACTGAATGGACTATTGGCGACGGTCTGGGATTTACGACTAGGAATGTTCCAGAGACATAGGGCATTACAATTTTTACCTCCTGTCGAGGGAATAGTTTCCCCGCTTCGCCAATTATTATAATGAAATTCGGTACATCATTTAAAACACAGAAATTACAGGAAAAAACAACAACCCTATTCAAACATAAAAAAAAATCTTAAATAATACAGAAATATTAGATTAATTTTAATTAAGAGTTAATCGCTAATGAGTTCATGCTTTTGAATTCTTTTACAAAATGCAATAGACATCATGTCAGAAGTTAAAAAAATATTTTTGATGTCGGAAGTGAGTAATGTGAGTAATAGTTTAGATTGTTACATGAGGATTTCTTTAATTTTTTGAAAGCAGAAAAATAAGTAAAAGAAAAAAAAAAAAAAATACAAACATAAACATATTAACAAGAAAAAAAAAAGAAAGACCCATTTTACTAGGAATAAAGTGTTAACAATCTCTTAAAACTACTTTCAGGAATACTACCTTGTTCGTTCATTCCTTCAAAATATTTAATGCTTAAAATATATTTGAAACAACTATAGCTTTTATAGAATAATTTATTTTAGTTAATTTTAATACCCAGTATTAAATTTAACACTGATATAAATATTTTTTTATAATAACAAAATGTAAATGTTGACATAATTAACATTTTAAATTACTCTCATATTTTCGAAAACTTTTATAAAAATTTGAGTGTTATGAAATGCGTAGGCAGACAGACAAATCAATTTCATATAAAGGACAGGAAATGGAGGCACCTAAATGCCATTAAGTTGTTATTTGTTGAAATAAAAACGTTTACTCTTTGAAATATTCAAAATATTTTGCAATATTCGAAATATTGCAAAATATTCTTCATTTACAAATAAAGAGTAATTTATAAGAGTTAAAAAACTGCGGCATAAAAATGGGGAAAATATTCATTTATAAAATTTTAGCTTATCAAAAATGTAAGAATATGTAAGTAAGGCCGTTACTATTGTATGATGTAGAAAAGAAAAAAAAAGAAATAATGAAAAAAAAAAAAATCAAGTCATCATATGTGCCATTGATTGTATCAGACAGTCTAATCATGCAGGGTGTCGACAGACATTTTCCCCCCTGATTCTTCAACCAGTATATTTATATAATTATTTTTTACTTAATTAATAGTGCAAACTTATTACTAAAAAAAAAAAGAAAAAAAGGAAAAATTTTGTCCTGTCACTACCCTATTGGCATTTATTGATAACATATGCATCAGGTTTGCATGCTTGACTCTCGAAGCCCGCTTGTAAGTCTTCGTCAGAAAAAGACAGGTGGTGATGGTTTGGTTTTGCGTCACACTAGTGCTGCGCAGATGGGCAATTGGCGACGGTCTGAGACACACCCCCTAGAGGTGGTCCGGAGACATGCCATCACAATTTTGATCCTCCACGGAAGGGATGGCTCTCCCGATTCGGTGACCCTCAGAGGTATAATTTTTGATGGGAACATGGAGGACATTGCGGCCACGACAGATTTTACGTGCATCAGCCACCATTAGTGTACACAACGGTCTTTGACCGGCTCGAGTACCGAACCCGCAATCTTTCAATTACGAGACCGGCGCTCTACCGACTGGTCTACCGCGGCCCCAGATAAAGACAGATAGCACAGGACAGAATTACAGTACGAGGAATTTGAAGAACACCCAGGGCCAGCACGGGAATCAAACCCGCTCTCCTACGCTCGAAAGCGATTAGCAGTCTGGTGACATAACTACTCGGCCACGGATGGACCGTTGCCACCTTATAATGCCACCGATTGTATCAGATAAACACTCTTGAATATTTTCGTACTAAATACCTACATTTCTTAGAATAAGAATTTTCAAATCTCGAGCAAACAAGATAAATAATGACATAATTTTACATTTGTTTGGTGAATAACCATATTTTATGGCATTGATCACATAAAATACACTGTTAAAAATGATAGTTCAACTTTTCATAAAAAAAAAAAAAAAAAAAAAAAAAAAAAAATGGGGAAAATCATGTAAATTTAGTTTCAACTAATATTTTGGTATTGAGTTATTCCATTCTAGTTGTGTTTTCTACTTAAATGGCTCGAATAAAATTGTGAAACGTGGTGTAACAAATTTTTTAAAATATTGGTTGCAGCTAAATTGGAACCATTTTTCAGGTGGAATATAGGATTTTATTTTTAAGAATGTAGTATTTCAGAGAAAAATATTTGTTCACTGTTAGATGTAATTAATGCAATACCGATATCTGGTCGAATTTAGCGTCAATTATATATTCAGAAATCTTCGTTGGTTGAGAAAATTTAGAGTAGCGTGATATTATCATAAAGTTCATATTTATCCGATGATTTTATATCCGTAGAAAGGAATATTGACAATTTAAGATCATTTAAGAATTCTAAAGTTGTTTTACGTTGCTTAGACTATCCCTTTGAATTTGAATAACATTTTTTTTTTTTTTTTTTTTTTTTTTTTTTTTCTGGTGTGTGTGTATAGTGTATATATAAAATTTTATAATAAAACTAAAAATTACCTAATGTCCTGGGTATAGTCCGCAGGTCAAATAAAGCAGTTTTATAACCGAAACTTTTACTAACAGAAAAAGCCATACTTGTACGACGAAACATCTCGTACAAATATACTTCCGTAAGAAGGGTAGAAGGCCGAATAAGCCTTAAAATCAATGTTGCCACCTTCCAGAACATTTTCTATTTAATAATTATCACTAATTTTAATGAATTGTGTTTGATATATATGATAGTGAATTTGTCACGTGTACAATTAGACAGAAATTACAATTAAAAATATTAGTGATAGATATTGAATATAAAAGTCCCTAAAAGTTGGTAACACTGCTTAAAATGCAAAATAAACAATCACTGTACACAAATAAAGTCTCCTTTGCATTTCACAGTTGGTTGGTTGTGTTTTACATCGCATTAGGGCTGCCAATGGGCAGTTGCATTTTACGGAATTTCTGGTGAATTTCAGACATAATTAATACAAATATTAATCTTTTCGTACTGAATCAAAACAGATGCACTTAACTGTGCTATGCTTATTGTAAATATATTTTTAATTTATGTAGTCAATTACGTTGTGTGTGATCGTATATCTTGCTATATAAGATCCATTACGCAATGTAAGAAAAGTGAAGTTTACTTTCCAATTAAAAATAAAAATGCGTAGACTGGCAACTAATCGACATCCTCTTCTAATTTCTTAAACACTTAAATGCCGAAATAATAAAAATTTCGACCAGTATTCTCAATAGCATTAAAGTGTAATCACGTACTTTTAACCAGATTTCATTCATAAAGAAAATAACCATATGAATTTTTTTAATTATCTTATTGCAAAAAAAATTTACGATCATACAAGCTTAAATATCCTAAAATTTCAAGGCTGCATCAGGGGTGGAAAAGTTTCGCTCTGAAAGAGTTAGTAGATGAGCGGCGCAATATTCAACCCAGGTCGCTATGGTCGTTTTATTCATTAGGAATTTTTTATGATTTTATCCGAAACAGGCGTAAATTACGGGCTAGTTCCTAGAACATTTTAGAATGAGCCTCCCACCCCCCCTCACACACGAAAGGGTAACTACCCCAGGTCTTGGTTTTTCGTGAATTAAATCTGTCTTAATCTGCACATCAACGCGATAACATTTCAAATTATAAAAAAAAAAAAGAGGCTTAGCAATATACACATTTATTTATTTTTAATGAATTAAATTTTATGGCTATTTTTTTCACAATACTTATTTTACACATTTTTCTCCATTAAAGCATTTGTTAAGTTAAAATACATATAAATATTTTTAAGAAAAATGATTTACAAATCACTTGAAAAACTATGTTCCTATTGTAGTTAAAATAAATAAACTTTCAAATTAAAGTTTCGTATGTTGTAAATATGCATTAAATGTAATCAAAATTAAAAGCAGTGGATAAATGGAAACTTAAAATTTCTCATATGAAGTTCCAATAAAAAAAGGCAAGAATTCGTTTCAAAAGCTTTCAACTTTAAAAATAATTCATATTGTGCAACATCTAGATATTTTATAATTACAAGGAATCTACATAGTTTCAATTTGTGTTTTGTCATTTAAAATTTAATATTTCTGTAGTTAAATTTAGAGAAATGAAATATATTTAAATTAAAGATTGATATTGACAGTTTAATTATTTATGTAATAAAATTTCACCAAAATAGAAATTCTTAAAAATGAATTATTTTTCCTCATTCCTTTAGAAGCAAAAAGTATTATCAGAAATACTAGTGATAACTTTGATTCGATAAAAAAAAAAAAAAAAAAAAAAAAAAAATCCAATTATTGTAGTTTTTAGAGAGATTCAGACTGTTTTTCACCATAACAAAATTTCTTATATATACATACAAGGTGTGGCTATTAAATAACGAGACTATTGCTGCTACAGATGAACTACATATGCGCCAAATCCGAACGATCGACAGCTGTGCAGCGTAAAGCCTTCTCTTTCGATTGCAGCGCCTCCCGTGTTTGTAGAGAAATCAGTCTGGCCGTAACCTTCGTTTGTGTAAGAAGTGTTTGTTTCGTTTTGCCGAAAACGTGATAAGTGTAAAAGTAGAGAAACGAATTGTCGTGAAATTTCACGTGAAACTTGGTAAAACCGCTAGTGAAACTTATGTTTTATTAAAACAAGTTTATGGCGATGAATGTTTATCACGTGTGCGAGTTTATGAGTGGTTCAACCGTTTCCAAGATGGCTGAGAAGACTTTGGAGAGGATGACCGAAATTCAAAGCGATGATGATACTTTTCTTCGACATTCATGGTATTGTGTACCTTCACTGGGTTCCTGAATGTCAAACTATTAATCAACATTACTATCTTGAGATGCTTGCTCAACTCCGTGAAGGGGTAAAGAAAAAACGACCCGAATTGTGAAAGAACAAGTCATGGGTTCTCCATCAAGAAAACGCGCCTGTTCACACGTCATTATCTGTCAAAACGTTTCTAACCAAACACAACATCCCAGTTTTAGACCATCCGCCTTATTCGCCTGACCTGGCCCCATGTGACATTTATCCGTTCCCCAAAGTCAAATCTGCATTAAAAGGAACAAGATTTGAGTCAGTTAAAGCTGTGAAAGGAAAAGCGGCACGCCACATGCAGGAGCTCACAGGACAAGACTTCCAGCACTGTTTTGAACAATGGAAAATTCGCATGGAGCGTTGTAGGGATAGAGGAGGGGTGTATATTGAAGGTGATAATAAGTAAATATGCATACATTTAAAATAAAATGTTTTACAGCAATAGTCTCGTTATTTAATAGCCACACCTCGTATATATATATATATATATATTATAAACCTTTTCAAACATTTCACAGAATTAAAAAAAAAAAAAAAGAAAGAAGAAAATGGAATATTAACTAAAGACATTTTTTAATGAAAGCGTGCATTATATAACATAATTCATTGATAAATTCCCCCTATAATCCCCTACAAAACCTAAAATATAATACATATGTTTGATTTAGTTTATATAAATTTGGTTTATACATTTCAATAATTATAAAATATTTTCACCTATTATATAGTATAAAAACAAATAATTTAATGTAGTCGAATATCTTAAGTACTATTATATAGATTTAACAAGCATTATTTTAAAAATATGATTCTAATTAATAATGTATTTATTTGCAGTAATACTCGGTAACCTGTCTTAAACCTTGGTGGCCTCTGTTCCTGGTTCTGTTCTGTTTATTTTTATTTTGCTGTTATTTTGCTTTTGTTTCTTTTATTTAGTTTGTCTTTAAAACAATCAGTTTTAAACAGCTTTTTCTGACATCTTTTACTAAATGTAAAATTGTATGAAAGCTTCAAATCTTACTTTTTATAATTAATAATATCACACCATTTATACATATCATGTATATATATATTTTAAAGAAATACTTGTACCAATTTTAACATAAGTCTTGACCAAAAATATATTTAATACTAAGCTTGCCTACTTTTTTCATTTAACATATGAAATAATGGCTCAAAATTTTAGACATACAAATATTTTAGAATTAGTATTTTGGAGGTTAATGTAAATCAGAGAAAAGCGTATGTAGCACGCAAAATGTCTATAAAATTATTCAGCGCTACAATTTAGATTGGTAAGTAAATTGTAGTTCTAATATTTCATTCAAAGTCAAAAACTCATTAAATTTATGCGCGTCTTTTATAGTACCTTTAATACAGTGTATATTACCATTTATAGTAGGGTAAAACGTAAAAGTAATAGCAATAATAATAAATAATAAATAAAAAGAAAACAAAAAGAAATCTTCACACATAGATATCCATTTTAAATAGATATCCGATATCCTTTCGAAACCCATCCCATAGATATCCTTTCGATTTTCACTCGCGTATAAGAAAGCTCTCGCCAAGAAATACGGAGAATATCGCCAAACACTTCTACCTTCAGCTATAATAATAAAAGAAGATGTCTGTCTGTCTTTGCATCTATATGTTCAGCCCCTATTGAACGTAGAAGTACAAAATTTGACATACGAGTGCTCAGAAGCCTTCCCGAGTGCATAGTGCAAAAAGAATTTAAAAATTTTAATTAAATCCGGAGATATTAATTAAAACGTCAACCTATGTCTAATTAAAAAGCCAGCGGATCGTATTTTTAACTCTCCAGCGCGTTCCTCAAAAGAAGAAGCACAGAGGGAAAATTTCGTGCGTTTTTGTAAAGCGATCCCTGCTTAACGATTAGAGATATTGAAAATACGTCTGTACCACGAGAAAGAGCATTTATTATGGATTCTTACGATAATTTTTTATTTTTTTATTTTTTTTTTTTTGAAAAATACAGATTTTTTATATTTAAAAAAAAAGTTTTAAAAAGGGTCCAAAATTTCTCTTTTTCCCGATCGTCTCTTTTGAAGCGCCCTGTACGAAATAGTAATAGTCCCATTTCTTAACAACCGGTATATTTTGAAAGGTCATTTAATACTCTTTCTAACCATATAAACATTTTAACAAAATACGGGTTAGCGAACCATATCTTTAGATTTTACGAAACATCGATTTTTTTAACAAAACATTTTAAACCTCAAAATCTTTTAGAGCTAAATCATTTCTTTCTTTTTCTTTCTTTCTTTCTTTTTTTTTTTTTTGTATATAGACCTCGATTAGACGAATGAGATCTCAAAAGATTGAGACATTATTTCAAAAACTGAATCAGTTATAATTTTTTTAATTTTACGCATTAGGCCATGCACTTTAATGACATTCTCGATGCAAGCATTCCGCGTTTGCCGGTCGTTGGATTAACATGGCAACTCCCGATATCTCGAAAGCGGGGCAAAAGAGTTTTTTGGTTTTTACTTCCTGCTTTACTGATTCAGGTCACGTGTTTTTTGACTGTGATTAAAAATTGCAAATTTAAAATTCTTCAGTTTTACTTTGTCGCACACAAAACTTACTATATAGCGTTTTCATCACAAGACAAAGTTGGAGTTTTACATTGGAATTTACATTTTAAATTACATTTTAATTGCGAATTAAATTTTATTCTAATACGTGTATTTCAAATTCTAATTATGATTAAATTATTTTTAATACATCATTCGAAAAATATTTTAAAGTACTTTTATATTATCGAAAGTGAGATTCGAGATTTCACCTGATTTACACGTTTTAAGATGGCCTGATTAGGTTTTCTTTTCTATCTCAGCTACTGATTAAACTAATTTCATAAGTAATACATCATTTGAAAGCTTTGTTTATTTGGAATTGAACAGTAGATTACAGACATTTCTACCGCCAGATGGCGCTGTAATATTTTAAAATTTCAATATTTCAAATTTTAATTATGATTAAATTATTTTTAATGCATCATTCGAAAGATATTTTAAAGTTCTTTTATATCATCGAAAGTGAAATTCGAGATTTCACCCGATTTACACGTTTTAAGGTGTCCTGATTAGGTTTTCTTTTGTATCTCAGCTACTAATTAAAATAATTTCATACGTAATACGTCATTTGTAAGCTTTGTTGATTCGGAATTGAACAGTAGATTACAGAAATTGCTACCGCCAGATGGCGCTGTAATATTTTAAAATTTCATTATTTTAAATTCCAATTATGAGTTTTAAGGTGTCCTGATAAGGTTTTCTTTTGTATCTCAGATACTAATTGAAATAATTTCATAAGTAATACATCATTTGAAAGCTTTGTTGATGTGGAATTGAACAGTAGATTACAGAAATTACTACCGCTAGATGGCGCTGTAATATTTTAAAATTTCAATATTCTAAATTCTAATGTGCGAGGAAGGTGTTGTAAGTTCTAAAACGGGGATAAGGCGCCTCAGCCGCCACCGAGTGGGACTTTGCTAAAGTCAGAAATTTTAAAGGTTATAACATGGTGAGCGAACAGGCTGTTTCAGATATTGAAACTGGAAGAGGGCGCCGCAGGTGCTACCGAGCGGGAATTTACTTCGATTAAACTTTTTAATAAAGCTATTTCACTATATGTCAATAAGCTCTTGTAAGACCTGAAACGGGAAAAAGGCGCCGCAGTCGCCACCGAGCGGGAGTTGCGTAAAGTCGGATATTTCAAGGATCGCTTACCAGCTGGTCGCCGAAGTCGACTAGGTTCCTAATAAAACAATTTTTTTTGTTCACTAGAAATCAAAAAGTTGCAAATTACAAACAATGTTTGTTAAAGTTTACATTCATCCAGTCAGGTTATAACAAAATTTAGGTTTCATTCTTTATTTCTATATAAATTTTAGGGATGTAAAACAGATTCCATTTAGAATTTGCCTATTAAGATCATTATTAAATTGAATAAAATAAATAAATAATAAAGTTTATTCGACTAAATATGCTTTTAGTGATTACAATTAACTTTCCTTAATGAGTTTAACGAAAAATAAAGTTAAAATTATTTTTTATCCAAGGATAAATAAACTTTTATTCAAAGAGCGCAAATGCCACAATGTAAACTCTATGAGGAGAAAATCCAAAATTGCTGCCGGCAGCTGCCTCTCCCGCTTGGTCAATAGGAAGCTGTGACAAATTGTCGTCACTCTCCATTCTAGGCACCCTAGAGGCATTCACTCCATTTTCAATAGGGAACATCCAATAGTGAACTTGAACAACATAGATCAGTTTCAAAATATTCCATAAATATTTACAGGAGTTAGAGCGACGAAAGACAGATGGACAGATACACAAATTGAAATCATATTCACATTTAAAAATTGCTAGAAAATGTTAAAAACGTTTAATGTAAACGGAAGTGCAATTCCAGCAAATTTTTATTAATAGCTCTTAATGAAACTTAATATTTGTGTGTGGCCTTGTAAATCTATTACTAATCATATTATTCTATGAAGGGCAGTCTTTTGTGTGTATAAATAACATATTTCAATTTCATTAAGCTTTGTGCAAAGTAATGTTGTAAGGGATAGCAAAGTAATGCTGCAATTAAATTTCGCACTTCACAAGTAACACATGAATGCGGATGTTTTAGGATTTGATAGAGTTAGTTCCGATCCTAAGCTAAAATCGTAATTGACAATATGCTAATATTTTTAGAAACTGAATTGTATAAAGGAACGAAGATTGCTTTTGAAGGGGGTTAGTTGTCAGTCAGTTGGAGAAAGTCAGTTGGAGAGAGTCAGTTGGAGAGACTATGATGAGAGTTGGAAAGGAGTTAAAGCTAGTCGGAATGAGAGTTGATGGAGCTAGCTGTTAGCGGCTTAGTATATAGTTAGATGTAAGTCAAGTAGATAGCAGTGACAGGGAATCCTCCTGCTAATCGAAAGATTACTCGATTGGAGAAGCTAATTTAAATAAAAGTAGTTGAGATCCTTTGCGAATAATTAAGTAAAGAAAAGTAAAGTAAAGTAATGGGGTTATTTATTAATATCAAAGTATTTAAGAGGACTGCCCATTTTAAGTAGTAAATTACTAGATGCCAGTATAGTCCAGCGTCCCCCTTCTTATTTATGCTCAATTAAAGTTTAATTGATTTTACAAATCTGACTCTGTCGTTTCTTCATAGTTTAAGTGTTTCATTTACAGCTTCAAGTCAATCTAAAGTTAAACAAGTAAGTTGGCAGCATTCAACCTTCAGTAAAAGTTAAAGTTAAATGAGCATGGAGAACTTACGTTCGCCACATTGGCGCCCAATTTTGCTCGAATCCCCCCCCGAGCAACTATTTTTTGACGGCACCACGAGTGTGCTTCAATTCTTTGAGGAGCTTGAATATTTTTTTAGCGTTTATAGCATCGATCGATCCAAACACTATGCCTGGTTAGCATGTTCTTTACAAGGAGAACCACGACAGTGGCATAGGTTCATCGCCTGCCATTCGCTTGGCCCAAATCCAACGTATGATGTTTTAAAACGCAAAGTGATCGATCTTTTCGCCACTCCGTATGATAAACTACGATTACAGCATGACCGTTCCCTCCCCCCCAACGAACGTCAGTGGGAAGCGGTAATAAAGGATGTGGAAAAACCACAAGAAATTATTAAGTCACAGGAAGCAAGCCCCTATAATTTAAACCAACCTAAAACTGGCAATGCAGCCGTTATTTCTAGTGAAAAAAGCCAAATGACATTTGAACTAAACGAGCAAACTTCGCCCTTAAACAGCGATACAAATCAATTTACGGCGGTCATTCAAAATTTAGCTACGGACGGAAAATCCGATAAAATATCTAGCGTGGCGATGGAAAAGGAAAAGACGATTGAACCTAACTCTGTAAATGAATCCCTTGCTTTAGGTGAAATGGATGCTCCGCTAAATTCTGCTGTTCAAACCTCGCATAGCCCTCATTCGCATTTAAATGCTAAACCGGTTCAAGCCGAAATATCAAGCATGACTGAAGCTCGAGTAAAAGAAAGTGAAAAGTTTAACCACTGTGTTTCTAAAGATCTCGTAACTAATTTTGAAGAAAATCTACTAGCTAAAGTAAATGAAAGTAATACTGTTCAAAATGCAATGTTAACCAACTCTAATTCGGCACATCCAGTGCATAAATTCAACGATCAAGTCGTACATCGCACGAAACAATCGGATAAAGGGGTCGCTAGTTTAAATGACACGCCGCCTATAGTAAAAGCCAGTGTGGTAATTTCCTCTAATAAACTAAAAACTGTTAAAGTCTATAAGCTCTCCCGGACCTCCAAATGTGTGAGTATGGAGCGAAGACAACTTCCTCCGAACAGTGAAAAGGCTCTGGGCGTGAAACCCCCTCCTGAGAGTGACAAGGAACCGGGCTCGAGTCCATCCCAGAAAAATGCATCGCCGATGCCGGACTCCGTTCTACAAGCCACCAGCACGGAAATTGCCACAACAACTCTACAGGCCAGTGTGACCTGCATCTCTTTTGCTGATAACAAGGACTCAATTTGTCAGGTCGTATCGTTCAGTATTTTAGTTTTTCTCAAGTATTGGTTTATCAGTGCTGTACTAAAATTTTCGACATGTAGAACTTTCTTCTGGAATTTCAATTATTATCTCAAAGAGATGAACTTTTTAAAATATCACAAATCTAAATTTAAACTTGCTGAATGAACTTTTTAAAATTTAAAAATGCAAAATTTAAACGTATGGCATGAACTTTCATCTCTCGGAATTTCATGTACTGTTTACATGTCATAAATTTTTTTCTGTATATAATATATTCATGTATATAATACATGCATGTATATTAATGTATTTTTATTTCTAAGCCATCACCAGCAGTTTTTGGTAAAAAACCTTTTTGAACTTTGATATAAACATTTCCCCCTCTTTCGTTTTTGAATGATCTATATCTGTATGTACTTAAATGTGTTTGTTTTAGCCATCGCCTGCACTGTAAAAAAAAACGGGGGAAAAACTGCATAATCTGCTGTAAATTTTTCGCAATCGGAGGAAAAACAGCATTTTAGGTCTTTTTACTGTAATTTGTGAAATCGTCTGCTGTTGTTTTATGCTATCTTTTTGTTCTATGCTATCTTTTGTTCACCAGCAGTTTTTGGTAAAAAACCTTTTTGAACTTTGATATAAACATTTCCCCCTCTTTCGTTTTTGAATGATCTATATCTGTATGTACTTAAATGTGTTTGTTTTAGCCATCGCCTGCACTGTAAAAAAAAACGGGGGAAAAACTGCATAATCTGCTGTAAATTTTTCGCAATCGGAGGAAAAACAGCATTTTAGGTCTTTTTACTGTAATTTGTGAAATCGTCTGCTGTTGTTTTATGCTATCTTTTTGTTCTACGGCTGCGTGCGCCATTTTTTTGTTATCCAGAGATTCCGACAAAATGAAGCTGAAACTTTCATTCCTGTCCTTTGATTCCTGGTAAGTGCTGTTTTAATTGTTTTGTATTCTTTTATTGATATATACTTACATACTTGATTCACAAAGCTCCAGACATAAATCTTCCATTCTTTTATATAACCTATTGCATAATTATTAAATACAACAGAAATTCTTATCATGAAATGTAAACTTTTGTAGTATTTAATGAGATAAAGTACAATATAATTTTTACTTAATCTGATTTTTTTTTTATACTGTATTGTTTGTAAAAGTTTATAGATTTCTTGTTCTATTTAAAATCTTGTTGTTATTACTGGTTTCAAACTTATGGACTTAGTATATATAATACAAATGTGAATTTTAAAAGAGACTTTTAGGATTTTTTGCATTTTTCCATCCAATGTTTTTCACGCAATGTTAAACTCGTCATATTCTTGTGAAAGGCCGTTTTAAGTTCATTGATTTTTGTCAAGAGTTAGTTTTAAATCTTATTTTTGTCAAGTTTTCTTTTTTTTTTTTTTTTTTTTTTTTTATGCCGATTTTTAAGGCTTAGTTTTCAGACTTGACTTTCTTCCTGGCATTATTTATTTATTTTTTGTTTATTTATTTCAATTTTTGCTAATAAGTGTTTAAGCGTTAGTTACATTTCTATTTATTTCTCGGAAATTATATATACACATATCTCAAAAATATTAATTTAAATTGGCTCATTGTATGAAAAATTAATGAATTATTGAGTGAGTTTTCTCAAAATTGTTCATACTTTATATAATTTAAAAAATATTTCTCCGCATTTGTTTTCCTTGTATGTGAAACATTTTGCACACAATACAAAATATGAAATTTATTGCACAATATTTTAATATGGTTGTTAATGCATTACAAAGTAAACAAATACCATTTAACAACTTTTCTAAACTTTATGTTAAAATGCTTTGGAATTTTCATTTGTTTTCAATTAGGTCAAATATGATGAACGCATTGATAAAATTAGTACAATTATGTTTGAGAAAATTTTTAAATTTTATTTAAAATTCTAAAGATTCCTACTTATTATTATTATTATTTTAAAGTGGTTGCACTCCCTTGAAAATGGTTAACACTATAAGCAATGTGCAAATGTATGCATTTGCATCCAAAATGTATGCATTTGTACCTTGTGTATGCTCATATCTTTACCAAATCCTAAAGTTCTCATAATATGCGGCATCTTTTTTTTTTTTTTTTTTTTTTTTTTTTAATTAATGATATGAAACCCTATATGTACTTAATAAATAAATTATAACTTTTTGTAAATTAACTTTACAAAATATAGAATAATGATGCATAGCTATTTACAATTTACAAACTTTAAGCTTTAAATATTAGTTATAATTAATAAAAGTATTAAAAATAATTGTATAAAGAACATATTATTATTATTATTGAAAATTTTTAACCATTCCCATATATGTTTATTTAGTCTATTTTTTTTTTTTAAGGGTTAGTTTACTTAAAGTCTAAGTTATCCTAACTAACCTAACTAACTATAATTAAACGGAATTTTAAAAGTAATAAATATCTCTGAACTTATTTTCCCTAAAAGGTCTTTATTTACTCAACTACTTTTCTAATATAGTGTGCAAAATTTATAACAATTTCTTTTTGTATGTGTATATAAATCAGTGGTCCAGAATAGTTTCTTTAAACACACTAAGATATTATTGTGCCTAAATAAACATTTTTATATGCCTTTGAAGGAAGAGTAAGAAACAGTTTCTTGTCATTCGTGACAAGCAGATGCCTCTTTCTCGGTATTAAACAATTTTTGAACAATAACCTTTAATCTTCTTTGTAGAAAAATGAAGTATATATCTTTTTAAAATAAATTTAATAATTAAATAACAGTATTTATTGGGTTAATAAGTGATTTCTTTAGCTTGTTAAATCTTCTAATAAAATGTTTATGCATATAAACAATAAAAATTGTTTGCTAGAAGAGTGAGTTGAGTGCCCAGCTACTAAAGCTATTACAGCAGCAACATTTGAGTTGGATGAAGAGAAATATGCATTATATGCTATATGGTAAGGTTGAGACTTACTAAGAACGTATGTAATTTTAAGAAAATGTGATGTGAATTACTGTTTTTCTTTTTCTTTTTTTTTTTTTTTTTTAAGTTGTGGCGGTGTTGGGGTTAAGCCAAATTGACTGCGCTATGTTGCTAGGTCTGAGGAGAGTGCCCTCAATAGGTTTTTTTTTTCGGAGTCCTAGGCCATATTTACCCAAGTTTGGAAGAAAAATACAGGAAATTGCGATAACTAGGCCGACGAGCGCGACCTGGAATCGACCCCGGCACCTCACGTCTACCGGCTTTGAGAGCAGAACCTCTTGGCCATAGATGGAGCGGGTTAAAACTGGTATTTCTCCTAATTATATAAGAAAAATTAATAGAAGGGAATTACTGAGGCAAAGCTATTGATAAAAGCAGATTTTGTTCTACCAATAAATTTTGATTTTTATGAAAATTTGTCAGTTATCTGTCAGATGAAATTAAAAATGAAATTTAGATGAAATTATGAAGCAGTTCTCGTCCGTTATATATAATGTTGCGTGTGTATATATATATATATACATATAGCCCTATGCTATTTCTTTGTGTGTAATATTTTCAAAGGTAAAGCACAATTCATTTGAGATTATTGTTTTCTAAATGAAAAAATTTTATCTCTTTTATTCCAGGTGCTAGATGAATATGAACCCAAGCATGGAAAATAAACAAAGAAAAAATAACATAAAAGACGAAATCATGCCCCGCACGCGTGTTGTAATTGTTGATGAATAACATACCGAATTATGAATGGTTTTGATATGTAAATAAATGTCATATAACCTTTTTAATAAATGTATATATGTTCGTATAAAAATTAAACATTTTTAATTACAGTTTTCACGTAGTTTTACTGTAAATATGTTCCATATTAATGTTTTAGATAATTATGTTTTAGATTTTTCGTTTTACATCTCGTTTAACTTTTTCATTTTACATCTAAATGCAAGAATATTATAAATAAAATGTTGAATCTTCATCAACACTTAAAAAGAAAAAAAGAATGGAAAGGAAGAAGGGGGCTTTTGATTAATTTTTTTTTTTGAAAATAACCCATAAATTTTCAATATATATATTTTTGAATTTCCAACATATATGGTACCGTAATTTCTGGCGTATAGTCCGCAAGTAAGAGGTGTCATTTCTCCACCAGATGTTTTATTTAATAGAAACACCTTTAATTCATCGAAGAAACAGTTTGAACAAATATAAATGTATCTCTCTAATAAAATTTCTGGTGTTGAACTGACTTATCTAACCTGCGGACTATGCACCAGAAATTACAGTAAATAAATTGAAAATTTTCATTGAAATACGTTCAATATTATCTTTATTCTGCCTATTTATTTGTTCTGAAATTCAAGATTGCACACTTTGACACATTTATAAAATCATTTTTATTCATAAATGTTCAAAGATTGAAACTACATATATTCAGATTTCAAAAAATTATTTTGCATATATATATAATTAATGAAGAACTTTTTCTCTGTTATTTGAAAATTTAGGAATTTCTGTCAAAAGGGAAACAAAGACATCATTTTAGCTTTCTATACATCTTATCAGTAATGACTTTAATGAAAAGATATTGTGCTGTAAACAAAATGTTACCATTTTTCCTATCACTTATTGTAAATATATACATGTTTTCTTTTACTGTAGTTTTAAAACAGAAAATTAGCTATAAAATTACAATATTTATTTTTTCATTATTATTATTATTATTATTATTATTATTATTCTGTTATTTTATTTTTATTTCTTTTGTTTGAAAATAGTCATAGAGAAAAGAGATTTAGATTCTGTTATTATACCTCTTCATGTTACGTCACTTCACAAACTACCATTCCTTAAGAGATCTTTCAGCTTTATTTTAACCCTTTGCAGGCTCTAACGCTCTAAAACGTTCTAAGTAGTGTTGCAAAATTTAGGGCTAATTTTATTCAACTATCACAATAACTTTTAGGAGTGATATTTGGTATATATAATGTACAAATAACCTTCGAAATGATTAGGGAACCGCTACAGTTAAAATTTCATGGTGAATATTGAATAAAAGAAATTCCTAAATTTGGCAACATTGCTAAGATGAGTGAAATTAAATAGACCGGCAAAGGGTTAATATGTTTAATATAACAATTCTGCGGTAGAAAATGTTTAATCTATTAAAAACTTTATCATATTAAAATCAATAACATAAATAAGGATAGCAAATTTATAGAGTTTTTCGAAAGCTCTATTAAGCAGTAAAAGTTTTTTAGTTCATATATTTTGTATGCCATTGAAAATTGAATTTTTCGTTGTTGAATTACTAAATTTCGTTTTTGAATGTACATCGGTAAACGAAAATAGAATGTCTTAGAAAAAATCTGACGTAAAATTTATTAACAGAAAGATATTTTTATAATCATCTCACGAGTTTAATTTGTGAATTTATATATATACATATGTGTAAACATATACAAATTTGCTGATTTTTTTTTCTTGGTGATAAGAAAGTTTTAACATTTTAGATTTTTCGTATTCTAATGTAACATATTTGTTCTTTCGTACAAAATTCTTTCAAGTAAAAATTTTTAATTTTTAATTTAATTGCCTGGGTGTAGGTTTTCTCGGAAATCAAACAGCCGATTTTCTTAATTATATATATATATATATGTATAAAGTGTTTGTTATAGCAATTCTGATATTTCTTTAAAAAAATCTGGAGTGACTCCACTCGACTTTCCGAACATTGAGTAACTAACAGTTTTGTAGATAAAATAAAGAAAGAGTAGTTGCTAAACAAACAAAAAAGAGAACACCATAACAGAGTGTTCGAGTATTTTTCTCCATATATCACACAAGGTTTTATTTAACGCTACTGAACTTTGAGCCCTTAGATAATAAGGATAAAGAATTTTTCGTTGTGTCCCTGTAAAAATCTATAAATGCTAGATTCACCAAAATGCTTATAGTTAGTGCAACAGTGATTTATAATATTCATACAAATTTTCAGCTCAATTGAATAAGGCGTTTAGATGCTATCGCTGGTCTCATAGGCCATAAAGATAAAGAATTTTTCTTTGTGTCCCTGTAAAAAAACTGTAAGTGCTAGATTCACCAAAATCTATACAATTGGTTCAAATGTGACCTATAACATGTGTACAAATTATTTGCTGAGATTAATAAGGCGTTTAGACGCTATCACACTTTTTAAAATTTGGCAAAGAATTTTTCTTTGTGTCCCTGTAAAAAAACTATAAGTGCTAGATTCTCCAAAATCTATACAGATTGAGTATCTGTGACCTATAATATGTGTATAAAGTTTTTGCTCAATTGAATAAGGCGTTGAGATGCTATCGCACTTTTAAGATTTTGGTCCCTTGGCCATAATGATAAAGAATTTTTCTTTGTGTCCCTGTAAAAAAACTATAAGCGCTAGATTCACCAAAATCTATAGGGTTCGTACTATGGTGACTTACAATATACGTACCAACTTTCAGCTTATTCGAACAAAGCGTTTAGACGCTAGCGTGTTCACTCACAGACATACACACATACATACACACATACATACACACATACATACACACACACATACATACATCATCGTAAAAATAATGAAAACGGACTCGTTGGACCTCGAAACGTATAGAAACATCAAAATCTCGAATTCGGATTTTTGACATGATTACAATACTTTCCTCACTATAGTGTTCGGAAAGTAAAAATAAATATATAAATGAATAAAATTAAAAAAACATTTTTATTTTGTTGCTTCCAGTTTTTTTTTTTTTTTTTTTTTTTTAAGTATTTTATTCCAATTTTATAATATATAAAACATTATATAAAACATAATATAAAAATGTTTAAAAAATATTTGTATGGTGGTCTGTATCTAATCCTATGCTGTACCTAATAGGTATAGTTATGGAAAACCGCATACGATTTGATATTTCATGTTCCTAAACAGTGTATGAGGAGCTCTAAAAGAAATAAAAAAAATAAAATAAACGAAAATCTGCGAAAGTTCAGTTTCTCTGCCAGTAAGGCATGAATTTATAACAGTTTTACATAAGAGGGAAAGGTGAAAGAAAAAAAATGTGTTATAATAAGATACCTAACTCTCATAATACTTAAATTGTTCCAAACACCAGAGAAAAAAATGTCAAAAATTATCTTTTTGCAGAGTAATTGTTTTTTTTTTTTTTTCAGCAAATTTTGCTGTGAAATTAACAAGGCAAAATGTCATAAAATTTACAAAATGCCACAAAATATTAAAAAATAAATAAATAAAATAGCAACAAAAAGTTCTATAAAGTCTACAAATGTCTATATAGATATGAATAAAGAACTCAATATAAAGAAACACAGATTTATTTGCTAAAAATGTAATGAAAAAGTTAAAATGTTAACATATGTTTCGATACCACAAGGTATATTTTACAAGACTGTTTCATTTATCGCACAATCTTCGACTTTTTATATATTTTCATATTTCATTTCGGTGCCATCTACAGATTCTCTGGAAAATTCACTTTTTTCTCTACTGTATTTCTTAAGTAGCTTCAATCAAATTTTCGGTAAATTTAGATGATATTTTATTAGACACAATTTTTTCGCAAATTAAAATTTCTATTATTTTTCGTATGAAAACGGGTTAATTTTTCAGTCTAAGTTTTATTATCCAGCTAACATTAAAAGTATATATATATATATATATAAATTTTTATTATAAAAATTACTGTGTATAATGAAACATCACATATTTCCCCCAAAATGTGGTTATATCTACTGCAGGGATACTATAAAGAAAAACTGAATTTGCCTGATAATCCACAGATGCCGAAAAATAAAAATGTATAAAAAGTCAAAGAATATGTGATAATTGGGGTATCGAAAAATATCTTAAATTTTTAACTTTAAAATTGCACTTTTATCAAATAAAACAATGTATCTGTAAATGTGATATAAAAACTAAAATACACTTCTGCTCAAAAGTTTAGCAAGGTTTGCAAACGATCAGTATTTATTTTTATTTTTATTTGAAAACGTATCTCTCGATGAAATGCTTTCGAACATTGGGTATTTAAAGAACTGAGTCTTCCTGATGTTTTTCAGTAAGGATTGGTTTAAAATAACATTTAGGGGGCACGTAACAAATTGAGCAAAATCAATAATGTTTGTGATCACTTTGTATTGGTAAGTGAATGAAATGAACTGTAAATTTAGGATATGTTAATAGAGACCCAATTCATATTGTGAATGAATTTGTGTGACGATAGCATGTTAAATAACGGAGATATAAGCATTTATTTAAAAAAAAAATAAGTCAACATTTTTTTATTTGTAATGTACAGACTTTTTAACGAAAATTATTTTCACTTTCAGATAAGTTGGAAATACACTTTTAAAACAATATACTGCAATCGGAATACAAATATCTTAAATATCTCATGAAATATGAGCATTTTTATGTAAAACGTTTTCACTGCGCATGTGCGAAAGATAAAATAATATTTATTGCACAGGTTGAAAGCTAGATATATTGTGCAATGTTTGCCAAAAGTGCATTTGAATAGAGTAAAAATTAAACAAATTATACGAAAAAGAACGAGCTAGATTTTAGATATTTTCCAAAAGTTGAAATTTCGTAAGGGGTCTTTCACATGCCGCGTAATTAATTTGAAGATCCAATTATTTTAACCACGCTCCAAATGTACTTTTTGAGAAAAAACCCCTTATAAGCTTGTAACTCTAACATATTTTTGTTTATTTACTAAGCTGTGTAAGATAAGGGGTTTTTCACAAAAAAAGAACTTTTGCTAAGTGGTTAAAATAATTCTGGATCTTTAAATTAATTATGTGGCATGTGAAAAACCCCTTAAAAAATTTCAGCTCTTGGAAAATATCTAAAATCTAGCTCGTTTTTTTTTCGTATAATTTGCTTAATTTTTACTTATTAAAATGCACTTTTGACAAAAGTTGCCCAATATATCTGGCTTTCAACCTATGCAATAAAAACTTTTCTATCTGTCACACAGTGAAAACTTTTTAATAAAATTGTTCATATTTCGTGAGATGTTTGTATACTGATTGCAGTACATTGTTTTAAAAGTGTTTTTTCAACTTATCTGAACGTGAGAATAATTTTTGTTAAAAACTCTGTACATTATAAATAAAAAACAAGTTGATTTTTTTTTTTTTTTTTTTTTTTTTGGGGGGGGGGGAGAGTATTAAAATAACTGGCTATATCTTTTTTATTTAATATGGTATCGTCGCACAAATTCATCCTCAATTTGAACTGGGTCTCTATTAACATATTCTAAAGTTACAGTTCATTTGTGTCACTTAACGATGCAGCGTAATCACAAACATTATAGATTTTGCTCAATTTGTTACTGTCACCCTAAATGTTGTCTAAAACCAGTCTTCACTGATAAACATCAGGACGATCCTGTTCTTTAATTACCCAATGTTTGAAAATATTTTATTGAGAGATAAATTTTTAAATTGAAAAAAACTGATTGTTTGCAAATCTTGCTGAACTATTGAACAGGAGTGTACAAAACTGCTGTAAAAAAAGCAGAAAAAACAGTAAAATCCACAATTTTACTGTAAAAGCTAAAATATAAAACAACTGTAAAAAAACAGCAGAAAATGCTGTAAAATTGACAAATGAGCAGTAAAAGTTAGAATGCAAAACTGCTATAAAAAAAAAAAAACAGCAAAAAATGCTGTAAAATTTACAAAAGAACTGTAAAAGCTAAAATACAAAATTGCTGTAAAAATAACAGCACAAAATACTGTAAAATCTACAAAGCTGCTGTTTACTTAGGAAAAACGCAATTGCTGTAAAATAACAGCAAAATATGCTGGCACCCATATTGCCAGCATTTTATGCTGTAATTTTACTGTGGTTTTTTTTACAGTGTGCAGTGCTTAGTAAGATAAACTTTTCTTACCTTTTTGTATATAAATTTTCTCTCCAGTTTTTGACATGATGTAATGTATATACGCTAATGCTTGTATTTTCTAGGCAACGACGGCAGTTTTGAAAAAACTTTTTTTTAACAATTTATATATATTTATTACCTATATTTCTCTAACTGTCTTATATTGTATCAAATGAAATTTTATAAGTGTATAAACATTTTCCTCTATAGTTTTGTCAATCACCTATATGTATGTACGTTAATTTTTTTTTCTCAAGCCATCAACTGCAGATTTGAGAATTTTTTGGTATCCTTATATATATTTTTCTAAATGTCGTAAATTCTATGAAATAACCATTTATAACTGTATAACCATTTTTCTCTATGGTTTGGTGAATGTAATGTAAAATGCATGTACGTAAATCTTTTTTATTTCTCAGCGATCAACTGCAGTTGTGAACATTTTGTATCCTTAAAGATGTTTTCTAAATGTTGTATAAAGTATATCCAATGAATTTTCTTGTCGTAAACTTTTGAATTTTTTTTACTAAAAGTTTTATGTATGTATATCTATTAGTATGGGGTAAAGAAAAAAAAAGAATTTTTTTTAAAAAGCTATTTTTGCATGTAAATTTCGCGTTTAACGACTAAACTTATTAACCCACTAACATTTTGTTTTTCCCTTATGCAAATAGCTAGCTAAAATATTGCTTATGTCTCAAATTATGTCATTTATCTATATATAAAAGTGTAATTCACGTCTATTTTTGATATATACGTTTAAAAAAGTTTTAATTTTAGAAAATCTGAGGTCCAGTTCTCTACTTCAAACCCGAAGTACTGGTAGTTGAATCTGAATCCAGGATGGTTTCTTGGGGATTGTTGCTTTTCACGTGAAGTCGAGGAAAGTTTTTGGAAATCTGCCAGCAGCGTTTCTCTTTTTCTGAAGGAAAGTGTTTTTGAACTGTGCCAGCAGTCGGGATTGACATTTTCAAGATAAAATCTGATAAAAACTGATTTTTTTTATGAACAACTGACATAAAGACTTTCTTTACAGAATCATTTTACACAAGTACTTTGGTTAGCTGACGGATTATCTGGGTCTAGACTGACCTTCAGATTGGATGAAGAATCAACAAGTTTTTTATAAACTTATGTTACACGTTAAACTGAACAATGATCACATTTGTACTACATTTTTTTAATTCATACAATTTTTTTCCTTTCCATTTGTTTACGGAAAGATGAATGTATTTCCCCGCTGTAAAATCGCTGGACTTTACATAAGATTAAATTACGTTAAGGCATGGAGTTTCTGTCATAAACCTCCCTAGATTGAGCTTAACACTATTTTTTATTCTTGCTAGGTGGACAGTTTTAAGCTCGGCCTTACTTTTTCTCCAGATTAGATTTTAAAAGAATAGTTTTTCTTGGGCAGTCTAATATAATTTAAGTTCCCCCCCCCCCCCTCTTTTCTTTCTAAAATCTGATGTAGTTTAATTTTCGCAGTAAGTCACTGCAGCTAAATTTTCTTTGCATAGTATTGAAGTAACTTTAAATTTTCACGGGTAAAAACCCGTTGGGGTTTTTACGTAAAAATTTTTTTTAGGGGAGGAACTGTAAGGGATAGCAAAGTAATGCTGCAATTAAATTTCGCACTTCACAAGTAACACATGAATGCGGATGTTTTAGGATTTGATAGAGTTAGTTCCGATCCTAAGCTAAAATCGTAATTGACAATATGCTAATATTTTTAGAAACTGAATTGTATAAAAGAACGAAGATTGCTTTTGAAGGGGGTTAGTTGTCAGTCAGTTGGAGAAAGTCAGTTGGAGAGAGTCAGTTGGAGAGACTATGATGAGAGTGAGTTGGAAGGAGAGTTAGTAGAAGCTAGCGGCTAGAGGTTAGTAGATAGCGTGGGCAGGGAATCCTCCCGTTATCGAAAAGTTACTGAGCCGCGAGGTTGAACGAAATTAAATGTGGTAGTTAAAATTATGGTGATTAGTTATGTAAAGTTAAAGTAGTTAGCATGGCTGCCCATCTTAAATTATAAAGATATTAAATATAAAGTCCAGCGCCCACCTTTCTTATTTAAGCTCTTAATAAAAGCTCATTATTTATTTTACATATCTGACTTTGTGTTATTTCATAACTTCATTAAGTAATTAAGCAAGTAAGCAGTATTCAGCTTCAAGTTGAAGTTAAATAAATATGGAGAACTTACGTTCTCCACAATGTTATTAAAATTTGTTTTGTTGAAACACTTCTCTTAGAGCGCATTGCTCTGGAATATTTTCGAGTGCTCCTGTACAAACCAGTGATATTATTTACTCCATTTTACATAGTAAACATCCGATAGTTAACTTGAATAACATATTCCAATTTCATTAATATTTGTGTATAGTAAAGGTATTAAAATATGGTTTATAGAAATACCTATCATAGAACACAATGCTTTAGAATACTTTCAGGTAACCCTGTACACGAACCAGTAGAGGACTCCATTTTCAATAGGGAACATCCGATAGTGCACTTGAATAACACATATCAGTTTCAAGATATTTCATAATTATTTACGGGGGTTAGAGCGAGCACAGACAGACAGGAGGGACATATACACAAATTGAAATCATATTTACACTTAAAAATTGCTAGAAAGTCTTATAAACGCTTAATGTAAACGAAAATGCAATTCCAGCAAATTTTTATTAATAGCTATTAATGTAATTGAATGCTTTTGTGTGGCTCTGTAAATCTAATGCTGATAATTTTATATTCCATAGAAAATATTCTTCTGTGGATATGAATAACATATTTTAATTTCATTAAGATTTGTGCACAGAGGTATTAAAATATGCTTTATAGAAATACCTGTCATTGAACGCAGTGCTTTGGAGTAATTTTGGGTGTCCCTGTACACAAACAAGTGATGGTATTTATTCTCTTTTATATATGAAACATCCAATAGTAACTTGAATATTATATTTCAATTTCATTAAGATTTGTGTGGAGTAAAGGTATTAAAATATGGTTTATAGAAATATCTCTCATAGAACACAATGCTTTAGAATATTTCGGGTGTCCCTGTACACAAACCGTCGGTGATATTTACTCCATTTTGTATATGAAACATTCGATAGCGAACTTAATTAACATGCTTAAAATTCTTTAAGATTTGTGTACAGTAAAAATATTAAAATACTGTTTATAAAAATACATCTCATAGAACACAATGCTTTGGAATACTTTCGGGTGTCCCTCCCTCTTCAAAAACCAGCAGAGATAACTGCATTTTTAACAGGGAACATCCGATAGTGAACTTGTATAACATATATTAGTTTCAAGAAATTCCGTGATTATTTACGGCAATTAGAGCGCGGACAGACAGACAAACCGATGTCATTAACACTTTTAAATCTTATTGGAAAGTGTTAAAAACTAAAAATATTATTGTACAATTATACTTTTATAGTTGTGATAAGAAAATTTAAATAGAATATTCTGTAATAGTATTTTAAACCAAAGTTTGAGTGGGAAGCCTGGTGCCATTCTCCATGCTGCTCAGATTTGACACCCAGTCTGTATCTCCCTTTTTAAAAATTCATGAAATACGTATCTGGCACAAAATTCTTATCAGACAATGATATGAAAACAGCTGTCGAGAACACTTTCAATCACGAAGCACGTGATTTCTACTAATCTGAGTACTGCGTTTAGGTATATACGTAAATATATTTGGTGATAATGTGAAAAAGTTATCGGGAAATATGCCTTTAATTACTTCTTGTATTTTATGCTTATTGTTAATAAATAATTTGTTATTAAACTTGTAATCTTTATTTATCATACATAGGTCTTTTATAAGAAATGATTACTTTTTGTTAATACGAACAATTTTAGTGTAATTGCGCTTGTGAACTTTGTTTCTGTAATGAATTTTACGTTAGTGTTGTTTTAAGTAGAAAAATAGATATCTATGTGATGGAATAAAATAGTATATAAAAATTATAACAAATATTATATATTTAAAAAATAATAATAAAAAATGAAATATTTGACTATGGAAACAAAATAAAAGAATAATAAACATACAATCAAAATCATATTTCACAAAATTCTCAAAAGTCTCTTATGTAAAATGATAAACGATAAAAAACTAAATGTTAATAACTAATATTATATTTGTGCCATTTTTATTTCTTGTTTTCTTACAATTTATGTTTCTTCCAAACTCTCCTTCACTTCTTATATTACGAACCAAAATTGATAGAAACAAA
Source organism: Salticus scenicus (assembly GCA_963930645.1). Lineage (NCBI taxonomy): Eukaryota > Metazoa > Arthropoda > Arachnida > Araneae > Salticidae > Salticus > Salticus scenicus. Next base: position 231,145,125 of record OZ005651.1, read on the forward strand.
GTAAATGAAAACAAATTTATTATTACTTTTTTCTTTTTCGATGATTTATTCAGAAAAATGAACAGAAACTAGAAGCAAAAATTGAATTAATGAAGAAGCTATTTAAAAAGTTGTTTTTATTTCTTGTTAGGGAAGATTTTAAGATAATAAAACACACACACACACACAAACCAATGATGTTTGAATTTTACACCGCTATTCCATTTTTAAATTACTTTTATAAAAATCGAATTTTCTGTTGAAATATATTTTAAAACTTCCATTTCCTTCGGTGTCAAAAATAAAAGCGATTACATGTTACAATACAAATATATTTTTCTAGTACAGATTACGAAATTTAAATAAAATATTCTGTAATATTATTTTAAAGAAAAGTTATGTGTTTTAAAATAAATGAAATTGGAGCACTCTCAGGAAATTTGAATCATAATGCACTACACGATATTAAGATACAATTCTTATTAGATGTGGAAGAAATAGTGAATTTTATAAATCACTATGATTGGGAAAATGCAATTTTAAATACATTGAAAAACTGTCTCTTGAAATAAATAACGTTTTCTTTATTCTCTAATATTTTCATCATTCATTTTTTTCAATGTCATTTGTTCTAAAATATTTGGTGAAAAAAAAATGCTCAAAGGATAGTTAAAGATTTAGAAATATATGTGAAACAAACAATTTTAATTTTAATTCTCTTTAACTTGTCGTTTATCTTTTAATGATAATATAATAAAATGCTATTTTAAGTTATTAAGGACCTTTTTTAAAGTATATAAATTATATATACTTTCTCGGTAAAGCAAAATGGAATTTTTATAGAACATTGTTTCCTAGATGTTTGGTATCATTTGTGAGTTAATTTATGGTTCATAAGTTAATGCTATAAGTTAATTCAATGTACTTGCCTTTTTATAAGAACTCTTTCACTACTATTACGAATAATAAGTTTCTTTTTAAATTTAAAGGCTTATTTGATGCCAGATTATGCTATTCAATATATTAGTGGTAAAATAATAATAATAATGACCAATGAAGACCTGTAATGTAGGATGAAGTAATCCTTCCCTTATATTAAACGAGAGAGGATATATGCTGAGATGATTTCTGCAATGAAAATTAGTACCAGACGTCATCGATATAGGAGATTTTTGCATTGTTGTCACGCACAAAAGATGAAATTTACACAATCGAATTGGATTAATTAACTTTTCTAATGAACACGTGAGTTTGAAACAGTAAACGCAAAAAGTCAATACGTACAATAAATGCATGGAAAATAGATTATGTAATGTTTCACTAATGTTCGAATAAAAATGTATATTGTTTTTGAGAATATCACTTCAATAGGTCTTAATACCTGTATAATTACTTGTGACATATATCGGCAAGTGCTGAAAATTTTTGTCATTCCGAATATGGAGTAAAATCAGTGTTTGGAAACGACAATTTGTATGCGAGAAGACGCAATATCACATATTCATCACTTAGTAAAGAGCATTTTATGGTTGTAATTGGGTAATGAGCAAGTTTTCAGTCATTGTTTTCCAGTAGAATGACCACCTCGTTCTCCAGAAATCGCCCTATATGACTCTGGTTGTGAAGCTTCTTTAAATCTGCCTTGTATGCTGGTGGCGTTACAAACCTGAGTTCCTTGAAAATGAACATAAAACGAATTGTTATAAATATCAAATGTGTGATAGTTTACTTGTAGAAGTAGAAAACATCATCCACCTTATTCAGTAACTTGTACATAGGCGAGGTCAACAAATCGGACATATTGCACTTTGTCCTAGGGACCAAAATATTGCTAATAAATAAAACTTTTGTGTGAGATTAATACTGTATGCGTATTTTTATATTTGAACATTGATGAAACTTTACAATATCCATTTTCGGTGCATTCTTTGTAAGTATTGACTTTTTATATTTCTAACATCTCCAAAATCACGTAAGCATTAGGAAAATTGCATAATGTACCTCGATTGTACAAATTTCATTCCGCATACGTGACAGCAGCGCCAAAATCCCCCTATCGGTGACTTTTGTGCTTTTTTTTTAAACTTAATCTCCCCATGTATTCCACAGTCTATATATACGAGTACACTGAGAAAAAAGATGTACCACCTTCATCTAGAACGGATAAGTAGTCGTTTTCTGAACCTCTAAACTGGAAATATTGAATTATGCGTATAAGGTAAACAAATAACATGGATAGTCAAAATGATCGAGAGTTTCCCGTCTGCACTTTTCTAGATGGTGAAACATTATTATGAATATTATGAATATTATGAATCCTTTGTATTGCGAGAAAGTCTCACTTGATTTACTAGAATTAGGTCATGCAACAAAATTATACTGACTAAAACTCGCCTCTTCTGATTGCATTTATTTTCAGCGATTTTTAAATGAGATTGATTTTACGATAATATAGGAAAACATTCTAGAATTCTAATAGGAGTTTTAGAACTCGCTAGCGATGGGAATTGGAATTTATAAGGATGACACGAGACTTTTTTTACTAGAGCCACAATTTAGGTTTTAGTGGTCAGTCACAGAATTTTTTTTTCAATACAAAATTTCGTTTCATTCCGTTTATTAGATTTAGGTAATCAGATGCCTCCAAACAAGGAAAGTTACAGTATGGACAACCTGAATATATAAATATATATATATGTGTGTGTGTTGGGTTTCTCGAAAAAGTCTCTAACGATTTTGATAAAAATTTGAGGTTAAAAGTTTTCGGGTTGAAAAATCGATCTCATTTATCTTCATCTTCAATAAAATTCGTGTTCACTATTAACTGATACTTCATCGGTTGTAAAATATGGCAGAGATATTGTTTACCCGGTAATGGATCTAACTATTTTAATAAAAACTTAGGTTTATCCCACTTTAAAATCCCACTTGACTTATCCTCATGTAAAGAAAATTATCGTTCACTATTAATTCCTTGGGTTTGTTTCAAGAATAAAAGTTATACAATAAAAGTTACAAAATATTAACGAAATTTCTTCAATTTTTATTAAAATCACACAATCAACTGTGGAAGAAAATCATATTTATTGAAATTTTATTTTTCCGACTGAGTGAAAATAATGCCTGGACCGGGAGTCGAACCCCGGATCTTTGACTTACAAGGTCAAGTCTCTACCAATTGAGCTATACAGGCCGACACCCCGGTCAGCATTACTCACTCAGACAACCTTTAGGCAGAAACATCTCTGGTCTATCATGTAGATAGCTCTTCCTAAAGGTTGTCTGAGTGAGTAATGCTGACCGGGGTGTCGGCCTGGATAACTCAATTGGTAGAGCCTTGACCTTGTAAGTCAAAGATCCGGGGTTCGACTCCCGGTCCAGACATTATTTTCACTCAGTCGGAAAAATAAAATTTCAAGAAATTTCTTCAGTTTTTCAAATAGTATTTATTTATTTTCTTTTATCATATGAGACGGTATGTTATGAGACGGTGTTGGCTTAGAGTAGAATTTACAATTTTGATAAACTTGTATCTTTTGAGATCCTCTGAATCCGAATAATTGAGGTTTTTTTGTAGTTAGTCTGTGTGTCTGTTATTATCAGCATAAATCGAAAACAGGAAATTCAAATTCATTGTTCAAAATCTGTATCACACAATAATATTACTAGAAATATTTTACTGAGATTCAACAAATAAACCGTATGCAGGGACAAATAAAATTATCCAAACGCATTACGACCTAGGGGCACAAACATACATTTTTTATATGTACAAAAGCATTTTTCCAATAGATTATGTTACAAGAAACTTTTGTCATTGATTTACAGGGCACTAAATGTTATGCTAGTGAATTAAAAACTAATGTTGGAAATTGCTGATTGTGCATTATGTGCGACTTGTAAATTGTATGATTGTCTCTTTTAACACGTTCAGTGTCATGTCAGACATCGGTGGCTGACACTGTACTTTCCGATTTGGCCGCGTGAACCACTGGTGGCTGACAGTGTGAAATATGATATAAAACTAAAAAAAATACGTTGTTTTAAGTAATTACTGAAAATTTATTTAAAATTTACTTAACTTTTATTTATTACAGGATTATATCATTAAAGAATTTTAATGGATTTTATTGAAATACGGTAAGCATAACGCTCTTCTAAGCAGCGCGAGTGGCTTGACGGGGATATCCTTAAGAATTCGCGTGGCGCTCAACGAGTTAACTATGCTAAATTTATGTACTGTGTAACGAATGTATTTTATGAATTATAACTACTTTTCTTAGAAATAAACTATTGGTAAAAGCTTTTTGTGCAGGAAAAAAATTCCATACAGTCCCCTTCTCACAAGAGAAAGAGAAATAAAGCGAAATTAAAAGAAAAGCCTTAAAAGAGAGAGAGAAGAAATAATAATTAAAGAAAATTTTGTTTTGATTTTGTAATGTTTATTGGATATTTTTTTCTTTTGCAACAAAACTAAATTTTTACTTCTATTTTTTTTTTTTTGTTGTTGTTGATAAAGTAACCAAAAGTCCTCAAAAATATGCATATAGTTTCAATCGTTTCTCTCTTCTTCTGGGTGCCTTTAAGAAGCAGAAATTGGTTGAATGGTCTGCGAAAAATATTTAGTTTACAACAAAACCTGACAGTTTTTGTTTATTGAGTGATTATCTCAATTCTTTGGTAAAGAAATGGGCATAAAAAAGGGTAGAACAAAATGAAGGGGGTTTTAGCTCCAAAGAAGATGGAACGCTGAGGAGGCTATATGAATAGTAGGCAACGTCAGAGGAGAGTAGCTCAGTATGAAGTTATGATGCGTTCGCTCGCTCCCTTCCTTTCTTTCAATTTATCCTACATCAAAATGTAATAAGACTTATTTTATTGCAAATTTTGTGTTTTTCTAAATGTTAAACTTTTTTTTTCTAAAAATGAAAACAAAAAGATTAATATTAATAATAAAAAAATATTTTATGTTTTTTTTTTTTTTTTTTTTTTTTAATTTGGGGGGATTTCACATAAAAAAAACCTGGTGGTAAATATTTGGAATCAACGACCCCAAAAATATAAAGTAAGCCAATTTCCAGAACTACCTGTTTTTTTGCAGATAAAATCCTCTATTGGCTGGACTATTATATATGTTACAAACAACATGCTCAGTTGTCCTACAGTCTGCAACAAAATTACTGAAGCACACATCCCCATTTTTCAGATTTTTTTTTTAGTTTGATCGCTAATTTTTAACATGTTAACTTACTTTTTCATAAACAGCATAAAGAATGTAATTATGACTCGATAAATGTTTACTCAACAAAACAGTATTAGGTGCACATCTTTTAAGCACAAATTATTGCTAGTGCTTCAATAATTTTGATGCCGACTGTAACTCTTATTTTCATCAATTATTCTCTATCATTTTCATCAATTTTGTATATTTGATCGTAATGTAAATTTACGTTGTAATATTGTTATGTATCTGTAATGTTAAATAGTAACGTAAAAAAATAAAAAATAAAAATAATAATAAATGATGCAAATATGGCCAATGGAAGCAATATGGCCAACCTGCAATAATGTGATTAATTTCAGTGAAATCCTAAGTATGGCGCTTGAATCTAATCGTTCGAAGTCAGAAGAACATAGTTTAGTACTGCACTGCCAGCAAACCTTGATCACGTGCACGGGGAGAAATTTATTGCTGATTTGTTGTTAGTTCCAATGGCATTTTATAAGTTTGTCTCTTGTAAGTTTGCTACTTTTCTGATTGAAACAAAGTATCTACATTTAGTGTTTTATATAATACAGGGTGTCCAGAAAGGGACTTTCAAAATTAAATATCTCGAAAACAAAGTACAATAGAGGGATGTGACAAACAGTTTCTTTTTTACGAAAGCTGTAAAAATTGGATACAGGAATTTTGAAAATAGTAGCAAAGGTTGCCAACAATTGGCGCTGCAAACAATCCCAAAACACTGGACGAGCTTGAAGAGGCAATATGTGCTGCATGTGAGTCCATTTCCATCGACAGACTACATGGGGTGATGGAAAAATTTGTTGTTCGTTTACGCGACCTTTGCATGGCTAGCGGTGAACATTTTGAATAGATTTTGCGTTGATTCTATGGACTACTTTCGGAAGAACTGCTTTTATTTTATTTTCCATAACCCTGTACAGTGTACACCGCCATCTACTGACAACTTCTGTTACTGTTTTCAAAATTCCTGTATAAAATTTTTACACCTTTCATAATAAATTTACAGTTTGTCTCATCCCTCTACTGTCCTTTTATTTCGAGATATTTAATTTTAAAACCAGTAAGTCCTTTTCTGGACACCCTGTATTTTAGCTGGTTTAATAGTCTTTTAAACTGCATAAATGAATTTTAATAGCTAAGTTTTTAGACAGAATTACGAACGGTTTTATAAAGCTTGTTATTATTGACAATATGCCCAATGGGCATATTGCCTGCACGTATCAACATTTAAGCCACAAGGACGCTGTTTTATCACCTTTTATGATGTCAAGTCCCATCTTGATTGCTTAATTTCTGGATGAGGCTAAAAAAAAAAATGACACCTTGTTCACTTTCTAATACGTGAGCTGCAGACTTTGGAGTCATTTGAGCAATTTTGGGACCAAGAAGTTCTTTTGTTTTTGGAACAAACTAACCATGAAACTATTACAAAATCCGATTTGGAAGAATATTTTCTCCAGTGCGGTATAAAGCTATGACATTTGCATTGCCAACATTAATAATGGCTTCAAAGGGACAGGTATCTATCGTGTCAATCCTATCCTATCTATCCTGTCAATGTAACTCCCGAGGAAGCTTTTGGTCCAAGTTCTGTGTCTTAAAAAAACCCTCTAACAAAGAAAAGTGCCAAAAGTGGAAAACAAGATTCTTCCCCAGACACATCTTCAGAAAAACTGGTTCGTCATACTCTTTATCCCTCAAGTACTGCTGTCATAAACTCTGCAATAAACTATCATGCTCTAATTTTGAAAAAAAAAAAACCTCTTTCTCAGAGCTTCACTGAATACCCTCAAACATCACAACAACGATTAAAAAAAAAAAAAAAATCAGTCTGCGAATAATAGCGGTAAAGTTACCCAAGTAAAGAAAAGTGATAAAGAAAGTTGGTTTAGTAGTGACAAAGAAAAACTTCTGGATGTAAGATTATATGTTGTGTGCCATAATTATGTGCCCGAGGAATATGTAGGACTTACCAAGAAAGGTAAGGAAGTTTTTGCTTGCCATACATGCGAAGTCAAAATGAATTTAAATAATTTTTGAACGTAAAATGTTTAAAATTGCTTAAAAATTTGATGAAAATTGTTTAAAATTGCTTAACATTGTTTTTTAAAATTTCTTCTTACTTAGCTTTTCACTAAGTTTTGTAAGGTTTCAATAATTTAACTTGTTTTGTAATAATGTATACGTTTTCATGCGTTAAATATGAATCTTTTCACTGTATTTCACCTATGGGCATATTACCTTCATTAACTAAGCTTTTCTTAAAAAAAAAAAAAAAAAAAAAAAAAATCTTTCCGGTTTAAATCTTGATTATTGTAAATTTAAAATTTTGTTTCCAGTACTAAAAAGAGCACTCTCTTTTAGGGAATTTTTATTTATTTTTAAATCGATTACTAATATCGCTAAAAATTTTCTATCTTTAAGGTTGCCATATTATCTGCATTTACCGTAATAAAAGAAAAATATGTCCGGAATACATTTAGCTGCCATATCCATATATCAGAAATCTTTTATAAGAATCAGAGATAGTTCTTTTGGTTCCTTTTTGAATTATCTGAACGATTAGTTGAAATATAATTTTTACCACTGACATATAAATATTTTTTGAAAAATATTTTGGAACAAATATAAAATATATCAATAAATAAATAAATGAAGTGTTTCTTTTCTTATTGTCCGCAATGGAAACCGCATTAATCATAGCATAAAGTGACATTTAAAAATAAGCAGAGTGACACTGAAAAATAAAAATAACAGGAAAATCTTCCGCTTTATCTGGTAATTCCTTTTTTCATTTGGTTAAGAAATAAGATAATAAATAGTTTATTTAAAAAATAAAAACCGCAATAAGAAAAAGAAAAAAAAAAAAAAATTAGGGGCATTTATAAAAACATCAAAGAACATTACGCATTAGGGTTTTATTTTTTTTACTGCAATTATACTTAATAAGTTTTTTCTGCTTAACAAAAGAAACATATTGTTTTACTATTTTCTTTCTTTCGATGGAATTGTTTAGACTACTAAAATAAAAGAACTGAGATATAAAATAATGTATTATTATTTAACTTTGTTGTTTTTAAACGAATATTATTTTGCTAATATATCTATTTAAAATTTCTTCAATTCTACATTTATTTACTATCAAAAATGTTTGGTAAGAATATCTTTTGAAAATTACTAATATATTTAACAAATTCTGTTGTTCTAAACGCTCAGATATAAAATTTGTTAAAGAAGAAATGTGATTAATTTCGTGATTTTTAATATATGCTTTCTATCATTTTTTACTTTCTTCTATATGTAATATAGAGAAAGTATTGGATTCACGAAAATTTTCCACCTCCGTTTTTTGACGGATCTACACGTTTTGGGATGTCCTGAACACGAATTGATAGCTTTTAGAAAATGTCTGTCTGTCTGTGTGCCTGTCTGTCTGTATCATTTTTTTGTGGACGCTGTATCTCACGAACCAATGAATGAAATTTAACCAAACTTGGTATTTAGTTGCACCCTGACATGAACTGGTGCTGATTAGATTTGGGGATCAATAGCTCAACAGGTGGCGTTGTGATCGCATTTTATGCAAATTTTTAACATGGCAGCATAGGACAAAATTCCGTATAAATGGGCATAATGAGAGTTATTTTAAACTTGTGATTGTAAAATTAATATGAATTATTGATAATAGTAGTAGTTAACTAGGAAAAAAAATTGTGCATGGGGGGCATCGCTTACCCCCCGGGGGGGGGGATAAACTTTCAAGATGGGTATCTTTCGAAAGATCTCGTCAATACCTTTAAAACGAATGGTTAAACTATAAATCTGTGACAATTTGAAACAAAGTTATCGATTTATTTACGTTTAACGAAAAAAAACTTAGAAAATAAATCGTATTTTTTTTTTTTTTTTTTTAAACGAAATTTAACCAAACTTGGTATTTAGTTGGTCCCCGACATAAAGTGCTGCTGATTACATTTGGGGATCAATAGCTCAACAGGTGGCGCTGTGATCGCATTTTTTCTAAATTTTTAACATGGCAGTATAGGACAAAATTTCGTATAATTGTACATAATGAGAGTTATTTTTAACTTTTGATTGTAAAATTAATATGAGTTATTGATAATAGTAATAGTTAACTAGGAAAAAATTTCTGTGCATGTGGGGGGCATCGCTTCCCCCCCCATGGGGATTACCCCCCCGGGGGGGGTACATTTTCAAGATGGGTATCTTTCGAAAGATCTCATCAGTACCTTTAAAACGAATGGTTGAACTATAAATCTGTGTAATTTTAAACAAAGTTATCGATTTTTTTTACTTTTAACAACAACAACAACAACAACAAAAAAAAAAAACTTTTTTTTTTTTTTTTTTTTTTTTAAATATTGTTACTGGTTGAATATGTATTACTTTTAACAAACAAAAAAAAAAAAAAAAACCTTAGAAAAAAATTGTATTTTTTTTTTTTTTTTTTTTTTTTTAAATATTGTTACTGATTAAATATGTATATAGGAAAACATAGAAGAAAGTCTTGTGGTGGCCACAACATACTAGTTTTTAATGAAATTCTACATACGTATTTACTCATAAAAACTGTAGTTTAACATCCCATTTGATTTATTAAATTTTAGTTTTATTGATTGAAGTACCGCATTTTTTGCTTTTAAATATTAAAAAAAAAAAAAAAAAAAAAAACTATCATAATATTCACTTCAAAGAAATTTCATGTACAATTATTTGTTGACTCAAGTACTCAATTTAAGGCGGTATTTGAAGAATGATATAAAATATTTCTAATTTAATGAGGAATTTAATTTCATATAGCAAAATTAAAGAAACAGAAGATCCAAAATAAAGTTTATCAAAGGATACCTTTTACATGAGTGTTAAGATTAAAAATCTCCTTAACTAAGATATTTTTCAAAGAAGTTCTTTAAAATTATCATTAACTGAAACAGAAATTCTGATTTTAAAAAAGTCATAGAAATGTACAAACATGCTTTAATCTTTATTTATATTCATACTTTACTATTCATTTATATACTGTCTGTTAGTGTAACGAAGTATTTAATTAGCTTTGTATTTTTGTTCTCAAGAACGGAGACGGACAAAATGTAAAACAACACTGTATGATTAAATTATATTTATTTTTTACTTTGAGAAAAATCAAAGATTGTAATTTAACTGTAAGCATCTTCCTTAGAGTTTTACGTAAAATAATAATAATAATAATAATAATAATAATAATAAATAAATAAAATAATAATATAAATAATAAATAAAAAGAATAAAAAATAAAAAAATAATAATCAACTATCCTTTTTAATATTAAAAATAATTTTTGTGAATTGAGGATGAGGAGAACTTGATCAACTTGAGGATGATGAGAATGGATAAAAAGATTATTACACAGCTGCATCATCAGAAAAAAAAAAAAAAAAAAAAAAAAAAACAATGTATGAAATATAAAAGTAAGTCGATTTCATTAAGAAATTTTATTTATTTATTTATTTTTTAAATTGTTGTTAAACTTGACAATAATTCCTACACTACTGATTTTTTTTAATATAAGGAAAACGTGCATATACATATAGCATATCTTCTCCCCATCTATTTCGCACACCAGGACATTACTAGGAAAAGGTGTAGTGAGTGCTAGTGAGTACGTGAGTGATAGTGATTGCTGATCTACAATATTTTGTGTATCTTGAAATTCATGCACAAAGAGGTTGTGGTGCCTAATAATGTTGTTTTTTTCCGCGTGATAATGATTGCTGCGCTGCCGATTTTCATATGGGTAACAACATAATTGCATTTATCAGTTTCACTTCATTGGTTGATTTTGCTTTATTTTTTTATTTCTGCCATGCAGAAATAAAAGTACGAAAAGGGATTTTTTAAAGATATTTGTATTCTGATATTTTCTTATATGATATTCATGTTTAATTTCCACAGGAGATAAAAAAGAAAAGAAAAAATAGAAATATGAAAGAAATTAAATACTTTTACGCTGCAGAAGTCTACATTTATATTTGATGCATGTTTAATTGCTTTCAAAGCTAATGTTTCACTATTTGATAATAAGTATTTTGTTTACATTCATCTTTTATATGAAAAAATGTGTTTTTAAAGCTGGCATCTTGAAACAGGAAGATTATAAAGACATCTCTCGGTAATTTATTAAAAAATTACAATGAAATCATATTAATTCTAAACAATGCTAATACATAAAAGTTTTCGTAAAGTTCATTTTGCTGAAATTAAACAATCGCCTGCATTAATATCACAATAGCCAAATTATTTTATTATTACATTATTAAACAATTAAATTATTTTATCCGACAGATAAGTTTGCTTTTAAGTTACCATGGATTAAATTGTTACCCTTGGCACTGTTGTGAATCCAAGCAATATACACTCCGCGACAAAAAGATAGGAACAGTGCATTATCAGACAAATCTTACACAATAAACGTTTAATTTAAATCGTATATTTAGTATGCATTTTAAGGATAAAACTGAATTATAAAAATAGCAAATTAGTGTATTTCCCTCGCGTCATAGTAGTTTATTCCTGAAATGTCATTAATTATGCACGACAAAAAGATAGGGACAACAACTTTCCTGCCGACGAAAGCATTTGATTGGTTAGAATTCTTATCGCAGTTACTTGTTTTTCGCATAAATGAAGTTGTTATCCTCAAAACCGGTTTGTCTCACTCTTTTCCGACATTAGATGTTAAGAATGGGACGCGATAAATGTTTGAGTGCAGTTGAACAAGGAAAAATTACCGTTTTGCGTAACGAAGGTTTAACCTATCGACAGATTGCTTCAAAAATAGGTCGAAGCATTAGTGTTATAGGGGAGAGTTGTCTAAAACGGGGACGGCGGGTCAAATGGGGACGTCCAGTTTCTCATTGATTAGTGCTGTTTTCTTTGAATCCAATAGTCTACGATAATTCTAATTCGGCTATATACAAGTTTGAATCTAGTTGTTGACATATTTAGCCGGTTCTGTTATTTTCTACAAAGTTTTCAATTTTTTTCGATTTTCATTTCGATTGTGGCCGTACACTCTATTGGATCTTATCAAGTGACCGTTGATCGTTCGAATTTGGTAAGTATGTTATGAATTCCTCTAGATTTAATTTACATTTTCACATATTGTTTTATAGTTTTGTCTGACACGTATGCATAGGGACGCCACGTTTTTAGCATACGTCATGGTCGGCTCAAATGGGGACATTGACGGTAGTCCAAAACGGGGTCGTCCCCATTTTGGACGCCATGGAAGTAGGATAAATTTACAATTGTTATTTCGTATTTAAAGTGTTTTAAAAGAGTACAAGTGCTTATTTATGTGTGTAATACATGTGTGGAGAGGACGAATAAGAGACAAGAAAATGGCTCATGCATCACCCTGGACGCTACGTGACAATTTACTAAGTAGAAAAACTTTCCGGAACTGCATTTTCAAGAGCAGCTACTGTGCAAAATGCTATGAATGGATTAAAAAAAAAACAGGCATATATCTCTTTAACAGAGTAGTGTTCCTTGAACATTTATTTGCGCCTTCAGAAACAATTGAAAAACCTGCTTGCAACTCTTTAGAGCCTCACTTAGCATCAAGGTGTGAAAACGTCACACCCCAACCTACCACTTCACCAGTTGGAATATCTCCAGATATAGAACCCCAGAAATGTGCAGTTTTTAACACTTCGCCTAATAATGCCTTTACCACAAGGAACTGAACGTTAGCAAAAAAAAGTGAATGATATGAGGAAAGGTAAAACTGTCATACTCACTTCATCACCTTACAAAGCAGAATTGAAAGCTGTAGAACAGGAGAAAAATGCAAAGCAGAATAAACAGAAAAGAAAATTGGTCAAGAAACCCACCGAACCTAATCCTAGGTATCCAAAAGAGAAGAAAATAAAAAAATTCAAGACCCAATATTATCATCTGATGAGGACACTTGTATTTTTTGTAATGAACTTTACATTGACTCGAAAGACAAAGAGGGGTAGATTCAATGTAGCAGCTATCGAAGTTGGGCACATGAAGTCTGTTCAAGTGTTGAAAAAAGCGATGTCAATTTCATATGTGAGGTCTGTGTTTGATTATTTTTTGTGTCATTCAAGTAACTGTTGAAAAAGATAACAAAATACTTTATCTGCATCTTGATTTTGCATCAACTTCACCTTTTCTTTGTAATCCAAGTTTTTCTAATAAAATTTCGCATTAGGACTTGAATTTACGTTACTTCTTATGAGTACCCCATTTTATCCAACCGGTTGTCCAAAACGGGGACTTTGCACATTTTTCAGAAAAATGTTTTTTCTGCCTATACAAATGATAATTTTTTAAAAATAACTTTGCCATCCGATAGTCCAAGACATGCCCTATTCAGGAAATGCTTTGCCAAATTTTTCTTATTTATAGATTTTTTTTTACGGACAGAGATATGTTAACGTCCCCGTTTTGGGCAACTTTCCCCTATGTAATTTTTTAGAAGATACTGCTAATTATGGGAAAAAGAAGTCTCCTGGACGACCTTCCGTATTGAACACACGTATGAAAAGAGTCATTTTAGAGTTGCTTCGAATTCTGCATTGTCTGCTTGAGAGATAGCTGAAGAAGCCGGTGTTAAAACGAATTTGCGGAATGTTTAAAGACTTTTAAAGAGTTGTCCAACCATTAAATATAAGAAAATAAAGAGGAAACCACCTTTAACTGAATTGCTCAAGAAAGCCAGACTAGATTTTGCAAGAAAACATATGCCGTGGACTAACGAATGGAAAAGAGTTAGTTTCTCTGACGGAAAAAAAAAAAAATAACTTGGATGGGCCAGACGGCTGGGATTACTATTATCACGATCTGCGTAAAGAGCAACGTATTCTTTCACGACGACAAATAGCTGGTGGCTCTGTCATGATCTGAGCAGCGATTGGTATCAATGGGAAAACTGGTATAATTGTCCTTCCGTACAAATTAAATGCGAAAACGTATCTTGATCTTTTACAAAGACATTTATTACCGAAGGCTCCCATCATAGCTTCCTGTAATTTTATATTTCAACAGGACAACGCCGCTGTTCACGCGGCCAATGCTGTAAAAACATGGTTTTCTAAAAAGAAAATTACAATTCTTGACTGGACAGCTAGATCTCCTGACCTAAATATAATAGAAAATCTTTGGGGCTACCTCGCAAGAGAAGTTTATAAAAACCGTCGACAATTTTCTACAACAGCATAATTTAAACAAGCCATTACAGAAGAATGGGAGAAAATTCCTCAAAAGTATATCGAAAAATGATTTGACAGTTTACCTGATAGAATTTTTGAGGTTATCAAGGTGAATGGAAAATCACTCATTTTTACTTTTTCTACGTTATTTCCTATGTTCCTATCTTTTTGTCGCTCATGAAAAACCCAAAGACGTGTAAGACTTATTTATTTACGAAATAAAAATTGTTATATCTTCTATAAATATTTAGTATGTTTTTGATAATAATAAATAATCAGCTCAATTTAGATAATGCTATTTTATGAAAAATTAAAAAAAAACTTTTGTACCTATCTTTTTGTCGCGGAGTGTAGTCAAACAAACAACGCACTGACCTCTGTTTTCAGAATATGCTGCTTGTTCGTAATAGTACTTGAAAGTACGATTAGATATTACTAAAGGAGAGTTACTGGGATATTGTATAATGTACGCAAGAAGATCAATTGTTGCATCTCTCGTTGCAAGAAAGGAGATACCTCTTTCATTTCTACATTTAAAAGCGTTGCGACACACAACATTTTCAAATAAATAATATAGTTGCTATAAGTTATTCTCTAAATTTACCTTTAATCGATACATCAGAACTATACCTAATGATTCATAAGTCTTAAGTACAGGGTGTCCGAATTAAATGTTCCTAGTTTTTAGAAGCCGCCATACTTAACAGAAAGTTTAAAAGCATTAGAAAAATATAAAAATAGATAACAGGAGTCATACAGTTTCTTGAAAAAAGTCAGTGAATTTACACGTGGACTCCTTTGATAACCCTGAGGATACCTATCCGGTAGTCTAGTTCCAGCGATTTTCACTGTAGCAGTTTCATAGTTACAGTGGCGAAAATAGTGGTTATTGAGGAACGGAAATCTTCAACATCTCTTGGAATATACCAAAGAATTGCCTTTGGGAAAAGAATTGCATAAATGCTGCATTTGGGGTATTGCTTAAATTTGCAATATGTCCGGGTAAATATTTACTGTCATAGAAGACTCAGCAAAGAAAAATGGTCCCGTGGCTGAATCATGTGAAAGAGTACATCACACGTATATTTCTGAACTATTTCTTCCTACTTCTGTATTAAAGGAGGATTTTCTGAACCGCAAAATCTGCAGTTATCTTATTCACATGGTTTCTTATATGAAATGTTGTTTCATCTAAAACAAGAAGTGAATTCAAATATCATCTTCATTTTCGATGCCATATAGATACTCCACAGCAAATGTGATGCGCTGAGGCCCATTACTTAGTTATAATTGGTACGTACAAGAGCACGTGCATAGTATGCGTAAAAAAAAAATTGGAGTGGTATAGTGTTCGGGTTAATTCGAATTATCTACTCTGAGACTAAAGGGGAATGCCTTTTGGTCTGGGGTCTTTCTACGGGGTCCTATCCCGTATTTACTCGAATTTCGAAAAAAAAAAATTAAAATAAAAATAAACACGGAATAAATCTCTGAAGGGCTAGGTCAACGAACTCGACCTGAAATCGAATAAGGTATTTCCTTGTTCCTTATTTGAACTTCTAGAGGAGAAGTTCTGGACTACTGGTGGGGTAAATAAAAATTGTCTTGAAAATTTAAGAATTAAGCAACCAATTTTGCTTAATACCGGCAACGTATCGCTGATAGGTTTTTATTAATTGGCTATTGAAATTCAGATACCCTGTTTTTTTAATACTCATATTATTTAAAGGAATTGGTATGTTTTATTGCTGTTTGAGAAAAAACACATTCTCTCGAAGAAGGATTTTATTTATTTATTTTTTTTTTTTAATAAAGAAAACATTTAGTTTAAATATTTGCAACAGGAAAAGACGAAAACATGCAAAAACAGAAAGTATGTAAGTAATAAATCATTGACCTCTAAAGTTAAGGATGTGTGATTAAAAACTGATTTTATATTTTTAATGTTACTTTCGGCTTATGTTCAAAAATTTTAGACTCAATGTAAACATGGGAAGCAGATATTGGTGAAGATATTTTACCCCAGCCATGAATTACGAAAAATAAAGTAGGACATAGAACAAACTAGAGAAAATTTCAAATGGTGATGTATGGGGATGATCTACCAATAGAAGTTTCCTAATTTTGTTGATCTCCTTGTAAATATTTCGTTGCATAAAAGTAAGTGTATCTCATCTGTAAATTCTATGATTTCTTGCTTGCAGAGTCCTCTAAAGGTTGAAATCTAAATATTTTTTTCTTTTACTAAAAAACCTCTCCCTTCGTGTGAAAGTCTTTTGCGCAAATCGTATTGAAATGTAACTATTCCTCCAATTCTTACGAATTTTTAAAGCATTTGCGGAATTTATGGCCACTCTATTCATAAAAATATATTTTTAAAATCTTTACTGTACAAAGAATAAAAATAAATTAATAATTAGATAGAGAAATAAAAAAGATTACACAGGACATTAATAATTTTTAAAAAAATATTTAGTGTTTACTCAGAAACGCCTTACTCAGAAAACGATGAATTTATGTTAGACACAGTACGAATAACATATCGAGTAAATGCATTAGAAATATTTCCCCTCTTCGTGAAAAGAAAAATGTCGATTTCTCATTAGAAACATCTGAAGAAAATTCATTTTTAAAAGCAGGATTTCTATGACGTACTCTTTCAGATTACAAAATTTCAGTTATGATATCTTAAAAAAGAGTTTTCTGAGAAAGATTCTATTTCAGAAGATTATTTTTTCAGTAACATTTCAATAAGAAGTTACGAAGAAAATCTTTATAAAAGGAAGTTATTTCTGCAAGAAAATATCAATATAGCAATAATTTCTTTCTAAAAATATTTTTATATATATATATATATATATATATATATATATATATATATATATATATATATATATATATATATATGATGATACTTTTTTTAGAATAATTAAAAATTTCATTTCTATGCAAAAATCTTACTTTTATACATTTTTATCTCTACCAATAACAGAATTCTTAATTGCTTTTGTGATCACGGGTTAAAAAAATGCAAATGAAATATGCCTTTTTTATAGTCATATCATCAATACAAAATATATTGTATAATACACTTATGAAAAGATTGAAGATGATGATGAAAATGATTATATTTTAATTTTCAGATCCGGCAGCATAAAACTAAAAAGAAACATATAACAATATTTTAAAGAGCAATAAAGAGAAAAAATATGCAACAGTAAATTTTATTCTGAAAGGTTGCTTTTTACACTATATAAGGCCATTTTTATCCGTAAACTTACATTAATGAAATTAAGTAGTATAATTAAATCAAACGTTTTAAGCAATAAGTATACAACCAACAAAAAGTACTGAAAAATAAAATATATTTTTTTCTTCCAGGTCAATTTTTAAAGAACAAAGCCGTAATTAAAGCTATCTCATTTCTCCATTGATCTGTAACTTTTTAAAAATTTTCCTGATTTAAAGTTCGTAATGTATAGATGCTTTTCATAGTTTTAAATATTTTTAAAAAATATTTCTTAGAATTTGGGATTAGAATTATTTGTAGATTAAAATGTCCACTATCTGAGTAATATAGTAATTTTAGGGGTGGAAATCTGTCACAGGATTGACATCAATACTTGCGATATTAATTTATTGTTATTTTTAATTGCAGAAAATTATTATAAAAGGGTTTTTATGTGAAAATAAGTGAGTGAAAGCTGCACCAGACTTCCCTCCCTGAAATTGTGAATAATAGGTTTAAAAGGGGATACGATTTACATAAATGTTATGCTATTTTCAGTTTTACAAGATTTTAAAACAAAAGCTATTGGATGGTTATGCCACTACTCAACTATTCAACTTATTACACTTTGATAAATCTTTATGTATACACAGGATGACATAATTTTTTATACCGTTCAAACAATCGCTACGAAATTTGGTACACTTCTTATTCAAGACAACATCTAGTTAGTGCAATATGTTTTAAATTAATCGGATAATTGGCTCAAAATTTATTAAACAGAAGCCATTCTTAATTTTAAAATTCTTTAAAAAGAAACGCAAGTTAATGGGGGGAAAAAAACACTTTTTTTTTTTTTTTTTTTTTTTTTTTTTTTTTTTTTTAAAGTACGGAGGACTATTAGTCTCACAACGAGAGGGCACGACATGGCACATTAAGATCAGGGCGAAACTGCGCAGGATTGTAGTATGCTATGAAGGTAACAACATAGTAAAGCAGTAGCACCCACTAGACACAAAATTTCGAGGAAAAAGCGTTTAAAGTTTCAGTATCTTTAAATACAAGTTATTTCGAAATTTAGGTAGCGTTCCAGTGGCGTGGTCAGTAGCGTAATTGGTTCACGCGGAGGGCCCGGGTTCAATGCTACCGACGGCAATGTTTTTTTTTTCTTCTAATTTTATTTATTTAATCTAAACATTTAATTTTCTGTTACTTTCTCTTATAATTCAATTCAAAATTTTAAAATTTTAATAAACGATTTAAATTTCTTGAACTTAAAAAAGAAAAAAAAGAAACATGTATGTTTTAAAATATTGCGAAAAAAAAAAAAACTAAATAAATAAATAATTTTTTCAACTATATTGTTTTAACTATGAAATAAAGTAAAAATAAAGCAGAACTTTTAAAAAATCTAAGCATTTTATCTCATTTTAGGTGCATTTAAAACAATGCTAAACTTTGTTTTTAAAATTTCAGGAAACAAAATACAGAGAAATTATAATTTTAATTATACGTATAATTATGACCCAAACAAATTAACTAATTACTTTTCCAATCATTACAGCTTCTTGAAAAATTATAATACGGGATTCCAATTATATAAAATTATATATTACAGACAAAGAAATACCCGAAATATACATCATCTTTAAATGTAGATTTTAAATATTAATCAACATACGTTTTTCTTCGATAATCTGTTTTTTTTTTTCTTCTGTGCACGGAATAAAATTCAGCTGCTCTCTAACATTAACAACCTCAAAACAGTTAAGTAATTCACACATATTAAAACCATACCAGGAAGTTTAAACCAAGATTTAAACACACCTGCTGTTTTACACTTCTGTTTATTTTTTAATAATTTATTTATTTATTTATTTGTCTATTTTTTTCTTTATTTTTATATTTGTTATTCAGGATTTTGTTTGTACATTTATCTTTTTTTATTTTATTTTTTTTATTTTATTTGTTTATTTCACCCATTTACTTATTTTGCTATTAAAGCTGCATTTGAACGATCGCAAGGACGAAATTGTAAAATTTAATCTTTTGAATAATTAAACCTGAACTTTTAAAAATTTAATGAACAGTAATTATTGAATTTTTGTGATTTAAAAAATATGTAGGTTATATAGTTATAATTTTATGTAAGTAGTATTTAATATTTTCTATAACTTAAAAAATAAATTTTAGCTTGTTTTAATTATAAAATAAAGCAAAAATAAAATAAAATGCTTAGATAAATAAATATATATGCATATATATATATATTTTAAACAAAAGGCTGTCTTTATTTTTGCTTTATTTTATAATTAAAACAAAGCTAAAATTTATTTTTTAAGTTAAAATTTTAAAACCTACATTTTTTTTTTTAAGTTCAAGAAAAAAAGGTAATTATTATTATTATTTTTTTTTAATTTTAAAATTTTGAATTGAATTTTAAGAGAAAGTAACAGTAAAATAAAAATGTTTACATTAAACAAATAAAAGGGTGAAAAAATATTCCCGTCGGTACCATTGAGACCGGACCATCCGCATTTATTCTACTGACCACGCCACTGGAACATTGTCTGAACTGCAAAATAACTTGTAGTTAAAGATTACTGAAACTTTAAACACTTTTTTCTCGAAATACTGTGGCTAGTGGGTGCTACTGCTTTAATACGTCGTTACCTTCACAGTATACTACAATCCTGCGCAATTTCATTCCGATCTGAATTTTCCATGTCGTGAGCTCTCCTTGTCACACTGTTAAAAATTTCAGCAGAAAACTCTGTGTAATCTATTATCTTAAGTCTTACGTAAAATTACAGAGAAAAATAAATAGAGATGTTAAAAAACTTTATACATTGATTTTAATAACTAATATTAATTTAATTAATTATTGGTGAGAATATATTTCGGACCTAGAATGCTTTTTTAAAGTAGAAACAGTCATTTTTAATTTTAATTAAATAATTAAATAATAAAACTAGGTAAAAATACAGAATAAAGATTGAGAATCTCAATTATTCACTTTTAACTAAGAATTGCTGTAAATTTACAGAGACTGGATAAATATTTAGATTAAATTTACAGAAATTTTTAACAGTGCAATCTATGGATTTTTACGATACCAGTTTTACGATAGTTGGACATTTATCGAAATCGAAAATTTATCGAAAATATAATTGAATAATTTGAAAGCGATGTTGTAATTTGGGGAAAAAAAAAATAATAATAATAGTCCTCCATACTAAACTAAATTCTGCTTTTACCAGAATTTCATTAAAATCTTTTTTTTTTTTTTTTTTTTTTTTTTTTTTGAGAGGGGAAGTGTGAGAAGGTCGAAATGTTTATATTTTATTAATACTTTACGTCAAAGCCGCTAGTAGGAAATGCTGATCGTCTGCTTTTAATTTTGTTATTTATTTATTTATTTTTTGCTAGAGACACTCGAGCTACTTCGGTATTGAAATAAAATTTCGCCAAGGAAGTCTTGTACTAATTCTGCTACATTTCTTTAACACGATTTTTCTGAATTATATTTTAAATATTTTAGCTTGATGAGAGAGGGGAAAAAAGAAATGTTCTAACTATACAAAAGTGTAAAGAAGTAAATGAAGAAGTAAAATAAAATAAAGAACTTTTTAATTTAATTAAATTATTTAATTAATTACTTTATTTATTTTACCTTAAAATACGTTCATTTCTTAAAATTTCGTTTTGAAGTTTCATCGCAATTTTAATTTAATATTTTTAACTTGTTGCCAAAGAAAAAAACATCCTGACAGGTGAAACACAGCAAATAAAGTCAACGTTCATATAAAGTAATAGTCCTGTTGCACTAAATACAGACTTATTGAATATCAGTGTTGATACCTAAGAAAGAAATTTTATGTAAATTCTTTTGATTTATATGACTTTAACACATCCCTCCAATGTCGAAGAACAATGAAACATGAAAGAAACTCACACAAAAATAATAAACAGAAGTGTTACAAATTTAAACTGTCAGTATGTGGCACTGTAAATTTCAAACTAAAGAAACTATTTCAATGCGGATTATTTTATTTTATTTCATTTTACTTTTTTTGCTTTAGGTAAAATTGAAATTAGGGAATAAAAAATGCTCGTGGATATAAAATGGAGCAGCATAATTTAATTTATTTTATAGCGATGCCATTGATAAAAAAAACAATTACTTTATCCATTTTCTTTTTAATAATAAGCAGAACAGAAAAATAGGAAAACGGATAATATTTTTCCTGGGGACTTTGTAAGATGAATTCTGAAATGAATGTTATGTTATTATTTTAGAAGAACAAATAAGTCAATTTTGTATCAAGTAGGATATCTGACAACATCCAGCATTTTGTGTCTTTATTTAAACTGACAAGATCTTACGATTGACCATTACCAAAGATGGCGACGATAACGGATAATGTTGTAAAACGTGTAATAATTGAACCGTTGCTACGGATTGTAACAAAAGTACCACATGAATTTCTGTGGAAGTATAGACTAAATAAAATCTTTTTGTAAAAAAATAGAACCGACTCCAAAAAGCAACTACTATTCAAAAAAAAAAAAAAGTATGAAATGAAACTAAATTGCGCCTAAATGTGTAAAATAATTTCCTTCGCCAAACAACCTATAACACTACAATTAATCATAACTTTTGAAGTCGGCGCAAAATTAAATAAAATTTAAATAGTTTTTAAAGTTTCGTTTTTAGATCGGTAGCAACAAATGCTGTCGTCTCGAATGATCCATTTTCATGTTTCCTTTATTATTTTATCGCTGTATACAATTGGTACATTGGTAGCATCTACACAGAACAGTGAACATTCTTCACAATGCAGTAATTATGTTTCTACGAAGTTAGAGTTTCCTTTGCAAATTTGGTATAACTTTGATAACTATCATCCTTGGTGGCTTTCGGATTTGGCGTTCAAAACGTATTGCAAAAATATACACGCAAGATGTATATTTTCATAATATATTTTATACGAAGTATTGTTTCATATTATTGATTACACTCTTAATATACCTTATCAAATTAATCATGATATCCCAAAGAAATTAAATATGTTTGCCAGATAATTTTGCGATTTTTCTTTCACCAAGGACGTCAGATACCAGCATCTTCGCCAATTTTTGCTGCTTACGAAATCTTATTTGTTTTCTTAAATCAAAATAGTTTTCGGCTGCGTTTTGCAGGTGATAATGTGAGATGTGTATTTTGAATAGGATTTGATTTTTGTATTGAATAAAGGTATGAATTTTTATTTAATTTTGCGCCGACTTCAAAAGTTATGATTAATTGTAGTGTTATAGGTTGTTTTGGCGAAGGAAATTATTTTATACATTTAGGTGCAATTTAGTTTCATTTCATACATCTTTTTTTTTTTTTAATAGTATTTGCTTTTTGGAGTCGGTTCTATTTTTTTACAAACAGATTTTATTTTTCTCTTTTCAGTGAAAACTTATTCATATAGCAGAACATCAAAAGACGTTCGACGGCAGTTTCACAAATCACAACTTCCACGAAAAGTAACATAACTCAAAAAATGGTTTATGTGACTGAAAAATACATGAAATGCACCCAATGTGAACAAAAAAGTTACATCTCCATCTAGAAAGCTATCCACTCGAGAGACAGTTGTGCCAGTTTTATTCTAGTCAAGTTATTTTCAAATTGATTTTTCTCAAATGCTGCATTTTTAAGTTGTGTCGCTTTTCTTGCCTTTATCGGATATGAACAAAAAACTATCTATTGAATGAACATACGTTAAGTTAAAAGTCTTTAGAAATGTAAAGAACGGATACACTGTATTCGTAACCAAAAATTCTGTTAGGCATATAAATTGAACTTTACAGTGAATACGTTGCATGTGTTCAGCAGTTAAAGTGAGAATAGACTTTTGTGAGTATCCTGGAATTTGTTTATATCTTAATGAAATCATAATGAAGCCTATTTCAGGCCAAGATCATTACGACAACAAAGAAAGTATTAACATTAAATTATCTCTTACGAAGTTATAAGCTAACAAATTTCAACAACAACAACAATGAGAAAAATGGTTTGTATTGAGAACCTCTTCCTTTATGAAGTCGGTTTAAAATGTCTATGCGTTAATCGATGTAACCGCTTAGGCTTACAATAACCATACTTCGAATTTTACATAGCATAAATGTCACCCGCTACGCTACAACATATGCAATGTCGTTCAAGTGTGCACAAAATAGGAGATTGTGAACAAACAAATGCACGTTTTAAGCGTTCTGTTTTTAGCATTAACGTCTAAACTACCTTTTCGTACTAAATCGATGATGTTCTGCAATTTTATAATTAACTTCTTTCCCCTTTCTTTAACTGTTTCCGAGATAGGAACGCTAACTCCACTGTTTCCCATCAGGTGGCGCTGTAGGTGGTTTAATCGCGAAGCACATATCCACTTTACTATACCTACATACCACTTTTATGACTATAGCTGCAGCTGTTCAGCAGTTAAAAGAGTCGGGACTGACTGTTTTGGGCACCCTGTGCCTGTATTTTCTTTTCATCGTAAATATATTGCAATGGGACCTATTTCAGACCAAGACCTTCAGAATAAAACAAAAAGTACAAAATCGGATTATCTGTTCAGAAGTTATGAGCTAACAAACAAAAATAAAAACAAAAAAACATACGGTTTGAATTGAGAACCTCCTCCTTTTTGAAGTCGGTTAATTAGAGCATCTCTTACGAAGTTATAAGCTTACATACACCAACAACAACACATAGCTCGAATTAAGAACACCCTCTTTTCTGAAGTTGGTTGAAAACGACTTTGCGCTATTCGATGTGACCGCTTACACTAACAGTACTTTGAACCACAGAGTATACATGTCATCCGCTGCGCTGCAAAGTGTGCAACGTAGTTCAAGTGTGCACAGTGTAGGAAATTGCGAAGAAACAACTGCACGTTTTAAGCGTTCTATTTTTAGCAATAATGTCTAAAATCTGTCTTTTCGTAATAAATCAATGATGCTCTACAACTTCGTAATTAACTTTTCTCCCGTCTTGAACCGTTTTTGAGATAGGGGCGCTGATTCCGCTGTTTTTCACCACACGACGTTTTATTTTCTTTAGATTGTAAAGATATCACAATGGGACCTAATTCAGACCGAGATCTTTACAACAAAACAAAAAGTATGAAGTAACCGTATTTTGAATTATATAACGTATGTCTCACTAGCTACGCTACAACGTGTGCAATGTAGATCAAGTGTGCATAGTGTAAGAAATTGCGAACAAACAAATGCACGTTTTTAGAATTGTATTTTTAGCATCAATGTCTAAACTATCTTTTCGTACCAAATCGATGATGTCCTGCAATTTTATAATTCACTTTTCCCCTTGTCTTGAACCGTTTCCGAGATAGGAACGCTAGCATGAATGTCTAAACTATCTTTTTGTACAAAATCGATGATACTTTTCAACTTTGTAATTCCCTTTTTCCTCTAAAATCGTTTTCGAGATAGTAACACTAACTCCCCTATTTTCCACCAGGTGGCGCTGCAAGCGGTTTAACCTTGTACTGCTTGGCCACTTTTCTATACTTACATACCATTTTTAACACTATAGCTGCAGCCGTTTAGCAGTTAAAAGAGTTGGGACTGAATTTTTTGGTCACCCTGTATTTTCTTTAGATTGTAAAGATATTACAATGGGACCTATTTCAGACCAAGACCTTTTCAACAAAACAAAAATTGTCAAAATCGGAGCATCCGTTCAGAAGTTATGAGCTAACAAACATAAAAAAAACATACGGTTTGAATTGAGAACCTTCCTTCTTTTTTGAAGTCGGTTAAATAAAAAAGTCCTATTGTACTAAATTAAATTCTCTTTAGTACAGAATTTTATATGTGTTACTGAGAGAACAAAAAAAAAAAAAAAAAAAAAAGCTTCATTTACGTACTTATTTATTTTATTTTTTTTCTCTGTACAATAGCAATTACTACTACGCCCATATGCCTGCTTCGTATGCATTAAAACAAAGAAAACATAACTGGATGCAGCTATCTCGTCAAGCATTAAGCTGAAAATGCATGAAATATGACATTCGGAAAATGGTCGTAAAACAACATTCTTTCAAAAAATCAAAAAACATCTCTCCCTCTCCAATACGATATAAGTGCCGATCCAATATTAAACAGGGACGAGTAGCCGTCGCGTAAACAAAATTCCGATACAATAGGTTGTTAAAAATGTGTGGATATCCTCAAATCGGGTCGCAAATCTATAATTTTCGGAATGGGTGTACTATATCGAAGGTTAACCAAATGTGGCTTAACACTTTCTTGACTCGATTCCTCAACTGTGAGTTTCGAAAAGACTGCAACGTTTGCAGTGAAACCTGGACGAGACTATTAGCAATCTGGAATGCATTAAGTAAAGAAACTTGCATCCGCTGTTATTGAACAAACAACAGCAGTTTTACATGATAGTTGTGCAATATCTCGGTATTTGGACATTTCAGTGTGGATTAGTTGAGTTAATGCATAGCTGTCAATCGTTCCGATTATTAAGTACTGGAATTTTTTTATAGAAATGTTCACCTTCCCACATAGCAATTTCAATTTGCAGCGAAATTGCAGCAGTCTTGCTTTTTAAGCCAACAAACTTGCAGCAAGTTTAGCGTGACAAGCTTGTAAGTTCATAACAAGATTGAAGCAAGTTAACGCAAACTCCGAAGTCACCATACGCCAAGTTTGCAGCAAACTTGTCTTGCAAGTTGCACTCTTAATGTATCAAATTTGCTGCAAATTCGTTCCAAACTAGTAGAAAAGTTAGCTTTGTCGTATCAAGAGTACTGCAAATTCATTGCAATAGGCAAGCTTGTCATGTCACACCAACTGACAATGCATTGTAAACTCTGATTTTTATCCCGTCACACTATCTGCAAATACACATAGAAACATGTAATTATAACTTGTATTTCATATAAGACTTGTTAACACGAGACTCCGAATATTTTGGAAGCCCCCGCAGACAGACAATATCACGCTTCTTCCTCCAGTAAGCACCATAAGCAAGAAAACGTCGCGAAACCGCTTCAGTATTAGTCTTCAAATAATAGAATTTCAAATACTTACATAGCAATTTTAGTTTGCAGGAAAAACGATGTGAAAGGGGAAAAAACAAATATTAATTAAAACGAAAGATAGATTTATGCTCTGTCTACTTTGCGGCAATTTCACGGCAAATTTGTCATGGTAAGATAATATAAAGAAAAATCAAACTTGCTGCAAATGTGATTGTTATGTGGGTTATTTAATCATGGAAAATTGCTATAAAGTTTAAAGAATTTCTATTTAAAATTACCAGTATTCAGAAATTGGAATGGTTGTAAGTTATGATTAATTTATCAGTTCTCCACTATCGAAACTGTTCTGGGCAATATTTGATCCGCGCAAAAGGAGGTGGAATTTGCATTGTTTCATTTGATTTGAGAAGATAGACGGTTCAAATAGCAGCCTGGAAATACAAACAAGTGCCTGCTTTTCTTTTCTAAATAAATTTGACTAAAGATGTATATGCACAATACATATTTTTAAAATTACATAGGCACAGAAATGACAGATATCATTTTATGATAAGGACAATAAATGAAGGATATACAGATCAACGTTACGTTCATTATTAGAGTGGGGGGGGGGGGGGTTCATAAATTTTCATTAATCAATGGTACCTCGAAAAAAAAAAAAAGATTCCGTAGTGTTGTTAGTCCCGCCCTTTTTTTCACACCAGTAAATTTTTGGGGTAATATTCTCCAAATGCAATTACGATTGGATAAGTAGGAAAATGCTCTTGAAAGATACTGGTGTGAAAAAGAAGGCGGGGTTAGCAATACTATGGACTATTATTTAGCATGTAGGCAAGTATGCACTAAATGTCTTTATACGTTTTAAGATATCAGATCATCAGATATCGGATCACTGTTACTTAATATTTACTGAAAAAATATCATCACCATTTGAGTAGCATGATTCAGTCCATTGCAGTTTCTTATTTAAGAAAAGTGTATTTATTGAAAAGAAATTTTACAAAAACACATGCAAATATTTAGATACATTTTAGAAATTATTTTAAAGAAAGATAAGAGTGTGTTTAGATTACTTATTTACTTAATATAGTTTGTGTTAAAATAACATTGTTTTGATCGTTACATTTGGAGAAAACAAAATGTAAAATATTTCCATCTGAACAAGTTCTGTTTATTTAAAAAAAATTATTAAACCAGTATTAGTTTCCGATGAAAAAATTATCAGACAATCATTACTTTACCGTGCCTACTCACTGTTTTCTGTTAAAATCAACTGAAAATAAGTTATAATTTTTTCTGGTGTTACATTTTAAACCAGTTAACGTTTTGGATGTCCAAAATTTACCCTTTTAGTCCAAAATAATAAAATTTTAAGATATTTATACAAATCTTTTACAATAAATTGTATCAATTCTTGTCTTTAAATAGAATTAGAATTCAAGTTAAAAAAATTCAAGTCAATGAGAATTACTATTAAAGCTTAAAGTTATGGTGTGTATTCTATGCCCACCTTTTAATAACTGCCCGCGAAGACCTTTAGTTAAACTAATATTTTATGAGTAATGCTGGTCAGCCATAAACTAGGATAGCTCAGTTGGTAGAGCGTTAGGACATTTGCCTATTCCTCCCAGACAGAGCCTGATTAAGAGGGAAGCACACATTATTTATACTTACACCGTTATTTTTTAACAAATACTTTCCTCCTATAATAAACAGAAAATTCTCATAAAAAATTATTTTAAAAGAATTCTGGTGTCTAATAACTGTGAGTAAATTGGATTGTTTTACACCGTTCATTTTTTATAAAAAAATATTTCCTCGTCAAAGCGTGGAATTTCTATGACATGAAGTAAAAAATAATTGTAAAAATATTCCGGTGACAGCGGAGATAATGTGTGCTTCCCCCTTAATCAGGCTCTGCTCCCAGATTCGAATCACGGTTGGAAAAGTTTGTGCCCTTCTTCAAATTAATTCGACCAATCTTTAAAAATAATGGTTGAGGTTATCATCCCAACTATACGAACTTCATCAAGCTTTTATTAAAAATGTTGTCTTCTGTTATTAAATTGTTATAACGGTAAAATAAGTGGTTGTAGGACTATAGCAGTAGCTGCAAATGAATAATTAAATAACAAATTCTTAACAGCAATTAGAAAATGCAAAGTTCCGAATTTAATTTTGTTCTTTGCTATCATTATAACTAGCCAAAAAGCTTTACCTTTTTATGCGTAGAAAAGTTCAAAAAAAAAAAATTACTATTTGGGAACAGTGTAGTTTAAAAAACATAAAATTTGGCAATTATGGCTTTATGCATAGGTTAAATTGAGATACTAACTAGAGCATTTGCAATTGTTTAAATCACAGTCTATCTTAATGACGTTATATATATGGCATAAAAGAAATCTTCTAAATATAATAATTAACCTTCTAATATATTATGCAATATATTATAATATAACCTTCTAAATATAGTATGCAAACATTTATTTCTATAGAAAATAACTGAAAAATAGTCAGTTAATTTGTGTAAGGACAAAAGTTTGAAATCTAACA
Source organism: Salticus scenicus (assembly GCA_963930645.1). NCBI lineage: Eukaryota > Metazoa > Arthropoda > Arachnida > Araneae > Salticidae > Salticus > Salticus scenicus. The sequence goes on from OZ005651.1 coordinate 231,174,450, forward strand.
TCTTTTGCCGATTTTGAGATAAATAATTAACCCATTGTGAAAGGCGTGAAATTCTAAATGATTTTCAATACTATGCCGTTAGACTAGAACTGTTTCTTTCGATTTGTAAGCCTTCGAATGTCAAGTTGTATTAATGATACAGAATTACGTCCTATCATTCGTTTGTTTATTACTTATTATAGCAGAAAAATTATTCCGTTTCATAAGTGCAGTATAATTTATTTTGTAAATATTGTAATAATAAATAAATTTTGTCAGTTATTTATAGGAAATGTGTAGAAACCACTTATTGATTATTGAGATTTTTAAAAGGAGTAATAAGCTTATGTTTATGATAAACTGCTTGTAAATTATTTTATAATTAAGTTACTCTTTTAAAACAACGAAATCCTGCTATTCAGCGATTTCCTTTCTCATAAGTATATATCTTTATATATATATTTCTTTTGTGCGTGTGTATGTCACTGAACTCCTCCTAAACGGCTGGACTGAGTTTAATGAAATTTTTTGTGTGTCTTCAGGTGGATTCGAGAATGGTTTAGATTTACAAATGAAAGTTGTAACTTAATTAGTTCTTTCTTAATTAATTTTTAACCAACTCTTTCAACAACTTTTCCACCTAGATGGCGTGAGTTGTCGTAAACACGATGTCAGAATTTATTTAATGTTGAAATGAATAATATTATAGTTTTAAAAAAATAAAGAACACGCTTTTATAGAAATGTGAACTAAAAAGCACGAAATATCTATCTTAGTATTAAAATTCAGGGTAAGAGAAAATCGTGTGAGTGACACACCGTAATATTTACATACATTTAAATCTTTAATTAAAATAACTTAGAATTAACAAAAACCATTTTTAAAAAATCTCCCCTAACGGGGATCGAACGCTGGACCTTTAGATTCGTAGCGCGGCGCCTTACCTCGACGCCGCATCGTTCACGTAGGGAAAGTATTTTTTTTACAATATAAATTTTTTGTTTGCTCCCAGAGAAGTTACAAACAAACATACATACATACATACATACAGGTGAAGCTAATAAAAGCGTGTTAAAAATGAATTTTTAACCGTATCTTACGAAGCGTTTAAAATATTTTTTCAAAATTAATATTTTTAGAATCGTAACCGTATCTTACGAAGTGTTTAAAATATTTTTTTCAAAGTTAATATTTTAGAATCGTAAACACGATGTCAGAACTTATTTAATGTTGAAATGAAAAATGAATTTTTAACCGTAAGTGTTTAAAATATTTTTCAACGTTAATATTGTTAAAATGTTAAAATTAGTTAAAATGGTATATTCTTTTAAGAAATTCGTCAATATCCGACGGAGTTATTTTATGTTAAAATGAAAAATGAATTTTTAGGCCATTATTATTTGTGGAGATGGAAAATGTACTAAAAGTTTTCCGAAAAATTTCACGATCACAAATGTTGACGGATATCCAATATATCGTCGAAGAATTCCCGATAATGGCGGACAATCTTATCATCTATGGCGGTCATCTATGTCAACAACATAGATACTGACATTGATAACCGATGGGTGGTCCCATATTCGCCTCTGCTGAGCAAAACATTCAATGCTCATATTAATGTTCAGTTCTGCAGTTCAGTGAAGAGCATCAAATACATTTGCAATTATGTGAATAAAGGCAGTGATATGGCTGTATTTCGAGTTGAAAATACCAATGTGAATGCTCCAATGTGAATAACAACGATGAAATAACACTTTACCAAACTGGCCGGTACGTGAGCTCCAATGAAGCTGTTTGGCGTATCTTTGGTTTCCCAATTCATGAACGGGATCCAGCAGTTCTTCATTTAGCCGTCCATCTTGAAAATGGCCAGCGCGTATATTTCACGAGCGAGACAGCGATTGATCGTGCTATAAATCCACCAAAAACTACACTCACCGAATTTTTTGAATTGTGTAATCGTGCGGATGCTTTTGGTGCTTTTGCACGGACATTACTCTATTCAGAAGTACCACGCTATTTCACATGGGCTCCAACAAAAAAATGGATGCCCCGCAAGCAAGGCACGCCGATTGATGCATGTCCCGGTTTATTCAAATCAAACACCTTGGAACGAGTATTTACGGTCAATCCAAGGCAGACTGAGTGCTTTTATCTTCGACTGTTATTAGTTAATGTCATCGGCCCTTTGTCATTTCAAGATTTACGTAAAGTGAATGGACAACAGTATCCAACGTATAAAGATGCATGCCTTGCACTCGGCTTGCTGGAAGACGACAACCAGTGGGAGTGTATGCTTGCTGAAGTAGGACTGAACTGTACAGCAAAACAAATTCGTCTACTATTCGCTATAGTGTTGACTACATGTTTCTCGGCCCGAGCAGAGACATTATGGGATAATCATAAAGATTCAATGACTAGTGATATTATTGCATCAACATCGTTCACGGTGCAACGATCTAACGATAGTATTCAGTGACGCTATGTACAATGAAGCATTGATTGCTATTGAAGATCTTTGCATTATCATTGCCAACTTACCACTCAGTCATTTCGGTATGCATTCAACAAATCGAAATGCATCTGATTTAATAAGCACTGAATTGAATCGTGAACTACAATACAATACTGTAGAAATGGCAGCGATTGTTGCTCGCAATGTCCCACTAATGAATGAAGAACAAATAACCATTTACGACCGCATCATGCTCGCAGTTTTGGCAGGACAAGGTGGATTCTTTTTTTTTTGGGGGGGTGCACCAGGTGGAACTGGCAAAACATTCCTTATTTCGCTAATTCTCGCCGAAATACGATCAAATAATGGCATCGCATTGGCAGTTGCATCATCTGGCATTGCGGCAACTTTATTGGATAGATGCAGAACAGCTCATTCATTATTTAAACTGACACTAAATATTCAAAATAACCCAGACGCAGTGTGCAACATAAAAAAAACAATCGTCCACGGCCACAGTGCTGAAATAGTGTAAAATTCTTATCTGGGATGAATGCACTATGGAACACAAACATTCGATTGAGGCGTCGAACAGGACAATGAAAAATATAAAAAACAACGACAAACTATTTGGCGGCACTCTGTTACTCTTTTCAGGTGATTTCAGAGAAGCATTTCCCGTTATTCCGTGTTCAACATACGCTGATGAGATCAACGCGTGCTTAAAATCACCGTCATTGTGGCTTAATGTTGAAAAAGTACAACTGAAAGTAAATTTGTGCGTTCAAAAGCTTCAAGATCCATCCGCTGAAACATTCTCAAAACAATTGTTAGATATCGGCGATGGAAAAGTTACTACAGATGAAACTGGATGCATAAAATTACCGACCGATTTCTGCACAATCATTGATTCTCAAGATGCTCTTATTGACCAGATATTTCCCGATGTACACAGACGATACACAAATCATGAGTGGCTGGCAGAAATAGCAATTTGAGCAGCAAAAAATGTGGACGTCAACGAATTGAATCTCAAGATACAACATTTGTTACCAGGAGACTTGGTGTCATACAAATCAAATGATACAGTTTGCGATGCCACCGAAGCTGTAAATTATCCAACAAAGTTTTTAAACTCATTGGATTTACCAGGCATGCCACCGCATATTTTACAACTGAAGGTTGGATCTCCGGTTATTTTGCTTCGTAATTTGAACCCACCACGGTTGTGCAACGGCACGCGATTAGTCATAAAAAAATTAATGAAAAATGTTATCGAAGCCATCATTTTAAATGACAAATTCCGAAGTGAAAATATATTACTACTGCGAATTCCTATTATACCCACAGATGTGCCAATTCAATTTAAACGCCCTAAATTTCCAATCAGATTGGCATTTGCAATGACTATCAATAAGTCTCAGGGCCAAACGATGTCTGTCTGTGGCTTAGATTTGAGCACATCATGTTTTTCACACGGACAATTATACGTGGCTCAAGAGTGGGCAAACCATCCAGTTTGTTTGTATTGGCGAAAGATGGGATAACAAAAAATATTGTACACTCTGTTGCATTAAGGGAATGATATTGTTTTTTAGTAATATTGTTATAAGTAGCGATATGTATATAATTTTAAAGAATCAATTTTAATAAATTAAAAAAATAAATGATTGGTGTTTTGTTATTTTTATATTCTTTCACCGTTCACAGCGCTCCATACATCTTCCACTTATATTCCACATCCTAACACACTTACAATAAGTTAGTTATTTTTTTCTAGCAAAATATTCTCTGGAAATAATTTATATGACAAAACAACGTTTGTCGGGTCAGCTAGTATATATATATATATATATATATAATATAATATTCATATTTACTAAAGCAGGATATATATATATATATATAGAGAGAGAGAGAGAGAGAGATATTAAAAATTTTAATAGTACTTTAACAAATGTCAAAGAACCAATTTAAAATTTAATTTTTTTTGTTAAATATGTTGACATTTATACAATAATAATAATAAAATAAAATAAAATTCTTGTTTAACGTGTTAAAATATTATTTTATATTTTTGAATTTAGTAAATTGTCAGCAAAATAACTTATCTGAATCCTGAAGGATGTTATTTAACTCTGGGGAAAAAAAAAAAAACTAAAATTATATTTAAATAAAACAAGAAATATTTATTAACACTTTATTTTCTGCGACAGAAAATGAACAAAAATGTATGATCAGGATTAGTTGGCATAACAGACTAGTTGTCACTGAATTTCGATTTTCTGCTACTGTGAAGGTAGAGCGTTGTTAGTTTATTAGTGGGGAGGGTATGCACAGGTGCAGCAACCATCGTAAATTCAATTTGCTTGGAAGTGTCATGAAGGAAAAACTCTGTTTTATAGTTTTTCTGACAGGTGAGTAAATTTTTTCATCGTATATATATATATATATATATTTTCGGTCTGGTGAACCGTAGACCAAATTGATCCGCTGCTTATGGCGGTTTTCGAAAAAAAAAATGGTTAGCTGTTATTGCATGCATTTGTCATAATCTGATTTTTCTGATGTTTTGGACTATGATATCGATTTTATTTTGGATACGCCTGTGGAGCTAGTTGGCATATTATGGGACTAGTTGGCATAGCTATAACATAGCTATGGTACTTTTCTTGATGATATCTCAAAGGCCGAAGAACCTCATAAAAATGAAGAGTTCTTACCCTTAGCCTCTTGAAAAGGTAATGGTGAGGGTTTTATTCAAAAATACCTACGAACCCCGGAGAACTTCAAAAAAGATACAGAAAGGTCACACAAAACAAGACCAACAAGGAATCCTTCAAAATATCAAGGTCTGATTGATCACCCTAAATGCAAAATAAATAACTTTTGGTCAAATATCAATCCCGTCAGTACTTTGAGAAAATTTACGAAACCGATCGCAATGAGATCCGCATGTCTACTACAGTCAAAAAGGAGAAAAAATACAGTTGGCCAGGCAATATTGGTTTAATTTTGTACTACCTATGTAAAATTGTGCAAAATGTGAACCCACCTGTTCAAATAAACTAGCGGGCAACACCTATATTCGTGGTTTTTTTTTCAAACATTGAGCTTATTATATTTGAATAATTATAGGTAGCTATAATAATAAGTAACAGTTATTTTTCTTGGGGAAATCGCTATTTGTTTATATATTTAAGTAAAAATATTTGGGCAGAAATTATTAAAATAAGACGTTTCTAAAATATAAAAAATCTTTCCACAAAATTCGCTGTGTTCTGCCTAAGTATCCTTATCCATATCACGTTATGTCAACTCGTCCCTACAGACGTGCCAACTAGCCCCGCACCCGAGGCCAGTGTTGCCAAATTTAGGGACGCTTTTATTTAACTATCAACAATAATTTTGAGGAGAATTTTGATATTTGATACATATAATGGACGAATAACCTTAGATGGGATTAGGCAACAGTTACAATTAAAATTTTGTGGTGGATATTGAATAACAATGTCCCTTAATTTAGCAAGACTGCCCGAGGCTAATTGGCATAGCTCCAAGATCTTAGGAAAAGTGTTTTTAGGGTTGTTTAAACACTTATTTAATTGATGGATCATATGTGATTTTGTAGCCAAACAGTAGAGCTTTTCGATGCTATCATCAGAATTTCTCTAAATATTGCCCAAAATGTTAGAAAAAAATAAAAAACAAAATTTATGTCAATTAGGCCCAATCTCCCTTACATTTTTTTTATAGTTTCATACGAGCAATTTTTAAAGATAAAAGCATAGTTGCCAATTTCTACGGCTTTTTAACACCACCTTTTTAAGTATTTTTTTTTTTTTTACCTTATTTAATCTTGGAGACAAAACAATAAAATTTTATGAAAAGATTTTATCCAAAGTTTCTGGTGATAATAAAAAACCATAGAACACAGCAAATATAGATAAGTAATCAGAATTATGAATAATACATCATCATAGTAACTTATGGGGTAATATTGGTACATAGAGGGTCTAAAAAAGACTAAAACTTAATGAATATTTAAAAAAGTATTTTTCATCCAAGTAAAACTGATGGTAGATTCTTGAGGTAATATATAAATTAATTATAACACATATGAAAAATCAGTAAAAGTGGCAATCAGAAACAGTGGCAGCTTAGTATAAAATTCTTTCTTAAAAAAAAAAAAAGAAAAAAAAAAACTGCTTCATGTAGCATGTGCTATATAGAGCAAATATTCCATTTTTTATTTTTACCCGAAGTATTGCTAGCCCCGCTTTATTTTTCACACCACATTATTTGAAGAATAATTTTATTTTTATTTAATCGTGATAACATATTTCAGGAGTCATAGCGCCTTACTTTTTTCATACCACTAAGATTTTGTAATATTTTTTTCCATATTTAAATGAAAAAATCATCTAATTTCTGCAATTAAATAAAGAAAAATATGTTACAAAAAAGTGGTAGGAAAGAATAGAACGCTAAAAATCTTGATACTGGAGAAAATTACTCTACAAAAAAGTGGGGATAAAAATATTCCGGATTATATTAGAAATGTTAGCATTCTGATATAGGGAGAAATAATGAAATATATAGTGTATTTTCCGGCGTATAACGCGCAGGTCAAATAAGTGAGTTACATACAAGAAAATTTAATTTACACATAAAGCTATATTTTTAAGAAACAAAAGCTTGTAAAAAAATAGCTTTTACTGTGAATTTAAATTTCTAGTGCATAGCTGATTTAACAAACCTGCGCATCATACGCCGGAAAATACGGTACATTCAATTCTTATATGTACTTTTGAAATTCCTTCCACAAATTTGATTTTATATGCTTTTTAATCTAATAGTACTTTGAAGCAGCGATTGTTAATAAAGGGTGAAATGAAACACACACAAAAAAGAAGATTTATTTCATTTTTTAGCAGATTTGAACACTCACTTTTATTGCTATAGAAATTTAAATGATTCCGAAATAAAAATATTTCGATAAATTTCAAAATTGCAAATTTTCGGAAGTTTAGAATTATATATTTCCTTTTTTAATGTAAAGTATCAATGATTTTGTATCAATAATTTTCTATTAATCGCTTTTCCCTCATTCCCGTCATAATAAAAATGTAAAGTTCCGTTTGTTTTCTCCTGGGAGTTGTCTTTGCTCTTATTTTACCTACTAGATACTAGCATCAGCCTAATTAGTTTACAACGAAAAAAAGCAATTGCTTTATTTTAAACTAAATAAAACATTAGTGCATTATATAAATACAGACAGATAGATAGATATAGATAGATAACAGATAGATAGATAGATACTTAAGGAAAAAAATTGACACTATTATGGCAGTTTTCTTGGCAATAAGATGATACTTAAAGGGCTAATTAAGACAAAGAGTATTATAATAAAATTGTGTTAGATAAGCAAATACGTATATATATATATATATATACGACTATGTAAAGGAAAACTCATAACAAAATTCCTCAACCAAAAGGTAACTATATTGGTATCTGTATTTGTCCTCAGGGACTGATTTAGACCGGGGCACACATTATTTACACTTACACCATTATTTTTTAAGCAATACTTTCCGTTTATAATAAACAAATAATTCTTATTAAAAATTATTTTAAAAGAATTCTGGTGTATAATAACCATGAGTAAATTGGATTGTTTTACACCGTTCATTTTTTATAAAAATAATTTCCTAGTCAAAACGTGGAATTTCTATGATATGCAGTAAAAAATAATTGTAAAAATATTCCGGTGAGAGAGTGCCCCGGCCTAAATCAGGCTCTGTTTGTCCTTGTCTTTTTCTAACGCTGATAGGTTTGCACCCCTTCTGTAAAATCAGACAATAATTTTTAAGCATCTCATAAAAGTTAGCCATCCTTAACGCTACAATTCTGGGGTCAAAATTTTTTCAAAAATCTTTACGAAAATTATACTGATCGAGAGATATCGTTTAAAAATAGGAACATTATCTGCGGGAGAAATGCTCTGAATTTCTATTGTTTCTGAAAATTTTTTTAATTGAAATTGCAAAGAAGTAAGCAACCATTTTGATTGATGATTTCTTTGAGTAAATAAGTTGAATGATTCATTCCACGAATCATTGAAAAATCTGACATTAATGACAATGAGTTTTAAGAAATTACACGTAATTTAATTTTTAGGGTTTTAGGGAAATGTTCCATGAATATTTTAGGTAAAACACTAGTGTTCGCAACCCCTAAAATTTACACTAGCGTTCTCCCCGCTCACAAAAGACATGTTAAAATAAGCGTTTAATAACATATATGAATTTGAATCCACCCGCGCTAGGTTCTCTAGAACGGGGAATCTAGCACAGGACAATGCTTTTTGTGAGGATGGTGAACACCGGTGCAAATTTTAAGGGTGGCGAATACTAGTGTCTTTACCTTATATAAAAAATTAAATAAAACGACAAATTCGTTATATCTTAAATTTCGGTTGAGTAAATTGTATGACGCAATTGACTATATGGCCAGTCAGCATTCACATTTTAAGCTGCTACGCCTAGAGCTGAGTCAAACTCAAGTTCCGTGGTCTTCTACATATGGATAATGGCGTGAATCGTTTCTTAAATAGTAAAAAAAAAAAAAAAAAAAAAAAAAAAAAGGAAGAAATCGTTTAATCTAATTGAAGGATAATTTGCTTAATTACTTCATTTTGCCACTTTATTTTGTTAGTATGCACTTGGATATTTTGAGTGAGTGTTTTCTAATCAATATGAAGTTTAAAATGATTCTTAAGATTACGTAACTGCAATTGAGATTCTATTTTGTTTCTCCGTTTTGTGTGCATTGTTTTTTTTTTTTTTTTCAACTTTTTAGCTGAATTCAGTTTTTTGTATTTATTATTCTCTATCGTTTTTTTTTTTTTTTTTTTTTTTTTTTAAAGTGCCAGATTTAAATTCCATTGAAGTCCGTCTATTCCATAGGTTATTTTTTTTCTATGCAATTTTTAAGAATTTATGCAGATTCACCGGCAGTTTACCATTTTTGTTCTTAATTTTCTGTTTTAAGAAATGCCGATTCGCAGTTGTTCCGAATTCGGTTTCTTTTTTTAGCGCATAATATATTTTTTGTCCCATTTTCCTTTAATTCTTCTTCTTCTTTTTTTTTCCACTTTTGATTTAATCAATTCTATTTTAGTCGGTTCAATAATTTATTTATTACCATTCGAACAATTCTGTAAAGTTTTGTTTGTTTGTGATACTGTTTTTCACTGTTTTAAGAAGGGTTTCTTGTATCTTTAATTTATTTGCTTGGAAGAGAATAGTAAGAAGAGTCCACAATTTATTTATTTAGTTACGTTTCCTTGCGATTATAATTTATATTATTGTTCTAAATTTGTTCACGGCCAATGGAACATTATATAATAACATGTTAATAGTTTCCGTTCCGTTCCGTTCCGTTTCTGTTTTTTTTTTTTTTTTTTTTTTTTAATGAATCCTGATTTATTATAATTTTTTGTTCTATTTTGTCCTATTATTAAATTTTAGAAGCAGTTCTCTTCTGGAATCTATTCTATAGCTATATTTAAAATTGTGATATTAATTTTTCTTTTATAATGATCTGTTATGAAATTTCTTGCTTTTTTTTAAAAATCCAGTTTCCATGTACCGTAATTTTCTGAGTATAATCCACAGGTAAAAAAAATCAGTTCTACACCAGAAATTTTATTTAACAGATATAGCTATATTTTTAATTAGAAATATCTCCTACAAATATATATTCCCTGTTAATTAAAACTGATTTAAGAGATTTGCCGATTATTCGCTGGAAATTACGATACTTGAAACTGAATATTTATTAAATTAAATTTCCTTTTCGAAACATGTTAAAACGAACAAATAGTTATTTATAGTATTGTCATGTAAATATAAACAAATCACTACTCATTCCGCGATTTGTAAATGATAAATTTATGTAAAATGTTAATACTCCTTACATTTGATAGGTCCAAACAAAGGAAGTCTCGTATTTTGCAGCAATAGACATATTTATCTATCTGAAGAGCAATTATCTCTGAGCATTTGTTATGTTGAAGACTAAACTCAACATGGGAACGCCATACAACAGATAATGTTAACTGATAATAAAGCCTCTCATTAATAGTAATATTATCTCTTGAAAAAGTTGTGACACTGACAATGTTGGTAATAACAATGTAATAGAGTAGACTAATAATGTAATATAATGGATGTTTACAAATGATATTTATTGAACTTTTCCATTAAGGAGATAATTCGGTGCAAGTCATTTTTCGACAGCAAGGATTGTTTATATTATGAGTACATATTTTTTCTTGGTATTACATACATACTGTTTTGTATTTTATTTTACATATTTTTTCGTATTTTAGTATTATGTCGTTATATTTTACAGTTTAGGGTACGTTAGCGATGGAAATAAATTCAAGGGCGTACGTACGATTTTATTTGGGGTGGAAGGGTATAAGTTAACATATAATCACACACGCACACACACACACACACACATATATATATATATATATATACACTGACAATTAACAAATGGTACAACAACAACAACAACAAAAAAAAATTAATTGACTTATACCTTTTTTATTTTTTTATAACTTCAAAACTAATGATTGAAACAAATGAAGCAAACATGCTTGTAGAATACTAAAGAGATAAAATGACACCTATGTACATTTCGGATTTAGCAATTCGCTATATTACACTCTAATAAATACTTAATAAAATATACATAAAACTTTCTTTTTAAACATAATATAATAAACATGGGTGTTCACACATTTTTGTAACGATTTTGACTTTCTCCTTGAATTTAAACTTAAATTTTAAAATAAAAACGTGACTGACATCAAATTGTGTTAGGATTTAATTACCTTCTGCAGTATTAAAAATTTTTTTTGCTTTAAAGTGCTGCTCGAAAATAAACAACTCATCAAAGACTGTAATTTTAAGCTTTCCAAAGAGAATTAGCCTTATTCGGTTATGAAAAAAGGATGCGAAAATTATAATTTTAATATTTCTACACGTAAAATAAAGGACATAATTAACGAAAAATAAATAAACATCAAAATTTCTATTTTACTGGGGAAAAGGCAAAAAATTTTTACTCGTCAAAGATACTTACACATCCTATTAAATCTAAAGTCGCATCTCATGTTTCCAAAGAAAATCCAACCTCCCAAAAATCTATCCTAAAATCTTTAAATATTTCTGTAGAAACTGTGAAAAACATTATAAAATATGATTTAAAGCTAATCATAACAAAAAAAGCATGATGTTCATTTCCTAACACCAAAATATGTTACTCAGCGTAAGACTATGTAAAGAGTGTAGTATGAAAATTATTTAACCGGTGAAAAGTGGAAATATACGGTTAAGATATATAAAACCTGGCTATCATTATCTGTTTTCAATAGAAAAAGATCGACTTACTAGCGAAAAAGAAAAGAAAAAGACTTAAAATGTTTGTTTGGAGAAAATAAGGAAAGTTTTACTAAAAGTTTTTTTTTTTTTTTTTTTTTTACTGAATTGCCTTATGACGGAAAAAAAATAGAATAAGGAAATTAGAAAAAATGTCATAAATAACTCGTATCACTCTTAGAAATATGTTTTAACACCTATTTTCAAAGAAGGTGTTCCATCTCCTAAACCAAAGAGTTTTCACTCTGTTGAGTTCCATCAGGGTAAGAAAATTTACTTAAATTTACTGCTCTATTAATTTGAAAAATGAGAAATTAAACAAGAATTGAAGATATTACCTTTAAATGAATCTTACTGCAGTCCCCTGACGTGTCTATTATGGATTATTGTACATATGTACTTTTAAAACAAGCTTTTTATAAGCGGCATCCCAAAACATTGGATGAGCTATGGAAGATTGTGTCTGTTATCTAGGAAATCAAGATTTAATATGATAGTTTAACAAAGGGATGGTTGGTTGGTTGTGTTTTACGTCGCACTAGTGCTGCGCAGATGGGCAATTGGCGACGGTCTGGGACTCACCCCTAGAGATGGTCCGGAGACTTAACAAAGGGAATATCAGAATGAACATATTAGAAAATAAAATTCTTGCATTTGGTTAGATAAATATCTTTGCAAAATTATTACAAAAATGTGTGAACACCCTCTGTACTTTGTATTCTATTATGATTTATTATGTGAAATAAACACGTTATGTTTTAATATATGAAATAAAACTATTCATTTGTTAGATCTAAACAATTACATCGTAAAATATGTATTTTGCAAGGGATAATTACACCTTTATATGGAATTACTGCTTTAATGCGCAGTAGCGTAGCATTACAGTTTTTTAATGTAAATCTCAGAAATTTTACTGTGCGAAATATCATAATTTTTTTCTAGTTCTTGCAAAGTTGTAGGCAAATTTTGAATCCATTCCCTTATTTAAAGACTAAACATTTTCGGGCGTAGATATTTTAGTACTATTTCCAGGTCTGGTAAAGAAGAAATTCTACGATATTCTTTGTGGAATTTAACTTAAAGTGAAAAAGTTATGATTACTTACAGAATTATAGGTGCTCATGGAAAAGGATAGGTAATTTTAATTTTTTTCATCAAATAAAACGCCCTGTAGCAAGATACATTATCATCTGAAAATGTTGATTGCGGAAAAGTCTGAGATACCTCCAAAATAGTCATTCAGGCACCACTTTTATAATGGTCGTGTTTTATTTCGAGATAATTGATCCTTTGAGCATGAAAGTTTGCCCGACTTCTTGAAAAGTTATGCCCTTTCGTACCATAATGTACGGAGAATGTGTCACTGTTTCAAGAGTGCACTTTTCATTTAATCAGACAGTTTTCCGTCGTTCTACTAGCTTATTCTGTCAGCTTCAAATAAATTAAACTTAACTCATCAGAGAAAACCAGTTCAGTCCAATAATCAACTGATAATTAAAAAAAAATTTTTTAGCCCATTTAAGTCTTGTTTTCTTACTTCTTTTCGTTAAGAATGGCTTTTTTGCAGATCTTCTGGTTTTTAACCTGCTTTGTTTAATTGTTGCTGCAATCCTAAAGTGTACCTACGGGACGACGTAATAAAATGTGTTCGAAAATTTGCTTTTTAAACAATAAAATTTTCGTTTGCAGAAAGAGAAAAGGAAAATGCCCAAGTCCAACATTCTTTGTTCTAAACTGTATAAATATATATGAAAACCTTTTAAGATCGTTTATCAGTTAACTGGAGACGATAAAAAGCGTAACCATACATCTAAATGAAATCACCAAGGATGAAATGGATTACAAAAAACGTAATTGATTGAATAACAAAATCAACCAAGACCATCAAATACACGAAGAAAATATGAATAAATTTTCGCAAAATAAAAATTAATTGTAATTTTTAAACAAAAATTTTCATTTTAATTATAATGGAAATTCAGTGCTTTTATTAGGAAGCGATTTTAATAAAAATATATAATGTCTGAAAATCGAATTTTTGCATTGTAAAATGTACATGATTACTTTACAAAATAATTATATCCCATTCCTTTGACGAGCAATTTTTGACTATAATAAGCCAGAAATAAATAATGGTAACATTGATCCCCTAGCATGATCAGACTTTACATGTGTGGCCTTACTATCAAAATTACGATTGAACAATTTATAAGCCTGGTTTAAGTTGAATTCCTTCAGAATATTATAACAGAAGAAGATAATAATGATAAAAAATATGTAGCAAATTTAAAGACTATTTAATAAAAAAGAAAAGAAAATGGGGATCAAACTTTTCAACCAGGATCCTCGGTTATTATTTTTACTACTAATTCTTATTATCAATTTTTGTCATAAAATAAGCCTATAAATTAAAAAAAAAAAGGAGTTAATTGTACAAAAATAGAGTTAGAAAATTTCTTACAAGGAACATCACCCAAGTGTCCGGCTGCGATTTTAATGGAATTTTAATTTCTGACAGAGGGCATGTACCAAATATTTTTGATCACAGAAATTTTTGCTATCGTCCATGTTTTCTATATTTATTGAATTTTTTAAATCTTAAAAGTCGCATATCAACAGTAAGCTCCGCCTTTGGGCGTGACTTAAAAATGATTTAGAAAATGATTTTGCGCTTTCATGTTTAAGTTACAAATGAAAATTTATAGTACTGAAAATTATTTAAACTGAATTATTCATTTGAGTATTCACTTGCTGTATAAATACAAATATTTTGCATATTTTTGAGTAAAATTTGATAGCATATCAAATATGAAAGAAACGCCTCTATGAAAGAAACGCCCAAATTGCATTGAAATCCGAGCCGGACTCTTGGGTGATGTTCCTTGTTAGAAAAATATAGGTTCGGGGAATGAATATCAGCAATTTCAAAAATTGCGTTTATACACGAACACACACACACACACACACACACACACACACACACACACACAAATCCTATGCTACTAATTTAGATATGTATTAGGGCAATTTTGATTTAAGGGAACCATTGAAAGCACACATTTATTCAGAAATAATTATGCGTTTTAAATGCGTCCACGCGGATGACTTTTGGATGAATACACGGTAACTATATATATATATATATATATAAAGTCATTGTGTTTAGCAACACAATTTGACAGTTCACGAAAGTCGATATATCATACTTAGACCTGCTAACTATGCTCAGAGCTGCCAACCTAATCCGGCAAATTGTTAGTACCGCCCCTTTTTCTACACCACTTAATTTTTAGAGTATTTTTCTACTTAAATCATCATAGATACTTTTGAAGACAATTGCTCTAAAAATTAAGTGGTATAGAAAAAGGGGCGTTTTTCAATAGGCGTTAACAATTTGCCGGATTAGGTTGGCAGCTCTGTATGCTAGTTTATCCGTAATGGTATTAGGCCCCACCTTTTTCTCACACCAAAATAACTGTAGAGTAATATTCAGCAATAGGTTCTCATGATTAAATAAGAAGTCTATTACTTTACAACTATTCTGGTGTGAGAAAAAGGCGGGGCTTAATACTTTTAAGGATAAACTAGCATAGTTAGCAGGTCTACATACTAACTATGTGACCTTCACAGTGATCAGTGAAAGAAACGCATTGTAAAACATAGTAGTCGTTGTAGGGAAATGTCTCCTGTTATGGGCACCCCACCATATCTTTTAACAAAATGTAAATACAGTGGATTTGAGTACTGTCTTTGAGTGGTGGATTGAGAACTTGTATTGTGACAGTACGCAGTTTTTGTACTAACACCGAAGTGAATAGACGAATTTACTCAGTAAGTGTAAGCATCGAAAAACAATCTGGTAAAAAGTAACACAAAAGTAATTTGTGAATATTTTCAGAATGCGATACATTGAAGTGAATTAATAAAAAAATGTAAATGTAATGTATATTCATGCAGTAAATTCATTATAGTTTGTGATTCAATATCGAATTTAGCCAAAATGTGGACCGAAAATTGCTTTTTCTGTCATTATAAAAATGACTGCTATTTCCGGTCGTGGGTACCTTCATGTAAAAAGGTTGTGGACACATTTGTTTTTTTATTTAAAGCATGTGCTTGTTTTACAAATTACCAAATATGGTCGTTTATGTCAACATTATGTATTTTATTACTGTTTCTATGTTTATTTAGGCATTATTAGTCTTGTCAACCCTGGAAAAGTCAAAAATCCAAAAGAAATGGATTTTAATGCACTAGTTAAGAGAAGAATGCACCTTTAGGATCACTTAGTGGTTAAAAAATAAATAAAATCGACTGCCTGAGAATATGGACTTCCTCGCAGCATCTGTGTCCCTCCAGAAGAAGTCTGGAAAAAGTAAGGCAACTCTACATGTCAGAATGCTGGCCAAGCGCGCTGAGAATAGGATTCTCATAAAAATTCATAAAATTTCATAAAAAAAACTCTAATTTTTTAATTATAACACATAGGGTATTGGACCCAGTACAAAGCCATTTTCAGGAAATTTGGCATGCTACATTAAACACAGCATAATGCAATCATAATGCAGAAATATGAAATACTTTGCGAAATATGAGCATTTTTATTAAATTATTTTTAACTACGGATGCGCTAGCTTTTAAAAAAGTTCATTTGTATAATTTAACACCCAAAAGTATTGAGAAACTGATATGAGAACACCAAACAAATATCGTGTAAATTCAAAAAGTTATGAGAGATAGAATAAAGAGAATTCTTCTCAAAGAAAAAAAAAGGGGGGGGGGAAATGATAGGTGTTTTATCAATATTTATTTACAATCAGCGAACACTGTATTATTATTGGGCATTGGTTGAATCAAAATAAAATAATGAGTAAAACCCCTTAAAGTTTAGATTTTATTTTCAGTGAACTGAAATTCTGTTCATTCTATCGCTCATAAGTTTTTGATTTTCACAATATTTCATTGGGGTTTTCATATAAGTTGCCCAAGGCTATTAAAATATGCAAATGAAATTTTTTTAAATCTAGCGCAAAAAATATTTATTAAAAATGCTTATATTTCGTAAGATATTTAACATTTTTGCATTTTGATCGCAGTATTCTGTGTCTAATGTAGTATGACAAATTTTCTAAATGTCTCTGCACTAGGATTAATTCTCTACGTGTTATAATTAAAAAAAAAAAAAAAAAGAATTTTTTTTTTTCAATTTCTTAAAAAAAAAAGAAAAAGACGTTATGTCTCCATGAATATATCTGGTAGCCATATAAAAATTTATACAGATAGTGAGAAAAATCCCCACAATCACATTGCTATAGCCAAAACGCATTTAAAGTAATACTTCTTACAGGTGATCCAAAACACTTTGCCTTTTGTTTAATTTTTTACTGGTCCAATTTACCTCTGCAGGATACAGCTTTTCCTGAAATATATGAAGTATAACATGTAATTTACACTACCAAAGTTTCAAGATGAGTCCTAAAACCTTTTTTATTTATTTTTGACAAAATTCTAAGTTCGAAAGGGTACAAATATAAATTGGTACAAAGTGTATTTCGCAACTCTATTAAGGAAATTTTCGAGGAGAAGATATCAAACTTTCAGATGCCGTAAACTAGAGCTTATATATATATATATACTAGCTGACTCGACAAACGTTGTTTTGTCATATAAATTATTTCTAGAGAATATTTTGCTAGAAAAAAATAACTAACTTATTGTACGTGTGTAAAGATGAGGTATATAAGTGAAACAGGTATGGAGCGCTGTGAACGGTGACTGTGAATTCCGATTATAACGTAAAAGACATAATTACCGAAACTTTCGCTACTTGCTTCTTGCTACTTGCTACTTTCTACTTGCTACTTGTTATTTAAAACCTTCGCTGAATGTCGAACAGCACAAAATTTTATTTCATACGGCAAATATTTCAATTTAAGAGAGAATCTCTGATAGCAACGAATTTCACATGAAAATTCCGCCTCTTTTGAATAAGCTGTAACAATCTGGACCGATTTGATGAAAATTTTTATCAAAAAGTTATTACAATATCTA
This sequence comes from Salticus scenicus, assembly GCA_963930645.1. NCBI lineage: Eukaryota > Metazoa > Arthropoda > Arachnida > Araneae > Salticidae > Salticus > Salticus scenicus. The sequence continues at coordinate 231,192,396 of OZ005651.1, forward strand.
ACATCATTACATGTACATTTATCACAATTCAATCAATCGATGCATGTGAGTATGTGTATAATATGAGCGAAGTGAAAAGTAGAGTTCGTATTAAATAAAAACTTAAATTCGTTTTAATTAAAGGTGAAAAAGTTGAAACTCAATTTATTTTATAACAGGTATATTTTTTTAATCTACAAAAACTTAATTTATCGTAATGCCATTGGATGTACAATATTTTTGGTTAATCCTTGAGGAATATACACAAACAAATTCGAAGGTTTTCCAACAATGGAACACGCAACATATAATTGACCGTGAGAAAAGCAAGGATTTTCTAAATCTCAGCCACAAATTGGGACCCCTTTGGTGACTTCAAATATTTTAAGCCATTTTTGCGATGAATTGAAATGGCTATCTCAATTGTGGAACTAAAGTTCTTGGCGAGAAGCGTCCGAGCTACTTCGGTGCCAAATTTCAAATTTTGCCAAAGGGATCCGATGCTAAAGGTGTTCCATACAAAAAATAAATAAATAAAATATCAGTGACATACACACGCACAAAAGTATGGGAGCCCATTGGTGACTTTAAATATTTTAAGCCATTTTTGCGATGAATTGAAATGGCTATCTCAATTGTGGAACTAAAGATCTTGGCGAGAAGCGTCAGAGCTACCTCGGTGCCAAATTTTCCATACAAAATATAAATAAATAAAATATCAGTGACATGCACACGCACAAAAGTATGGGACCCCTTTGGTGACTTTAAATATTGTAAGCCATTTTTGCGATGAATTGAAATGGCTATCTCAATTGTGGAAATAAAGATCTTGGCGAGAAGCGTCCGAGCTACTTCGGTGCCAAATTTCAAATTTTGCCAAAGGGTTCCGATATTAAAGGTGTTCCATTCAAAAAATAAATAAATAAAATATAATAAATTAGCTACACAAATAAATTTTTAGGTTAGGGTGGTTGTTAATCAACGCGCATGTAAATTTGATAGAAAATTATATAAAATAATAGTCCAATTCCGCACTAAATTTGCAAAATGTATAGTTTTTTATGCACACTTCAAAACTCTTCAAACACTAATTACATCTTGATGTGATATTTCAATTAGGACTCGCTCGTGAAATATACGCGCTGGCCATTTTCAAGGTGGACGGCTAAATGAAGAACTGCTGGATCCCGTTCATGAATTGGGAAACCAAAGATACGCCAAACAGCTTCATTGGAGCTGACGTACCGGCCAATTTGGTAAAGTGCTATTTCATCGTTGTTATTCACCGGAGGAGCATTCACATTGGTATTTTCAACTCGAAATACAGCCATATCACTGCCTTTATTCACATACTTGCAAATGTATTTGATACTCTTCACTGAACTGCAGAACTCAATGAATGCAGAACTTAGTATGAGCATTGAATGTTTTGCTCAGCAGAGCGAATATGGGACCACCCAACGATTATCAATGTCAATGTCAATGTTGTTGACATAGATGACCGCCATAGATGATAAGATTGTCCGCCATTATCGGGATTTCTTCGACGATATATTGGATATCCGTCAACATTTGTGATCGTATCGTTAGTGAAATTTTTCGGAAAACTTTTAGTACATTTTCCATCTGCACAAATAATAATGGCCTAAAAATTCATTTTTCATTTTAACATAAAATAACTCCGTCGGATATTGACGAATTTTTTAAAAGAATATACCATTTTAATCCTCAGGCTAAAAATATTAACTTTGAAAAAATATTTTAAACACTTACGGTTAAAAATTCATTTTTCATTTCAACATTAAATAAATTCTGACATCGTGTTTACGATTCTAAAAATTTTAACTTTGAAAAAATTTTTGAAACACTTCGTAAGATACGGTTACGATTCTAAAAATATTAACTTTGAAAAAATATTTTAAACACTTCGTAAGATACTGTTAAGTTAAAAATTCATTTTTCATTTCAACATTAAATAAATTCTGACATCATGTTTATGGACAACTCACGCCATCTAGGTGGAAAAGTTGTTGAAACTGTTGGTTAAAAATTAATTAAGAAAGAACTAATTAAGTTACAACTTTCATTTGTAAATCTAAACCATTCTCGAATCCATCTGAAGACACACAAAAAATTTTATTAAACTCGGTCCAGCCGTTTAGGAGGAGTTCAGTGACATACACACGCACAAAAGAAATATATATATAAAGATATATACAGAATATAGTAAAACTAATGTTCAAAGGGATAAAACTTGTCAAAATAAACAACTTTAACAATACAATTTGGGGGCCAGAAAGCAAATGCCGAATAGCAAGAGGGCGCTTTCTCTGGAGTGGATGAAACGCCACCATTCATAAAAACGTCATTCAGCTGCTATTCGTCACAAAAGATGGAGCAATATTGAAATGGACCATCTAAACACGCCAATTGAATCTCTTGAGAATAATGTTTCAGAATTAGCGTCGCAGCTGCAGAATTAGAATAATGCCACGAATCTTCTGATGTCTGTATGATTTCACTCTGTCACCGACGTATTGCAGCCGATGATCGTTCATTTGAGTATTTGTTGCAAAATTTTCTGTAATAAAGTTTCCTTATTCTTTATTAATCGTCTTTACTGTATTCTCTATTTTCACAAGCAGGCGCCGTCTTGCGGCTCACCTTTTGCTTCCCCCTCCCCCACTGTATGGTGAAAATTATTTGTTTTGGCAATTTCTATCACACCAGAAATTATGACCGTTAGTTTTGATACATTCTACGATTAGTTGTATGTTTATACATATAAATATATATTGGCAATTGAATGTCTATACTATTTGGTAATTATGACAACAATTGTTTTGTTTATTCAAGTTAAGTTCTTATTACAATATTATAGCATTTAAACATCATCCATTTATCAAATTATATTTATTCATTAAATATTATCCATTTATGCAGCAAATATATATATATATATTTTCATATTAAGCTTTATTATATATAGTAAGTCAAATAGTATTCATTTCCAATTGTATCGAAAAGCGGATAATACATTATATACATTAAACGCATTAATGAGATGTATGTGGTCTGCAAAATAGATTTCGAAAGATGCATGTTTCCAAGCCTATTTAACGCTGATTCTTAATGAATACTTCACGTTGAGTTCTATTGCTTGAAGCATTTCTTGTTACTAAGTGAAAATACTGTCAATAGCTATTTACATTGAAAACAACGGATAGTCTAAAGTGTCATCCTTAATTCTGACTTTGGTATTGTCTATTTATTTCTGGAGTAGCAGAATTAGTTACTATGAAATAAGATTTATTTCATGTTGTTAGGACAACTATTTTAGTTCTTTTAATCAGAAAAATTAAATGAAAACAGATTTTTATTATTAAAAATATATTTAATAGAAAATGATTTTAATGATTTACAATGTTATTTTAACAATATTCATAACGTTTAGAATATTTTTTAAACCCCGATAATTAGACAAGTGCTTAAAAAGAAAAAAAAAAATCGAAAATAAGCGTATGTTTATATTTAGTTTTAATTTCTGAATACATTAGTTTAAAATAGTATAAAGTTCAAAAATTCGCCTGTTAGTCCATCTAATCAATTTTTTTTTCTTTTTTCCTAAAGAAAAATAGCTTGACAAGTGTAATCGAAGTTGAATTTTAATAAAATTTGTTAACGGATTTTCGAGATGTTGTTTTTTAACTAAGAATCAATATCAGTTTGTAAAAATTATATTTACATGGCAAAATATATATATATTTTTTACAGTTGCATGACAGATAAAAGTTGGCACATTTTTAAATGAAAATTAAGATACGAGATATTTTACGTTTTTATTTTATTTTAATCGTGTAAAATTATGTTAAGAAATTTAATCGAAAAAAAGAAAAGCATTTAGTAGATGTATTTATGAGATTACGCTGATGCACTCTGATTTTACATGAAAGGTAAAGGTTTATGCATATTTAAGTTACAATATAATTTCAATGTGGTTTTGGGATTAAGGAGATTGTCTGCACTTTAGATGCAGACTAAATTATAAAAATAAAGTCTGCGTGAATAACCTCCATGATGGTTTTTCTAATGAGTCCTAGTCCTTATTCAAGGGTGTTTATGAGAAAACAACGGAAAATTCCGAATGGCTTGGCCGACGAACACTGCCTTTGTTCGAAACCGATTATTATTTTGAATAAAAAGAATTTTATAAACTGTAATTATAATGACTATAAATAACCAATAGTGTATTTTGATCGAAATATTTAAGCACGATCTTCGTGAGGCGAATGAAAGATGGTATGAGTACAGCGTGAAGTATAATTTTTTTTATAAACTTCCTGCAATAAATTTCCATAATTATGCCATGAGAAAAATTTTGTTCATTCAAAGTGATACTGAAAATTAGTAATTGTCCAAAGTGTTATAAGGATTTCATAAACGATCGTTTTAGTTAACTGCATCAATATGGGATAAACCTTAACACTTACAAGGAGGAGTGACGTAAATTTATGTTTATCAACTCTTTTGGAAGGAGGGCGGACGTGTGAGAGTAGCCAGATAAATAGCTGTCAACATCCTAATCAATATTCCGTAATATTTTTAGCATCCGTCTTTTTTTTTTTTTTTTTTTAGAATATTTTTCTTCTTATTTAATCGTAATTACATTTGAAGATAATTACTCTAAAAATAAAGTGCAGGGGTCGCACTTTCCGCCCATTTTTCAGGACACGGTGAGGGATATGAAAATTTTGCCTTCTTTCCCACCACTAATTTCATGCAGGAATATCTGTAGTATTTTTATAGTAATGTGTCATGATTCAATAGGATAGAAATTATTGTATAAAAATCGTGGTAGCAATAAAAGCAAAAATATGTAATTCCTGAGAGTGTCCTGAGAAAAGGGCGGAGAGTACGACCCCTGAAAGTGGTTTAGGAAAAGTGGCGGGTGTCACTTAATTAATTAGGATGTTGGCAGCTATGCAGATATGACACTTCAAATCTATTAGGTTGCGCTTCAAAAGGCAGAGCTACCAACATCTTAATTAATAATCCGGAGGATTGTTAGTACCAGTATTTTTTAGAGTGCTTTTCATCTTACTTCGTAGTACATGCATTTATAGAGAATTACTATAACAATTAAGTGGTGTGGAAAAAAGGATAGTATTAACAATCAACGTTGCCAGATCTGGCGGATTTTTTCTTCAATAATCACTAATAATTTTGAGAAGTGTTATTCGATATATATAACAAACTATCTTTCTTCGAAGTGATTAAGCAAACGCTACAATTAAAAATTATTGGTGGTTATTGAATAAAAATTCAGACATATCTGGCAACACTGCTAACAATATTCTGGATTAGGATAGCAACTATGAAGAGGGTTAAAAATTTACAAAATATTATACTCGTTGTAAATACTGGACAGATAAGTACATAAATACAATAATAATTAAAATAACAATAATAATAATAATAATAATAATAATAATAATAATAATTTTTTGATTCAATTAAAACTGCAAAGTTAATACATATTTATTTAATTCTCTTAAAAATGCGCAAAACCAAGAAAAACAAAGAAAGAAAACAACCAGTACGTTGATTGTTAAGATTCTTAAAAAATTCTATGGTAATTTTATAAATTCCTTTTATCTTTATTTAAAGATGTCTTTCTTAGACATTGTTAAATTGCTATATATTCTATTTCTCGAATCATTTGTTTTTATTTTTAGAATCTATTATTGCTTTACAATTTTCACCTAATTTAATAAATATTTTCTTTTCGAAGTTCTGTTACAGTTATCTATAACTTTTTCTATTTACAGTCCATGTACTCGAAGTCATATTTAACAATGTGTATTAAATTTCTAACGCATCTATGCAAAGACATAAAAAATATATGTAAACAAAATATTTTAGATTTAAAGGTAAAATAATATTGATATAGACAGTATTTTGCTATAGTATACATTCTCAAATAAGATAAACGGTATTTTTAATAGACAGTAAGCTATTTTTTCTGTCAAAAAATGTCTCCCTTTAAAGCTGTAAAATAGTTGAAGGGAGAAAAACATTTATACTGTTATATATTTTATGTTGAAAATATATAAATATTTCTCTTTCGAAAAATATATTATATAGTTGGCTTAAAAATGTTATATACGTATTTTAAAATAAACAAGTGATATCAATTCAGAAATATATTTAACAGAAAATTGTTTTTTAAATAAATAACAAAGTTTGTTTTCAAATAATAGCAGGAGACTTGGCGTTGGAATATTAAACCAGGAATAAACTACTACGTCAGAAACGCCAAAGAAAAATTATTGAGGTGCATACAGCTGTTTCGGTAGCCTAAAGCGTACCGTCATCAGTGCAAAAAGAATTCAGAATCTGGAGAAGTGCTCATATATATAGGAGAGGGACCGGATTTAGTTCAACCAATAGGATTACGGAAGAGGTGGGGAGTGTGGCCAATAGGAATTAAGGAATGTGTAGCTGTGTAAACTGTAGAAAAATTAAGGAAATGTGGACTGAATGTAAAATTTCCAACAATCATTGATTGTTGGAAATTTTACATTCAGTCCACATTTCCTTAATTTTTCTACAGTTTACACAGCTACACATTCCTTAATTCCTATTGGCCACACTCCCCACCTCTTCCGTAATCCTATTGGTTGAACTAAATCCGGTCCCTCTCCTATATATATGAGCACTTCTCCAGATTCTGAATTCTTTTTGCACTGATGACGGTACGCTTTAGGCTACCGAAACAGCTGTATGCACCTCAATAATTTTTCTTTGGCGTTTCTGACGTAGTAGTTTATTCCTGGTTTAAAGTTTGTTTTCAGTTTTATCTTCTTACGCCCAAAAGATAAATCTGTGTATTTATTTATTTTTAAATTTAAACTATTATGAAATTAATGACATTTTTTTTAATGGATTCCAAATCATTGGTTATATTCATCGGGGGAAAAAATGAACAGAATTGCAGAGTTCTGTTATAAATGTTCATTATAATAAAGTTTTATTTGGTTTATATGATTTTATAAGTTTATAAAATGTAAGGAATTGTGTTAAAGTAGATAGAATATATAAATAAAAAAGTGTGAATAAATGTGATAGGATAAAACATGCTCAGTTATTTCAGTCATAAGCCTTAGTAATTATATTTATATTATACTGTGTTAACAGTTTCCGACCAAGGCCGTACGATCGTGCGGGTTTAGACATCCACGACATCCTTATATTTTTGCATCTGGAACAGTCGTTTGTAATAAAATCAGGAAAAGAACGATCGAGCTAATTAGCAGAAAGTGAAAAGTACAATTTTCAATCAACAAATGTCGGTTATAGTCCATATTTTTCTTTCAGTTTGCAAAAACAGAAGAACGTAATGTTTTAAGGTAAAAATGTTTCGGGTCGGAAAGGGTTGAATGGCATTAATAATTGTAATTAGTGAAAACTTTACTTTTGCTGATTAAGATAACTCCCATAGCTGCCAATATTTTAATTTATTCTGGAGTACTTTTAGCCCAGCCTTTATTTCGCACCACTTTATTTATAGAAAAAAGTTTCTCCAATATATAACTTCGATAAAATAAGACAAAATTACTTAAAAAAAATAAGTGGTACGAAATATAGGCGGGGTTAAAAATATTCCGGAATAAATTAAAATATTGGCAGTTATGAACTCCTTGTACCATTATATATATGAGTAAAAATTCGTGAATTTTAATGCTGTAAAATTTTTATTTTCAGATTTTTCACATAAACTGTGGCAGAAACCATTGCATCATTACAATATTTCACAGAAATAATAATGAACTCCTTAACGGTCGCATACTTTTCAAAGACACACCTAAGATCCACAATTTTATTTAATTAAAGAAAACAAATTAAATATATATATATATATATATATATATGAATAATATATATATTTATTCAGTACATATTTCCAAATACATGGTATATAGTTTGATGCTGGCTGGTGCTTTCTTGTACCATAAAATATTAAGGAAAAATACACAGGAGGAATGGTAAATTCTTGAAATAACTCAGACGTGTACGTAAAGGGGTTAAAACGTGTTAGAAACACATTCCATACGTGCCAAGTCTTCGTTATTTTCAACGGAAGTTTTATAAATTTTTTCAGTTTATTTAATTTTCAGTATTTTTCGAAAATATATGTGACAGATTCCTTTCTAAAAATACTGGTGGATAAATCTGATTTAAAAATTAGTAATGTTGGCAGCTATGACATTAAGATGATGATTAAACACAATAAAACGTACCATTTAAGAATTTTGGTTCTTAGCAGTCTTTAAAAGAATATCAATCTTGTAACTGTTAAATTTTACTTGCTTTGTAAATTTCGGCGTTTTGTAAACACATTTTAGAAAAACCTTGGATGATCAGGGGTCAGTAAGAGTTATTTTTGGGGGTTCACAGCAGTGTTGCCAAATTTTGGGACTTTTTTATTCAATACACACCATCAAATTTAAATTATAACGGCTGCCTAATCACTTCGATAATTAATCGTCTATTATGTACAGTCGAAAAAAAAAAACGCAACACTCGACGTAACTTCGTTGCTAATCGATGCACAAAATTGTAATAGGTATCATTCGACAGGTAATTGTAAATACTTTCAGAAATTGAAGTGAAATTTTGAATTGGGGGTCGTTTACATAATAAAACGTGCACCAACTTTGATTTTTTTTCAATAGTAATGCCCCATTTTTATTTTATATTTGAATTCCTGGGATCGCGACAACGCGAAAAAGTATATTGGTTGTATATTTTACTTATTTTTTCACAGAGTTATAAGCGTTCAAAGTTTGAAGGTGATAATGTTATATTCATATTTCAAACTTTTATTAATATCTTCACAAAAAATAACTTGAACGATATATATATATATATACATATATACAGGGTGACAAGAAATAATTGGACACACATAATACATTATAACTTTAATGCCAATGAAAATATTACGGCCAATGAAAATATTACGACCAAACTTCAAAATAAATATGAATACATTATTTTGTCTAATATATTTACAAATTTTTAAAGTGGCTACCTTTAGCCTTAATACACAGCTTTAAACGTGTTACAAAATTTTCGGCTATGGCCCGCAACTCACTTACTGATATTTTATCCCATTCCTTGCATAAGGATTTCTTTAGGGATGCCAAAGTTTTATGAGGTTTAGCACACATCCTTGTCTCCATGATGGACCAAACAGAATAATCAATTGGGTTCAAATCTGTGGAATACTATGGCCATTCTTGAGCTCCAATGAAGTCAGGAAAATTTGTCTTGCATCAATCTTGAGTGCGTTTAGCTCTGTGTGCAGGTGAGGAATCCTGTTGGAAGGTCCATCTTTTGTTTCCAAAGAACGTTTGCGACCAAGGTAAGACAACATCTTCCAAAATGAGTTTGCGATATGTTTGTTGATTAAACTTTATCCCTTGATCAACAAAAACAAGTGGTGTTTTCCCACTAGCACATATCCCACCCCAAACAATTACAGGTTGGGGTCGTTGACGCCGTTCAACAATGCAAGAATGTCCAGGTGCTTCTGATGACCAAACTCTATAATTATGGCTATTGTGAGTTTGTTCAATCGAGAACAGTTTCTCATATGTGAAGACAAACGTTTGCCATCGATCACCTGCGGCCCGCTTTAACAGTTCTCTACACCTTTGAAGTATTGTGCGTTTGTTCTCTGCAGTTGGCTTTTGAGCCTCTTTCATTTTGTAAGGGCGAAGACCAAGCTCTACTCTTGCCATCAAACGTGTGGTTTCTCTGTTGATCTTCATCTCTCTAGCAACCTTTCTCATTGAAATCCTAGGATTTCGTTGAACTCGGTTTTTGATAACTTTCCTGTTTCTTGATGTGTTAACTGTGCGCTTTCCTCCTCTTCCTGGCCTGTCACCATCATGTCCGAGTTCTTTAAACATTTTGATTGTGTATAAAACCGCCTACTTAGACACTTTCAATAGTTAAACAAATTCACACTATATCTTTCCTTGCTTATGTAATTCAAGTATGCCATATCGTTTGTTAACCATAATGGTTATCACCACTAACTTACACCTATTTAGCAGCTTTCTAGGATCAATACTTAATGAAATAAATTTATAACTTTAGTGGTAGTTACAGATATTTCGTTTGAAACTTCGTCCAAGTTATTTCTTGTCACCCTGTATATATATATATATATATATATATATATATATATATATTTTACGAGATACAGTGAAGAAATCCAAACATAATCCATCATTACTTTTGATTCTGAAAAATATTAATTAATTTATATTCATAAAAATTAAAGAATTATCACCTGTATTACTTTTTACATAAAATGAGTCTTAAAGCTGAAAAATATGGGTGCGCAAATTTGCAACTTATTCCAGTTATTAGTTTTCGAGATATAAATAAATCTTTTTTTTTTTGGAGTGGTTTAGGGGGCCGTCTCTTATAAAGTTTTGCATGAGATAACGAAGCAAATCTTTAAAAAATAACAGAGAAAATTAAACAAAATATTTTTATTTTTTATTTATGGGTTTAATTATATAACAGCAACGTCAAACGCAAAGAAATGAAACAAAAATGATGAATTTTAGACATCAGTGTTAGCATCAAGAATTCCTGTTTTCTAAGGGGCCCACCAGCGGCCGAGCGGTTCTGCGCTCAAAGCTGGTAGATGGGAGGTGCTGGGTTCGATCCCAGGTCGCGCTCATCGACCTAGCCGTTCGGAGTTTTCCGTGGTTTCCTCCGAAACTCGCGTAAATACGGGCTAGGACCCCTTAGAAAGACCCCCACGGAGGGCATTCCCCCTATAGGCCTAGGACACTTAAGGAGTCAATCGGCCTTAATCCTACAACCAACCAACCATCCTGTTTTCTAAAGAAGACAAGCCCGCCTTTCATCGTTCTTCAAAACAAAACAATACAGAAAAGAAAACTAAATGTAATTTTGAGTATTCGTGTTAATCCCCTTATTTTACGTTGACAAAAATATACACAAGCGGTACTTACTTCATCGATTACTGGTGATAAATTTTGAATCCTTGAAACGAACACTAGAAGGAAAAAAAATGGGCGGGGTTTACCGTTTAAAATAGAAAAATAGGTTGAATGTAAGAACTGCTAATTAAAAAAAAAAAAAAAAAAAAAAAAAAAAAACGAATGGAATTGAAATGTAAGACAGAATTGTAAAATCGTTTCTTTACTACCATCATAGTTAAAGGCTTAATCTTTTATTTCATATATTGCTTTTTTTTATTATTTATTATTTATTATTTATTAATTTATATTTATTTATTTATATTTATTTGTATTTATTTTATTTTATTTTATTTTATTTTATTTATTTATTTATTTATTTATTTATTTATTTTGTAGGATGATGATTACTTTTTTAAGGTTACTTTAGTCTTTAAAATTTTATAAATTACATTTTAATATATCTTTTTAAATATATATTTTAACTTTTATAAATATATTTTAACACTTTTGCGACCGCAGGATTTTGTCTCTTTGACGGGCGTTATTCCCCCAAAATAAAATAATTCAGAATAAAATTTCTGTATTCACAATTACATTGCAAATGGATATACAGTATAATTATACTCTTTCTAAACAATATATTTTTTTCCATAGTATATTTTATTCAGGGATGGAACACGGGCGCAGAATTCATACCGGAATCTGTGTAAGAAATTTCTCTACCTATAATATCGTTGATATAAGAGGTAGAAAATTTTCTTACATTGGTAGTGGTATGAATTCTGCGCCCGTGTTCCATCCCTGTTTATTGCAAAAATATGAACGCTGGGTACACAATTAAGAAATAAGTAACACACAAATCACGAAAGAAACGCCCACTGACAAAGTTACAGATTTTCAGATGACGTGAATCTACGTCAGCAGCCGCGAAAGTGTTAATTAAGAAATTATATTTTCATAGAAATTATGAAACAAATCGTACAGTTCCAAAGAGTTCAACTGACCCAAAACTGGTTAGCGCAATTAAAATTGTTTAATATCTACTTCATGAAACCTTACAATTATTTACCCGAAAAGATTTAGTTTATGCGTTATTAATATATATGTAGCGCTATTATTATTTCACTTTTTATATTATGTCACACCTACGAAAGAAAATTTAAGCTTTATTGGTGATTAGTATAGCCATGATAGACTTTTTTAGATTGAAAAACATTGCACTTTTTTCAGAGAGTATTGTCTGACCAATCGTATGTGTAATGTATTTAAATATACTTAAAATTATCCAAAAAAGTGCTGAAGTATACACATATCTAAAAATTGAATTCAGGAAAATTAAAGTACTCTAACAACTTTAAATTTCTTATTAATTTTTATAATCCTTTTTTTCTTGAAACATTTCCGGTGTAAAACAGTAAAATTATGTCTAATTCTTGTAGGATCTTAATTTTATTTTTCTACATTTACAGATAACCCCCTAACACAGTTTTGATTATTACTCTATGAATACTAAAGATAAAATATACAAGTGGTGTACTTTTCCGCACTGCCAAACTCTCAAAAATTCGAATATAAAGTCAAAATTGGGTGTCGCTATTGAAAAAAAAAAAAAAAAAAAATCAAATTTGCGCTCATTTCAATATGTGAATAACCCGTAATTCAAAATTCGACAAAATTTTCAGAAATTGCATTTAATTTCGTGTTGTATTATGTCTATTAGATGTTCCTGCGTTAATTAATAACGAAATTACAGCGGGTGTTGCGTTTTTTTCCCCCGACTGTACATCAAATGTCACTCCTCGAAATTATTGGTGATAATTGAATAGAAAAGTATCTAAATTTGGCAACAATGGTTCGTAGATTTCGAAAAACAGCAAATGTAGAAATCCGTAACAATGTAATTAAATTTAATTCGTTCATCTTCTTTTATGACTAAAAAGAGTTTTTAACTCCCTCTACATGATGCTTTGACATGTTCAGCATTATAGAATCCTCAGGGTTCTCACTCGTCACTTTTTGGGGCACCAAAAATTTTGAAGAGATTTTTTTTCTTTTTCTTTTTTTTTTTTTTTTTTTTTTTTTTTTTTTTAAGATTTTCTTACGATTGACCTTAATTAATCATGAAAAAAAAAAAATACTATTAAATATTTCTTGTGCCCAAAAATATGATGAGTAGGAACTCAAAGTATTATTCCTCACTCATTATCAGATGAGGAACAAAATTATACAACAAAAAACAACTTTTGAACAAAATTACCGTTCACAAAATTATGCAACATTTCTTTCGATAAGTTCATATTCCCGTTGGCGGATTGTATCCTTGATGCAAATGATAATAATTTGTCTTTGATAATAACATTTTTTACTTTAAAAATTACAGCAGCCAAATATCACAGGGGTTCATATTGGTTGGGCAGTTATGTTGTCGAAATGGTTGTGTGATAACGCAGTCTTTGTCAAATGTAAGTGTAACAGGTGTTATAGAGCCTGATTATTACCGGGGTAGATTAAGCCCACTATTTTTAACAATAAAATTTGACTTATTTACAACAGAAATTCCGTACTTTCGTAAGTATATGATTAAAAAAAATATCGAGTCTGAGAATCGAATTCCCACATCGTGAAATAGACACGACCAATACACTACAGAATGTTTCTGTTATGTTTCAAAAAACTTACAATCTTTCAAAAACGTAACACATTTAAGCATGCTCTCTGATACCTTTCTGGAACATTCGCACTTTTCGATGTTCCATCTGTTAAGTGATTGAAACATTTCTGTTACGCATCCGAGTTTTTTTTTACGATCGCGGGCATATGTATGTTTTTAAAACTAATCGGAAAGCAAACTGAACGTTTTGAAACGTTTCTGAAATGTTTACATATTTCGATATTATATGATTGTAACATTTCTGGAACCTTTTGTAGTGTTAGAGGAATATTTTATAAAAATAATTGTCTGCTTATTATATTGAGGAACTTTTTTATGTTATAACTCAAAAACATTTGCTAAAAACAGTGATGACAATGTGCGGCGGTCTTAACTAGGCTCTAAGAGTATTTATTATTGCTCACCAAATGCCATAAGCATAATTACAAATAAATAAATAAGTCTTCGCTTTTTTTCCATCTGCCAGTTAACTGTAAATAAAATATCCAATTTTCAGATATAACATTAATTTAAAACATTTAAAACATGAAAAATTTTTATTCCTATATTAAATTTATTTGAAAATCTTTTAAGTGTATATACTCTATTCGTGGAGTGTTAAAAGAGCATAAACTAAAAAAAAAAGTCTACTTATATCATTTACATAACAAAAATTAACCTACAATGCGTCTTAAGTCAAAAGTTAACATGCTTGAAACATCATAATAAGTTTTATAAACTTAATTCACGCAAATTATCCAGCCTTGTACCTTTTTTTTTTCTTTTCGTTAGTTTTAAAAAATGCTTAATTAATACTCTGAATTATATTAAAAGAAATACATGCACCAGAAATTTATCTTAATCATTGTAATGGAATAATTGTTAGTGTCACAGATGTTGAAGATAAGTTTTGAAGTATTTTCTTGATTTCCTTTTTTAATTTATTTGTAACAGCATTCAGACTAATTGAATGCCTAAAATATAATTTATCAACAGAAACAAGCTATAAATTTTATTTCTAAACTGATAAAATTACTGAAATAACTTAGGAAATTTGCGAATTTTACTGGTATGCAAAGGAATTTGAAAATAAAGGCATTACTAAAAAAAGAAAGAAAAATGATTGAATTTATTTCTAAAACGCATTAAAATTTAATCAAAGCTTATCATCATAATGGTTAAAAATATTTTATGCATTCAAAAATTTTATTTGTAGTAAAAATACAAATTTATTTTGGAGAAATTTCTTTTTAAAACTCGGTTAAAACGAGAAGCAAAATAAAAAATATACTATTTCATGCAGTTCCATTTATCATACAAGGTGTTTCAGAACTCTTGTAACATACCGTAATTTTCTGTGTATAATCCGCAGGTCAGGTAAGTCAGTTCTGCACCAGAAATTTTAATTAGCAAACGAGGTTCGATTTGTACGAGCTGTTTCTTCAAAATAATATAGATTTTTGTGTTAAATAAAATTTCTGGGGAGGAATGACATATTTTATCTGCGGATTATAAGCAGAAAATTACGGTACGTTAGGAGCTGACAGAAGAGCACTTGTGGAGGCCAAATCAATACAGAACCATGTTCTATATCCAACCGTATGTAAGTTACTGAGGATGTATTTAAAAAAAATCTAATTTAAAAAATCTTCAGTTTCTGGAAACTCTGCACAAAATTAAGCAACTATTTGGAAAGAACGGAAAAAATGCTATAATAAGACCTCAGTCTCTTTAAAATGTCATTATTTAATGACGAGGTTGAAGCACTTAAAACATGTGAAAAATCCAGAGTCATGTTGTGGAAAATCTGAAATTGAAAATACAGTTCTATGTATAGGCAATCCCATTCTTCAGACTTTGCCCATTCTAGCAACATTTAACGCTTTCAGGGGCGATGGTTGCATTGTGCAACACAAATTTTAATTCAGAATTGCACAAACTGGCCCCGGAAATTTTTTTATAAAATTTTTCATTTATAAATTACAAGGAGAGGTCACGACATGGAAAATTGAGATCGGGACGAAATTGCGCAGGATTGTAGTATACTATGAAGGTAACAACATGGCAAAGCAGTAGGACACACTAGCCACAGAATTTCGAGGAAAAAGCGTTTAAAGTTTCAGTAATCTTTAAATACAAGTTATTTCGCAACACAGACAACGTTTCAGTGGCGTGATCGGCAGAGTTAAATGGTTACTACGTGGAGGGTCGGGGTTCAATGCTACCGACGGGAATTTTTTTCCTTTTATTTATTTAATCTAAACATTTTATTTTACTGTTACTTTCTCTTATAATTCAATTCAAAATTTGGAAATTTTTATAAATAATAATTACTTATTTTTTTTTTAACTTTAAAAAAAAAAAAAAAAAAAAAAAAAAAAAAAAAAAAAAAAATGTAGGTTTTAAAATTTTAACTTAAAATATAAATTTTAGCTTTGTTTTAATTGTAAAATAAAGTAAAAATGAAGAGAACTTTTATTTAAAAGTATATATGCATATATATTTATTTACGCATTTTATTTTATTTTTACTTTATTTTATAATTAAAACAAGCTAAAATTTATTTTTTTAAGTTATAGAAAATAATAAATATTACATACATAAAATCATAACTATATAACCTACATAATTTTTAAATCACAAAAATTCAATAATTAGTTTTTATAATTTTTTTAAATTTTCAGGTCTAACCACTTGCCTGTTTTGCCCGAACGCCGTTCGGGTACTTGAAATGATATTACCTTTATTTGCCCGAGCGCCGCTCGGGCAATCTTTTTTCTACTCTAATTCATTGATTTGCCGTATTGTTTTGCTTGTTTAGTGTGTAATGTTTCTACCAGATGACTCTAGTAATTCCAGTTAGATTTGCAAAACAAGTCTAAAGCGGTTTAAAGGTTAGATTTTATTGCATTCTTGTATGCGAGTAAAGTCGCGAATTTTGAACAAGGCAATGTTTTGTGTGTTGCTCGAAAAGAAACGATTTTAGAAAACGGATGAGAGAAGAAACGCGATATTTTTGTCCAGATTGTGATGTTGGAGTATGCTTAGCTCCCTGCTTTAAAATTTACCATATAAAAACTGAATTTTAAAAGGATAATTATTGTAAGTACAATAAAACATTTTCGATTCTATCATCCATTTTTGTAAAGTGTTCTTTCCAGTCCGCCTTTTTCTTCTGAGAAGAGCCAACTTTAAGGAAAAATGTATTTTTTCCTATGAAAACAAAAATTAGCTTAATTCCTTAAATTCAATATTTGTAATAGTTCTGACGGCTAATTTGAGTTTATATAACTGATTTCACCATAAAATTGTACATCAAAAATATGCTTATTTTGTGATATAATATGACGGAAAAAAGAAACAGTTACGTGGTTAATTATTCAAAATATCAAATTTTACAATCATTCGTCCTTACGCTCGTTCAACTGCACCTTTAATAGCAAAATAAGTAAATGAGTGAAGTAATCAAATAAAAATAAATAAGATAATTGTGCAAACAAAACCCTGAATAATAAATATATCACAGGTGCCAAGTCTACTGTTTTTGGCGGGAGACTTCAAACCGGAAAAAATTTATAGCTGTTTTTGGTAATATTAATCGTCGAAAAAATATATAACATATCCCATTTAAAAACACTGGTTCCAATTCTGATTTAAAAGTTAAAAATGTTGGCAGCAAAAAATAGACATAATTATACTACTAATAATAATAATAAATAAATAAATAAATTATTGAAAAATAAACAGAAGTGTAAAGCAGCAGGTATGTTTAAATCTTGGTTTAAACTTCTTGATATGGTTTTAATATATATGATTTACTTAACCGTTTTGAGGTTGTTAAGGGGGTCCGGGGCCCATTTTAAAAAAATTTTTACTAATTAACCCACTGATTTGAAATTTTTTTTGGTAATTAACCATGCAATGACTACACAAAAAAACCACATAAAATTTTTCTCAAACGTTAAAAAAAATTTAAAATTTAAATTTTTTTAAAAAAAGTGAGGTATTTTAAAATCGATATAACTCAAAATATTATAAACGGAATTAAAAAAAATTTTCACGTAGTTGAAGAGAAATATATTATCTTTAATTTGTCTTCGGCATTAAAAAAAATTTTCTTAAAAAAAAAAAGATAAAAATTTTTTTTAAAAAAATTGACAAATTTTCAACGTAATTTTTTTTTAAAGTCGCATATTTTCAAAAATAATAATTTTTTTTAAATTTATCGAAGACAAATTAAAGTAAAATATTTGAAAATGCCAAGTTTAAAATTTAAAGGCTCTATCTTTATTGGTTTTTAAGTTATATCAATTTGAAAATGAAAAATGGTGAAAAAACGCATCATGGAGAAAAATGTATTTAAAGTTACAACAACATAATCACTGCTTATAAAATCTTTAAATACCTCTTAGAAACTCCCTGATGCATAAATAACACAATTTAGAACTCTATCCTTTAATTTTAGCTTAATTTTAGCTATTTTTACTATTTTTTTAATGTGCATTTGAATGTTTCCATAGACTCAAATAATGTTTTTCGAACCTGACGAGTCGTTATACGACTTAGCGAAGAATGATTTTTTTAAATTACTAATAAACTTTTTACTAATTAACCCACTGATTTGAAATTTTTTTTAGTAATTAACCATGCAATGACTAAACAAAAAACCACATAAAAATTTTCTCAAACTTTAAAAAAAATTTAAAATTTAAATTTTTTAAAAAAAAGTGAGGTATTTTAAAATTGATATAACTCAAAATATTATAAACGGAATTTAAAATTTTTTTCATGTAGTTGAAGAGAAATATATTATTTTTAATTTGTCTTCGGCATTAAAAAAAATTTTCTTAAAAAAAAAAAAGATAAAAATTTTTTAACAAAAAATTGACAAATTTTCAACGTAATTTTTTTTAGTCGCATATTTTCAAAAATAATAATTTTTTTTAAATTTACCAAAGACAAATTAAAGTAAAATATTTGAAAATGCCAAGTTTAAAATTTCAAGGCTCTATCTTTATTGGTTTTTGAGTTACAGTCAACTCCCGTTAATCCGCAAATACCTCTAATCCGCAATGGATTTTTTAATGTAAACAAACAAATTTACAGCTAAGATTCTGAACGAACTAGAAACTTTTCTCTTTTTTTAATTCAAATTTTAAATTAATCTTTGCTTTCGGAAATTAATCTGCAAATTTAAATTTTTTAAGGGTTTAAAATTGGGGAGAATTGCATGAGTTTTCTTTCAAAACATTCTATTTCTGAAAAAGAAATTGCATTTTTACACAATTAGCAAGCGAAAGTTTCTGAAAAAAAAATTATATATATATATATATATATATATATATTTCCAGTACTATTACATCAATGTTTAACAAATTTAAAAAGTAATCAATAAGGAATTTCCATTTCTGCACTTGAAATATAGTTTTTTTGTATTTTTTAACCAAATATGTATGCTTATATTTTATTGCTATACATTATTTGAGTATGCCTAAATTATTTAGCTTCATTATAATTGATAAGTTGAGTTAATATTGAAAAAATATTTTATTTTAAAACTTATTAGATATCTTTTCATTTTAATGTCTATTCATATATGATTAAATTAATCATAACTCACTCTAAATTTGGAAAAGAAAAATGTAAACAAAGAAAATAACCTGTAATCCGCAAAATCCTATAATCCACACCTTTGGACAAAACTTTTGCGGATTAATGAGAGTTGACTGTATATCAATTTGAAAATGAAAAATGGTGAAAAAACGCATCATGGAAACTAAACCCTTGCTAAATGCATTTATCAACTTTTGATTTTTGAATAGCATGAATGCGAAAATTAAAATTGTTGAAAAGAAGCGGTATAGATAAAAACACATTATAAATGAAAAAACAATATTAATATATGTTTAAATACCTCTTAAAAACCTCCAGATGCATAAGTAACGCCTTCCTTCAGCTTATTTTTTTGGTTGATTGTAATTTTTGCTAATTCAACTTTTTTTCTATAAGATTTAAAAGCTTCTGTTGACTTGAACAACGCCTTTCTAACATGGCGAGTCCTTATGCGTTTCAAGGAAGTTAAGGATGAATTGCCAGGTGATAAATGGCATGTTTTTAAGGCATTTATTGAAGATACCCTCATTCCATAATTGAAATCTGATATGCCCCTAGCTGCAGCAATATCTACTCGAGTTTTAGAAGTGTTAAACACTTTGGGGCAACGACTCCAAATCATGTTGTGCAAAAACTCGTTCCTATTTTGTGTTTCCCCTTTTGCACATTTTTGCAATAATACTTCTGAAGCCAATCTTTGAAAAATTGGCATCATTTTGGCAACAATTTCTTCTCTTAGAGGGGTTTTAACACTGGTTTTGTGTGCTGGAGGCTTTAGCTTCATCGAAATTGCACGATTATAAAAGCACCATGAATTTTCTCCAGGAGGACAGGTCGAATGCTTCGGCTTTTTATCTGTTGAACTGCAGTGCTGTAAGATGGCATAAATATCTTTTTTCATGGCAATTATGTTGCCTTTATTGCGTACTATCGAGTTACGATAATAGCGCGTAATTTTTTTTATTGTGCTTTCTGACAAGCTTCCATGTTTTTTCCCTCCGAGTGTAACACCCTTTGCTTTCTCAACCTCAACAAGTTTACGCAGTGCAGCTCCCATTCTTTTGCCAACATGATTTATGCATTCTGTTTTAGTAATGAGAGTTTCTTTTCCGTATACATTCAAATCTTGCAGGTCTTTGAAAGTTTTCGAATCGCCATCTGCTATTAATTCTGTGTAGCGGAACCCAAGACTTTCGGAACGAAGCCACATACGTTTTGCCATCTCGCTTTCCATTCCACCAGATGTTCCGTCGTAATTTTTATCACAAATTCGAGCATGTCCTTCATACCATATATGAAATTCCGGAGACTCTTTTCCAAGACTTTTTGCTGCCTGGATAGAGTGGTAGCAGATTTTAGATAAAACTTCATAATCAATTACAAAACCAGAGAGGACATCAATCACACAACCAACTGCATAATTTGAAGTATGGCCGCGCTTATGCCATGTTGCATCATAGCTGACTGCAATATCTGAAATACATGTACTATTCGAACCAAGGTGAAATTGTTTTACTTTTTCTCGAATGCTTTTTAACTGTTCACATGTACTTTTTACGGTTGAAGAATGCAAATATTTTAAATGTTTAGTAAAAACTTTTGAATCCATACACGGTAAGTTCATGTTATAAGTTAACTTTTCTAATGCTGCGTGTCCTTTCCCCATCTCTGTAACTGCAACTACAGCTCTGCGGTTAATATCAAAAGAATTTTCGTTTCCTGAAACTTTATCTGAAGAACAAAATAAGAACTCAAAACTGCAATTTTTGCAAATAACTTTGAGATTTTGAGCAAATCCATTGCATTTACCAACCTGTACAATTAATGTTAGTTGATAACATTTTTGACAACAGCACTTTGATATTACTGATTGAAAAATAGCTTGTTTTATGATGATGTAATTTTCTTCCTGACCTTCCAAGTTATTTTTTACAGGCGAGGGCATTTTTCTTCCATCTAAACGCTTTATTATTTCCAGATTTACTTTTTCAGGGGATGAAACTGATGGATTGCTTCTCTTTTTTTTCATTGCTTCAGACTTCTGAAGAGCAGATTTTCGTTTCCTGCCCATATTACAAATGTTCTTTCAAAATTTCTCAAGAAAAAAAGATATAAAAACTTAAAATACACTCCGAATTAATTTCGAAATAAGTACAAAATTCCTTACTCTTGTAAACAAAGCATTATCAATATATTTGTATCGTATTCATATCATATCAAAACGAAATATAACTTTTGAACAAGCCAGAATCACAATAATCAAGCAATCACTTTAAAATAATAATAAATCAATGTAAAAAAGTGTATAATCAATAGTAATAAATCATGTCAATGGTAAAAAAAATATTTCAAAGTAAAAATCATTACGATAATCAAATCCCAGCACGTTGTAAACAAACCCACGCCGGCACTAAACTACGAAGTTATTTCACTTCACTTCTTTTCAAAGTAGAAGTAGAAGTGTATAAATTTAAAATATAAACATATGAAATTAATCAGCGTTCAATTTAATTAATAATTGAAATATATTTCTCGAAAAAATGCGGTTAAAAATGTTTGTTTATGTTTAGCGCGGCGTTTGTTTTCAAACAGAAGGTGGGTGTTACCATAGCAACAGCTCTTTGAAACTGGAGTTGGAAAAACAGCTCAAAGCAAAATAATTATATCTTCCGTTCTAATGAAGATAGAAACATGATCTAAACGGCATTTTAAGCAGAAAAGATCATAGAATTTTTTAATAAAAAAAAAAAAAAAAAATCGAATTTTTGAAGATTTTTGAGCCCTGGACCCCCTTAATATTAGAGGGCAGCCGAAATGTTATTTCCAGCACAGCAGAATAAAAAACACATTATCGAAGAAAAACGGTCGTTGATTAATATTTAAAATCTACATTTAAAGATGATGTATATTTCGGGTATATTTGTTTGCCTGTAATATAATTTAATATAATCGGAATCCCGTATTACAATTTAACAAGAAGCTATAATGTTTGGAGAAGTAATTAGTTCATTTGTTTGGGCAGTAATTATACGTACAATTAAAATCATAATTTCTCTGTAATATATTTTTTTAATTTTCTGAAATTAAAAAAAAACAAGTTTAGCATTGTTTTAAATGCACCTAAAATGAGATAAAACGTTTAGATTCTTAGAAAGGTCTGCTTTATTTTATAGTTAAAATAATATAGTTGAAAAAAAAAAAAGAATATATATATATATATATATATATATATGTATATTATAGAAAATTATAAATACAAAAAATGGAATATTTTAAAACATACGTGTTTCTTTTTTCTTTTTTAAAATTCAAGAAATTTAAATAATTTATTAAAATTTTCAAATTTGGAGTTGAATTATAAGAGAAAGGAACAGTAAAATAAAATGTTTAGATTAAATAAATAAAAGGGGAAAAAATGTTCCCGACGTTAGCATTAAACACTGGCCCTCCGCGTGGCAACCAATTTCTCTGCCGTCCACACTACTGGAACGTTGCCTATTTTGCGAAATAACTTGTACTTAAAGATTACTGAAACTTTAAACGCTTTTTTCTCAATATTCTGCGGCTAGTGGGTCCTACTGTTTTAACCCTTTGACCTCGGCATATTTTCCGTAAGACACGCCTTTTGACGTTCCTTTAAAACGTCACACGTATACTTTCCAACTTAGTACCTTGGCTACCGAAAAATTGTAATAATTTGTTTTATTTTACTTCATCATTAAATAAAATAAATATTTCTGTTAAAATTTTCCGGTAGAGGAAAGGTAGCCTATTGTTACACGTTTTAGAAAAATAACATTTCATTTGCAGAGGAACACCTTAAGCATAGCCTCCTTAACTAGATGCCTGTCGCGTAGCTCGGAAACTAGGCAACAGTTGTAACGGTAGACAGCGCCACCTAGTACATAGATTTTTTATTCAAATCTCACCAATAATATAAAGAAGTGATACATGATACATACAATCGACGTTTCTTCGATTCTATTCGTCTTTTATGTGTATGACATCCCACTTTAAAAAATTTTTGGTGGCTGTTGAATAAAAAAAGTCGCGCAATCTGTACCAGGTGGCGCTGTCTACCGCTTCAACTGCTGCCTAGTTTCCCAGCTACGCGACAGGCATCTAGTTAAGTAGGCTATGCCTTAAGGCGTGGCTCGATTTTTTAATGTCCCCTCAGAAGGGACATACGAGCGATGAGGGTTAATATGTTGGTGCCTTCATAATATACTACAATCCTGCGCAATTTCGTCCTGATCTGAATTTTCCATGTCGTGACCTCTCCTTGCTAGAAGAGTAACTTCATTTATTTCTTGTCTTTTAATATTGTCGGTGATTTCTGGTGGCTGTTGACTTTAAATGAAAAAAATTGCTTGCCCCTGAAAGGGTTAACAATTTTTTTCAAATTTGCTACATGAACAATGCTGCCAGATTTGGGCACTTTTTATTCAATATGCACCACTAAATTTTAACTGTAACAACTGCTTAATCATTTCAAAGATTAATCGTCTATAATGTAGGGAAGATCCGTGTAATATGGACACCTGAAGCTAGAAAGCTCATAAAACTAAAATTATTGAAATAAAAAGATTTAATTTGTTGACTGCTCATTAAAATTGAACAGTTGCACGGTTCAAGCTTGGTAAATCACTCTGTGAACTATTAATAATTGCCGGGAATAATTATTTTCTTTATGTGTCGTTGGTCCATATTACACATACTTTTGTTTAATATGGACCGAATGGTCCATATTACACGAGAATAAAAAGTATAGTTATAAAGATGGTCGCACAAATTTATTTCAAGTACAGCAATCATCGCAATAATAGTGTATTGGGTCGGTCATGTTGGCGCGAGGTTCATGCACCCATGAGCAGCTTTTCCTGCATCTGATCTAGTCTTCCTTGGTACTTTTCCCACAGAATACGCTGAAAGTAAGTTCGGTAACTTGATTCGCAGCTGTCCCCTGACCGGAAGTTCCTGGGGATGTCCCGACTAAGACACTTGGAATTGCCCGGCGTTTTCGTTCTGTTGTCGCTTTCTGTGCAAAAGTCTTTTTTTGAGCTTTCTTTGTCATTCTTTTCTCCTTCTGACGCTGTTCAATGTCCAGTTTTGCTCGCTTCTCTTTTAGTTTTTCTGCATAACGCATTCTTGAAACGAAATGAAGTTAGAACAGTGTCCTCTGACATGTTTTCCTTTCTCTTTCTTAAGTTTCTTTGTACGCAACGAGAAAGGAAACTTACGTCTTTCACTGAGAACATTTTATGACTAAACGGAACCGGAATGTTCTCGTGAACTACATCTTCGGAAGCAGACGTGTTCTGTTGGACAAATATAGGGTTGATGTCAGCTATTTTGTCTGGCAAGTGGTCGTTGGTCTCGTCTTCTGATATGACTCGTGGTAGGGCTTTATAAGAAATTTCGGATGGAGCAAAGTTGAAATCGTGAGATACGTGGCGATTGATAGGCCAAATCCCACCGGCACGGAAACCATTGGCAGCAGTTTCAATAGATGCCACTCGTGCATAAGCCTTCCCAAACAGTTGACACACTTGGAATTGTGAAACGAATCGTGTAGCATGTTTCTTCATTCATCTCTTGGGAATAGTATAAATGGACGAAAAAAGAATAATAGTTAATGGACGAAAAATGTGAGGTCCAAAGGCTATATTCAATGGGTAGTATGAGAAGGAAGTGATAGCTTGATTACCCCTACTTCTCTGGCCAGTTTTATAGCCTCGAGATTTTGAGTGTGCGACATATGTACACCGAGAATTAACAAAACCTTCCTGTTTTTATCATGGACCAGTGATCCATGTTACACAACTGAGTATGGTTCATATTACAGGCATAAACAGAGCAACATTGTTTCCAGTCACATATCGCTATGCAAATAGGCGCCCATGAAACACATGTCTAGATTGTTCAGAAAATAAGTATATTTGCTACTATTAACGTGAAAATTATATTACAATTACGTAACAGCAGAAAGTAAAACTTTCATTTTAACATACTTGTTACATGAATGAGCATATAAACCGAATACTCAATTTCACAACCGTCCAAATGCAAGTACGCCTGTACAAATCAATTCCTGCTTTGGATAACAGTAATATTCACTAAAGGCACTGATATGTTTTCACCATCTAGTGTTGAACATACAAATTTCCTCATGGTCCATATTACACGATGGTCCATATTACACGGCTCTTCCTTATATCAAATATCACTTCACAAAATCATTACAGACAACTGAATAAAAAAGTCCCGAAGTTTGGCAGCACATTTAACATTTTTTAGATCCCCTTTCGGATGTATTACTTGGTAACTATTGGAAAATTGACCGCGTTCTGATTAACTAGGTCGTTTAAGATATCAGAAATGGTTATTTCAAACACGACCCATACAGCACAGAATGTTTCAGTTATGTTTCAGAATGCTTACAATCTTTGACAAACGTAACGCATTTAAGTATGCTCTCCGATAACTTTCTAAAACATACGCCCTTTCTGATTTTCTATCTGTTACGTGATTGTAACGTTTCTGTTATGTATCTGATTTTTTGTTACGATCGCGGACATTTCTACGTTTTTGAAACTAATCGGAAAGTAATCTGAACGATTTTAAGCGCTTCTGAAATGTTTATAATGTTTCAATGTTATATGATTGTTACGTTTCTGGAACATTATGTGCTGTTAAGAGACTGTATCGATATTTTTTTACAACTCGCTATGTAAACTCTCTTTTATATGTCTTTACTCTGCGCGTATTAGTTGAAAAATTGTTACGTATTTGTTAGTACGTTCAGAAGGCATAAAGATTGACCTACCTTAAAAAGAATTTATATTACGTCATGTGGTTGTTACACACCGTATTTTTTTACACTTATTTCAGTCTTATTTAACTGCCAAAAGTAACTATTAAAATAAATCGAAAAATTAGTAAGATATAGTGTTATTAAAAAAGTGGTTGACATCTCTGCAATTTCAGTAAATATTGACGATATTTAAAGTTAAATCATTTTAGCGTAGTTTAAAAATTGATGCGCTGCTTAAATTTTAAAACATGTTACAATAAAGAACATAAGTAAAATGTTCATGTATACAAATGTACCTTTTTGGTAAAAATAAATAAATTCAATAACTGTTAACTATATTATTTTCTATTAAACAATTACGTACAGTCGGTAACAAAAGTGTCCGAACGCTAGCCAAAATTCCTATGTAAAAAAAGTACATTTCGTACGGTTTTAATAAATTAATCCTTGTCGAATCCTATTCTTAGTCAGTGTAAGAACGTGATTCGATAAGGATCTATTTAATAAAACCGTATGAAGTGTGCTTTTTTTGCACAGGAATTTTTGCTAGTGTTCGGACACTTTTGTTACCGACTGTAGTGTAGAAAAATCGTAACATTATATCTATAAAGATTTTACAATGTATAAAAGTTAAAAATTGTTCGGAATTTTATTAATCGTTAAATAAGTAATTGAATTTCTCCAACTTTTAAAAATATGCACTTAATAACAAATATTCTAAAAAAATAGTTTGGTGTAATTTCTATCTTGCGATTTTACTTTTGTGCTTTATTATATGTATGCAGAAACACAAATACGCCAGTTAGCTTAATTAATTACTTGTTAGGTTCTTGTACTCCCCAGTGCCTAGTTTTACTTATAAACTGCGTCAATCACTTCTTGCACAAAGCGTCCCTTATGAATGAAATGGAATTCAGGTGGCACAACTTCTTAAACATGACATGGAACATCAGTATAAATCTGAAATGTTGTACATTTCATAATACATAGTTGCCAATAGCATTTATTTTATTCCAGAGCATTTTTAGCCTTGCCTGTAATCCGCACCAATTTATTTATAGAATATTTTTCGACAATATATAACTACGATAAAATAAGAAGAAATACTCTTAAGAAAAATGTGGTATGAAATAAAGGTGGGGCTAAAAATGCTCCGGAATAAATTAAAATGTTGGCATCTGTGACAGTATTTCGCACCAAAAAATAATTTTTATTTTTATTAAAAAATACTTATACTTTCTCTTACTTATGTTGAGAAGAGAAAGTCCTGTTTTTCTATCAAATATTTAAATTGAATTTTTGATAAGTTTACACGTTTTGAGTCCTCTTGAATCCGAAAAATAAGTTTTTAGAAGTTAGAATTTGCATTTGTTTGTCTATTTGTGCCCCCTTTTCCACTATAAAAAAAGGAAACAAAATATCAACAGGAAGTCCAAACTTGGTATTCTAAATCTGTATCATATGGGGATGTATACCAGTTAACAACCTAATTATGAAACGGAAGAATTTTAGTATACGTCTCTTTTTTTCCACACCACTTTATTTTTACAGTAATTATGTCTACATGCAGTCACGATTAAATAAGTATAAAATTACTCTAAAAAATGACTGGTGGGAAAAAAAAAGACGGGCACTAAAAATATTTCGTTTATTAATGCGATAGTTGGCAGGTATGGGGATGCTACTAGAAATTTTTTGCTAAAACCAAATACACTGTAAAAAATATGTCCTATTTGCTGCCAGATATTCTCTGTAATTTGAGAAAATACGTTCTAAAAACGTAATTTTTTCGTAAATTACGCGTTTTTTCTCAAATTACAGAGAATTTCTGGCAGCAAATAGGACATATTTTTTACAGTGTAAATCGTTCATGTACAGTCGAGGGAAAAAAAAAATCAACACTCGACGTAACTTCGTTGCTAATCAGTACAGAAAAAAGTAATAGGTATCATTCGACGGGGCATTGTGAGTAATTTCAGAAAATGAAGTGTAATTTTAAACTGGAGGTTGTCTACATATTAAAACTCACACCAACTTTAATTTTTTTTGAATGATAATACCCTGTTTTGGTTTTATACTTGAATTTTTGAGGTCACAGCAATGCGCAGAGCTGCTAACCTAATCCGGCAAATTGATAGTACCGCCCATTTTTCTACACCACTTAATTTTTAGAGTATTTGTTTTCTTAATTCATCATAAGTATATTTGAAGAGAATTACTCTAAAAATTAAGTGGTGTAGAAAAAAGGGCGGCACTAACAATTTACCGGATTAGGTTGGCAGGTCTGAATGCGAAAAAATTTATCGGTTGCATAAATAGAAATAAATAATAAATAGAAATAAAAGACAATTAAAAAAAAAAAAAAAAAAAAAAAAAACCTTTTAATAATATTTTACATTTTTTGTCTTATTTCTAAGACACTTTTATTGAAAATACCGGTTAAAATATATTATGCAAGGGGAATAAATTCAAATCTTTCGTTCCTAAAGTTGAACTTACTCGAGCTATGCAAGAGGCATTTGTCAAGGGATAAAGTCATTTGAATACAGAAGAATGGGTATTTGAATGCAGAAAACTGCTTCATTAAAACGCAAGTTACGTGATCAGATACATAAAAGAAGGATTTCAGGCTTTATCTTCCAATCCATACGGCGAATAATATCTTTTTGTCACCCGTGAAAAGTTTTTGAAATGCCCCATAAATATTATAATTCTTAGAGAATTCATAAAATGACGAAGGATTTCCAGACGTCTAAAGTCAGAATGATTTTGTACACAGAATTCAGTTTAAGTGTTTAAAACATAATGTAAGTAAACAAAACTTTTCAAAATTTTATGTTTGATAAAAAATGTTTGGAAGATTTTACATTTTTCAAAAAAACTTTAAAACATAAAGCTTGGAACTTATTTTGTAAATATCATTAACTGTTAATGAAACATTGAATGATCATTTATTTAAGCATAGCTGCAAACTTTTAAAAATATTCCTGAATGTTATAGTACCGCCCTTTTTCACAACGTAATCTTTGTAGAAAAAATTTCTTCAGTATATAATTACGATTAAATATGAAGAAAATTACTCTAAAATGTTTACGGAGGGAAAAAAGGGCGGGACTAACAACATTTCGGAATAATTTTAAAAAGTTGGCAGCTATGTATTTAAGCATGATCAATTTGTGTTTATTTATTTATTTTGGAGTCTCTTTTAAAATATTATGCCTATTATTTCATGTTTAGAGATAAAACTTGTTGGTAGCAGATTCAATCGCCTTTTAGTAGAGCCAAATTTTGGTCTATACAAATGCATAGTAACTAATTATAAGATTTGTTGGTCGGACTGTTTAAGGCCGATTAACTATGCTAGGGTCCTAGCTTACAGGTGGAATGCCCTCCGTGGGAGTTTTTCTAAGGGTTCCTAGCTTGTATTTTTGAGATTTTCGGAGAAAATTATGAAAACTCCGAACGGCTAGGTCGATGAGCGCGACCTTGGATCGAGCCAGGAACCATCTACCATCTTTAAGCGCAGAACCGCTAGGCCGCTGATGGGTCTGATTATAAGTAAAGCATATATTATTATGATTGCAAAATTTTCTCAGACTAGTTAATCGGGAAAGAATGAGGCTATCAAATAAATAAATAGGAATGCATAAATATTCAACATCGTTTTGGCTTGCACATTATTATATATTTTCAAAATAATTTAAACGAGTCAATAAAAATAGCCAAAAATATAAAAATAAAAAGTGTCCTTAAAATCGTTGAAGTGAAAGCTTCTATTGTAGCATGTGTAACATAATTTAAAAAGCATTCGTATCAATTACATAAATTAGATAGTAATAGGTTCTATTGATTTTAAGTAGCACTGTACATTATCTAGAAATTGTTTCTGGTAAAAAAAAAAATGAAAAACGTATCCAAAAGTACAATACACACAAACGGAACCAAACGTGAAGAACAGACTAAGAATATATCAGAATTTTATATGGGATTAACATTTCGATCAATCCAGTACGTATGCATAGCCATAATTAGACATAAATATATAACTGCAAAAGAAGAAAATATATTAAAAGTCAAGTAATTATTCCTTAACTGAAAAGTGTGTTTTTGTGAACAATTTCTTAAATTAGATTTCTCTGAATGCTATAATTCTAAACACACTGTAGAGTACAGAACGCATACAGAGCTGGTTTAGGGTTCTCCCCTTTTGCTTCCAAGGTTATATGCTTAAATAATATAGGATATATTTTTTATTGTAAACAGAGAAAAATATAGATGTAGAACATATGTTATTTTAAAAAAAGAACTAATGATATTTGCTCTAAAAATCAACATTAATCATGTTTAAATATGTGCTGAAAATAATTACATACGCTGGGGGCGGGAAACAGACAAAAAGATAGACAATCGGGCAGACAGATAAGCAAATTAAAATCATATTTACACATAAAAATTGTTAGAAAGTGTTCAAATGGCTTAATGTAAACGAAAATGCAGTGACAAATAATTTTTATTAATAGTCCTTAATGTGACTGAATATTTTTATGTGGTCCTGTAAGATTGATTCTAATCATACTTTATTCTATAGAAAGCATTCTTCTGCGAATATGAATAACATAATTCAATTTCATTAAGCTTTGTGCAAAGTATAGTTATTGAAATTCGGTTTGTAGAAATAACTCTAACAGAACGTAGTGCTTTGGAATACTTTCAAGTGTCCCTGTACACAAACCAGTGATAGTATTTACTCCATTTTACATAGAAAACATTCGATAGTGAGCTTGAATAACATATTGCAATTTCATTAAGATTTATGTACAGTAAAGGTATTCATAGAACACAATGCTTTAGAATACTTTCAGGTGTTCCTATACACAAACCAGTAATGGTATTCACTCCATTTTCAATAGTGAACATCCGATAGTAAACCTGAAAAATATATATCATTTTTCAGATATTCCATAAATATTTACGGGAGTTAGAGCGCGGACAGACAGAGAGATATCAGACCAGCAGACAGACACATACACAAATTGAAGTCATAGTCACACTTAAAAATTGTCAGAAAGTGTTAAAAAAGCTTAATGTAAACGATTCCGTGCAATTCCAACAAATTTTTATTAATAGCTATTAATGTAACTGAATATTTTTGAGCGGCCCTGTAAATCTAATATTAATCATACTATATCCAATAGAAAGCAGTCTTTTCCGAATACGAATAACATATTTCAATTTCATTAAGCCTCGTGCAAAGCAAAGTTATTAAAATTTGTTTTGAACAAATACCTCTCATAGAACCCTTTTTTGACAGACAAAACGAATTCCTTAACACATTTCAACCTTGTTGGAAACTGTTAAAAAAGAAGTGGTGAACAAAAAAGGCAGGGGGCGGGGGTTGTACTCACAATTCTCCGGAATAAATTACAAATTTTTGCATATCTATACTAACAATGCTACCGATAAAATTAGAAGTGTTTGAAAGCTCTAAAGTGTGTTAACACTTTCGCGACTGCTGACGTAGATTCATGTCATTTGAAAATCTGTGACACCGCCAGTGAGCGTTTCTGTTGCAATTTGTATGTTATTTATTTCTTAACCTTTTCCCGACGGCAGATTCTGACCAGCTAGTGTTCATAAAGACGGCAGAAAGACGGAAGATTTTACCCCCTGTCGGCGTCTTTTAATTTCAGGTGACTCGGAGATTCACAATGGCTGTGGGAAGTCCCGTCCGACCCACATAATAGAGTGATTTCTTCTACTAAACAACTTCCCTTTAAAGGGAAAAACCTTCACCCTGAAATCTCCATTGCACTCTTTTATAGGGGTAAAACTTGTTGATTCTAGAACGAATCCTTTTCATTGTATTTATGTTTATTTGAAAAAGTCTTTATTCTGTTGACAATGCAATTTTTCATGTTTAATTTGATAAATACACAATTACTATTGAAATAATATTAATCAATAAATTTGGTGTGAAATTTTTAAATGTGCTTATGATTATGTAATTTAAGAAGAAGAAATTAAAACAAAAGAATTATTTAAATTCTATATAAATTGTATTTGGGAGAAATTTCTTAGATTTATTGCTTTAATTATAATACGTTTTAAATAAGTGTTGTAGCTTTTAATAAAAAAATTGGAAGATGAAAACTGAACAATATAACATATGATTAAATAATTATTTTTTAATATCAAGTGCTAATTATTATTTATTTATACATTTTATGATATTAAGAAGTTATACGGGTTTCAAAAACTTAAAAAAAAACATATATATATATTTTTTTTTTTTTTTTTTCTCTCAATAATTTGTACAACATTTAAACAATATTTTTTAAAAGTTTCAGCAAAAATTCAGAAAATTGACCAAAAAATGTATACTTAAAATATATTTGTAAAATTCCATGGTTCTAAATAAATAAATAAATAAAATAAAATATTAACCGTGCCGATATGGTAACTGCTCAGGCTTTATGCATTAAGCATCTGGTATTAATGACCTATTTATGGACTTGCATGTATTTTA
Source organism: Salticus scenicus (assembly GCA_963930645.1). Classification (NCBI taxonomy): domain Eukaryota; kingdom Metazoa; phylum Arthropoda; class Arachnida; order Araneae; family Salticidae; genus Salticus; species Salticus scenicus. Next base: position 231,225,008 of record OZ005651.1, read on the forward strand.
AAGGTAAAAAAATCAAATAAGAAAAAAATAAAAATGTATGAAAATAATAAATAAAAAATATTATTCAAAATTTTGAGCATATAAAAGAGCAACACGCAATTTTATTTTGAAGAAGTATATAATAATTCAATAAGATCGGTGCATTAGTTTTTGAGAAGTCACGTCGATCATTTTTCTAAAATGTTTTCGAAAACCCACTCGCTGAATTTTCCAACATTTTCAATGAAAACTTTATATAATTGTCAAGAAAATTCTGAAGAAGACTTGAGCTATAGGAAAAGGGTCCGCAAAAACTCCAGGAACAATAAGAAGTCGCAATAACTAAAGGAAAAATAAACTGTAGGCCGTGAAGAATAAGAATCAATTATTTCGCATCAAACATCTTTATTTAGGCAATATGGAAATCAAGAAAGTTTTTTAATAAAAATTATTTTCAAATGTCTATTATAAAGTTTAACAGACATACAGAGGGTTAGATGAGAGAGAGAGAGGGCTTCGCGATTACGTGTTCTTACGTCAAGATTGAAGAGCGAATTCTGAAGTTGACTCTATTGCAATTAAGATCAGACTGCTGAATTACGCCAAGAATTTTGAAAAAGTGCCAAATTTTATAGCCAAAGATATTCCATTGTTTCTAGATCAAATTAATATAAATATTTTGAATTTAGCAAGACCGTTGCAGAACCAACGCCAATTATCTACGCCAAGTTTTATCGCCAGAAGACCGTTAAATAAGCAAGACATCAAGTCTGTGATTTATTGCATATCCTATCATTAAAAAATATAAATTACTCTTTATTGATATCATAACGGAAATGTATTGCTTAATTTAGCTTCAAATAAATAAACATACGCAACTTAAAAGAATGAAAATGTAATTATGTATCCAACGGTTTATAACATGGAAATAATATTTTTTTATATTTTATTTATTAAATGATTTAGAAGAGCTTATAATTCTGAGAGACGCCATTTAAAAGGAATATGTTTTTGCTCTCAGAAGATTTATTAATAGCATAAGGGATAAAGTATTATTAGAATTAAGATATTTATTATAGACAAAAGCGAATAAATAAAAGTAATTTAGAATTTCGTTATCTATTTTTATTAGCCATTTAATTTATTGAAAATATAATAATTACTTATTGCCTTTATTTAAAGTCATAATTAAAACTCATATATGTGAAGGAACGACTTCTACTTCGCAATAATATTTTTTAAATGTTGTTTTTTTTATAGTCAAAATACTGGTATTTATTTATTATTTTATTATTATTTAAAGAAAAAAAAAAGAGAGAGAATATACTTTTCAAAATTCATAACCAATGACACACCTTAATTAGTTTAAATAGCTAATTTATAATATATATATATATATATATATTTATTTATTTATTTATAATAAATGAATTTTTATTTACTTTTATTTGTTTTTATGAATATACGAACTAATATAAGCATATTACTTATGTTTTCAATTTATTTATTTTTTGAATCATAATCAAAGCATATAAATTTTAAAAGTATGTTTGGTTGGGAAAAAAGAATTAGTTATAAAAACTTTAAGCTAGATAATAATAATAATAATTATAATAGTAATAATTATTCTACATTCAGTATTGTGTTTGAATCATTTTAAAATGAAAGTATGTGTGATATAGAACTCTCACAAAGGGAAAAATTTTACCATTAAAGAAAAAGTTTCTTTGAAAATTATTTTAGAAGTTAAATATTAGAAGTTAATCCAGTTATGTAAAATTAAAATTTTTGAAAAATACAGTGTAAGCTAATTTTCTCTCAAATGCATATTTAAATTTATAAAATAATCAAAACAATAATAATAATAATAATAATAATAATAATATATATATGTATACACGACATCATAATACATTAATTTATTTTAAAAAAATATTTTACTTTTTACTTTTTTTCTTTTGTAAAGAAAAAAGTACACCCCCTCCCCCTTTTTAAGAAAAAAAAATCTGTAAAAGTAACGTAATTATTTATCTTACATTTATCTTTTGTTTCTTTCTTTGTTTCTTTCTTTTTTTTTTTTTTTTTTTTTTTTTTTACAAGATAAAAAAATAAGTATGCTTGTTCATAGAGTAGAAGCATAATCCTCCTCATAAAAATTGATATTTCAGAGTTCATAGGAACGCTATTCCTTCACTAGAATTGTCCTTATAGTTTAAATTTACGAAAAGGTAAATAATATAAAACAATAGTAATAATATATAAATTTATGGGAAAAGATAAGGGAAAAAATAATTAAACAAATTAAATAAATAATAATTGTAATAAATATGGATATTATAACAGTATATATAGGCCAACAAAAGATTCATTGCAAATTTTCAAATTTCTGACGAAATTGCGGATGGTTGAGATTAAAGCAGTGAATAATGATTTAAAAAAAAAAAAAAAAAAAAGAAAAGAAAAAAAAAAATTAATTGTTTCCATAAAATTTAAGAATCATAAAAAAGATTAAAGTTGCCAAAATAAGTAAATAAACTGTTCGCAAAGAAGACGCAAAATTTTCCGTTTGTAAAGTAACACGTTATTAATGAATATGATATTTTAGTGAATTATAATACATTAAATGTAGATTTCCTTTTACTCCCGTATAGGGAACTAAAACAAAACAACAAATGTCAAAATATATTCTCTAAGTATGACAGAAATTAGAAAGAATTCCAGTATTTTGTCAATAATAATGAAAGCAAAAAGCGGCAAATGGATTTACGATTAATCCAAAAGTATCCAGAAAATTCCTTTTCCAGGTATTTTAAGAGTATTTCCACTAAAATTTTTTTATCAAAAGAAACAAGTTCTGCATGGAGACAAAGTCTGTGTCTTGCATTCAGTTTAGGGAAAAAGAGGGAATGGGGATTAGCGAAAGATGTAACATCCGAAAGGTGATCATTTTTAAGAACTTTGACAGTTCTATCCTATCCGCCCCTAAAGCAGGTGAACAATATCCGAGGGGAAAAGTATAGCTTGGTCGATTTTTCAACCAACGCCGTCTTTTACAACAGGCTACTTCTTGGTTGAAATATCGACCAGCCGTCTTCTAAAGGTTAAGTATATACTGAATATTCATATTTTTACAGTGAAATATATTATGGATATAAATACTTTCATTAGGAAGAATATGTTCGGTGTATTTTCCAATTTTGAACAGTAAGCCCCACCTTTTGGCCTTCTTGTAAAACGTTATATTGTTTATTAACACTTTTGTGACCGCATGCTTTGGTCTTTTTGACAGTAAGGTCAGCCTGTAGGCGTTATTCTTTCAAGTTAGAATATTTCAGAACAATTTTTTTTTCTATACACATTTATATTATAAATGAATATATATAATAATTACATTCTTTCTAATCAAAATATTTGTATACATAATATATTTCATTGTAAAAATATGAATATTGGGTATATACTTATGAAATAAACAACATACAAATTACGAAAGGAACGCCCACTGGCGGAGTTCGGGATTTTCAATTGACGTGAATCTACGTCAGCGGTCGCGAAAGTGTTAAAATGGTTTACGTATGCATGATTAAATTATCCAAATTGTATTCTTAGTAATTGATTCTGTAAATGTCGCTGGCATATGTATACAACAGCGAAACACACACACACACACACACACACAAATGTTAAACACGAACACGTAAAATCTTTTTATTTTTATTTTTTATTTATTTTTCTAATTAAAGTATTTTTTTAGAGGAATCCCTGAAGGCTGGGCTCGTTTTACAAAAGCAACGTAATTTTAAGTGACCCGCAAGCAAAATGTTGAAATACGACACATTTAAATTTTATAATTAGAAGTACATAGATGTCAATATTTTATTTATTTCGGAGTATTTTATGCCCCCCCCCCCTTTTATTTAATACCACTTATTTTTTAAAAGTAAATTTTTCCTATTTTATCGAAGTTGTATAACGGAGCATACTTACCAACCATCTCATTAATAACCGTACAATTGTTAACCGCCCTGAAAAAACGCCCATTTTCTCACACCACTATACTTTTAGAGTCATTCTCTCCAAATGTTGTTACGATTAAATAAGACTAAAATTACTCTAAAATATTATTGGTGTGGAAAAAAAAAAAAAGGCGGGTACTAAAAACTGTACGTTTCATTATGAGATGGCTGGCAGGTATGACGGAGAAATTTTTTCTATAAATAAAGTGGTGCGAAACAATGGCGGGGCTAATAATACTCCGGAATAAATTAAAATATTGGCAACTATGACAAATATTTTGAAAATTAAATATAAAATGTAGTTGATATAAAACACTTTTAATAAGTAAATTAGTATTAAAATGATTGCTTTTTTATCCGTTAGAAAATTTACTTCTTAAATACACCATAAAAAAAAAAAAAAAAAAAAAGTTTATAAAATACTTACTAAATGTAATTTTTTTTTTTTTTTTTTTTTTTTACATTTTTTAAATTTAACATATACAAGCAAGAATGAAATACTTTCGCATCTTTCGTTAATCAGCGTATCTGATTCAATCTTTATAACTTAATGAATGAGCTGCCTCCAGAATATTACATTTAGAGATCTTTTCCCCGTAAAAGAATTTTATGCGCAGTAGTTTTAATTAATTATCCTTTCATCCAAAGTAACAAACTAGAGACATTAAAAATTAATCAGTATTTACTCTAATGTCTCTAAAAGTAAGAAAAAAGAATGATTGTCAGAAACAGATCTTTTTTTTTTTTTTTTTTAACTGATGCATAAATGGAAACTAATTTATTTAAATATACAGAGGAATTGGTTAAAATATTATACAAAGGTATTTTGAAGTAAATGTGAAGTAAATTTAGAAGTAAATAAATAAAAAAAAAAACGTCGCTTGTAGTGCAACAGTGAAATTGTTTACGACATTCTTTCCAACATCCTAATTAATATTCCGTGATATTGTTAGTCCCGCCCTATTTTTCACACCAGTAAATTTTTAGAGTAATATTCTCCAAATTCAATTATTATTAAATAAGAAGAAAAATGCTCTAAAAAAATACTGGTTGAAAAAGAAGGCGGGGCTAACAATACTACGGAATATTAATTAGTATGTTGGCAAGTATGTTACGAAGAAACTCGATATTCAATAAAAAGTTCAAAGAAAATTGTTAAGATTTGGTTGAGATTTTAAAATTAAAATAAAGAGTTAAGCAACTGAGGCGATATAAATAAAACATACTTTATATAAATTTTTTCTTATGTGTTATTTGAATGAAACTGTAAATCAATATTGAAAATCAATATCATAATTAAAATCAATATAATATAATTGAAAATCAATATCATAATTAACTTATTTAGTCAGAAGTAAATGGTGTGATGTTGTAAGCCGAACTTAATATATTTCATATTTTGAAACAAGTTTTTTTTTTTTTTTTTTTTTCGTTTATTTGACTTGTCTAGTAACGATGGATTTCAATGTACAGTCGGGGGATAAAAAAAAGAAGCTCTCGACGTAACTTCGTTGCTGATTGATGTAGAAGAGGTAATAGGTATCATTCGACGGGGAATTGTGAGTAGTTTCAGAAAATGAACTGAAATTTTGAATTGGGGGTCGTCTACATATTGAAACGCGCACCAACTTTGATTTTTTCAATGGTAATGCCCCATTTTTATTTTATATTTGAATTCCTGGGATCGCAACAACGCGAAAAACTATATTGGTTGTATATTTTACTTATTTTTTCATAGAGTTATAAGCGTTAAAATTTGAAGGTGTTAATGTTAAATTCATATTTCAAACTTTATTAATATCTTCACAAAAAATAACTTGATCGATATAATTTTTTTTACAAGACACAGTGGAGAAACACAAACATAATCCATCATTTCTTTTGATTCTGAAAAAGATTTTTATTTCTGAAAAATATTAATAAATTCATATTCATAAAAATTATGAATTATGACTTATATTATTTTTTACATAAAATGAATCCTAATGTTGAAAAATATGGGTGTGTAAATTTGCAGTTCATCCCAGTTATTAGTTTTTGAAATATAAATAAATCTTCCTTTTGGATTGGTTTAGGGGGCCGTGTCTTATAAAGTTTTGCATGTGATAACGAAGCAAATCTTAAAAAATAACAGAGAAAATTGAACAAAATATTTTTAGTTTTTATTTATGGATAGAATTTTATAACAACGTGAAACGCAACGTAGTGAAACAAAAATGATGATTTTTAGATATTAGTGTTAGCACCAAAGATTCCTGTTTTCTAAAGCCCCGCCTTTCACCGTTCTTTAAAGCAAAGCAATACAGAGAAGAAAAGTAAATTAGACTTTGAGTATTCGTGTATCCCCCTTATTTTACGTTGACAAAAATGCACACAAGTGGTATTTACTTCACCGATTACTGGTGATAAATTTTGAATCCTTTAAACGAACTACACAAGAAGAAAATCTAATTAAATAGGCGGGGTTTACTGTTTAAAATAGAAAATCTGTTGAATGTAAAAACTGTCAATTAAAAACACCCGAATAGAATTGGAATGCAAGACAGACTTGTAAAATCATTTCTTAACTGCCATCATAGATAAATGCTTAATCTTGTACTTCATATATTGCTTTATTTATTATCATTATTATTATTATTATTATTATTATTGTAGGGGGGGATTATTATTTTAAGGATACTTTAGTCTTTAAAATTTTAATAATATGTGTTAACTTTATATATTTTTTAAAATATACTTTTACTTTTATAAATATATTTTAACACTTTTTGCGACCTCAGGATTTTGTAACTTTGACAGTAAGATCCGCCTAAGGGCGTTATTCTCTCAAAATAAAGTATTTCAGAACAAATTTTCTGTATTCGCAATCATATTACAAATGGATATACAGTATAATTATATTCTTTCTAATCAATATATTTCTATCCATACAGTGTTGCCAGATTTGGGGACTTTTTTATTCAACCCCCGCCGCTGCCGCTAAATTTTAATTGTAAGTGTTGCCTAAGCACTTCGAAAGATAAACGTCTATTATGTATAGCAAATATCACTTCTCAAAATTATTGGTGAGAGTTGAATAAAAAAGTCCCCAAATCTGGCAACACTGTATCCATAGTATATTTTATTGCAAAAATATGAACACAGGAAACACACTTAAGAAATAAGTAACACACAAATTACGACAGAAACGCCCACTAAGAGAGTTACAGATTTTCAAATGACGTGAATCTACGTCAGGAGACGCGGAAAGGTTAATTAACAAATTATATTTTCATGGAAATTATAAAACGAATCGTACAGTTCCAAAGAGTTCAACTGACCCAAAACTGGTAATTGCGATCAAAATTGTTTAATATTTACTTCATGAACCCTTACAATAATTTATCCGAAAAGATTTAGTTTATGCGTTGTTGTATATACATATATCTATTTTATGTCATTTCGTATATTATGTTACACCTAAGAAAGAAAATTTAAGGTTTATTGGTGATCAGTACAGCCAAAATAGACACTTTTACTTGAAAAATATTGCACTTTTTTCAAAAAGTACTATCTGGACTAATCGCAAGTGAAATGTATTTAAATAGACCTGAAATTATCTAAAAAAGTACTGAAATATATACAAATCTAAAAAACTGAATTCAGGATAATTAAGGAACTGGAAAAACGTAATTTTTTTTAATTAATGTTTATAATTCTTTTTTTTCTGAAAAATTTCCTGTGTAAAACATTAAAATTTTGTCTATTTATTATAGGATCTTAATTTTATTTTTCTACATTTACAGATAACCCCCTAACACATTTTTTATTATAACTCTATAAATTCTAAAAATAAAATATACAAACAGTGTACTTTTCCGCACTGCCAGACTCTCAGAAATTCGAATATGAAGTCAAAATTGGGTGTTGCTATTGAAAAAATAAAAGTTGGCGCTCATTTCAATATGTAGATAACCCCTAATTCAAAATTCAACAGTATTTTCAAAAAGTGCATTTAAATTTTTCTATTAAATTTGTGTATTAAATTTGTCGTATTAAATTTGTCTATTAAATTTTTCTGCGACAATTAATAATGAAATTACAGCGAGTGCTGCGATTTTTTTCCCCCGACTGTATCTTTATTTTCAGTATTAATAGTCTTAATGAATAATATTTGCATTACCTTCAGAAAACTCAAATTGGCAAAATTTAGGGAAATTTTTATTCAATATCTTCTACTAAATTTTCATTGTAATGGTTGCCTAATCAGTGCCGTGATTACCGTCTATCATGTATATCAAATATCGTTCCTCAAAATTATTGACGATTACTGAATATAAAAGTCCAAGAACGATAATAACCATGTCGGATGGTGATGGGGGATTAATTTTTGTTTGTAGCTCTTATCATAGCCTCCTAAACTATATGCCTTCCGTCCGGCTTGGAAAGTTGGCAACAGATCAAGCGGTAGACAGCGAAGCTTGGTACAGATTGCGTACTTTTATATTCAACTGTCATCAATAATTTTATGAAGTGATATATGATATATATAATCGCCATTTATTCGATTCCGTTCACCTTTTATGCATATTAAATCCCACTATAAAAAAATGTGGTGGCTGTTCAATAACACAGTAGGGCAATTATTACGTATCAGGTGGCGCTGTCTACCGCCAAGTTTCTGAACCACGCACAAAACATCTAGTTTAGGAGGCTATGATCTTACAAACCTAATTGATGTACCTTTGTAGCAACAATAAAGGTATTGTGATTAAATAATTAAGTTTTCTTTTCTTTTTCTTTCTTTCTTTGTTGTTGTTGGAATATAAGAATTATTGAAAGAACATACTCACTTGGACAGTGATTAATAAACACTGAACAAACGTTCAGTGTTTATTAATATCGCCCCAGTGTTATACATGCGAGCATTCAGGAATGGTACTTGCTTCTTTTAATACGATTTTTTCCCCTCATAATACAAGGTAAAATATAAAAATAATATTCATGTATCTTCATTATATTCAGCTAAACCATTTTTTGTATTTGGAGAGAGAGAGAGAGAGAGAAAGAAACATCCTATATTAATTTCTAAATAAGTTATTTTAATCCTGAGTTAAAATGAAAAAAATGTTTCTTCACAATGCGTATTGTCACTTTTTATTTATTTATTTTTTTCAATAAGTTACGAAAAGTGATCTAAAATAAGTAGAAAATATAACACAGTAAAAGTAGTGATGGTTCAAGAGAAAAGTAGATGACAATCACGATATTTACGTGAAAGATAATAAATGCTGTTCAAATTATTTGGTAGACATTTAAGATATAATTATTCTATTTATAAAATGGCTGGTATTAAATTCAGGTCACAGATCTTGTTATTCGGGCTGGCCATTAGGAAAAATTTGGATACCACTGTTTTTATACAGCAATTTTAGAAATTTTTAATTACTGATATCAATTGATATCTATTTAAAAATAATACTGTATAAAAATTGTATTATACAAAATTTCCTTTGTGAAAACCTGGCTATTTCTTTCAATGTTAACCAAACAATACTCTTTGTTTCATTTAATTGATAAGTATTTCCTGGAAACAACGAAAAAATTACTGTGTAAAAATTAATAGAAAAATTTCCTGTAACTATTCATCAGCAGATTTGCCTCTAATAAAATTAATCCACGAAACATGAAATGATCATTGAAGAAATAATGGAATTTCTGTTCATAAGTTTTCAAAATGGTGTTTTATGAAAGTGAATTTTAAAGCAAAAATTATGTAACTGCTAACATTTTATCGTCATAACTTTACACGTGATTTGATTCTAAAATTGTAAAACGATTCATTTAACCATAAAAATGTAACGTCGCGTCATTACTTTTATCCTGAGATTTTCGTTTTCTTTCGTACAAAAAAAAAAAAAAAAAAAAAAAAAAAAAAAAAAAATCCAAAAAATATTTCTTCGCATTTTGATATTTTTTCCATATTCAAATGCTGAAGACAGCATGTTTTTCTATTTCTTTCACATTGTTGAAGTTTTCAAATTATTTTAAATATGTGTTAAGAAGCTTAGAGAGAACTTTTATTTATAGAGTCTCAATGTAAAATATTACTATGCACTTTCTATGCTTTATTACTTTACAGAGCCTGATTAAGGGGGAAGCACACATTATTTATACTTACACCGTTATTTTTTAACAAATAATTTCCTCCTATAATAAACAGAAAATTCTCATTAAAAATTATTTTAAAAGAATTCTGGTGTCCAATAACGGTGAGTAAATCGAATTGTTTTACACCGTTCATTTTTTATAAAAAATATTTCCTCGTCAAAGCGTGGAATTTCTATGACATTAAGTAAAAAATAATTGTAAAAATATTCCGGTGAGAGCGGAGATAATGTGTGCTTCCCCTTAATCAGGCTCTGATGCTTTATTCTTTTTAAAAACAGTTACTTCGCCTATTTTAACTGACTTCAAAGTTATAATGAAAACTGGGCTTATGTAACAATATTGAACCGCATAAATAGGCGCGATTGTTATATTTTTATCCCTTTTTAATGGTAATACCAGAGATCCCATTTTTTATAATTTATTCACGAGCATTTTTAGACCCGCCTTCTTCTCGCACCAGAAATTTTGTAGATTATTTTTCTTTAATACGTGACTACGATTAAATAAGAAGTAAATCATTTTTAAAAATTTCCGGTATGAAAAAGAGGCGGGGCTAAAAATGATCGTGAATAAATTATGAAATGAAATTTTACTTTTTCGACTGACAAGGGAACTCTTTCAAGTGATAATCACCGATTTCCTTCAAAAAATTACAGAATATAGTTTACGTTACACTTAATTCACTGGTAAAAAAATTAGCTGCTGAATCGCAACAGGGAAGCCACAAAAAAATATTAAAAATTACGTTTTGAACGCCAAATATGAAAAAAGTCATCGCCAAATTACATTAACCTTTCCGCAATGATGCCAAAGAACTTAAGTATAGGATGGTAGTATTTTCTATCGCTCTAGGGGTTACTGAAGGAAGGAAGCCATCCCCTCCGCGGAGGATCAAAATTAAGATGTCATGTCTCTGGAACATCCCTAAGTGTGAATATAAGGCCGTCTTTAATTTCCCACTGAGTAGCTACAGTGCGACGTTAAAACCCACTCAACACTTAAAGTATTTTCTGAAATCTAGAAATCTCTATTTAGAAAAAGTGAGGTTATGTTTTATGTTAGATCCAACATTTTCAATTATTTTATGTAATGTTTCAATATTGCATTTATTCAAAATAATACAATTTCAATTTCAGAGTTACTTTTACATTACTCCAGCTTATATATAATCTTTAGTAATTTAATGTCTAAAACTCTCGGCATGTGCATTTATATAAATTTGCAGACGATTTAAAAACTAATCTGATTTATAGATTGGTTGGCTGGGTTTTACGTCGCACTAGTACTGCGGAATGGGCAATTGACGACCAATATGAATTATAGTATTTGATTGAACATTTGATTGTTAGAATAGTTGATTGAAATTAATACTCAAATAAATAAATCAAAATTACAATATTTAAGATATTTGAGGTTGAGTAGGATTTAAGTTTTAATTCGCACTACAGATATGCAATGGCGACAGTCTAGGATACATTCCTAGAGATGGTCCGTAGACGTGCTATTACAACTTTGATCCTTTACGGAGGGGATTATTTAAAATTGGAAAAACACGTGCATAACCTTTATGGCTTCTTACATTTCTGGTAATTTATTTTGTAAAAATATGCATTAGAATTTCATGAGGTTGGTTGGGATTTACGTCGCACTAGTGCTGCGCAGTGATTTTTTCATAGGTAATTTTCTTAGAATTATTAAGTGCGAAATCTTGTAGTTTTCAAAATAATTGTTATGCTGAATGCAGACTTTCCGTGGTCGAGTGAGTATGTCACCCTCGCTGATCGCCTTCAAGTGTAAAAGAATGGGTTCGATTCCCCAGCTGACTCAGGGTGTTTTTTTAATTTTTTGTATTTTAATCCGGTTATGAGAGGCATACTATTGTAACAATCGCAGCTATCGTAGATCACAAGTCGGATCGTACAGTCGGCAGCAAAAGTATCCGAACACTAGCAATAATCCCCGTCAGAAAAAAGTACTCTTAATACTGCTTTGTTAAATAAATCCTTGTTGAATCATGTTCTCAGACTGATTAAAACCATGATTCGACAAGGATTTATTTAACAAAGCAGTATTAAGTGTACTTTTTTTAGACAGGAATTATTGCTAGTGCTCGGTTACTTTTGCTGCCGAGTGTACGATCCGACTTGTGTACGATCCGATTGTTACAATAGTATACCTCTCTATGTTATATCTGTCCTCATCGCGACGAAATTTACAGGAGGGGGATGTCGAGTCAAACAAATCGTATGTATATATTAAAAATAAATAACATACGCAGAATGCAACCATTTATCACCTACCGATGTACCGGACCCTCCCCAGGAGTGCATCGCAAACCGTCGCCAATTGCCCATAGTGCAGTACTAGTGCGACGTTAAACCCAACCAACAAACAGGACGAAATTTAGGGTAGAATCATAGTCTCCAATTGATCATTGCGTAGCTCTAATGAGATATTGGATCCACACAACTCATATTCTGTGGAGTTGCTTGTTTGTCAAAGGTTCGTACTGCCCAATAAAATGATCAGACTTATAAGAAAAATGTGTTCGGATACGAAATACTTTCATTTTAGTTAAAAAAAAAAAAAAAAAAAAAAAAAAAAAAACAGCTTTGTGTTTTAATATATAATGTTTTGTTTTATTTAAATTTATATAAAAGTCTTGATCATATATTTTTTTAATGTCTTGACGTTAAGGCTCTTGCAACTGCTATTGACACAGCTTATTTAACTGAAATATTAAATGTTATTTAGAATTTCAACTAAATAAGTGTCAATTTGGTAAATTATCTGGTTTTTGTTAATCTATTCAGAATTCTCATGTGCTCGACAGCGTATGGAGTTCGTTTGGCTATCAAAAAGAAAGAAGAACATCTACATCTATTAAATCTTCATTGCAATGAAATTTCGAAGAATGCAGTCGAGAACAGGCGCGTTTTTGAAAGTATTGCAAACATGCTTCCATTTTTAATAAATTTTTATACCTTATCTATTGCGACTCAGCAGCTAATATTTTAGGAAGATGCTATTCATGATTAAATCTTATGCCAGAATTTTTTTAAAAAAAAATCGGTGATTACCGCTTCAAAGAGTTTCCTTTTGAGTGAAAATAATGCCTGGACCGGGAATAGAACCCCGGATCTTTGACTTACAAGGTCAAGGCTCTACCAATTGAGCTATCCAGGCCGACACCCCGGTCAGCATTACTCACTCAGACAACCTTTAGGCAGAAACAACTCTGGTCTATCATGTAGATAGCTCGACAGAAAATAAGCCGCAGGAAATGGAAAACACCATTAGATAATGGGAGAAAGAAATACAATTTTTATTAAAATCACACAATCAATTGTGGAAGAAAATCATATTTATTGAAATTTTATTTTTCCGACTGAGTAAAGATAATGCTTGGACCGGGAGTCGAACCCCGGATCTTTGACTTACACGGTCAAGGCTCTACCAATTGAGCTATCCAGGCCGACACCCCGATCAGCATTACTCACTCAGACAACCTTTAGGCAGAAACATCAGTTAAAGTCAAAGATCCGGGGTACGATTCCCGGTCCAGGCATTATTTTCACTCAGTCGGAAAACTAAAATTTCAATAAATATGATTTTCTTCCACAATTGATTGTGTGATTTTAATATAAATTATAAAAGTTGGGAATTCTGGCGTAATACTTTAAATTAACAACTATAGAAGATTAAAAAGCGTATAAAATCGAATTTCTGAACAGAGAGAAAAAGGTACAGTCACCCCAAAAAAACGCCACCCCCCCACCTAATTTCGCCGTAAATTATAGTAGAAACATGTGGTTGGTACCAATCGATTTGCAATAACGTCTAGTTTATAATGATATAGTTAGATTTTGCTTAAGGGGTCGTCTACATATTAAAACTGGCATCAACTTCATTTTTTTCAATGGTAACCCCCATTTTTTATAATTTATTTGAATTCTTTGGACAAAATCATCGCGGAAAATGGTATAGTTTATATATTTCTTCTTATAGCTTTCTTCTAGCTTATAATTCTTCACAGAGTTATAAGCTATCAAACTATGAGGGCGCTAATGTTAAATGAATATGACAAACATTAATTCATGTCTTTCAAAATAATTATGATATTCAAATTCTGTTTTTCTTATATGATAGAATGAAGAGACCCAAACATATTCCATGCATATTTTTGATTTTTGATTTTTTTTTTTTATTAATAAAAAAATTATTAATAATTTCATATTTGAAAAAATTATGAATTATGGTCTATGTTAATTTTTGCATAAATCGAACGGGCATCATCAAAAACATGGGTTTCAAAATTTACAGCTAGTTCTTAACATTATTTTTTGAGTTACAGTGATATTTCATTTTTTACTGTTGTTAGGGGGCCGTCACTTATAATAATTTGTATCCTCTGTGAGTAAATATCTGTATATATTTTGACGAAAAACTATTTTAATTTACCTTAATGTTATTCTAATTGTTTTCTAAGCAACATTTCGATGTTTTTGATACAAATTGGACCATTTTTATAAAATTATCGCAATGCAAGTGAGAGATTGTGAAAAAATTCCAAAAAAAATGCAGCCCCGCCTCTATATTGAGGAAACAATACTAAAAAAACTAGTTCCTGTATTCATATACGACTCCCTATGTGACGCTGGTATGCATAAATGTCAATGGCATTTACTACATCGAATGCTGAAGACATAATTTAAATGATTTAATTAGAAGTATGTAAAATAATTTTGTTTTATAATGTAAAGTTTTAGAAAAACTGTGTAAAGGCGTGGCTTCTGTTGCAAAGAGGTTTATACTCGATTCTGAAATGTTAAGTCTTTGTTCTTAAATATTACATAACGTTTCCTAGTTTCTCACTGCTAAAATTCTATTTTGTCCCTTTTGTCTTTTGTTTTTAACTTGAATATTCTAGGATTCGTGCACCTCAAGTTAAGTATCATGACGGTAAAAAAACGCTTTAAGACGAGGACTATTATTTTAAAGAGCAATACGCAGTCAACAATACTTTTGTTTTTTCCTTTTTTAAATTAACATAATTGATTTTTATTAATTTTTATCAGATTTTTGAAAAGAAATTTTCTGTTTTAATCTTGTTGTGACATTCGCTTACTCTACCGTTTATGCTATTTAAATTTTATCGCATGACGTTACATAATAAAATATAAAATTTTTATTAAATGTTTTTTTAATACTGAATAATAAAGTGTTATTTTTTTAAAGTTTTTAAAATCTATTATTGAAACAAAGCGCAATATTATTTATTTTCTATTATTCTAATCACGGCGTGAAACTGGCGTCACATTTACCACGGAAAAAGAATTTAAAACAAAGTAATATGTCTTATTACTTTTAAAGATATAGATTTTAAACATTTAGAATTAAGAATTCAAGTACAGTAGACGACTGCAGAATGGGGAATATTCGTTCTAGGCAATAGGAAACCGTTTTATCTATATCCATATTTCTTTTCATATGGATATACATAATAATTATACTCTTTCTAGTGAAAGTATTTGTATTCATAGTATTTTGTTTATATAAATATGAATATGAGGAATATTCTTAAGAAATATCGTAACACACAAATTGTGAAAGAAACGCCCACTGAAGGAGTTACAGATTTCAAAATAACGTGAAAGTACGTCAGTGGTCGCGAAAATGTTAAATATCCTTTCTCAGATTTTAGTTTAAATCTTGTTATCTATATTTTTGTATATTATCTATTGTTGGTTTGTACGCCTAAAATTAAATGTAAAACTTTATAGTAACACTTTCATGCGAGGCTTACTGTATAAAATAAAAATATACCCAACAAGAAGTAGATAATAATTGTTAGTTAGTAGATTTTAATTATATATATATATATATATATATTGTTTTTTAAATGTATTTTAACTTAATTTTTTTTCTCTTCAATAAAACAGTTTTTGCTTTTAAGAAGTAGATAATTCGTTTTCTTAAATATTGAACATTTTTTTTTTTTTTTTTTTTTTTTTAACAGCTATTATTATTATTATCATTATTACTATTGTTCTTTTACCTTGGTATCTAGATTTTTGTAATTCAACATTGTAGGGTTAATATGATTCAAACTATTTAATTTTCTTCGTATGAAGTGATGTATTTAACTATTCAATGTTTAATAAATTGAAACAATTAAAAATCTTTTAATTCATAAGCTAACGTAAAAAGTTCCGCGAATTTGATTAGTTTTTTATTTTATAATTAACATTTCTGAACTTTTTTCCGGTGTGAAATTTAATAAATAATGTATATTGGGTGGTAGAGTGTCGGTAGGTGGGTGGTCAGGGCCTGATTAAGGGGGAAGCTCGCTCTTCACACATTATTTATACTTACACCGTTATTTTTTAACAAATACTTTCCTCCTATAATAAACAGGAAAATTTCATTAAAAATTATTTTAAAAGAATTCTGGTGTCTAATAACGGTAAGTAAATTGGATTGTTTTACACCGTTCATTTTTTCTAAAAAATATTTCCTCGTCAAAGCGTGGAATTTTTATGACAAGAAGTAAAAAATAATTGTAAAAATATTCCGGTATGAGCGAGCTTCCCCCTTAATCAGGCCCTGTGGGTGGTAGAGTAATATGAGGTCAAAAATAGGGGTCGTCATTGAAAAAAATGAAGTTTATACGTGTTTTAATATGTAGATTACCCCTTAAGCAAAATCTAACTACATCATTAAAAACTAGACGTTATTACAGATCGATAGGTACTAGCCGCATGTTTCTACGATAATTTACGGCGAAATTAGGTGGGGGGGGGGTGGCGTTTTTTTTGGGGTGACTGTACAGTAGGCTCAAAAAAAAAAAAAAAAAATTCCATTTCTTAACCTTTTGCGGCGCAAGACAATTTGAAATATTTAAATTTTACTGCCACCGGAATTCATGAACTAAATTAAACTAAAAGAAATTTTTAGTTTTAGGTTTTAAAAAACAAGCCTTTTCTGATATGTTATAAACGTGAGTTTTTGCTAAAAAATTTCCGGGATGAATTTTTGCAGCTGGATCTTAAATTTTGCGTCCTCGCAGCGAGGACACCCCGTGTTAAGGGGTTAACCCTTTAACGCGCGGTGGTATAAGTGTGAAACCACCTCCAAGCTGCAAAAACTCAACCGAGAAACTTTTTAGCAAAAATTTACGTTCATGATGTAGCAGAAAAGGCCGTTTTTTTTTTTTAAACGTAAAATTTAAAATTTCTTTTCATTTACGTTTGTTCGTGAATTCCGGTAGCAGTATAATTTAAATAATCCGAATTACATTGTGCCGCAAAGGGTTAACTAATTTCGTTGCAAATCATCTTATAAAAATGCGGCTGGTGCCAATTTATTAGTAACAACGTCTAGTTTATACCGGTATACATAGATTTTGCTTAGGGATTCGTCTACACATTAAAACTGGTATCAAAGTAGTTTTTATCTTGGACAACCTCCATTTTGGACATTTTTTTGGGGTTATTTGCATCAAATGTGACCGGTAAATGGTATAATTTATATATTTATCTCAATTTTCATAGATTTATACTTCGTCAAAATATAGGGAAGTTAATGTTTATTGAATGTGATAAAGATTAATTCATATCTTCCCGAAAGATTATTATATACAAATTTAATTTTTTATGAATTGAAATGAAGTGACCTAAGCATATTCCACTAACATTTTTTATTAAAAAACATATTTTGAATTATGAAAACTATTAATAAATTCATATTTCGAAAATTTATGAATTATGACCTACATTAATTTTTGCACGAATAGAAGGGGAATGATAACAAACGTTAGTTTTAAATTTACAGCGCATTCCCCCATTGCTTTCGAGTTACAGTGATATTTGAATTTTTATTGCTGTAAAGGGGCTGTCACTTTTCATCATTTGTGTTATCTGTAACTTTGCATTTGTATGTTTTAAAATTGTTGTTCAAGTAAGTTTAGATGCATGCATCATTTCCTGATTAGCCTTACTTTAGTTTATTTTATATTTAAAATTGTTATACTTAATTGCAGATATTATCTGAATGGACATAATACTTTCCTGAGTGAGATCTTCATTTAAAATTTTTTAAGTATGAGGATTTGCCCCTAACACATTTTTGCTAGTAACTCTATCAAGAATTAATTTAAAGTACATCGTGGGACACACACACACACATACATATATATATACACACATACCCACTGACCAATTGCCAAAAACCACTTTTGTGGACTCTGGTGGCCTGAGAACATTTAAAACTGACGAAGGCTTGATATAGAAATTTTGACCGAATGTAATGCTTCCTTTACCTGCGGTGGTCGCTTAATGGAAGTAAAAAAAGTATTGATTTAATTTACTTGCAAAACGCATGTTTATTTATTTCTCTTAAAATAATCCTGGGAAACGAGAAAAAACAATCCATGAAAAATAACCCCTGAATAAATTAAAAAACAGGATTCGAACGAAAATGTTTTTATTTTCTTTTTTGTAAGAGTTTTCCACCAGTATTTTTTAACGATAAATTTCCTTTAAAATTTATAGGCTTTAATTGTAACAAGAATTACAATATAAAATTAGTGGCTGTAAAGATCAAAAGAATTGTACGAGCGTACAAATCCTGAAAATGTCATACTGACATGAATCTTTCTTTATTCAAATAGCTGACATATCGTTATATTAATTAAAATTACAAATTAAATAAAAAGATTTATTGTAAAATGAGCCTGTTGTCTTAAGTTAAAAATAAAGCTTAGATTAATGAGAGTTATAAATCTGTCATCTGATAAGACAGCTATTCAGGGATTACATTTAAACCTCTATAAATTTCACAATTCTTTTCATCTGCTGTCATTTTATACAGTAGTTATCAGATATTTTCATTCTTTTTCTACTGCAAACGATAAATTATTGGGAGAAGTGAAAAAAATTCTTTTAACTAGAAGACAGAGGAAATGAAAGATAAACTGACATATGGATTTGAGGTTTAATTAAATTTTATCTTATTCATTTATTATCCGTTTGTCTGCAAAAGCCATATCAAATACTTATTTCGAATAATATTTTATTATGAATGTATGAGGTATCCCTTAACAAAGTAATATAACTTTCGGATTTTGTTTAATGCGTTTCACCTGTTTGATTTTGGGGCACTAGATAATTAATTCGAACTTTAACAGGTGGATAAAAAAATATTTTTTAAACTACCATAATTTATGTTTAGAACATTTCACAAGATTCGTAAGGGTAGAGCCTGATTAAGACTAGAATATACTGTCACCACTTGCATTTAGCAATTATTTTTGTGATGTAATAGATAAAATTTCTTGTGTAAATATAAAGGCCATTATATTTATAAAATAATGTGTTTGTTTGACGATTCGGAAAGTGCTATGTTCGATTTCAGGTACCGCTAGTTGACTTAGCCGTTCAATGTTTTCTCTGATCTTTTCCAAACTAGCATGAACACGGGCTAGAACCCCTTAGAAAGACCCCCACAGAGAATATCACACAAAATGCCAAGGTATCTCTTGTGATTAACTAACAAAACCATCACTGTTTGACGATGGCGATGTGTAAATTCGATTCTTATACATCATTAGTATTTACAAAAATGGTCTATTTATGAAAGAATAAAATTTTATTTTATCATAAAAAGAGTATGAAAAAAGTTAAAAATAGCTATGGTACAGTCGGTAACAAAAGTATCCGAAAACTAGCAAAAATTCCTATATAAAAAAAATTAGAGTTAATTCTGTTTTGTTAAATAATCCTTGTCAAACTATGTTCTTAGACTGTCGTCGATGGTTTCGTAAATTTAGGGAAGGAGACATA
This sequence comes from Salticus scenicus, assembly GCA_963930645.1. Taxonomy (NCBI): domain Eukaryota; kingdom Metazoa; phylum Arthropoda; class Arachnida; order Araneae; family Salticidae; genus Salticus; species Salticus scenicus. Next base: position 231,244,995 of record OZ005651.1, read on the forward strand.
AGCTGCTAAGATCAGGCTAGGAGTGGACGGCCATCAAACGTTGGAGACAACGATATTGACCAAGCCATAAGGAACAACCCGAACCCAAAAGTACAAGAATTAGCGGAGACTTACAACGTACATTGGACAACAGGAGAGAGACGGCTGGTTAAGTTGGGTTTTACAAGAAAGTTGGATCGTTGGGTTCCGCATAACCTGACAGCTGATCAACGGGATGACCGAAACCTGTGTTGCCTTGCTTTCCCGGCTCAAAAATGAACCATTCTTGACACGAATTGTGACAAGAGATGGGAAGTGGGTTATGTACCGTAACGTAAAGCGTCGTAGGACTGTGTGTCGCCGTTCTGATCCGCTTGCATCGACTTCGGAAGCTGAATTTCATCCCAAGAAGGTGTTATTGAGTATGTGGTGGGATGTGCAGGGTATAATTCACTGGGAGGTTCTGCCACTCAACCAAACCATCAATGCTGCATTCTACTGTCTACAGTTATACAGACTGCATTCAAATTTGGTAGCAAAGCGACCGGGTCTCATCATTCGTCACGGTGTTATCCTTCATCACGATAACGCCAGGCCACATGCTGCTGACATCACGCGCCAAAATTTACTGGGCTTTGGTTAGGAGGTTTTACCCCACACTCCCTATTCTCTTGATTTGGCACCAACTGACTATCACCTATTGCGTACGTTGAACAATTCCTTCAGTCAGAAAATCTTTGATGATTTTGATGCTGGGAAAACTGCCATCCATTTTTTTTTTACTCAATTTTACCGTGGGATTCATCTCGTACCAGAAGGATGGCAAGAGGTCATAGATAGCAATGGGGATTATGCACAATAATTGGTACTGTTAATTTTGCGTTTATTTTCTCTTCTTTATGGGTAATAAAAACGGGTAGAACTTTTACACTCACCCAATACTCCAAATGCAATTAAATATGACGAAAAATACTCTATAAAAATATTGGTGTCGAAAAGAAGGTGGGGTTGATTCATACATGCCAACATCCTAATTAATATTCCGTCGTGTTGTTAGTCCCTCCTTTTTTTCCACACCAGTAAATTTTTAGAGTAATATTCTCCAAATGCAATTACGATCAAATAATAAGAAGAATACACTAAAAAGATACCGATGTGAAAAAGAAGGCGGGATTAACAATACTACGGAGTATTAACACTTTCGCGACCGCATGTTTTCGTCTTTTTAGCAGTAAGGTATGCCTGTGGGCGTTATTCTTCCAAGTTACAGTATTCAGAACAAAATTTTCTATATTCAGATTCATATTACAAATGGATATACATTATAATTATACTCTTTCTAATCAAAGTACTTATATTCATAGTATATTGGTTGTACAAATATGAATATTGTGTATATTTTTAAGAAATAATAGACATTCAAATTGAAAAAAAAAAAAAAAAAAAAACGCCCACTGGCGGAGTTACAGATTTTCAAATGACGTGAATCTATGTCAGCGGTCGCGAAAGTGTTAATTAGTATGTTGGTAAGTATGGGTTAACTATACTACAGAATATTAATTAGGAAATTTGCAAGTATGATTAAGTAAAGACTTATTACATCTTTTTAACGGGATAGTGGATGTTACAAATATCTTTTTTTGTAAATCATCATTTTAGATTTGTTAAAGCTAGCTATTCAAGTATAACAATAATAAGCATATCAAGACTTCTGGGAAAACTATTTAAATGTAATGAAATTCAAATTAATTCTTTTGAAAATTTTTAAAATGCGCGCTGCTAACTAATTGTTATATAACCCTCAACTTTACATTATTGTAGTTTAACAATATATTCTAACTATATTTGGGGATTAAATTTTTAATTCATTGGTAAGTTAATTAAAAAAAATATTTCTATGCTTTAATAATAAAATTTAATACACATGTTTAGCATTGAAACATGAAAATGTTTTTTTCAAATTTAATAATGAATCCACGAAGTAATATACAAATATGCATATGCTTACACAAAATTTTTAAGCAATAATAACGTAAAATAAAGAGAAAAAATAAAAATTAATCTGCAAAGACATTTTAATATATGTATATATATAAATAATAATTAAATTTTGAATTCTTTATTATTCAATCTAAATAGTTTTCCAGAAATTTTAAAATATCTCATTTTGTTGAATTTTACTAATTATGTATGCAATTTTTCGTACTTTAGGACAGTTATTTACAAAAAAGATTTATAACGTCGAGATAGAGTTTGTCGCGTGCAGATGTCGGAACTAAGTAGTTTAGCCTTGGGGAAACTTATTTCTTCAGCTAGATAGAAACACTGAACTCTAGAGCTCATCCGTTCAAAATGAAAATTTGTTTTGAAAAAGTTTAGTAAAATCATTTAAAGAAAAAATTTATACTTTTATTTGAAATTTTGATTTAAAAGTTAAGAAAAAAAAAACATATTTCATAATCCTTTATTACTGATATGGGAGCTTTTCGAGGTGCTTTGCCTCTTGGCAAATTCCGATTTGCCCAGAGGCTAACACGGGCCTTTGACTTCATTATAGAAAAACGTGAGTCCGCTGAAGCCAAGTTATTTAAGATGTTTCTAAATAAATTAAGTATTAATGTTTAAATAAAGTAAAGAAAAAACTAATAATAACACTACGCATATGGGGAAGCTAGTTACATTTGATAAAGTGACAAAAACGTTATAAACATTAAGAAAAAATAACATAATGCAGCTTCGGTAGCATTATACACTCAGGCATCTAAAAAAATAATAATAACACTGAGCATACGATAGTACATTTTGTAAAGTTACAACAATATTAAAAGCATAAAAAAAATGTAAGAAAAAGTAGTATAGTACAGTTTCGGTAGCATTGTAAAGCCAGGCATGTGCTCAAAATAGCCGGATCAAGTTTCTATCAATTTTTATCAAGATTGTTAAAGGCCGTATTTTTCAGAATCAATCGTTTTATCTAGTAATCATGTATAATGTGTATGCTTTATTATTCAAAGAAAGAATTACTACAAACAAATGGTTGTTCGGAAAAAAAAAAAAAAAAAAAAAAAAAAAAAAAAAAGAAAGCCGCAGCATCCCTGTATATCTTGAGCACCACTGTTTAATTATAGTATTTTTATTTTTTTTTTTTTTCGTTATTTAGTCACAGACATTAAACGAGTTACTGATTTTTTTTTTTATTATTATTATTTATTTATTAAAAATAGCAATACTTAAAATATAAATCTTTTGGACCGTTGCCAGATGGATTTGGGAATCTAGTATATACGAAATGGAAGTGTATTCCTGAGAAGTATTAACAATAATAGAATCCATTTCCTTTACAAAGGGCATTCCATAAAAACTGAGAGTAAAATCATAAAAAATCAAGAAATATATTTACAGCAAAAAATACATCATTCTTTTTCAAAATACCTTCCGTCAGATGATATGCAACGGTCCCATCGTTCCACCCACTTTTCAAAACAAGTAGAGAAGCCCTTTTCTGGAAGCTGCATCAAAGAACCCTCCACTGCTGAAATAACTTCAGAATCTGTATTAAATTTTCTGCCACGGAGCTTTTCCTTCAACGTCGGAAACAGCCAGAAAACACATGGTGCAAGAGCTGGACTGTAAGGGGGATGCGGCATGATTTTAATATTACATTTACAAAGATATTGCTGAACAGAAGTAGCGACATGCGGGGAGCATTATCGTGATGTAATGTCCAAAACCCTACCAGTTCATGACGTTTTCTCGCTATGTGTTGTCGCAAAATTTTCAAAACTGAAACATAATATTCACCATTCACAGTAATTTTTGGAGGCACAGCATGCTGATAGATTACACCTTTATGATCAAAGAAAATAATCATCATGATCTTTCCAGCAGATTTGGTTTGTCGGATTTTTTTCGGAGGCGGAGAATCAGTATGTTTCCATACACTTGTTGCGGACTTGGTAAGGAGATCATAATGATGCACCCAAGTTTCATCACCTGTTATTACAGTCTTTAGGAGATTTGGATCATTTTGAAGCATCTGTTTCCATTCACAACATTGGTGAATTCTTGTTTTCATTTCTTCTTTAGTAAGGTGATGAGGGACCCATCTGGAACAAACATAGCGAAGCTGTAAATTGTTGCGTAGAAGGCGAAATATCGACGTTTTCGAAATGTTTGTTGATGCCGTTATCTCCTCACATATCATTCGCCGATTTTCTTGAAGGATTACCCACACAGTGTTAACATTTCGATCATTCACAGCACTTTTTGGTCGCCCAGGCCTAGAAACCAGTTCTGCAGACAAACGGCTTTTCTTGAAATCACCATGTCATCTAAAAATCGTAGACTCACCAAAACATTTGTCTTTGTAAGCTTCTTTCATTAACTTAACTGTTTCTGGAGCTGTTTTGCCCAAACGGTAGCAAAATTTTATGGCATAACGCATTTCGTTTTTTAACTCTGAATCACTCATCTCCATTTCTGTAGGGCAAATAAAACTGTTCTTTAAACAAGCACGGAAATAGGAAAATAAAATCGTCTGCTTTGTTTAGAATTTTGTATAAACGTACAGTTAACAGTTTGAAAAAATCACCTGCACTTCTATTTTTTAGTTTCGCGGTGTCGCCACTACGTAAAAAAATAACTCTCAGTTTTTATGGAATGCCCTTTGTACATATCTAAGAGCACAAATTCATCTGGCTATTTTCGCCTTGATGATGATATACTTAATGCAACTGAAACAACAGCATGTTACTTTTATTCATATTTTTATTGTCTTAAATTATTTAAATTTAATAATTAACAAAGAGTGAAGTCTGGGATTAATGTAGAATTGCTTTGCATAACATCTTCTAAGATTTTTACCGACTGCGTACTAGCAACATGGCTGCCGATTTGTACGGTTTTTCAACACAACTTTTTTGAGTAAAAATTTACACCCTATTTAATAAGAGTACAATATTCATTGGAAATATCTATTAAAAATTTCCGGTAGGAAAAAAAAAAAAAATACACATTGGCAGCTATGTAGTAATATTAGTTCAATAGAACCCTCTTTTAAGTTTACTTTTAACAAATTCTGTTTATAATAAAATTTTAGATGTTTATACAACTTGCACGAACCATTTAAAAATATTGTCTAATGAGTATTAGTTTTTTAGTTTCTCCCTTGCTATTGTTCTTTCTTTCTTTCTTTCTTTTTTTTTTTTCGTTTTTTGTATGTTCGGCGAGTGTGTTAGATTTTACTATGCAGCAAGAGGACATTTTTGACAAATTTATTTTCTACAAACAGAAAACATGAATTTTTAAATATTAAAATAATCTCATCTTCAAACATTTGTATAATTTAATTTAAAATAATAATTTACTTAATTGAGTATAAAATCTAACTATTTTGCATCCGAGAATAAATAAATATAAAATTACTAAGACAAGTTACTCCAGAAGATAAAGTTCGTTTAAGTTACTGCAGTGAAACTTTCAAAGAGAAATGAAACTCTAATCTCAAAGTCATTAGTCGATTTAATCTGAGAACCGTTATACAGATTAAACTAAGAGCAGCTAGTTTAAAAAAAAACTAATGATTATATAAGAATGAGAAAATAATGCACACTGCGAAAATTAATCTAGAGTTATGAAAAAGACGACTACTACTTCCTTTTATTTTGCTTATCTTATAATGAAATAAATAATCCTAATAAAAATAAATAAATAATAAAAAAAAAAAATCTTCAAAAATCTAATTAAAAGTTATTACAATTTTATTTAATAATAATAACTAGAAATACGTAATTTTGGAGTTTAAACGATAAATGTAAAATTGACAAAATATATTTGTAAAATTTAACAATACTGCAAATTAAGAATAAAATATCGATTTAATATCGATCTATTAAAAATAGAAGATAAATTGTTGATTCTAAAGCAATCAATGAACTAAAACTAGTTAATTCTAATTAGCCTTTTGATTGCTTATTTCCAATATCCTCGTCATGAAAAAATCACAATTTTTTGCTTAATCTTCAGTATACTTGTGAGATTAAAAAATTTTGTTTGTTAAAAACGAAAAAATAATTTACATTTTCTAAAAAGCAATAGGCAAAACTTTTTTTTTTTCATAATTATCGTAATTTCTGGTAGATAACCCGTAGGTAAGATGTGCCATTTCTCCACCAGAAATTTCATTTAATCTATACTTTTTCGAAGGAAGAGCTCGTACAAATATAAATTTATTTATCAATTGAATTTTTTGGTGCAGAACTGGATTATATAACCTGTGGGGTATCAACCAGAAATTACGGTAGTTAATTTTACAGCATACAAATTTTACTCTATTTTTATCGACTATCTAGTTTCGATAAATAATCAAGGAGAAAAAGTTTTCCGAAACAAAAGTAAATTGTTAAAGGGTTAAGGAAATATAATCAAAAAATTTTAACATAGTAAAAGAGGTACGTTATTGCAGCCCCCTGATTTAAATATTTATACTAATTGTGAATTAGTAACATGGTTGTCAGTTTGTACACTTCGTAATACGGCGTTTCTGAGTAAAATTTTACTCCTTAATTAATTATAGTACAAAATTTATAAAACAATTCTGGTGTTAAAAAAAAGTAAATAAATAAAAAAAGAGCTTACAAGTTAGCAGCTATGTAGTAATATTAGCTCAATAGACCCCTATTTGAAACTTACTGTTAACCCTTTGAGAAGCGTTGTCAGAGCAGCGGTCAGTGCTGGAACATTGAAGGAAATTTTTATTCAATATCCACTACTAAATTTTAAATGAAACGGCTGGCTGATCATTTCGATGATTTCTCCGTCAGATGTCTTCGAAATAACAACACAACCGTTACATAACAAAGGGTATTGCAGGATAAGCATATGAAAACTGCACCAGCGTCGAATGAAGAGTTCTTGCCTGCTATTTATTCTTCTTTATCTAAAACATCTTTTGCACACAATTTTAGACTTCTACCCTCAACGATTAGGGAGTAATGGGGGTGGCAACCTAAAACGTTCAATTTAATTTTAAAAAAACTATTTAAGATATCTTAACGAGGTTGAAACTGTTTATAAATGTTTATGAATTACATAATATATATTTTTTTCAGAATTTTCACCCGATTTTAAACGGTAGAAAATGATAAGTATATTTTTGATGGGCGATTTTTTATACTTTCCACCAAAGTGACACCTACGAAAAAAATACAGTTTATTTGTTTATTAGTTAGCTATTATATATAAAAATTACAAAAGTGTCAAATTGGTAGAACGTAGTGAAAAAAAAAAATAATAATCACTTAACAATAATACTTGTGTGCAAGTGTTTCATTCTCAAAATAAAAGAATGACACCAGCTCTCGTTATCAATAACTTCTATTATAATCAATTGCAATAAATTAAACCACAAATATGATATAAATTATTGGTAAAAATACGCTGGTATAGGTTTTCCGTGCTGAGACGGAAACTCTTGCACCCTTGTAATAATACCAATGATATAATATTTATTTTTAAAAACTATTTTATAATAATAAATAAACAAGGCAAGCAAATATAAAAATGCTCTTTTAACATTTGTTATTCAAATGTACCAATTATCAATAAAAAAATATTCTATTTAATTGTTATCAGGGATCTTACATCTAAACTTTTTTTTCAAGACACTTTTACGGATGAGAAATTTTTCTAATTTTTGCTACATTTATTTTTATACACTAGTCTCTATCCTGTTTAATCACGACATATTGCTATGAAAATACTGATATAAAGATTTCTGTATGAAAATAGCATAGATGCCAACATTTTAATTTATTCCGGGGTATTTTTAGCGCCGCCTTTTTCATGCATCTGTCAAGAGCTGTTTCTCCATTCATAGTTCATAATGGCCACGCCTTTTTTTGAAGAATTCTACCACCAGTACTTTTATAGAATAGATTTCCTTTTAAATTTTAAGACATTTTAAATATAAAAAAATTGCTAAATCTTAATAGTAGTGCAGAAAATTAAGAAGTTTCAAGGACTGTACGAACTATGTCATTTTTGATGGGTGGAGCTATGTGATAGATTTATAAAGGGTGTTATGTCTATTGTACCCGATTACGTTTAACAATAGTAGATGATTTATAAAAATCACACTCGTAAATAAATAAATAAATAAATAAAACATTATGCATGTAGAATAAATGAATTGGTAGACCTTTATCAAAATATTATTATTTAAAAGAACGGAAAAGCTTATAAATATACTTTAGCCAAATTAAATAGTACTTTTCAGACGTATAAAATTCTGTGTTACTGTATATCAAGGGATTCATTCTCTAGCAAAGTTGTTAGAACTTATATATTGAATTAAGCGCAAAAAGATTTAAAAACTGAGAGACTTTTAATTCATTCTGTAACATTATCAGTAACTGCCTAACAATGTTACGAATTAAAATAAAACTTTTGGCAGCTATATTTACAGCTAATTATATGACTCGTATTCCGTGCCCCCTTTTACATGTTCGGAGATGGGGGAAACAACCGCCTTTTTTTTTTTTTTTTTCTACTGCTATTTTCATAGATGCCAATATTTTGATTTATTCCGGAGTACTTTTAGCCCCGCCTTTATTTATAGAAAAATTTTATGAAATATATAACTTCCATAAAATCAGGCAATTTTATCCTTAAAAAATAAGTGGTATGGAAAAAAGGCGGGGCTAAAAAATACTCCTGAATAAATTAAATTTTGCCATATATGCTATTTTCATATAGAAATTTTTATATCAGTATTTTTGAAGTGTTGTGACGTGATTAAACAGTTTAGAGACTATTATGTAAAAATAAAGGTAGCAAAAATTACGAAAATTTCTCATCCTTAAAAGTGTCTTGAAAAAAGGGCGAGATGTAAGATCCCTGATAGTAAATAAATATTTTTTTTGTTTAATTATTGCTAATTGTTACGTTTTAATAACAAATGTTAATAGAGCATTTTTATATTTGCTTTCATTGTTTATTTATTGATATTAAGTAGTTTTTAAAAATAAATATAATATTATTGGTATTATTATTAAGTGATTATTATTTTTTTCACTACGTTCTACCAATTTGACACTTCCGTAATTTTTATGTGTAATAGCTTACTAATAAACAAATAAACTGTATTTTTTTGGTAGGTGTAAGTATAAAAAATCGCCCACCAAAAATATACTTATCATTTTCTACCGTTTAAAATCGAGTGAAAATTCTGAAAAAAATATATTATGTACTTCATAAACATTTATAAATAGTTTCAACCTCGTTAAGATATCTTGAATAGTTTTTTTTAAAATTAAATTTAACGTTTTAGGATGCCACCCCCATTACTCCCTAATCGTTGAGGGTAGAAGTCTAAAATTGTGTGCAAAAGATGTTTCAGATAAAGAACAATAAATAGCAGGCAAGAACTCTTCTTTCGACGCTGGTGCAGTTTTCATATGCTTATCCTGCAATACCCTTTAATGATGAATATGGAGTAAAAATTTCCGTCAATCAACCACTGGCTGCGAGGATACCATTTATTAAGTTTCAACAGCAAACAGTTATCCCAATAATTATTTTAGCTAAATTTTACTTTTATAACACATCAATTTTGTTCGTAAATTCTGGTGGCAGTGTAATTTAAATGAGCACAATTACCGTACGCCACAAAAGGGTTAACAACACATAGCTGCCAAGTTTTTAAATTTATTCCGGAATGTTGTTAGTTCCGCCCCTTTTTCACACCGTAATATTTTTAGAGTAATTTTCTTAATATTTAATCATAATTATACATTGAGAAAATTCTTTCTACAGAGATTACGGTGTGAGGAAAGGGCGGGGTTAAGGACGTTCCGGAATAAATTAAAAAACTTGGCAGCTATGACAACATTATTCCGTTTAAAATAAAATTTCAGATGGTTACACAACTTGCCTGAACCATTTAAAAATAGTTGCCTGATAAGTGTTACATTTATTTATTACAGTTTTTTTTTTTTTTTTTTTTTTTTTTTTTTTTAATGTTCAACGGAATTTTACAGCATAATAATTCTACTCTGTTTTTGTCAAGTAATTAATTTCGATAATAGCTGAAAGAAAAAGTTTTTCGCAACAAAAGTAAACGGTTAAAGGATTGACGAAAAAGAAAAATAATCAAACATTTTTAACATCATGAAAGAGATATAACGTTGCAGCTTATCGATTTAAAGATATTTCCCGAAAGATATCAAATTAAAGATTTTCCTGGCAATATATTTTTCGTTACATATAATTATTAATTTTATATTTTATATTTTAGTTTGAATTTAGAAGTTGCCAACCTTTAGAATTTATTTCGGAACACCGTCAGTTTTGCGTTTCTTTCACGCCACTTTATTTTATCCAATATGTAATAAGAAAATATTATACTTAAAAAGTGTTATGAAAAAGAAGGCGGGTGTTAACAATGCTCCGGAATAAATAAATGATAAAATTTGGCAGTTCTAGGTTGGGTTGGGTTGTGGGGATTAAGGCCAATTGACTGCTCTAGGGTCCTAGTTCTGAGGGGGAGTGCCCTGCATGGGGTGTATTTCTAAGAAGTCCTAGCCCGTGTTTACACAAGTTTCGGAGAAAATCACGGAAAACTCCGAACCGCTAGGACGACGAGCGCTACCTGGGATCGAACCCGGCACCTCATGTCTATCAGCTTTGAGTGCACAACCGCTCGGCTGCTTTGACAATTCTGGAATATTTCGTAATATAATACTGTGGTTAAATAACTCCGTATTAAATACCGTCTTTTGTCGGAACAGCAGGTACTATTTTGATATAGTACTGTCTAGAAACGTAAGAGGTATCAACCACTGTTTCAGACGAATAGTGATGTGCAATAAATTTATGCAATCAAATTTACTGAAGATTGCTATTCGAAATCAGTGGTACAGAAAATGAAGATATGCATGTACCATATAAAATTAAAAATGAAGAATTTGCGTTCAAAAAAATAATATGTGTCCGATAGTAAGAAGTGGCAAAATAGCAATTGTAGGTATAGAAAGTGAGACTCGAAAGTGCATATCTACAATAAGTAAAATGTAAGGCTTTCAGAACTAGATTACGATTTGGTCTAATTGCTAAAAACTGCTGGGCCAGAAGTGTAGGATCCGTGACAAGAAAAGTCATCAAAATATCAGAAGTAGAGAACCCAGAAAGTATCATACTTGCCACCCATCTCATTATGAACCGTACAATTTTTAGTGCCCGCCTTTTCTTTCACACCAGTCATTTTTTAGAGTATTTTTATTCTTATTTAATCATAACAATTTTGGAGAGAATTATTCTAAAAATAAAGTGGTGTGAAAGAAGGGGCGTTAACAATTGCACGGTTGTTAATGCATACTTGCCAACCATCTCATTAATAACAGTACAATTGTTCACGTCCCCTGAAAAAGCGCCCCTTTTCTCACACCACTATATTTTTAGAGTTATTCTCTCGAAATGTTGTTACGATTAAATAAGACTAAAATTACTCTAAAAAGTTATTGACGTGAAAAAAAAAAAAAAAAAAAAAAAAAAAAAGGAAAAAAAGCGGGTACTAAAAATTGTACGGTTCATAATGAAATGCTTGGCAAGTATGAAGTATGAATAAAATTAAAGAAATATTTAATATTGATGTTAAATATTAATCTTTAATATTGATGTTTATCATCTAAAACAGAGAATTGCTAAGTTTTTTCATTTGGAAATTTAGGGAACAAAAAAGATCTATTTTTACCAAGCGTGTAAAAATATATATTTTGCTGAATCGATACCAAAAATCTGATTATAATAATCCTAATTTTCCAATAGTAGGATTCACACAATTCTTTTGGCTATTATTACTTTTTCCAAATAATAAACATTTGGTTTTATTGCCTACGTTAAATAAACAAAATTTCTTATGTAATCACATTTTCCTGGTAGCTAAAAGAACTGTCGTACTTTTAATCGAAAAAAAAAAAAAAAAAAAAAAACTTTATAATCATGTTTTTGTACAGAAACAGAAATGCATTCGGAAATTCTGTCAGTTCACACATTTACATATTTGAAAAAGGAAAATAATGTGATAAATATCCCAGAGTTAGTATTGTTTGGATTTAAGGTTAATTGTCTTTACACTGGTTCTAATGCCCTTCATGTGGAGTTTCTAAGAATCCTATAATCGATTCACTAGAATTCCGTTGAAAACCACGAAAAACGTTACACAGCCAGAGCTGCCAACCTAATCCGGCAAATTGTTAGTACCGCCCCTTTTTCTACACCAGTCATTTATTAAGAGTTTTTTTCTTCTTAATTCATCGCAAATATATTTGAAGTAAAATTATTTTAAAAGTTAAGTGGTGTAGAAAAAGGGGCGGTACTACCAATTTGCCGGATTAGTTTGGCAACTCTGCACAGCTATGCCGAGGATTTCGAGCTAGGCACGCCCCCTCCCACCCCGTCTATCAGCTAAATACCCTGGGATCTCCTCTTAAGTTTTATTGGCCTTACTTTAATATTTAACTAAAAAATAGATATTGAATTATGTTTCAAGTTATTTTCCTTGAGTACAAATTTGTGCTTTCATACTTGTATATTTTTATAATAAAGCCACAAGTATTTAAATTTTTGTTCATGTTATATTTAGCATTATTTAATGCGTCATACTGCATAATAAATTACTCAAATAGCAAATTATATCTATTTATTCTATAGTCAGTTTCCGTTTACATTAAACACAAAACTAAAAGTACTTTATATATTGATGTATTTTATTTATTAAATTCATTTTTCTATAATACGTCACTAAAAGAAATTTGGAAGCAAACAGATTTAATTTTTTATCAGTCAGTTGACAATCAGATTTAAAAGAAAAAATTCACCCGATAGATTTACTGACAATTTTGAATAGATTTATATCTATAAGAAAAGGAAATTAAAATGTTTTATATGAACCAGAAAATAAACATGCAAACGCATTAATAGTGAATTATTCTCAAAACACATGTAGCATTTTGAACCCCATTACGTATAATTCTCTCTCTCTCTCTCTTTTTTTTTTTTTAATTATCTTGAGAAGGTTACATTTAATATATATTTCTTTATCCTTTATCATAATCTGATTATATAATCAATTTTTCAATAAAAAATAACGCTTCAAAATATGAAAAGAAAAAAAATATTCATCTTCAGAATTTCTAAATTACTTAAACTGTCAGCTTAAAACAGTTAAATGCATTTTTAAGTATAATGATCATTCATAATGAATGCATATTTACAAAAAAGATAAATAACACGCTTTTAAAAAAAGAGAGAGAATATACAATTTATGAATCTGTTTATAGTAATTGCTCTAAAGTTATTTGTTAATTCTTTTTAAACACCTTGCAGGCAGATATAATTTTCAGCATTTTTTAATGCAAAGCGAGGAAATCCAATTATTACACAGGATAATAAATATAAGAATTGACAAATTAAGTTGAAGAATCTTAAATTAAAAAGACTAACAAAATGTACATAAGATAATTTATGTACATTTATTAGAAACAATTATATATGTATCATAGCTTTCTCATTTGCTTTAAATTTAACCTTTTTATTATTAATTTTTATGTCTTCGTAAAAAAATAAAATAAAATATCATCTAGTAAGAGATTAAGTAAATGCATTATTTTTAATTTCATATAAGTGTATTTTACACAAAAATTGATAATGCCCAATCATATAAAGTTAATTAAAAACAAAAATAACTTCATAAATATTATTTTCTGCATAAAGTTTGCAAATTATTTCGAAATATTTGACATGTGTTTAATTAGTTTATTCATTTTTTTTTTTTTTTTGATAAAGTAACTGAAGTAGCCCGGAAGGAAAAAGACATAAGTGCTCGATAAAACTTTTCTAATTTCTCGACTTCAAAGTATTTGTAGGTATTAAGAATACAGCAAAGTATTATCTCAGATTGCCATTTGAGTGACAAGACAAGATAAGAAATTTTTAGTATCAAAAAGCCAAAGAAGTAAAACTTTTTTTTATCATACCATATTTCTCTTTGGGTAGAAACATCAATATTTTCGAAAACTTGTCAAGTTATATTGCATTTCTCTTCATAGTACTGACAAACTTTGACATTTATTTGCACTTGTTTTTAATAATATTTTAATTTTAACAAAAGAAAATAGCTATTTAGAAATTATTTGAACATTAACAATTTATTTTAAAATGTTACTATAAATGAAGTTAAATGAAGCACTATTTTGTTAACTGCTTTTCAGATTAAAATTTCAGACAGAATACAGGCGTAGCGACGAATGCATACCTGCCAACCATCTCACTATGAAGCGTAAAATTTTTTGTACCGCCTTTTTTTTTTACACCAGTCTTTTTTTTTTTTTTTTTTTTTTTGAATAATTTTATTCTTATTTAATCGTAACAACATTTAGAGAGAATTACTCTTAAAATAAAGTGGTGTGAATACAGGGGCGTTTTTTCAAGGGGCGTTAATTATTTTACACTTATTAATAAGATGTTTGGAAGGTTTGTTGCGGTAACGCTATGCGCGGCAGTAACTGTTTACGTTTAGTTTCTTCGACACGGGTTCCTACTCTCTTTCTGTATAATCTTATGCGATGTATAATCACTTGCGATATTTGAAAACATTAGTCCACCAATTGACTGGAGATTTTTGCCAGCCACACGATCGAGCCTTGACTTAGGCCTCCGATTCTGAAGATATCCGCTTGAATGGAAAGCTACACAATATTCTAACAAGAGTTAGGAAGGACTCCAAAGTCTGTTCTCAGAGAAATAAACCCGGAAAAAGCCACCAAACGACATTTTATTGTAATACCTGCCCCGACAAGCCGGGCATGCATCTTGGGAATTGTTACATGAAATATCATACACAGAAAAATTACAGACTAATATTTAAGAAATTATGTTTATAAAGGCATACTTGCCAACCATCTCATTATGAACCGTACAATTTTTAGTACCCGCCTTTTTTTTTTTTCACACAAACCTTTTTTAGAGTAATTTTAGTCTTATTTAATCGTAACAACATTAGGAGAGAATTACTCTAAAAATATAGTGGTGTGAGAAAAGGGGCATTTTTTTCAGGGGGTGTTAACAATTGTACGGTTATTAATGTGATGGTTGGCAAGTATGTAAAGGTGTAAATATAGATAAAATGTTAAAATATAAAAGCTTTATACATTAATTTGCGTGTGTAATGATTTTAAGTTACTGGTAAGAAATGCGTCAAAAAGGCTGCGAAACGTCTGGAGTTGTTGGTGCGTGACGCGAGAAAGGCCCCGAGTGCAATGGGTTAACACTTTCGCGACCGCTGACGTGAATTCACGTCATTTGAAAATATGTAACTCCGCCAGTGGGTGTTTCTTTAGGTCACATAGGTTACATTATTTCTTAACAGTATACCGAATATTCACATTTGTTCAATCAGTGCACTACGGATACAAATACTTTGATTAAAAAGATTATAAATGTAATGTATACCCGTTTATATTACAAATATGAATACAGAAATCATTGATTTAAAATAATGTAATATACAAGAATAACTCCCACAGGCGCAACTTAGAATCAAAAAGACAAAAACTTGCGGTCGCGAAAGTGTTCAAAAAATATAAGTGTGTAAGTTATGAAAACTTTGAAAGCATTTCTGATGTTGTATATTCTTCGTCAAACAAAATATTGCGAAATTCTGATGAAATTCAGTATACTACTGAATTACCTCTTAAACATGTGAAACATCAAAATAAAAAATATATATATGATGGGACTAAAAGAAGAAAGTTGTAAATTACTAGCATAATGCGAATTCTGGAAATTCATGTCGCAGTTTAAAAAGTGTCCAAACAAAGCTTAAATATGCATAACTGCCAATATTTTAATTTATTCCGGAGTATTTTTAACTCCGCCTATATTTCGTACCACTTATTTTTTAAAAGTAGTTTTGTCTTATTTTATCGAAGTTAGATATTGGAGAAACTTTTTTCTATAAATAAAGTGGTGCGAAATAAAGGCGGGGCTAAAAGTACTCCGGAATAAATTAAAATATTGGCAGCTATGAATATGTAAAAAAAAAAAAAAAAAAAAAAAAAAAGAAAAAAAAAAAAAGAAAATTGTGTCATTGGGAGGAACAAACAAAAAATGTAATTAATAGTATAGAAAATAAGAAAGAAATAAAAAGTTTTATTTTTTATTTTTGGGGTGCGGGAGGGGAAGGGTTTGAATTACATCTTCTAATGAAGCATGTTTTTATATCAAAGGTATGCTCATACAAATAGATTTGTTTTTTTGCATTCTTGCTAATCCGAAGACCTGTTTTACTTCCCCTTCTAATCTATGATTATTATTTAAACTTATTAAGATGTTAAACATTTCAATTCATTATAATTTCCATTAAAATTTGATTTAAAGTTTGAATAAATAAATAAAAGAGCACGGTAAAAAAATTGCAGTTATACAAATGTATTTTTTAATATATACTTACTTAAGTTATTTGTTAAATTTTATCTGAATAGTGTAATAAAAAGTAAATTATAATAAAAAAAGAAAGTTGTAAATTTTCAATATTAATGTGTAATCTGTATTGAAATTTGAATTTAAGTTTAAAATAATTTCTGTCAATATGAACTTTCATCTAAATTACCGGTTCTGAAATCGGTATTCTTAAAAAACAGAAAATTGCGCACTGATAAGTGATTCCCGTTTACCATTGTTTCATTTCTAAAGTGTTATGTACGTTCTTTTTTATTTATTACGCAATACAATTAAATACATGTACTGTTTTACTTTAAGTCACTATAATTTTAGTATAATTTAAGACATAAGCTTAGTTTAGGTATTTCACGTTAATAAAGAATTATATAATTCGGACGTAAGGCTTACTAATAAATATTTTGACAAAATTGTAGTTATAAAAGTGTATTTATTCAAAGTAAACTTTCTTAAACTAGTTTACAATAGAGTATTTAAAACGTCTTTTTTATGATGAGTACACAATTGCCAACATCCTAATTAATATTCCGTAGTTTTTTTTGCCCCGCCCTTTTTTTACACCAGTAAATTTTTAGAGTAATATTCTGCAAATGCAATTTCGATTAAATAAAAAGAAAAATACTCTAAAAATATACCGGGGTTAAAAAGAAGGCAGACCTAACAATACTATGGAATATTAATTAGTATGTTGGCAAGTATGTGAGTATTTATTAAAAAACCGTTTTGCATCAGTTTTCATTGTATCGCCAACAAGCGATAAACAGCCAATAATCGGACGTTTACAACATTTTTTTACGGGCGATATATAGTGATTCCGCCGGTATATTTTCCTGAACATACATAACCTCGTTAGGAGAGTATTCTGTAATTTTTTCACTTTTTTTTTTTTTTTTTTTTTTGCGTATGCGCCCATAGAGACCTTCCTTGTTAGCAGCAGGGGACGTACCAGTGTTTCCAAATTTAGAAACATTCCTATTCAGTATTCACCAATAATTTTGAGGAGTGATATTTGATATACATAATAGATAATTAATCTTCGAAGTGATCAGACAACCGTTGCAATTAAAATTTAGTGGTAAATAATAATAATAATAATAATAATAATAATAATAAAATCACTACTTTTGGCAACACTAGGCCGTATTCCCCTCTCATTTGTCAGGACACTTACAGGGATGAGATATTTTGTCTTATTTGCTACCACTGTTTTCATACAGAAACATTTATAGTATTTTTAGAGTAATAAGTCGTGATTAAATGGGATAGAGATTAAAAATAGCAGTAACAAAAAAAGACGGAAAATTCTCAACTCTAAAAGTGCCTTTATAAAAAGACAGGGATTACGACTTCTGGTTATCAGACATAAGACAATAAATTTATTTAACGATACTATTTTTTATAAACTTTTGTGAAAATAATATGATTAAATATGGTAAAAAATTTTCCTTTGAGAGAGTTGTATTAAAAATCTTAGCAATTCATAGCTATGGAAGCATAAGAATTTACTGGTACATCTGCACCGAGAATAATCTGTGGCTAAAGCCAAAACCTAATTTCCCTTCCGGAGGGTTTTTTAGACTTATTTTATGCTATAAAATACAAGACTAAAAAAATAAGAGAAAAAAGTCTTGGATCTTGCATATCTGCAAAATCACTGGTTTTTCCGGAGCTCATACTACAATTTTTCGACGATCACGTAAATGAAAAAAACTGCTGCACTGCTTTGCGTGAAAATAGGTTCTAAAATAATTTTTGTAAATTCTTATGTAAAATGGCCTACTGAATCAAAATATGACGCTCATTTTGCCCTATCACCCACAGTTTTTTGGGGACACCACACTATTTTTATCCCTTTTCGGTACTTTTATGGCTATAAATTTGATTTGTAGGAGGGGAAAGGATTATTTAAACTGTTAAATAACTTCTACATAGATGCCAACATTTTAATTTATTCCGAATTTTTTTTAGCCCCGCCTTTATTTCGCACTACTTTATTTATAGAAAAATTTCTCCAATATACAACTTTGATAAAATAAGAAACAAAATATTTTTATAAAATAGGTGGTATAAAATAAAGGCGGGGCTAAAAATACTCCGGAATATATTAAAATGTTGGCACCTATACTTCTAAGGGGCTATAGAAGAGAAAAATTCTAAAACATGAACATTTGCAGCAAGGGGAAATTTTAAGATGGATAGATGGATGTTTTTTACGTCGCACTAGTGCTGCGCAATGGGCAATTGGAGACGGTCTGGGACTCACTCCTAGAGGTCGTTCGGAGACACACAATTTTGATTCACCACGGAAGGAATGGCTCTCCTGCTTCGGTGACCCCCAGAGGTATAATTTTTATGGGAACGCGGAGGACATTGCGGCCACAAGAGATTTTACGTGCACCAGCCACCATTTGTGTACACGACGGTCATTGGCCGGCTAGAGTACCGAACCCGCAATCTTCAGTTACGAGCCCGGAGCTCTACCGCCTGGACTACCGCGGCCCGGGAAATTTTAGGCGGGATGGATTTGCCACTGAAATTATAAATTACATTTATTATATTTTATTAATCATTTGTTGTTATTATTTATTATACATTACATATTATCTTTGTTTATAAGTATTAAAATATTTTTTTTTCCATTCTCCAAATGAAGTTCATGGCTATAAAATTACGAAAAATGATAAAAATTGTGGGCAAGGGTGGCGTCCCGGGAAAATTGTGGGTGGTTGGGCAAAATGGGGTAATATTCGGATTCAGGAGGTCATTTTACATAAGAATCAGCAGGAATGGTATCAGGACACGATTGTGTTTTCAGCGCATTACAATTAAAAATAGCAGTTAACAATACAATGTTGTCAGCTGCGAACTAGAATTTAGCATTTATAAAACAATCCCAGTTTATGAGGCTAGGCCATATGGAGACCCAGTTTTTAGAATTACTTTTAAGGTTAATTTATGTTAACCTATAAGGAATAAAGTTAAAATAAAGTTAGGATAAACTTATGATATAGTAGATAATCAATATTTTGCTAACTACCGTTGCTTTACACTGGCTTCGCGACGTTCCTAAAATTTGACGCTCATTTTATTATATTGTCACCACTATTTTAAAAATAATACTTTTTTTAGACAATATTTTATCATTAAAACGTTCAAGAAAAGTTCTTTCTGACGGTAGTGATGAGAATACAATAAAACTTATGTAAAAGTTTAGGAATGCTGCGAGGCCTTCTTTACATTTAAAAAAAAAAAAAAATAGTCACCAATTAAAATTAAACGTTAGAGATAATTTTCGGTAAAAATTATATAAAAGGTTAAAGACAGTTCTAAACTTGATGCCGAAAAACACACCACCTGTCTCAAAATGATAGTTTAATAAGTCTTGTAAATGACAAAACAATGTTTTTCTGCAATATAGAAATATGATGATAGACTGTTTTGTGATGTCTAAACAATTGTTCATTTTCTTTCCTGTAATAAAAGTGGCAAGGAAAATTTCCTAACGCACACAATTTCTTTTCAGTAAAAATAAAATGAATGTAGAACTAATAATCTGGCTTGTCACTCACACAACTGTCTCTTTCCCTGCTTTTCAATACAATAAAGAAAAATTGCAGATTAAGATGTAAGATCAATAAGGCAAGATAATAAAGCAACTTTAAAAATATTCTAAAATAGTTTCGGGAACAGTTTTATTTGACATATGATTCTTTGTATGGGGAGGGGGAGGGTATCGCACCCTTCATCTCCTTCCCGTTTATTTATAGTGTCTACACACATATATACACCCCGCGACAAAAAAATAGGAACAAAGGGTTTTTACTTTGATTTTTCATAAAATAACGTTATCTAAATTGTGCTTATCATTTATTATTATTATAAAATAGCACTATTCCTGGACTAATTTTTGTTTTAAGACTAATTTAGAAAAATTTTATGGCTAAAATTTTTCTAATTTAAGACTGCACAGCGCGACAAAAAGATAGGAACAAAGGTTTTTTTTTTTTTTTTTTTAATATGATTATTTTGAATATGAATATTTTGAATATGATTCAAATATTTAATATGTTTTTGATATGATAATATTTTGTTATGATAATAAATGATCAGCACAATTTAGATAATGTTATTTTATGAAAAATTTAAAAAAACCCTTTGTTCCTATCTTTTTGTAGCGGAGTGTAGTCTTAAATTAGAAAAATTTTAGTCTTAAAACTTTTCTAAATTAGTCTTAAAACAAAAATTAGTCCAGGAATAGTGTTATTTTATAATAATAATAAATGATAAGCACAATTTAGATAACGTTATTTTATGAAAAATCAAAGAAAAAACCTTTTGTTCCTATCTTTTTGTCGCGGGGTGTATGTATATAATCAAAGCCGTTATTAATATGCCTTGGAACTTGTCAATCTTGATGAAACTTTTTAATGAATTTCGAAATACTTAACTGAATTTCCTGCAGTTATTTGATTTTAGGTTATACAGATAACAAATATACATACAGATCAGCAGCCAATAACTTGACATTTGAATTCGACGCACCACAAAACGTGATATTATGCAAAAACTACAGTTGAAAATCGAACATAAAAAATACTTTACAGCATGGATATAAGAAATTAATTTTCCTTCCTGAGCAGTGTTCGTCAATGTAGTAAAAAGTAGCAAAGTATTTCCATCAATTATATTCAATAAAAAAGGACGCTTAGCTTAATTTTCAGTATTTATGTATATTGTCAATACACTATGTACACATAACAATGTGTTCTTGAATTTCGTCTTATATTAAAAACATGTAACATAAAATTAAATACGCTTCCAGAAATTTCTAAGTGTAACCCCAGTATATCCAAATATATTGGGGAGCCCTGTAAACGAACGATGAAGGATTTTCATACCACAATCTACACAAAACATGCTTTTATGCAAGTAAAAATATATGTTCATTCCATTTTGTTTAAGGCAGCCTATAGATGTTTCACTGTACATACCTGAAATTTCGCCCATTCATGTAATGCATTTTAAATTTATTGAATGGTCCTGTGAACGGACGCTTTGCTTGATCTCAACGAAAAGTTTAGTGTAGGTCATTATATGATACAGATTTAGAATACTGAGTTTGAAATTCTTGGTAATATTTGTTCCTGGGATGTGGTGATAACAGACACACAGACACACACACACACACAGACCAATCGCTAAAAACATTCAGGGAACCTCAAAACTTCAAAACATATCAAAAAATCGATTTCAAAAATTTTATCCAAAATCAATACTTTTTCTACGATATATAGGAGGTAAATAATAATAAAAAGAAACTGCTTAAAAATTAGACATTGTTATAAGATTTTTGGCAATTTATTAGAAGTCTGCTTAAACTCTAACCACAGGATTTATCCTTATATTTGATAACAATAAACAATTGTTATTTAATAAAATGGTTATATATTTGAAGTAGTATAAATTTTATACCTTTTGTTAGTTTAAACTTTTGGTTTGAATAATGTTTAGACTTTGAACAAGAGGTCTACTATCGTTTTAGTGTAGTTTGCCGCTCTACAGTAAATTTTTTGCGCACAAAGGGTTAATTATATTAAGACCTACTGCTTAAAGTAGCTTTCTGTAAATACGAGCATTAGGGTCAGGTAACCCACCTGAGGTTAGTAGGTACATGGGATAAAGTGACTATATTTAAAAAAAATGCTACATATGTAAAATATTACAATATTTCTCTTTTTTCTTTTTGTTTTCTATTTATTAGACGACTAAAAATTATTTCTGCTGCAAAAAGGAATAATGGCAACGTAAAAATTATCGTTTTTAATTAAAATTGTTGTTCTGCGCACAACATATGGGATATATTACTTTTCCAAACTTGTCTTTTCCTCTTTTTTGTAGCGAAATTTTAAAATCTTTTTTTGAAAAATAAGAAGCATAAAATATCTAAGAACAGATGTACTTGAAGTTAAGTTAAAATTATTGTATTTTGTATGCAAGGGGATATTTTATCATGTGGGGTAAAGTGGGTATATCATTAGGAGTAACTATATGGCTAATTATCCATTCATAGCAAAACTCTCATTATGAGAAAGTTGAAGTAGATGAAAAGCTTTTTTTTTTTTTTTTTTTTTTTTTTTTTTAATAAACAGATATGTATGTAATAGCTTCATAAGAAAACCATAGATCCAGCATGTTATTCGCAATATTTAAATTAATAAATTAATTTAGAATGCTGAAAAGTGAAAGAATGACAGTTATAGTAAGGGGATGGTATTTTATTAGGATACACTATTTTTTAATTAATTTAAACTTTACAAGTACTTTAAATTTGAGATAGTCATAACTAGGTTTCAAGCCAGCACGGCAAGAAAATGATAATTGTCGCCAAATCATCAACAAAATCACATATGGTAACCAGAGCCTGATTAAGGGGGAATCACACATTATTTATACTTACACCGTTATTTTTTAACAAATACTTTCCTCCTATAATAAACAGAAAATTCTCATTAAAAATTATTTTAAAAGAATTCTGGTGTCTAATAACGGTGAGTAAATTGGATTGTTTTACACCGTTCATTTTTTATAAAAAGTATTTCCTCGTCAAAGCGTGGAATTTCCATGACATGAAGTAAAAAATAATTGTAAAAATATTCCGGTGAGAGCGGAGATAATGTCTGCTTCCCCCTTAATCAGGCTCTGATGGTAACAAATGTGTTGCCAAAGTATTTTTAATAACCTACAATCTTTATCTATAATTTAGATTTTTGAAAATATGGAGAAAATAATTGATAATAAATAAACGGTTGAATACTTGTAAAAATTGAAATTTATTTATTTTAAACATTATTAATATATCAATCGACTTTTTGGTTATGTGCTGGTGCTGCTTTCCCGCTGCCATAGTACGTTTTGCTCTCACATTACACTTGTGCCAACTAGAAGAGTTTCACCTTATGAAGAATCGTGCTTAAATGTTTACTTCCAAAACAATTGCTGCATGTTTCTTTATTTTATGGTGTTTGCTCAGTTCTTTCATTTTTGTGCACCAGTTTTTAGTGCATACTAATGCAAAGTTTTAAAAATCTTTATAGCGTAATTTATTCAAACCAATTGCGGAATTAATAGGAAACATCCCATAGTATACTTAATTGATATGTATCCGTTTCAAGGAATTCCGTGAATATTGGAGTTTAAACGCGGACAGACAGACATGCATACTAACTGAATTCATAATTTCTCTTAAACATTGTTAAAAGTGTTAAAAACGATTAATAAAATTGAAAATCCAATTTCAGGCATTTTCGGTTATGTGAATCTTTTTGAGATGCCCTTTGAATCTTAATGCAAATAATACTGTATTACTGTACAAATATTCTCTTCTTATTGAATTTCTATTTGTTGTTTTGCGGTTTGATAATTCAGCGTCTCAATTTATTAATATGCGCTCCTTCTTATTAAACGCATCCATGAGCACTGGTTCAATCTTATTTATTTAATCATAAGTATTAATTCAATATAATTGTGCATTTTATTTTTTATTTTTGCAGAATGACTTTTGTCTTGCATTCCTTTTAGTAAATCATTTTTATTATTATTTAATAATAGTTTCTTTTCGATATGCTCGACTCACCCTTTTAGTATAGTTAGGTGGATGCGTCCCACTGGTTGAGAATCTCTATATAAATTGTTTAATTTTAATATGATTCATATGATATTTCAGAATGATTCATGGGATAGTAGAGGAAATACTTTTTTTTTTTTTTTTTTTTTTTTTTAATAAAATTTATTGAAAAATTCTATTTTCTATTTGTATCACAATTTCATTCAGATAATTGTGTATCTAATTATAAGATAAATTGAAAAATTTGGTATTTTTCCCTTTAATATTTTCTCTTTTCGATTTAAATTTTATTATAACATTTTAGGAAAAAACAGCCACAATTGACAAATATTACGAATTTCAGGATCCACTAAATTTGTTTATAGATTTATCCAAACTTTCTGTAACAAGTTTCTTTCATGAAATAAGAGAAAGTTTTAACTCAGATAAAGTGATAGTAAAAAATCGCAGAAGTTGGCAGATAGAGATTTCGTGCGAACCTTCTCCCTTCTAAGAGCCCTTCCAAAACTACTACCGAACAATAAACCTTTTTACTTTATAGACTTATAGGAAAAATTTCCATGAAAATTAATGGTCGAGAAATATAAGAACCGTGTGAAGCCTTAGCGATGTTAAAACAAGCATCTCTGAAAAAATAAACTAAAAAAGAATAATGCCAGAATATATATATATATATATATATATATATTATTTTATGCCCTATTCCTTAAAAACAACCGATTGACAAACTTTTTAAATAAAAATATTCACAAAGTTTGTTCCAATAATACCTATTTAGATTTTAAATGACCATAAAAAAGTATCAGTGTAGTTTATTTTTATGAATTTTTTCGCATTAAATTTATGCCTTTTTACGCATATAAAGAAAACAACTCCACTCTTTTTAAACTAAATGTAAATTTCGGAAAAAAGTCACCTTGTCGTTATCTCCCACAATAAACTATAGATAAGTCGATGCGAAAAGAAAGAAAATAAAAAGATTCCGCAAAGCCCATTTGCTCTCTACATTTCCCATTTTCTTTTCATTGAAGAAAAAGTATTATTCACGCCACATAATCATCTTAAGCTTCCAAAAAAGTCTTTATGTGAAAGCAGAGGAATTTTTTTAAGGAATTTTTTTAGGCTAACAAAATATTATGAAGCGTGTGTTCAATATTTTCATAATCCTATTTTAACCCTCATTTGTAATCTATTTTTAAGATTACTGAGAATAAATAAATCTCATTGTTAATTTTCTTTTGGTTACTTTCATTTGATTATCAGGGGTCGTACTTTCCGCCTTTTTTTCAGAACACTCCGAAGAAAAAATATTTTTAAATTTATTGCTACCACTATTTTTATACAATAATCTCTACCCTGTGTAATTGTGGCACATCGCTATAAATTAGAGCCTGATTAAGGGGGAAGCACACATTATTTATACTTACACCGTTATTTTTTAACAAATACTTTCCTCCTATAATAAACAGAAAATTCTCGTTAAAAATTATTTTAAAAGAATTCTGGTGTCTAATAACGGTGAGTAAATTGGATTGTTTTACACCGTTCATTTCTTATAAAAAATATTTCCTCGTTAAAGCGTGGAATTTCTATGACATGAAGTAAAAAATAATTGTAAAAATATTCTGGTGAGAGCGGAGATAATGTGTGCTTCCCCCTTAATCAGGCTCTGCTATAAATATACCATAAGTATTGCTACATGATATTAGTTTTGGTGATAAAAGCAGAAATTTTGTTATCTTTGAGAGTGTCCTGAAAAAAGGGCGGAGAGTATGACCCCTGGATTATATTTCATTTAGGCAGTTTTTTCGTTATAAATGAACCTTTTTATTTTTATTGCCTTTGGTGAAGTGAATTATTTATTAGGAAAATTCTAATATTGTTAAAATAAATGTAATTCTTAGGCATAAATAAATAAAAAATTAAATTTCGACGCTGTCTGTAACTTCTTTCTTTGCTCGACATAGCTGCCAAATTTCGCATTTTTTAAATACCACCATTTCTTTAAAATTGTTTGTGGTTTATACAAAAAAACATTTCTACAACTGAGCAATATTAAGACAACTATTCAAAAAATGTCACATTAAAAAAAAAAACAGAAGACTTAGCAACTATTTAGTTTGATCTAAAGGCATACTTGCCAACATCCTCATTAATATTCTATAGTTTTGTTTACCCCGCCCTTTTTTTTTTTTTTTTTTACACCAGTAAATTTTTAGAGTAATATTCTGCAAATGCAATTACGATTAAATAAGAAGAAAAATACTCTAAAAAGATACTGGTGTGAAAAAGAAGGCGGGCTAACAATACTACGGAATATTAATTAGTATGTTGGCAAGTATGTCTAAAGGTAAAGGAATTTGAACAGAATACAGTTTTTGTTGTAAACGATTATTTACTTTAGATAATCTGGTGTGGCACTCACATAATTTACTCTTACCTTGCATTTGAATACTATGAATACATATTACAGATTAAATGGTGAAATAAGAAGTACTGAGTAAGAATATATTTTAGGAAAAGTGCTGCCAAGTTCAGGGACTTTTTTGTTCAATATCTACCACAACATGTTAAAC
The DNA here is from genome assembly GCA_963930645.1 of Salticus scenicus. Taxonomy (NCBI): domain Eukaryota; kingdom Metazoa; phylum Arthropoda; class Arachnida; order Araneae; family Salticidae; genus Salticus; species Salticus scenicus. The sequence continues at coordinate 231,271,689 of OZ005651.1, forward strand.
GTTGCCTAATAACATTGAAGATTAATCTTCTATTATTGAGTATCAAATATCACTCCTTAAAATTATTCATGGTAATTGAATAAAAATCTCCCTAGATTTAGTAACACTGTTTAGAAACTGTTACAAATAGTTTTAAAAACAGTTTGATTGACGTATATTTGCATACGGGGTTACCGCCCCCTCAAATCCCGTTTAAATATAGCAGCACATTCACATTCCCAAAAATGTAAAGGCTATTAATAAATCTGAAAATTTACTCTAAATTATTAAGTCAACTTTCACAGGCACCACACTATAAAACTCACCAATCTCAAACAAATATTCATTTGCCCTCTTTTATCTGATTTTCCAAATACAAAATTTGAATTTTCTTCAATTATTATTTGTTAAGTAATGCTGATAACAGACACACACAGACATATTAACCAATAAAAATTTATATTTCAATTCAACGGATCTAGAAACTCGTAATTATAGCATATTTGCCAAAATTGCTAATTTATTCCGTATAATTATTAGTACCCGTATTTTTTTTCCCATCACTTTTTTGAAAGAGCAATTTTCTTCTTATATAATTCAAATTACATATCGGAGAAAAATACTCTATAAAAAAGTGGTGTTGAAAGATAGTGTAGATTAACAATTCTAAAGAATAAATTAGGAATGTTGGCAGGTATGAATTAAGAAAAAAAATCAGCTCTTTGATTTATTGATGGAATTATATCAAAATACCAACTGATAAACTGAACTCCAAAGCACGCGCACACACAGACACTTCTCTTTATTTATTTATTTATTTTTTTTTAATTCAGACAGTCTTGAATAAAATATATAGTAACATACATGCCAATATTTTAATTTATTCCGGAGTACTTTTAGCCCCGCCTTTATTTCGCACCACTTTATTTATAGAAAAAGTTTCCTTCAATACATAACTTCCATAAAATAAGAAAGAAATACTTAAAAAAAATAAGTGGTACGAAATAGAGGTGCGGCTAAAAATACTCCGGAATAAATTTAACAGGGAAGAGGTGCCGCTCACCGCTCTAGGAGCAGTGTCGAGCGATTCCAGCTATGCTAGGCCCCTCTTCCGGAGTTTATTAAAACTCTAAAAAAAAAAAAAAAAAATTACAAAATCCGCTAGAGACAGGTTTCCCACGCGACAAGGAGCGGCATGTTCTATGTTGGTAGAAAAGTGACAAGTGGCTTAAGGCTTGTAAAAGTGACAAGCAAGTAGAGCAAGGCAGAGCAAGCAGAGCAAGTGGCTTAAAGCAAGAGCAAGCAGATGTGAGATTAATCTGTGAGATTAGTCATATTCATAAGGAATTCAAATATATTATTTAGTTTAGAAAGCAGGCTTTTTCTATTGAGGATATTAAACAGCCAATCGGCTGACCTGGGAGTGAGATTTCTTAAGTGGAAGGCAGAAGTTAAACTACAGTAGTAATAATAGTGATTAGGAGTTCCCTCCTCCCCGCAAGGACACAGAGGAGAGCGTCGGCAATGAAATCTCTATAAATAGGATGGAAATGGGCCATGACCTGTCAGAAAAGCAGTCACGGGGGGGGGGGGGAAGACACCAAGAATTTAAGTTTACGAGTGGGATGAGATTAAAGGTGTATCTTCCCTTTGGAGAAGTATCCCACAGTTCCTGCCAATCTCTAAGTAATTGTTGTTTTAATACTTGTTTAACGTATGAGGGAGGGGCAGGGAGTGAAAAATCTATTGTATTGTTTTCGGTGGCTGCCTTGGCCAGTGAATCAGCAAGTTCATTGCCGAGAACTCCCCTGTGGGCAGAAACATGTGCCAGGGAAAGATGTTTAGCCAGATTAATAAGTTTTGATTTAATTGAGATAACCTGTGGATGTTTACTCCTGTGGCGAGCAATGGCTAGAAGACCTGACAGACTGTCACTGAAAATATTATGGGAGGGATAGTTATTAATATTAGTCATAACCCAGTCTATGGCCATTTGGATCGCGAATAATTCCGCTTGGAAAACAGAGTTATAGTTGGCCAGTCTGCCTGCCCACTGATGGACAACCGAACCATCGGTCATCACACAAAAGGCCGCACCCACACCGTGGTCCGTTTTGGAGCCATCAGTGTTGATAGCCACAGGAGCAGAAGGAGAAAAGCTATTTTTGTTACAATTTACTATTTGTGAAGCAACATCTTTGCCGGGATGAATATTCCAACTATTGACTGTGGGTTGTATTTCTGTGTTTGGAAAAAGCGTTTTTGCCAAAGAAATATTTTTTAATTGAAGAATGTTTGTTTTTAAGTACGTCTGTTGAAGCTGAAGATGGACGTGGGGAATGCCCGTAACAGCAGTGAGGGCGTCAGTGGAGATTGTTCTATATCCTCTTGATAATTGGAGGAGGAAGTTCCTCTGGATTGAGTTTAAGTTTGTCTGAGCAGCAACCGACAGGTTACCCCCCCCCAAATGCCAGCCCCGTAAGTTAATATTTTTTCTATTATTGTTGAGTACCATATTTTAAGAAAGGAGGTGGAGATTCCCCACCTCCTTCCAACCATTTTAGCTGCATTGTGATAGTGTGTGAGAGTTTTCAATTTAAGTTCTTTAATGTGGGCTAGCCATTTGAAACCCCTGTCGACCGTGATGCCAAGGACCTTGATATGAGGAACATGTCTGACACTGACGCCGTCAATTCTCATCACAGGCATTCTTTTCAATTGTCTTGGGTGAGAGAATGTTAAGGCCTGTGTTTTACCTGGGGAGAGAGATAGATCTAGTTGTTTTAGAAGATTATTGAAAAGAGAGGGCTGGGCCTTCTCCTGGGCCTGGGCCTGAACCTGAATCTCCTGAACCTGAACCTGAATCTGAACCTGAAAATCTCCTGGGCCTGAACCTCCAGATCTTTTCTAATTCTGCCCGAGAGAAGTAACGAGAAATCATCTGCGTATGCGTAAGTTTTGAAACCCCCAGAGTTCATGCGCAGCAGGATTTTGTTTGCTATGAGGTTCCAAAGATTTGGTCCTAGGCATGAGCCCTGAGGGCAGCCTTTTGATTGAGATCTTTCTGAGTAGCCGTTACCCCAATTAATTAAAATTTTTCAATTGGAAAGGTAGGAAATTGGCAGCGATGCAGTAATCAATGATATTACTGCATAGCTGCCAAGTTTTTAAATTTATTCCGGAATGTTTTTAGCTCCGCCCTTTTTTCCCACCGTTATCTTTTTAGAGTAATTTTATTCATATTTAATCATAGTTATATATTGAAGAAAATTTTTCTTCAAATATTACGGTATGAAAAAAGGCTAACAACATTCCGGAATAAATTAAAATACTTGGTAGCTATGTTACTGAAAAGTTACCAGTGTATAATCAGCAGAGCACATTAATCAGTTTTACACAAGTAATTTTATTTAATAAATTAACTATATATTTCTGTGATGAAATACGTCGTATACATGTAACATACCTTTCAACATCCTAGTTACTATTCCGTAGTGTTGGTAGTATTCGCCTTTTTCTTTCTGCCCCTCACCAGTGTTTTATTAGAGTATTTGCATCTGGAGAATTTTACTCTAAAATCATACCTGTCGTCATCGTAATTACCATTTCGTATCATTTTTTTTTTTTTCCACACCAGTAAATTTTCAGAGTAATGTTCTTCAAACGCAATTAAATAAGAAGAAAAATATTCTAAAAAAACATTGGTGTGAAAGAAAATTGCGCGGCTAATAATACGACTAAATATTAAATTGGATGTTGTCAAATATGCTAAAAGTAAACTGGTGTGGAAAAAGGGGCGGGTACTAACAGTACTATGGAATATTAATTAGAATGCTGGCAGGTATGAATATAAGTCTACTAATTATAATTTTTGATGTGAAACTGATTTATCTGACCAGCTTATTATACGTTATAAATTACGGTAATTCTTCCAATTTTAATTTTTAAACTATTTTTTGTATTTATAAACATACACTGATGGAAAAAAAAATCCCAACACCAAGTAAAAATTATTGTACAGTAATGAAATTTCAGCAATACATTTGTCTAGGTAACATATTTAATTGATTAAAGTTTCAAGATCACAGGTAGAACCATTGGCAAGAAGAGCCATTTCAAATGTGAAATGTTGGTACATTAGTAACCGGTGTAACCGCCAGAATTTTGAATGCAAGCATGCAAACGTGCATGCATTCTGTCGTACAGGTGTCGGATATCAGTTTGTGGGATGGAGTTCCATGCCTGTTGCACTTGGGCGGTCAATGCAGGGACGGTTAATGCTGGTTGTGGATGACGCTGGAGTTGTCGCCCAATGATGTCCCATACGTGCTCGATTGGAGAAAGATCTGGTGATCTAGCAGGCCAAGGCAACATGTCGACACTCTGTAGAGCAAGTTGGGTTACAACAGCGGTATGAGGGCGAGCGTTATCCTATTGGAAAACACCCCCTTGAATGCTGTTCATGAATGGCAGCACAACAGGTTGTATCACTAGACTGACGTACAAATTTGCAGTCAGGGTGTGTGGGATAACCACGAGAGTGCTCCTTCTGTCATACGAAATTGCTCCCCAAACCATAACTCCAGGAGTAGGCCCTGTGTGTCTAGGCCGCAGACAGGTCGCTAGCAGGCGTTCATCTGGCCTCCTTCTAACCAACACACGGCTATCACTGCGACCAAGGCAGAACCGGCTTTCATCAGAAAACACAACTGATCTCCACTCCGTCCTCCAATGAGCTCTAGCTTGACACCACTCACGTCGCAAACGGCAGTGGTGTGGAGTCAGTGGAATGCATGCTACTGGGCGTCTGGCTCGGAGCTGTCCTTGAAGTAACCGATTTGTAACAGTTCGTTGTGTCACTTTGGAGCCAACTGCAGCTCGAATTTCAGCTGCAGACGCAGTACGATTAGCCACAGCCATACGCCGAACACGGCGGTCTAGCCTCTTAGTAGTGCCACGTGGCCGCCCGGAACCCGGTCTTCTTTAGGCAGTACCTTCCCTTGACCACTGCTGCCAACACTCATGAACAGTGGATACATTCCTGCCAAGTCTTTCTGCAATATCGCGGAAAGAAAACCCACCTTCTCGTAGCCCTACAACACGACCTCGTTCAAACTCAGTGAGCTGTTGATAATGACTTCTTCGTCTTCTTAGAGGCATCCTTGACAAACATTAACCCACTACGTGAAATCTCAACTGTAAATAACGATCACGAACCTTACAGCGCTTATTTAAAGCAAACCTCATTTGCATGTTCATAGTGTCGCTACTAGCGCCACACTTATGCGCGTAGCTCGAAATTTTAATGGATGTCATCTTTCAGATGTATAAACACGCCTGCCAAATTTCGTTTATCTAGCACAGCTCCTTCCTGGTGTTGGGATTTTTTTTCCATCAGTGTATGTATAATTTTAGCGTCAGTTTATAAAGAGTGTCATTTAATTTTTCATGACCAAGAATTCACCTGTTATCATCTTTCTGTTTTTGTGATATATTTCATGAATAAAGAATAAATAAATTAAGAACACTTCATGAATAAAAATAGATTTCATGTCTGGACTTCACTAAAAAATAATCAACGAAAATTTGAAATTTAGATTTTTTTTTTCTTTTTTTACAATTTCAAATTAGAATATTCCAAGTTTATGAAAATACTTAATTAGTGAGCTGTCACGCATGCCATTAACTTTCAGATCACAAAATATTGCTCAGTTAGAAGGAATAAGTAAAATACCACAAAGAAAATAGAGATGAAATCAAATAAAGAAAGGGAAATGAAGTATACTAAGAATGCATTTATTTTATCTGATAAAAACATTGAAGATGCATACTTTTTTTTCCTTGCCGATTAACAATTGTTAGCTTGAAAAATTTCTTTATTATGGGAGACAATGTTTTCATTTATTTATTTTTTAAGAATGATTGAAAATTAAATTATATTTGTTTAAATTCTTTAGTTTATGATTAAGAAAACAGAGAAATGTCTGCATTGTATTTTAAAAATTTAAATCATAAACAGAAAGATACACGCATCTCTACTATATAAAATAATTTTGGCCGTTTGTTATTTCAGAGAAAACGGAGTAAATTTTTTTATACATAATATAGTCTTCTATCTTCAGGCGATGTTTGTGGAAATAAACTGAAACTAGTTGCCGCAAACGTTTGATGTTTACGCATGCATAAAAATTAGATATGTTTTAAAATGTTACTCTTATAATTATCTGAAGCTTGAAATGAAGATTATTCATATAATATTAGAACGAACCTATAACACTATCAAAGAATTAATACCCTAATAATACTATCGAAATAATACTAAAGTATTGTTTCCATAGAATTTCTTTAAGGGACGTGAATTCACGCGAGCGGTAACCAGGAACAGAATCTGAAAAGACGTGAATTTACGCCAGCGGCAACTACAGACGGCAGCAAAAGTATCCGAGCACTAGCCAATAATTCCGATAGCAAAAAGGTACACTTAACACTGTTTTGTTATACAAATCCTTGTCGTATCATGTTCTTAGACTGACGAAGCACATGACTCGACAAGGATTTATTTAACAAAGCAATATTAAGTGTACTTTTTTAGACAGGGATTATTGCTAGTGGTCGGATACTTTTGCTGCCGACTGTAGCTATAGAAGTTGAAATGACGTAAACTCACGTCAGCAGTCGCGAGTGTGTTAATTGTCCTCTGTGGCGGTCAAACAACCTCTTTATAGTAACGCTGTACAACAGGATCTTACAGGAGTTTCATTTATTTTATTTCATCACCGAAAGAAGGAACTGCTCGCAACAGAGGAGTAACTAAAACATTAACCAGGCGTTTCCTGCAGCGTTCACATGGAACGGAACATGCTGAAAATGTGCTCCATGTAAATTTCTCAAAGAAGTAGGCACCTAGAACTCGCTGAGACTCTGTATCCGGCAGTCACATACGGCAAATTCTACGACTCTTTTTGCAAGGTATGAAGAATTTGTAGAACTGCAATGAACTCTAATAATCTGTCAATATACGGCAGTTACAGTGGGCAGAAAAATTATTGAACCACACATCCACATTTTTCACATGTTTTGTTTAGTTTGATCGCTAATTTTTTTCATCCACTTACTTTTTTATAAGCAGCATAAGACTAAGGTTATGACTCGAGAAATATTTACTTAACAAAACAGCATTAGATGCCCATGTTTTAAATAGAAATTATTGCTAGCGCTTCAATAATTTTGTTGCGGACTGTATGCGCCTTTACTGTACCATTTAAGTGGAAATAGGATACATCTGTCCATAACACATTTAATGGCCAGTTCTCATCCATATGTATCTTTGCATAAGGTACAAGGCATAAACAAACACTACATAATGATCGCGCAGTTGCAATTGCTACAACACTTGCATCTTGTTAAAGCATAAATTCTTATTAAAACAAATCTAGCGGACCTTTAATATTGTAAGGGCTGAGGTTTCGCACAATCTCTTTCGATTTCAAATGCTCAAAATCGCGTCTATTTGTCCATTTGAGTGTTTGGCTGGAAGAAATAAAGTCACCAATTGGTTCTCGAGTTAGTGAAATGCATGGTTGAGCGTAAAAGAGTTGGGTTTGTGTAAAAGAAGGTTGACATTTGTCGAATTTAGACAGGCGTTTGGTTCCAATGGAGATACAGTCGGCAAGAAAATTATTTAAGCACACATCCACAATTTTCGTATTTTTTGTTTAGTTTGGTCGCTAATTTTTATCATCAACTTTCTTTTTTATAAGCAGCATAAGACCAGATAATTCTCTTCAAATACAGTTACGATTGATTAAGAAAACAAACGCTCTAAAAATTAAATGGTGTAGAAAAAAGGGCGGTACTAACAATTTACCGGATTAGGTTGGCAGCTCTGTAAGACTAAGGTCATGAATCGACAAATATTTACTTTAAAAAATAATGTTAGATGCTCATCTTTCACCTTTCCCGCATAGAGTAATTCTATTCGTTTAAAATCAATAGCCACCGAAATTCAAGAACGATATTAGAAGACAAAAAATAAATGAAGTTTTACCTCTATATTACGGAAGAAAAATACTATAAACAGAGCTGCCAACCTAATCCGGCAAATTGTTAGTACCGCCCCTTTTTGTACACCACTAAATTTTTAGAGTGTAAAAAATACTCTTCAAATAATATACTTACGATGAATTAAGAAAACAAATTCTCTAAAAATTAAGTGGTGTAGGAAAAGGGGCGGTACAAACAATTTGCCGGATTAGGTTGGCAGCTCTGTATAAAAAATTATGGGATGAATTTTTGCGCTTGAGACTTAAAATTAGGTGTTGCCGCAGCGGCAACACTGTGCCGGATAGACTTAAAGGCGGGGCTAAAAATGCTTCGGAATAAATTAAAATGTTGGCATCTCTGTATGTGACATAGTCCTTTTAAAAATACTGGTGATAAATCCGATTAAAAAATTAGAAATTTTGGCATCTATGGGAGTGCTATGAAGTCTGTAGAATACCTCATTAACCAGAATAATATTTTTTCGACGCCCTACATTTTTTCCATTATCAGCTTTTGAACTTTAGAGTAAAATGTGTAAATGTAGGTTTTTTTAATATTACTTTAATCATAAAGCATTTAGATACTTTAATAGTTAATGTTCTTTTTACTTTTAAAAGAATATCCTTTCCATTATTATTTATTTTTTTTTCTAATTATACCAGAACATTTGCAATTTGACAAAATGAGAAATTAAGCGTCTATTAGAATAACGATTAGTTAAAGAATAATCTGAAATAAATAAAAATTCAGTTCAGTGTTCAAAAATTTTCAAAGAAAAAGGGGCAATATATATAGGTTATTGACTAACTTTTCAACCTCGACGTCCATTGGAAAATATATTTCTTTTATCAAAACTAACAACAGCTGCAAATAATTTTTCAAGTATTTAATGATTTAAATAGCTTAAAAGTTTATTAATCGACTTAGGAGAATCTAATTCAGATGTTTACAAAACTGCTACATAATTCTCTCGTGATAATAACAAGCTTTATTAAAAAAAAAAAAAAAAAAAAAAAAAAAACTAGATTTAAATTTACTGTACAAGTAAAAATGTAAGTTTTATTAAATGAAACTAAATGTTTTAACCCCAAATCAATAAAATATACTTCAGCTGAAAAATATTTTTTTTCCTTATTTTTACATGGGTATTCCAAACATTTTTTCATATAAATTCCTTGCTTCTTCCCAAATTGCTTTCCTAATGAAACTTTAAATTATTGTTAAATTACCTTTTAGTTATAAAGGTATATATCTTTTAGTTATAACTTATGTTTTAGTTATAGTTTATTCAATGTTTGGCTGATGTAAATGAATAGTATATGCTAGAAATAACAGAAAAAAAAATCTTTATAATTTTTATCTATACGCTATTTTTTTTTCTTTTTTTGCAAAATTATGGATTGTATTAGAAACAGAAACAGACTGCTTATTGTTAATCATTCTTGACCGATCGAAGCTACAGTTGAAGGTTTCTTAGGCCCGCTATACACTGACGAGACATGAGACAAAGTTTGAAGCGACGTGCGACACGCGCATGCTCTAAATACAACTTCATCTCCTGAAAACTGTTTAGAGCATGCGTGTGTCGCATGTCGCTTCAAACTTTGTCTCGTGTGTCTTCAGTGTGTAGTGGGACTAGTCAAGCGACATGCGACACACGCATGCTCTAAACAGTTTTCAGGAGATGAAGTTGTATTTAGAGCATGCGCGTGTCGCTTCAAACTTTGTCTCAAGTCTCGTCAGTGTATAGCGGGCCTTACAGTCGCAAGGGAAACAATATAGACGCGAAATCGGAACGCTGTCCTCAAATAAGGCAACAAAATGGCGGCGATGCGTCGGCCTATATAATTTATTTAAAAAAAGAAACCGCGCCTGCCCAGATCGTGCGATTTTGGTCTTACTGAAAGTTGCTTGTGTTTTAATATAATAGACTGGATTTTTTTTTTTTTTTTTTTTTTTTTTTTTTTAAACATATATAACTCTGAATGTCTTTGTTTTCTGAAAATCCGATTAGAGCCACTACTGCATAATGAAGACGTTTTTATTTACGCACAATACGTGGTATAACAGTAGTTATAGCTCTTCTCCATTCTAAATTGGTAAATTTGTTTATTTTACCATGTTTTTATTAACTTCGATTCTTGTTTGTTTGTCTGGTACAAATCTTGCAATCTATTTTTAATTAACTTCCCTACTAGCTAGACATTTCAAACTTTCAAGTAGCTCAGAAACCGGTGACAACACAATACTCCGAAGTCAGATTTTCGAATTTTCGAATAGTTTTCTTTTAATTAATTGAAATATGAAAATAATAATCTCTTAATAGCAATAAAATAGTCATTAAAATATTAGCTATAATTTAATTGTTGAAAAAAAAAATACGAATTCATTTTCTTTCGACATACATTTAATTCAACATGAACGTTAAAAAATTATAAAAAGTTAAATTATGCATCTCACAATAAATGACGTCGTTATCACTTTAAAAATTTTATACACATAGATAAGCGCTAATGTAGTTCACGATGCTAACATACGTTGTTCTAAAAGGAACAATATTTTATTTTTAAAACCAACTTTTTTTTTTCACTATTATTGTTATTTCACTGAACTGAGTTCACGTACTTAAATATTGCGTAAATATTATTTTTTATCCTCGCGTATTTTATTAATGATTCATCAGAAAATTTAAAAACGTGGTATATAAAAAGTTTTTTTTTTTTTTTTATCTTATAATTATTTTCTATCTAGTACATCTTGAATCCAGTCTCGAGGAAATACTATTAAATGATAACGGAAATTGATCAAAAATTTCTTACCTCTCTCATAATTTAAAAGAATTATGTTATACATTTTCTAAAAATTTGGTAGATACTCTAAATTTTCGCTATCACAAATTATTAAAAATTTAAGTTGAAATGAAGAAATTGAAATATAACAATCAATAAATTTTCTAAAGAATTTCAGCATTTTTATTAAAGTTTTAATTTTAAGATTTAGATATTTAATAATGTGTTAATTATTAGGGCGAAAAGCATTGTCCCTTGTTAAAGAGATTTCTGCAATAATTTTAATGCACGCGAAGCGCTAGAGGTACCATTACACTGATCGACAATTTGACAAAAGTTTAATAAATTATTCAATAGCAGTTTTTACTTCCTTATACAAAGCATAAGGAAGTATAGTATTGGTACTCACCAAGTTTTGACCCGCACCAATTTTAATTTAAGTACTTACCTACTTTAATTAATTTATTTTTACTATATATTTTTTTATTTTTATTTATTTTTATTTATTTTATTTTTTTATATTTTTATTTTAATTTTTTTCTATTTTATTTCAATTTATTTTTATTATCATTTTTATTTTATTCTTTTTTTTACGAGGGTGTGGCGGTGTCTGGTCCTCGTTAATCTGTGCTGCACCGTCAAGTGCTCGATGGGGTCGTTTAGCAGTCGTCGGGCTAACAACGCGGGGAACCATCCCCCCGTGGTGGATCAAAATTGCGATGGTCCCTCTTTCTCTTCTCCATTCGGCCTCCCTGTGCATAGTAAGTTCCCTCCCAATTAGGATTAGGCCTTGCCACTTCAAAAACTTCAAAATTTTCGCTATGCTCCCAAAACTATCTTCCATCCCCCAGTGGCTTCACGTATTTTTTTTTTTTTATTATTATAATCTCATTGTTCCTCCCTCGTCTTTCTCAAATCATAAGTGTTGTCCCCTTCCCCTTTTCAAATGGCCTCCTCTTTCGGCTTTAATTATTGTGTGCACAACTAACTTTAGCGGCTCCCCCAACGTTTTTTTTTTTTTTTTTTTTTCCTCCCTGCCTAAATTCAAAATTGTTTTAATTTTGTATAATTCCGGTTATTTCGACTCTCAGCTAGTTAGTGCACTTATTCCAAATTCCTTAACATCTGGAGCGTGCTGCAATTCCTGAGATTTGGCGTCTAGTTACATTGCTGCCCAGCAGCTTCCACGCGGTGATCTGGCGATTTATTCGCTCCGGCGGACGGCATCCAACCCGTTAAGCTTGGCCGAGCCCAGGCAGGCAGGGGCCGTCCAAAGGTTTCAAAGGAAGTATAGTAATCCCGATTTGCGAAATGGATTTTATATCTTGCATAGCTCAAAAACAAGTAATCGTAGAATGTTGTAAATTTCTATGCGTGTCTGCCATGATGTCTAGTTGTACACCTGCAACTTTGCCCTTAATAGGAGCTCCGGTTTTAGAGATATCTACGATTTTACGTGACTTTGCGTATCGTCTGTATGTAAGTTTGTTTGTGTGTGTGTATCTCGCATAACGCAAAAACGATTGAATGTAGAACGTTGTACATTGGTATATAGGTTTGTTATGACATCTAGTTGCGCACTACCCTTTTTGATATTTCAACGACTTTCCGTTTTTGAGATATTTACGAAAATTATATTTATAATGACCAAAAATACAAAGGTTTTGGCCATTGTGCATGACCTACCATTATAAAGGTTCCAAAACAAGCTAATGATAGAGCCCGTAATGATATTGGTATGAAAGTTGTCGCCATTTTTGCCTGAAAGAAATTTTTCAAGACATAAGCAGGTTCTAGTCGACGAATGCACTTTATTTAACTTCTTATCTGCCCCGGGCGTATATATACGTTTTTCCGAAGTATGATCCTTTGCATTGTACTGTTACAAGTGAAACTACTTTAATTTCACAATGCAATAAAATAACCTTGAAAGCGATCTTGAGAGTGTTTTCGAAAGATTTACTCATTTCAGAGTTGAAAGAGAACGGCGGCACTTTAAAGTGAATCTCGTAAAATTTTCTTCGGCAGGTAAGGGGTTAATGAATATTGTTACAAAAGTTGTTGAAATTTTTTCATGTAAATAGTACATAAGCAGGTTCTAGTCGATAAATGTATTATATTTAATATTCATTTAGTAAATTCCATTCATCCACTAGAACCTACTTATGTCTTTAAGAATTACTTTCTACACGCAAAAATATCAACAACGTTCATAACAATATCATCATTGGCTCTATCTACGCGCTGAATATGCATCAAATCAAGCGCTTTCGTTGACCAGAACCTGCTTATGTTCTGAAGAATTACTTTTTATACTCAAAAATGTCGAAAAGACACTACAGGGATGGAACACGGGCGCAGAATTCATACCACTATCAATGTAAGAAAATTTTCTACTTCTTAAATCAACGATATTATAGGTAGAGAAATTTCTTAAACGGATTCCGGTATGAATTCTGCGCCCGTGTTCCATCCCTGCACTACCATTACGGGCGATATCTACGGGCTAAATATTCATTAAATGAACTGCATTGGTCGACTAGAATCTGCATATGTCTATAAGAATTAATTTTTACATGCAAAAATGTCGAGAACTTTCATAACAATATTATTAAGGGCTGTATCTACGAGCTGAATAGTCATTAACCTTTTACAGGCCGAATTTAGATCCAGGTATATTTTTCATTAGTTATTTGCATATTGTACATTATAATACTTTAGTTAAGGGATGTTAATCATTTATATGGAAAAAAATGCATACATAAATATTAAATGCCATTAATAATAATTATTAATATTCCTAAATTATTAAGATTAATATTATAGATTATTAATATAATCTGATTAATATTATCAAGTTTGATGTCCTTTTTGATAATAAAAGCTGTTTAAAATAAACCAACTGATATTCAGAGTCATCGGATACTTTCAAATTTTTATGCATTTTTATTATTTGTACTCTGTGGGAAGAAATATGAAAATGATCATTTTGGGGATTTTTTGCACAGTTACCAACTAATGATAGGAATGTTGCTTCTATTTTAAAAAATCAAGTAATATTTTAAGTATGTCCGCTAATTTTTTCAAGTCAATATTAGTGCAATTTAATTTTTTAAATAAGTTTTAACTTGATGTTCCCAATTGGGAACATTGGCCTGTAAAAGGTTAAACGTGTACATAGCGCACGTAATGATACTGTTAAGCAAGTTGTCGGCGTTTTTGAGTGTAGACAGTAACTCATAAAGACATAAGCAGGTTCTAGTCAATTAATGCATTTTATTTAATGAGTAATAAGGAAACTGTTCAATGAATTTTTTTTTTGTGTGTGCTTTAAAAATCAATAACCAATGAATATTCTCAAAACAATCCAATAAAACAGTATTTTTTACTAGAGAAATCAAATAAACACTGTTAATTACACTACACAGCAGAAATTTTGCTAATTTAGGAACAACCCAAAATTTCGAAGTCTGAATGGAATTTGAAATCATCGAGAGTCTTGTCACAGTGGTTTATATAATTTTCGAGATAATGATTCATTAGTTTCTGAGCTAGAAATTAATGAATCATTACAAAAAATTCTAGAACTGGAAATTTACAGTTTCCAAACTTTGGTAATCCTTAACTGACACTTTTCGTCCACTTTTGAATGCCTAATTTGACGCTAAGTCAACGCCTACTCTCCTAGAAGGAAAAAAAAAACTTACCATACGTTTTGATTTTACAGTTATATCGTATAGAAAGTAGCACGTAAAGATATAGACAAGTTTTAATCTACAATCATCAATAATCAATCGTATTTTTTTATTATAGTCTTGTTAGTCAGTTATAGAATTTTCTGCGCTATAAATCGATGAAGTTCCCAGAAAATTCCAGAACTCTTTTCTTGTTGAAGTTAGAGATTTCAAACTTTGCAACTTAAACTACAAAATTTCGCAAAATTTGGTCACTAAGTTGCCAAATTCTATGCCAAACTGCCAAAAACGATGCCAAGACCAAAATTTGCGTTGGCTACAAACTTGGCGGCTTGGCGAGATTAGCGATCAAATTTGGTAGCAAATATTGTTCAGGATAGCTAGAATTAGTAAATCTTTTCTCAATTTTAACAGAGTTAATTGTTTTGGTAAAATGTATCGTTTCTCGTCACTAATTTTCGCCAAAGAGAAGAAAAGTAGGCCAACTATACTCGATTGATTTTTATTGAACTCAAGCTGTTCGTTTGCCAAGTGTTTCTATAATAAGCCATGGATCACTATTTCTGAAAAAAAAAACTGCTTTATTTGTCTCGGTGGTATGTATAATCCAATTATCGTGACTTTTGTGGCTGGAGAGGCCTTTCCCGCCCCCCCCCCCCTGCTTGTTTTCAGGAATTTTTGTAGGTTAGAACCTGCAAGGTTATTTTCGAATTACCTCATACAAAAATGTGAATGTTTTTATAACAATATATATGTTACAATGACTGTATAAGGAAGTCATGTGGTGTCCAAATGAGATTTTTTACATTTCTATAAACGTAAAAGGAAGAATATTACCGCATCACTATATAATTAACCCTAGAATGTAAAATAAATTTGTGGGTAAATAAATTAATGATTAAACAATTCCGGGTTAGAAAGGGAAAAAAAAATTATTAAGAATTTTGATGGCAAATAAAAAAATTTGCGAAGTGCATAAGAATATATCATATAGCGTATAAGAATATATTATACTTTCACTGAGAAATTTGATGATAAACTACCATTAGAAAATGTTCCAAAGTGTATAAAAATATACTATTAAATGTGTATAAGAAAGGATTGAATAACTGTATTTAATGTTATTTCATTTATTGAAAAAAGGCTAATGGGATGTGTAGATAGATTATTTTATAAATTAGTTGCTGAATGGTTGGTATGAAACAAAAGTAAAAACTTTTTGAGTGATTTTCCAATCCTCTCCACATATGGAAAATGGGTAGAGCAATGCACGAACTTTAAAATTAATTAAATTACACAAGCTACTGACACAAATTTTATACACAATATGAGGCGCACATGATTTATCTTGATCTCTAATTTGACAAACAAAATAACGATTTTATGTCGTTTTATCAGTGGCATGATAAAACGACAGACCAGCCTCAAACTTTTTCAGAGACCAGCAAGGTTTATTTCCACACAAACGTAGAAATGAGTGTCGGAAGAGTTCATACTAAGTCGTAGCATTTTGAAACAATAAATAACTATCACCAATCTGTAAAAATAATAACAAGATATTAAATTTAAATATTCATTTATAATGATCATTGAGTAATAAATGTGGTGTATAATATATGTAATGTATGTATAATACATCTGTACAGTGTATGATATTAAATGTAATTAAATGTAAATTTAGTTATAATTAAAATAAAAACTTTTATTTATAATGGACAACGTAGAATATATGCAATGTATGCATAATATATGCGATGTATGCATAATATATGTATGCAATATATAATATATGTAATATATATGAGAAATCTGCTCCAAAAATGAGTCAAGTAAGCAATAATTAAAACCGCCTTATATATACTATACTTCTTCTGTTAGATTTTGCTAAGATGATTCTTTTTCTTTCTTTCATCCTACAACATTTATTGTATTACAGTTCTCTGAAGTCAATGCTATTAACACTTACGCGACCGCATGTTTTTGTATGTTTGACAGTAAGGTCCGCCTGTGGGCGTTATTCTTCCAAGTTGCAATATTTGAGAACAAAATTTTTTGTATTCACATTTATAATACAAATAGATATACATTATAATTATACTCTTTCTAATCAAAGTATTTATATCCACAGTATATTGGTTGTACAAATATGAATATTGTGTATATTTTAAAGAAATAAATGACATGCAAATAGCAAAAGAAACGCCTACTGGCGGAGTTACAGATTTTCAAATGAGGTGAATCTACGTCAGCGGTCGCAAAAGTGTTGAAAAGGAAACTAGAGTTACATTTTATCTGTGATTATCAGTTTCATTTTCAGTACAGGGATGGAACACGGCCGCAGAATTTATAACGGTATTCGTTTAGGAAATTTTTCTACCTATACTATCGTTGATTTAAGAAGTAGAAAATTTTGTTACATTGATAGTGGTATGAGTTATGCGTCCGTGTTCCCTCCCTGTCAGTAGCATCAAATCATGCAAATTTGCAACTTTTATTTTAGTTACCATTTTATTGCTAAACAGTGTTACTAGTGATTACCATTTAAATGAGTTTTTCTTGTAAAAAATACAGGATTTCTTCATACATAAGGACTGTGATGATTATGTTCACAATTTATATGAGCTAAGGACACACATTTCATTATAGTATAAGTGAAAATTTGGTGCAGCATTTACACCACTATTTTGTTATAGTAATATTTAATAATAATAATTTTTAATTACAAAAAAATATTAATTGTGAATAGCGGTGAGAAACCTTTCTCAGATATTAAACTATGTTACAGCGGTCATCGCATTAAATGTATTTATGATAATTGCCAACATTTCTAATTTACTTCGTTTCATTGTTAGAATTCGCCGTTTTTCCGCCACTTTTCTTGAAGAGTAATATTCTTATAATTTAATCATAGTTACAGGTTGTAGAAAAGTACTCAAAAAAAAATGGTGAAAAAGAGGACGTATTCTAGCAATACTACAGAATAAACTAGGAAAGTTATGATGTTTATAGGTGATTGTTTATGAAATTCTAATTAGTATAATTAATGAAGAACAAGATAAATTGGCATTGCCTCTCACGTTTTGATACTTGATTGTTTAAGTCTCTCAGTTTAGCACACCAAAAATAGAGTAGGTGTATAAGTTAAAATAAATCAAAATATGCAAATTTTCTTATTCAAATATAAAACAGTTTACAAAAGTGTTTCTGAAATTATTTTATCATAAATTTGTGTCGCTATTTTTCGCCTATATAAACTTGAGAGCATGTTCAAGTAAAAAATGCATTGCCTTAAAACCTTTAGCTCTATAATATTAATAATATTCTGGGAAAAAATATTTTAATACTTAAATAAAATGACCATAATGAAATATTTTCCTGCAAGTGTATGACAACAAGTATTGTAACACGAAAACATATCACACAATAGTGGCCTAGAATGTCAGTTATTTCATATTAATTGAGAAAATTTATTCACCATAAGACTTGTTTAATATATTACCTTCCAACAAAATAATATTAATAATAGTATATAAGTGATACTTGTTGAATAATACATAAAAGAAGAAGTAGTACACTTTCTGAATATGTTATACATGTAATTGTGTTTCTGTAACGAGCTGGAATGATAAAAATTGTATTTTAAACAAACAATATTTTCTTCAACATAAAATACACTTTTTACATGTTTATTAATATTTTTATTTATTTTTAAAGAATTTAGCATTTAAAATTTAAAAATATTTGATAAAACTATGCGAATAAAAAAAATTACATTTTTTCCCAAGTAATTATGGTAGCATTAGTTATTTATATACTCGTAATTCCTGTTTATCATTTTTGTTAGACGAAGGTTATCTGTTTATTTACTTAGCCATATTTTATAAATTTAAGCGTGAACATTTTGCATTTATGTTTAATTTAAACTAAATATTAATGTATAATAAAATTTTAAAGAAATTATGTAATGGAAGTTAATGTAATGGATTTCAAAATAATTAATTTTTTTTATATTATCTATTTGTTAAATTGTATCAAATATAATACCACACGATATAAATATTTTATTTCACATTAAAAGAACACGTTAATGAATGAAATACATTTTTATAGAAAATATTTGTAATGAAGTATTTACAAATAACTGTAAATTAGTATTAAAAAAAAATCTAATGTCAAACGTAAGAGCTTATTGTAGTTAAAGTAGTGCAGTTTAATATTTTACTGATTAAATAAAGATGGCTTTAAGCATTCTGGATTGAAATATTTTTTATTGATATAAATATAAAATACTCTAGGCGACAAAATTATTGGGTTGTTCGATAAATAATGTCGTATTTTAAAATCTTCGCTTCTAAAAACCAAGGCTTCTTTGAACGTGGAATTTTTCAACTTACCGACAGATGGCAAAAAGTCATCCAACAAAATGGGTAATATATCATTGGTTAATGTTCGTTGTTAATATAAATAGATTCACTTTGAAAAACATGAAAAAAAAAAAAAAAAAAAAAAAAAAAAAAAACGACGTTATTTATCGAACAACCCAATATTATAATATATATATACAGTAAAGCATCGTTATGCGTCTTTCAAGGGACTGGCGTAAAAGGACGTATAAATGAAAAGACGTATAATCGAAATTTTAATAATAACACTTTGATTACTACAAATTTAATGACACTTAAGGAAATTTTATATGAAAATACTAATTAAAAAAATTTCTTAAATTATTAAATATATATTAAACTTTTTTAAAGTCAATTATTATTATTATTACTATTTTTATTATTATTTTAAAAGATTTATTATAAAAAGTGAGAAAAACCATACTATTAATACATCACTGGGTACTAATTGCATATATCTTATATTGAGTATTATATTAAATTTGTTAAGAACTATATGAACACATTTTGAATATTAATTATATATATTGCATATCTTTAATAATAAGCATACGATTTATGTCCATACAGATAGTTATTTAAAAACATTAAAAATCTTTAATTTTCGTCTGGTTTTCGGCTTGTCTGTGAGTATTAAAAATTCTACTGTAAAATTCGGTTGATTCTTCCATCTTTCCTGTATTCCTCCATTTAAGATGCTTTCCATGAAAAATCTGTCTTATTCAGAATGAAAATTGAGAGGTCGAGAAATTTTGCGAATTTTAGTAAAGTAGAAAAGACGTATAACCGATATTAGCGGCGTATAAACGAATAATTTTTCCATTAAAATGAATAGGAAGGAGTGGAGACTTCACTAAAAGGACATATGAATGTAAAAGACGTATAAACAAGCGACGTATAAATGGTGCTTTACTGTATATATATTCTAATTTCTAAAAAAATACCTATCAAAATGGCCTTGAATTTTTGACACTTAGAGCACATTTATAAACGTACACTTAAAAGTAATAATTTAGTCAGAATTTCAATTAGGTCACCAACCACAAAAAAAGCTACAAATGACTTTTAACTTTAACACATGATTTCATTCGCTGTCTTCAATATTTGTACGCTTTTCTTTTTTTATATATATATAGAAATAAGGAAAAAATTTACAGATATAAAACGTCTGTTTTTAATTATTATCATTATCATTATTATTTTTAATAATAAGAATTGATTTTATGAAAAATTTACAAAATTCGCTGAAGAAATTGGCCAAACAGTAGCAGAACATCACTTTGAAACATGAAATGCATATGTTTAATTTTTGTTGAAATACGAGTGTTTGTAGTAATTTTTTTTTTCTTACTGCGCATGTGCGAAATGTGACAGTGTTTTATTACATAAGTTCCAAACTAAATATATATGGAAACGTATGTCGAAAGTTAAATTGAATCGAATAATATATATATATATATATATATCGTAAAACGTATGAGCTGACTTTCAAAGAGTGCCGACTCAGTTGGGGATTTTTATAAAAATAATTGTTTAAAGTGAGGGTGAAATAACTGGATTTTTTAAATTAATTACATGATGCGTGGAAAATCCCTTATAGGCCTGTAATTCAAACAAAATTTTATTTATTTAGTAAGATTTGTCATAAAGGTTTTTTCATAAAAATATTTTTTAATAATGTATGTGAAATAACTGGACCTCCATTTTAAATATTATGCAATAAATACCTTATGAAATTGTAAATCTGAAAGATATCTAAAATTTAGACCGTTCTTTTTGCGATAATTTGCTTATTTTTCACTTATTTTAAATGGATTTTTGACATAAGCTGTCCTATATATATCTAGCTTTCAAATTATATAATTAAAACTGCTATTTTTTGTGAATGTGTAATAAAAAATTATTTACTACAAATACTCCCATCTCTCTCAAAAGAAACATCTATGCATTTTATGTTTCAAAATAACGTTTCTCTAATGTTTTAACAATTTTTCTGTAAGTTTAGTAAAGTTTTCTTAAAATACGTTCTTGTTAAAAGCAAAAATACTTGCCAAAAATTAATAATTTTAGAAAAATATTTCATATTTGTCTAAATAGTCGTAGTTCTCTTACAAAGTAGCATCCAAATACTGCACTGAAAAAAAAATCTGTGTCTGATATCTAGAAACTAAATTGTGACTTTAGTAAAAATAGTTCCATGTCATTCTTATAAATTCTAGTTCCCTTTGCTAGTGACTTCTAAAAACACCTACTCCTTAACAGCATAAAATGTTCCAGAAATGTAGCAATCATATAACATCGAAACATTGGAAATATTTCAGAAACGTTTCGAAACTTTCAGTTTGCTTTCCCATTAGTTTCAAAGACGTAGAAATGTCCGCGATCGTAACAAAAAATCGGATACGTAACAGAAACGTTTCAATTACTTAACAGATGAAACATCGAAAAGTGCGAATGTTTCACAAAGGTATCAGAGAGCATACTTAAATGTGTCACGATTTTGAAAGATTGTAAGCTTTTTGCAACGTATCTGAGACATTCTGTGCTGTATGGGCTCGTACTTTGGAGCGTTTTTCTATATTATCGTGTTTAAACTTATTTAAAAATCTCTGCAAATAAATGCAAACACAACACTGTAAAAAATGCTACAAGAAAGACAGAAAAACACTGTAACTTTCCTACAGTAAATTTATCTTTATAGAAATTTAGTGTGAAATTGCCTTTCAATGTATCAAAAGAAACTTTTTTTTTTATACAAGTAAAATGTGTAACCATTAAAAAATATTTTTTTTTTCAGGTGAGTACAGACTTTTTCTGTTTTGCATAAGGAAAACTTGTTATAAAAGAAACACCAGGTCACTTGGTGCATTGACAGAACACATATGTACTAATACTTTCTGTAATGGAAAATTTTTGTAAATGTATTTTTTGGTAGCTTACGAATATTTTCTGTCTACAGAAAATTTCTGGCAGCGAGTAGTATTTTTGTGTAACTTCATGTCGGTATCAGTTTAATCTTGCAGGAATATTGCTGGGTATCTTATTTTTTGTGTTATAGCTTATTCCTCAAAGTCTAGGTACAAGCTAGACCACATCCAGGAGGTCGTGGATCTTCAAAAAGTCATATTCAATAAGAGGTGTAGTTATAAGGTCATCATGCAAGAGCCCCACGCAGTGGAGGAGATGTTCTGGGGAGGCCTCTGCTGACTTCCAATTGGTGCACTCACAATGAGATTTCTGTCCATCAATATATGCAAATCTCCCAATATGTCCACTTATGAGACTGCTGGTGGTGGTCTAGACAGTTCTATCACTCCCAATTGTGAGGGCATTACCAGGAATTTTCCCAGAATACCAAGAGTGGGACGGAGAAGTGATTTGTGACCTTAATTTTAGAGTTTATTTCGGAGAAGGTCAGTTCGGTGCTTGAAGTAGATGAGCCAGAAGCCCCGGCCTTTGCAAGAATATCAACAATTTCATTGCTCTGAAGGCCTATGTGTGAGGGAATAAACTAAAAATATATCTTGTGTTGATGCGAAAGCACCTTGAGGTCTTTAAGAATCATGATAGGTGTTCTGTCACCCACTTTGGTCTAATTGCTCAAATGCTGAATGGCACAACAGCTGTCTGCCAAGATCCAAATATCTGCAGATGTGGTTTCTGGAATCAAGGTCGTAAGTGCCTCTTTTATTGCAATTAATTCTGTTCTAAAGGCAGAGTAAAAAACTGGATTTTTAGACTAATTTGCACAGAATGAGATGATGACTTAATGAAAAAACTACTGCCACAGGCATAGTTGTCGTCTCTACTGCCATCCGTGTAAACCTGGATAGCTAATGTTGTAATTTTGTTTATGATCTCAAGAGTAAGCTGGAAGAGGTATTCAGATAAATCATGTTGATTACTAGTCCCAGCACTTAATTCGGTCTGAAAATGTACGCCGGGCAGACAATCCAATGGATTAAAGAAAGTCTTTAAGCTGTGTTCCTCGATATTTTGGTGCAGCAAGTCCATCGAGGGCAATATGGAAAATGGACGATCTCTCTTCAGCCTCTGATTATTAACCCAGTTTCTGAGGAAGACATAGGTTCTATTATGATTATCGTAAC
The DNA here is from genome assembly GCA_963930645.1 of Salticus scenicus. Lineage (NCBI taxonomy): Eukaryota > Metazoa > Arthropoda > Arachnida > Araneae > Salticidae > Salticus > Salticus scenicus. The sequence continues at coordinate 231,294,707 of OZ005651.1, forward strand.
TATAAAGTTTATTAAAATACTGAGCGAGGCCCATGCTTCTCCTCAAAATCAAGGGCTACAAGTCAGATTCATAAAAGGAGAATCAGGACTCATGACAAAAGGAAATGGTGAGCAGCTTCTGAGGATCAAGAGATCCAGAGCATCCGAAGGCGAAAGACTGACTTAGCTCCTGTGCCTGCAGATTTTAGCTGAGCATATCTTATTTTTTAAATAAATATTATGTCTTCTGTCCACATTATTTCTAAAAAGAGTATACAATATGCATAATAGTCGGTGAATGAAGTCATGTGGCTGTTATATCAGATATTTTAGGTTTCTAGGACTAATATAACTACCCCTAAAAATTCAGCATCATTATTTTTATCGTTCGTGCCATTATATATGAACTTTTATTTTTCCTTTATGAATAAAAATATCTTATGTCTAATTCGCTTATGTTTAAATTTGTGCTATGTTTGCAGGATTTACACTCTGTCACCTTCATTTTGATATAGTTATCTTGTATAATAATTTTCTGAAATATAATGGAGCAAAAAGTATATTACTTGTAGATAATGATGCGAAACTTGTATCAGAGTGCGACCCTTACGTTTGTTCCTCTACATTCCTTTCATTAATCCCTGAACAACTCTGATTTAATAATGAATCTCAATACCTGTGAAATAATCATTATATGCGTAGAAGAAAAAGAGGTGGTATCCTCTGTTTTCTAGTGGGGATTCTTTCGATAAAAGCTCATTAAGCTACTTTGAATATTTTTGCAATATTTTTCCGAAACGAACTTTTTATTTATTTATTGTTGAAAAATTACTCAAAATATAAAACTATAAGTATTATTTCGATTAAGTTACTGTAGTAACATCGTAAGTTCGAATTACAGGTAATGCTCCTGCTTTTATCCCACATATTGTACACCATAGTTAAAAAATAACTCTTTTAAAATGATTTTATATGTCAGCGATTGCATTTACACAGATCCCAGATAAAAGACAAATACACTACCTACCAATAAGTATTTGGAAACTTTCGAATTTAGACGTTTTGCTAAATATCTAGAAAAGTTATTCAGAAAAGATTTTGAAATTCTGGAATTATGAAGAACATGTTATACCTCATGTATTTCGGCAAAAGTTGAGTCCTGAAAAAAAAAAGAAGACCAGTAAAAAAATTAAACAAAAATCAAAACTTTTTGGATCACCCTGCAAAGAAAGTGCTTGAAATGTATTTTGGTTGTAGCATCTGATTAACGGAAATTTTCCCATTTTATATATATAAATTTTTAAGAGGCTACCATATATATTCATGGAGATATAACTCTTTTTTTTTTTTAACATTGCAAAAGAAATTTCCACTTTTTTAATTATAACACAAAGACTCAAAAGACACACAAGTATTAGACTCAAAAGACAGTTTCAGAAAATTTGGCATATTCAGCATTTAGACACAGCATACGGCAATTATAATGCAAAAATGTTAAATATCTTACAAAATAGGAGCGTTTTTCCTTTTTTTTTTTTTTTTTTTTTTTATCTACGCATGCGCTAGCTTTTTATAGCGAAAAAATTTGAGAAACTTATATGAAAACTCCAATCAATGTAAATTTATACATATCATGTAAATTTAAAGAGTTATGAGAGATAGAATCAACAGAATTTCAGTTCTTCTAGAAAAAAGGAAGATGATAGGGTTTTTTAACAATATTTATTTACAATCAGCGGACACTGCATTGCCAATGGGCATTGATTGAATCAAAATAAAAATGTGAGCAAAACCCTTAATAGTTTAGTTTTTATTTTGAGAAAACTGAATTTCTGTTCAATCTATCTCTCATAACTCTTTAAGTTTACACGATATTTGTTTCGGGAATAATTTTCGTTTAAATCTCTGCATATTATAAATAAAAAACATGCAAATTTTTTTGGAGTTTTAAAATAAATGTTTATATCTCCGTTATTTAACATGCTATCGTCACACAAATTCATGCACAAATTGCACTGAATCCATATTTATATATAATAAAGTTATAGATCATTTCCTTCAATTAAAGATCCAGGGTGATCAAAAACATTAATGATTTTGCTCAATTTGTTACCAGCTCCCTATTTGTTATCGTAACCTAATCTTCACTGAAAAACATGAGGAAGATTCAGTTCTTTATATACCCAGTATTTAAAAACATTTCATGGAGAGATAAGTTTCTAAATTGAAACAAACTGATCGTTTACAAATCTTGCTAAACTTTTGAGCGAAAAAGTATTATTAGAACGTAAAGTTACGTTCATGCAGTGTTTTATACCATTTGTATTGAGGTAAATGTTTCCTTGTTTTATAGTGCTCATATATTTTTTTACATAATATGTATATAATATTAACTTCATTCGTGAGAATAAATTATGCGAAGAGTTTATAAACATAACAGTTTAATAAAAAAAAATGAAGACTTTAACTTTTAATGCATTGTACGAATTTAAATATTTTTCTGAAAATAATAATTCACAGTATTTGCAAATGTAACAGTTCACTAAAAATAAAAACATTTCTTAAAATTTTATGCATAGTAAGAATTCTTCTGAATTTTATATTCTTCTGAAAATAATTTATGCAGAGTGTTTGTAAACTTAACAGTTCGTTAAAAGTAAAAGAATTTTAATTTTGTTTTTTCAGCTATAGTATTTATATACTCTTCAGAAAAATAAAATGCATAATCTTTACAAATGAAAAGCATTTTCATTGTTTGAATTTTTTCATAAATTTTCTCATTCGAAACAAATGTTCTGCAACTATTATATATATATATATATATATATATATATATATATATATATATATATAATGTGAGTTACATATAATTCATCTCTGAATGTAAATAAATTTTTATATATATTTACTTTTCATGAAACATTATCAAACACTTTTTCATTTCTTTGAATTTTGGAGTATTAAAGTAAAATATGCAAAAAATGATATTAAATATACTCTATTTTTTTTTCTAGATATGCAAAAATGCTGTAGAAAAATACCTGAAAATATACTGCAATGTAAAACAACATCCCTATCTTATACATGGATTTTCCATATACGCAAGAGAAAATAAATCCATATTTTTTCCATATTTTCTAGAGTATTTTACAAATAAAAATATGTAAAAAGAAGTGAAATTTGGATAACACGAAAGTTTTATAATGCTACTTTTTTTTACTGTCTTTCAGTAATAGAGAATGAGAAACCACATGACATAGGAAAGCTTCTAAAAACATTCATTAATGCAGTTGCACTTAGAAAATTAAAATAAATTTCCAATTCAAATACAGTTGTTTCATTAAATTACGGTTAAGTAAATTAGGCAGTTTAAATTGTTTCAGTTTTTTTAATTAATGAATATTTTTACCATGTTAAAAAATAAAACTGTTGTGATTTATTTAAAGTGTTAATTGAAAAAAAAAAAAAAAAACTTAAGTGTTTATTAGTTTAGACTTTAACAACGTTAATTAAGCTAATTCTTACACTTATTTATAATAAGTTAATTTTCTACATTTAGGAAACTTTTTTAATTATTCTTGTTTTGTAAAGATTTTTTTATTTGTCTAAATTAATGAAGAATTTAGAGAGTAACTATAATAATTTATCTCGTTTAATACTTCATTTAAAAATTTACGCTTTAGGTGTTATAAATATTTTTTGTATAAATAAGATTTTTTTCCTTTTTAAATTAAAATCTCTTTAGAAAATATTTGCTTTATTACTGATCTATTTATTTTTTGTACTACGTATTAAGCAATTAATTGATTTCTTTCCAACAATGATTTATTATTAAAATAATTTAAATAAAATGTCTAAATATATTCTATATTTTTGCAGAATTGTTTGCAATGATATTTCTTTTATCTAGTTGTAATATATATATTCATACATTAGTAGATTAATAAACTTTAATATTTATTACACTTAAAAATTTGAAAATTTTGCGTATAGAAAATTTTAATTAAAATACATTTTTATTATAAAATATAATTCAGTTTTGGGATTACAAGGTTTTTATTTTTCTCTGTCTTTCATTATGAACAGCAAACTTCTCTCTAAAAATGGAAAGGGAAAATTCTCTCAAATTGAGCCATTTTTCACTCAATCGACATGTCGAAACATTCCGGGAAATCTCTTAAATAATTAAGCTGCTATGATCGGCTCAGATTTGAGCCAATTGAAACAATTTATTTTTGAGAGAAATTGAGCCAGATTTGAGTGAAACTGTTTGATGCTGGAAAAATATCATATTCCTTCCGCCGGTATCGAACTCGGGGCCTCTTCCATGGTAGACGAACGCGCTAACACTACGCTGCGTTTTCCTGCTAAAAGTGATTGTATAGCCATTCTCAATCTTTAATTAACGGAGAAAATATTATTTATGAATTTTTACTAATTTTATACACAACATAAAGCTACGGGAAACCCAATAACCTTCCTTAAAATAATACTATTGGTTTAAAATTGAAGAAAAATTCTTGAAAACAAAACTTCTATAACAAGCAGAGATTTTGGAAGATTGAAATTTATTCTATATAATTTAGGACGTTTAGAAAAATAAATTCTTCCACGCAACGTTGCAGAATTACTTGAATAAATATGAATTGAAAAAAAAACAGTATGTACTATTTTGTTTGTGCGTATTATTCCCGATATTGAGTTTAATTATAATTAAATCATAATAACGCATTTTTTTAAAGTTTTACATGCATTTTAATAAATTAGTTTCCATGAATATAATAAAAATATTAAATAACTTTAGACATAAATAAATTTCTACATTATATAAATACATTGTTCTTTTTCTTTATATTTCACATACTTCTTTAAGAAACAATTTTTAAAAAAGCATTCACTGCTTAATTTCAGTTTTTCGTGATTACCGCTTATGATTTGAGAAATCTTGTTATTTTTTTTCCCATTTTATATGAAACATTTGTTATATAAATAAATAAATAAATAAATAAATAACTGTGATATTTTACTTCTCCAATTATCTAAAGTTCTTAACATATTTTTTAAACAATATATATAAATTAATAAAGTGTATATATCTAAAAAACATTTTTCATGTGTAATTTAAAATATAATTGATAGACGGCGCCATCATTACGCATTTTTGTTGCACCAAATGAAACGTGATCGAAATTCAATGAGAACTGAGCTGATATTTGAATGATCATTTTGACTGAAAAGGTTTTTTGATCAGAAAAGACTGATTTTACTAAAATTTGCTTTTTTCCTAGAAATTCCTCTCAAACTATGGCCAAAAATATTCCGTCCGTTTTTGAGTTCCAGTCACAAATCCTGTCACATATTTTAAGAGAGTTTTTCATAAAATACGTCTATACATTTACAAAGAAGGTCACTGTTCGAGAATAGCATTCAGGAGTCCTTAGGAAAAGACAAGTCAGTTGGAATCCTTAATAGACTTAATGTATACTAATAAAATATGGTGTATGCCTGTCATTTATAGACTCAAAGACTAAAAATCGCAAAGCTAAAAAAAAAAAAAAAAAAAAAACATCAAAACATTGATGTGTAGGGTGAGAGTTGGTGATGCAATGCAAGAAAAAATGACTTTTTAATTATTTTTTTTATTGAAAATTTTATGCAGTTCTGGAAGTTTCACGTTTGATGAAATTTCTAAAATTTTATAAAATTAACCACATGTTATACGTAAGTCTTAGAAAAAAATGTATGGTAAAATCGGAAAGAACAGACAATTTTTGTGAAAGGAAAGGGTTTATTTCAAATCCCAGAAAAAATATTTTAAATTCTTTAAAAATATTTTCAAAGACAACACAGTCATTCACGGATCTTACTGATTTAATTGCGTTTCATTTTAAAATACTCGAATACCTATAACTCTGAGTCCGATTCTTTAATAAATTACATAAAAATGATAGATGAAGCATATTTATTAATTCACCTTTTATGTTTTAATTCCTTTTTACCATTCAGAAAATTCACAATCGTTAATTTTATTCTTTTGTTCAAAAAATTATTATTATTATTATTATTTTTTTTTACTCTAAATATTCCATTTTACAATTTGAAAGAATGCGAAAAAACTAACTAAACGCATCTTTAAAGTGATTTTGTCTTCAAAATAAAGAATAAAAAAAATAAACATGAACATGAACAAATTTAACGGTTTATTGTGAAAGCGAAATTAAACAAATAAAATAGTAATGAGTAATTCTGCTCACAAATTTCTTCATAAAAACATATGTTGTTTCGCTGTCGGTTAGGAAAGCTATTCCACCCTTAAAATAGTTTTCCATTTTGAAGAAGAATGGAGTGTACGAAACCTAATATTTCGTAAAAAGTTCCATCATCCTTATTTCTACGCACATAAGCAAATAGTGCTTATTATTAGACATCAAAATATTTTGAGGAAATTAGTGTTAAGAGCATAAGATGTTAAGCATGGAGATTTGACGGCAACCGGTGATAAATAAGGGCTTTCTAATGATGACTTCTTACTTATTATCGAGTGTGTTAACCCATTTTTCGCTGGTGTTGCGTTCATACAACACCAGATTTTATTGTGTTTAACAGTTAATTAAAAAAGATATTTTATACTGAATATTGTTTTTAAGTAAGGAAAGGACAGATGTTTATTTTATTAAAAAAAAATTTGATCTGAAAAATAATTTTATGTTTAAAAATAAATTAGAAACTTGAAGCACTAATCAATCCAAAACTTTTGAAAATCTTTATATTTGAATAAGTTTATGTAACTTGTAAAAAAAAAAAGTTTCATATGAAAATAATTACTTTTTGAAGTCATTTTTAGTTTTTGCTATTTAAGATCCCTCAAGGAAATATCATTTATTTGTATAAGCATTTATTTGTATTCATTCTATACTCCTATTCCACTGAAGTTGTACAAATACAACACCATGTGTTTAGTAAGATAAAACTAATTTTAATAATTTTATTTTAAATTATTGTTATATATGATCAAAATAATGTTTATGACTGTTTATATTCAGAAAAAAAACCATTATTTCTAGTTTTGTCGGTTAATGGGTTAATTGACATGTTCTGGAGATAATAGAAAGGAGTATTTGAAATAAGCATAAGTTAATGGAAGAGAAATAGCAGTAAAAAGAGGATTATTGAGAGGATGGGAAAAAATCAGTATAGGTTGACGTATAGTCTTGTGTGTTACCTGAAATAGAACATCGATTCGTGGCAGATCGAAAGTAATAATATATTCAGAGCATTAAACTACGTAGATATCACACGTTTTTCTTTACGCTGCAGGCTTTGAATCTATAATTTTTTATATGATAATATTGACTGATGTTATACCGCTGGTCATTGCTCATGCATTGCACATCATTGCATTACAAGGAACTTGCTTGAAACGAAGGTAGTGAAGCGTATTGATTAATGAAAACGGTCAATTTACTAAGTTCCGATGGAGTGTTTCTTAGTGACACTCGAACGTGGCAGTGAGTCCAGAACGATGCATTCGCTGATAATCCTGTACATGTAGATTATACTTTCGTAACTGCGAAATCTTCCGAATATTTTCGCATCATTATTCATTAAGAAAATTGTTTGATGTATTTAAAACTTAAAATTCTGAAATTAAATAAGACGAAAATAAGTATTTTATAATAGAGGTGCAAAAAATGCGTTTGCAGTTTTTTTTTTTTTTTTTTTTTATAAGGGAACAAAAATTCCTCTCCATGTCTTATAAGCAATCTCATTAAATTCAAAAAGAAAAGTTATGAGCAATATTTTAGCTGTTTGAGAGTACTGCAGAATATATTTAGGATAACTAGAAACTTTGTCAGGTTGCTTTTACTACAAAAAAAAAAAAAAAAAAAAAAAAAAAATACATAACTGTAATGTGACATTTTTTTCTTAAATGGAAGTCATTATTTAATTGCTTGACAGACGAACAGACCGACACATACACAAATTGAAATCATATTCACACTTAAAAATTGTTGTAAAGTGTTAAAAACGTTTAATATAAAAGAAAATACAATTACAGAAAAAATTATTAATAGATTTTAATGTAAATGAATATTTTGTGTGGCCCTGTAAAAATTGCTAATTGTACTATATTCTAAAGAAAGCACCTTTTGTTCATATGAACAACATATTTCAATTCCATTAAGATTTGTGCACAGTAAAGTTAATAAAATTTGTTTTATAGAAATAACTCTCACAGAACACAATGCTTTGGAATACTTTCAAGTGTTCCTGTACACAAACCAGTGGTGGTATTTAAACATTTTACATAAGAAACATCCGATTGTGAACTTGAATAACATATTTCAATTTCATTAAGTTTTGTGTATAGTAAAGGTATTAAAATATGGTTTATAGACATACCTCAATTAGAACAGAATGCTTTGGAATATTTTCGGGTGTCCCTGTACACAAACCATCTGAGGAATTAACTCCATTTTCAATAGAGAACATCCAGTAGTGAACTTCAATAACATGTATCAGTGAAGAGATTCCGTAAATATTTATGGGAGTTGAATCGCGGACAGACAGGGAGACGGGCAGATAGACAGATACACAAATTGATATAATAATCACACTTAAAAATTGTTAGAAAGCGTTAAAAACATTTAATGTAAACGAATGTGCAATTCCAACAAATTTTTAATCATAGTCCTTAATGTGACTGAATATTTTTATGTGGCTTATTTTTTGTGTGACTGAATATTTTTATACTATAAATTATCTCGTGGCCCTGTAAATCTAAAGCTAATCATAATATATAGAACGCATTCTTTTGTGCATATGAATAAAATATTTCAGTTAGTTTATAGAAATACCTCTCATAGAACGCAATGGCTTGGAATAATTTCGAGTGTCCCAGTGCACAACGAAGTCATTAACAATTTTCAACCTTGTTGGAAAGTGTCAAAAACAGACACATTCATAACAATTCCTGCAGAAATAAATTTATAACAAATCATAAATTTAAAATGTAAACAATTTATATTAAAAAAATTGCTGGTTTAGAAAAAAATTTAGTTTTATAAATTAATGCCGCATATAATTTATATATATAATTAAAAATAAAAATAAAATATCTGCAGTGAAGTCTCAATACGCTTAAAGTTACAAATTTACAATAATATGTTATTCCTTCCTCTAATTCATTAGATAATGCTATACTAAGCTAATAAAGCTATTATTAAAAATATGTAACATTTATTTAAAAGAGTTAAAAGATAATTAAACACAATTATTTAAAAGAAGAAAAAAAGTGTCTGTGACATCAAAGTTAATTATGGAAATTGCATTTTAAATGATAATGCATTAAAAATAAATATCTTAAAAGAAGAGATACACAAAAGAATTTTGGAGCCGAAATTTATATGTATTAATTATGTTTAAATAAATATTTTCAAAAGAAAGAAGGGCATTCTTAGGTAAATCGTGTTTACACAATGCAGAAAATATGGGTTTTTTTCCGACATAAGTTAAAACTTTGGAAATACTTTTAGTATAACGTGTTAATATTTTATAATTCAAATGTCTAATTACGTTTGAACATTTCAGAAAAAATGTTTCTTTGAATAAAGCTGTTGTTAGATAGGAAAATGAAGTTAATTACAATTTACTTAATTTTAATTAAACTTAATTTTAAAAATGTTCTTTGTGAAATTGTTTATTAAGTAATAGTTTGAAGAATTAAGTGTAAATTTTCTTTGAAGCTATAATTCTGACATGGAATTATCTTTTGAAGAATATATATATATATATATATACATCTGTATATTTGGTTAGTTAATTATTAGTTTTTAGTATAAAAGCTGGGTTAATTACTTATTTGATTTAAAACGCATTCTAGATTAATTAAAAATTAATCAAATTCTTAAAATGAATTAGAGATTAAAGTACAGCAATAAATAATCTAAACAGATTGTATTAGAACTAATTAATAGAATTTTATGTTTTACACTGCCGTGTAACATAAAATGAATAATAAATGACGAAAAATAAATAAAAGGTTTTAATATTTGTTTCCTCAAAGAATATCAAAATTTTATAAGTCATACTCTAAAATTTTTTCCTAAGAAATTAGAAAATATAAAAATTTTTAAATCTGACATTATAATTTTTCTGTGGCTAGAATATTTCAGTATTCTGTAAAATAAAATTTATGAGTTGCAAAATAAAATCTTTATTTCAAAAATTTATTGTTTTCATAACTAATATATCATGAGATTTTTTAAACAACAGCTAAACACTTTAACCATTCAAGTTGATAAAAGTAAATTTTACAAAATTTGCAAACTTTTAAATTATTGCATTATCATAAACGTCATTTTTATGATTTATTGTTATTCTTTTAGCTTTATAATTAAGCAAACTACACTGCGAACAATAATATTGCAACATTTTATTATTATTTTTTTTAAAGTGTCATATGAGAAAATTTAGCTGCACCCAATATTATAGTGGTGCTTATATTAGATATCTCTGATAAAACAGAGAAACGTGGCGTAACAAATTTCTTAAAATTTTGGTTGCAATTTTATTCAAGTTAATAAATATAATTCTTATAAAACTGGCAAATATTTAATTAATTCTTTTATTATAATTAATATTTTAAAATTCAAACTACACTGCAAACAATAAAAGTCCATCAGTTCATTAAAAAAATTACTGTTCTAGAAAAATTTAGCTGCATCTAATATTTTAGTAGTGCTTGCTACTAAATAGCTCTGCTTTAATAGTGAAGGGTGGAGTACCAAATTTCTTAAAATTTTGATAACACCTATTGGGAGCTTGAATTAATTATCGCTGATGACAAAGAGAGTGCAGTAGTTGTGTGAGTGCAACATAACGGAGATTGTCACCAGAAATATTTAACAGTAGAAAAATTAAGCTTTCAGATATGTGTGTGACTTGCGAGTGGAGTGAAAAGAACACCCCTATTTACTACCTAGAACATGTCGGGTCATTTACCTAAAAAACAGCAATTGCGGGAAGTGTTAGTCTTCTACATTCATCTGAAGAAATTTTCTGCTGAATGTCATAATGAAATCATTTGCTAGTAAAAGATTATGGAGAACATGGTGTGTCGGAAACAACATGCAAAAAAAAAAAAGAATTTTGACGATTTAAAGGCAATGATTTTGAGATGTGTGACAAAATGTGTTCTGGTCAGCCGGAAAAATTTGACACATGACTGGCAGAAGATTCTTCTCATATGTTTATAACATTGTCTCATACATTAAATGTGGAGATGCCGAGTGTTAATAAATGGTTAAGAGAAATAGGGATGACTGAGAATTTGGAAAATTATCTACCACATTAATTTACAGACAGAGACGATGCGAAATACTTAAACATTTGTGAAGTACTGTTTAGAGTACGAAATGAAAGTCATTTTTGCATCGCATTGTGAGTGACGATGAAAAGTGCAGTCGTTGCGATATTTTGAAGTGCAAGAAATCACGGGTGCGTCGTGGGGAACCATCAACATCTAAGTGAAAACCACATATTCATGGTAAGAAAATTATGCTGTGCATTTGTAGGATCAAGTCGGTATGGTGTTCCATGAGATGAGGCAACCAGGTGAGTGCTAAACGCTACAAAAACACAAATAATTTACATCGCCCACTTAAAAACAAAGGACCGCAATATGCTCAGAGATATGACAATGTCATTCTCCTTCATGATAATCGCATACGAAATATTGCAAATCCAGAGATAGAAACCTTAAAAGGACAGATTGGGATATCTTACCACATCCACAATTTTCAACAGTCGTTGCTCCTTCCAATTTCTTTCGGTCCATGCAGTATGAACTTTTTGAACACCACTTCACACGTTTTAATAACGCTGTAAATTGGCTACATTAGTTGATCCCCTCAAAAGAACCAGTCTTTTTTGTCGCGGAATCAATTTTTACCAAACAGTGAAAAAAAGATTGTAGCTGCCACAGAATAACACTTTCAGTGAATTATTTTGTGCCATTGTATTAAAATAAATCTATGTTTTCTGTCATACAAACAGCAAGATTTAATTTAAATGCCCAATAAACTGAAACTCTTTTTCTGGTGAAACATATGATTTTATTTTTAACAGTGGATATTTCTATAAATACATGATTTCCACGGATCTGACTATGATACAAGGAATTTTCTACCACTATTATCGAACAATACATTTCCTTTTAAATACATAGGCTAATTTTATGCCAATACTTAATAATCAAAATTAGTGGTAGAGAAAAATAAATATCTTTGGAACCTTACTTACGATTTTTCAATGTGAACGCAAAAATTCACGTTTTTGAGACAGCTGATGTAGCATAATATTATACGAATACTTAAATTCTATCCATGGGCACCACGTTAGTAATTTATATGAAAGGTAGGGTTTCCAAAACGTTTCAGAGTATTGTTAGTACCCGTCTTTCATTATACCACATTTTTTAAAGTATAACCTTCTTCTCGTTTAATCGTAGTTATATATTGGATATAATTGCAGTACAAAATTACTGGTATGAAAAGAAGGCTGGTACTACAATGTTCTTGTAAAAATTTAAAATGTTGGCAACTCTATAAATGTCTCTTTAAATAAGTACACATAATATTAAATTTGTATAATAAATACTAATAGCAGTAATAAATAACTTCAGAGATTAAATATCACAATTTTTGAAAATTTTGTTTCTTATTATTTTATCTAAGATAGTCATAAAAGATTACCTTACAGAAATAATGGTACTGAAAGAAAACAAGTATATAAAACTTTTTACTATACAAAGTGGAAGTAGAATTCTCGCAGGTGAGGGCGTATTTTCAAAGAGAATAGATTTTTCTGTCACATATGTATAAAAAATCGCTTCTTAATAAGCACACAATTAATAAATAACAAGTTATTTATAAAATACATTTATTGAATTTCGATAAGTATTTTCCTTTTTTTTTTACTATATATTAGCTTAAAAACACAATAATTTCTGGAAAAAAATCTGTAGTATTTTTATTAAAACAATATCTAGGAAAGAAATAAATTGTGTTAAAAATATATTTATATAACATAACTTAATGTTTCTCTTTTAGTGTCGGAATATTGTCAGTGTACACACAAAAATGCTAGAACATATTTGCAAAAGATAACGCATTAAGAAACAAGGTTATTGATGTGCAGTTAATATATTAGATAAAACAGCATTTGCTCATGTTGAAAATGAATTATTTCTGTCCTAATTACGGTAATATCACAAAGCTAATTTATCACAAAACATCACCCAGAAATTATTATCGAAAGCTGTTTTCCACTTATGCCAATAATGACTTCATCAATTTTTCCTCGATAAAAATATCACGCTACGTTTCAAAGCCTTTTAGAAATTATCCCATGAAGCAGATATAAAAATAATTATTATGAAAAAGCGAATATTGAAAAAAAAAATGCAAATAATAAATACGATACAATAATAAATAACTTAAGGGACTATCGAATAAAAATAGAAAATTACTTTGAAGAACAAATTAACGGGTATCTTTTAAAATACTTTTAATAACTGCGGCATATTGCTATCTTGGTTGTTTAGATTCATTTAAATAACATAATTATTAAGGTATAAAGAATAAGGTAGTTGCAGACTTTATTTTCAACAATCACTATTATCCAATAATAATATTTGTCCTATTAATAAAAAAAAAAAAAAACAGATCTTAGAAAAGATTCTTATTCGAAAATAGTGTTTCTGGCAAATGTAGACTATAAGAATCAGGTTATTAAAAACGACGTGTTAGTTTAATGACATTTTATTTATACGCTGTCTCCCCATTCCCCATCCGAAAAAAGGGTTAAAATGAGTCATTTTTGTTTTCGATACACTCAAGATAAATGTTTCTGTGTAGAATTTATCACTAGGTATACACCGTTTCAACCTCCCCCCGGTATTTTTAACTGAACTTTTGATGTATTACAACAGTAAATATGTGCTTTCATAACAAAAAGTATTATAACATAGTGGTGTTTGATAATTTAGTTTCCGCAATGTCAAACAGTCATCAATATTACCAAACAAAATTGTTCTCTTATTTTAACAGAGTATCTTTCCTGAATTATTAACCAAATAATAATAATGAAGAAATGTAGTTATAACAAGGTGCCTTGGACTTATTTAGGCTTTAGTAGAATACTTTAGTTTATTTAATGGAAGCAAATCACTACAAACGCTACTACGGGGAACTATTTATTCTTGGGAAATTTAAAACATAAAGAATATGAATTGTACAAAATATGAAAATAGAGAACATATACAAATGTGAGAAAAGGTGTAATTGTGGAAAAAAAAAATACAATGAAAAAAAAATACAAATATAATGATTTGACATCATTTGGATAAATTACATAACGTCATGGGAATTCATTTGTATCGTCCTGTAAATAAATTATTTAGTCTATACATACCTTTATTATTTTTAGAGAAAACATGCTTTTAAAAATATTAATAATGTTTGTTACATCCATTATATTGAATGCAGCATAAATGCGTTAAAATGCGCTTTAATAAGAATTTGTTCATAGCGTGTATTGTTATGAAATTCTTTTTCTGTGCCTCTGTAAACGAACCAAAATAAATGTATACACTAGTAAAAACTGTTCAACTTTTTCTATGTTTTTCACGAATAATTGTTCGCAATTCGACATAATTTGGAGGATTACGTGTTAGTGTAGAAACACTTTTGTAGCGTTCTGTACATTAATTATGGAAACCCAAGCACACATATTTTCTACAGGAAACATGAGTTTAAGCATCTCAGTAATGTACGCTAATTTCATTTCGTTGAATGCAAAAATGTGTTTAAACGAAATTTACCCCATAAGCTGTACTGATGAGAAAAATAATTGTGTGTTCCTGTACACAAACCATAAACAATATACATAAAAAGTTCATGACATCAAAAATGATACAGCTATTTTTATACAGAACCTGAACGTGTATGTCAATCTGCAAGTCAGTCGGGAGGAAGGGGTTGCGCGGCCGCTATTACGATACATACAAATTCTGTCCTTAGACCGTAATGATAAGAAAAACTTCATTGGCGTGCCCTTTTACACGAACTACAAATAGAATATATACCCAAAACTATACAGCTAATTATGTATGGCCCAAAAACATGTGTACTAAGTTTGAAGTCAGTAGCGTGATTTTCGGGGCCGCTATCGCGAGACAGACAGACACACACACTGAAAGAATAGAAAACCTTTTCGAGTCTTCTCTACACAGAGGTGTCCACTGACGTTTCGGCAGCTAGTGGATCTGCAGTTGAGGAGCCATTACGTCCTATTTGCATCACACATTATTCAATGGATTATTTTTATTTGTGCCATATTATATTATATAATATATATATACTAATAGTTTTTAAAAGGTAGTAAAAGCAGAGAAACATATTTAAGACCACTGAAACCGCAGAGACCATTAAGAATAAAAATCATCCAATTAAAATTACCTGTTAAGACTGATTGTTAATAATTGAAACAATTAATTTTACTTTTTGGATTTTTAAAACAAGAAATTTACTTAGTGATTTTTTAATTAATTTAATTTGACTTCAAACTCACCTTAAAATTATGCATAGTTAGTTGCTATTTAAATAATGTTGCCATTGCGTGGAAACGACATGAAACCCAAAACAACAGATATATATATATATATATATATATATATAGAGAGAGAGAGAGAGAGAGTGAGTCACCCGATTGACTCGCTACATAAATACATACGTTTCTGAGGGGGGCTGCCGCTTCCCTGAAACACCGCTGTAACTCTCATTCTATTATCTATCTATCTATTTATATATCTATCTATATCTCTCTCTCTCTCTCTCTCTCTCTCTATATATATATATATATATATATATATATATATGCGTAGTAAGTCATAAATTCTTGTAACTCATAATTTCATGCAAAATTATTCGATAACGTTTCAGAATTATTTTATGCGCATAATTTTCACACAAAAAACATACTTTTAAGCATTCTCGTAACATTTCATTGTATTTAATGGGGTACAACCATGTTGAAATACACTTTTAAGAAATACTGTCTATAGACCGTAATGGTACGAAATTCTTTTGTTTCTCCCTGAAAAGAAGCAACATTTATTATACACATCAATACACCTAATTAATTATAACTGATTAATATTTCAACATAATTTAACATTATGTAGAAGATTATAGAATGTCATCGACATTCTTTTGTGTGGTCCTGTAAGTAAATTATTTAGTCTATACATACCCCTATTTTTTTTAGCTTTTATCGTGCTTTTAAGCATCTGTAAAATATCTGTTAATTGCATTATGTTTAATGCAGCATAAACGCGTACAAATCTCGTGAAATAAAAAAATTGTCCATAGGTTCTAATGTCACGAAATTATTTTGCATGTCTCTGTAAACTGACCATAAACATTGTATACACTAGTACAAAATATGTAACTTATTCTTTGTTTTCATGAAATTATTTTTCAAAATTTGACAGGATTTGGATGATTACATGACATTACCGAAACACTTTTTTAAGGTTCTGTACATTAATTATGAAGCCTAAGCACATATATTTTCTACAGAAATCATGCTTTTACGCATCTCAGTAATGCATGTTGGTTTCAATTTCTTGATTGCAGTGTAACCATGTTAAATTGTGTTTATGTGATAGTCTGTTCATAGGTTATAGTGATAAGAAAATCTTTTGCGTGTCCCTGTACACGAAAAATAAATAATATAGGCACCGAAAACTATACAGCTATATCTGTATAGCACCTTAATACGCATACCAATTTGCTAGTCAATCGGAGAAAAGTTGCGGCCGCTATTACGGTACAACAAATTCTGTCCTTAGGCCGTAATGCTAATAAAAACTTTGGTGTATCTCTGTACACGAACTACAAATATAATACACACCCAAAACTATACAGCTAATTCCGTGTGGCTTTTGCATATGTGTACCAAATTGCAAGTCAGTAGGCTGATCTTTCCGGCCGCTATTGCGAGGCAAACTGACTGACAGACAGACATACAGACAGAACCCCAAAAACGTTTTGAGTCTCTACGTGGAGGCCACCACTGGCGTTTCGGCAGTAAATATAAGATTGAGATTGAATGGGCTTTGCCTCACAATAGAGATACACAATGGACAATTGGCATCGGTCCAGATTTAACCTGTAGGGGGTCGAAAAAATGTGCAAGATTTCTTTTCGACGTTTTACATATTGTTTCATCTAAGGTGTTTTGTGATAAATACGTCATTATTTAGATTGTCTTTTGCACATCTCAATTTTCTTGATTGTCTTCATTTTCTTCATACATCAATTTAGACAGTCGAAATTATAGAAACTCCAGATTTGATTTCCCTCATTTTTTTCTCTTCAAGATGAGGTTAAAATTGAAGTTGAGAGAGTTTTAAGTGACACTAGTGCTTCGCAGTTGGCACTTGGCGATTATCTGAGATTTTCCACTGGAGGTGATCCTGCTCTTTTTTCAGAAATTAATATATATATATATATATATATAGAAAGTCTGTCCCAAAAGTAATGCGCCCATTTTTATTTTAAGAAATTTATTAAACCGATTCGTACAGTTACTCAATGTTTTTCGAAATACATCCCTCCTGCTTCAACACGCTTGTTCCAACGCGATTTTCATGCTTTATATGAGTCCTGGAAGTCCGTCACAGGGATGTACTTTAGTAACCTCGTCGTTTCCGCCTTGATGTTCTCCAGGGTCCCCAAATACTGTCCTTTGAGGGATTTTTAAATCTTCGGGAACAAAAAGAAGTCTGGCGAGCACAAATCAGGAGTGTAAGGCAGCTGGGAGAGCGTTGAGATGCCGGCCTTGGTCAGGCTTTGACCTACGATTTGCTCATTATTGACTTTTTTGGACGTGGGGGAGACGGCGTGTGCCACTCTGCGCTCTGTCTTTTTTGTTTCTGGGTTTTACAAGAAGATCCAAGATTCGTCACCACTTTCGACGTTGTCCAAAAAAGTCGGATTCCATCTTGACTTCGACCGAGCACTCACGAAGGGTTGATTGAAACAGGCACTGTGACTCTGTGGGAAGTCAGAGCCGACTGACGATGGTGGCGCCGTGTTCCCAAGACTCCAACTACCCTTCCGTGCAAGCGGCAACCCTGTACGACGGATAGTCGCGGCAGAAGAAAAAGGGGCTCATTACTTTCGGGACAGACCTTGTATTTACGATTGTCGCATTGGGCGCATTTTCATTCAAAAAGGTGTGCAAAGTTCAAAGAGACTTACATAAACCTTGATAACTAAGCTTAAGTCAGTGTCACTCTGTAACTAATCATTCAACTCATAGACTACGAATTAAAAACAAGTATATTTTTACATTTTCTTTGTTTATTTCAAACAAATTAGCGCATAACTTAAAACAAGTATTATAATATTTCAATTAAAAAATAGAAAAGTGGTAAAAATTATCCTTTTCACTCCCCTGGCAGCACATCTTCTCCAAATAACATTCTCAGGATGTCCTGTGGATGAAAATACATTCTATGGACATCTCCATGCCGCTTTGACTGCAGCACTCGTGCTTACTTTATTCGCCTGATGAAGGGTCGTGTGTTTTTTCGACCCGAAACAATTGTTGCGAGTTTATTGCATTTTATGGTGTTTATTCAAAGTTTGTAAGTAATATCTTCATTATGGACAAGTGTGTTGTTTGGGTCTTGGAGATGTTCAAAATGTGCTTTCCACAAATTGCACTGTTGCTGTAGTTGCAAACGTATTTTGTCATTCATCGTTTCTAGGTGAACATAATGTACAAATTCTGCATTTGTTTACCGCATTTTTAGTCATGTCTTCGGACATTTCAATGTTCAAAACATACTCAATATTTATTTTAATGATCACTAAACATCTCACTGTTAAACGACGATTACAGCAAATCTCCAAAAGTAACAAGTGTACAGCCGTGCTTATCACATTGAGATAACTCATTGTACTAGTTATGAAGTTCCTGTGAGTGAGGTGGTGTAAGCGCAACGGGAACATCTTGAATTCGCAAAACTGGCAGGGGTCGGTAGTCTATTAGACGAATGTTTAGTTATCTAGGCCTAGCAAGACAGAACTTTTCCATTTTTTTTCTTAACAAGAGAATTACATCCCTACTCAAATGTTTCTCTTAGCCTTACAAAATTTATTGAATTTACTTTACAGACTTCGCATTGAAAACCTCTATTGAAGACAACGGATGTCACTCCGAAATATCATGTTTTAAAGCGGAATGCCCAGCTAATTTGATTTAAAAGTTTAAATTTATTGAAAGAAATTATTAATCATAAAAAATTAAATTATTTAAATTGTAATTATTATTCTAATACTAACACTTCTAATATTCTAATCTCAAATTCATTAACTATTTATCCAAAGTTGATAACTTATATAATTTTTTGGAGTATTGTTAGTAGTCGCCTTTTTTTCATACCACATTTTTTGTAGAATAATTTTCTGCAATATGAAATTACGTTTGGAAAAGAAGAACTTCAAAAAAGTGGTTTGAATATCTTTAAATAAATTACATAAATTGAGAACTACGTTTATCCCTTTAAGTCATAGTATTTTGCAGTGTAACATTTGGATATTAATAACGAGTATGCGGAGAGACTTTGTCCTGGAATGTTAAAGGAAAAGCAAATACAACGTTAAAAAGCACAAATGAAAGAAAAAAAAATGAAACTATACCGCAGTTTCGAAACTTCTTACGTTCCTTTCTCAAAACTAATGCCAAAGAATTTAAACATGATAAAAAGAATAGCAACGAAAAGTTAAAACCCCCAAAGCTTACCAGGCAAGCATGTTCCAAGACTTGGGGACCGAGGTGTTAATTGATAAAAAAAAGAAAAAAAAAAAAAAAAAGAAAAAAAAAACACTTATATTTTAATGTTGTGTATAAAATTTGTGATTTAAGTATTGCATTATCCATTTAGATATTGGTCTTTTTTATTTATTGAGTATTATTAATATTTTACAAACACATCCTAAAAGTCTAAGAAAACATGAAATTATCCGTCAGTTTATGCAGTTAACTAAATACACAATACAATATTAGTTTCTTTTTACAGGATATGAAAATTACAACTAAGTAAGTAAAAAAAAAAAAAAAAAAAAAAAAAAAAAAGAAAAAAGAAAAAAGAAAAAAGAAATAATTATCGAAAGAAACGTAGCGTGCAAATATCGTTGGTGCTAAGTAAAAATGGTAAAAAAATTCTTAATTAATAATTTTATTTAAAAATGTTGATAAAAAATGTTTCTGTTTTTTTTCCTACATTGATTTCTTTTCATTTCACACAAAGTGTGATATAAACATTTAAGAAATTCATAAAATGAATTTGCCTTTTTTAATTAAACTCCAATCTAAATTTTTTATTTTAATATTTGTTTACTGATGAAGACTTGAAATTTATTTATTCATAACAATTATTATTAGCAGAAGAGTATGAAAAATAAATAATTATGTTTTTACCCCGTTCTTTTATCTAATAATCCATGTACTAATTATTTTTTACAGCAAAAGAAAAAATTGAATTAGTTCTTAGTAATAAAAATATATTTTTCTGAAGTTCATTCCTGAGTTTCAGATTACACTCTTTAAAAAAAGTTCCATTTTTATTTTCTTTTTATTGATAAAGAATATATTATTAAATAATTTATATGAACAATTATTGTACATAAATAGCTGTTGTTCGTCAAAGGGAATATTAGAAGAGACATGTTAAATTTATCTTTAATGACTATTACGATTTGATTATCTTTTAATATTCCAAATAGTGTTTTTACTTTTAGAAAAAATAAAAGATATCTGGGAATATTTTATTCTCTTTAAGCTAATTTTTTATCACTGAAGTTTCTTTAATAATGGCATAATTATGAATTTTTATGACTTTTTGTCATTATTTATCTATATCAGCAGTGTACTTAGATTTTTCGTTCGTTACAGAAAAAAAAATATTAATTACAAATTATGAACAAAAAGGATAGAAAAAATAGCGAAACTTTTATTGCTATAAGTAATAAAAGAGAAATATATATATATACATATTTTTGCATTTATTAACGATTTTACTTTCATTAATTAAAAACAACTTTTTTTTATATTTAATATTTGAAATTAATTAAAAATGACAAAAACCTAATTTAAGATTAATATGTGCTTCACATGTAGAATTTCTTTTTTGAATTTTGAAATTTGATAAATTGCTTGTGCTGTTTGTTACAAAATATATAATTCATGGATTTCACACTGTTAGTGTATTTTAAAGTAAAAGGAAATTTTTCATTTTGTTACAATAAATACAAAGTTTATTTGCATTTTCAAAAGTAAAATTTAAATACGCAAAATTCATATTTCCAAAAATGCAATATAAAATCTGTTACAAAATTCTGACTTTTATATTTTTGGGAGTTTTTGTTTTAAGCTAGACTCACAAAGACTAATTATAATATTCAATTTCCAGAATTTGTGATATTAACAAACAAAGATTCTATTATCCAGAAATGTATTTTCAGTACTCAAAATGAAAACGCCTAGATTGAAATGCATCCCCATTTCGCGCTTTACTGTAAATATTTCTATATATTTACCGTGAGCATCTGTGATAGAATTCTACAGTTTAGCTGATGGGTTCTTGTTTTTTGCCAGAACGTCTAAGTAGCAAAACATATCTTGATTTGATATTGTGGTCAAGCATGTATTAAATGCCGTATACTCAGGGACTGATTTAGACCGGGGCACACATTATTTACACTTACACCATTATTTTTTAAGCAATACTTTCCTCTTATAATAAACAAAAAATTCTTTTTAAAAAGTCTTTTAAAAGAATTCTGGTGTATAATAACCATGAGTAAATTCGATTGTTTTACACCGTTCATTTTTTATAAAAATAATTTCCTAGTCAAAACGTGGAATTTCTATGATATGCAGTAAAAAATAATTGTAAAAATATTCCGGTGAGAGAGTGCCCCGGCCTAAATCAGGCTCTGCGTATACTCCAAACGGTGGATTGAACGAGGTGAACCGGTGTCCTACTGGCTTCACACTAACTGGTCCTATTTATAATGGATTTCTTTTGAGATACTTGAATGTATTGGCAGACAAAACATTTTTAGGCACTGCGGAAGATCACATCCTAAGAATTCTCATTACTACTGAAAATTAATACGACATCAATAGTCTAGAATATGCTATATATGGCTTTCACTTCTCAGTGAGAACCGTGCAACAACTTTTTAAAATATCAAAGCATCTATTTTGGGACTTTCACTGATTTGCAAGCTTTGTTTAACTTATATTTTTACAGTGCATCTTTTTTATGCAGTTGAAACTTCAATACGGACATCTTATTTTATACTATTCTAACGCACTTAGCGAATTATTTAACTGATAAAAAACTTAGCAAAGATTTATTTATTATTCATTATGTTGTTTAGTGTAACATATCTAATTTTTTTACGATTAGCTAACGAATATCCAGTATATACGGGAAGATAAAATTAAACTGACAGTACTCAGGGGCAGATATTCTGTTTTTACTTATCGGATCCGAATGGAACTTCAAATGTGTGTTACGTAGATCCTAGATCTGAGGTTTGCGTAAATATAAATAAGTAAATAAATAATTTTAAATTTCGCCAGCAGCTTGCACTCTTGATGAGATTAAAATTATTACGTTGTTCATGCAAAATGTGAGGTTTTGCGACTTTAAGCAGATAAAAATGACTTTTATGATAAAAACAACTCGTGTGCGTCCATACGCTTTCAGTGGCATGGCTTTTTTAAGCAAAGGATTTGTTCAAACGTTCGGTATTGTTTCTATAAGAAAATTTATTTGCATTTTACTTCTTTGTATCTGATTTACTTGGTAAAGCGCTATTTTTTGAAGGAATGAGTTTTTTCCCGACATTATGAACTGCAAGGTATATATTTGAGATTTTATTCGGATCCGCCCAGTAGAACTGGATCTGTCTGCTTCTGAGTACTGTCATTTTACTTTTAACGACTCTGTAATAGCGATGTACTTTCTAAAGTTATTTTTATATGTATTTATTAATTTAACGAATAAATATTTGTTTTGAATAATTGAAAGAAAATTTTATTTAAATTTAAGGTATTAAATTTATTAAACCAAGTGACATTCTGTTAAAACGTACATATTTCAGTATAATATAGTGTGTCACACTGAAATATAGTAATTATATTTCAAGATGCTATCTTATTTAGCCGATCTTTTGGTATAGCGTTGTAGATGTAATTGAAAACGATAAGTTGAAATTAACCTTTACATTTGCATTTAGTGTTACTTATTTTATACAAAGTAAATGAGATTTGCAACTAAAAGAGAAACCGAAACATCAAAGTATAAATACATAAATGATTTATAGTAATAATTTTGAAACTGGAATGCCTGTCTATGATTTTCAAATATCATTATTTTATTTAAACTATTCGAAAATTTTCTTAGCTTGAAAAAATATTATAACTCTCCAACGTATTTGATTAATTTAGGTGTCACATAAGCACAACTATATTTGAGTAATAACGTTGTCTCTTTCGAAAGAAGAGTGTCTGCACGTTTTTTTTTTTTTTTTGGAATTATGTACTTTATTCGATATGGAAAAATGATGAAACACAGTTTATATGCTTGAAACAGCATTCATTTTTACCTTGCTAGGCTGTGAACAAAATTGCGAAAAGTTAGCTAAAACATGTATTTGTTTCGCTAAAGTATATAAAATAAGCAATATGTTTCTGTGAATATTCCTTATGTTAAAAGAGTTAATGGAGTTCCATAAATAGTATATCTATAAGCGTTGGAGTGATTGCTCTTAAAATAAAAGGAAATATATCATATATTTAATAGTTAAGTGTATGTAATGTTAAAAAATATAAAAAAATAAAGTAAAAAATAAAAAAAATAAATAAATTGTGAGTTTAGAATAGCCTTTAAAATGTTCAATAACACACATAAATGTGCAAATTTTGATAAAGAGTTTTTTTCGACATATACCCAAATCGATGTGTTAGTATAGTATTTTTTTTAGTAATGCAGACAGCTGTTATTTGCTAGAATTCAATAAAAACAAATATGAATCTACAAAATTCATATGAGTGGCTGTCAGTTGACACAAATTAATAAACATATATATAAATCCACGAAGTCAAAATAAATGGGTTTTATAGAAATTTTTTCATAGGTACATACATTTATTTAATTATATTGTTTTTATTGTACCTCATGTTACACGGCACAAGATGTTGATGAAATTACAAACTGTTATGGTGGAAATGCTGAATGTGCAGGGCTGCCACAGGTAACATTTTTTAAAATTATTTTCGAACCACTATTTCCATAACATAAAATTTATAATACATTTATGCAGGAAAAGTGCAGATTCACCTGCGAAAATATATTATAAATTTTATATCTTAGAAATAGTGGTGCAGAAAGAATGTAAAAAAGTCGCCTGTTTTAGCCCTGCTGTGTATAGTAAACAATCTTTACCAAAATCTCGCTTATAGTTTCTGATCGCTAAGTGAATGTTTACGTATCAACAGTTCAATTATTTCAAACATCATCTGTAACACAGTCAAGGTTTTTACAAACAAATGAAATACCTCTAAAAATAATACATTTGTTTTTTAATTTAACAAATTTGAATATACAAATGTAGAAATATAATTTTATATTTTAAATAACTTTTCAGTATGGAACTGCATTTTTAGGTGTTATCCACTTGTCATATAATAATACTTACAATGGTGTAAGAAACACACGCACACAAAAAAAAAAATGTACTTTTTGCTGTAAATCTGCAAGAAATCTTTTGGAAATCACTCAATTCCAAATACAGTGACAAAATTTTGTACTTAAAAAAAAGAAGAAAACTTACTAGCACAAAATGAATAAAGCACGTGGAGTATGAATAAAAGAAAGAAACAATAAAAAAAAAGTTGTGTGTGCTTAGAACCGAACGATCAAAGTGAAAAGGTCTAAAGTGACACGGATAAAATAATTTATAAAACATTACTATCAATTCCATCAAACAGAAAATAATATATTCAACTGATTTTTTTTCTATATATATTGTAAATTCCATCCTACAATACATTAACGTTTGATAAATTGAAAATTAATTCTTAAAAAATATTCAGATTTTTAGTGTGTTTTTTCAACAAAATATCTATGTGGCGCGAAAGCAATACTTACAATATAGCTAAATTAAAAAATATAAATATATATATTAGAGACTAATTTAAATAAAACTTACGGTATTTACAGTAATACAATATGTTTTCTTCATAATGATAATGAATAGAAAGTGTTATATATATAATATATATATATATATATATATATGTATGTATGTATATACAATAAAAATTGTGTGAAAATATTTTGCTTGCAAAATATTTGCGACAGTTTAGTTTAACAATTTCTAAACAGTAAAATTTCAAAACATTTCAGTATGTTAAAGTAGCACGAAGATTTATTTTTTAATGTCATTAAAATATGGATTTTCATTACACTTTATTACGAAACTGATGAAATTATACTATGAAACTGATGTAATAATATTTTGAAACCTTTTAAATTAATAAAACCTTTTCTTTATTATCTATCTAAAATAATTTATCACAGCACATATATTCTTATAAATAATAAATATTTATGTTTGGTTACTATTTTTCAGCAAATGTATGATGTTAAAGAAAGAATGAAAACTGTAGTGTATTTATCGATCATTTTGTGTAATTTTGAAACAAAAAAGTAAACTTACGATAAAAAATTTCTTTTTCATTAAACTTTGATCTCGTGAACTAATTAAGTTCATGTTAAAAGCTTAATAAAACGAACTTAAACTATTTTATTATTCTAATTGATGCCTAAGGATTAAAAAAAAAATAAAGAGGCCGGCTTTCTTTAGTGAAATTGCGGTTGCAATGAAACTGTCATTGTTAAATGTAAATCAATATAGTTTTAAGGGTAATAAAATGCCACAAATTTATTTACGTTTAATTAAAATAACCTCATTTTATTGGTACTTAAATTCAGTATCTCTATAACGGTGATGTTAAAAGTTTTAATGAAAACTCCAAAAAAAATTTTTTTTCGTTAAGAACTGTTAAAGTAATAGTAATTTGAATTAAAAATAAATATCACTTACCTATTATTTAAGAAATATTGGCCTTATTATTTCTATTCAAAATATAATTATATCAACATTAAAATAAAACTTTTGCTGATCTTTTGAATACAAACTCGTTTAGAATAAAATCATTTTTAAAGTTAGCAATTTTCAATTTAAAAAAAATTAATTTTAAATGTACTATTATAAAAAATAGAACAACTTGTTTAAAAATAATAAATGCACTGTAAAAAATATGTCCTATTTGCTGCCAGAAATTCTCTGTAATTTGAGAAAATACGCGTAATTTACGAAAAATTCACGTTATCAGAACGTATTTTCTCAAATTACAGATAATTTCTGGCAGCATGTAGGACATATTTTTCACAGTGTAAATAAATAAAAATACATAAATGTATTTTTTATTTTACAGCTATTTCAGTTTAAGTTCAAAACCTAAAATAAATAGATAAATATTTATCTAAAAGATTAATTTCATTTAAATTACATAATTATGCACAGAAACACATTATACATAAAATGCATACATCACCGAATTCACTCGCTCTCATTGTAAAACACAGCCATAGAGTGAATACAGGGACTTGTTTTCGGGAGCATATTTTTTCATTGTTTGCAAAGGGTGGAGCGCGGATTACCAGTGGAAGTAAATTTTCCAGGAGATACTGAAAATTTAATAGAATTACCATATTAAAACACTAACTATAATTTTTTATGAAAATCATTTTCCTAGACAACCTGATTTCTGCAATATTTTATTACAACAAACCACGGATTGCCAGCAAAGGCTGATTTTCCCCCAGAAGTATATAAATGCGATCGGTTTTCCATCTAAAAAAAATCTTTAATATATTTTTTTACTTTCTCTTACCCATAAGGTAGAGAAAGTATTGTTTTTGGGTCAAATTTTCGAACGCGAGGTTTTGTTATATTTACACGTTTTGAGGTCCCCTGAATACGAAAATCATGTTTTTAGTAAATGGTCTGTGTGTATGTCTGTATGTATGTGTGTCTGTCTGTATGTCTATGTGTCTGTCTGCGTGTTTGTCTGTATGTCTGTGTGTCTGTCTGTGTGTCTGTGTGTCTGTCTGTTATCAGCATATCTCAAAAACAAATTATGGCAGAAAGTTCAAACTTGGTATTCTAAATGTGTATCATATAGGGATGCTACAGTAAGCTTTTCGTTAAGATCAAACAAATGGTTCGTGTACAGGGACAATCAAGAGAATTCTATTACATTACGCGTATGGGGGAAATTGCAGGTAAGTAGACTTTAACGTCTATAGACTGCACTAAACTAAATGAAACGAATATATATTTTTTGTAATAGAGATAGTTAACTGGAAAAAAAATTGTGTATGTAGGAGCATCGCCTCTCCCCCTGGGGGGCAAGTCCCCCCTCGAGGGGAGTAAATTTTCATGATGGGTATCTTTCAAAAGAGCTCGCCAATACCTTTAAAACGAATGGTTGAACCATCGATCTGCGATAATTTAAAACAAAGTTATCGATTTTTTTCACTTTTAACGAAAAAAAAACTTAGAAAAAATCGTATTTTTTTTTTTTTTTTTTTTTTTTTAATATTGAGAATAAATGGACTTTTTTTTGGATAGTTAGTGTTACACTACTTCTCTAATATGGAAATCGTCTGCATTATCATAAAAGATAATTTTTTCAAATAATAATTTTAATAAATTATTTTTTAAAAAGAGAATTATTTTTTCCTCACACAGAATTAATTATCATATTAAACTCTTCGGAAGCCTAATTTGATTTGTTTAACATAGGTTTACATAACATGGTTATCTTACCTCTTAATCTCCAACCTATATTTATAGTATTAAATTTCAGGGTAAGAGAAAGTCGTGTGAGTGACACACCAGATTATTTTTCTATCGTTTAAGCGATAAAAAAAAAAAAAAAAAAAAGGTTCTGCCGGACTTTTTCCATGGGGAATGCGGGTTACCAGTAAACGGTAATTATCCTAAAAATGAAGGTATTTCAGATGGAACTGACATCTCAAAAACGTACTAACTCCAATTGTTTATCAAACGTATTCGAGTAATTTCGAAAAAACGAAATTTCAACCACTTTTTCTCGGGAAAAGCGCGGGTTAAGGGTGGAAGGGTTAAAAATTAAGACTAATATTCCTTGTTATATGCATAAGTTTTATGAGTTTTTCATCTTAAGAAACCCTTAACCTAAGTTTTTATTGCAATCGTTATATCCATTTCCGAGTAAACCTGATTTCCACCCTATTTTGTAACCGGTGGATAACGGGTTTGCAGCGAACGCAAATATATCTCAAGATGAGGATACGTCGAAACAATTTTTCACTCAAATTAAAATAAATAAATAAATAGATTAAAAAAAGAAAAAACTTCAATCTAAACTTTTATCAAAATCGTTATATATATTTCCAGGAATACCCAATTAATGCCTTATTTTGAAACTGGCAGATAAAGGGTTAACAGTGATAGCGAATTTTCCTTACGATATCACCGAAAAAATATATATACTGCCTTCATCTAGAATGAGTAAATGGTCATTTTCTAATTCCTTAAACTAGAAATATAGATTTCCGAGCTACGCGCATAAGGCACGCCAATAAAATAGTCGAGAATTTCTAGTCTACATATTTCTAGATGCTGAAATAATATTCTGAATATTCTGATTATTCTGAATCTTTTGTATTACAAGAAATTCTCGCTTAATTTTCTAGAATTGAGTCATAAGCCAAAATTATATAATTATTAAATACTTGAAAACTTTTAAAAATATAATTAAAACTGAATCGAGGTTTAAAAAGAAACATGTTTTGAGGTTTTTGAAATAATATTTATCTGAGAGTTTTTAATATCATTATTATTTTTAAAATATCACAAAATGTAGTTTTATACAATGTTTCATTTTGTTTGAAATGAATACTATATGAACCACAATATGCAAGTGTCATATATATATATATATATATATATATTATTTTTTTTTCCTAGAAGAAAACGTTTATTAATAGTTTTAACTTTAGCTTGTTTAATCACTGAAAATCATTAACAAAATTTATTACTAGGAAATAACTATATTTTCTGTGAACAAAACGAAAAAGTTTGCAACTGTAATAATAAAATAAATATTTCTCCCTTAAGTAAGTGTATGTTTTTATTCTAGATTACTTGTGAGCGCAGAGCTGACACTTTGTAATTTATTCCGAAACAAAGCTAGTTTTGCCTTTTAATCATACCATTTTTTTTTAAATGCATTTTTCATCGCACTTTCTCATAGTTATATATTGGAAAAATTTATTCTATAAATAAAATGGTTATAAAAAAAGGGCGGAGTTAAAATTTCTCCGGAATAAATTATAAATGTTTACAACCATGTGAATGTTTCTTGTAAAAATATCTTTATCTCAAGTCATGCTTATAGCTTAATGAAAATGTAATGCTTTATCTCTCTTTGATAATTTATAATAAGATAATTGAATTAGTAAATTGTGTAGCATCTTTGCGATACTAGAAATCAAACATTAGAAGTTTTACTCTTGACAAAAGCGTACTAATTATTGACTCATCAGGTTACTAATCAGCGATTGTGTCATGTTCTGAAATCATTACAGGTCCTTATAACTTCATAATTAGTCATATCAATCTGTGTTCGAATATTTGTTAGAGGCATTCAACTATAAATTTATTATTCACTTTGACATAATTTACAATTATATGAGCAACAACATTTATAGAAATACACTCATATATAAACCCTTTCTCATATTTATAGGAATACTTGATATTTTGAAATAACTAATGTAAAAATAATTGTGAACGAGATTATGTTAAGCGTACATAATGTATCTAGTATTCTAAAAACCAAATGTGTTATAATTTGTGTAATATAAAGCAAAATTAATACAAAATATTTTTATCTCCATGTTTTCAGATGCTCATAATTATACGGATAATCAAGATATTTTCGTTTTATTTAACTTATGAACGAACAAATTACAGTTGATATGTGAATTTGTTAACTAATGGATTAGAGTGATTTATATATAAGTTTTCAATTTTTACGGAGTGTACTGATAATTCTTCGAAAAGAGACTATTCATGTAATGGTAAGCCTGTTTTTTAAGCAAAAGGATAATTTCATTTCGCCGTATATCTAATAAAATTTGAAGATCTAAAACTGTAAAAGGAAGTGTGATCAGTCGTGGAACTGCTGGTGAGGTAGAAACGAGATCTTGTGTAAATTCAGAGTTATTTTACAGGGATCGAAGACGCATAATTCATCTACTAAAATTGTCTGCTGCTGAATATGTTGCAATTTTGATGGGAAGATATGAGGTCAACATATGTACGTGTTTAAAATAATTAATAATATGTTAAAATGAATAAAAAACTAGAATATAATGGGGGGGAATTGCGTCTGCGTTAAGTTGGAATAAACACAATATGAAATGGTAAAATATTGTATTTTGGCAGAAAAACGTTTAATTTTTGCTTGAGCAAATGGTTTTAACTGTTATTACTACGATCGATCTGAAGATAGGGAAAAACAGGGTGGGTCTTTTAAAGGCAGGTAAGAAACAGACGTTTTAAAGATGGATCGATAGTTGTCTGGGGAGCAATTTCCGCTAAAGACAGAATGAATTTAGTAATTCTGTCAACTACTATGAACATCAAGAGAATATCTATAAATTTTAAACTTGAAATTCTATTGTATCTTTCAATGTAATTGCATCATTAAATATAATACGGTTTTGTAGCTTGTATATGGCAACGCTCAATATGTTTTGGTTTGTTTTCTTATATATTTCTACTTCTGCGTATGCAAATAAAGTGTTATATCTTTGGAATTTAGTGTAAATTCAATAAGTACATATTCAACTACCATTTCAGTGTTGTGACTGCATTGGGGACTAGATAAAGCACTTTCAAGTGTTAAAATTCAGATTTTATAACATTGGGGAGACCAGATTAAAATGGACCATTTTTGTAAATTTTAAGTGCTTACTTACAAAGTAATGATATTTCGCTATTGAAAATGTGTGTGCGTATTACCTATATATTGGGGTTCGTAATGCACTCAGTCAAAAGTAATAATTACGTTTATTTTTTAAATATAATTTTTTAATAAGAGCTGACAAAGTGGACCATTTTACCCCAAGCCCGGGGTAAAATGGTGCATGGCACGGGGTACTATGGATCACAAGTAAAATTTAAAAAGTATATTAATGTAGTGTGTTTTTTAATAGTATAAAATGTAGAATATATTATATTTGTTTATTTATGTATTCGATTCATACAAATAACGTATATAAATGAACATTAAAATTACAAAATGATGCACCAAACAATTTTTCTGTCACTGATATTCTGCTGTTTTCTTGTGAAGTTGTATGGTCTTGAAGACTGACCATTACAATAACTTGAAAATTTATAAGAGATACATATAAACACTCCAGGAAAAAAGGAAGGGATCGTGATTAGGTTTTCGTTGCATGACTCTCACAAAAACAGATTCCTTATCTTTTATTTCTTTGATTAAACGAAAAAATATAAATCTATCTTTTTCGTCAAATTTTTGACGAAAATTTACACTTATTTTATTAGTATTAAAATTAGCATCTTGCTGTGAAATTGCGTCCTTATCGTTGAATTTTGTATCTCTATAAACATAGTCTTAGAAACACTCGAACTTTTTAATAAGTATTTTTGCTTTTAACATGATGGGAGAGTTTAGTTTTATTTTTGTCTTTAACAGAAGCTAACTTTTTTTTAAAATTTCCTCGTGCTCAAAATAAAGCGGCTTTTTTTTTTTTTTTTTTTTTTTTTTTTTTTTTTTATGCTTTTCCTTCAATAATCTTTTTTACTAGTGTATCAATTAAATTTGTTAATTCACCTATATTTATTTAGTGTTCGTTATGTGCAAGGAAGCTATCGCAAGGAATACAATTGAAAAGATACCATTTTTAAATGGGGATTTTTCACTTAGCGATTGAGATGTACTTCATTGTACAAGCATCTGTTATATAATTTTCCACTATTTCTTCTTCCCTCCTTCAAAATTATCTGCTTATTTGTATAGTTTGTGCTAAATCTAGTAGTTGATATATTGTCGTTTTCCAGTTTATAATTTATATTTTTTATGCCTTTATACACAGCGTTCAAGAGTTGTTTTTGAAATGCCTGATGCTTTGCAGGATGACAAAATATGCTTTTTATCACCCACAACCCTTTATATTGTCTGCTCCATAGCTGAATATTTCTTTTTTTTTTTACTTTACATGATCTGTGAAACTGTTCTTATGTGACAATTGTAAATCTCTTAAATATATATATATATATATATATATATATATATATACATAACATAGGCGTATTATTATTTTTCAATTGCATTATTTAATTCAGTTCGTTATAGTTGTACGACATTTGTAAAAATATAAGAATGCAAAAGAAACTGAATGTTTATTAAAAAAAAAGAAAAAAAAATATAATAAAATAATAAGAAGAAACTTCAAAGTAAATTGCTTGCTTATACATCTTGAAGACATAATAGATCTAATTAAGGTTAACTCTGAAAATTTTAAGTATAATTTATAACTAACACTTCAAAAATGTAGATTTTATAAATCAGTTCATTATGACAGAGATATATGACAGTTTATCATGACAGAGATATATTGTTCATTGTAACCCAGTTCCTGGTGATCTATTTTACCCTATGTGGAACTCTGATTACAAATGTTAAAAATAAAATAAGAAATCATTTTTAAAAATATTTTATTTAATTAAATATAATTAACAATTTAATTGTAGTTATTATAAAGCACAATCTCTCCTACCCATGTGCGCAATCATTTTTAGTTTGTAATGGTAGATTGCACAAAATAGCTCTCTTGGTTGCATTACAACTGTTACTTTAATTTACAGCATAGAAATAAAATAATCATGGAAATGCATAGTAAACGAATGAATTAAAAATTATTCAGCAATAGTTTAGCAAAAAATAATATTTGGATTTTTTATATTATTTTGTTGAATTATGCACAAATTCTCTCAGCTTTACTTTGTAGAGAATGTTAATTGTTGAAGCTTAGTTTGAATTTTTCTCCATGTTAACCGGTAAATGGCATTGTTATATAAAATGCTACAGAAAAAAGTTGTATGACTTTTGTTGCATAGTAGTTTCTTGTAGATATATTACCGTCTAGCTTTGATAATTTGTCATATCAGGGACATGATTTCAGACGAAAGATTTTGCTGACATAATTTTGTTCATTATAGAAATTCTAAGAAAAATTCTAACGTATTGAATGACAAAAAAAAAAAAAAAAAAAAAAAAAAAAGTGATTGGTTCGTTTAACTCAGATTACGCTGTGTTTTACTTGCGACTCAAAGACAAGAAGAGATTACTTCAAAATTTTGTGTCATGATATTAAAGCTTTAAAATATATTAATGTTATTTCTTTTCACTACCAAGCACATAATTGCAATATATGTGAGATTTGAGAAGAAATTCTTTACATGAAGCTTGAAGAATCGCATAAGAGATTTAAGCAGAATACGGATTTTGACTGTAAAATAGAAAAAAAAGATTGAAGTTGTACATTTTAATTAAATCATGACAAAAATATATTGATTCTAGATGAATGACTAATTTAAACGAGAATTAATTTACAAAAACACCCAAAATTGCTTTAATTTAAAAAAACAGAAACTCAATTGAATCCAGTTAAAATTATCACTTTTTTCAGGATCTTCACGTATGTAGCTATCAGTTGAACCTGATTTGTATATTTGGAAAGAAAAATGTGTTTATGAGCAATTTTTTTAGGCATAAAAGCATGTTTTGTGTAGATTGTGATATCGAAATCATTCATCATTCATTTGCAGGGCTACCCAAAGTATCTGGATATATTTCGGTTATACTTGAAAATACCCGCAATTGTAGTTTCTTTTGTGTTAGGTGATATTCGATTAAGACTAAATTTAAGTACACAATTATAGTGCATATTTATTATTGGCAATATACAGGGCTACTCAGAATTAAGCTAAACGTTCTTTTTTATTGAATATAATTGATGGAAGTGTTTTGCTACATTTTTCTATGTCGACGAACACAGATCAGGAAGCAGAATTATTTTTTTCATACGCATACTGTAAACAAAATATTTTTTTAACTTTCAACTCTGACGTTTTGTATAATATCACGTTTTGACGTGCCCTTATTACGGCAGTCAAATTTTTAGC
Organism: Salticus scenicus; assembly: GCA_963930645.1. Classification (NCBI taxonomy): domain Eukaryota; kingdom Metazoa; phylum Arthropoda; class Arachnida; order Araneae; family Salticidae; genus Salticus; species Salticus scenicus. Next base: position 231,329,176 of record OZ005651.1, read on the forward strand.
GGGCGACCTGTATGTATATCCGTTATCAGCATAACTTAGAACCAAATAGCAGAAGGAACTTCAAATTTGTTATTTTGAAGTCCGTATTAGGTTGCCACTTCAAAATTTTATCAAGATTGGGAAATTTGAAGGTAAATTAATAACAGTTTTGATTTTTTTTAAAAATTGTATGCACTATAATTGAACGGGGGGGGGGGGTTAGGAGAACTTACGCTATTGATCTTTACGCTTATTCTTCATTCTATCCTTATGGTATTGAAATGCAGGGTAAGAGAAAACCGTGTGAGTGACACACCAGATTATTTTTTTTTTCCAGATAATGTATGCAATTGTTACTTTTTAATTTAAATAAATAAATATATTAGTTACAAGCAATTTACAAAAATAATTAACTTAAAAAGCACGAAATCATTAAATATATATTATATATATATATATATATATATCTATAAGTTCTTTGATATTTAAAACGTAAAGATAATGCATTTCCCCCACATTCAATGCGTTTTACTGACATAAGCCTTATGGTGTATGCGCAGGCGTTTTTTACCGATAACGCAAAATCTAATCAAAATTTTTAAATTTTTCATACATATGATTTTAAGATAAATAAAGACAAAAATTCCTGCCCCAAGTGTCATTGAATTCCCTTCAGTCATTCTCGCGTGATAACCGGACAAAAATAGGGTTACAGACATACAGACACAACGACACACACACACAGAGAGAAATTTTCTGAAGTCGTTTTCGTATTTCATGTAGTGTGGAGTACGAGGATATCAATAATTGATTTGATTCTGTTAAATTTATAGACCAAAGTGTGATTTTATTGATATAAACAGGTGGTATTTATATGATATCGCAATAATTTAAATCCCTAGATTTGGAATCTCTCCCTATATTATATGAAATTCATTTTATTCAACAAATAATTTGAAATTTGAATTTATAAACATAATTTTTATAGAATGTTTTAGAAATAAATTATTATTTTTGTTTCATCACTATCATTATTAAATTATAAAACAATCTTATTTCCTGTTTTTTGGATATGCATTTAAGCAAGAGCCCTTCTGATTGTACTGTCTCGAAAGCAATAAAGACAAAAAATTGTAAAATCTTTTTAAAATTCTAAATTTTACGCAATAACAGTTTAAAAAACTAAAAATCTCATGGATCATAATTAATAATAATGGATATGAAACAATGTTTAACCTACTTATTTAATCTTGGCACTTTGGCTCGATTTTATGCTTTGCATTTTTCTGGCTTCATGCGTGTTTACTTTTTCCATCTGATGAAGGATCATGTTATTATTTCAATTCAAAATACTTTTTACGAGTTTTTGAATTTTATGATCTTTTCTTACATTTTTTCATCATTTGAATTTAACACTAGTTATTCTGTGCATTTTACTGCTATTTCAATATCGCTGCATACAATCAAACTCGTGTACTTCGAAGCTGAGCTTGTTAAAACAAAGGCTATAAAAGCCTTTATTTCTCTCTTAAATTATGGATTACACCACCACAGATTAATATTATTTCTCCTTTATGTATTATTTTATGTACTTCATAAATTTTCATGTTTGTAAATATACATCGATTGCCTTAAAATTTGCAAATGAAACCTTTAAAGAAAAGTAATATGACATCAATCTGTAAAATTCCAAAAATCAAAAGTTTATTTTATTTATTTTTGGCACAGATAATATTAAATCTGTAAAATTTTTGTAAAAAGTTTATGTATCTTATTTTTGCGTTTTTATCGTTGATGTCATTTTTCTTTGATTTTTTTTTACTTACTAGTAAGTTTCTGATTCATAAATTAAACTTTATGATAATTTGTATCCTGAAAATTATGTTTACATAAAACTTTATGAAAATTTCAATCCAAAAAGCTTCCGTAATAAGAGTATGAATCTAACCGTAAAAGATTCTAAAGGATTAAGAAACACCATCTTATAGTTGATAACCTACTTTGTGTCAGATGACTTTTAAAGTTCCTTCTGTTATCAATATATACACACAATATTAAAATAAATTTACTTAAAAAATATTAAACATATGGGCTAACACAAAAATCAGTAATTTCTAAATTACAATAAGAATGTTCTTTTGAATAATGTTATATCAATCTTTACTTTGAATATTATCGGAAAAGTATTTACGATCTCAATGACAATTTACATATTTTAGCGTAACCATTAATAAAGTGGTGAAACCACGAACCACCCTTAATATTCGAAAAAAAAAAAATCTGTTTCGAAATTTAACCATAACTGAAAACTGTTTGTGCTCTCGTGGGTGAATAAAGTTTTCACTTTTTGCACATGTTTAAAGAAAAAGATATTTTTTATATTCTTATAGATTATTTTAAAGTAATTTACATGTTATATTTATTTTATATACACATAAAAAGCAATGGGTTCCAAGTTTTTTGAAGAATCTTAACTTTTGCAAATTCAGGTTTGAGATACTGGTCTGGCCATTCGATGTGGACAGAAAAACAGTATTTATATATATAAACCTATGTTTATCTAATTTTTATTTGTAATTTGAAACACAACTATTAAATGTTATTAAATTCTACATAATTGTATGGAACGATATCGAGATTATGCTATACATGTGAACAACATTGTCAAAGTAATCAGAATTAGATATGGCACAACATGTTGTATTATATTTATCTATTATTTATTCAAACGAGTTGGTTTCTATCAAAGTAATGAAATAATTTTAAATTAACAATTTATGAATTATGTTTCTTTACAACCTGTAATGATATCATCACATTAAAACAAATATTTAAACAACGATGTTTCCTGCAATCAAGTATTTTTCATTCATTAAGATTAAGCCACGTGTGTAAGCGGAAACGATAAACAAATTATCAAACAAAATCAAAGACACGAGATATCAATATCACTTATTCTATCACCCATCCATAATAATATGAAGTACAAATTATTTTTCATTCATAATGAAAGGAGAGATTTTCCATTACATATAAAACAAATGAATCAATGAATAAAACAGTTCTACCAGAAAGATTTGATTTGATTAAAAATGTTACTTATCTTCAAAAGATAAAGAGAAAATTTTATGAAAACTTAATCTGATCATCGAAATGCAATAATATAAAAAAAATTACGTTGTATAGTAAAATTTAATTTAAAACATTGTAGTTTACAGATGATCTCCCAACTTAAGTATATATCCCTAAATCTACAAACGTAAGTTTAAAAAGACGCTACGTATATCTTTAAATCTTTTTCAGAAACTTGATTGATTTATTAGTAATATTATTATTATTATTTTCTTTTTTTACAATGTTTAAATAAAAAATAAATTGTATAAGGTTTTGTGATTTAGAGTAATATTAATTTAACACTTGTAATTACTTAACATTTCACTTTAAACGCAACCTTCATTTTCAAATTTATAATTCTAGAGTTAGAGAAAAAAAATAATCAGTATAATTTCATTAATATAATGTTAATTCGTAGCTTATTTATCAAGATTGCACTCATACATGTATTAATACAATCATACAATTGCACCTAAAATTGTTAAACTACAATTTGATACTGAAATGAAAATTATTATGTTTGTAAATATAAATTTACTTAGTTCGTGATATTTACCATTATCATTTAAAACATTACAGTGCGGTACAGCTGCAATATTCTTAATTGATATTGCAAGGCTTATATAATATATGAATTTATCAATACCAAATATGCGACGATAAACGTACTGCTATTTTATTATTCAAAAATAAACAAGTAAATAAACATACATATTTTTTAATTATTACCATAGATAAATATTTAATAAAAACAACAAATCAAAATTTTTGTAACTAGACAATGTAGCTATAGTACAGAAATATTACAAGAAATATACGAATAGAACAGCGTATCGGAGCCCTAGATATGAATCAATAACCATTTAAAATCCATCATCCTGTTCCACACATTCATGTCACTTTATTAATGCACTTTACGTAAAACAATACTAATGACTCGCGATGAGAACGTCATCTATGTCATTTTAGGTATACGTATCCATAAACGCTTAGTTATATCTTAGTTTTATGCTCTTTAACTTATATATACCAAAACCTTATAAATAAACGTACTGCTATTTTATTATTCAAAAATAAACAAGTAAATAAACATACATATTTTTTAATTATTAACATAGATAAATATTTAATAAAAACAACAAATCAAAATTTTTGTAACTAGACAATGTAGCTATAGTGCAGAAATATTACAAGAAATATACGAATAGAACAGCGTATCGGAGCCCTAGAGATGAATTAATAACCATTTAAAATCCATCATCCTGTTTCACACTTTCATGTCACTTTATTAAGGCACTTTACATAAAACAATACTAATCACTCGCGATGAGAACGTCATCTACGTCATTTTAGGTATACGTATTTTTAAACGCTTAGTTATATTTTCGTTTTATGCTCTTTAACTTATATATACCAAAACCTTATAAATAAACGTACTGCTATTTTATTATTCAAAAATAAATAAGTAAACAAACATACAGATTTTTTAATTATTACCATAAATAAATATTTAATAAAAATAACAAATCAAATTTTTGTATCTAGACAATGTACCTATAGTACAGAAATATTACAAGAAATATACGAATAGAGCAGCGTATCGAAGCCCTAGAGATGAATCGATAACCATTTAAAATCCATCATCCTCTTCCACACTTTCATGTCACTTTATTAATGCACTTTACATAAAACAATACTAATCACTCGAGATGAGAACGTCATCTACGTCATTTTAGGTATGCGTATCCATAAACTCTTAGTTATATCTTAGTTTTATGCTCTTTAACTTATATATACCAAAATTATTTGTAATAATTTCATTGAAATTAACATTCTGCAACTGTCCAATTAAATTTTCATGTTAATAGTACAATGTCAAATACTTCTCCATTTGTAAGTAGTATAAATTATTTATAAAATAATGTTAGGTTTGGAAATTTCAAATTTCATGTGGCAGTTTTAGTTGCCTCACACCAATTGATTACTGGAAAGTATTTATATTTGATTTATTTATATGTGATTTTGTACTATTATTACATTATCCTTAAATTTAAACACATTTTTCAAAATTTCAGGGTTTTTTCATTTTTAGCAGTATTAGAAATATTTTCGACTATCAAATTTTACTGTATTTGCTATTAAAAATATATTTCAGAATAATTACAGATTACTACGGTTCATAAGCAATGATAACATTTATAAGACTGAAACTGTATTTAACAGCAAAATTCCATTTTTAAATTGCTGGTAAATTAATTAATATGAATTATATATTAAATATTCCTTTCTTTTAATGTATTAGTTAACAGAAACTATTTGCAGCAGGTGATTCTGCTCAGTTAAACATCATATATTTATTCTCATAAATTCCTTCCATAGGTGACACTAGACCTCTCTAAGAAAAAAAAATAATCATTTTAATAAAAATTTTGATCTATTTTGCCATGTTAAGAAAATTTCAACATCTCATTAACTTACGTAGTTTTGAAAAAATATGTTAAAAGACAACAGAGTTCTGAGCAGTATCTTAAATAATAATTTATAGGTCGTCCGATTTGTTTACGCTAATTCGTTCTTAAAAAAATATTTACAAAACCAAGATAACTAATAAATTTCCGAGCTAACGTGCGGACCAGCGCTGCCAATTTTTAAATTTATTTTGCAACATTATTACCACCTGCATTTTTTTTTTTTCACCCCACGTTATTCGTACGGTGGTTTTTCCCTACTATGTAATTACGGTTAAAAAAAAAATTAAATAAGTAAAGAATATTACAAGTCTAAAATCTTGTACGAAAAAAAAAAAAAAAAAAAAAAAAAGGTGGGTACTAACAATGTTACGGAATAAATTAAAAAGTTGGCAGCTCTGTTGCAGACGAACAAATCATCGAATAGGTTTTGTGATTTTCGTATTCCTCATGGAGCCAAAATAGCCTTGATTGTACAGCGCCAAGTTCGTAATTGGAATACTACGGGTTCGATACTCGAGTCAGCCAAAGATCGTAGCGTATACTAACGGTGGTTGGTGCACGTAAAATCCGTCGTAACTGCAGTGCCTTCCATGTACCAGAATTAATACATCTAGTGGTCACAAAACGGGGGAGCACTCACCTGCCCAGAGGATTAAAATTGTAATGTTAAAATTGTAATGTCCGTGCCACCCATAGGTGTGAATTTCTGACCACTAAAATCTGCCCATTGTGTACTATAGTGCGATATTAAACTCACTCAACTCATATTCTTCATACTTCTAACGTGTAAAAATGTCAAAAAGTGGATGTCGAAAATTTTAACGAATTCTTAAATTCCCCATACTTAACGTATGATAAGAAACTAAAAATGAAATCTCGTTATGAAAGGAAATGGACTAATTCAGCCATACAAGAAAAGAAGTAACGTGAAAATTCTATTTTGCTGCACAAATAAATAAATAAATAAATAAATAAAAGAAAAATAAAAAGAAAGAACAGAAACAAGATAGAGTCTTAAATTCAAAGAGAAATGTGTCTGAAACACCAATTAAAATGCCGAAATGTCCGAAACCCGTAAGTATTCGAAATTTCAGACAGCAATTTAAGATAGTTCCTTTTTATAAATGGACTGAGATCAGTATCTGAATAAGATTGATATGTCTGAATTTAAGACATTTTACAATTTAGACACAATAAAGTTCAGACACTTGAATTATTTAGCAAACTATTCACATAAAAACCACATTAGCAGCATGCATATCTTTTTCAAACTTCTTTTCATAATTAGTAATTATAATATTATTTTAACCGAATAAATAGCAACTTGCTACTAAAAAGTGTGAGTGGATCATCTCCAATTAATATGTGGATTATACATGAAATGAAATGAATTCCAGGAATTAAAAACAAAATGGTAAAAAATGTTCATTAGATTGCGTTTTTATGTGAAAAAGTGTCAAAATAAGTAAAAGTGAAACACGCTGTTTATGCATTTTGTGTTGGCAATCTTAGGAATCTTATTTCAATTTGTTGTATTAGTATGCATAGTATCTTCTGGTAAATTTTTTTGAAGTAAACAAAATAATTTCTAGAACCCATCCCCTGTATAGTCAAACACCAAATTCTGTTGAAATTCTCTCATTCGTTTCAGGTACAACATACTGTTTCTACACTGTAAAAAATGGGTTCTTAAAAATAAGTATATATTGTCTCAAAATAGCCCCGAAACAATATATACTTAAATTTGAAAACCCATGTACTCATTTTTGAGTACACTGACATGTCAAACATGAGGATATTGTGATTATTTTTGATCAACCCCATTTTTGAGCACGTCAATATACTCAAAAATGAGTATATGGGTTTTGAAATTTAAGTATATATTGTTTCGGGGCTATTTTGCAACAATATATACTTATTTTTAAGAACCTATTTTTTACTGTGTACACTGTAAAAAAAAAGTTTATTTGCCCCACAAAATTGGTACGCATTTTCTAGTTATAAAAGATGATGCAAATGTTTACCAAATTTAGATGTGAATAGTATGTAAAAACATTGAGAAGTACCGTGATTTTCAGTATATAATCCGCATAAGTCAGATAAGTCAGTTATACACCGGAAATTTAAATTGACAAATAAAGTTATATTTGTGGGAGCTGTTCTCTCCCGAAAGTCTTAAAAAATGAAGATTTTCCTGTTAAAGAAAATCATTGGTGTCGAAATAACATAACGTACCTGTGGATTATCCATCGAATGTTACAGTAGTAAACAATGGGCATCATCTTCTACAGTCAGCAATTTGACATCGATTTTTGGTGCACAGAAACCCGGATAATTTTACAGTATAAAGGAATTTTAATTATAGCTACGTTTTACTATCTTGAAGAGTATGAAATAAATAAATGCTTCGTCTCAAAATGCAGCGTAATTGTAGGTAACACTAAAGCATAATTGTTGCATATTCGTCTGTTCATATTACCACTTTCTAGTATCTTAAGTATGCCCTTCCAAAGAGGAAAACAGAAAAATTCCGTGAGTGTTTCAGTTTTTGATATGTCTGTTTATAAATAAATATCTTGATGTGATAACACTGAAAAAAAAAATGTAAACTATTCATGTTAGTTCAAGATTTTAATATTTCCATGCAGTGTTCCCAGATTGAGCGACTTTTTTTATTAAACAGTCACCAATAATTTTGAGAAGTGATTTTTAATGTACATAATCGACGATAAATCGTCTATTATGTATATCAAACGTCACTTCTCAAAATTATTGGTGACTATTAAATAAAAAAGTCGCACAATATTGCAACACTGTTTCCATGAAATATTTATAAATCAACCTTTTAAAATGTTAAAAGCTTTTAAGGATTAATAACTAACAAATAATGCAATAAATTAAAGTATTTCAGTAGCACCTAAATCGATTAATCCTTCCTAAACTTTTAATCTTTTCTTTTAGTAATGTCCGTTTGGCAACCTGTTTCTATCTGCTATCTCCGTAAGTAACGCTTAACATGTGGATTGCTTAAATTACTTATTCCTTGTTTAAATTTTGGTTTGTGTTATTGATTAATTTAATTTCTTTTTTTATTTGAATTTAATTTCCTTTTTTATTTTGTTTTGTTGCAAGATAGAGACTTGAGCTGTATTTTTGCTGGAATTAGCTATACAGTTTTCCGAAATCTTGCATATTCTGATAGAAATGCAAGTTTCCTGATATATGAACATTTCTATTTTTCAACATTTAAAATTCAAATTTTCAATTCATGAATTCCATTTTTTTCCTTTTAACGGAACTCTTTGGTGATTTTACCCTTTCTCTTTTCTCTAAAATGTTGACTGTTACTAATAATTCATAGTTTTTGCAAATTCTCTCATAGTTCGGCTTATGTGTTACGTTAGTGTCATTTCTCTTCTGCGTAAGTACTTTAACACGTTTTTACTAATCATTGGTACTCAAATTAAATAAATACCGTGACTATTTTTAATCGAAATATATCTCAATTAAAATTTAATTTTAAGTTGGTATCTTCATCTATCTTTTGTCTTCTGAGTGTTACAATGGTACGAAATAATTAAAATTATATATATATATATATATATATATATATACACTAAAAGTATTTTACATATGACTTAATTATATTGAATTTCATTTAAAATAAAGTTTCATTTTTAATATTTTATTAAAAGATTAAATACATGATTTCACTAGTAAATCTTTTTATAAAAGTAAATGTGAAATGCGTTATGTATGAAGTAATGAATTAGTTATGAGTGCGACAATTACGAAAGATTATCATTTGATATTAGAATTTATTCAGCAATTCAAATGTAATCATTTCAATGACAACCATTTATCATTTAAATAGATAAATACTTTTAACGCTTGAATATATTAACATGAGTTCAATATCTACTTATCCTTTAAATAATTCATTGGCATTAAATTAATAACTTAGTAAGAGGGCTGTTCAGTTATACCCGAAAGATTGAATATTAAGGTACTGTGTGTTTAGTGTTGTCATGTTTTCATACTTTGTTATCACGAACGCAACCTTCTTTTAATAGTTTTTATTATTCACATCTTAAGCTTTTTCTTGTAGCTATATCTCAATAATTATGAGTTTCAGTTAAACACACAAATACACTTTCTTTTTAATGTTTTATTTTTATGTTCATTAACGTACTATGCACTTGCAAATGATAAATATGTATCTCATCCGTAAAATGAATTTTTGAGATAGTAAATACATGCTTCGTGAGTTAAAACTATTTTAATTTAATAGTTTTGCAATTACAATGTGAAGCACAACTTAACTCTATAAATGTGTTTTATTTTCAACGAAATTAATCTTCTGTCTTTCATTTTGATGCAGTGCACTTTTTAATAGTCATCATTTTTATGCCATTATTTCAAAGTTTTTCAAAATATTTCAATAATATATTTTAAATTTAATATGTTATTTATCCTTTTTATTATTTAAAAGAGAAAACTTAAAAAATGTTTAGTGTATAGTAACTTATTTGCATTTTCTCATTATTAACACTTTCATGACCGCATGTTTTTGTCTTTTTGACGGTAAGGCCCGCCTGTTGGCGTTATTCTCCTAAGTTACAATATTTCAAAACAACATTTCCTGTATTCACACTTAGATTACAAATGGTTAAACTTTGTAATTATATTCTTTCTAATCAAAGTATTCGTATCCATATTATATTTTATTGAAAAAATACGTATATAGAGTATATTCTTAAGAAATAAATAACATACAAATTGCGAAAGAAACGCCCACTGGCGGAGTTGCAGATTTTCAAGTAACGTCAATCTACGTCAGTGGTCGCAAATGTGTAAAAGGAAAAAAATCACACCAAAGGTATATTTTTAGACTTAGTTTATATCCACAATAAAATATCTGAAGAATATTTAAAGAAAATGTGGAATTTTCTGTAAAAGTCCATTTTCACAGATTTAGAGACTTTAAATATATAAATATTTGTATAAAAATTTGGAGGTACATTGCAAATATATCGACTATTAAACCAATAAAGTTTACTTTACTTAATTTACAGAGTAAAATTAATTTTTAATTTAGTTGATGAAAATTCAATTTCAGGTAATACTTTCCTTGTAACAAATTGAAAAAGAAAATTTCTTCTGGGAAGCTGCAATTTTTTTTCAGTTACTTTTATTCAGATGTTCAGTGAGAGGGGAAATTGGGATGCTGCTTTACAGTAATTTTTTTACACATTAAATCTTAAATGAACAGAAATTACGGTTTAAATTTGCTTTAGAAACACTGAGAACATCAATGCTCTAACTGGGATTCGAAATCGGCACCTAGGAAATTATTGCCCTAGCGCTGGCCACACAACAAACAGACCTGATATATTCTGTGATTATACTTTTTACTTTATTAAAGTAGTATAAAAATCGAAGTGTTTTCATTATTCTAAAGTAGAAAAATTAAAACATTAAAAAAAAAAAAACTATTCCCTAGCTATAAAATATTGTGATTTATAAAAAGAGTATATTGAATTCATGTAAAAAGCTCACAGTTTTTTTTATAATTTAATTATCCCTCTTTAAGAATATATAAGTGTAATAAAAGTTGGAAATCTGTAAACTCAATTAAACTTAAATGCTCAATGTGTGAAAAACTTCCTCTCTTTTCGATGCTTTTTCCAACGAATGCACTGTAAAAAATTCTATTAATTTACCAAATCAGAGCCTGATTAAGGGGGAAGCACACATTATCTCCGCTCTCACCGGAATATTTTTACAATTATTTTTTACTTCATGTCATAGAAATTCCACGCTTTGACGAGGAAATATTTTTTTATAAAAAATGAACGGTGTAAAACAATCCAATTTACTCACCGTTATTAGACACCAGAATTCTTTTTAAATAATTTTTAATGAGAATTTTCTGTTTATTATAGGAGGAAATTATTTGTTAAAAAATAACGGTGTATGTATAAATAATGTGTGCTTCCCCCTTAATCAGGCTCTGTACCAAATGTTTATCCAGAGTCTCAGTAAAATTTCGGTAATCCTTAGTTAAAAGTACACAATCGGCATTCACAATCTTTATTCTGTATTTTTATCTATTTTTGTCCTTTAATTTCTCGATAAAAATTTAAAACGAACGTTTCTACTTTAGAAAAAGAATTCTGAGTCACAAATATAATGTTGCAAATAATTAATTAAATCCATATTAGCCATTGAAAAGCATATATAAAATATATTTTTTAACATCTTTGTTTATCTTATTCGGCACTTTTATAAAATATTTAAGATAAATGATTACCAGTCGTTTTCTCTTAAAATTTTTAACAGCGTAATTTATGGCGTAATTTTAATAGTTTCAATTTATTATACGAGTTTACATCTGTAATGTTTTAAGAGTTCATTCTTGTTTTTGTTTTTTTTTTCGATTTATATTTTTACATATAGGAAAATTATTACAAACAGACACTATTGAAAAGTAATAGAACGCAAAATTTAACATACTTTTAGTATTACCTAACTATGGTAAAGCTTGAATCTTGGAAAATGAGATCTAAAAATTGATAAAAACTGACAGATCTGTAAAAGACGGTCATGTTTAGAAAACTATCAGAGGTGCCAAGTTATTACGGATTGTACGTAATCTTAATACCGGAAATATTTTATGGATATTTATTGAAATTTTATTTTTTCCGACTGAGTGAAAATAATGCCTGGACCGGGAGTCGAACCCCAGAACTTTGACTTACAAGGTCAAGGCTCTACCAATTGAGCTATCCAGGCCGACAAACCGGTGAGCATTATTCACTCAGACAACCTTTAGGTAGAAACAAAAATTGTATTTTATGGATAAAAATTGTATTATAATTGTATTATATTGTATATTAAAAATTGTATTTTATGGATATCATTTTAATAATTATCTGGAATTTAATAGGACAAGTTTTAATTTTTCTCTATTGTGCTATGAAATTAATCTTTCGTTAGTAGTAACTTGGCACCTCTGAGCTATGTTAACCCTTTGCGCTCGGCATATTTTTCGCAGGACACGCGTTTTGTCGTTCCTTTAAAACGTCACACGTATAGTTTCCAACTTAACACTTTCGCGACTGCATGTTTTTGTCTTTTTGACAGTACGTCCCGCCTGTGGGCGTTATTCTCTCAAGTGACAATTTTTCAGAGCAAAATTTTCTACATTCACATTTGTATTACAAATAAATATACCATATAATCATACTTTCTTTAATCAAAGTATTTGTATCTATGATATATTGATTGTGCAAATATGAATATTGTGTATATTTTTAAGAAACAAATAACATACAAATTGCAAAAGAAACGCCCACTGGTGGATTTACAGATTTTCAAATGACGTGAATCTAAGTCAGCGGTGGCGAAAGGGTTAACATATCTGTTTTATATGTAGTACCAACTTTTAATATTTGCTCCTGAAATTATTTTTTTTAATCACTATATAAACAAATATATTTCCAATGACTTTAACAAATAACAAGAAATTCATATGATAAATACAAAATCTACATACAATAATTAAAAATAGAAATACAGGGTGAGTTTGACATTATCTGCCAAACGAAAGGAGGTGATAGAACAGCCCATGGGGAGCATAAAACACCATAGATACCCTGTCATATCTCTAAACGTTTCCGAGTTATGGTAGATAGAAGAAAAATCTGTTCTTTTCCATCCCGTCAGAAAACCCCCCCAAATTTGAGAGCTTTCTGAAGGACTTACACGCAAAATAAGCACATATTTAGAAAGAGCAGAAAAAATGCTATCGGGTGACACCATTTACATCGGGACACCTTAATTTGACAGCGAGCTACAAGCGCTAAAACATTGGCGAAGTTTAAAATCGAGTTGTCACGAAATTCTTTAACCAGCAATTCTGCAAACACCGTTCAAGCTACAATCGGTCAAATTTACCAAAAACTTCTCCATTCCACAAGCTTTAGAATGAGTGCACAATAAACCATATCGGTGTTCTAGTTCAGGAGAAATTTAGCCTTTTGTTTGAAATACATCACTGAAAACGGCGTTCATCGAAATTCGGCAAACAAAACGATGGTGAGTAAATGGAACGTATGCAAATTCGTGACTATCTGCATATGGACTCTTAGTGATATGCAGATGTATTCCAACCATCCTGTGCCCGCATCTCACTCGCGGGCTCAAAAGGCGAATCAATCTGTAACAGCTCATTAGCTCGTCAGCTTCTTTTACCTTTTATGCTGCTTATTGCTTCAGCATTTTCTGGACTTTGCCTGAGCTCGGCCGATTCTTTTCACGCTGCTTACACGTCTACTTGCTCTCTCTTAGTTCATACTTAGTATGTTTTCCTACATTGGTACGAATTAACCAAGTTGGTTCTCATTCCGTAGCACTTTTTTCTTCTACATTTGTAAATTAATATTGAAATTTTATCCCCTTTTGTTTACCCTTCTGAATTTTATTTTCAATTGAAGTCATCACAGGGATCAAATTGTTGTACTTTCCAACCTGTTAACAGATATGCCTAGTTTTACAAATGAAGAGTACGCGGATATGCATTTTGTGTATGGATTTTGCGATGGTAGCTCTCGGAGAGCCGAAGAAGAGTACCTTCTACGTTATCCACATCGTCGTTGGCCCAACCGTGCTGTATTTGACGCAATTCATCGAAGGCTTAGAGAGAGTGGGTCGTTCGGTAGGGTGTACGAAAGGGGCCATGGTCGCCGCTCCGCTACCGCTGAGGAGTCCGTACTCGACCGAGCGGAGGAAAATCCAAATATGAGTTAATGCATACTTGCGAGAGAAGGTGGAATCTCCCAAAGTAAAGTGATGAATGTTTTGCGCAAAAACCTGTATCATCCATACCACTTCACACCGGTAAAATAATTACGACTCTCAGATTTCCAAAAGCTTGTAACATTCTGCCGCTGGCTTTTAGAACGAGATATTGATGAACACCATTTCCTTAGAATGATACTGTGGACAGATGAGTCACTTTTCATTCGGGATGACATGTTAAATTTACATAACTGGCATCAGTACGCTCAACAAAATCCATTTGTAACACGAAACCCATTGTTCCAGACGCGATTCAGCTTAAATGTTTGGCTTGGAGGTTGGTGATCGCTTGATAGATCCACATGTACTCCAAGGCCATCTGACAAGCAATACATATTTGGAGTTTCTGGAACATCATCTTCCAGGATTACTTGATGTCATTCATGTACCCCAACGAGCGGAAATCATTTTCCAACACGATGGGGCCCCTGCACATTCTTCCAATGCCGTTCAGCTATTCTTGACTCAGCAGTATCCGCGATGGATTGGTCGTAATGCACCAATTCCTTGGCCACCTAGATCGCCAGATCTCACTCCATTGGATTTCTATGTTTAGGGTTTCCTGAAGCAAGAAGTTTACCGCACATTAGTTGCCAGTTTGCGAGATTTAAGCAGCCGGCTCGATGATGCAATAATAAAACTGAAGGATGAGCTTTCGCTAAGAGCTACTGTGGTTTCCGTTCGTGAACGGGCAAGGGCATGTATCAGGTGTGGGGGTGACCAATTTCAGCGGCGGCACTAAATTTCACACATGCTTTCGAATGCACATGTGCATTAATCATAAACGTGAGATACGCCGTTTTTTTTTTCATATTCCTTTGTGAAAGACGTGAGATGCGTCTTTTTTTTTTTTTTTTTTTTTTTTGCATTTTCCTTTGCGAAAGACGTGAAAAACGTCATACTTCTTTTGTTTCCATTCCATTGTGTTTGTAAACTTAATACAACTGCTACTTTTCTTGTTTGCCTGTAAAACTTTCTTTTTTGCATCTGACAAAACAGCGGGCTGAAGGCGGACATGAAATCAGGAACGACCATGGCACCCCGTGAGTCTCCTTCACGACGAACGTCGAGTTCAGTGATGAATGTATTTCAAACAAAAGGCTAAATTTCTTCTGAACTATAACATTGATATGGTTTACTATTGGTTCATTCAAAAGCATGTGGAATAGAGAAGTTTTTGGTAAATTTGACCGATTGTAGCTTGAACGGTGTTTGCAGAATTGCCGGTTAAAGAATTTGGTGATAACTCGATTTTAAACTTCGCCAATGTTTTAGCGCTTATAGCTCACCGTCAAATTCAGGTATCCTGATGTAAATGGTGTCACCCGATAGGATTATTTCTGCTCTTTCCAAATAATGCTTATTTTACGTGTAAGTCTTTCAGAAAGCTCACAAATTTGGGTGTTTTCAGAGGGGATGAAAAAAAAACAGATTTTCTTCTATCTGCCATAATTCGGAAACGGTTAGAGATAGGACAGGGTTTCTATGGTGTTTTATGCTCCCCATGGGCTGTTCTATCACCTCCTTTCGTTTGTCAGATTATGTCAAACTCACCCTGTACATCGGAGTGCTTGTGTTTGTATGCGTACACGTATTCCTTTGCTTCATATGTAAACGAATAAAAACATATTAGTATCTTAATACAATAACTCTTGCAACATGTTGAAAAGTAATTTTACTATCGATTATTAAAGATATACCAAGAAATAAAAAAATATATTAAAAAAATCGTTAAAATCTTCTACGTTTCCTAAAAACAAAAACAGAAAATATTTTTGTAGAACATAAATTCCAAGGAAATGCAATATTTTATAATTAATCACTTCATGAAGAAAGAATTCCCGTTGCAAATATTGTTACAATTTTCTCCGGAACTTTTAATTTAAATATAAAGAAAAGGAAAAACTATAAAAACAATATTTTTTAAACTATTATATGAAAATTTCTAGATTTTTATTCAAAAATAATGAGCAAAGTATTATTCTGGTTTCAAGAAATCAGTAATGTTTTAAAAGAGAAAGATATTTTTTCAAAATAGAATAAAATTCAAAAACTAATTAAATATTTTTTAAATAGATTTTCAGATAGATCTCAGATTTAAGTTTTTATAAAAAATATGCATATTAAAAGTTTGAAAAGTTATAAAAATTCTGAAATATCTAAGATGAAGTTTAATTTATGTTTCGATGAACACAATAAATATTTGAATTTTCTCAACCCTATTAAATGTGAAAAAAATTCAAAGCATTAATTATAGAAAAGAAGTAATATGAAATTTGTTGAAATAGAGATGGTGGCTGTAAATGCAAATAAATTACATAAGTCGAAAAAAATATAAAGTATTTAATCATTTTTGTGCACCTAGTAAGTACCACAGCAGAGTGCCAACTTTTATAATTTATTCTGGGGCATTTTTAATCCCGCCCTCTTTACACACCAGATTTTTTGTAGAGTATTTCTCTTCAATATGTAACAACGATTAAATAAGAAGAAAATAATTCTTGAAGATTACTGGTGTGAAAAAAAGGCGGGGTTAAGGATGCTTCGGAATAAATTATAAAAGTTGGCAGCTCTGGTCTGAGTATAGTAATTCTTAAATTAAGGTCGCAGTAGGAATTTCCCGGACACCTTGTACACTGCTAAAAATGAACTACTTAAAAATGAGAAAATGAGCTTCCTCATATTTTTGAGAAGATTTTCCTCAAAAACGAGGAGATGCATAATTAAATGCAGGAGTCGTTTTCAAAAATCGGAATATTAGTAAAAATAAGTATAATTACTAATATTTAAATTTAAAGGCTTTACGATAAATGCGTTCAATTTGTTTTATAAATCCCTTGAATAATGTAAATTATGCTCTCAAACAAGATGAACTCTTTATCGTATCCGAATTCTTCGTATATTCTTACGCCGAATTATATCCGTGACGTCATGCGCAGTGCGACAACGAGAAGAACGAATGTGTCAGCTTATCGCTTCTTCATATTTTTTTACAGTGAAAAATGAATAACTTTCTCAAGAACATATTACAAGAGTGAATATGAAATGAATAATTAAATGAGGGAAAAAAAACAATCTTAAATATGAGACGGTCTTACTTGCAGCTATTGTAAGAAAGGAAAGTTCTCAAAAAAAAAAAAAAAAAGATTTTGCTTAATTTTGAGAAGTGTGTTATAACAGTGTACAAAAAGTATATTGTTATAATAAAAATATAAATTTTTCATATATACATATATATATATATGTGTGTGTATATAGGTATATATATGATAATTAGTTTCTATTTGCTCGAAGGCTCCAGTTGTAAGGTTTTGCATATACAGAGTTTGATTATACATAAGACCAGGGAACAATGACACCACTATTTTTAACAATTAATTTTAACTTATAAAAAACAAAGCCTCTTTTTAAATGAAGGATATTTTTATTTTTTATAAAATAACGGTGTCTAGTTTGCGATCTCTCTAACACCAAACACATTACGTGGTATCCCTAATTTCATGATATATCATCAGTACTATAATTTACAAAGGAAGTATGAATCAGTAAATTCCTATTGTAACAAAACAAGCGTAAATTAAAGAGCATGGCCGAAAACATAGGGTAGAGTACACAATTTCCTCAACAATCCCCCAATGGCTAAAGATATGGCACTAGAAGTTTTAGCTATTGCTATAAAAACATAAACTGTTCAAGGAAGCTTGGTGCAATGGTAGCGTGTTTCACTCGTGTGTCAGAGGTACTGAGAAAGAGTCCCCGCAAGGACGTTTTTTGTTTTTATTTCAATTACATTTTAAAATTTCATGTTAAATTAAATTATTAATTTAGGAGAAAACATTTTTCATATTAAGGCCTTTTTTTTTTTTTTTTTTTTTTTTTTTTTTAAGTATATCAATCAATAAAGCATTAACCAGGAATATATATATATATAATTTGAATAATTTAAAACCTTTGAAACACTCAGCGAACAAAAGATAGATAAAATTACCAACATATAATTAAATTTTAAATGAGATTTATTTCGAATAAAATTATTGTCACGGTGATAATTTAATTTGAGTACCAATGATTAGTAAAAACAAGTTAAAGTACTTACGCAGAAGAGAAATGACACAACCATAACACTTATAAAAAACAAAGCCTCTTTTTAAATGAAGGATATTTTTATTTTTTATAAAATAACGGTGTCTAGTTTGCGATCTCTCTAACACCAAACACATTACGTGGTATCCCTAATTTCATGATATATCATCAGTACTATAATTTACAAAGGAAGTATGAATCAGTAAATTCCTATTGTAACAAAACAAGCGTAAATTAAAGAGCATGGCCGAAAACATAGGGTAGAGTACACAATTTCCTCAACAATCCCCCAATGGCTAAAGATATGGCACTAGAAGTGTTAGCTATTGCTATAAAAACATAAACTGTTCATAAGCCTAACGATGAGATAATAGTTTATAAAAAGCATTAAAGTAATAGAAACAATCAACATTTTATAGAAAAGAGAAAAGGATAAAATTACCAAAGAGATCCGATAAAAGAATAATAATAATGATAATAATAATAATAAAAAAGAATTC
Organism: Salticus scenicus; assembly: GCA_963930645.1. Classification (NCBI taxonomy): domain Eukaryota; kingdom Metazoa; phylum Arthropoda; class Arachnida; order Araneae; family Salticidae; genus Salticus; species Salticus scenicus. The sequence goes on from OZ005651.1 coordinate 231,348,185, forward strand.
ATGAATTGAAAATTGGAATTTTGAATGCTGAAAAATAGAAATGTTCACGCATCAGGAAACTTGCATTTCTATCAGCACAGTACAAGATTTCGTAAAACTGTATAGCTAATTCAAGCCAATATACAGCCAATATTGCTCTCTATCTTGCAACAAAACAAAATAAAAAAGTAAATTAGATTAAACAATAACACAAACCAAAATTAATACAAGGAATAAGTATTTTTAAGAAATCACACGTTGAACGATACAAACGGAGATTGTAGAAATAAACAGTTTGCCAAACGAATATTAGTAAAAAGAAAAGATTAAAGGTAAAGAAACGATTAATCGATTTAGGTGCTACTGAAATGCAATAATTGAATGCATTAAGTGATAGTTATTAATTTTTAAAAGCTAATAACTATATTAAAAGGTGATTTTAAAAGGGTTATTAAATTTTAATCATTTTTATATTTTAGTTTATATTTAACTTTCAACGTAACGTGAGCAAGAGCCATATTACATGAAAAAAGAGATTTACTATTAAGTAAATACAGAAAACGTACAATTTAACTAATGTTTACTGAGTTTAGTTTAATGTTTAGTCTTAAAACAATCTCATCCAAAGGCCAACATGTCATGATTTAGACATTATGATTATTGGTAATATATATATATATATATATATATATATATATATATATATATAAGAAAATCATGTTTAAAGTTACAAATTTATAATGACTATGATTAAAGGTAGAAAATTGATAAAAGTATAAGCATTTTTTACAATAAGAACAAGAAATAACAAATTAATAAATTAATAAATAAAAAAAAATGGATCACAAATGATAGCATTATGATTGTGCTCACCGGCAAATATTGTTCATCACGAACATTTTGTTAAATATTTGGCTTTTCGTTGAGGTTACTAGATACGTAAAATTCACGTTTGTCCAGATTTAGGATTTTTTGAAATGTAAAGTAATTATAAATTAGTGAAATCGTTTTGAGAAAATTTGCACCTGCTCTCAATTTTATTGCCAGTACCACCTACACCACCGAATTTGATAGTTGGTTTATAAAATATTTGGAATAAACTTAAATGCGACGTCGAATGGTTGAGCAACAACTGTTATTCATTCAGAATTTTTCATGCAAAATATTGCGTGAATAATAACAGAATAAAGAACAGACGATCAATACTTGTTATTAGTAACGTCGATAAAAAATAGCAATTAAAAATTTACATAACTAGGGGGCTCTGCCCCCTGCTCGCTCCGCTCCCCAACCCCCGAAGAAGGCTTCGCCTCCTCCCCGACTCACTTTACTTATTAACACATGCAGAACTCTACCTGCCTATTCACTGCTTTCTTTCACTGAAAAGGAATATTAATAGTGTATATTACAAAACAGAAAATTAGTATGGGAATCCTCATATTCAATGTCAAATTGAAATATATAATATTTATATATTTTTTTTTTTAAAGAAAGAAAATCATAATATCTAGGCCATTTTGCATTACAGCTTTAGTATATGACCCTTTTTATTTCTTTTTTACAACCTTAAACCCGGACCACTGTGCCCCAGTCGGTAGTGCGCCAAGCTCGTAATTGGAATATTGTGGGTTCGGTTCTCGAGCCGACCAAAGACCGTCGCGTACACTAATGGTGGCTGGTGCACGTAAAATATGTCGTGGTCGCAATATCCTCCATGTTCCCATCAAAATTATACCTCTGGGGACAACCGAAGCTGGGGAGCTAACCCCTTCGTGTAGTTCCAAAACTCTGGTGGCATGTCCCCGGAACGTCCGTAGGGGGTGCATCCCAGACCGTCGCCAATTATCCATAGCGCAGTAATAGTGCGACGTCAATCATAACCAACCTAATTATCTACCTACCTACAACCATGGATCATATTTTAATTTTCTCGTGTAAGAAGATTAATTTTCTAAAAATAGAGAAAAAAAGTTGATATTTATTTTCTTTTACATCCATAGTTTCGGGCCGCGGTACCCTAGTCGGTAAAGCGCTGAGCACGTAATTGGAAGATTGCCGATTTGATATTTGAGCTGGCCAAAGACCGTCGTGAAGACTAATGGTGGCTGGTGCACATAAAACATGTCGTGGTCTCAAAGTCCTCCATGTCCCCATCCCCACTATACCTTGGGGATCACCAAAGCGGAGGGGGATCCCCTCCGTGAAGGTTCAAAATTGTAATGACAAGTCTCCGGAACATCTCTAGGGGTGCGTCCCAGACCTTCGCCAATTACCCATAGCGCAGTATTGGTGCGACGTTAAATCCAACCAACCTACCTACCTATGTAAAACCATGGATCATATTTTAATTTTCTCGTGTGAAATGACTTCATGACAGAAGAACAACGTCACTGGGAGAAACTTTTTTCAAAATGGCAAATAGAGTACCATCGTAAACTTGTCGTTTTTATTTAATAACTTCTTTAGTTAAAATGATAGAAATTTCTAAACAGCTGAAATGTCTTCCTTGGAGTACTCGGAACAGATTGATACCTCTCATGACGCGAAGTACCCTGCCCTCCGTTAGAAGATGCTGTCGCAGACAAAAAAACTTGACGCCAGTGACAGTAACTTTTTTTTAATATATACAGAAACGCTAGCACAAATTATTAACGAAATTATATCTAACTGTAATACAAAAGTATTTTCTCATAATTTATTGATTTTTTAAATTAAAATAAATAAAAATAAATTTCTTAAAAATTTCAAAAATAAATAAATAAATAAATAAAAATAAATTTCTTAAAAATTTCAAAAATAAATAAATAAATAAATAAAAATGTCCGAGCTATTTATATTTATATTTTTATTTTTTTTAAATATAAAAAATATTTTATCTAAAATTAATAATTTAATTCAAATTTAAAAAAAGGAAAAAAAAAAAAAAAACAGTAAAACAAACGCCCTTGACGTGCCTCCATGACAGTACCTCTCACACAGAAATCAAACATGCTACCACTGCCCCACGCTTTCCTGCTACCATTCATGCTTCGTTGTTTTTTGTACAAACACCTACAATTTCTAGGTTCAAAATTTGATTTATGAGATGCTATTGCGCAAATTTCGCACTCATATACCTAATGTTTTTGACAGTGTTTTTTAATTTAAGCTTCGTTTGGTTTCAATAGGAATTTTAATGGTCCATTACTCCTTTATTAGTGGTTTAGATTCTTCGATTAGTAATTGAATCATAACAATTATTTTAGGAATTAATTGAATTGTGAATGAATTTAATGATTATATTCCGAGAAATGTGTCGGTATATATTTCTCTTATCGACGAATTAAATGTATATGAATGAATAAAATTGTAAAAAAAAAGTGACGTTATTGATATTTAGAAACACACGGTTTTCAATATGAAAAGCGAAATACCAAGCACCATGTTGTTGATCAAACATCAAAGTTATTTCAGGTAATTTTTGGCTATTTCCGTAGTAATTCTTGCTTCTATGGCTACCAAATGCATTATTTCTGGACTGGAAGTTGTATCACAGAGTTAAAAATTTACTTCAAATACATGAATATTACACTGAAGAAACAACAAAAAAAAAAAAAAAAAAAAAAAAAAAAAAAACTTGTATAGACAGAGATATGGAACCAATAAGGGTAACGCGATACTGTCGGCAGAGCTTATATAAGATAGCAGAAGTCTGTAAAAGCTCTTAGATCGATTACTGCTGCTACAATAGCAGGTTATCAAAATTTAAGGGACTTTGAATATAGCGTTATAATTGGTGCATGAAAGAGGAGTTACAACATCTCCGCGGTAGTGATGAAATTTGAATTTTCTCGTACGACCATATCATAAGTGTACCGCAAATATCGGGAATCCAGTAAAACATTAAATCTCCATCATCGCTGTGGCCTGAAAAACATCGTGAAAGAACGGGATGAATGACGACAGACGAGAATCGATGTGCAACCCTTCCTCAAATTGTTGCAGATTTGAATGGCGACTACTGGGGCATCAGCAAGTATCAGCGAGCGACCTATTCAAGGGACCGTCATTGCTATGGGCTTTCGGAGCTGTAAGTCCAGTTGTGTACCAATGTTGAATGCTCGACACAAAGCTTTACGCCTCGACTGTGCCGCCAGCACGGTCGTTAGACTGTTGATGACTGGAAACACGTTGAATGGTCTGACGAGTTTCATTTTCAATTATATTGATCGGATTGATGTGTACGGATATTGAAATAACCACGGGAATCCATGGACAGTACAAATCAACTGGGAAGTGTTCAAGCTGGCAGACGCTCTGTCATGTTTTGGGGAATTTTGTAGTTGATGTGATATGGGATCCCTGATACGTCTAGATATGACTTTGACAAGTAATAGCAGGTACATAAGCAACTTATTCGATCACCTGCAACCATTCATATCATTTGTGCATTCTGACGGACTTGGACATTTTCAGCAGGATAATGCGACGCCCTAAACGTCGAAATTTGCTACCGTATGGCTACAGAAACACCCTTGTGAGTGTAGTGATGTCCAATGGCCACCTAAATGCGCATACATGAGAATTTTTCAGCATATTTAGGATTCCTTGAAGGGTGCAGTTCCGAAAAGATCTCCCATCCTATCGCAATCCAATGGATTTGTTGATTGTCCTGTAGCATTTATGGTGTGAATTAACTAAAGCACACATTCAGACATTTGTCGAGTCCATGCTACGTCGTGATTCTGCACTTCTGCGTGCTCGCTATAACACGATATTAGTCAGGTGTACCATATATTTGTCTCTTCAGTCCTCATTGTATATATAAATAGCATTTCTTTCTCTGGGTCTCTCTATTGTTTATCAAGCCACTTTTCGTTTTCACAATTATACCACAGTTTAAGTAAAAAAAAAAAAAAATAAGAAAAGTGTTTTCATTTGGAAATTTCAAAATAAACCGTAGCTCTGTCAGCACATACTTTCTAACTCGTCTGTTTCTCTCCCTCTCTTTTTTTCACATGCTCTTTGTAATAATTGAAATAATTTGCATTAATTTCTTACTATTGAAAAACTCGGAGAATACGATTCGAAAATAAAGGTAGAGAAAACTGAACAGAAATCCCTAAAAATTATCAGATTTATAATCAAGCACTTAGATATAAAATTTCATTGTTTCGAACACTGGTATAATGGATATGGTCTCATGGGTGAGAAAATTTTCTTCTTTATTCTGCTTATGGGCAAAATACAAGTGTTTCACTATTCTTCATTTTCAATATTTATATTAACAAACATGGAGATATTTTGAAGTCTGCTAAAACTTCTGATTAGAATCTATAAGTCTTTTTCTCGGATAAATTGCTTTGCTTACTTGCACCTTTTAAAATGTTTAAATGTTCCTCATACACACACAAAAATAAATAAATAAATAAATAAAAATTAATAAAATTAATTAATTAATTAATTAATTAATTAATTAATTAATTAATAACAAATATATGTGACAAAATTATTGAAATTTATATGAAAAGAGGAAGAATGTTATACTTTTTCATAAACTTGAAAAGAAGGACTTATCTTTTAAAAATGCGCATAGCATGTGTTCTGATTATAAATCGAATGTTTGTTTTCTTCAATGTACGTCAAACCTTTCTTAAAAATAAATAAATAAATAAATAAAAAATAAAGATAATGTCTTTATCAGAACACAATGCAGGCTTATTTATTTATTTATTTATTTATTTTCGAAAATTATATTAAGTGATTAGCAGAAAATCATATCGGGAATATATTTTTGCTAAATCCTTTGAAATCAAAGTCTAATGTAATTCTTTTGAAATGTAAACTTTTCTTATTTAATCTTTCTCTGGTTGAAGATGCTTTTTATTTCAGACAGTATAAAGCTTTCATCGCTAAACTTTTGATCGAAACATAAGCACAAAGAAAACGCTCATAAAATAGCTATTTTTTAAGAATGCAATTTTTCCACCGACAAATTGCAAATAAATTATTAATTTTGAGAAAATAAACTTTTATATGACTTTTATTCATGATAAATTCCAAAGCATTTCTTATTTAAGCAAAAAAAAAAGAGAGCATATATAATAATTTCGTCGCTTTTATAAATAAAAGATATTCCAATGTGTCGAGGTCAAAACAACTTTCGAAATGTCTAGAAAATTTTGGAGTTTTTTTTTTAAACGTAATTGTGTATACTTTTAAAGCAAGAGTAGTTTTTAAAATGCTGTATATGTTTTATACATTTACAAAACAAAATAAATAATACAATTATAAGTATTTTAAATTTTTAATTATATTTGTGTCGCCTAGTTGATAAACCCGCCAACTCTTTAAATTTTAAAAATTCATGTTTTCAGTTTTTTCAGTTCAAAGAAAACATTTTCACCATCTGGAAAAAAAAAAGCCTTGCCAAATCCGATCCATCCCTGTGTTATTTGCATTTGAACATCACGATGTACTGCAAAACCGGTCATCTCCATATCTGTGAGATCGTGATTCTGCTCCATCCGACTAAAGCTGCCACTAGTCCAACCCTAAAAATCCAATATTCACATTAAATTTAGCTAAAATAATATTCTGGCTTGTTGCAAAACCAGCCAACTCTAAAATAAGTTGCAAAGATGGACAAATCCAAAATAAAAGTTTGAATAATCCCCTCCAATCACGTGCCCCTGCCAATTTGTTTCGAGTTTTCAAATATACTGCCCTAAAGATTATAAAACTAAAGTGATTTGGTTTCTATCTGATTTTGGATAAATGAGGTAAAAAATCAGCTTTTTATAAAAATTTTATTTTTTGGAGACGGCCAATTTTTGCATCTAGACGGCACATTTACAAAATATCTCCTAATGGTTTTGAAATACGAATATCCCAACACTTGTTTTCAATGAAATACTAGTATAATTAAAGAGACATTATGTTAATAATTAAGTGTTATTTAGAATATATATAATAAATAATTTGTCAAACAAGAGCATTCTAACACTGATATTGTTAAACATTATGCAATTGTGCTTGTTAAATACAGAATGTTAGAAATCTGATATCAGCTTTAACTTTTCGTATGTTGAATTTAAATTAAAAGAAAAATGAAAATTGAGCGTAGAGGTACAAAATTTTATAAAATCCATCAAAATTTGATTGTAATCAATTTCATAATTTAAGAATTTTAAGATTTTGCATGCTGCTCATACAGAAAAATTGTCCCACCAATAGCCGAGTAATTATGCTTTAAAAGTTGGTAGACGAGAAGTGACGGGCTCGATCCCAGGTCAAGCTCAAAGACCTAGCCGTTTTTAGTTTTCTGTAGTTTTCTCCAAAACTCGAGTAAGTACGGGGTAGAACCCTTCAAAAAACCCCCCCCCCCCTCCCGAAGGACATACCACCAAGGCCTAGAACTATCACATTGTCAATTGTCCTTAATCCTAACAGCAACACCACAATATAGAAAAAATTACAGAAATATCAGTAAAATATAGTTTTTTTTTATTACTTTGATGTACGGAGCTTCAGCATTCTATCATAAAACTCCTCAAGGTTATGTTTAATCCTTTATCTACCGACAGTACTTTAAATTACCAATAGTCCAAAAGGCGTATAAAATTGAATTTATGGAAGAAATATCAAAGATATTTATAAGAATAAAACGCATATACCTCACTTAAAACTCACTATGAGACACTAGACGCTACATGCAGACGTTTTTGTCCCATAAATGATTTTATAGAGTGCTATTGTTGTTTCTATTTAGCATTTTTCACGATCTTCACGTGTGTTATAATTAATTCCTATATTAACCAAAGAATCTTCAACCAATCTTAGAAAAAATATAATTAACACAAATTGTAAATATATTTTTATACTTTTTCAAAGGTTCATGTACCATTTTCGACCTTTATATACCAGTGGTACACTGAAAATCCCACATCACAAAATCCTCATTAATTACTATTATGAGGTGATATGCCTAATTTTTATTGCAAATGTTTTTAAAAAATGCTCAACTAAAAGAATATGTTTCAAATACATTTTTTGTTTAATTCATAATGCAATGCATAAAGGGTTAAATAAATTTTCTGATAGCTTAATCACAAACTAAACTATAAATCTATTTATTTATTCCGTTTTCATCGTTTTCAGCTGTAGATTGTGTTACACTACTAAAACGTGATCTGAGAATATTCTTAGAATATCTGAGAATTTTTATGATACTATTCGGAAATTTCGTACAGAAGATTATTAGTGCATAGGCACATTATATTCTTTGATTTCTTTTTTTTTTTTTTTTTTTTTGTATGCAAGGCATATATTAAATTTTGAAAAATTTCAAATTGAACCGATTGAAATTTTTATCAATGAAACAAAAATAAAGAACTAAAGCCAACGTCAAAGTTTGCCAAATGTCCTGTAGGTAATAAACAGAAGCTATTGATGAATGCCGTTATTAAAATAAAGCATAAGTTACTAAAGAACAATACTTTTAAACTTCTAGCAATTTTTGATGAATATTTAAGGTAAATATTACATAGAAGATTGTAGGACATTGGTTGTTCAAGAAATAATGTAGAAAACAACATGTCCGTTATATCAGATGAATTTGTTCCTTGTGTGCATATTGAAATGTATGACAACATTTATGTATTTATTTATTTATTTTCAAATATACATAGCTGTCTATTGAACAATTTTAAACACTGAAAAAGAAAAAAAAAATATATATATATAGGGGAGCGTGGGGCGGGTTGTAACAGTTTTTGAAAAAATAAGTATATTTTGAAATGTGTTTACGTTTTTCTGTTTCTAATTGCTGTTTTCTATAGCATACATAGTCATCTATCATATTCAGAAAAAAAGCTTTCATTAATTTTGGTAATTTCAGCACAAAAAATATTTTTGCAAAGTTATTTGCCTGTTACAATTTGCCCCGGATTTAGGGGCAAATTGTAACGGATGCATAGGGGACCCTATCAATAAAAACGTCTATATTTGAAAATGTTATTTGTCATCAATCATTTATTAATTTAATAAAAAAGGCAATTAATCACTAAAATTAAATTATAACCTTCTTGGTATAGTAACAATGAATCACATCAAATGGATTATAGTAAAATAAAGAGAAAAAAAAAGATAAAATCAACATAGAAGTCAATCTTAGTCAGAATTGAAATTAACCCTTTGCGGCGCAAGACAATTCGGATTATTTTAATTATACTGCCACCGGGATTCATGAACTAAATTAAACTAAAAGAAATTTTAAATTTTAAGGTTTAAAAAACCGGCCTTTTCTGATATGTTACAAACATAAATTTTTGCTAAAAAATTTCCGGGATGAATTTTTGCAGATGGATCTTAAATTTTGCGTCCTCGCAGCGAGGACAACGCGCGTTAAGGTGTTAATTCAAGCATATGATATTTTGTTTCCTCTTATGCCTTTAATATGTGCTTACATTTTGCAAATTAAGCATTATACCCATTCTTCTGCCACAGAGTGGGTTTACCAGAGCTCGAATTCTCCGCCCTTTTTTCAGGACACTGTCATTAATGAGAAATTTCTGCTTTTTTTCTACCACTATTTTTATGCAATATTCTTTAATTGGTGATTAAATCGTGATTATAATTCTGGATTAAATAATCACGGCACTGTAACATAAAAAAACAGAAAATATTTCTGTATAAACGTAGTAGTTGTAAAGAATCCAAAAACATTTCATTTCAGAAAGTTTCCTGAAAATGGGCGGAGACTTCGAGATCTGGCTGTAGGTATCTCCAGAAGCCACTCCTCTAACATGTAACAACTTGCCTCATCGTATGATTTTGGATATTTTGTTTATTTATAAAAATATGTAACGATTTATACAAAAAATTAAACATTATCTTTATAACTTAACACACATACTAAATAAATAGCTGTAAATACACTCCCCTATATACCGTTTTCATCTAGAACAAATAAGTAGTCATTTTTGAATCCCTAAACTCACTGTAAAAAATAATGGTAGCTACTACAGAAAATGTGCTGGCACGAATATTGCCTGCACATTCTTCAGTTAAAGTAATTTACAGTGAAAACATCTGTAAAGAAAGACTTTTTTACAGTTGTTTCTGCTGTATGTTTAATCTTTCTAATGGCAGAATGTACTGTAAAATAGACTGTTATTTTTTACAGTGTAGAAATATAGATTTCGAAGCCGTGCTTGTAAGGTAAACATATAAACTAAATAGGCCAAATGGTCGAGAATTTCCAGTTTATATATTTCTAGATAGTGGAACTATATTATAAATATTATAAATTCTTTGTAATGCGAGTAATTTTCGATTGATTTCCTCGTATTGGATCATAAAACAAAATTATAGATACTAAAACTCGCCTCTTTCGCATTCATATGCAGAGATTTTAATGAAGTTTGATGACACGATAATATAGGAAAACCCTCTAGAATTCTAAGATGAATTTAAACAACTCGCTATCAGAGAGAAATAGAATATATAAGGATATATGGATCTATTTTTTACAAGAGCCCCAATTTATTTTCTAGAAGTGAGATATAGAACTTTTTGATAATGAAGGATATTAATTAGTAATATTTTCGGTTCATTTAATCGTATAAAATTATTACAAGCAATTACAAATCTGGAGGAAAGCTAAGAAAAATCAGAAATGGTTTTTATTATATAATTTATATGCATTATTTAGTATAATTTTAAGGGCTATATTTGTTTCACAAAAATTTTGAAGTTCAATTGATAATTTTTTACATATTCTTCATTAATTTGCGGGTAATTTGTGTTAGCTTATAAGTATGGATAACTCCTCTTTTTAAAGAATACAAATTTAATAATAATAATAATAATAATAAAAATGAAATAAAACTGTTATTTCCATTGGGCTATAATTTTACTTTCCTCTTTTTAAAAATGATAAAATTTTTATATTAGACAAAGCTAAATATTGTAGAAAAATATCTGAAGAAAAACTAAGAAAAAAAAGTTATTTGGTATCAGATTATAGTTTGGCCAAAAATATCTTTCTGCTTTTTCTTATATATATATATATATATATATATATACAGGGTGTTTATACTTAAACTTCCCCTATAAACAGCATCCTACAGCACAAACGGGTGAATGAAATACAACAAAATTTGGTATATAGACTATACACGAGATTCGCTCACGGAATTTCGAAAAAAAAAAATTATAGTTCCAAACGAAATTCCATGAGTGCATCTCGTGTATAGTTTATATACCAAATTTCGTTGCATTCCGTTCACCCGTTTGCGCTGTAGGATGCTGTTTATAGGGGAAGTTTAATTCTAACCACCTTGTATATATATATATATATATATATATATATATATATATATATATATATAATCGTTTTTCTTGACTGAGTGAATGAGTAACTGATTCGTCATCGCCCAGCCCGAACGTCTGCCCCTAGAAGAATAAAATTTGGTGAAAACATTCTTTCTGTGACGCAGACCCGCACTATGAAGCGATTTTATAAAATTCGCCGCCCAAACGGGGGAAGGGGTAGGAAAGTGTGATTTCACAAAAACCTTTATATCCCAAAGGAAAAAACACCTTCCGTGGAGGATAAAAATTGTGATAGCATGTCTCCGGATCACTTATTGGGGTGTGTCCCAGACCGTCGCCAATTGCCCACTGCGCAGCACTAGTTCGACGTAAAACCCAACCAACCAACCCAAAGGAAATAACAGATGTACGTAAACATTTTGCTTTTAAATATAGCTAAAAACCTATATCTAGGATTTTTGAAATTCGGTCCCCAGGAGCAGGAAGGTGGCAAAAAGTGACTTTAGATGCGCAAAACTTAATTTCACATAAACCTTTATGTCTCAAACAAAAAACTCGTCGTCCTAGTTGTTCGCTTACTCGCAAAACAAACGCAAACAAAAAACACATATACGTCAGATTGTTACAATAAAATATAGCTAACACAGTTACCTATAACCCGATTTCTGAAATCTTCGAAATTACTTCCCCAAGGAGGAGGAGGGGGGATTGTATGGGGGCAAATCATGATTTTACATTCACAACCCGTGAATTCTCATAAACCTTTCTATTAAAAACAAAAACAAAAACAGACAGCCATATGATTTTTATTTTAAAATATAAAGAACACAAATACCTTATAAACAGCTTTTGTAATTTTATGTATTCGGCCCCAAAGATGGGAGCCAAAAAGCGCTTACACATTATTCTTAATATCTCAAAGACAAAAACAGATATCTATATGATTTTTGCTTTTATATATAGCAAACACAAACACCTAAAAACCATTTTTGTAATTTTAGAAATTCGGACCCCAAGGCGTTGAGGGGGCAGAACGTGATTTCACATAACCTTTCATCTATAATATAAAACAATACATCCACAACTGAGTCAACACTGCTGGGATGATTCTCTGTGGGAGTGGGTCACGATATTTGATGTGAAGATTGGTTCTTGAGCCTTGACACAAACTAAAACGGGGTTTTACAAAACTCCCCATTTCCCCCTGGGGGAGGGGAATAAAAGAAATTGTTTGCGAGCATAACTGCTCCAAATTGCTCCACGGTGAAGAAATTGCACATTAGGAAACTAGACCCAAATATGAAATAAATAATAACTAAGAACAAATTTGTCAATTTTCGAATTTTCGACTTTAAGGGAGAAATTAAAAAAAAAAAAAATTCTTCTTTTTCTTTCTTTATTATTACTTTTTTTAAGTTGGGGGGGGCGGGGGGATTTTCAAAATCTGGATTTAACAGAAGAACCCTTGCAAAAATGGCACAGAGAAGTTGAAATTGACTGTGTCTCTCTTCAAGAGTATATCCAGAAAAATATTTTGGGTGTTTTGTACTTTTCGCTTTTTTTTTGGGGGGGGGGGTGGGTGGAGGGGGTGGAAGGGAATGGACAGATTCGAGAGCCTCTTTTCACGTTAAATTTTTCCCGCGGATCCCCGGGATCTGCATTCACGAATTTTAGTGTGTGGGCTAATTATTTGCATGAAACAGTAACTGTGACAAAATTTTGCGAAATTGACCTCTTTTCCCTTGTGGAGTGGGGGTGGGAGCAAAAATGAGTTTTCCAAGCGTAATTCTGTCCCAAATTATCTCACGACGACAATTTTTCGTATCTGTGTGTGCTATGTGTACGCAACCCGCACTATAAAGAGATGTTGTGAAGTGTCACCCCTTCCCCAATTTGGAAACGGGGGATAAAGAACACGTTTCCAATAGTTTCTCTCTTTTAATTTATCTCAGACAAGTGATTTTGGGGTTTATTGATTGGTTATGTGTGCCTAAAACACTCTATAAATGGATTTTGTAAAATCCCCCCCCCCCTTCCAAATTTGGGGAGCTTGCCAAAAAACGTGTTTCAAAGCGTAAATACATTTAAAATTATCTCACGAAAGCAATTTTTTGTTATGTGGGTGTGCTATGTGTACCCAATATGTACTATAAAATGATTTTCCGAAATATTCCCCTTTCTTCCGTTTGGAATCGGAGGAGGGGGTGGCAAAAAAGACGTTTTTTTATTGTAACTCTGCTCCCAATTATCTCAAGAATGGAATTTTTTGAAGTGTGGCTTGGTCATGTGTACCCAACACACACTATGAAGGAGTTTTGTGATTCTTCCCCTCCCCCTTGGCGGGGGTGGGTAAAAAGACTGAGGTTTTTAACCGATGCCAATTAATATATATTTTTTTTTAATGAGATTTTTACATTAATGCATTATGTGTAATTTTGAGAATTAGTTTAAATATAGTGACCAGCAAAGAGGGCAATGCCTGCTATTTAAAAATATTTTTCTGGATATACGCAGAAAAAAAAAAAAATCAGAAACCTATTTCCAATATATAATACGCTGTCTCATTTTTTTTTTTTTTTTTTTTTTTTTTTTTTTTTTTTTTAATAAATAAAATTACTTTTTATGTGAAATCATATATTCTGTTATTTATCCTTTCTACATAGAAACGCATAACTTTCACGAACTTTTAAGATATACACTTTTCATTAAAATATAAGCGGAGAAGAACTCTTCATAATGTGATACTATTTAAATGAAAGTTTAAAATATTCTTCATTTTTAAAAAATATATATATATATATATAAAATATTTTAATTTAAAAGGGGATGAAAAAAAAAATAAATATGTTTTTGGAAATCATTGAAAGGAATGTTATTTCTGTAACTGAACAAGTTAATGGAATTTTCTTAATTTAAAATATTTTTTTTTATTTCTTTGAGAAAAGAAAATTTTGTAATTATTTAGATCTTAAAAGTATTTCATATCCTGAAAATAGAAATAAATATAGTGTTTATTACCTTTCATTTCCTCTATAATCGTGTAACTATAATAAGTTTATGCTGGATAGTATAATTTAAAATCGTTAATTACACTGGCCCCAACACCATTTTTGCAAATTCTTATGTAATACGACTTCCTGAATCCGAATATGACGGCCATTTTACCCTATCACCCACCGTTTTTGGTGGGCGTCTCCCTATTTGTATCACTTTTCGGTAATTTTATGGCTATAAATTTGATTTTTAGGAGGGGGGGGGAGTATTGTTTTAACTGTTAAATATATTCTGAGGGGCTACAACAGTGAAAAATTCTAAAACATGAACACTTGCAGCATGGAAAAAATTTAGGGGGATTTGCCACTAAAATTATAAATTATATTTATTACATTTTATTAACGAATTGTTATTATTTTTTATTATGCATTATACGGGTATATATATATATATATATATTAAGTGTTAAAAAATATTTTTTTTTCCATTCTCCAACTAAAATTCGTAGCCATATATTTACCGAACAATCATAAAAATTGGAGGAGGGGTGGCGTCCCGAGAAAACGGTGGGTGATTGGACAAAATGGAAGTCTATTCGGATTAAGGAGGTTATTTTACATAGTAAGAATCAGCAAGAATGGTACCAACTCTGGATTTTTTTTTTTTTTTTTTTTTTTTGCAACACATTGTTATCAAACATACAATTAAATATACCTTGATTTGTTTTATTTAGGGTTACATGGGTTATTAAATTTCAAAAAATCAATTTTTTAATATATATAAATATATATATTTATCTAATATACTAATACGTTTAGAATATCTTCTAAAAGTTTCAAGTCAACCGGAGTAAAAATCTAGGAGAACGATCCTTTGGAAATTTTCCTTATTAGGTTCGTTTCCTTCTTACTTAAATAACATTTGTTTAAAAATAATATAAATAAACAGAACAATTAAATCTTGTGGAACAATTTCACACTAATGATTAACTGGGGAAATATTGAGGATTATGATAAATGAAATTTTTCTTTCATATTTCCCAGATAAATAATACTACCTTTGAAAGAACCAAAGATGTCTTTTGAGCTAAAAATGTAAAAGGTATTGTATTTATAAATCCACTTTATTTGTGTCAGAATGAATTTCTTTTAAAATAGCTACCATAAAATTTGCGTGTTATAAATGAATTTTATTAAAGCGTTGAATTACAAATTTGACTTATATTATATTCTAATGGTATTTCATTATCTCTTTTAAAAATTGAAATGGAAGAATTCTAAAACTATATTCATAATACTTTCATACAGTTATATTATTAATTAATTATTTTTACAATTAGTTTATACATAAAATAACCATACAATAATTTCATTAAATTACATAACAGTTAAAAATCATTCTCTATTCCTGATGAAATAGATCTATCTATAAGATAATAAGAATGTATGGTTCTCAGAAAATAATATATTTTATTCAGTCATATTTCCTATTGACATTATCTTTAAGCATAACTTGTCAGGTATAGCAAAGTGCTACGGTTAAAATTCGCACTTTAAGAGTAACACATGAATACGAAGGTTTTAGGATCCAATTGAGTAATAGAGTTAGTTCTCATCCTGAACTAAAATTGTAATTCACGATATGCAAATATTTTGGAAAGTAAGATAGATAAAAGGAGAAGGAAGATTGTTTCGGTGTGTTAGTTGAGAGGAGGTAAGAGTGTTAGCTGGAGAGGGAGTTGAAAGGCGATGTATTTCATAGTTGGAGTGAGTTAGTTGGAGAGTTAGTAGAAGGCTAGCTGTTAGCGGCTCAGGGTAGAAGAGAGTAAGTCCTGTAGCATTGTAGCGTCAGGGAATTCTCCTACATGCGAAAGACTACTTGGCCTTAGGAGTTAAGAAAGTTAAATCAAAGTAGTTGAGATCATTTGCGAGTAGTTAAGTAAAGTAAAGTAACGGTGGTTATTTATTGATGTCAAAGCATTTAAGAGGGCTGCTCATTTAAACGTATAAAGATATTAAATCCAATCAAAGTCCAGCGTCCCCCTTCTCATTTAAGCTCAATTAAAGCTCATTTATTTTATATATTTGGACTCTGTCATTTCTTCATAAATTAAGTATTTCAGTTTTTAGCTCCAACTTAAAGTTAAAGTTAAATGAGGATGGAGAAGTCTAATTCTCTACATTGGCGCCCAACTTTGCACGAATCCCCCCCCCCCCGAGCAAGTCTTTTTTGATGGCACCACTAGCGTGCTGCAATTCTTTGAGCAGCTTGAATATTTTTTCCATTTTCATAAAATCAATGTTAAAAAACAATATTCTTGGTTAGCCTATTCCCTAGAAGGAGAACCGAGACAGTGGCATAGGTTAATCGCCTGCCATTCGCTTGGCCCAAATCCAACCTATGACGAGTTAAAAAGTCGGGTCATCGAACTCTTTGCCACTCGGTATGACAAACTAAGATTGCAACATGACCGTTCCCTCCCCCCTCACGAACGTCAGTGGGAAACAATATTAAACCCAGTGGAAAAACCGCAAGAAGTTATTGAGTCGCATAAAGTAAGCTCGAGTACATTAAGTCACCCTAAAACTGGTGAGGAAAACTTTATTTCTAGTGGCAAAAGCCAAACGCAGGTGACTGCAAACGAACAAACTTCATTTTCAAACAGCGATACATATGAAACTAAATCTATTATTCAGAATTTTGCTACGGATAATAAATCCGAAAAATTATCTCGTGTTGCGACAGGAATTGTAAAAAATAATCCTATTAAAATTACTGTGGCTGCGGAAACTGTTAAACTAAGCGAAAATGTAAAATCAGTAAATGATTCGGTTAATCCTTGTAACTCAACTTTAGCTGTCAGTTTTGAATCTATACAGCCGACAAAGTCAATTGTTTCTACTGTGAAATTACACGTAATTGGTCCAAATGACACGCCGCTCAAAGCAAAATAAAATAAAATTAAGATAACTATGGCTGCTGAAACCGTTAAACTAAGCGAAAGTGGAAAATCATTACATGATGCGGATAATCCTGGTAACTCCCCTTTAGATGTCAGCTGTGCATCTATACAGCCGACACAGTCAAATATTTCTAATGCGAACGTGAACTTAAAGTTTCAAAATGACCCGCCGATTAAACCAACAGAAAATGCAAGTATTTTAAATTCGGCAATTTCAAACGTCTATTTAACCTCCTGTGAAGTTTCCAGAAAGTCTAGCAGCCCTGCATTGGACAGCACGGAGCGAACGCAGTCCTCTGTGATAACTGGGGACAGTGACAAGGTACCGGGCTCGAGTCCATCCCAGAAAAATGCATCTCCGATGCCGGACCCCGTTCTACAAGCCACCAACACGGAAATTGCTACAACAACTCTACAGGCCAGTCTGACCTGCATCTCTTATTTTGCTGCTATAAAGGAATCAATCTGTCAGGTGCTATGGTTTTATATTTTTTCCATTGTAAACTGTAGTTCTATCACAGCAGTTATGAAATTTTCGACATGTAGAACTTTCATTTGGACTTTCAGCCGTGATCTCAAAGAAATGAACTTTTTAAAATATCACAAATCTAAATTTAAACTTGCTGCATGAACTTTCAACTACCGAAATTTCATGTTTTGGATTACATGTCATAAATTTTTTTCTGTTATATAATATATTCATATATGTACGTTAATGTTTTCTGTTCCTTTAGCCATCTCCAGCAGTGACTAGCACGATAATTTTTTTTTTCTTTTTGTATAAACTTTTCCCCCTCTTCAGTTTTTGAATGATCTATATATCTGTACTTGAATGTTTTTTGTTTTAGCCAGCACCTGCAGTACTTAGTACGATAAATTTATTCCTTACCTTTTAGTATATAAATTTTCTCTAGTTTTTTGACATGATCTATATGTACATACTCTAATCTTTTTCTATTTTGTAGCCATCCACGCCAGTTTGAAAAAAACAAACTTTTTGAAATATTTTGTATATATTCCTTAACTATATTTCTCTAGATTATATAAAATGAAATTTTATAAGTGTATAAACATTCTTCTCTATAGTTTTGTAAATGATCTATATGCATGTACGTAAATCTTTTTTATTTCTCAGCTATTAACTGCAGTTTTGAAGACTTTTTGAAAATTTTGTATCCTTATCTATGTTTTTCTAAATGTCGTACATCGTATAAAATGGATATTTTTGTTGTTTACTCTTGCATTCTCACTAAGAGTTTTATGTATATATTAGTATGGGGTAAAAAGAGAAATTTTTTTAAAGCTATTTTGCATGTAAATTCGCGTTTAACGACTAACCTTATTAATCCACTAACAATTTAGTTTTTCCGTATGCAACTAGCTTATGAAATATGGCTTATGTATAAAATTATGTCATTTATCTATATATACAAGTGTAGTTCACGTCTATTTTTGATGTATACGTTTAAAAAAGTTTTAATTTTAGAAAATCTGAGGTCCAGTTGCTGATCCTGACTCTAAACCCGAAGTATAGATGTTAAATTTGAAAAGCCAGCCTGATTTCTTCAATTGTTACTTTTGATGCTAAAGACGGTATTTTTGGTACTGTGCCAGTGTTTCTCTTTTTTAAAGTCAAAGATGTTTTTTTGGACAAGTGCCAAGAGCGAATCTCTTCTTTCAAGATTCAAGCTGATAGTGGAGAACTGGAATTTTGTTCTTTTTTTGCAGATGCACTTTAAAGTCTTTTTCCTAGCCAGGATACTGGACCTAGACTGGTCTGCAGTGGCGACAAACAGTTCAAGTTTTTTAAAATTATGTTCCAAGTCTTAAAAATCACGTCAAGAACCTTCATGTTACAAGTTAAATTGAATTTTGATCGCACTTTCTGTTTCAGCGATCCCTTTTTTGTACTAAAATTTATTTTAAATTCATGAAAATTTTTTCCTTTCCATTTGTTTTAAGGAAAGATGAATGTAAGCCCCGCTGTAATAACGCTGGACTTCTAGTTAATTAAAGTGAGTACAAACGGTTTTCCGGTATAAAGCGACTTACATTGAGCATAAGAAACATTTTTTTTAAAAAGCTATCTAAGCTACTTAAAATTATATGTAAGTGTCCGGTTTTTTGGCCCTGTACTCTTAAAATTTTTTTTTCCTTATTAAATTTTAAAAGCAATAGTTATTGTTGGGCAGTCTAATCTAATTTAAGTTTCCCCCCTCTTTTTTTTCTTTTTCTAAAATATTATATAGTTGAATTTTAAACAGGTCACTGCAGCTAAATTTTCTTTGCATAGTATTGCAATAATTTAAAATTTGCACGGGTAAAAACCCGTTGGGGATTTTTTCCGCGAAATTTTTTCTTTTGGGGAGGAACTGTCAGGTATAGCAAAGTGCTACGGTTAAAATTCGCACTTTAAGAGTAACACATGAATACAAAGGTTTTAGGATTCAATTGAGTAATAGAGTTATTTCTCATCCTGAACTAAAATTGTAATTCACGATATGCAAATATTTTGGAAAGTAAGATAGATAAAAGGAGAAGGAAGATTGTTTCGGTGTGTTAGTTGAGAGGAGGTAAGAGTGTTAGCTGGAGAGGGAGTTGAAAGGCGATGTATTTCATAGTTGGAGTGAGTTAGTTGGAGAGTTAGTAGAAGGCTAGCTGTTAGCGGCTCAGGGTAGAAGAGAGTAAGTCCTGTAGCATTGTAGCGTCAGGGAATCCTCCTACATGCGAAAGACTACTTGGCCTTAGGAGTTAAGAAAGTTAAATGAAAGTAGTTGAGATCATTTGCGAGTAGTTAAGTAAAGTAAAGTAACGGTGGTTATTTATTGATGTCAAAGCATTTAAGAGGGCTGCTCATTTAAACGTATAAAGATATTAAATCCAATCAAAGTCCAGCGTCCCCCTTCTCATTTAAGCTCAATTAAAGCTCATTTATTTTATATATTTGGACTCTGTCATTTCTTCATAAATTAAGTATTTCAGTTTTCAGCTCCAACTTAAAGTTAAAGTTAAATGAGGATGGAGAAGTCTAATTCTCCACAAACTGACATCGAGAACGAATTTTCTGCAGCACTTATATTTTCAAATTATTCACTTCATTTAGCCATTGAAAATATTATAGTAATTAATTAAAGTTTTTTTTTCTTGACAGAGAGAATATAGAAGCACCTTGTAGCTATGTATTATTAAGGTAATAGTTTTAATATTTAATAAAATGCGTCATTTAAATTTATATCCAATAGAAATTTTGTCGCAATATATAAATATATACATATATAAACTAGTATGTTATGCTCATCACAAAACTTTATTATTTAATATTCTATAATATAGTGCAATCTACTGGTTAACATACTAAAATTTTCAACGTAGTTTCACACTATAAGGATTGCAATGCAGATTTAACCAACAGATGCAAAAATGTAATCATGGGCAAAATAATAAAAGTTAAGTAATAAAAACTCCACATGTCAGCTGATATAAACCCAAACTAAGCCAGCATTCATTTTGAAATTGTTCGTTCTGCATATCATGTTTGGTGCATTTATATGCCTTAGAAACTGAGATATAGCTTTTCCATGCAGGTGAAAACTGCAGCATTTCAGCGTCAACTGTCAGTCAATATCCACCCAAATTCAACCAGTATAGTGTTTCATAATGATCCTCTTACATATCATGTCCGGTGAATATATACGCCATAGAAGCTGAGATATGGTCTTTCCATGCACGGGATAACCGAATCATAAAGGCGCCCCTGTTGGCCGATATGTGCACGAATTGAATAAGATTAAGATAGAAATAACGTTAAGATTCAGCGTAAATGGGAGAAATCGCAGCAGAGATGCACCCCTGTTTTGGTGATCTGCACACAAAGTTGGTAGGGGGAAATTCATGACAAGTTTTAATTATATATAAAATTGTATGAATTTCTGTACATTGGTTCTTTACTTAAAGTGTCCGCAATTTTTTGCAACAGATACAATGACAGACATTTTTCTAAAAATTTTCATATTTTATTCTGGATATCTTAAAACCTATAAGTCCATCGAAAACCGGAAGTAGAAAATTTTTACGCATAAAATATATTTTTCTACTATTTACAGAAGAAAGTAAAAATATTTTGAATATCAAATAAAATATTCTTTTATTAATTAATATAAGGTGAAGTTAGGAGGATTTGTGCATAATTTAACAGAATGATATAAAAAATTCAAGTATTAATTTTTTACTAAATCACTGAATAATTTTGAATTAATTCGTATTCTATGCATTCCCATTACTATTTAGCTGTTATGCTATAAATTAAAGCAGAAGCTTTAATAAAACCAAGAAAGCTATTTTGCGCAATCTCTCCTTACTGGGTAAGAGAAATTGCACACATGGGCAGGAGAGATTGCGCTTAATTATAATTACGATTAAATTTTTAACAGTAATAATTGCACTTTAATGACATTGTTGTAAGGTTTTTGTAAACAAATATTTTTGTGTTAGGAGTCGATATTTCATTTTAATAATAATAATAATAATAATAATAAATCAGAAATTTAAAAGCATTAAATAAAGTTAGCACATTTACTTTTCATATTGAATGTTTTCTTGTTTGCTATTCTAATATGTCGTTGTCCATAATAATAGGACTTATTGTAACAAATGGTGCAGATTTCGTGCCTCCACCTGCCACAAGTAATATACATAAACTAGTTCAGGAGAAATCGTTTAATTAAAAAATATTTTCTAATACTACCATTCTGTAGAAATCCCTAGGAAGAGTTATGGAAATTCAAGCAATCATTTTTTTAAAACGATACAAAATAAAAACGTTTAATCTTAGACACTTGAAGCAATCATCATGCACATTCAATTCGGCTCTCCACTATTGATGCTGTACAACTATCTGGAGTCTAAGCACGCCCACTCTACTCCTTCCCGCCGATCCGCTATACGCTCAATCTTTCCTAGTTTTAACTTAAACTAAATTATAGTACTTTACTAAAATTGAAGAAGGTCTGGTAATTTAACAATATTTTATAATATTGTTAAATTAACAATAATTAATAATATTTTATGATATTATATAACTATATTATTTAAATTAATAATATTTTATAATTGTATATATTCTTCAATAAAGTCTAACTACGAAAAAAAAGGCCAACCACTTATATTTTCACGGAAAACTTTTAAATTATATTTAAGTATCTTTTGAAATTATTTTTAAAATGGATAAGAAATTTAAGTTATATGCGTCTTAGAATGCAAATTTCTAAGATTTCTCCCCAAATCTATCACATTCCCAAGAAGCTGAGAACGTGAGATAGTCTCATAAAAGTATTAAATTTTCGTTTAAAAATTATATTATTTTGGAAGCTTTTGTATTTTAAAAAACAATACTGAACCCGTTTACTATTTTATAGATTGTTATTTGGTAGATATTTTACATTAATTGATGAAATTGCACAATGTTATTTGTTTAAAAAAATGTTGTAAATTTTATTTTGAAGTTTTCTTAAAATATATTTAAAATCATTTATAAAATAATAATTGAATTTTCGTTTTAATCATACGAGCATATACTATAAAGACGATATTAGTTTGTTTTTGTATCTTTAAAATATTTTCTTTAAAGTGTACATGTTTTTAACCTCTTAACATACACACTCGAGTTAATTCGATCGAGCTAAACGGGTCAAGTTGTACACACTCGAGATAATTCGAGCGGCGTCGTATTTTATGCAGCTGTAATTTTTGCACTCGAATGTATTATGTGTTCCAGAATGATTTGGTGATGTCTTCGGATTGTTCAATTTGTACAAAAGCAATAATTATCGACAATTATCGACAGTATTGTATTTTTATAGACAGTTATTTTGTTTGTACAGAAATTAAAGCCGCGTATATTGGATATTTACACAATTGGTATGTTTTCGAATTTTCTAATTATTCTTTTTTTTTTTTTTTTTTTTTTTTTCATTATATTTTAATAAAATATAAATCGAAAAATAGACGATTCAGAATCTAAGTCTGAATTGGAAAATTTGACAGAAAGTGATTCAAACGAAACTAAAAATTACAGTAGTGATTATGGAGATATAGCTGTTGATTGGAAAGAGACAAGCAATGTCAAACCAAAAGAAGCTCCCACAAGATATTGCACTGTGTGTTGTGCTAAAAGGCATGGCAAATTAAAAAGGAAAATAAAAGAGAGTCGTTATATGTTTAATACTTGCAATGTTGGGCTATATGTTGCACCTTGCTCTGAAATATATCATACAAAATATAATTTAAATATTATTATTATTATTTATTATTATTATTATTATTATTATTTTTTTGGGGGGGCCAAAACAAGTTTCTCAAATGTTATTTCTTAAATAAAAAGTTGACTTTTTAAAGGTTGTTTTCAAGAAAAGTATGCGTTAAGGGGTTAATATGTAAAAAATGAAAAATATTACATTTGTTATTTGTATTAAAAACACGTAAAATTAATTTTTATTTAAAAAAACTTCAAAGTATTATCCGAAACGTTTCGCTTTGACACTCCAAAGCATCATCTCCTACAATAGCCTCGTGTGATTTTTAATAATTCCAGCTTCTCTTACTTTCCTTAGCTCCTTGGTCCAACCTTCACCGGACTTCGAATTGACTTTGCTGCTATTCATGTTATTAAATGACTTAACTGTTGACTGTGAAAGGAAAATTATTTAAAAACTGCTCATTTAATCCAGTAATAAAAAAAACCTGATGATGCTTTGGAATTTCAAAGCGAAAAGCTTCGCATAATATTTTTAAAAATTTTTAAATAAAAATTAAGTTTTCTTGTTTTTAAAGTGTTTTTAATATAAATAACAAGTGACACGCGTTTAATTAACTCTTTTTTTTAGAGATAATGTTTATTACATTTGTATTTTCCTAAACTTTTCTTTTACTTCTCTTTTTGCTTTGACAAAATACGTCATGCTTATTTCATAAAAAATGCATTTAAGTATACAATTATATATAAAAAGATTATTTTTTTTTATGCACAAAGATGAAATTTTGAGTCTTTCAGAATTTATTTTAATGCCAGACATTAATCAAGCGAGTTAGCTATGTAACGTTATTTAGGTAAACTCACGGTTTATATGTTTAAGTATTTCAGTACAAATATTTCGGAACATTAAACCTTCATGAATGTTTTATTATTAAACAAACGTAATGTATAGTTAATAACTTTAAAATGCTTTTTGGCTACCGGTAAAACCTAAAAAAAAAAATAATAATAATAATAATGAAAACTGTTCAAAAACAAATAAAAAATTTCCATTAAAATTTTCTGGTAGACAAAAAGAGTAACAATTGGTAGCTATAGCAGTGTACTGTTCGAAAAATGTGATACTGAAGAGGAACAACGGCATAATTCCTGAACCATAGCACTCTTGACTAGTTTTTGTCTATACATATCCTCGTATTTTTTTTATAGATATCCTCGGGATGCTCATGTTATTGGCCTCTGTTTTATGTACTCTGAATATAGTTTAAATTTCAAAAAGCATTAGCTCGTAAAGGTGTGCTTTCTTATCATTTCTATGGCTATAGAAATGACTTCCGCTTTGTAGTCCACTGACATGAATGTATTTTTTGCCGTTAACTTTTACAAAAGAGAAATAGTAATAATAAATAAATAAATACAAATGAGAATGGGTTGTGTTTTAAGTAAAAATGGGAATATTTATACTTAAAATAAATTATAGAAATTATATAAAAAAAGGAAATATATGAGTTACGAAGACACGATAAAATCTACAAGAACTTGAAGAAAGTACTTCCCTTAATGTGACTTTTGACAAAGCGCAGTGTTGTGGGGTTATACTATGGCGATGTTTTAAGGCTTTATGACACACGAGAACTTTAAGGGCAATATTGAACTGACTGTCCTTTTGAGCTATTTTTATTGGCTAGAGCTGCGTCATAGTAGTTGCAGAGTCGGTGTGGTGACTTTCTCGAATACTCTTTGCTTTTTAATTGAAAAATTTACTAATAGTTTGCAGTAAATTTACTCGATTGAATTGTACATATATAAAAGTAAAAAAAATGTGACTGGGCCAACCCCTCTTGTTAGATTGGTTGGTTTGTTGGTTGGGTTTTACGTCGCATTAGTGCTGCACAATGGGCAATTTGCGACGATCTGGGACTCACCCCTAGAGGTGGTCCGGAGACATGCCATCACAGTTTTTATCCTACACTCATCTAGTTAGGAGTACGAACATTTTTTTTTCTGACTAGTCATAAAAATGTTGTACCTACAAAGAATTTCTTCTGCAATTAAAAATCTGAAATATTGTTTTTATACATGCAAGGAAAAGAATGATAAGTACGTACAGTCGGCTGCAAAATTATTCGAGCACTAGCAATAATCCTTGCCAAAAAAAAGTACACTTAATACAGCTTTGTTAAATAAATCCTTGTCGAGTCATGTTTTTAATCAGTCTAAGAACATGATTCGACAAGGATTTACTTAGCAAAACAGTCTTAAGTGTACTTTTTAAATATAGGAATTATTGGCTAGTGCTCGAATAATTTTGCAGCCGATTGTACGCCTTGGAGCCTTGATATGTGCTGAGTACCATGAAAACCAGTTTTTCTGGTGTCTTCTCAATAAACATTTGTAATCTTCTTTTGGATTTATACTCCAAAAATTGTAAAAAAAATTGCCAAAATGAAGTCACGAGTAATCTTGCTGTGTGTAAAAAGCACCATTAGTAGCTAAAAACTTTGTTTGTAATAAAAAAAAAAAAAAAAAAAAAGAATAAGCTCAAAATTTGGATATTTCATAACTTATACAGGTTGTTTTACCTGATTAATGGTCCAAAACTTTCATCTTTAAATGCACGACTGATCAAATATCAACTTTTAAACAGTGTGTGATAACAGTTGTCATGCTTCCCGAAGGGATATTAATAGAGCCCTATAAAACGGATTAAAAAAATATGCATATTTTAAACATTTAAAACACTCGTTCTGTCAATTGAAAAGACATTTATGCAATTTTCTTTTTACTTCCAAAAGAGAGATAAAGGAATTTCTTACACAAAAAGATTGACCAAGATTTTATGCTGCAGATAATTAAACAAATGAATAAATCCAAAGGTGATCAGGTACAAGTTATTAGCATAAATATAAATATTTACTCAACTTTGAAAACGCCAATGTAAAAAAAAAAAAAAAAAAAAAAATCACGGTAAAATGTAAAATCAACTTTGTGTAAATATTTATATTTCTGTTCAACGTCAAGTCTCGCTATACATTTCTGTTTTTTCATTGTCGGCATAAATATATATTTTTCTTTTAATGCAATGGTTATCAAACCTTTTCTGACTATAAAAAAATTAAGTGTAATAAACTAAATGTGAGACGTAATACATATATTTATTTTAATCAAAAACTTTTAAACAGAGACATTAGAACACCTATTTTGATCACAGTAGTTATTTTAAAAGCTAGACTATATATATATATATATATATATATTCAATTTATTAGTTACTTCTCCTTTTTAATCAAAACTAATTTAATTAACAAACGTAACTATTAAATGAAAGCTTTTATAGAAGGAAAAATTAACCATTTTAGGCTGAAATAAACCGTCTTTGTGAATCATTAATCATTTTTATTCCATACAACGATACATTATCGATTGAAGCTCTTTCGAAAAACGCGAAAGACAATTTATCGGTGCGTACTCAATGGTGCTCGTGAGAAAATTCTGTCTTAAAATAAAATTTTAAAACGTTCTAAATAATTTAATTTCTTTGCAAAATAATTGAAGAAACTGTTTATGAATTTATCTTTTCAGTATATTCTACAGTGCTTGGTATGGAAATTACTAGAAGCTACAGCAATATAACACAAAATTAACACTGACGTAAGAAACAAAGGAAAATTATAGCCAAACAATGACCTTTCTTATGGGCGAGTGTTGTTTGTGAAAGAAAATTGATTTTTTTGTTTTCATATTTTCTTATATTTATGTTATTTGTATGATTTTCATAAAACAATGAATACAATGGACATTAATTTATAGATTTAAATTTAGCAGTACACATTTTTTTCTTTTGAATATTCTAAGAATTATTTTTATTTTGCTTTATGATCTTTTTCACAACTCTTGGTAAATTTGTCAAATAGGTCGGGCGATTTATTTTATAGGTCCGGTAAGGAGGATTTATTTTTAATATGTCTTAAATGCTAAATGCGTCCCAAATTAAAACTAAATGAAAATAATAATAAAAAATCACGTGACTGACATAACGTGTCCAATGTACAAAAAAAAAAAAAAAAAAAAAAAAAAAAAAAATGTTATACACTCAACGGTTATATTTTAGTAAAAAGTTTATATATATATATATTTTTTTCCTTTTTATACGTTATGGTTATTTAATCTTTTTTGCTTACAGTGACAGGGAATTGTAATTTTTCTCTTAACTGCACATGGTCATTCAAAATACACTTCCTTCAGCTTAGAATATCATCATGAATAGGCCACTTGAGCCTGTATTAGGTTGATTTCTTTAAAAATCGACCTGTTCTATTTTAGGAGCTTTTAATTTAACATGATATGAGATAACTTAGCTTAGATATCATTTATCAATATTATCTACACTGTAATATCTTATACTATTTATGTATTATTGTATAACAATAAGAGATAATTATGTCATTGCTAATTTTTAAAAGTATTTTATATGTTTAAGCATATAACTGAGAGTTGTTACAGTTTATACGAAAATTATATTTCGTCTCTGAAATTTAAATTGTCATGGAATGATCCACAATAAGTCAGTATTTATAAAAATGGAAAACACGGGGGTAAATTAAATAAATTCTTCAAATAATTTAATAAAATGCTTACTATTTATTTATTTTTACTGATGCAAAAGAAACTAAATATTTTTAATTGACCTCATATGTTTATTAAGCCTTATAACATTTAAATTAAAATTTAAGAATTTCAAAACTTAACGAAATATATTTTGAAAAACTATCTTATTTTATACTATTTTGCTTAAACATTTTCTTTTCTTTCTTTCTGACTTTTTTTTTCAGGAATTTATTCTATTGAAGTAAAATATTTAAATGATATAAATTGAAATGAGAGTAACAACGTTTTGGCATAGTTCAAATTTGACCTCATTTTGCTCAATTGTTTATACAGTTATACTTCTGAATATTTTTAGGCATAATCTGCAACTAGTTGGCTTTTTAAACATATGAGCTTTTTATAATTTAACAATACACAGTTGAAGCATAAAAAATGACAAAAATGTTGAGTTCGTGGTTTTACCTACCCCATAGGTTAAGACAAATGTAATCTCGGCCTGTTATATCCATATACATTACATAAAGAAATAGTAAGTGAAGTTTTCAAACCTTCATGAATTTGGGACTTTTTAAATTTTTAAAATATCGGAACTCATTACAAATTTACGCACGTCTCCAGCTAGCAATTTTACTTTTTAAACTATTTAAGGTTTCAACAAAACACTTAAGAAAAGATCAGGATATTATTTTTCTTTCTTTTTTCTTTTAATTGAAAGAGAGACAAAAGATCAGGATATTGTGTTTCTTTTCTTTTTTTTTTTTTAAGAGAGAATTAAAAAAGAAGAGTAAAAAAAGTAAAGAAAATAGACAAGTGATGATGTTGAGGTGCTTTGGACACGAGTAAACACCCTGGTTACAGTTGCTCAACATACAAAATTCCTGGGATAAGTTTAACCACGAAGGACAAATAAAAAACTTAAGAATTAGAACAAATCAGAAAATATATTCAAAATTTACTCACAAAACTTAGTCTTTTTACCGAAATTTGTAGAATTTACTTCCCAAGTTCAGCAATGGTAAACTTTGAATTTTTAGAGAGACATTTTGTTGAAGAAAAAAATGTAAGCAATTTTTCAAACATCTAAAACTATCACTGTTTCATATCTCAATTGGTAAACTGAGGCTAAATATATTTAAAAAGAAAGGGTCAAAGAAAACAGATATGATGACACTTAGGTTCAAATTCAGCTTATCAGTTTAGTTGTAAGCTAAAGTTGTACTTAACCTGTGGTTAGACTAACTCCACTTCACCCTACTTATTTCGTTACACGGGTCTGGGAAAATTTAAAAAAAAAAAAAAAAAAGCTGCGTAAATTTTGTGGGGTAAACTTTGTGTTTCAGGAAATACTGAATCCAAAAATGATCTTCCTTCTTGACTATCACGTACGGATTCTATGAAAAACGATAAATATTAGGAATAACAAATCACGAATTTTATTTCATTGAATTAAACATATTCTTTCTTATAACTACAAAATAAAAATCCATTCATGATATATAAAACATTCTGGGCACGTTATCTTTGGAATTCATTCTTTGTGAAACTTTTTTTTTCTGTTTTTTGACTCGCCTCTGAACATGCTTTTGCTTTCACAAATTCCATTGATCTGCCCCTCCTCCACAATTAGAGCCCTTTAAATAAATTATATAGGTCAGCGCATTAGCGGCCATCTTGTTGCCTAGAAGAGGGTAGCATTACTACTTGGCATCTTTATCATTTCGCTGTGGATTTTAAGAAATCTTGATCTGCAATTATGATCGGACGGGAAGGGTAAGCAACCAGTAATCGAATCTGTTTCGGTTTCTAATACAATTCATAACGTTTGAAAAATAAAAATAAAATAAAATAAGCGTACCGATTAAATGTGGGATGCTTTTTGCATTTATTTAATCGTTTTCTGTTACTTTTTGCATATATTGTTTATTTACATTAAAAAAAAATGTGAAATGTAATTTTAATCTCCCCTCTTCCCAAAAAAGATTGAATGATTATTTCAATTTTTTCTAGAAAATAGATGTAAATTGTAATATGAAATAAATATCTTTTAAACATAATAATAATCAATAGTCAAAACATAATAATAATCAATATTATAAATTTATTTAACTGAAAAAAATGTAAAGAACTTTCTGCTTTCCTTTACGTTTTGTACTATGATTTTAAAATGTAATAAAGTATGAGAATTAAAAAGATACATGTTTATAATTGTAAAAGAATGACTTTTCGTTGCTATTTTATATCGCAACTCTGGTGTTTGTCATATTTTATAGTTATTTCATGCTCCTAAAATGATTTTCTTTACAATATGGTCTCGAAGATAAGTTCAGAAGCTTTATCTTACACCTTTACGAACTTGGTTTTAATAAAATAAGCTGCATTCAAATGAGCTGAGTTCTGGGGTTTAAACGTTTTATTACCACTGCAAATAACAGAAATTTGTATTTTCTTAATTGTTTTATTTTCGTTGATATCAATATATAGTGAGGTTTGTCCTAACATGAACATTTTCATTACACATGTGACAGCTGTAACTTATCCATACAGTGGAATCATTAATGACTTTGAAATCAATCAATTTTAGAAGCAATCTTCTAACTATAAATTTATTTAGTCTGACATCTGACTTTTCATCAAGTAGGATCAAAATTATGATGGCGAGTCTCCGGACCACCTCAAGGGTAAGTCCCAGACCATCGCCAATTGCCGATAGCGTAGCGCAATTGCGATGTAAAACCCACTCCGTCAATCAATTTAGTCAACCTGACGTTTGACACCAGAAGGTCAAACAATGGAACATGTTAGTAATACATGTAATGTAACATTGACTAGCCATTTGTTTAATATTTATGTTTTCAACAAAATTTTCTATTTGTTGTTCACGCTTGGCAATTACAATTTTTCGTAACATAAACATTTCTTTTTTTCTTTCATTTTCTTTCTTCTTTTTTCTTTTTATATATATTTTGCATTGATTTTGGTTTTTAAGTTTAAGGAAAAATTTATTACAGTAACCATTTATTTTGCTTATTTAATACACTCTAGGACAAAAAAAAAAAAAAAAAAAAAACAGGACGGACCAAGAAAGAGTAATGCAAATTGGACACAAATTGACATGATACAGGTTTCGACGGAAAATTCAAATTTTTTAATTTTGGCGGCCAATGAATGAACACGTGACGCTACAGCGCATTTTAACTACGCAACTGGCAGGATATTAAAGGGGAGAAATTTTGATTCCAGATCTTAAATTCTTTGAGAATTTTATTCCGTCGCCCAGATAGACAGTAACTATGCCTGGCATACAGGTGCGCAAACAATATGCGCATATGTCAGCATTTGAGAGAGGAGTGTTATTGGGTTCAAAGAAGCCGGTTCGTCTAATCTGCGAATTCTTTGACATTTGGATAGGAGCGATGCCACTAGTAGATGATGTTGGCAGGAATGGTGGAACCATGGCCGAACATAGTGTTAAGAAGGAAGCGGTTGGCCTAGAGATAGGATAGAATGTAAGAACCGATCATTCGTCAGAGCGGTGCTCAAAGCCCCCAATTCGTCTTTATTATCGATCCTACGTGCAACTGGTCCTTCAATGACTTCAAACACCATAAATAGGCGGCTCAGAGAAGTGAGGTTGAGCTCACGGAGCTCCTTGTGCCGACTGCTATTAAACTTTGTACACTGACAAGCTCGTTTGCAGTGATATCGGGCACGTGTGACCTGGAATGTTACTGAATGTTCCACTCCAATTTGAAACCCAATGACCAGCGAAGACGCGTCTGGAGACACATTGAAAAGAGGGGGGATTAGAACCTGACTGTCACCAGCCATACGGCCCAACAACCATGAGTTAAGGTCTTGGGTGTCATTTAATTTCATACCACAACCCCTTTGGTTGCCATCCACAGCATTTTTCAGCAGAGTGGTACGTCGACGAAATTCTACGTCCCGTTTTGTTGCCCTTCATATCACGAAATTTTGAACGTATAGTTCAACATATAATGCCTGCCCACTTACGTAGATAGTTTCTACTGCTTGTTTTCTTCCTTGCCCAACGTTATTTTTGCCAGCAAAGTCGCCGGATCTCTCTACCACTGAGGACGTTTGGAACATCATGGAAAGCATCCTACAATCAGCTCTGGATTTTGCCAATCTAACACACCAATTGGACAGAATTTGGTACGATATCTTGCAGGAGGGCATCTGCCACCAACTCTATCAATTAATGCCAAGCCGAATAACTGCTTACATAAGGGCCAGAAGGGGGCCAACGGGTTATTCACTTGTTCATTTTGTGGGGATCTTTCTCTGAAACTGTAATCATTTGTTTTTCTCCACATCTACCAATTTTCGTCCCATTCGGATAACTCCTTCTTGGTGCGTCTTTTTTTTTTTTTTTTTTTTTTTTTTTTTTTTTTGGTCTTAGAGTGTATCACACAGTATTTCAATAACAGACACTCTTTTTGCATTATCATTTTCAGAATATTGACCATAATATTTTATTTATTTTCATAATACATTTCTGAATGTATCTTTCTAGTTTTCATTTTATGCCGAGCATAAACGTTAAAATTTATAATTCCCGTTCCTCAAAAAATTCGCTTTTCAGTAAGTAATTTTTATAACGCATATTACAGAACATAAAAAGACTCTTTGCACATTCAAAATGCATTTCTTAAGCAAAAAATATGAGGCGTCAAACAACTTTATTTGAACGAGAATATACATTTAAAACTGTTAATTTTTAACAGAAAATTACTTCAGATTTTGCACAAAAATTTTATATTTTAAAAATGACTGGATAATTTAAGAAATACGCAAATATCTACTAAAATTCGTATTTATTCATCAAAATGTAATAAAGAACTTCGAAAATGTTTATGTTTCAATCAATTGTTGCTCAATGTAGTTACTATGCAATGCGTGTTTCTAATAGCACAAATAAATATTATCCAGTTAAAATTATATTTAAACTCTTCTCTAATTTAATTATAACAAATAAAGTTGCAAGTTTCTATGATAATTCAGTGCAACTGAAACTTCATTTGAATAGTTGTATTTGAATATCATAATAAATTCCCGTATAATGAAATCTCTTGAGATATGGACGCAGTATGTTTTATTCAACAACTAATTTTAAAGTTTGAACTTATAAATATATCCTTCATAGACGTGTTTAGAATTTATCTACAATTCTCATTTTATTATAATCATTATAACTTGTAAAATGTATTTCATTTCTTGCCTCATAGCATACACGCATTTAACCCTGTCTTGGGCAAACAAATTTTCTTCTTTTAAAATCAACAACCACCAGAAATCCCCAATAATATTAAAAGACAAGAAACAAATGAAGTTACTCGTCTAAGTTATAAACGAAAAAATATAAAAAAAAAATTCGGGGATAGTTTTCGCAATTTTGAATTAAAATTTGTGGTTGCACAATGCAACCACAGCCCCTGAAAGGGTTAAACAAGAGCGAATTTTGTGAGTACCGCCTCAAGAATTATATTTACTAAAAATTAGCTACAAAAATTTCTTAATTTTTTTTTTTAATGCATTAACAATTTTGAGAAGTAAAATATGTCATAAACATCTATTTCAATATTAATGAATAGAAGACATTTTCCACATTTAATATAGTATAATATACCAATCAGTTTAATTGACAATCATTTTAATATACTGACCGCTTCGCTGTTGACTATATTCAAATGAAAAGAAAAAGAAATCTGGTGTGTAACAACCACAAGACATACATTTCTTACTATTACACATATACTATACTCTTTTTGGAGATAAAATTTACCTAACACATTAGATCAATCGTAGAGTTTTTTTTTTTTTTTTTTTTTTTTTTTTTAACACCCATTTCCGAGATCTATAACTGACTTATCTAATCAGGATGGCGGTTAGTTTCCGGTGATAACTAAGTAATATATACGAAAGCAATTGTAAAAAAGGGTTTTTGTAGCAATTTTACAGAAAATTGTTAGAGCCGTTTTTGAGATATTGACTTTCGGAGCCACTTCCGATATTTACTAAAACTTGGTCAAAATTGTTGTTGATGGAAAACAACAATTAAATACGAAGTTAAAATCTAAAAGGCAGTTAATATGGCGAGTTAGAAAAAAAATCTGTACAGCCGTTTTTAAAGAAAGTCTTGCAAGACCTCAAAATTACCTACTAATACAGGATGTCTATCAATTTTCTTAAACCAACCAACTATGACATAAGAAAGTACATTTAAACGGTTGTTTATATAGCAACTTTGAAGAAAATCGTTAGAGCCATTTTTGGGATACGGATTTACGATCCTACTTCTTGTTTCCAATGTTCCTCCTTCCAGTTTTCACTAAAAATTGGATCTTCACTAAAGGTTGGAAAATGTATCTGTACAAAATCCCTGTCACAATTTTGATGTTTTTTGTGTCTATCTTTATCAGTTTCACAGATATGATAGTCAGAAGATTCCCTCTGACTCCCCCCTCCCACACACACGAACATACACACTGTCCACTTGTCGAAAACACCGTTTTTGGATTCAAGAGATATCAGCTGAAAACTTTATGTCGTATTTTTTGACCGAATATACTACTCTCATTACCTACGGTAGGCGGGTAATGGATTAAAGATTTTTTGACAGAATAAAATGTTCTCATTACTTAAGTAGTCGGGTAAAGGAAGCCAAAAAGAAAAAAAAATATATTTTTTATATTTAAATTGGAATTACATTTGAATAACACGCACACTATCTATAGTATTTACTATCACGTTATTTCTTATATTTTATTTATTTATACTGTCGACAATAAAATAAGTGAAAATTCACGACAAATACACTATTATAATATGCTATTAGTACTACTTCAACCGTATGAGACAGCTAATTTTTTGTAGTTTATATTTGAAATTTTAAATATTTTATCTTATTTTATTTATATTTAAATAATATTTTGAATCCTGCCAGCATGGATAGCTCGAAGATACACATCGAAGCCGATTTATTTTAATGTTAATGGTATATGCACTAGTATATGGTAGTAATGGTATATATACTAGTTGATGGTATATACAAAAATAAATATGTAACCTGATTATGATATAGTTTTATTATAGCTTAACATTTGAATTTTTGTTGCCATTTTTTGATGGATTTTTTTCCCTTTTATTTATTTATTTATTTTGTATAATTTTTTGAGTATTTATTTTTCTAAGACTTTTAACGATCACACCTTTGCGTTCATTTCGTTTTGTTTCTCCCGTAATATTTCATAATTCACATTTTGTTTACATTTTTAACGTACGGCTAGGTTTAAAATAATGCTTGTAGAAATAAATTTTCTATTTTTAAAAATTGATTTTGTGCAATATTTTATGATTTATTCGTACTTTTGATACGCTACTTGGCTTAAAGTAACTGTCGTCGTTCCTTGACGAAAAATATCTGGTCTACTTAAGCGCCAGAATTTAAAGGAATCTCCCTGGAGGGTCTACCAGTAAAACCGTGTCCGTACAGCTTTAATATAGTATCCCCTTGGTGACTTTTGTTTGAACCTTTTGACCAGTAATTAAAATGGCTATCGCATACGCGTAAGTAAAGACCTTGACGAGAAACGTCCGAACTACTTTGGAGACAAATTTCAAAAATTTCCAAGGGGTTTCTGTACAAGTTGTTCTACTGTTTGTAATATGATGCTTAATTAGCTTTTGTTCCAAACATACTATTCTTGCCAAAAACACACTATTTTTAAAATCTTGAGTTATGTTAAAAAATCTTTTGAAAAAAAATTCAGAAAAAAATATGCTGAACTTTGTTGTTCTCTAATTAATTGTACTTTTTACTTGAGGTGGGTTTCTTTCATTTAAAATTTCCCTTTAAATATTTAGCATTCAGGAGCTTTCAATTACATTATCAAGTCCAACATTAAGACCAAAGCTCGCTTCAAATATTCCGACCGATGCAGTTGCCATTTACCATCCTACATACATCCTACATATAAATCTGAAATCTTTGCAGTGTACGTTAACGTTATATATATACAGATTTAAAAAATTTATATGTGCCATGAAACTTTAAAAATATGCATAAAAATGTAAACCTATGATAACGGTGTAGCGTTTTAAGCTTTCGAAAATTTATCGCTCAGTTAGTCAATTAGAAAAAAAATATTTACATTAATATTATCAGATAAGTTTAGGTTATATAAAAGTATAAAGTTAACACAAGGCGTATTTGAGAGTTATTTTTAATGAAATTAAAATTTGAGATGATTTTTAAGACTTGTCGGAGATATTGTATAACTGTTTGTTAAAAAAAAAAAAAAAAAAAAAAAAAAAAAACTACTTCAGTCGGCAGCAAAAGTATCCGAGCACTATCAAAAATTCTTATATAAAAAAGTACACTTAATACTGTTTTGTTAAATCCTTGTCGAATCATGTTCTTAGACTGACTAAAATCAGGATTCGACAAGGATTTATTTAACAAAACTGTATTAAGCGTACTTTTTTATATAGGAATTTTCGCTAGTGCTCGGATACTTTTGCTGCCGACTGTAACTCCAGCTAAGAACAGCTAGAATTAGTATAGGAGGAAGATCACTACTAAAAACGGTTCCTGGCGACCCTTTCAATAACACAGGAGAAACTCAACTGTCTCTTTTCTCTTCTCTCCTAAAAATTATAGGGCCGCGGTAAACCAGTAGGTAGAACGCCGGGCTCGTAATTTGAAGATTGCAGGTTCGGTACTCGAGCCCTCCAAAGACCGTCGTGTACACTAATGGTGGCTGATGCGCGTAAAATCTGTCGTGGCCGCAATGTCCTCCATGTTTCCATCAAAAGTTATACCTCTGGGAGTCGCCGAAGTTGGAGAGCCATTCCTTCCGTGGAGAATCAAAATTATGATGGCATGTCTCCGGACCACCTTTAGGGGTGAGTCCCAGACAATCGCCAATTGTAAAATCCGCCGCACTAGTGCGACGTAAAACCCATCCAACTAACCAACCTAAAAATTACATTTCGGGTCCGGGTGGAAAGAACATCAAGATGATTCTCCTTTGTCACCATAGGCCGTCTTCTTGTTGGAGGCGGCTTATTTTTTTCTAGTTTATATGCTTCTGGCAACCAAAAAACTCGAAATTTCCTTTATTTTTTATTTAACATCTGGTTGGTTAATTGGTTGATTGATTTTACGTCGTGCAAGTGGTCAGGGTGATCAAAGTGTGTATAGAAAGTGTGTTTTATACTTTATCTGGTGTTTTTTGTATTGCTGGTTACAGCGGCCTATAGTCTATACCCAAGCAAGACCTATTCTCAATACCGCCTAGAGGTCCTGACTGGAAATCCTACTAGGTAGGAGCTAAAATTGAGAACCTGTAAAACATCATTTACTTCTTTTTTGTTATTCACAAGAGTGGAATTTTTATATATTTTATTTTATTGTATTTGCACCTGTCATGGGTGACAAGAATGAAGAGGAGACTGCGGGCGGAGGAGAGTCAAGTCGACTTTCCAAGTTTGACAGAGACGGATTCATTGATAGAGCCTTGAAGATCCAAAACGAACTAAATGGAATATTCGTCCATAGAGAAATAAAGAAGGAACTGAGAGATACCGTAAGAGGTAAATTTCAAGATTTGGTCAAAGTCGTAGTAGATCAGTCTAATGTTATCTCCCATATGACTGGGAGAATGGGGAGAAAGAAAAACAATTGCAGAGCAAAGCATACAGCGAAGCCGTCATGAAGACGGTCACTCCGTCCAGAATCGAAAGGTCTAGGAGTAAATCCAGGACGAGGAAAACTTATGCTATCAGGTTTCTTCCTCAGGATAAGAATTTGAAATCAGCTGACACTCTTCGAGAAATTAAGAAGAATATCAACCCTAAACAGATTAAAGTGGGGATTAATTCTGTCAGAAATATGAAAGAAGGTGGAGTTGTCATCGAGGTAAACCAGAAGGAAGATATAGACACTCTCATAAAAGAATTTAGAGAGAAAGATGCCCTCAAAACCTTTGAAACTTCCGAAATAAAGAAGAGAACTCCTCAACTGCTAATTTTCAGTGTAGATGAGGAAATGAACGAACAACAGCTCCTAAGTGAAATCCTTGAAAATAATGATATCACCGTAAAAGAAGAATTACAAGTTAAATACAAGTATAGAGCAAAAGGAGGACTAAATTGGGTCATAACCTTAAACCCAGCCGACTTTAATAATATCATAAAAGAAAGAAAAATCAAGATCAACTGGAGAAGACTGGATTGCAAAGAACACCTGAGGCCGATGATGTGCTTCAACTGTGCCAGATACGGGCATACTAGTAAATACTGCAGAAACCAAAAGATATGTTTAAAATGTGGAGATAAAGATCACGAAACCACCAGCTGCTCTAAAGAGCCCAAATGTATCAATTGTGAGTTTACTAACCAGAATTTCAAAACCAATTATTGCACCACCCATAGCTGTACTAAAAAAAACTGTTTAATTTGGCTCAAAGAAATAGAAAAATTAATACTAAGAACTGACTATGTCCAACAGTGATACCAATAAAATCAATATCTGGAATTTAAATTTAGGTAGCAGTATAACAGCTTCTGCTACTCTACTTCAAGATCTTAACAGGTGTGAAGTGGACATCATCGGTCTCAATGAAATGTACTTATATAAAAACAAGATTAATAATCTTCCTAGAAATAGCAGAGCCTTTTATTTTAATAGTGAAGCCAAAGCAGCCATTATAGTTTTAAATAAGAACTTTTCTACTTTTTTATGTTATTGCAACAAGTTTGTTGTGATGGTTGAAATTACCTTTTATAATTTTCGTTTTATGGCTGTCTCTGTCTATTCTAGACCTTCAGGTGATATTCTTGACGAAATAAATATTATTCAAATATTATCCAATTTCCATTAATGAAGTTTACAATATCATTAATCAATTACAAAATAACAAGGCTCCAGGACATGATGGTATTCCATACGAGTTTATCAAACACGTATTCCATGCTGACCGTGTTTGGTTTGTTGATATACTGAATTATTGTTTGAAGTCTGGAAAGTTTCCTAAGACCTGGAAAAGCGCCAAAGTTATTCTTATTTTAAAGGAGGGTAAGCCACCCGACCTTCCTGGAAGCTATCGACCTATTTGCTTGTTGCCAACATTCGGAAAAGTTTTTGATAAAGTGATTACTAGTCGTCTTGATTATTACCTAGAACATAATAATATCATTTCCGAGTGTCAGTTTGGTTTTCGTAAAGTTAATTCTACTTCTAAAGCCCTAAAAAGAGTCACCGAGAGAATTAAGAGCATCAATAACAACACCGAAATCGCATTGCTTCTTTCAATTGTATTCAGTAATGCGTTTAATAACATTTTCTGGAATTCTATTCACGATGCTCTTATTGATTATGATGTGCTTCTAAGATTATATAATATCATTTTAAATTTTCTCGCAGATAGAGATGTCTCTTTCGATGACGTGCACCTGAGATGCAATAGAGGTGTACCTCAAGTTTCTAGCCTCGGCCCAAAACTCTGGAATATTGTTATTAACTCGTTTTTGGAAGACCCCGAAGTTTGGGGTTCTGTCCAGGATTTTGCAGACGATCTTTTAATTAGTGTTGCAAAGGCTGGAAAAAACCCGTTTCTTCCCCGGGAATAAACCGGGTTTTTTGGGAAGGAAATTTTGAAAATTTCTGGGAGTTTTGAAATAATTTGATGCATGGACACATTTCTTTTCATTTCTATTATTTTTAATGACTTTCTCTTTAGCATTTTTAACTGTAACTACGAAGAACAGCTCAACTGTTTTTCCTTTTGCAGGTACAAAGTCAGTTATTATTATTATTTCATTAATAGACATTAAATTAGAAAGACTATTTCTAATAAATTTCAGAATAAAATATTTCTTCAATGTTAATAAAATTGTGTATTCATAAGGTAAATAATTTAAGCATACTCAAATAATAGATAGCAATAAAATATAAATATACATATTTATTTTAACAATACAAAAGAAAATTTTTTAAGTGCAGAAATGAAGATTCATCATTGTTTATTTTTAATTTTGTTAAATACTGATGTAACCGTCGTGTGTCTTAAATTTTTATTATTTATTATTTTTTGTATTTTTGTTTACATTAAAAAATTAATTGCAGATTAAAGAGAGTTGACTGTACTTGTTTGTGAAACATTTAAAATGAATATTTATTGAAAAACCTAAAAAAAAAAAAAAAAAAGAATCACTCAAAATCATTGCAGTTAAAATGATAATTTTAGTTAAGTTATCTTTTAAAAACCTTTCTGATGAAGTAATATTACTTAAACAATATTTTAAAGTTTAAAACAGAACATTCATAATTTAAATTTATTTGCTTTGTTAGAAAAAAAAAAAAAAAAAAAAAAAAAAAAGACCAATTTTTTAAAAATTTGTCAGTTTGTTTCTCTTTTGGAAATATATTAAAAAGTTGCAATGAACAGAAGCAGTATTGCCTGAAAATAAAATTGCTCCTGCATTTAAAACTAGTTAATGCAATACACATTGACATTTTAAGTATTATGAATATGTATGTTCAATGCGTTAGCCCTAACTTCCATTTTGAAAGTGACTGGTTTTGTTTACTTTTAAAATTCCCAATATTCCCCAAAGTTCCGGGTTTATTCCCCAAAATTCCCGGGTTTATTCCCATCTTTCAAAAACTGTGGGTTTTTTGCAACACTACTTTTAATCATCACAAATGCTACGGCCTCGTATCATTTTAATACTACTGGTAGTAGTTATTTAGAAAAAGGTATTAAGTGGGCTGAGGTTAGAGGTTTAGAACTCAATAAGAACAAGTCAAACTTCACTATGATACGAAAAGGATCTAAATTGATTACTTGTATACCTAAAATTATTTATGGTGATATTAATATAAAATATTTGAAAGCTCTTACTTACTTGGGTGTCGTCATCGATAATAAATTCAACTGGACGGAGCATCTTACTATTTACCTTCATAACAAAGTTCTGGATTATACGGTCGGGGTGAGGAGTACCTCGCGGGCCACGTGGGGTTTGGATATCATGCTTTTGAAATATCTTTATTTTATTGTTGTTGAGAAAATGATCTCATACTGTTCTGAAATTTGGTTTCATGAATATAGATATATTTTTGATAAACTGAAAAGTATCCAACGTATATTTTTATTACTCATTACTAAGTGTTACACCACGGTATCCACCGATGCTCTTTGTACCCTGGCTGGTATTGTTCCTTTGGGAATTGCTCTCAAGTACAAGTACAAAACTCAAGTTCTCGATTGGAAAGAAGATGTGATTAATGAAGACTTTAGTCTCCTTGCTAACGAGTTCACCAAAGAGATCTCTACTATATCTCCTCCTTGGGTTGTTTTTAACATCACCTGGAGTTACTTCGATTATAACCTTGTCGGCAGGGAGAGTGATGTAAACTACTTCTTCACAGATGGTTCAAAAATGGATGGTAAAGTAGGCTGCGGTTTCCTCCATATCTTCAACAACACCATTTCTCATTCCGAAAAGTTCAGGCTGCCAGACCACTCTAGTGTTTTTGAAGCTGAAGCCATTGCCATCTTCGAATCTTTTAAGTTTATAAAGCGATATCGATTTGATAAAGCTATTATTATTTCGGACTCCAGATCAACTTTAATGTCTCTCGAAGGCTTCCTCACGAAAAACAAGATCATCAGCGACATCAAAGATCTCATGAATGAGTTACAAGAAGTGGATATCAGACTGTGCAGGATCAAAGCCCTTGCTGGATACGAATTCAACGAGGTGGTGGATGGGTTGGCGAAGGACGCCACCCTCTTGAACGATTTAAGTATTACCTTACCTAAAAAGAAGAATATTATCAACTTAAAATTCAAGGAATTAAAAATCAGAGATTGGCAACTAGAGTGGGATAGCTCCGACAAAGGAACATATACATACATCTTAATTCCGAAGATTGATAACCGAAGAATAAAGGGAAACTTCTACCTCAACCAGATCATCACAAACCACGGGTTCTTTGGAACTTATCAAAATCGTTTTTTCAACAAGAGTTTTTTTGTTCCTGCAACTCGGGGATTCAGGATATTAACCATGTTGTTTATCACTGCTCCCTGGTCGACAGCATCAGACTTGAGCATTTTCCAAAGAATTTTAAATATGTTCGTTTGTATGTTTTGTTTGCCAACCAAAGAACAAGATATGGATTATTGCAGATCGTGAAATATTATTGTAATATTTTATTTACTAGCTTATAACTATCGTGTTTTGATGTTGTTTATTTGTTTTTTGTTTTTCCTTATAAGTTTTAAGCACTTTTATCGTATATTAATAAATATTGTATTTTGTACTGTTTTATTTTGGATGGGGTTTTAGGTTTCTCTATTAAGTTTTGATGAACAGGTTGTTCGCGACCCTGACCTGGCTTTATGATTTAGTTTTTAGCACCCCTTCCCCTATTGTCTGTAAACTTTAAATACATTTGTTAATCTTAGGTCTAGTATTAGTCTTTAGTTTATTTTTGTATTTTGCTGTTTCTCATTTTTTCTGCCTTCTTGTCGGGGTGTTTCTTGGTATGTTGTGGTGCGGTGCCGCTCGCTGCGGCAGCGCCTGGGTTTTACCTGGGTGTTCTGCGGGTTGCGGCGCTCGTGCCTTGCGCCTACTGGGGGTACCGGGCCTTCGCTCGGCTCCTTAGGTTGTTCCGGCCGGCATGGGCTGGTGTCGTTGTGGTTTTTGGGGCGTCGGGGTGTCTGGGCCTGTGTGCATGGGCTCCTGCTGTGGGGATGCTGTCGTTTCGACAAGACAGTTTGTTACTAATGTGCCTTCGGTCGGGGAGAGTCACAAGTATCTTACGTCGCGCAAGTACTGCGCAATGGGCAACTGGCGACGGTCTGGGACTCACCGCTAGACGTGGTCTGGAGACATGCCATCACAATAGTTATCCTACACATTTAACATCTGGATAATCTCAATATGAAAAGCAATCTATTTCTTATGTGTTTGAAGAGATTAGGATTTAACATTTCAACGCCTGACGCCGCTTAGCATTTCTCACACACGTAAAAATCTATTGAGTTCTCTATAAGACATAGGTCGGCGTTTTAATTAATATCTCCGCTAATTAGAGTCGTTCCAATTATAGAGTTGTATAAATACGAATGGAATATCGAGATGAAAAAATTCTACGTCTTTCGGCACCAGTTTTGAGACGCTGCAGCCATTAGCGCCGCAGAAAAATTGGTTGCAAGTAATTCCTTAGAGACAGATGCACATATGCGTTACAGATTTTAATAATATTAGAGATTCTCTTTATATATCTAGATGCACATATTAATCCTCTGCAGAAATTAAAACTGATCGCACCAGTCCAAACTTTTTATATAATATTTGCAAATAAATAAAAAAATTAAAAAAAAGAATGAAAATTATATTTTATATAGCTAACTATATTTTATTTAAAATAGTATTCCGTTTCAGATATTTTAATAAAAGATTGAATAAACGATTGCACTAGTAAACCTGGTAATAAATATGAATGTGAAAATTGTTATGCATGAAAAAAGCGAATTAATAATAAGTGCGATAATTACGAACGGTTATAATTTAGAGTTAAAATTTATTCACCAATTCAAATGTAATCATTTCAGTGACAATCA
Organism: Salticus scenicus; assembly: GCA_963930645.1. Taxonomy (NCBI): domain Eukaryota; kingdom Metazoa; phylum Arthropoda; class Arachnida; order Araneae; family Salticidae; genus Salticus; species Salticus scenicus. The sequence continues at coordinate 231,391,956 of OZ005651.1, forward strand.
TTTATTATTTAAATAGCTAAATACTTTTAACACCTGACTATATAATCATGAGTGCAATATCTAGATAACATTCGAATTATTGATTGGAATTAAATTAATAATTTAGTAAGAATACTGTTCAATTATACCCACGAGTTTAACCCATTCCCTGCTAGTGTTGCGTTAACGCAACATTAATTTATTATTTTTTTAATAATATAAATTTTAATAAAACTTTGAAAATAAATGGCTATTATAGTAAAAAGAATGTTTAAATTATATAATAAATTTATAAACTGGATTTGTTTTTATTTTTTTATACTTAAATCAATAGACAAACTTTGTGCATTTTTACTAAATAATATTTGTTAAGTTTAGAAAATTCCTATAGATGGCAGCACAAGCTTATCAATTAAAGCATCCTAAAGATCGAAAATTCATTTCATTGTAAGAAAATGGCACAACCAGGTAAGTTGATTATTTAATTTTTTTTACTTGTAATTAACAATTATAGAAAATGTTGCGAAAACGCAACACTAGCATAATGCATTATATATTTGTTTTAATAAGTTTCTTAAGGAAATAAATGCATTTTTCTGTCATAGCTTTTTAAAAAATAAAACATCCGAATAATCAGAATTGTAGCGAGCTAACAAATTGAAAGGGGGTCCTGAAAAATTTTAGGATGGGTAATTCTGAATTCTAATTTCAAGTTTGATAATAAAATACTGGATATAACATGTATATTTAGCTTTGTTTTTGTTATATTTGGTGTCTGTATTTTTACAAGTTAAAAGATTTTAATATGTTATTTTGAAATATTGAAAGTATTATAAAGATTATAGAGACCTTAAGATATTGATACGGTGTGTGTGTGTGGGGGGGGGGATTGAGTGCCATTTGATATAATCTGGATACGTTCTTGTATGCAATGATAAATAATAAATATTAACCATATTTTAAATATTATAATATATTATAATAAATTATTAAATATATAAAAAATAATATAATGTATAATAATATAATGAATTAAATATATAAAATACATATTGATAGTATTGTTATAGATATGTAATAATATTATGAACAAATAATATTGTTTATTGTATTATTATGAATGTTTTAATAATATTGTTACTGAATTCTTTTTTGAATTTCAGGTCCATCTAAGAGACAACGATATTTGACTCTAAATGAGGCTCTGGAATATTTTAATGAGTTAGAAGATGGAGTTTTTTCTGATAGTTCATCCGAAAGTGACAATGAAAATATAACTTCAGATCTGGTTATAATTCCTCCAGATGTGGACGAACTGACAGATGAAGAGAATTTAGACGACTGCATGCTGCGTGATGAAATACCGTTGCCAAAGGATATTTCTGGAGAAATTGAACTTCATGATAGTAAATCATTTTCCAAAGAAACTGCTGCAGAGAAGAAAAAAAAATCTAGGGAGAATAAAACATGGAAAAAATCGTCACCTACGTACAATTTAAAGCCAGATTCTATTGAGGAAAAAAACATAGAAACATTAATTTGTGAATTGTGTAATATGCAACCAATTGATGTTTTTTGCAAATTTTTCAATGAAAAACTGTTGGAGCATATTGTGACAGAGTCTGTAAAGTATGCTCACCAAAAAAACAGGCCAAAATTTTCATTGACTGTCGCTTTACTCAAACGTTTTATTGGATTTCTTATGTTTACAGGTTACTCGCCTCTACCTCAAGAACAATTATATTGGTCAACTGCTCAGGATGTTAATTGTCCTATTGTAAGAGAAAGCATGAGTAGGGCAACTTATTTGTCTATTAAACAAAATATCCACTTAGCTGACAACAATTTCTTAGATAAAAACGATAAGTTAGCAAAAGTTCGACCATATCTGAATATTTTAAATGAGAACTTCATGCAATTTAACATTTTTACAAAGAATCTCTCAATCGATGAACAGATGATACCATATTTTGGAAAACATTCAAGTAAAATGTTCATAAAGGGTAAGCCAGTTCGTTTCGGTTATAAGGCATGGTGCTTATGTTCATCCACAGGATATCTGTATCAATGTGATGTTTATACCGGAAAACGAACAGAAAAATCGGATTGTGGGCTCGGTGGCGATGTCGTGGTAAATCTATTGAAAGTTGTAGAAAATCCCAAAAACCATGTAGTGTACTTCGACAATTTTTTCACCTCTCACAATCTTCTGGCAGATTTATACCGCATGAAATTTTGTGCAACAGGAACAATTAGAGACAACAGAACAGGGAATTGTCCATTAATTTCCCTAAAAGATATGAAGAAAACTGAGAGGGGAACATACGACATAGCTTTTGATGAAAATAATGGAGTCTTTATGACAAGATGGAATGATAATTCTGTAGTCACTATTGCAAGTAACTGGGATTTTAGTGACCCCCCAATATCGGCCAAACGATATTCTAGAAAAGATAAAAAGTATGTTACTGTGAACCAACCACAGTTAATATCTAATTATAATTCTAACATGGGAGGGGTTGATCTTCTAGATAATTTCATTGCTTGTTACAGAATTCAAATAAAAGGTAAAAAATGGTGGTGGCCGATTTTCAAGAATTTCATCGACGTTGCAAAAGTCAATGCTTGGCTTATATATCGATATATTGATCCCGCTATTAGCTTATTGGAATTTCAAAGACAGTTAGTAATTTCTTTGCTAAAAACACCATCAAATGAAATAATTGACTCCCAAAATGAAATAAGTCAGAATTCGAACGCTAAGTTTCAAAGTCCGGGCCGTCCATCTTCTATTCAAAATTTAATTCTGGAGAAAATAAAAGTGGACTGTTCTCAACATATGATCGATAGGAATCCAGAGAACAAAAGAAGACGGTGCAAACATTGTAGAAGCCAAACTATCACAATCTGCAAGAAATGTTCAGTCCCACTCCATTCTAAATGCTTCAAATCCTATCATGAAGCTTAAATGTAAAAGTTATTGTTTTATGCCAGTGTTGCGTTTTCGCAACATTTTGTATTTCTTAAGAAAATAAATATTTTTTTCGGGAAACAGTTTTTTTCCTTTAGTTCATGCATTATTAACATAAAAAACAAGTTTCGACTAATTTTAATAACATTAAGTACTTTTGGCAGGTAATGGGTTAAGCATTACGGCACTGTGAGTTTATAGCCGTCGTGTTTTCATACTTTATTAACAAGCACACAGCACATATTTATTTTACATTTTCTACTATTTATATCGTAAGCTTTTTCATGTTGTTATATCTGTAAATTTATACGTTATATTTAAGCAAACGAGTACATGTATGTTCTAATGTTTTATTTTTATGTTTAATAAAGTGTCATGTAATTACAAATGAAAAATATGTTACATCTGGCGAACAGATTATTTAGGTAATAAATTCATGCCTAGTATTTCAAAATGGATTTAAAATATGTACTGAATGTTGCAATTGTACATTTCTATTATTAAGCATAATTTTACTATATAAATATGTTTTATTTTCAACGAAATTAACTTTCTATTATTTATCTTTCATTTTGAAAGAATGCAATTTTAAGCGTCATTAATTTTATACCATTATTTCGAAAATTTTCAAAATATTAATATAATACGTCTTTCCATTTAATATATTATTTACACTTCCTATCGTTAAAAATTGAAGGGTTAAATAACACAAAGAGTACAGTGCCTTATTTGCATTTTTTTTTTCAATTTTATATACAATTTCACACTGAAAGTTTTTGACTTTGTTTATAGCTACACTAAAGATATTTCGAAGACTTTTTTAAAAAAATATTGAATCTTTTTGTAAAATGTTATTTTTACAGTTATAAAGACTCATTTTCTTATAAATAATTGTATGAGTTTTGAAGATATATTGCAAACATTTAGATATTTACAAACTAATAAAGTTTACTTTACTTATTTTATAGAATAAACTCATTATTTTCTTAACACAAATTGCAATGCACTCCTTGTTCCCATCAAAAATTATACCTCTGGGGGTCACCGAAGCGGGAGAGCCATCTTTTCCGTGGAGAATGAAAATTGTGATGGCATGTCTCCGGACCACCTCTAGGGGTGTGACCCAGACCGTCACCAATTGCCCATCTGCGCAGCACTAGTGCGACGTAAAACCCAACCATCCAACCATCCATCCTTAACACAAATTTTATTTCAGATAATCTATTTCTTGCAACAAATTAACAATAATCATTTCATTTGTAAAGCTGCGATTTTTTAAGTTACGTTATTTCTTTATTCAGATATGTAGTAAGAAGGGAGTTTGAGATATTGCTTCACGGCCTTTTTTTTATACACATTATGTCCCAGTATTCAGGAATTTACGGATTAAATGTGATTTCGAACAAATACGTTAACCGGGATTCGAACCTGGCATCTAGGAATTTAATGCCAGAAAACTAACCACTCCAATAAGAGATGTCATATATTCACAGATTATATATTTTTCGTTATTGAACTAGTCTCAAAACATGTTTTTTACTTTTCTTATTAAAATATAATCTTTACCGTGAAATATAAAAATAAAAGCATTAAAAAATCAATCCCATGTTTACCAAAAATTGTTGTATACAAGAATTATCAGTACGGTCTCGTAATGATAAAAAAAAATAGTCCGTCCCTGTACACAGTCTGTAAACAATACAAACATTCAAATTTATGCAGCTATTTTTACACTGTGCATTAATCTGTGTACCAAACTGCAGGTCAATCGGAGGTTTTTTTGCGGCAGCTATTGTGGTATATAGAAATTCTGTCCGTAAACCATAATGATAAGAGAAATTTTGGTGTGTCCACATTTGAGTATCCACATGGAGGCCTTTACTGACATTTCGGCAACTATTGGGTCTGCAGATCAGGAGCTTCAACGTCCTATTTGCATCACATATTATTCAACAGACCATTTTTATTTATTCCATATTATATAATATTATATATATATATATATACAGTGGCGGAAAAAAAAATTGCATCACCTAAAAAAGTAACATTTTTTAATGTTATGCTTTATCTTGTTTACATAAAATTATCTTAGTTGCTGCAAAGCAAGATATGACGTCATTCCACAGTCATATTGCATCATACAAATCTTCTGAAGTATTGCATCATCCTAATTTTATAAATAGCATACCAAAAGGGGTCAATGGTTATTTATCTTATTCTTTAAGTGATGAAAGGATGGCTCCTTATGTTCAATTGACGAAAGAGATAAAATGTGTGGCACTTGCTTTAGCTAAAGAAGGGTATTTGACATGCGTGATCGCTAAAAAAAATTAGCTGCAATCAATCGACAGTCTCGAGAGTGATTTAGTTGGAACGTGAAACTAATGATGTTGAAAGGAGGTCCGGATCAAGGCGAAAGAGGGTAACCACAAAATCTGATGATCGATATCTCTTGCGTATGTATCTCTGTAATCGTCATGCAAGTGCTTCTGATTTAAAAGCCAAATTTGAGAAAGAATGTGGTGTCAATTTAAGTGCACGAACTGACCAAAGACGCCTTGCGGATTGCGATCTGCATGCGTATCGCCCGAAGAAAAAGCTGTTACTTACAAAACAAATGATGCAGAAGAGACTTCCTTTTGCAAAACAGCATGTTTCATGGACAAAGGCTCAGTGGGACTCAGTAACTTTTTCGGATGAATCTAAATGCAACCTACAGATGTCGGACGGTAAGCAGTATGTTCGGAGATGTAAAAATGAAGCTTATCATCCAGATTGCATATCGTCTACTGTTAAATTCCCAGCCAGCCAAATGGTCTGGGGATGCATATCCAGCAAAGGGATTGGATGCCTGAAACTTATTACTGGAACTGTGAATATAAAAACTATATAATATAAAAACTTTCTTCTTTTCAAACTTATGAAAATTTCAGCTGTAGTTGTGAATCTAGTTTTATTATTATTATTATTATTATTATTATTATTATTTTGAATAATTTTAAACAATTGAATACTTCCATTTAATATTTTGGGCTTAGTAATACTTCTAAACAACTTTAGAGTTTAATATTTTACAAAGCAATATATTATTCATATTTTTATGTAAAAAATTAAGTAACGTGCTTTTCATATAAATATACAAATAATTTTCTAGAAATTAGTATATACAGTGTAAATCAAACATTTTTATACTTTTTTTTTTTTTTTTTTATCTAATAGCATTAAAATAAATTACCGTTTAATTTAATAAAATCAAACAAATTTTATCATATTAGTTCAAATCAATATTTAAATATTTATATCATTTTAATAGGCAATGGCTATATGAATTTTAACTTCAATTATTCAAGTAAAAATAAATTTATAAAAAAAGAAAAATATTTTTATGATTTACTCACTAAATTAGCATTACAGTTTAATTAATTTTACGTAAATATAGCTAAATGCCAAATATTTCAATTGCATTTAAACGAAAGATATAGTTCAAACAAGAAAGTAATTAAAAACACAAAAATTCAAACTTAAAAATACATTCGCTCATTATTAAAAGAATTCTCTAATATGGATGTGTTAACAGAAATTTGCATGGGATTAGAAAAGTTTTCTTTAAATAAATAGCATAATAAAGATGTATTGTACTATATTTCAAAATTAATTTTTGGAAAAAATAATTAAAACATGAGTACATACCATGTAAGTAAAATAAATCTATTATTTTGAATCTTTAGAAAGTGATAGATAAGAAAATATTTCCTCTTTATTTTTCCAAGTAAATAACTTATATCGAGTGGCTGATTTCATTGTAACAGCCAGTCTAACATAAAACTTTACTTGGCTATTTTAAAATATCCTTTTCATCCAGTCTAGACGACACAATTAAATTGAACTGGAAAACTGCTCTGCTACAACACATAAAAGAATCCACACTGTGCCTTTGCTATTAATTTTTTTTCCACAACAAACAAATTAACAAGCAAAAAACATTATTTAACATGGCGTTCGTCGTCTGCTCCTTCTGTTACTCGCTTGTAATCATAACGAACATCAGTATACTTCGTGAAAGAGTTACCTCGAACGCAGTTCCCTCCATTCTTCTTTGATTATAACGTTCGAAGGGCAGAATCGCTCTACCGCTGATTATCGTTATGAAAGACATTTCGGTCGAAAAAATAACGATCAGTTTGTCTTTTTAACGAACAGGCCAGAACAGACCCACAGGTTACAAATCGAGTGTTTTGCATTTTTAAATATATGTCAATCTGCTCTTTGGAAAAAAAAAAAAAAAAAAAAAAAAGAATATTTATATTATTTATCAAAATACTATACACGCTTCAAAATAATTTTTATATATTTTTTATATCGAAATATTCATTAAATAATTAGAGGAAAAGCATATCACTGATATATTTTTTATTAAATCCTTGGAAATCAAAGTCTTATGAAATTCTTTTGTGTAAAAAAATAAATATCGCGAAATGAAAACATTTCTTTCTTATTTAATATTTCTTTGGCTGAAGAGGCTTTCTTCTTGACAGATTTAAGATTTTCTCTCAAAATGTTTGATCGAAACATAAGCATAAAGAAAAGACTCATAAAATAGTTATTCTTCAACATAACTACTTTTCCGCAGACAAATTGCGAATAAAATATTAATTTCTAGAAAAAGTATTTTTATATCACTTTTATGTATGAAAAATTCCAAAGCATTTCTATTTTAAGCAGGAAAATAAAAGTATATATCATAAAACTTTTTAAATCGTTGCCTTTATAAATAAAAGGTATTTCAACATGTTGACTTTTTAAAATGAATAAAACAACTTTTTAGATGTTTTCAAAATTTCACAATTTTTCTGATACGTCATGTAGGAATATTTTTGAAGCAAGATTACTTTTTGAAATTTTGTTTATATTTAATGCATTTGAAAAACAAAATAATTAACGCAATTAAAAAAAAAAAAAAAAAAAAAAGTATTTTTTCAAGATATATCCTCGTATTCTTGAAATACAAATGTAAAAACAAATGCATTTATTTTGTGTAAAAATGTAATACAAATCTAAAATACAAACGCCAAAAACAAATGTCTCGACGCTTGTTTCTAACAATGTATTAGCATAATTAAATAGATATTAATTTAATGATTAAACATTTTTTTTTTCAGAATTTATAAAGAAAAGTTATTAATTTGATAGTTAAGCAGGAATTACACTCCTAACTTGATGGTTATAATACTTATATAGGTATACGTTATACAGGTGTGCATATTATTTGCAGAATTAAAAAAAAAAAACTTTGTCTGAGCTTTAAATTATTATATATTTACATTAGACTTATAAAAGAAGTTACAAAAAGGCATAAAAAACGACAAAGAAATTTATAAAAATGATAACAAAATTATGGGAATTCAATCAAAAAGTTAACCACTTTTAATTTTTTACTCACCGTCCATACTAAAACTTTCCAAAGGGAAAAATGTGAACCATACTCTAATATTTTGAAGTATAAAACTTCAGAATTCTATCATAAATTGTACTAGAGGTTATGTTTAAAGAAAGTTTTGGAGAGATTAAACACAACTGAAAATGTAAATGTATTAACCCATTTCTGCAGAATGGTCCAAATAAGATCGAAATTGAAACTCAACTTAAATTGGCAATTCACTTTAAGATTTCTTGCATGATTGTCCATAAATAAATGAAACTAGTTTTCATTTAAAACGTTTTAAATGAACATGTTATTCATAATTGCTCGAAAAATTTGTATAGTAATCTGAAAAATATTGATACATATTTTTTTCAATTTAGAAAAAAAAAAAAAAAAAATCATGTAGAAAAATGTTTCTTAATTTAGTCGTTTTCACTTGTAAATTGTTTATTAACTCCGAAACGTGATCGGAGAGTATTAAATTCATATGCGAAATTTTCTTAAAACTTGAGAATGTAGTTTAGAACTCCACCTTTCACTCTCCATTCTTTTGTCCTGTTTTGTGACTTTTTATGATACAAATATGAAATTTGATACATATATATAAATACACGGTGCAAATTACATTCTTGTATGCTATTCATATAAAATCTTTAAAATTAAAGTTATGAAAATTAGATTAATTTAATTCTTTTACCAATTTAAAAAAAAATTATACGTTTTTTACACGTTTGTGTAATTTGTTATACATCTTTAAGATCAATATTTAAGAATTTCAGGTAATTATTTTTGGAATCCCCTGTATATAATAAGCGTTCACTATTGATGGATGCCGCTAATCAAATGTTGCATACGTTACTACATTGAAACAAATTCTGCGATTGGCATCTAAGAATCAAGTTGCGTCGCTAGAAATATAGTTAAATGACATCGTTATAAATTTTATTTCCCTTTGCTAGCGATTAAAGACACCTATTAAATTCCGGTCTGGTGGCTTGGTCGGCAGGGCGCTGCCTTCTGGGTTCCCAGGTTCCGAGTTCGAATCTCGGTGCGGGCATGGATGTTTGTGCTGTCCTATGTCTTCAACAATATTGTGTGCACGTATTTCTGTGAATTTCTGTAAAAAATACGGAACAATCGAGACGAAAGTCATTGTAAATATAGGTCTCAATAAATGTCCAATAAATATCCAATGTCCACCTATTAGAGATCTATAGCGCTTTCCTATTTTATCATGGCCAATCTCATTTAAAAATATCTAAAAATAAATGCGAGCACAAGAGGCGAGTTTTAGTAACTATAATTTTGTTTTATGATCAGTTCTAGGAAATCAAGCAAGAATATTTCTTCCAATGGAAAGGATTGATAATAATCACAATATTGTTTCATCTTCTAGAAAAATGTAGAGCAGAAATTCTCGATCGTTTCGTCTGTCGAGGTTAATTGTTTACTTTATACGCATAACTCAGAAATATTTATTTCTAGTTTAGGGATTTAGAAATGACTACTTATTCGTTCTAGATGAATGATATTTTCTTTCTTAATGTAAAAGGCAATACTCGTTTTAGATTTTTAGCAGTTTTCGATTATAACCCCATACCTGCCGACGAAAATTTAAGAAATTCGCTTCCCGATGCCACCGTTCTCTCGCAACTCTAAAAGGAGTAAATCTTTCAAAGACACTGTAAAGCTCACTTCCGACGTTATTTTCTTGATTGTCAAATCGTGTCAGTAGTTGCACTGGCATCAGTACAATACAAAGAATCGTACTTTGGAAAGACGAATTTTTCCGCCCGTGGTAGTTAAGTGGTTAATTAAGAAAATGACCACATAGAGGATTGGTAGTTCAAGAAAAATGATGAAAAATAGTATTTCCGTTAGGTCAGAATAATTCATTGCTTCTATACGTATTTAGATGTATAAATAACATTTATTTTTTTATTTTATTTATTTATTTATTTATTTATAAATATACATAAATGTCTACTGATCAGTTTTTAAAGGATGTTAATTAATATCATGTTCGCTTCATGTATTTGTAGAAAATTATTACAGAAAATTAGAATTCTAAAAATAAAACTAAGAAAAAAAAAAAAAAAAAAGGAAATAACAGTATACATTGGGTTGTTTGATCAATAACGCCGTTTTTTTTTTTTTTTTTTTTTTTTTTTTTTTAACAACAAACATTAATCAATGATATATTGACCATTTTGTTGGATGACCTTTCGCCATCTTTCGGTAAGTTGAAAAATTCCACGTTCGAAGAAGCCTTGGTTTTTAGAAACGGAGGTTTTAAAAAACGACCTTATTTATCGAACAACCAAATATTTTATGTACATGGAGTTAATATTAGTTTATAAGATTTTTTTTTTTTTTTTTTTTAATATATGCATTATACATATTTGGATAGATGAGTAAAAAATCCACTTATGGGAAGTGAAAAAAATCCTTTATTAAAATAAAAATTATCAGCTAAAAGTTGATTAAAAAAAAAAAAAATAGCATATTCTTCATTTATTTGCGTATAATCTGCGTTATCTTTAAAGATGGATAGATTCCGTTTTCAAAGAAGTGAATTTTAATTTAATAAAAATGAAATAAATTAGTCTATTCTCTTATATTATCGATGTTTTTTTATTCTTTTAAAACTCTATACCCAAGCAGTACCGAAACGTTCTCTGAACGTTCAAATATTGTTCTGCAAACACGTTCTAAGAACGTTCCCTTTGAACGTGTTATAGACGTCTATTTGTCCATCTTGAAAAAGTACAATAGTACGGTTCAGGGAACGTTCAATGAACGTGTAGCTATCACCATCGGTGTTATAGAAGCGTTCAGAGAACGTTCTATGTATACGGTCTCAGAACGTTCTAAACGTTTTTAGAACGTTTTCAAAACGTTATACACATTTTCAGAACGTTCTAGAAAACGTACTGTAAACGTTCTAAAATAGTGTAGAAACGTTCTGAAAACGTTCTATACACACGTTCTCACAACGTTATGTAAACAATTTTTGAACGTTCTTTGAACGTGCTAAAAATGTATTTAATGTATAATAAAATGGAAGAACTCGCAACAATTGTTTCGGGTCGAAAGAAGACACGACCCTTCGTCAGACGAACATAATAGGCACGAGTGCTGCAAATACAAGTGCTACGTTGCAGATTTTTTGCAGCACTCGTGCCTACTTTGTTCGGTTGATGAAGGGTTGTGTCTTTTCTCGACCCGGAACAATTGCTTCGAGTTCTTGAATTTTATAGTGTCTGTTTATTTTATTTACTTATTTTTTTCTTTTTTTTTTTCCTTTCCTTTATTTATCTTTTCTTTTCTTTTTTATTTTTTGTGTAGTTTTTATTTTATCTTTTTATTATTATTATTATTTTTCATAAATAATTGTCTTAGTAATATAAAATTTTGCATACATGCATTGAAATATTGTATAACAAAAGATCAAGTATTTTGAATATTCTAGATAAATATTTGAATTCAAAAACAAACAAATAAATAAATTCAAGTTCTGGAATATTTTGAAAATTTTTAAGATAATATGCCCCCTGCTAACTAATTATTATTCCCCCCCCCCCTAGATTTTGCATCATTATAATTTAACAATAGAATATAACCATATTTGGATATTAATTTAATAAGTTAACGGCCCTCTTCACTTACCGTCGCCGGTAGACCGAGCCAATGATATTCTATGGGGAAATTTTCTTTACAAGTAACTTATTAACTAATACATATTTTTAAATTCTATTTTCACATTCAGAAAATTCCCAGCTGTTAAATTGACGGACCTTTTTTGAAAAAGTATTTTTTTAATTTTTAATATTTTATTTTGAAATTGCAAAATGAAAAAAAATCACATATTATAAATTCGTATTTTGCAGCTTCGAAGTAAAATATAAAAAAATTAAAAAATAATTTTTTAAAAAAGGTCCATCAATTTAACAGCTGTGAATTTTCATAATGTGAAAACAGAATTTAAAAATATTTATTACTTAATAAGTTATTTGTAAAGAAAAATTTCCCATTGAATAACATTAGCTTCGGCTTCCAGCGGCGGTGAGTGAAGAGGGCTCTTAAGCAAAAAAATTTAAAAATATTTATGTCTAAATTTTGAAACTTACTGCAAACTTTTGGCATTCAAACACAAAAGTATTTTATTAAATTTTAAATTATCAATGAAATCTCAAATTAATGCCCAGATATGTTACATATTCTATTTTTAAAATAATAATGCACAATCAATGGAAAACAAAAAATAAAAGTTAGTTAAAGAAGTACACAAGTGTACAAAATTTAAACAATAAACTGTTTTCTCGTTTTCTTTTTCTTTTTTCCACATAATTCTTAAACAAATAAACACAGAAGTATAAAATTTGGATAGTATGTTTTTTAAACTACCATAAATCGAATTTTATATAACTTTAGCATAAGTAATAATTGTTAAACTAAATATCAGTAAATTTTTCTCAAAAGTAAACATTGAAAAAATGAAAAATTTCAGCAATTTTAGAAAAGAAAACTTAATGAAAAATGGTCATGAAGATGCATTACAGATAGGTTAAAAATGTAGGCTCATCCATGCGTTAGATTAAAACCGTATATTTCTTCATGTACTCACTTTTTTGTTTCTTCTTCTTTCTTCATTTTTTCGCTTGTGAATAATTTTTTTAAAATTTTACATAGAAATATGAAAATCGGATAAGGCGTTCATTATTAAATTATTTATCGACATTTTTATTATTCTGGTGATGATCGCAGTTTATACAAATTAGTAATTATTATTATTATTATTTTTTTTCAAAAATTCCGTTATTAAAGTAAAAGAAAAGTGAACACAGAAAGTAAAACTAGGATTTTGTTTAACATGTGAGGGCATGTGCGTCTTCACTTGTCTATAATGCATCATTAACACAATTTTTCATTAAGTTTTCTTCGCTAAAATTGTTGAAATTTTTAATTTTTTCCAAAGCTTACTTTTGAGAAAAATTAATAATTATTAGTTTTAAATTATCACTTATTCTAAAATTATGTAAAATTCGATTAATGATATGATAACGAACATGACATCCAAATTTTATGTCCATGTGTTTATTTGTTTAAAAGTTATGCATAAAAGAAGAAAATGAAAAAGCAGGTTTGTTCCTTTAATTTTGAACAGCGGTGTATTTTAAATACGTTTAAAAAAAAATACATATATATATATATATATTATTATTATTATTTTGTTTTTTTATTTAAATAGATTACGTGAAATTTACTTATTATTTTCATATTTCAAATCATGCGTATGCGAAATTTATTTAAATTATTGATTTTGAGTTTATAAATTTTACATACACATGCAGTGAAATATGACAGTATAAAATATGGTGAAACATTTTGAAAAATAAATAAATAATTAATTAAAATTTTATTCTGTAAACAAATAAATAAATAAAAATTAAATAAATAAATTTCAAAATTTAAAATATTTAGCAATATTAAGATTCACCTTAGTAACTATTTCTTTTTTAATACTTCTCCCTGCTTTTACATTTCTACAGTGTAATGTAAAATGATCAAACATGATCAAATCTATCTATATATTTCTTTAACGTGGATCAGTTGCAATTAATTTTTGCCGAAACGATATAGTAGTGTAATTATTGAAATATGCGAGGATAAAAAATAATATTTAAAAATGAACAATATTTAAGCATGCGGACTCAACTCAATGAACTAATAAGAAAAAATTACGAAATTTGTCTGCTTACATTATTTTATGGAAAACTGTATTTTTAAAAATTGCTTCTTCAATCTTTATAAGCGTCATTTTAAACACAGAAATACTTTAAAGATTATACAGAATATGAATAATTGTCATAAATTGACTAAAAATCATAAACATAAAAATATAATCAAAATAAGAATTATTATTATTATTATTTTTTAAACAAAATACACCAAAATAAATAAAAAGTCATCACCAACATCGCGACAAAAATTTAAAAGGCATCATGGAAATCCTATACTATAACTGTACTGCCTGCGGAAGTATGAAACTGGGACTTCAACCATGAATTTTATTTTGAAACCTTTCTTTGAATGATCTTGGTCTCACAATTGCACAATATTAATTTGGTACTAATAATAATTTGGCTTCTGGTAAATTAATATTTTAATTAGATGGGGAATTCGGTATAATATTTATGAGTTTCAAATTTTAAAAGTAAATAAGAAAAGAAAAGTTCGAAAAATTCGCATGGGTTTGTTTAAACTACAACGTTGAACTGTAATAATAAAATATCGAACGAAATAAATTTAGGAGTTAGCGTGAAAGATGTGAAAAATTAAAAAATTTCAAATTTAATTTTAAAATATTATATGTTTTTTTGATAAATTTTAATAAATTTTGTAAGATTTCAATGCATAAGTATGAAAATTTTATAAAAAGGAAAAGTAAGTGAACGAACTTATCTGTCTGTATCTTGAAGCTGTTTGCTGTTGTAGTGTATCCGAACGAAAGTTAAATTCAAATCTGAATGTAAATACAAAATATGTGATGAGTAAGCAAGCAGTAGGACTTTGGATCCAACAGGCCACGCCAAGAAATACAAACTTCCTGTGCAAAAACAGAGCAGATGGCATTTACGCCCGGCGAAAATTTCTGTCGATCAAGCAATTTATTCAATAACAATCGTTTCTAATAAAGATTTTTCATACTGTTCAAAACTTAACCTTTTTAAAAATTATTATACTGAGGCCATCCTAAAACTTTCTTCTATATTTTCCTGCGCAGGTCGATCTCATAAATATTATTTGCTAAAATAATCTATCAAAATTATTTACCATGGTAAATGTATACGATTTTCATCTCAAACAAATATAACACTAAATATCCAAAAAAATCAATTTTACGGTATACAAAATATGTATCTTAAGAAATGTATTTTACATAATGAAAAATGTGAAAAGTCGATAACTTTGTTTTAACTTAATTTATTAACAATTTAAGAAACAAATAATAATGAATATCTGCAAAAGTAATCTGGAGTAATGTGTTTGACAGAATTGAACAACATAAAACTTAAATAAAATTATAAATAATTATTATGATTATAGTAACATATAATTAAAGTTTAAAATTATGTAATTTTTTCTCACCGCATCTCTATTACATTTTAATGATTATTCTACATGTCAACAAAATTTAAAACTGAAAATAAGGAAAAAAAAAACTAAAAAAAAAAAAACTAAAAAAAAAAAAAAAAAGGAATTTTCTCATATTCGTTATAATCACACTGTTACAGAACGTGCTACGACGGTGATACACTTGAACGTTTTACATAGAACTAGACTTGTACGTTTTCTAGATGGTGCAAAGCAAACCTTTTCAGAACGTTCTAAGTAATACTATTTTTGAACGTCTAATCGAACGTTCTCTTGACACGAAACACGGTGTTTGAACGACTGTAACCGTTATTAGACGTTCACAGAACGTTCCCGTGCTACTTGGGTATATTTATTGAGAAGAAAAAGCTTAAAATATAAAGTAAATAGATAATCTAACTAGAACTAGATTACTTAACTGTTATTTTTACTTTTTACAGGAAAAAATGACATTTTAATTTCACCAAAAATGGCTGTTTTTTAATTTAAAATATTATCCTGGATATATATTGATAAAAAAAAGAAAAAGAAACCAGAAAGTTATTTCAAATATTTAATACTATCACTTTTTATAAATAAAAAGTCATTTTATGTGAAACTGCGTACCTTTTTAATTTATACTTTTTACGTATAAATGTGTAACTTTTGTGCATTTTAAAGAGCTTTCACGACACTTTTCATTAAAATACGAACGGAGGAAATCTTTTTTTAATGTGATACTGTTTAGGATGGAAATTAAGAATACTTTTAATTTATTTTATTATTATCATTACTATTACTTTTTTTATGAAGAAAGAATCCAATACAACGTCACTCCTGTAACTGCACGACTTAATGGTATATTTTTAAATTTAATATATGTACGCCTTTGAGAAAACGAAATTCTGTAATTGTTTGAATTTTAAATATCATGAAGATGAAGCAAAATAACTAAGTTGATTACTTTTTTTATTTAATATATGTCCCTAAGTGTAGTTTACTGAAGCTGAAGGGTATATTTTAAACTTGTTATTTATAAAATATACAATTTTAAACCTTTGATTGGTTTTATTTATTGAATGTTTTTCTATTGTTTTTCTATAGGTTTTTATTTATTTAAACAGATCTCTATATATTGAAAGAAATTACTGTTACTGGAGTCAAATGTTTTTGTCTGCGACAGCATCTTCTGACGAAGGGCAGGGTCTTTCGCGTCATGAGAGGTATCAATGTGTTCCGAGTACTCCAAGGAAGACATTTCAGCCGTTTAGAAATTTCTATCATTTTAATTAAAGAAGTTATTAACTAAAAACGACAAGTTTATGAAGGTACTCTATTTGCAATTTTGAAAAATGTTTCTCCCAGTGAAGTTGTTCTTCTGTCATGAAGACATTTCACACGAGAAAATTAAAATATGATCCATGGTTGTACATATGTAGGTAGGTTGGATTTAATGTCGCACCAATACTGCGCTATGGGCAATTGGCGAAGGTCTGGGACGCAACCCTAGAGATGTTCCGGAGACATGTCATCACAATTTTGAACCTTCACGGAGGAGATCCCCCTCCGCTTTGGTGATCCCCAAGGTATAGTGGGGATGGGAACATGGAGGACTTTGCGACCACGACAGATTTTATGTTCACCAGCCACCATTAGTGTTCACGACGGTCTTTGGCCGGCTCAAGTATCGAATCGGCAATCTTCCAACTACGTGCTCAGCGCTTTACCGACTAGGGTACCGCGGCCCGAAACTATGGATGTAAAAGAAAATAAATATCAACGTTTTTTCTCTATTTTTAGAAAATTAATATATGATCAATGGTTGTAGGTATGTAAATAATTGGGTAGGTTGTGATTGATGTCGCACCATTACTGCGCTATGGATAATTGGCGACGGTCTGGGACGCATCCCTACGGATGTTCCTGAGACATGCACGAAGGAGATAGCACCGCAGCTTCGGTTTCCCCCCAGAGGTAAAATTTTGATGGGAACAAAGAGGATATTGTGACCACGACATATTTTACGTGCACCAGCCACCATTAGTGTACACGACGGTCTTTGGTAGGCTCGATAACCGAACCCACAATCTTTCAATTACGAGCTCGGCGCTCTACCGACTGGGGTACCATGGTCCGGATTTAAGGTTGTGAAAAAGAAATAAAAAGGGTCATATACTAAAGCTGTAATGCAAACTGGTCTTGATATAATGATCTTTTTTGTATTTAAAAAAATATATATAAATATTATATATTTCAATTTGACATTGTATATGAGGATTTCCATAATAATTCCTTGCTTTTGTCTTGTAATATGCACTATTAATATTCTTTTTTAGTGAAAGAAAGCAGCGAATAGGGGGGCAGAGTTCTGCATGTGTTAATAATGAAAGTGAGTCGGGGAGGAGGCGAAGCCTTCTTCGGGGGTTGGTGAGCGGAGCGATCAGTTGCAGAGCCCCCTAGTGATTTAAAATAAAATAAATAAATAGCACAATTATATCGGCAGGATAACAATATAGTTATGATTAACTGCTAAAATGAAAAACAAAACAAAACAACAACAACAACAACAACAACAACAAAATAATTATTAGCTATATATCTATTTTCTGACGTATGAAAACAAATTTATGCTTTATACAAGGTGCTCCATAAATAAATCACCTACATTAAGAGGAGATGTGGCACATAAAATTGGATTATAAAACAATCCGGAAACGCAATTG
The DNA here is from genome assembly GCA_963930645.1 of Salticus scenicus. Taxonomy (NCBI): domain Eukaryota; kingdom Metazoa; phylum Arthropoda; class Arachnida; order Araneae; family Salticidae; genus Salticus; species Salticus scenicus. Next base: position 231,410,188 of record OZ005651.1, read on the forward strand.
GAAAATGCCAACAAAGGTCTAAGAAATGAAATAACACAAGACAGATGATACCAGAAATATTTATTGTAAAGCTAAGAAATATTACAAGTGCTGCAGCAGAGGAGCCATTTTCAAAATGTTATGATTATTGATTACTAAAAATAATGCATGCAGTGTAAGGATGGCTAATTCACGAAATTTATAAACCGAGCTTCCTTTATTTAGCTGATGCTTCTGGTTATTTGATCTTTGGGTTGAGCGCGAAAGTGAAAGTTCCATACTATCAATATAATTGTTTACAGCTAGAAGCAAACGAACAGGAAGTTCTATTAACGAATACCACATAACCAACTAACAAAGAGAATAAAAAAGCATACACAATAATATCAATCGGGTTTACCCTCTAGTAGTTTTATAAACATCATCAACTACCGCCCTTCGGCGATAATCTCAGTTAACGGTTCTTATTCATATAGAGGCCGACTGAATACAACCAGGTCAGTAATGAGAACCTTGTGACTGAAAAATTCAAATGAACAGGAAGATGAAATAGTCATTATGGACAAATGGATACAATACCTGAAATTTTCTTGGTAAACAAGAGGGTTTGAGAAATAATATGTTTTTTTTTTTTTTTTTTCACCATTCGAGCAATAATCGTCCTGAGAAAATGCAATGTAATACAAGCAAAATATTGGCAGACATACAGTTAATATACAGTGAGTGCTATCAGGACCAACCAAACTCTGCACAGCTAGATTCCTAGTTTGGAACACATAAAAAATGCACAAAGAACAGCATCACTACGACAAAAGGTTTCCCAGAAATGTGAGAAGGAAAAAATATGACATCATATGAGGTGCAATTTTAATAATTTATTGGTAACATGAACATCGGTATATACGTATGTTTTCGGACCAAGATGGGCGCCGTGATAGCCTGGTCAGTTGAACGCCAAGCTCGTAAAAGGAAAATTGCGGGTTCGATATTCGAGCTGGCAGAAGACCGAAATTTTCCATCTAAAAAAATCGTGTTAGTTACATCAGTAAACGGAGAAACCAACAAATCAGCCATTTCTAAGTATTGCTGGGAGAAAAACCATAATTTTAAACTTGATTCAGCTAAAATAACTTGAAAGCCCAATTCCACACAAAACTCGATTTCTTTGAAGTTTTTACAACTATAAAAATCTTTAAAATGATGTTAATTGTGATTCCGTTGTCCCCCATTTGCCTGATTGTTGGAAAGTTTACATTCAGTCCACATTTTCTTCCTTTCTACTACATTTTTCACATTTAGAGTTCCTCAGTTTCCTAACACTAACAGCCAATTCCCCGCATTCCACGCAATTCTATTGGCTTATCAGAATTCGTTTCCTTTCCTATATATACCACCACTTTTCTCTCATTTCTTTATGCGCTTATGACGGTACGCTAAATGATATCAAAACAGCTATCTGCTTTAAATTTTTTTTTCTGTGGTGTACAAGACGTTGAAATTTTCCTTGTTTACGTATTGTATTCAGTCGAGTTTTCCATATCGAGTTTCCCCCTGATTTACATGTTTTAAGGTCTCCTGAGCCCAAAAAGTGGTTTTCGGCAATTGGTCAGTGTGTGTACATGCGTGTGGAATTTTCTAACTAACATATCTCCGAAACTAATAAAGATAGAACGATGAAACTTCAGAATTGAAACAGGTCTGGTGTACAGATGAATTTCTAACTTTTAATGAAAATCGGAAAACCGGAAAAACGACATTGGAAACCAGAAGTGTGATCGGAAGGATATATCTCAAAAATGGCTCTCACGATTTTCTTCAAAGTTGCTGTATAAACTCTCTATTAAATGTTCTTTTGTATAAATTAAGTGATTAATTCAGGAAAATTCATACGTGTCTTGCATAAGTAGCTCAATTTCAGGTCTCACAAAGGCGTTCTTTTAAAAACGGCTGTAAGGATTTTTTTTTTCAAACTCGCCGTATTAACTCTCTTTTACGTATAATTTCGTATGTAAATATTGTTTTCCGGTCAACAACTAAATATGCCAAGATTTTGTGAAAGTCGTTATCTCAAAAACGACTCTAACGATTTTCTTGAAAAAGGCTTCATAAACTGCATTTAGATATCCTTTCTCATGTATTACGTGGTTATTATGGGGAAATTAGCAGTCATCCTTATTAGGTAGATCAGTTTTAGATCTCGAAAACTGGGGTTTCAAAATTAATAGCTCCACCGACTTTTTTTTTTTTTTTTTTTTTTTAACTCATTATGTAAACTCTGTTTTATATAAATTCTGTTTTATATACACATGAATCAGCTTTCTCTCACAGGAAAATTATTGAGTGTCTAATTTGTTATTCCCTTTAATATCTTCTGATCACATTATCTCCAAAAACTGAATATAATACATATAATAGCAGGCGATGGAAGTCGTGAGTTTGTTTCACACCCGAATTTTCGTAGTAATTCACTTTATTCAATCGTTGAATACATTGCAGTAACTAGTGAAATATTTTTATCGCAGAGAAAAATACGCAGCAGCTCTCAGCTATGTTTTAAAAGAGAAAAAAAATAATACTGAATTACATAGATAAATTGCATAAATATTCAATCGGAATTTTGTCGCTATATTAAATAATAATAATAATAATAATAACAATAAATAGTATGTTTTGGCCATTAGAACAAATTTATTTGGTACACATTATTTGGTACACATTATTTGGTACACATATAAGTTCAAGATATGTTCTCTCAATATAGATTACACACATGCATTATTGTGCAATTTCAACCATTATATATGATATTTGGACATGAGGAAAATCGCATAAAGTCAGAAATAGAAACGATACAACTAGGATGCAATTTCCCATGCATTGGGAATATTGCAATATAGCAGCATCATATGTCGCCGATATGCATCTACATTGATTCAGAATAGTAATTAATACCGACTTTCTAACATATCACGTTTTCTGATATTGTACACAAAATTAACTGAAGTATACTTTTATTGTAAATGGAAGAAATTGCAGCACATCTGCACCGCCGTTTAGATGATTTGCACCAAATATTCATATAAACCAATATATGTCAATATGAAATTAAATATAAACTTTTGTGAAATTCTGTGCATTAGTTTTTGATTTACAGTTGCTATAAAATGTTTGTTACACACATACCGATGTTCAGTGAGACTGGCATTTTAAAAAATAGTCAAATCTTGTTCTGGACTTATCAAAACATGTAAATAAATAAAAAAACCGGAAGTCGAAAGATTTTACGAATCCAATATTTTCTTCTACTAAGTACAGAAGAACTGTATTTTTTTTTTTTTTTTTAATGAAATATTCATTTATTAATTAATTTAAATTGAATTATAGTATAACAAGGTAGTTGGTTTATCAATTTAACAAAAGTAATATAATAAATTGTTCAATAATGTCTGATTTTGCAAAGAAGAGATTTAGCTAACCATTAATTTTTCCCTAAAAAACTTTAACACCTTATTTGAGTAACTTTTAAAATTACTTTAAAAGTCGATAAGAAATTTGAACTATATGCGCCTTAGAATGCAAAATTCTAAGATTTCTCCCCTAATCTATCATTCTCCGAAGAAGCTGAAAACGTGAGGTATTCTCAGAAAAACATTAAAATTTCGTTTTTGAATTATATTATTGGAAAAGTTTTGTATTTTAAACTATACTAAAGACGTTCACTGTTTTGTAAATTAGTATTCTGTAGACATTTTATATTAATAGATCAATATGCATGATGTAAAAAAAAGTGTTCTAGATTTTATTTTAAATTTTTCCTAAAAGAAAAAAAAAAATAAATCATGTATGAAACAATATTTGAATTTTCGTTTTTATCACATTTCGTTTTTTCTTACGTGCGAATATTGTTTGGGAAAGAAAATTGATTTTTCTGTTATCACAATTTATTATATATATATTTTTTGTATCATTTTCAATAAATAATGTAATACAATGTGTTAAATTTAGTATCCTGTTATTTCGGAATACGTTTATTTTTGAATTTCATAAACATAATTTTTATTTTTGCTTCTTTTATGATCCTTTTATCAAAACTTAGCAAATTTGTGAAATAGATCCAGCATTCCTCACATAGGTCTGATGCGAGGAACTAAACGAACTATAAGAAACTAAAAAAGTCTGCGATAGATTTATGTATTTGATTTAAACTTTTAACTGTTGAGAGAAACTCTGCCGATACTTTGAACAACATGAGTATGTTTATATAAGAACTTATCGTGTATTATATACATGAAGGTTATATTATAATTGCATAATAAACTACATCATAATGGCGAATCCACTACCACCAGATTTAGTATGTGGACAATTTAATACGGTGGACAAAAGATGCGCTCATCTCACCAGTGGCCAAGGGGTTCTGTTGTCAAAGTTGGTAAATGTAATCCAACTTAGTACCTAGGTTCAGGGATGGAACACGGGCGCAGAATTCATACCGGAATCTGTTTAAGAAATTTTTCTACCTATAATATCGTTGATTTAAGAAGTAGAAAATTTTCTTACATTGACAGTGGTATGAATTCTGCGCCCGTGTTCCATCCCTGTAGGTTGCACTCATTGTCATAGCTGCTCGGAAATTTCCGTGGTTTTCTCATATACTCGCATGAATGTACAATAAACTTACGTATGGTGCACCATTCAGGTCTTATAATATTATATAACAGAATATCCAGAAAACATAATTTTTTATGTTAAATTGTGAATTAATTTTTAATTGTTTTTGCGAAACGAAACATTTCAGGATTTCGTAACACTTTTTCCAACCTCATAAACTGGTAACTTAATCGTCAAAATCATTTATTTGAAACCTACAGTCCCTCAATCTTATTTTTATGCATTTTCAAACTAAAGAATATTATGATTAATATTTAATATATCATAAATGCTCATTACGCCAAACATTGGTACTAAACTAATAACTAATACTAAATGGAAGTAATGAAAATTCATTTCATTAACCAATCATGACCAGCGTAACAAAATTTAATACATTCATAAATTGTACTAAAAAAGTTGTGGGTATATTTTTATATCGTTCTTTTTTTATATACTTTGTTATTTTATCCCTTTTTTTTTTAAATTTTTTATCGCACTTAGATGAAATGGTGATTTTTCATTTAACAGCACCACTGTAAAAAATATCCGTAGGTTTTACTGGAAAATCCTGTAAATCACAACGGGAAGAAACTGTAAATCAAATGTACAGTTTAAAACCGTAAAAGTCAATCACTGACGCATATTTTACAAGGAAATCCAGTAAATCAAACAGTATTATATTGTAAATCAAAACTTATATCGGTTTCGTACCGTATATTTCACGGAGAAATACTGCCACCCATGCTGCCAGATTTTTCTCGTATTTTTACGTTTTATTTATTTATTTATTTTTTTTTTTTTGCAGCGTAATGATACAAATTCTTATCTTTCAGCTAATACAGTATCATCATGAGTATGACACTTGAACCATATATTATATTTTAATTACTTTTCATTTCACATCACATGACATAACAGAAATTAGATACCATTAACAGCATTATATTCACTGTAATATTATATATTACTATTGTATTATTGTAATCCATTATAAGATAATTATAACATTGCTAATTTAAAAATAAGCGTATACATAGCTGCAAAGTACTTTGAAAGACACAGCAAATCTTCAGATGATTACATAATCATTGTTGATCTTCTGCTTCTGTATAAATGTGTGATTATACACTACCTCATTATTTATAGGGAAGCATGGGGCATGGTTGTAACAGTTTTTAGAAAATTAAATACATTGTGAAATATATTTATATTTTCTTGTTTACAGTTGCTGTTTTCATAGCATACATAGTCATCTATCATATTCATAAAAAAAAAAAAAAAAAAAAAAAAAAAATGTTGCTAGTTTTGCACAAAATACATTTTTTTTTTTCAAAATTATTTGCCTGTTACAATTTGCCCTGGATTTGGGGCTAATTGTAACACACGTGGGGCAAATTGTAACATATACAAAGGGAACCCTAAAAATAAAAATGACAATATTTCAAAATATTTTTTGTCATCAATCATTTATTAATTCAATAAAAAAGGAAATTAATAACTAATATGAAATTATAACCTTCTCCGTATAGTAACAATGAATTATATCAAATGGATTATAGTAAAATAAAGAGAAAATTAAAGATAAAATCAACATAGAAGTCAATCTTTGTCAAAATTTAAATTAATTCAAGCAATCGTGATTATAATTCGTGATTATAATTCGTGATTAAATAATCACAGCGTTATAATATCAAAACACAGAAAATATTTCTGTATAAATATAGTAGTAGCAAAAAAGCCAAAATTTTTTCATTTCTGAAAGTTTCCTGAAAATGGGCGGTGACTTCAAGCTCAAACTGTAGGCATCTCTACAAGCCACTCCTCTAACATGTTACAACTTGCCCCATCGTATGATTTATATCATTTGGTTTGTTTATAAAAAATATAACGATTTATACAAAAAATTAAACATGCAATTTATAACTCAACGCACAGATTAAATAAATAGCTATAAACGTATCTTTAAAGTATAAATTAACACGCCTTTAATCAAAATTTACGGAATATTTTTTTTCCACTAACTACCTAAAATGAAGCACGTGTACAGATCCTCCTATTAAACATTTCTGTGGAGCACCGAATGTGATTACATTATAAAGCGTGTTATAAGAATTAAGTTTCTTAAAAATATTTAGTCACAAATGTTACAAGCTATTTCGTAAATTGCGTGTTACTTCTTACCCCTGTGACAACTAGCCCCACACTCCCTTATTAGACATGATTTATTCACATCTTTAGTTAACTTATTCTTAAACTTTTGTTCTAAGATAATAAAATCAATATTTATATACATTTTTTTCCTTACAGAAATTGAAGTTTTTTATACAAAATTATATAGCCTTAATTTCCTTATATTTGCCTGTATTTCCTTAAAATTTTTCATTTAAGTCTAAATTATTTTCTGTCCTAATTTTTTTTTATCACCTAAAACATATTAAAACATATTTTATTACCTTTTCTAACAAAAATGATTTCACAGATTACATAATTTTCTCAGAATTCTTATTTTTTAACATTCCTATAAGATTTTTTAAATAATTAAAGCACTTGGAAATGTAAAAAGTATTCACAGAATTTTGTAAGTATCTTCTTAAGACAATTTTCTCGATAACATCTGTAATTAAAAAAATCGGTTTTGAAATAATCTATTAATGAAATGTTAAGTTTTTTTTTTTTTTTAAATTCTCTCTTTTTCTAGTTTCAGATATATTTCAGCTTTGAACATATTTACGTTATCTGAATGAAGACGACTAAGGATTGTGTGAGACAATATATCTCTTATAGAGATGTTTATTAACCAAGTGCATCATTCTAAAATTTATAAATTGACACTTTAAAAACACATTAAATTAAAATATATATATATACATTTCATTAAAAGACATTTATATTAAAATACATTTTCGAAGCTTTCCGCCCTCATCAGCAGGGCATCATCAATAAATTAACAAAATTTAGTTTCACAACGTGCAGCTATACGTTCAAGGATATACACTCCTTCTCATATTTATAAGGACACTTTATATTTTGAAATAACTAATGTAAAAATAATTGTGAACAAGATTATACTAAGTGCACTTAATATATCTAGTATTCTAAAAACCAAAATTGCTATAATCTTTTTATAAATAATTTAAATAATAAAAAATAATGAAAAATGTGTTTTCTCCACGTTTTTAGATGTTCATAATTAAAGGGCCAATCCAGATTTCTTCGTTTTATTTAACTTGCTAGCGGATAAATTACAGTTGACATGCGAATTTGTTAACTACTGGGCTAGATTAATTCATATATAAGCCTTCAATTTTTTTTGGACGGACATTACTGTTAATTTCTCAAAAAAAAAAAGAACGTCCAAGTAGTGAAGTATGATAAATGTGTTTTTTAAGTGGAAGGTTAATTTCAATCCGCCGAATTTCTAATAAAATTCGTAGGTCTAAAATTGCTGAAGGAAATGTGATCAAACGTTGAATTGCTGGTTCGATAGGAGAGAGATCTGATGCAAAATCAGAGTTGTTTTACAGAGATTGAAGACTCATAATTCCTCTTACTGATCTACTCATAATGACTGCTGCTGAATTTGCTCGTAATTTTTAACAAAAGGTTAGGGTCCCCATTTATGCATGTTTAAAATAATTATTAATATGTTAAAATGAATACAAAACCTGTAATAATCAATCAGCATTTAATAGGGGAAAGAAAGTCTGTGTTAAAGTTGAATAAAGACAATATTAAATGGTAAAATGTTGCATTTTCGGATGAAAAACATTTTATTCTTGATTAGCCAAATGGTTTTAACAGTTACTGGCACGATCTGAAGATAGCGAAAGACAGAGCAGATTTTTTAAAGGCAGATATGAATCGGGCATTTTAAAGGTGGATCTGTGGTGCTCTGGGGAACTGCTTCTACTGAAGGCAGAATGAATTTAGTAATTTTTTCTATTATTATGAACATCAAGAGAAAATCCGCAAATTTTAAGCGTGGAATTATCAGATTTTTGTTAGATTTTGGGGGGTAATAATATTTTTTTCAAGAAGACTTACATTTTTGCTCGACTTTTAGAGCAATAGGAAATAGTTTGAAGAAAAAAACTTCTGTATTATTGCCTTTCTCATGGCCTAAAAGTTGAAAAAACCTTAACTTATCATATTAGAAAAGTGCAATCAAGTAGAAAGCAATTTTAAATAGTTTAAATGTACTAAGAATATCATATATGCTATACGAAATGGTATTGAAACTGAATACTAAAAAAAAATGTATATCTATATATACCAGAGAGAATGCCTGTCTGTTTAACCCTAAAAAGAGACCCCATAAAATATTAATTTAAAGAATAACTGAAAAAAAATTCTAAAATTCGAGCTGTCCTTATAATTGTGAACACCTGAAAAATCATCTTTTTACCATATTTAAAGTTTTTTAAGATAGAAAAACGATAAAACTTTTTAAATATAGTGTATTAATGAAATTCAAATTAATTAAAAATATATTTGTTTAAATAATAGTGTTCAGTGTTTAGTTAAAATGAAAAACAGGCGTCCTTATAATTTTGAGAAGGAGTGTATATTACATTATTAGGCGGCAAATACGATTAAGCTTGATATGAATAAAGTAAAAAATCAGTGTAGGTCGAAAATTCTGGAATCGGTCAGTTGGAGCTGTTTTGGGTTTAAAAGGAGGCAACATTTGAGATCCGGAACTATTGCGAAATATGCTTGGAGAAGTCAGTAGATGGGAATTAGAATAGCTGGACTGGCGGTAACAATTTTTGGAAAAAACTGTAGAATTGTCCAAAAAACTTGTAGAAAATTTTCAGCGTTTCGATTTGTAATCATATAGTCTACTGAAAAACAAATAGAAGTTAAATATCTGGTTGTTTAAGAGAATGCCAAATTTTTGGTAGGAATGCTGAATCTTTAGAATTAATTGTATTACGACATTCTATAATATTGGCAGAATTGATAATTTCAGAAGCTGTCAATATTATAAAATGTAGTAATACAATTAATTCTAAAGATTCAGCATTCCTACCAAAAATTTGGCATTCTCTTATACAACCAGATATTTAACGCATTGCTGCACATTGTGAAACTAAATTTTGTTAATTTCCTGATGATGCCCTGCTGATCAGGGTGAAAAGCATCGAAAACGTTTTTTAATATAAATGTATTTTAATTAAATATATATTTTTTTGTTTTACGTGGTTTTAAAGTGTCATTTTAAAAATATAAAATTTAAGGCTTGTGTTATATTTTTATGCTTAATTTGCTGGTTCAATTTGATTCCACTGTCCTGGTCACTGTTGCCAAATTTAGGGATTTTTTATTCAATATCCAGCACTAAATTTTAATTTTTACGGTTTCCCAATCACTTCGAAGGTTCTTCGTCCGTTATGTATATTAAACATCACTCCTCAAAATTATTGGTGGTATTTGAATATATGAGTTTCTAAATTTGGCAAAACTGTTTAGAGTAGTTTAGAGCGTTAGGACCAGGTTAGGCCAGCGTTAGGGTTAAATTATGAATAATAAAATTGTTAACTAGTGTTATAATTTTGCTTAACAAAGGAAAAAAAATAAAGACTTGTTATTCACTTTTTACTTAACTTACAAAACATGAATTCGAAGTATAATAAAATATGAAATTAAAAATATTTTCTTTTTATAATAAAAAAAATAAAAAAAAAAAATAAATAAATAAATAAATATGTAATAAATAAAACTTGAGTTTGTTTGATATACTTGAGTTTGTTTTATGACTAAGCTCTTTGTTTTCGTATGGTATGTATTTTATACAGCTAAAAATATTTTTTAACAGTATAAAGTCGAAGATAAACCCAGAAATTTCCATATGACACATTTAAGAAACTTATTTTTAATAAAGTAGGCTGCAATGAAATGAGATATATTCTGGATTTTAAGCTTTTTTGTTACCACTAAAAAAGCATCCTTTACTTTCAGAAATTTCGGACTTAATGCGGCTTAAAATATACGTTACTATATATAATTTACGCATTACTTTAAAAATATAGTTAGTTCGTAATTATTTGATTCATATTAAAAATTTATTAATAATAACCTTTACTGTTTCTAGAATTTCATTTTTTATAATATTCATTTGTTTCTAGTATTTTACATTCCTGTTTTTTTTAGGACGCCAAATTTGGTAGACGGGAGGAGAAGAAATTGATCCTATATTGCGATCATCCGTCTAGCTGTTCGGAGTTTTCTGTGATTATAACTCGAGTAATGTTTATAACTCCGTATAAAGACCTCCAGGGAAGACATCCCACACTAGTCAATTATTATCGGGATAATGTAGACAAGATAAATTTTTAATTGGTCTAAAAGCGAAGCGGAACTAAATCGGACTAGACAAAACTAAATTGGTCCAAGCTCAGCTAAATTAGACTGAAAGACTAAACTACATGTGTAGATAGGCTAAATTTTTGATTGGACAATGTAATGTATTTCATAAAAATGTATGTAAAACAACGATAAAATGAAATTTAACCTATATAAAGTAGTCTTTATATATGATGACAGTCCCTATCTACGATAAGTCCTAAATGTCTGTAAAAAAGAATGATTGAGCCTGATTCCTAAAAGAGTTATTTCTTCATCTTCTTTTTTTAAGAATTGTACATTAATATCTTTTAGATATATGCATGGCTTCAACTCTATCAACATAGTACATAACTCTGCATTTTCTTAAAAAAAAAAAAAAAAAAAAAAAAAAAAAATACTTCACCAGGAAAAAACCATTCTTGCCATGGTTTCATGCAATGGTGTCTATACTAGCCCCATGTAAGTCTATGTAGATTAAGGCATTATGCTAATTTATATAAACCATACAGATTAAAAGTAAATATCAAATTATGTATTGAATATAACCTATATTAATAAAAATGAGACTTTTATCTCTAAATTTCTCAGATTAATAATAATAATAATAATAAAAAAAAAAATGCGATATCTACACGTTTCACACATCATGAAAGCCAAAAATGACTTCAGAAAATTTTCTTTGTGTGCGTGTGTGGGTCTTTGTGACGGTATGTCTGTAACGCTATTTTTGTCCGTGTATCACATGCAAACGGTTGGACGGAATTCAACGACACTTGGCAAGAATATAGGCCTTAACACAGTTTAAAATTAAATCTATCAACCTTCCTGAAATATCCTCCCCATTTCCCTCCTGTGGACTGGAAGCAAAAACACGTGTGTAAGCATAACTCGACTTCAAATCCCTTCATGGTGAAAAAAAATTTACATGATAAAATTAGACTTGAGTACAAAAAAAAAAAAAAAAAAAAAAAAAAAGAAAAAGAAATTTTCTGCGATTTTGAAATTTTCGATTCTTATGAGAGGAAGGGGGAAATCTGATTTTCGGGAGGAAATTTCGCATATTCCGGATTTTTGAATAGAACTCTACCAAAAATGTATAAAGACGTTGAAAACAGCAATGCATCTTCTTTAGGATATTTCAAAGAACACATTTTTAGTTATTTGTGATTTTTTATTCTGTTTTTTTTAGATGGGGTCTGGAGGGGGGCAATACGTAGCGCTAAATTCGTGACCCCTTTTTAGCGCTAAATTGTCCTGGAAAATCTGAAGTGTGGTTTCCACTGAGGTTGGAATTTCGAGGTTCAAAAAGCCGTTAATCACGCTTCTGACACAAACAGCCAAAGGTCTTGTCATCAATTGTAACCTTTTATCAGATTGCACAGTAACTTCAAAAGAAAGCATGCAAAATTGACAAAGATATCTGCCTCTGGCCTCTCAATTATCTCCGCAGGGGGCTAGGTCTCTAGAGATCCAACCATGTTCAACCGTTTTGAGCCCGCTTGACCACATTAAAAGATTCTGAATAGCACCGCTCGAACCAACCTCAGTGGAAACTGGCCTTAAGAGAGCTGCTGTCATGAATATGTCGTGGATTGTTCACATGTATCCGACACCTATAATAAAGGATCTTATGAAATTCCCTCCCTCCTTTACTCCCAGGGGCCAGGAGTTTTGAGACAAAATTGCGGCTATAAATTATTAATGGACTGGTAGAAATATTCATGTAGGCTATGTACATATGGAGCTTTAAGCAAATTGGTTCATAAATACATTTTATGTGAATTTAAAGTTTTCAAGTGCCCAGCAATTGGAAACAAGATGGCAGCCAAGTTGGCAAACAAATTTATCAAATGCATTTGTGAGGTAAGTCTACTGTACAAATTTAGTTCGAATTAATTCAGAATCTCAAAAGTCATCCTGTTGAAAAATTAAATGGCCGCCACTTGGATCAAAATGGCGGAGAGAGTCGCTCAGTGAATTAATCCAAGATAAGTCCACTATCCAATTGTGGTTCGAATAAAATCAGTATTTCAAAAGTTATCGCGATAACAAAGTATCAAATGGCACCGTTCAAGCGGACGCAACTTAGAAAGAAACCGATCATGCCCACCGAAACCATAGATATTTGAATGATAAATCCATTTTTCAACTTTGGTTTGAATTGATTAATTATTTCAAAAGTTACCGTGATAACAAACTTTCAAGGGGCCACCACTTGGAAACAATATAATGGAGCAAGTTGCCCTGAAAACTTATCCAAGATATTTGAAGCATTAGTTCACTGTCCAACATTGGTTCGAATTAGTGGAGTATTTTAAAAGTTATTGTTACGACAAATTTTCAAGTGGCAATCTAAGTGGCTGCAACTTCGAAACAAAATAGCGGAGCAACTTGTCCAGCGAAATCATCCAAGATATTTATATACGTTCATTGTCCAACTTTAGTTCAAACCAAATCAGTTTTTCAAAAACTATCATGATAAAATTTTCTCAAGTGGCACTATGATTTCAAGCGGCCACCACTTATAAGAAAAAAAGCGGAGTGAGATGCCGAGCGAATTTATCTGGGGCATTTGAATGAAAAATCCAATACCCATGTTTCATGCGAATTGGCTCAGAATTACAAAAGTTATCATAATGGTAAATTTTCAAGTGGCCACCACTTGAAAATAAAATTGCGGATCAAGGCACTAAGCGAACTTATCCAAGATATTTGAACCATAAATTCACTATCCAATTCTTGCTTGAATCAGTTTAAGATTTTAAAAGTTATTGTGATGGTACATTTTCAAATGGTAGCATGATTTCAAATGGTCGCGATTTGGAAGCTAGATGTCATAAAAAGTTGCCCTGTGAACTCATCCAAGATAACTATATTATAAGCTAACTGTTCAACTTCGGTTCGAATTCAATCAGAATTTAAAAATTGTCATGTTTATAAATTTTCAAGTGGTAGCCTAATTTCAAGTTGCCTGGCTTAATTTAAATCATCCGCACTTCGTAAAAAATGGCGTATAAATTTCATTAATAAACTTGGTTGTGACTCATATAATCTATGTATATATCAAAATTTAAGCCCGGTCTTAAATACGCTTTTTACAGTTTAAATTTGTAATTTTCAAGTAGCCTTCACTTTTAAACCAAATGGCGGAGCGATTTGGCTAATAAAATCATCGAAGATATTTATAAGATAAGTTTACTCTCCAAATTTGGTTCGATTTGGAGTATCGTTTCGGAAATTATCGTGATTTTAAATTTTCAAGTAGTAGCCTGATTTTAAGTGGCCCCAGTTAACTTACGATATCCGCCAATTTGTTAAAAATGGCGGCTGAAGTTTATTAATAAACTTGATTGAGACACTTATGTGATTTATGTATGCATCAAAATTCAAACAAATTCGGAATACGTTCTTTACAATGTGAATTTAAAATTTTCAAGTGGTCTACACTTGAAAACAAAATGGCGGAGCAACTTGGTTAAAAAACTCATTCAAGATATTTATAAAAATAAGTTCATTGTCCAAATTTGGTTCGATTTGGAGTATTATTTCAGAAATTATCGTGATTTTAAATTTTCAAGTGGTAGCCTTATTTCAAGTGGCCCCGCTTAGCTTAAAATACCAACTACTTTGTTAAAAATGGCGGCTGAAATTCATTAATAAACTTGATTGACACTTATGTGGTTTATGTATGCATCAAAATTCAAACAATTTCGGAATACTTTTTTTATAATGTGAATTTGAAATTTTCAAGTGGTCTCCACTTGAAAACAAAATAGCGGAGCAACTTGGTTAAAAAACTCTGTCAAGATATTTATAAAATACGTTCACTGTCCAAATTTGGTTCGATTTGGAGTATTATTTCGGAAGTTATCGTGATTTTAAATTTTCAAGTGGTAGCCTGATTTCAAGTGGCCCTGCTTAACTTAAGATATCCGCCACTATGTTAAAAATGGCGGATAAATTTCTTGAGACGCTCATGTGGTCTATATTTACATCAAAATTCAAGGAAATCTTTCCTTAAATACGCTTTTTGCAATGCAGATTTAAAATAACAACTTGTTTAACGAACTCATCCAAGATATTCATAAGATAAGTTCGCTGTCCAGATTTGGTTCGATTTAGAGTATTTTTTCGGGACTTAACGTCATGACAAAATTTTCATTATTGATAGATAGATAAACAAATTGATTGCAATAGGCCAATTTCTAAAGAAATCAGTCTAATTATTTATGTATTTACTTTTATTTAATTACTTTGTTTTCAACCCAATGACAATTTTAAATCTACAGTTCTCAAAGATCTATTTTAATATTAATGAATAAAAATCATTATTTTCTCCAACATTTTTAATCCTGGACACTTACTTTTAAGCGCTTTTATTAAGTTTTATTAGGTTAATTGCTTTTAATATAATAAAAATTTTTACTTTTACTACATTATACATATACTTAAACACTTATTTTTTTAACTTGGCCTTGATTTTATGCGTTGTCAGTTTCAAGCTTCATGTATTTTACTTTTATCGTTTGATGAAAGATAGCGCTAACATTTTGACTCAAAACAATTTTTAGGAATTTTCGAAATTTACGGCGTTTGCTTACAAATCTTCTTTATTTATTAACTTTTAACGCTTGATCTTCTGCGAATTTTACTCATACTTGTACTTAATATTACTGCATGAAATCAAGTACGTGTACCTCGGCATCGAGTTTCTTAAAACCTAAACTGTAAGCGCTTTAATAATAATATATCTCTTGCATTATATAATAAACACGCACTGGTTATCATTATTTCTCCTTTATATGTTGTGTATTAATTTAAGTATTGTATTAATGTTCACTTATATGAGTATACTTCAATTGTAGTAAAATTTATATCAATGAAACTTTTAAAGAAATGTAAAGTGACAATTATGATAAAAAAGCCAAATATAAAAACTGTAAACTACTTTTATTTTTTAAACTCTAAAACTTCTTCACGCACCATAAAATTAAAGACATCACAACCAGTTTCGAAAAGACGTGGCCTTTCTTCATAATGTGCAAAAAACACGTGCAACTGCCTTGGAGGCAAAAGCAAGACTGAAAGCAGGGCAAAAACCAGAGCCGTAATTTAACCGCTTTTGAAACCGTTTATTTTTTGCCTAAAATGTATTGCAATTATAAACATTTTCTAAGAAGTTTACACTTTTCATTTTTGTTGTTTTGACATTGATGTCATTTTACTTTTTTTATTTGTTGAGCGTAATATCTTTGACTTTCTTTATACACGTTTGCATCATATGAATTACATTTATATAAAATTATTACATAAATTTCAGTGCAAAGAAATTCCATAATAAAAGTGTCCACGTACATCTCATTGCAAGAGATTTTTCCAACTGAAGAGAAACGGAAAAACAGTCTTACAATCTATAGTCGACTTTTCTGCCAGATATATACTCCCTTGTGCAAATTAATTGAAACGAACTCGAAAAATTGAAAAAAAAACTAAGGAGAAATGTTATTTTATTTAAATTTATACACCATCAAAAAATTTTAGTACATAATATGATCCTCGTGACTCTTTATTAATATTTGCACACGATTCGGCATGAATTCTACCATTTTTTACAATCATTTATAAAATGTGTGTCCTTGTTCCACACCTTAATTAGCGCCGTGATTAGCTTCTCCATAGTTGTACAGTCCATATTTAATAGGCGATTCTTCCATATAGCCTAGAGATTCTCATTGGGTTGATATCAGAAGAGTTCCCAGGCCAATCCAATGTCTCAATTTTGGTTTTCAGATATGAATTTCTTGACCATTTTTGACGTAAGACACAGAGCTAAATCCTGCTGAAAAATCCTCATTCTATCAGAGTATCGTTTCTTCAACTCTGGAAAAATATTTATATCCAAAATAGTAATACATTGCTCAGAACGCATTATACCGTCAACAGGCTGCAAAGAACCAACCCCATTGTAACAGAAACAACCGCAAAACTTTTTTTTTTGAGGGGTGTTTAACAAATTGGTTAATGTGGTACTCCCGAATGCTTTCGCCTGGGGATCTCCGCACACGTGTTGTGTTCACTGGCCTTGGACGGTAAAATGACTTTCATCGCTAAATAGCCCTTTCCTCTAACTTTCGACTGTCTAAATCTTATTTTTTAATGCCCACAAGTAGTACTATTTCTTCATTGGTTAGGTCAAAAGCTGTTTCTTTATAGGCCGATAGGCTGGCCGACCGGCTGCAAGAGGATGCCTCCGAACAGTAAATGAGCTAATATTTGTTCCATGCTCTTTTAACTCTCTATTAAGTACAGCACTAGTCTTTCAAAGGCATTTTTTACTTTGTGTAAGTAGAAAAAAGTCATCTTTTGCCGTTGTTTTCTTTTTTGGCCACATTTCCTTCTCCGCTTTGGAGATGTGTATTCTGTTTCTTTATTTTGTTTTATGATACAGCTCACATTTGTCAAATATCTTCGAAATCTCTCTCTAAGTCTGTGGTGTATGTTCGAAGAGTATGACAGTCTTTGAACGCTATCGTGGCGTCACATCCATATCTGACAACAGTGAACTCTCAACTGATGTGATCATAGCTGGAGCGGCAGTTGCTGCAAATGCGCTGTCAGAACACCACAGTTTGATGGAAATTATTGCTAGGCAAAGGATCTATTCATCTCACTCATATTTTAACATATTTTAGTATGATTGTTGAAGAATAATAGGAATGATTTTAAAATTCACGGAAAAAACCGTTTGTTTCAATTAACTTGCACAAGGGTGTATATATACACTACCGCTTAAAAGTATTTGCCCACCATCCAAATAATGCTGTAAGACGATTTAATAATAATTTATTGTGACAATTCATAATAATTTATATTTTATTCAAAAATACAGATGTAAGTAAACTGAAAGATAAACAAAATAAATATTTAAATCATATTTTTGATTCATCAATATGGTTTCCTTTATTTCTTATTAATGCAGCACATATTCTTGGCATTCTCTTGATTAGTTTTTCCAAGCATTCCTTGCTGATTTTCTTCCATTCTGTTTGCAAAAGGCTCCACAAATGGGTAATTGATGTCGGGCATGATTTTCTGACTTTTCTGTCTAATTCATCCCACATCAATTCGATCGGATTTAGATCGGGAGACTGTGGAGGCCACTGCATTACTTTTAAGACATTCTTTCGTTCTTGTGTTTCCAAATACGCTTTGCATAGCTTTGAAGAATGTTTTGGGTCATTGTCATGCATAAAAATGAATTCCTTTCCAATTAATTTTTTCCCTGATGGAATAGCATTCTTTTGAAGAATTCTCTTGTACCCCTCTTTCTTCAATATTCCATCTATTTTAACCAGATCTCCAACAGAACCACCTCCAAAACATCCCCATACCATTACGGAACCACCGCCGAACTTTACTGAAGGTACTACGCATTGATCTAATATTTTTTCTCCAGCTGATCTGCGAACAAATATTCTTCTCTTAGATCCGAAAATCTCGAATTTAGATTCATCACTCCATAATACTTTTTCCCATTCTTTGGTTGTCCAGTCTTTATGTATTTTGGCCCATTGGAGTCTCTTTTTCTTATTTACAGCTCGTAACAAAGGTTTCCTTACAGCAATACGACCATGAAGACCAGCAGCTTGAAGTCTTCGTTTAACTGTAGAAACGCTAATGGGTACATCTCTATTTAAATTTACGTGGGCAGTGATTTCAGGTGCCGTGAGTCTACGGTTACGTTTAGATGTTGTAACTAAATATCTATCATCAGTAGAAGTTGTATTGCGGGGCCTTCCACTGCGTTTTTTATTAGCAAAACTATTTGATACTTGAAATTTTTTTACATTATAATCTACAGTTCGGCGTGGAATTCGTAAATCTTTCGCAATTTGGCGATTAGATTTACCACTCTGATGTAGACCAATAATCATAGCTCGTTTCTGAGTAGAAAGTTCCTTTCTTTTTGGCATAATTTCAATTTCTACTTGTATTAATTGAACACTGTCAATTTACTCAATTATTAATGGATTAAAGCACAAATATGGCGATAACCTATAAAACAAAATATATATGTCAGACACATAGTATATTATTATCATTATTAAATAATAAAATAGTTAATTAAGATCTCCAAATTAAAAATATAAGCCAAAAACAACGTCTATGAAATTTTCATTTTCATTGGTGTTTTTAATAAAATCAATTTACTTCTTGAAAAATAATTATATCTTAATTAATTTATAATATTTAGTAATGATTAGATGTGTATTTTATTAATTAATAAAAATTATATGTCTAAAAAATAATATGGTAAAAATATTAAAAAAAAACAAGGTGGGCAAATACTTTTGAGCGGTAGTGTATATATATTTAATTTCTTTCTATTATCAATATATATACCTAATCCTGAAATAAATTTGTTTAAAAAAATATGAAACGCAACGGGTAACCGAATAATCTGCCCATTTGTAAATAAAACATCGATAAATTATTTTGATTTATTTCCTAATAGGCTTTGATTTGAACAATAAAGACAAATTTTTTCCAAGCTGAATGAAATTTACAAATTGAATAATCCTTATTAAAGTATATAATATTCTGGAAAATAATATATTTTTTGATAGTTCACTGTAATTGAAGGTTTTTAGTGTTCTTGGATGTGAACAAAGTTTCCACTTACTGCGCATGTTTAAAGCAAAAGGTACTATTTCGATGCTTATAGGTTATGTTTGAGTCTTTTTTTATATTACATGTATATAGTACGCATATAAATAACAATCAGTTCCAAAATATTAATTCAATAATCTTGACATTTTAATTTTAGGTTTGAGCTTCTAGCCTTACTATAAAATATGGAAAAAATAACGTTATTTTTAATTAATAACTAAAATTATTTGATTTATGTACACTTATAAATATAAAGTGTCCTACTTCACCGAAAAACAATTATGCCATTTTAGCTCAATTTAACTGCAACTGATAATGTTAGGAATCTGGTGCTAATTTTCAGCCTTTTAGTTGTAACAACTAAAATACTGAAAGTTAGCGACAATATCCTAAAATATTGGTTGTAGCTAAATGAGTCTAAATTAACGCTTTTATGATACAATTAATTTAAAAAGTAAAATTAATTGTATCATAAACATTTTTTTTTTTTATGATATAGTGAATTTTATTTTTCACAGTGTGCTAACCAGTTCAAAAAAAAAAAAAAATCTAGTATTTATGTCTAAATCTAAATACATCTCTGAAACAATATTAAAATTTAGCCATTTGGTAAGGAGATATAACCATATTTATTATGCACATAAACACATAGTGAAATAGGGATGGTAACCTATATGGCACAACATGCTATATTGTATGAAAAAAAAAAATCTAAGTAGGATTTTATAAATGTAATAAAGTAAAATATTTTTTAATTAATTACTTATAAACTCCGATATTTCACAAGTTGTAAGGATATCATTTCAGTAAAACAAATATTTAAACATCGATGTTTACAGAAATCTAATGTATTTCTTTCATTGAGATATAGCTATGTACACGGAAACAGAAAACAAATAACCAAACAAAATCAAATTCTCGAGTTATCAGGATTACTTAATTCTGTCACACATCCATAAAAATATGAAATACAAACTCTTATTCATGCATAATGAATGAAAAGAATTCCCTTTAAATATAAAATAAATAAACCAACTCGACATAAAGGATTCGATTTGAATGTAAATATTGCTTTTCTTCATAGGATAAAGAGAAAACTTTGTAAAAATCAATCTGTTCTTCGAGAATCAATAATATAGGTAAAATTTGCATTGCATTACGTAATTTATTTTAAAATGTTCTGATTAACCGATGCTCTCTTCATAAGTGCATATCCTTTAATGTACAGTCACAAGTTAAAAAAAAAAAAAAAAAAAAAAAAGCTACTTATCGTAATGTCACGTTTCAATATTTTTTAATCTATTTTAAAATTTTCATTCTTTTTATAGTGAAATTTTTTTTTTAAATAGTAGACGATTTTTCAGATTTTTTTTTTTTTTTTTTTTTTTTTTTTTAGAAACAATTAAATATATCTAATTTTTTAATATTGGAAGTTTAAATTCAACTTTGTTATCATCATCATGTAATTTCTCTAAAGAATACTTAATTAAAATTAGGATTTGGAATAAAAATTATTCAGTTTATAGTTAGAACCATAGCCTCCTAAACTAGATGCCTTTCACGTGGCTCGGAAACTTGGCAACTGTTCAATCGGTAGAGAGAGCCACCTGGTATAGTTTGCCCAACTTTTTTTTATTCAACAGTCACCAAAAATTTTTAAAAGTGGGATTTGGTATACATAAAAGGCAAATAGGATCGAAGAAACGTCGATTATATGTATCGCATATCACGTCTTTAAATTATTGGTGACAGTTGAATAAAAAAGTCGCGCAATCTGTACCAGGTGGCGCTGTCTACCGCTTGAACGGTTGCTAAGTTTTCGAGCCACGCGACAGGCATCTAGTTTAGGAGGCTATGTTAGAACCTGCCTTAGTTTGGCATATTTACCATTATCATTTTAAATAATTACAATTATACACCAATTTCACAATTAATACAGCATTGCTAACGTATATGTAAATTTATTATTATTATAACATGCGATAATAAACGAATTGCTATTTTATTTTTCAAGAAATAACCACATTACATCTTTTTTTTTTTTTTTTTTTTTTTTTTTTTTTTTTCAATTAGTTGCATAAATCTGTTTAAATATTTAATAAAAATAACAAAACATTTTTTTTTGTAATAGGTAATACACCTACAGCTCTGTCTTGTTCTAACAAATATAATAATAGTACAGAATTATATAATAATAGTGCACGTATCGAAACCTTACACATGAACCAATAACCATTTTAAACTCACCATTCTGATTCTAACTGTAATGTCTACTTATTAATGCATTTGATATAAAGGCAATACTGACGATTCCGGATAAGGAAGTCCTTTACGTTACTCGGGTTATATATTTCCATAAATGTTTAGCTATATTTTAGCTTTATGCCCTTTGACTTATACATACGAAGACGATATATAAAAATTTCTTTGCCATTAACACACTTCAAATATCCACATAAATTTTTATGTTAGTAGTATAATGTCGAATTTTTCTATATTTGTAAGTAATATAAATTAATTCTAAAGTATTAAAATGTTTGGAAAGGTCAAAGTCAATATGCCAAATTTAGTTTCATCGAACCAGTTGATCATGCTCGTCCCTTGGGGTGTATCTATTTGATTGATTAACTATTATGGGCTTTTATCCAGAAGGATAAATTCACTAAATTTAAATATAATTATTGACATTTCCTAATATTTAGCATATTTGTTTTCGACTATAAACATTTACTTTATTTAATCGTAGAAATTTTGCGTAAAATAATTATATATATTATTAGCAAAATATTTCGTGTCGAATATTAACCATTAACTCATATATTTGAAGCAACTTCAATGTGTTATAAATTTAACCTCCTGCGTCCGGTATCTAATGAGAGTTTAAATTGCTCGTTTCACTTTTGTTGATTATCAACTATATATAGGGTAGTTATAATTAAACTTCTTTAATAAAGATCATTTTGCATCTAAAATATAAATATGTGAGCACATTGCATTCAATTTAAATATAAAGAATATACACGAAATGAACCTAAGGAATTAAAACAAATAGTTCAAATGTTCAAAGGTTTGCGTTTTACATAAAACTGAATATCATATTTTACCATGTTTAGTTAAAAAAAAAATGAACTGATCGCTTATGAACAAATATCATCAGATTGAGAAAAATTTCTTAAACATAACGTAACCGAATGAGAGAAATCGTAGCAGCAATTCGTTATTAAAATTGCGATTATAAATAATCATTATGTAATCATGTGACCTACTCTGAAAATGGAAAAATTAATAGTATACTAACCGTTGGAACGAAGACGACTGAAGTGAAAGAGCATATAATTTCAATAAAATTTAAGAAAAAGAAAGTGCAAAATAAAAGGATAAAATCAAAAGGAATTAAAAGTAGGGTAAAGTTAGGAGAGTTTGCGCACAATTCAACAGAACGTCATAAAAAATCAAAATATTCAATTTTTCCTAAACTATTGGTGCATAATTTTGAATTTATCCTTCTTCTATGCATTTTGCTTCTATTACTATTTTGTTGTTAGAATTTATAACAACAGCTGTAATGAAACCAAAAGAGCTGTTTTGCGCAATCTCGCTTTATAGGGTAGGAGGGATTGCGCACATGGGTAGGAGAGATTGGGCTTAATTACAACTGCAATTACATTGTTAAAAATATTAATTGCACTTAAAATGATATTTTTATAATGTATTTATAAACAAATATCTTTGTTTTGGGAGTGGATATTTCAATTCATTAAATAAAAATAAATTAAGTAGTTAAACAATAAATAAATAAATTAAAAAATAAATAAATTAATTTAAAATTATATATATATATATATATATATATATATATATATATATATATATATTAAAGAAAAGATATTAAAGAAAGAAAAAAAGGACAAGAAAAATTAGTACATTTTCTTTTCAACATGAATAGTTTCTGGTTTGCTCACTGAATCTCTCGTTGCACTTATGTACATGGTTATCATGCAACCACCTACCAGAAGTGAATCTGTTCATGACGGATTACGCAGCATGTGTGCCAATCCATTCCCGAGGGGAAAAAAAGAAAAGAAAAGAAAGAAATGGGTAGCAAACCATGTGTGAAAAATGATATATGGCTAGTTCCATCCACTTTAAAACCCAGAATATTTATTATTTTTTAATTATTTTACTATTTATTAATTATATTTTTTCTTTTTCTTAAACTCTTCTGCACAAAAATTTTCAAAACACAAAGCCTAAATTTCACTTGATTTGAAATCTTCTCATTTCGACTTTAAATACGTTTATTTCATTTATTTTATTTTACTAAAATTTAGACGATTACAATCCTTAAAAAAAGGTTTGAATAGGCTGATATTTTTTGCTTGCATTTAGTTTTATCACTTCTATTTAAACAACCGTCAGCTGCACAAAACTTGAGCATATACTTGCAAAAATTGTAAAACTAAATATATGTAAAATAACATCTAAATACTTTGTGATCAATTTCTCATAAGCTAACATTAGCATTCGAGAGGTAAATCCCACAGAAGTTGCGGTTTTTGTCGATTGTGCAACTCCTGAATAATGCTCAATTTCCGATTCTGAGGACAGTCAGCAAAATGATGCACCATTTCGAATGGGTTCAGCTAGTCACAGTCACTCGTTGAAATTGTTTCCTGGTACAGGCATTCAACAAACTCATCTTCATTGTTTTGTCATTATCAATAAGCCGCAAAAATTTTATTCGTTCAGAATTTTATATATATAAAAAAAAAAGATGCGCAACCTCTCCTAAATAGCAAGAGCACAAATTCTACATTTTTTGTAGGAGAGATTGCGCAGTCTTTTATTAAATAATAATTCGATTTCAGAAAATATCGTGGTGTGCGTACTGTTAGTCTAGGTTAGTAGCTTATGAAAAATTGTTTAAATTAAAAATATTTTGTATTACTATCATTGTATTGAAATTCCTAGGAAAGATTAGGAAAATTCGAGCATCTGTTTTTGAAAACGAGACAAAATAACCCCGTTTTACTTAAACTCTTGAAGTAATCAACATACATATTCAATTTGGCGCTTCAGTATTGATGCTGTAACATCACCTGAAATCGCAACTCGCCCACTCTTCTCTTTTCCGCCGATCCCCTATGTGCGCAATCTCTCCTACCACGCGATCTCTCCTAGCTTTACCTTATATATATATATATTCAAATTCAAAAAACAGAAAATATTTTTAATGAGTAGCACTAACATGATCGAAGGTGCTCTCGGACAACTTTCGTTAGCTCTGTGATATATGGACAAATTTCCAGAGAGCGCGTGCACGCACACACACACACACAGTCCACGCAGATAACTCAAATTAACTGCTGATGTTGCGACATTGAATAAATTTAAACTCTTCATACCAATCCTAATTTTATATAATATTTGCAAGTAAGAAAAAAAAAAGCACGACAATTACAATACATAAGCTACTTCAATTAAATTTCATCTCAAACAGCATTTCATTTCACATATTTTAATAAAAGATTGAATAAACGATTGCACTAGTAAATTTGTTTATAAATATGAAAGTGAAATTTGTTATAGATACATTGGTGAATTAGTTATAAATGCGATAATTACGAAGGATTATCATTTGACGTTAGAATTTATTCGGCAATTCAAATGTAATCATTTCAATGACAACCATTAATCATTTAAATAGCTAAATACTTTTAACGCCTGAATATATTATCACGAGTTCAATATCTAGATATAGTCTAAATTATTCATTAGCATTAAATTAATAAATTATTAAGAGTGCTGTTCAGTTATACACGAGGGTTTAATGAATACGATCCTGAATGTTTGATATGCCACGTTTTCATATTTTATTATCTAAGCTCAATAAAACTTCATTTATTACTTTTATTACCTATGTCATAAACTTTTTCACATAGTTGCATCAATAATTTTCATTTAAACACTTACATTCGGTTATATTACAATGTTTTATTTTTATGTTTTAGTAAAATATCATGCAAATGCAAAAAGTAAATATGTTGCACTATCGGGTAATGAATTATTAAAATAGTAAATATGTATATGTAGTATTTTAAGATAATGTTGAAGTATAAACTAAATGTAGCAGCTGTGCAATTCTGATATTAAACACAAATTTACTCTATAAATTTATTTTATTTTCAGCGGAAGTAATCTTTTATCATCTACCTTTCAATTTGATTTATTGCACTTTCTATGAGTTATCGTTTTTATTGCCTTATTTAAAATATTTTCAAATTATTAAAATAATACATCATTTCATTTAATATACTATCTACATTTTTGTTTTTGTTTAAAAGTGAAAGGTTAAAATTTATTAAGTGTACATAAGCTTATTTGCATTTTCTCATCATTATCTAAAATTACGCATCGAAGTTTCTTTTCTAGATTTCTTTTTTAATCCTACTAAAAATACTCTGAATATATTTTGATGAAAATATGGAATTTCTTGAAAAAAAAAAAAAAAAAAAAAAAAAAAAAAAACTTTCATATATTTAAATAAATTTTACAGCTTAGATATATTGATATTTGGCGATATCTTGCAAAATTTTTTCCAACTACAAACCAGTGTAGCTTACTTCATTCACTTTACAGAATAAAATGGATTTTTTAATGTAATTAATGCAAATCTTAATTCAGACAATCTATTTTTGTAGCAAAGGGGAAAAAAATATATTCGTCTCATCCCCCTCCTTTTTTTAAGTTATGCTATTTTTTTATTATAATTTTTAGTGGAAGGAAAAGTCGGGTTGCCGCTCTACGGTCACAATTTATTTTAAATTAAGTCTTAATGTATTGGAGCCTAAGGCTTAAATTTGGTTTTGAACCACTACGAATATCTTTTCGTGGATCTGGTTTCGAACCATCACCTAGGAACTGAATGTCAGGGAGCTAAACATTACACTGAATAATATAAGTTTCTTTGTAATTATACTTTTTCCTTCTGTAACGTTATCTAAAAGGCTAATTTTCGAAATCTTATTGTTACCGAAAAATACAATAATAATAATAAAAAAAAAAAAAATCTGTCTTATAGCTATCAAAAATCGAAATATGCAAGAATTATCCGTTTAGTATAATGCATTTATATGTTAAGCGCGCAGTTTTCTACAAATTAAATATCACTCTTTAATAATATGATAAATCTAAAGAACAGCTGGAAAGCTCCAAACCCAAGAGAATGATTTAAACACCCAATTCCTTCTTAGCCATCTTTCTTATCGATGATGCATGTACCTAATCTTGAATTGTGACGTTCATTGTCAGTTTTTACACTTGTAATTTTCTTTTTATACGTTTCTTTGTTTTTACGCTTAACTCTTTGACGCGTAAGGTAATTGCGCTAATTTAAATTAGACTGTCACCAGAGTTTACGAACAAAATTGAAATAGAATGAATAAATGATTTTTAGTGCTAATTTTTAAAGAGAAATTACATGCAAAATAAACAAAGATTTTAGTATTGCCTGACTACGGTAAAAGGCTGCTGCTTGTAAAATGTGGTGTATAAATTTAAAGAAGCTGACAGATTTATATAAAATTATCGAACTTTTTAGTCTAAAATATTTACGTTTCAGTTTTTAAGGTGGTCTTCTGTTATGCATTTAAATTAATATAAACATTTTTTGATGTATAGAAATTTGTTTATCCTTTAGCTATTTATTTGTCCAGAGTAACGATTATAAGTTAAAAAAATTCTAGACGCCGAGTAGCGTATTTTGGTGTAGATATGTAAATAAGTGAAATAATAAATAAGTGGATTGCTACGCTGAATTACAGACTTAACCTATTTGTTATACAGCGCATTCATTTTTTAATCTTTGTTCTGTATAGTAATTAGCAGGCTTTGCCTGCTACCCTGGTCACTATATTTACTTGAATTCTCAAAATTAAATTTTCCCGCCTGCAACATGGCGAATTCTGATCCCACTACCTTCCAGCACAGCGCCTTTTTTGCTTTAAATATCCCACTCCCCCGCAAATGAAGTTAGAAATTTCTCAAAATACCATAAAAGTGCATGTTGCGCGCAATTAACCAACAGCCTCACACGAGAAATCGCTATCCACAGGTAACTTGGAGCAGAGTTAAGCATGAAAACACGTTTTTTTTTCCCTACCCGCCACAAGGGGTGGAAGTGGTAAATTTCGCAAAATCCTTTTGTGGTGTGTGTTGTGTATGAATAACCAATAATCACAACAAAAAATCACTTTCCTAAAATAAATTGGTGCATAATTCTGTACTGATAAGTATAAAGGATTTAAGTCCAAAAATGTCGATTTTGAGTTAAGTACATAGACTCAGAAAAAAATTCTCTATCGATTGGTATAAAGGATTTAATTCTATGTCATTTAGTCTTTGAGAAAATGCATTGGTAAAAAAAGGACCAATTTAGAAATTTACCATTCATGTATGGTATAAAATATTTAATTCAATTTTTCCCGTTATTAAATGAAGGTTGACAACCACTGAATGGTATAAAGGGTAAAAATCAACTAAATACCTTTTCCCTAATCCATTCTTCTGATTTGTTTTTAGCTAGTTAAACTTTATTTTTCGTCTCCTGAAAAATCAAGAATATGGACTTAAATCCTTTATACTTATCACTACAGAATTATGCTCGAATTTTTTTTTTCTTTTTGTCCTTCCTGTCTTAAAGGGGTAGGGGATGGGGAATTTTCGCAAAATCACTTTGTAGTGCTGGCGAAATTAATGTATGCGTATGCGTATTGGAAATGTATGTTTATTCGATACGCATAGCCTCCTAAACTAGATGCCTGCCGCGTCGCTCGGAAACTTGGCAGCAGTTCAAGCGGTAGACAGCGCCACCTGGTACAGATTGCGCGACTGTTTTATTCAACAGCCACCAAAAGTGTTTTAAAGTGAGATTTGATATACATGAAAGGCGAAAAGAATCGAAGAAATGTCGATTATATATATCATATATGACTTCTTAAAATTATTGGTGACAGTTGAATAAAAAAGACGCTCAATCTATACCAGGTGGCACTGTCTACCGTTTGAACTGTTGCCAAGTTTCCGAGCAAAGCGACAGGCATCTAGTTTAGGAGGCTATGGGATATGCATACTGAATTCACACATAAAAATCGCCTTTCTGAGATAATTTGGAGCAAAATCAGGCATGAAACGTGTTTTTGTCCACTCCTCAACCCTAAGAGAGTAAGGGTAGGTTATTCCGCAATGTTCCATCACAGCGAGGGCTCACGATGCGCATAACCAACCCACGCACCAAATTTTGTGATCGCAGCTCCCATAGATTCTACAGGATAATAAAGAAAAAAAAAGGGGGGGTATCTTAAAAAAATAAAAACATTGCAAAAAACTGAAAATGGATTTTTGGAAATATTCCTGTGAAGATGTACAGCAATTGTCAACATCTTTGTAATATTTTTGGTAGAGTTCTTCCTCAAAATCTATTTTTCCTCTTTTCCTCCTTTAAGATTAAAAATTCCAAAATCATCGATTTTTATTTTTCTGTATTCAAGTCTAGTGTCCTCATATGCATTTTCTTTACCTTGAAGCAATTTCGTGTCGAATTATGCTCACAAACGTGTTTTTGGCTCCAGCTGCTTCCGGAGGGTTGAGGTGAAGTAGGGATATCACAACACTCTGCCACACTGGGGCTCAGAGTCTCAAAACCAACCTTCGCATCAAAATTTCTGACTCCATCTCCCACAGAATTGCAACATGTGTTGAGTCAGTCAAAGAGTGAGTGAGTGAAAGTACTCATATGTATATATATATATACATATATATATATATATATATATACATATATATATATATATATATATATATATATATATATATATATATATATATATAAACATAACAGAAGGAACGCATGATAAATAGATGATCCACAAGTAATCAACAAAAAATGTAAATATATTAGAGTGTCTTATGTCTGTACGTTTACATGTTTATATTTTTTTTTAATATGCATCTTAATAAATAACTATTCCAGCAAGTATGAAGTTTGCTGTCGCATACTATCGATTACAAAATTTAAAGGAAAGAAAATAAAAAAAAATAATAAAAAATAATCTTCTTTGACATTTTCTATGCTTCCTAAAAGTGAAAGTGCAAAACGTTTTTGTAGAATATAAGTTTCACGTAAATGCAATATTTTATAATTAATCACTACACGGAGAAAATTTTTTCGTAACTTATATTGTCAAATTTTTCTTCGGAGCTATTCATGAAAATAAAAAGAACAGGAAATGTTTATAAAATTATTTTCTTTAGACTATAAGTTTAAAAATCTCTGACTTTCTTAAGAAATAATGCTCAAAATATTATTCTGGTTATAATAAAAAAACAGAAATGTTTTATAATGAATAGAATTTTTTTTTTTTTTTATGATTATAATAGAAAAAAATATTTATTTTTATTTTTATTTTATTTATTTATTATTAAAAGTAAATTTTCAGTAAAGCACCAGATTTAGATTTTTATAAAGAATATTAATGTTAAAAATTTGAAAAATTATAAAAACTGTGGAATTTTTAAAATAAAGTTTAATTTATTTTTCATTTCGCATGATAAAATTTTGAATTTTTGCGATTCAACTGAGTTTGAATGCATATATATAGTTGCAATAGAAATGCAGATGTATAGATGCAAATTAGTTACATATATTGACAGAAATAAGAATTATTTAAAATTTTTTTGTGCTGCAAACAGTTAAAAGGTAATATACAGCGCAACATTGGAAAATCGTGTGATTTTCGAACGTTTTAGCCCTTAGTATGTGTTATATTATTTAAATTTATTATACAGTATGTCGGCTTATGTCCTGCCTCTCCCTACCTTAACTTAAAGTGTCTATGCGCTGCACGTTGTGATCATTTACAGCGCTATCTGACGGCAAACAAGGGAATAAGCAATCCTGAAATTGAAGAATTAAAAAATATAGGAAAAATTCAATTAAAAGTTGTAAAGCGTTCCTGATATAGTTCGAAGAGATACCTTGCAAATAATATTGCCGAGAACAGAACGGTGTAAAATGGTAGAGTTTGTTAGAGACTTTTCTTACACTGTAAAAAATATATTATTAAAAATAAGTATATAGTCTCAAAACAGCCCGAAACAATATTATACTTAAATTTGAAAACCCATGTACTCATTTTTGAGTACATTGACGTGTCAAACATGGGGATATTGGGATTCTTATTGGTCAACCCCATTTTTGAGCATGTCAATATACTCAAAACTGAGTACATGTGTTTTCAAATTTAAGTATATATTGTTTCGAGGCTATTTTGAGACAATATATACTTATTTTTAAGAACCTATTTTTTACAGTGTATCCGTGACAATAAAAGATTTTAAGAATGTAAAGTAGAAAGTTACTTGAAGAACGTTATTTCAAACACGGATAATATGCCGTAGCACTAAATTATGATACCAGCTAGTTTTTGGTGGAAAACATATTTTATCCGTCCGTAAGGGATTTTGAACGTCACGGGGATGAGAAGTGGAGACCAAACAAACGTGCGTTTTACAAATACTCTTCTTATTATAAGAGTACGCAAGGCGTCTTTATTCTAAAGCGAGCATGCTATACAATTTCTAATTGTCATTATCTCTGCATCCGTATCTCTGCAACATATCGGTGTCATTTAATGGTGTCTATTCTCCGACTTTAGATAGACAACAATTATGTGTCGAAATAAGAGGACGGATATTTTTTATAAAATAGTTTGGTATATTTCATGGTGTATAAATTCGATTCTCAGATACCATTAATTACTTGTACAAGTCATTTCTTAATGAAAGCAGACATTTTTTAATAAGTTTAAAAATATCGTTCAAAATTAGTAATGGTTGTGTATACTGAGCTTTATCTGGATCTGTACGTATAGCAATATTTATATTTTTGTTGGATGTTTTTATACACCCACCAAACACAAGCCTTTCCGCATCGAGTCGGGAAACAGTCGGCAATGTCGGTTTCCTGTCGGAAACTAATCGGTAGTATGCCGGCAACCGACAGTAGGAAAAAATGCCGATTGCTGTTACCGGACCGCTTGCGGCTAAAAATCGGCAAACGATACTGGGCCGATATATGATATCCGGTATTGGCCCGAAAAACATGTGCCAACGTCGGTCCGAATTTGGGACAGTTTGCTTCGAGTTCGAATTTTTAAATTTAATCTATAATAATAATAATAATAATAATAATAAAGTTTATTTTTTATTATTTTTTAAGTTTTACTTTTGTCAGAAATGTTGAAAATGTTTAGTAAAACAGATGCTTATATTTGTCATAATAATATTATTATTAACAACAATAATATTATTAAATATAAAACAAATTAATTAATTAAATTAATAAATAAATAGTATTAAGTAATTCGTTTCGTTTATTTGAAGTGCCAAAGAAATAATGTATACTTTTTCATCCTTTTCTTTAAAAATAAAGTAATAATAGTAATAATAAATAAATAAATAAAAATGCTATGTATTTTTTGAGCATAATTTAAATATTAAATATTTTTTTAATGTGTATATAATATGTATTGTTTAATGAAAATATTTAATCCGTAGAAATTATTTAAATTGTAGTATTTTCATTAAACAATACACATATTCAAATCATATTCTATAAATTATTTTATTTGAAGCACAACTCAAAAATTAAAATCAATTTAACTGGATATTTAAAACCTATAACTTCGAAAGTTCAAAATGTCTTCACTAGATGGCAGCTTTAATTTTTTCAGAGATTGATCACCATACCTTGCCAAATATAGCAACAAAACATGCTTTTTATGCCCAAAAAGCACATACAGAATTATATATGCTCATTTCATTTTTTTACTGCAGTTTAAAGATGTTAAACTGTATCTTTCAGAAAGTTTGCCTATTTTTGTAATATATTTTAACTCTCCCGGATATTCTGTACGCGAATCATTTGATTAATTTCAATGAAAAGTTTAGCAAAGTTTTCAATGAAAAGTTAAAAGGATGATTAGCATCCTCATTTGATATTGATTGAGAATAGCGAATTTGAACTTCGTGCTAATATTTGTAACTGTTTTTCGGGAACCTCAAAAGGTGTAAACGTAAACAATCTCAATAAAAATAAATAAATAAATAAACAAAACAACAAGACCCTAAAATAATAATAAAAATTAATTACATTTATATAAATTATGAATTTAATAGAGAATTTTTTTATTTGCATTTATCATTTTAGAGAACTGAAGTTTCCATGCGTTTTTTAATTAAATAATTTTTTCTCCTTAAGAAACCATCATGCATTTTTATTTTAATTATTTATCTATTTATTCTTTTATTGACAATCTTAATTTAAAACAGATAAAGAATTATGCAATCTCTATCTCAGAATTAACGATAAAATTCATGTTGTTATAACTTAAATATATTTTTAGCTTCGCTGCTAATTGTTTCTACAAGGGAAAATACATAATAAATTATTAAAATCTACTAAAGTTTTAAACTCAAAATAAAATTTTACTAACAAATAAAAGTTCAATAATTTCACTGGACTCAAAATATTTTTCCTTAAACAATACGTAATGTATTTCAAATATACATTTTTTATGTAACTATTTGATATTCTAATTTTATTAAAAAATTTATTTGATCGAAACCACAACTTAAAACTAATTTAATTATATTTATTTTGATTATATTGACTTTTAAAGTCTTAATTTAATTGTAACATCTCGTAAAAGTGTACAATATCTATCTAAAATAATAAATAGCGAAACTATCCTTTATCAAGAAGCAAACTTACAAGCGCCGATGGTCGAATGGTTAAACGCATGCAAAGTACAAAGAGAAACCACTGGTTGGAAGCTCTGCGGGTTATGTCCTTTACTCGGTAAGTAATACGGAAATTGTAAACATAAGAGTTCACGATTCCTTCACTAGATGGCAGCAGTGATCAGTCGGGCAGGAAACTTATTTTTCTGCAAATAGAAGCCGATGCCAGTCCATTACCGGAATATATTTGGTTAGAAAACTGTTAGGTGTCGGTGCGGTGTCGCACCGGCTGCCTTGTCGGTTTTGCCGCCAATGGACCGATTGTGGAACAGACAATCGGGCGACTGCCGCCTCAAGGCCCACAGAAGTTACGTACCCGATTCGGCAAGCGGCATCGGTACGTCACCGCCTAAAACGGCAAGCCTATAATGGGCCAACTGTCTACCGATAGGTCTGTGTTTGTTGGGAGAGCAATAGAGCGTGCACGCTCTATTGTCTTTTAAAAACGTGTATTTAAACAAACATATATATATTACCAAATAAATAATGCATTGTAATATTTTTCCCTACAGAATAAAAATTTTAACCATAGAAAACCCCAAAAAGTTCTTGTTTCTGAAATCACCATTTTCTTTTTTTTTTTTCATTAATTTAAATCAATTATGAGTGAATTTTGTATTTCGAAAAATGTTTCCTTTTAAATATTTTTCTTTCCTAAGAATTAAATACATAGGAATGCATAAAACTAAAAATATAAGTTTCATTATAGACATTTTGAAACATGAAGTGTTGACTACTAAACACAAAACATAAAACATCATGTAGTTAATGAAATTTTAAATGTATTTTTCGCATTTTGTGGTAATTCTTGTTTCTTTGGGTATCAACCGAATTGCTTCTCAATTGCGAGCTATTTTACAAATTTACATATTTGTTTCAACCACTTAAATATTATACATAAATAGCATTTTTAAGTATCTAGGTGTTCCTAAATTTGCCATGGTATTTATGGTTTTCACTGTAGCATCACATTACACACACACACACACACACACGCATATATATATATATATGTTGTTATTACTATTATTATTATTATTATATAAATTTAATTGATCGAAAATTTGGACATCTGGCCACTATATAATAGTAGGTAAGCCCAATGGGGGACTTTGAGATTTACTCAAGCGTGGCAGATTAACATAATATGGGGATACCTTGCACCCTGTTGAGTATCTCCACCATATATAAGCCCTATATATAAAAATCGTGTGTCTAGGGCAGCCAATCAGAATAGTAAAAAAAAATCGATCGTTAGAAATACTTGAGCGCGTCAGATTAAGGGAAGGTGGGTTAATTACATGTTGAAAAGTGTGCATTTCAATAAGAAATTATTCAAGAATACCGGAAGAAACATACTCTGCCGGGATCTTTGTAGGCCGAAGTAGCAGAAATCGTCAGTAAAGTTTAGTGCGTGCAGCTGTAGTGAAGCATATTTTCCCCACTCCGCGTTTGTATTTCCTATTCACTTTTTCTCTACCTCTTACTCTCTCGCACCGTCCCCACACTACTTTCTGTCGCCATGACGCCATCACAGCTGAACACACGCATTCGTGGCATTATAAATTATATGTTCAACGCTCTGGATTGTTTCTTTTTGTTTTAATGTAAGTTTTGTGAGTTCTAATTTTGTAGTTCATTCAAAGAGGCTTAGTCAGGTTATAAAATGTTAATTTTCGGCATTTATGGTTTGTTTTCGCATTAAAAAAGCTTAAAAACTCATTAAAAATGGATTTGGCTCCAAAGTTTGGTGACTTTTCCGCTCTTTGGGGATTTTTGTGGCGACCTTCGTGAGAAAATCCTTATCAGCGATATACCAAATATGGAAGTTGTACAGTCGGTAACAAAAGTGTCCGAACTCTAGCAAAAATTCCTATGTAAAAAAAGTACACTTCATTCGGTTTTGTTAAATAAATCCTTATCGAATCTTTTTCTTAGACTGACTAAGAACAGGATTCGACAAGGATTTATTTAACAAAACCGTATGAAATGTACTTTTTTTACATAGGAATTTTTGCTGGTGTTCGGACACCTTTGTTACCGACTGTAACTTGATTTCCTGACGAGTTTCTGGAATTTTCTATATTTTTCTACACGAGTATTTAAGGAGTTTCTTTATGCCAAATCTGTCAGTCTCCCGCCAGCTGTCTAACGATAAAGTGCTTGTTCATTAATCTTTCAATGTTCCATAAACTCACACACATTGTAATAATCCATTTCCATAAACAATGCAAGTGATGTGCTTTTCCATTTTATTTATTCACTTCACAAAAAACAAATAACATAACACGGATTCACAATAAAAACATAAATAAACATTTCTTAAGCGCTATATATTTTAAACGGTCAAGCACGACCGACTCCCTTCAGATCACATTTTTAACTACTCAGTAATCATACATCGGCGCGACTAGTAGCGCCGCCTGAGAGGATGCAAAGACAATTCAATTTGCAACATCCTCCCGCCCCGAAAGGTAAGTTAAGTTCAATACAAAATTTTGAACAAATCCAAATCAAATACAATTCAAGGATTACAACCAATAAAAAAATCACAGTACATAATAATAAATTTCACAACCACAAAATACTGAAAATAGAAATTATATCAAATACAAAAATCAATGTTACCTGGATACAATTGAAAAATGAAAACAATATTAATATTACCTTACAGGTGAACAGTTGGTTTAATTAAGGTAAGTCCCCTTGGACTTCCAAGTTACAAAGAAGTTGAATGGGTCTCTTTAACATTCCTGATGAAGTTTTTAAGGTTACAGATCTTACCTTATTGTCACGTCCTACATGTGTCTCAATTATTTTTCCTAACCTCCAAATTTGTCTTGGGGCCTTGTCATCACCTATTAGGACTATATCACCTATATTAAAATTATAAATTGGATTAACAGGTTTTACAACATTAGCATTTCTCAACTGCAAAATATATTCAAATTTCCAGCGCTTCCAGAATTCGTTAAGAAGTCTCTCACGATACAAGTATCGTTTAATTAACAATTTTTGAGAGTTAGATTGACTTGCTATCACTAAACGGCCACTTTGTGGTGGCAATGCAGTTGACCTTTTTCCTATTAAGAAATGGGCTGGGGTGAGAGGGAATGGCTCTACAGGGTCATTGTATACATAAGTTAAAGGTCGAGAGTTAATAATAGATTCAATTTCTGCAAGTATAGTTTGCAGTTCTTCAAATGTAACTAATGCCCTACCAAGAATTTTCCTCAAAATGACCTTTGTCATACGAACCATTCGCTCCCAATAACCCCCCCACCATGAGGCTCTTTCTACTATATAATTCCATTTGATACCCTTATTACCAAAATAGTTCTGTATTTCAAAGTTCTTAATGTTCGTATAAAGTTTCTTTAGTTCCTTTTCACTACTTTTAAAAGTCAGTGCGTTATCGGAATTCACAACCTTGCACACACCTCTTCTGGAGATGAAACGTCTGAATGCAAGTAGAAAATGTTCAGAACTGAGACTGGAGACTATTTCCAAGTGCACTGCTCGAGTGACTGCACACGTGAATAATGCAATGTAAGATTTGTTGTTGTCTCTTGTGAATAAGGGTCCAGCAAAATCGATTCCGACGACTTCAAAAGGTTGAGCCTCACTAGTTCTTGATATGGGAAGAGGAGCTGTTACTTGCTGTCCTTGTTTGGCCTTAAACCGTCTGCATAGAAAACATTTGTTCAAACAGGATTTCACAGCTTGCCTGCCCTTAATGATCCAAAAGCGTTCTCTTATTTGAGTGAGTGTGTCAGATATACCAGAATGACCTAAATTTTCGTGTTCCTTCATGATCAAAAGATTAGTAAATCGCGCCTTGTTCGGCAAAATAATTGGATGCTTAGAATCATCAGAAAAATTAGAGCCTTGAATTCTTCCCTTTAATACTATTAGACCTTCTGTTGTCAAAATGGGATTCAAATTATATAAGAATCAGGAGAAACTGAATTTTTTGCCTTTAATGTAGTATATTCTTTGTTAAATTCACTTTGCTGCACAAATAGAAGCCAATAATTTTCTGCTGCAGATATTTCATTTGCTGTCAGCGCTCCTGAACGTTTTTTAGACCTAGATTTGATATTATTTAGAAATCTAAAAACATAGGCGGTTGTTCTCAAAACTCTATTCAAAGTACTGTAATTCTCCAGATTTAATAATGGCATTGGAACTTCTACGTTAACCTGAAGTGTTGTAACTCCATGTCTTTCTTCAACCACACTGTCCATGTCACAGGAAAATTCCATTAGAGAGTCATACGGTATACTTAATTCTGACAACCAAACTGGTCCTTGGCTCCATACTTTGTCACTCATTAAGGAATTTGCTTTCACACCTCTCGTCAATTTATCCGCCGGATTGACCTTGCCCTTGCAAAAGTGCCATTTTTCAGGATCAGTTTTTTCCCTGATTTCTATCACTCGGTTTTTCACAAACTGCTTATAATCGTTAGCTGAATTTTTTATCCAATGAAGGCAAATCTGAGAATCAGTCCAATAAAAAATATTTCTGGGATCCAGCATAGGAAAAACAGATTTGAGATATGATCCCAATCTTGCTGAGACTAAAGTGCCAAGTAATTCAAGTCTCGGTAATGTAATCTTCTTCAAAGGGGCTAGTCGAGACTTAGAAATTATAAAACTTGTTTTGCATTCTTCAGAATTCGTAAATCGAAAATAAGCCACTGAACCATAACATTTTGGGCTAGCATCGGAAAATATGTGTACCTCTACTGAGTTCCAGCAGAGTTCATTAAAATACAGCCTAGGAATTCCAGTGAACTTCAAATTTTTAGCTTCATTTAGCCATTCTAAAAACATTTCAGTTTCATGTGGAACAGGTTCGTCCCACTGTTTACCATTTTCCCATACTGATTGTAATATAATTTTTATGCGAATCAAAAATGGTTTCATGATCCCCAATGGATCAAATAACATTCCGCAAACAGCCAAAATATATCGCTTTGTTATAATTCTGTCCTCCGGTAATTTGTTAAATTGTGAAGTGTCAATCCGTAATACGTCGGTCGTATTGTCCCAAATAATCCCTAATATTTTTAGTTCAACATTGGATTCCTCCGGATCTTCTCGACATTCGAAATTGTCTGTCTTCCACAACTGATTAAGTTTAGAAGAATTGGAAATCCAAGCCCTGAGATTCCTGCTAGCTTCATTTAAAATATACATCATTTCTTTAGATAATTGTAATGCCTTGTTCACATCATCAGTGCCAGAGATGAGATCATCGACGTATAGAGATGTTAATATTTCTGTTGCTTCCGGGTAGTCATTCTCAAATTTTTTCAAATGAAGCCTAATTGTTGCCGATAATAGAAAAGGGGAACATTTCACCCCAAAGGGAACTCTGCAGAATTGTAATGTCCTAATTCGTTTAGCAGCATCGGAATGGAGATCGGACCCCTCCCCATCATTCCATAAAAATTTCAAAAATTTCCTATCCTCATCCGCGATTCCTACTTCTAGAAAAGCTCGTTGTATGTCTGCGCAAAACGCTACAGGGTGTAACCTAAACCTCAAAATTATACTGAGTAAATCTGGATTTAAATTAGGACCGCTCTCTAAACAATCGTTAAGAGATAATTCATCCCTGCCCTTACATGAACCGTCAAAAACTATCCTAACCTTAGAACTTTTCTTTTGCTCGCGTACTACTGCATGATGCGGCATGTAATAGCCTGTACCCGTATTGTCATTTAAATCCGACGCTACTTCCTCTATGATGCCCTCCTTTAAATGTTCCTCAATAATTTCCTTATATTTAAAATATAAGTCCGGATTCCTACCAAAAACAGTGTTCAAATGAGACAAGCGTCGTCTTGCTATCACATAATTACTGTCCAATTCCTTAACATTATTTTTCCACAACAATCGCGTTTCATATCTTTTATTCCTATAAGTAGTGGTTTGCCTAAATAACTCTAAAATTTCATCATCTGATTTAGAATGTTCCTTGTCTGGATTAATTCCAATTGCCTCTAATTCCCATAAATTTTTAACCCTTTGATGGTCCAATTCCTCCTTAACAACGTGTAAATGATTAACGCGCACTTTCTGACAATTCTTAAGTGTTTTAGGGCCCCTTTCCTTTCCTTGTATCACAAATCCAAATAAGGTATCTGTTGCCATTAATCGTTTAGAAATTCTCACGTTCTTTTCTATAAGAATTTCCCCAATGTAATCCGATCCAATAAGTACATGAATTTTACTTAAATTACCCTTGTCTGCCAATTCAATGCCCTTTTCTAGTGCGATATTACGCACCCATTGTGAAGGAATTTTAATTTCCCCAAATGTAATTGAATCAACAACCACAGCCCTTAATTTAATTTTCTTATTAGTTTCTCTTACATTATGTAATACTATTTCTACAATATCATAAGTTTTCCTTTCAGTATTTTCATTGCCAAAAGTATAAATCAAAAGGGTTTCCCTTCCGATTGTTTTTAATCCCAATAAATTGCACACTTCGCGCAATACAAATGTCCTAGAACTTCCATTGTCAATAAGACACCTCAATAAATGGCATTTGGCCCGAATATTAAATACACTTGCCGTTACAGTCTGCAACAACACCGAATCACTCGGCGTGTCCTCAAGCTCTTTATTCTTATTACAAACCAAATTTAAAGAACTTTCTGACTGTATTTGTTTTTTATCCTCAACTGAGCGGGATTCATTTCTTTCTGTATTACATATTAATGAGTTATGCCAGGGAGACGCGCAATACTTGCACTACTGATCCTTACGAGAACAAAATTTACTCAAATGATTTGAAAAACATATAAAACATAATCCCTTGGCCATTAGAGCCCTTTTCTTATCATAAACATTTAAAGAACAATCATGATTCATATGTGCCGAGGAACA
Organism: Salticus scenicus; assembly: GCA_963930645.1. NCBI lineage: Eukaryota > Metazoa > Arthropoda > Arachnida > Araneae > Salticidae > Salticus > Salticus scenicus. The sequence goes on from OZ005651.1 coordinate 231,450,603, forward strand.
AAACAAACAGCCCTGAACTCCTGTATTTTGAGAAAATGAACTCGTATTTCTTTTGTTATTAAATTTAGGCCTATTATTATCATAAGAATACTTATTATGATAACCAGATAAATTTCTTTCCGCCTGAGTCGCTAAAACGGAAGCTGATGATTTAGGGGGATGATATTCGCTCCTTTTAGAATTTAAGTAAGGTTTATTGTGGCCTGCCATTTTGTTCCGAAAATTATTTTCATTTGCACTATTATTTCTGGGATTCGCTAAAATTATCGATGCTTCTCGTATTTCTAATTCTTTACGTATAAAATCAACTAATTTAGAAATATCAAACAATTCATCTGAATTACGCTGTCTATTATAACTTAAATTTAATTCTTCCGGTAGTTTTTGTAATATTACAGGGCATAACAGATTACTGTAAGTGCCTGTTGCTACATTTAATGATTGTAACGAACGAATTTGTACCTCAATCGCGTCGTACATTCTCCTTAATTCAGTAACATTCGCGCATGATTTCACCGGTTCTATTAATAGTAACTTATGCATGTGGGACGATATAATTACGTCACTTCGTCCAAAACGTTCCTTAAGTAATTGTATTGATGCATCGTAATTCGATTCTGTCAATGAAAACCCAGATACAGCGCTCAAGGCGATGCCTCCCAAGAAAGATTTCAAATACGTAAATTTTTCAATTTTGCTTAAAGAATTATTATTATGTATCGCTACCTCGTAAGAGTTCCAAAAGTCCAACCATGAACTACAGTCACCAAGAAAATGTACAACTTGTAATTTCGGAAGTTTAACTGTACTTCTGGTTTCAGTTCTAACTGTTAGGTTCTCTGAACCAATCCCTGTTTGATCACTTGATCTAGCGATCTGAATAACACCAGGCAACGGCCTGTCATTTAAATTATCCACTAGCCTTTCTAATTTTGTTTTTACATCGATCCCTTTTTCCCTGTATTCCTCACAGCCTGCTACATCTTCAGCTATATCTTTAACTTTAATTTTTGTTTGTATTTCATAATCGATGTTTACGAGTTCTACTTGTTTGTCCAGGAGTTGAGCCTTTAATCTAAGGAGCTCCTCAATTTTCATTAATTTCGTGTACTCCTCCGTAATTTCGGAGTTCAGGATTGTTTCTATTTTCCCCAAATATTTCGTAAATGAGGTTCTTAAACCTCTTCTTTTTTCCCTCAATCTTTCTAGATCCATTTTAAACCCAATATCATAACAAGAGAACAAAAATAAAAATTATAAAACCTTCTAATTGCTTAATAATAACCCCTATCCATATATTTATTAAATAAAAATAAACATGTATTATCTATATATCAAAAAATGTAAACATCATCTTTAAATATCATTTAAGAACAAAAAAATAAATATCGTTAAAACAGAAGTAAATCAATTTAAAATGGCATTTAATGAAACCAAAACTAAATAAATAATTTTGTATTAAACCAGAAGTAACTCAATTTTAATAGCATTGCAAAAAACAAAAAATAATTAAATAATATTCCATTAAAAAAAACAATTTCTTTTTCACAGAAACAAAAAGAAACACCATTTAAACAACATTTTATGAAACGAAAGTAATTTTTCAATTATTTAAATGTCGAATGAAACCATTTATATTCAAAAACCCAAACTATTTTTTAATTATTCAAATTTTGAAACCATTTATTTCATATATCAGCAAAATTTATAAATTATAAATAATATCAAATATAAACCAAATGAATTCGATGTCCTCACAGACTGCAACCATTTCATAACAAAACTACGCTTTTCTTTTAAAACCGAAACCATAACTTTTAACCCCCAAATTCAAACCAAAATAATGAAATAATAAGGGAAAAAGCCTACCTCCCATATCCGATGCATGCTTAGATGATTTTTTACATCATTAATCCAAAAAATGCAGTTCATCACGATCTTGGGTCACCAGAATGTTCATTAATCTTTCAATGTTCCATAAACTCACACACATTGTAATAATCCATTTCCATAAATAATGCAAGTGATGTTCTTTTCCATTTTATTTATTCACTTCACAAAACATATAGAACACGGATTCACAATAAAAACATAAATAAACATTTCTTAAGCGCTATATATTTTAAACGGTCAAGCACGACCGACTCCCTTCAGATCACATTTTTAACTACTCAGTAATCATACATCGGCGCGACTAGTAGCGCCGCCTGAGAGGATGCAAAGACAATTCAATTTGCAACAGTGCTCTCCTGACAAGTTTCTTTGATTACAGCCTCGCTGTGTGTTAATGTTCTGATACATTTTGTACCGTGAATTTGCTGTTATCTAAGCTGTGTTTACTGGTGAAAGTGAAATCTATACTTGGTTTATAGACCTGTATTCTTCTAGAATTTTCTGTGAATAAACTGTTGAGCTTCTGAAAGTTTCACCTTTCATTCAGAGACAATTCACAGACTCCCAAGTATGCAACAGTATTTTGTGGACAAAATGCATTTGAAAAAAATGTTAAATTTATGTCAGAAACAATACAAAAATGTCTTACGGTTTTAGAGTATCGTCAGAGCGAACTTACGAATAATCACAGAAAACTTACGATAATGTTGAACTTTCGGCTGAAATATCGTTAAATGAAGGATATCAAGGGCAGTATTATAAGTTATTCACAGCGATTAAAATACCTTCTAATTTTCAAAAGCTCGTGCAACAGACAAGTGCTGGAATATAGATGAATCTTTTAACCCTACTCGTTGAATGTTCGTAATTACGATGCTTATTGCTTGCGACCATGTCAATTGCAGTTACTTTAGCACTTATTATGAACAAGATATGTTGCATGTTTGTGGAGGAATTCACACAATCAAAACAGCATCGACATGTCACCAACAGATTACACATGGACAGATGTAAAAGGAAAATTGGAAATGACTTGGTTCCTTGGTAATCAATTACCAGAAGCGCGTGAATATGTAGTCATAACACTTGATATTCTAGGAGATACTCCAGATTCAGGCATATTTTCTTTTCAAAACTATAATAACATGTTTTTAAGAAATAAAAATGAAATATTGTTAAGTATTATAACAGTTTCTTGTTACAAATATGCAAGCTGGATATGAAATTGATGACCAAATGGAACAAGACCTACAGTCGGTAACAGAAGTGTCCGAACACTAGCAAAAATTCCCATGTAAAAAAAGTACACTTCATACGGTTCTGTTAAATAAATTCTTATCGAATCGTGTTCTTAGACTGACTAAGAATAGGATTCAACAAGGATTTATTAAACAAAACTGTAAAAAGTGTACTTTTTTTACATAAGAATTTTTGCTAGTGTTCGGACACTTTTGTTACCGACTGTATAGTACGACGATAATTCTACGGATTATGATGAAGATATAAAAAAATATTTTTAATATTTTTATTTTATTTTGCTATTTTTTTTCTGAATACATATTATAATAAAAAGAAATAGATTTTTTTTTTTATTTGAATGCTATTTTCCGTGCGTTTTATTTGTGACATTTAGTGATTTATATATCTGTACTGATAAGTATAAAGGATTTAAGTCCATATTCTTGATTTTTCAGGAGACGAAAAATAAAGTTAAACTAACTAAAAACTAATCAGAAGAATCGATTAGAAAAAAGGGATTATGTTGACTTATACACTTTATACCATTCAGTGATTGTCAACCTTCATTTAATAAATGTAAAAAATTAAGTTAAATATTTTATACCAAACATGAACGCTAAATTTCTGATTTGAATCTTTTTTACCAATGGATTTTCTCAGAGGCTAAATGACATAGACTTAAACCCTGTATACCAAACGATAGAGAATTTTTTTCTGAGTCTGAGTATGTACTTAACTCAAAATCGACATTTTTGGACTTAAATTCTTTATACTTATCAGTACAGATATATATATTAATTAAAAGAATTTTTTTTTCAAACCATCAGATTAAGAAAATCCCTTCAAATAATCGACAGATTATGGGTCAGCATGACTAGGACATCAAGCTGAATCGCCTGTATAGTAATCTAATGCGCTCGAGTATTTCAAAATGGCGATTTTTTTTTTTTTTTTCATTTTCAAAAACCCGCCACGAGCTTGCGTCATGTCCGAATCGCCAGTCTTTTGAATGGGAGCATTTTTCGGGTTCACTTAACATCCCCTCTGAATATCTGATGCGCTGGAATAAAACATTTTTCGTCGTTTTCTACCCTTCTGTACTGCCACCCTCATCATGCAAACTGGCAGATTAACTAACTTCAATATCAGGGACACGTGGAGCATATACACTATCAATATCTGACGTGCTTGAGTATTTCCATATGGCTATTTTTTATTTATTTTTTAAATATTTGAAAATTTGTAGGCGCTTTCCCCACTGGTGAAAGGGTGTACATCATACAACCCTTCTTCTTTCTACCATTTAATCTTCAAAATCCAATAGGTCATTACGACGCTGGAGTAAATCACCATTTAGCCTCGTGGGCTCACCTACTATAAGAAACTCTTTCAGCACCGTTTCTTTCTACTTTCTCTCTTTGTCTCTGCTTGCGTTAATTAAAATAATTGAAATAATTTGCAAAAATTTTGTACTATTTAGAAACTCGAAGATGACTATTCAATATAATGTTAGAAAATACAAAACAAAAAGGCCTATAAAATTTATCGGAATTATATTCAATTATTTAAATCTAAATTTTCATCCTGTTCCATTTAACGGTATCATGTAAAGGAAAAGTTTCTTTTTAATCACACTGAATATTGAGAAAAAGCATTGATACATTTTTTAACATCTGTGTTAATGAACATATATAGATTTATTGAAATAATCGTTGATTAGCATCTAGCAATTTTATTTTCTAATAGAAAGTTTTATTTATTTATTTACATTTATTCTTAATTTGAATGCTCCTCACAAAAGAATTATGCAAAATAAATTTCGATTACAAAATTATTGAAATTCATAAGAAAATGTAGAATTTTAAAATGTTTTTTTTGAAAATGCTTATAGTATGTGATCTGGTTATAAATGTAATATTTTGCTTTCTTAAATATCCGTCAATACATTCTTTGAAAAAGAAAAAACGAAATGAATATCCAATGTCGTTAACAGATACACGCTTTAAAAATTTTTAAAATTATTTTTTTTCCTTTTTTGTCGAAATTTATATTAAATGATTAGAAGAAAAGCATATCACGAATATATTTCTATTGAATCTTTAGAATTCAAACTCTAATGAAATTCTTTATTGCATAAAAGAAGTTTGCGTAATGAAAACTTCTCTTGGTATTTAATTTTTTTTTTTTTTTTTTTGGTTGGAGAGGCTTTTTTTTTCGACAGCGTTAAGCTTTTCTCTCAAAAGTTTTGATAGAAACATAAGCATAAAGAAAATACTTATAAAATAGCTATTCCTTAAGTGAGCTATTTTTTCACAGACAAATTTCCATTAAAATATTTATTTTAAGAAAGATAATTTTTATATAACTTTTGTGCATGGAAAATTTCAAAGAATGTTTATTTTAAGCAGTCAATTAGATTATGTTTAATAAAAGTGTTAAAGTCGTTGCTTTAATGGTTTATAATTCAAAGATGTTCCATGAAAACGAGTTTTTTAAATGCATGAAAGAACATTTTGAATGCATTGATAATTTCACAAATTATCTGTAACTTAAGTGGGTGTAATTTTGGAGGAAGATTGCTTTTTAAAATTCTTTTAGGTTTAATACATTTGAAAAAATTATTAAAAAATTATAAATACTTAAAAAAAAATATATATATTTACAAACTGCCTGTTAGCAGTCTTACAATAAAAATGCTTAAACACTGGTTTTTGAATGAAGTATATCTAAAGAGATATAATTTAGATAATTGAATTTTATTTCAGAATATATAAACAAATATTAATAATTTCGTTGTTAAGCAAGGATAAGATCTCTAAAATAAAGGGTAATAATCTCTATAAATTCTAACATTGGTATACGTCATACAGGCGTGTATGTTAGAAACGGGGTGTTGAAAAAAACATGAATTTAGCATAAAGTTCTTTTATATTGATTTTAGACACGTTTAACAAATTATAAAAATACGTAGGGAAAATGCAGAATTTTCTAAAATGTATTAAAATTTGAGAGAATTGAAAATTTACAAATTTAAATTTTTGTAGGTTGCTTTCACTAAAATTCCATTGAGTAAATTGTCGTCTATATAATAATACATTGGTGTATAAAACTTCAGCACTGTTTCATAAAAATGTCTCAAACGATATGTTTTAAATTTTTTTAACGATTGATCCTAAATTAAAATGTAAATGGATTTATTTAGTTTTAATCGTTTTCATTTGTAGATACATAAACCCTAAAACGTTATCCAAAAGATTTTTTTTTTTTTTTTTTTAACAAATATAATTCAAGACATTAATAACTGGTTAAAGCGTTTTATTCTATTATTTACGGGTCTTTTTATGATACAATTTTGAAATTTTGTACATGAACCTAGTTGTGCATGTAACACATTTTATTCAATGGAATTTTCTTGTATACGTGTCATATAAAAATTTTAACTTTGAAAATAGTATTTTTTTTTTTTTTTTTTTTTTTTTTTTTTTTTTTTACAGATATCATAATTTTTTGTAATTTTTTACGCATTTTCTAATTTTTTATACATGTTTAAGATCAATACTTAAAGAAGTAAAGCGAAAGCCAGTGTTTCTTGAATGCACTGTATATAATGAAATCGTTATTCAAATTGAGCATACACTACCGCAATGTAAAATTTGTTTTACATTTCTAAAAATTTTTGATGATTTATTAAGAAAAAGACTATATAAAAAGGTCGTAAGAGATTTGTTGTTCAAGAAAAACGGTGAAAACAGCATAATCGGTTAGAGTAAAATATTTCATTACTTGTGAACACATATGTATATAATATTTGTTTTAAACATTCATAGCTGTCTATTGAACTGTTTTTAATGGCTATTAATAAACAAAATTGACCTACTTATACAGGACCTCTGTCAACATTTCAGAAGTAACAAGCTAACATATATGAGCGTACATGAAAAAGGAAATTTATATAGCAACTAGGAAAAAACCGTTAGAACCATTTTTCCGATACATACTAATGGACTTACTACCAATTTCCAATTTCCGTTTTTCTCATTTTTAACAGGAGTCAGAAAAACCATCTGTGCACCGGAGCAGTCTTAATTTTGAAGTTTTGCTATTCTATCTTTATTCCCTTTGAAGATATGATAGTAAAAACGCACACATGCACAGACACATAAACTTAAAAGTCATTAAAAAACAGTGTTTTGTAATCGGGAGACCTCAAAACATGTAAATCAGGTGAAAATTCGATACCGAATATTTTTTACCAAAAATAATACTTCCATTACCTACGGTAGTCAGGTAATAAAACAGAAAAGCTATTTAGTGTATATTTTATATACATGTAGTTAATAATATTTCATGGTCTATATTTGTTTTGCAAATTTTTACAAGTAGAGACATGAATAAAATTTAAACATTGTCAAAAGAAAGAAAAAAAAAATAATTTAATGAAAAAAAAAAAAAAAAAAAAACTGATTAGCTAAAATTTCATTTTTAATAAGAAAATATTTTCTTTGTTTCTTATACGTTTAATCCGGGTACAAATGTGGGTAAAGTGAAATGAAAAGTCAATTTTAATAAAAGGAAAAAACAGCATATTTCCCTTAGGTTATAGTTAATTGTATTTTCACATTTTTTTTAGAACGATAATCTGTTACATTGAAAAGCTATTATCTGCATTCTATTATAAATCTACAAAAAAGCTAAATATTTTAGAAGAAATTCTAATTTATCTTATGAAACTTTTGACTGAAACTTAAAGTAATTCTAACAAAAATGTTCAAAATAAAATAATTTTAAGGCTGTTGGTACACATTGAACAACGACATAACAAAAATTTGCTTCTCTGAGATAAATTTAAATAGAATTACGTTTGAAATACGCGTTCTTCCCCCCCTCCCCCCTCCTCCTCCTCCAAAAAGAAAAGGGGGAAATTTTACAAAATACATTTATAGAGTGGTTTAGACACACATAATCAGTCAATACACCGAAAAATATTTTTTTTTTTTTTTTTTTTGTATAAATTAGAAAACAGTTACAATTGGACATGTGTTACTTACCCCCTAACCCCAAAGGGGAGAGGAAAACATTTCGCAAAATCCCTTTATAGTGCGTGTTAGGTACACATAGCACACACATACCAGGAAATTTGCCGTATTGCGATAATTTGAGACACAGTTCTACTTCGAAAACCTTTTTCGCCATCATCCTCCCCATAGGGCGAAAAGGGGGAAATTCTGCAAAATCCGGTCAAAGTTGGTGTTACATGCAAATAACCAACCTACACAGAAAAATGCGTGAATGCAGTCCCCATATGTTCCCCAGAGGACAAATGTAACGTAAAAAGGGATCTCTCTAATTTGCCGCGTTGTATAGCCCCTACCCCTCCCCCTAAAAAAAAAAAAAAAAGTCGAAAATCGCAAAACACCCAAAATTGGTTTTCAGAAATACACTTCAGAAGACAAAAAACCAATCTCAATTTCATGACATATAACTTGCTATTATAAAAATCTCATAAAATAAAAATAAATAAATAAATAATAAATAAATAAATAAGATTTAGTGAAATCGGTAAAAAACCTCAGTCTTTCTGCCCCACAAAATTCCTTTACAATGTGTGTTGGGCAATCATAATTAACCCACACGTCAAAAAAACAAATTCTTGAGATAATGTAGAGCAGAGTTACTATTGGAAACGCATTTTTTGCGTTTTCCCCCTCTACCCCAAAAGGGAAACAGGAATATTTTACAAAATCATTTTATGATGCGAGTTGGGTACGCATTCGCCACCGCATAACAAAAATATTTCTTTCCAGAGATAATTTTAAATTGAGTTACGCTTTAAAACGTGTTTTTGCTTCCTCCTGACCCCAAGGGGAGGGGATATTCCGCAAAATCACTTTATAATGTGTGTTGGGTACACGTAAAACACACACAGAAGAAAAAAAAAAAAGAAAGAAAGAAAGAAAAGAAAAGAAAATGGATGTACGCTTTGAAGCGTATTTTTTATCCCCCCCCCCCCAAAAAAAAAAAAAAAAAAAAAAAGAAAAAAAAAAAAAAGAGGAAGGAGGGAAATTTATCAAAATACATTTACAGAGTGTTTTAACCACACATGCACGCATATCAATACACGAAAAATAATCTTTCTGAGGAGAGGTCACGACTTGAAAATTGAGATCGGGACGAAATTCCGCAAAATTGTAGTATACTGTGAAGTTAACAACATATTAAAGCAGTAGTGCGCAATAGCCAAACAATTTTAAGAAAATAGCCTTTTAAATTTCAGTAATTATTGAGCACAAAATATTTCGCAAAAGAGTCTCGGCAGAGAATGTGGCTGTCACGCGAAGAACCCGGGTTCGATTCTACGTAGGATTTTTTTTTTCTTTAATTATTTATTTAATCTAAACATTTTATTTTATTTTTACTTTCTCTTATAACTGAATTCAAAACCTGAAAATTATATATATATATATATATATATATATATATATATTAATTAAAAAAGAAAAAAAGAAAAAGAAAGAAAGAAAGAAAGAAATAGGTTTTAAATTTTTCTATTTGTAATATTTATAATTTTCTAAAACTTAAAAAATAAATTTTAGCTTTCTTTTATCTAGAAAATAAGTAAAAATAAAGGGGACCTTTTTAAAAATTATTTATCTAAACATTTTATTTTATTTTAGTGAATATTTAAAACAATGCCAAACTAAATAATTACTACTCCAATCAATACAGCTTCTTGAAAAATTATAATACAGTATTTAAATTATTATTTAATTATCATGCTATTAAATTATTATAGACAAATAATGTTCGAAATATACATCTTTAAATGTAAATTGTAAATGTTAATCAACATAATTTTTTTTTTCTTTAATCACGAGTTTTTTATCCTTTTGTGCACGAAATGAAATTTCAGCTGCTCTCTAATATTAACACGCTAAAAGCGGTTACGTAATTTATACATATTAAAGCTAAATCAGGTAGCTAAAACCAAGATTTAAGCAGACCTGCTAACTATTTTACACTTTGATTTATTTTTTAATTATTTAAAAATTTTTGTCTGTTTTTATTTATCTTTTATTTATTTTTATATTCGTTATTCAGGGTTTTGTTTGAATATTCATTTAATTCATTTACTTATTTTGCTATTAAAGCTGCAGTTGAACGATTATAAGTGTGGATGATTGTAAAATTTATTCTTTTGAATAATTAAACCTACAATTTAAAAAATTTAATAAACAAAAATTATTATTATTATTATTATTATTATTACTTTTTTTGTGTGTGATTTAAAAAATATGTGTGGTTATAGAGTTATATTTTTCTATTTGAAATATTTATAATTTTCTATAACTTAAAAAAAAAAAAATAGCTTTGTTTTAATTATAAAATAAAGTAAAAATAAAATAACATGTTTTGATAAATAAATATTTTTTTTTTAGTGTCCCATTTATTTTCGCGTTATTTTATAGTTAAAACAAAGCTAAAATTTATTTTTTAAGTTGTAGAAATAAATAAATATTACAAATAGAAAATTTTAAAGTGTACATATTTTCTTTTAATAATTATAAAAAAAATATTATTATTATTATTATTTCTTAAAATTTTCAAATTTTGAATTGCATTATAAGAATAAGTAAAATGTAAAAAAGAAAAACTAAAACGTTTAAATTAAATAAATAATTAAAAAAAAAAAAAATACATTCACGTTTTGAGCATCTGAAATCATGTTTTGCCCCTTCTCCTTAGGGGGACAAATTTGCTAAGTTCCAGAAATTTGTTTTAAAATATTTGTATTAGCTATATTTGAAAGCAAAAATTGTATGGATATCTTTTTTTCTTTGAGATATAAAGGTGTTTGTGAAAGCACGTTGTGCTGCTCTCCTTCTTGGAGGAAGTCGGGGGGGGGGGGGGGGGGATTTTGTAAAATCGCTTTATAGTGGATGTCTACGTCGCAAAATAAATGTTTTCACCAAATTTCATGCTTCGAGGTCCAGAGTTTTGAGCTGGGCGATGACGAATCCCTCACTCACTCACTCTCTCAGGACAAGCGATTTTTTATATATAGATAATAATATCTCATTTACGAAAATAAAAAGATATTTTATGCAGATTCGGCTATTTTAAGTTTAACATTTTTATATGAGAATACGCAATCTTTATGGACTTTTACGATCTGTTATAACACTTTTCATTAAAATGCAGACGGGGAAAATCTCTTATTAATGCGATCCTGTTTAAGATGAACATTTAAATACTTTTTTATGGAGAAATAAATAATAAAAATCGTTTTTAATTTGAAGGGGAGTGAAAAGGTGCATAAATATGTTCCTTGAAACAATCGAATGTTATGGCATTCGTGTAACTGAACAACTGAATGCAATATTCTTAATTTAAAATATTTTTATCCCTTTCAGAAAATGAAATTTTGTAATTATATAAATGTTTTAAAAATATTATGAAAATATAATTAAATATCTGTGCTTTTTTCTTTTTCTTTATGCATGTTTCCAATTGTAGTTTATTTAAGCGAAATGGTACACTACCTTTCAATAAATTGCCGGATACTTTCGATTTGAGATGTTTTATCAAAATTCTTGACAAAATCTTCAGGAAAAAGTCTACGTTACTTCTCATATATTTTAGGAAAAGTTTTGACCTACCCTCACTCCTGAAAAAAAAAAAAAAAAAAAAAAAAAAGAGAGAGAGAGAGAGACTAGTAAAAAATTAAGGTAAACGGAAAGCTTTTGTATCTTCCAGTAAAAAGTAATGGTTGAAAAGCATTTTGACAATAGCACGTTATTATGGGGCTTTTTATGATTATCTGTATCCATTTTATGAAGCTGGTACATATATTCATGGAAATGTAAAAGGTTTAAAAAAAAAAAAAGAAAAAAAAAGAAAAAAACTGAAAAAAAAAAAGAAAAAACTGAACAAAAAAAGAAAGAAAAAACATTTTTTTTTTTTTTTTAGTGTAACAAGCAGGATACCATAAACAATGAATACCATTTCTAGAAAATTGCACATACAGCAATAGACACAATACACTGTAAAAAAAATTGTGTTAGAATACACAACATCATTGAGGGAATTTATTTTGCTCAACCCTGATGAGAAATGTTATCAGCTATAGCTGTGTAACAGAGGCATACAGTAGAATGTTACGCAATTACAACTGGTAACATCCCTCTACATGATCGTGGCAAGTAAACTGCTTCAATGTATACTGCAATCAAAATATAAAAATAAATAAATAAATACCTAATGGAATGTGAGCATTTTTACTAAATAATTTTTAATTGTGCACAGGCAAGCTTTAAAGAAATTTCATATGCATAAATTTTTAGCCACATGTATTGAGCGACATAGATGAAAACCTCAAACGAATATCGTGAAAATTAAAAAAATTTGCTGGAATTTCTTAATTTCAGCTCCTCTTAATAAAAAGGAAAATAATAGGGGGGCTATATCAATGTTTATTTACAATCGTTTTATTTCAACATTTCTTCAGATAATGCCTTTTAATTTACTTTATTTATAACTTTATATTAATATATGCTATTTTGAATTTTTACCATTATGAGAAAGTTTTTCAAAATTGTCACGATGTGTTGTAGGAATATAAGGTTATTTGATTAGATTTGTATGCTTGACCGCTTGTAAATCTTCGTCAGATAATTACAAATAGCACATGGCAGAATTACAATACGAAGATTTGGGAAAACACCGATTAGCAGTGTGGTGACATAAGCACTCGGCCATAGAGGGCCCAAATATAACGTTATAGACACAGACTAAGGAATTACCTAGACCTGACAAGACGACTATCTGGTATGGGGGAAAAGTGAAGTAACTGAGGTGCTTGTACTAATATGGCTGCTCAGTTACAGTTGAGACTTCTCTTTTAGAACCGTCTTGCCGGGTCTAGTTTAGGCTGACCAGATCATAATAGAAAAGCGTTAAAAAATGCTACAATTATCCAATTACAGATACATTTTTTCATTATTAATAAATAAGGACTAAAAATAAATTATTATTGATTAATAATTTACCTTCTACGATTTTTTTAAACTTAGGTAGGTAAGTAGGTTGGGTTTAATGTCGCACTAGTACTGCGTTATGGGTAATTGACGATGGTCTGGGACGCACCGCTAGGAATGGCCCAGAGACATGCCATCACAATTTTGATCCTCCACGGAGGGGATGGCTCCGCCACTTCGGTGACACCCAGAGGTATAATTTTGATGGGAACATGGAGGACATTAAGGCCATGACGGATTTTACGTGCAACAGTCGCCATTAGTGTACACAGCGGTCTTTTGCTGGCTCGAGTATCGAACCCGCAATCTTCCAATTACGAGCTCGGCAGTTCAAAACAGTTTCAGAAGCAGTTTATTTGACATATATTTTTGTGTGAGAGGGACCAGCCCCCCTTTTGAAGCAGATAGTTCTTAGTCTAAGAACATGATTCGACGAGAATTTATTTAACAAAACAGTATTAAGTGTACTTTTTTCATAGAGGAATTATTCCTAGCGTTCGAATAATTTTGCTACATACTGTACTTCTTTTTCTCCCCATACCAGATAGTCGTCTTGCGGGTCTAGTTTATTCCTGCTTTTGCTCTTCCTAAAATGGCTGCTCGGTTACAGTTGAGGCTTCACTTTTAGAACCGTCTTGCTTAGTCTAGTGATTCCTTAGTCTGTGTTCAGCTCAGTGGTCTGTGGTTTTGCTTGTACCAATATGGCGGCTCGGTTACAGTTGAGACTTCACTTTTAGAACCGCCTGGCCGGGTCTAAGTGTTTCCTTAGTCTGTGATTATAGATTCATTTTTATAACATTAACAGTGTTGCCACTCATAAAAATGAAGCACAGAAATTATGTAGTGTAATTTTTGAAATAAATATTATGTTTTTGTGAAAAATGGATTTACATCACATTTAAAGTAATTATATTTGTAATTTTACTAACTACGTAAATTTACATCCAGAAAATGATTTTAAAAAATATTAAGGATCTTTTGGAGAATTGTTTATAGATAAAAAGCTAATAGCAGATTGCATTCATTGTTATCATTAACTAGCTTTCAAAATGGACTTACACCACTTTAAAAAAAATCAGCTCAAATATTGATTCTTTGTTTGAAATGGGCAAAATTAATATTTAATCAGCTATTTTATAATATGTTTTATATATTTTGTAATATTTCAAATGACTAATGTAAGTATTAAACTTATCTAGCTTTATATTTCTCTAAATATATACGTTAGTAAGATATTTCCAACAGAAGAATTATGCACAATAAGCTTGTTAACAAAATTCATTAACATTCCTGAAGTGTTAATAATCAAACGTAAAATTACCTCGCGATTCTTCTGAAGCATATGAGATAATTTTAGAAAATGAATCTATTGTATCAGCCGTTGGCTATTTTACGTCGAGTTCACATAGAAATGGTTTACATTAAATAAATTATGTATATTCGGTTTTCCGTTGCGATAGCAACATATGAAAATTTATTGGATTGTTTTAATTTTCTCACATATTCATGTTGTTTGTTTCAAAATTATATACAGTAGTTTTATAAATATTCATGTATTTTTAGAAACTTATTAAGATCGAACTTTTCAAAATAAATATCTTATAGAAACCTTGAAAAATTATAAAACTACACTGGCTTCTTACTGTTTATATATTAAATCCCCCAAAAAATTATCCTTATTATTATTTTACTAATTTTAATTAATTGACAATAGATTATATGAAAGTATTTAAATGATTCTCGTGCACACAACTTTACATTTTATTCCTAAAAGAAAAAAGAACTGTTTAGTAATAAATTTTTTCTATGCTATTAATGTTGTCAAATAATATTATAAAAGGACATTAAACTTAAAAAAAAAAAAAAAAAAAAAAAAAAAAAAAAAAACACCTCTGAAAAAATTGTAACACTGATTGTAAAATGTGATGAATAAATAGAAAACTTTATATGCGCACAAGTTTTGAAATATTTTCTGTAAAAACACTGATATAAATATTATTCACTGTTATAAATTATTCATTGTAATTATATGTATATCAAATCTACAACCAGACTTGACTTTGAACAGAAGTATAAATACTTACATAACGTTGAAAATGACAATGTAAAATTCACCAGCGTAGAATCCCAAAATGGATTATTGCTCCTATAAATAGATAGGAAAGCGAATTTTAGAGTCGGAAAAGCTGCCAATAGGAATTCTAGAAACTGTAAATTGAGATATAGAAAGCTGTGTAAATGGTAGGTGAAAACCAAGAATATGTAAATATTCATATTAAATGGATATCTGTAAGCATTCAAATTTCAGAATTCTACATATGATTAAAATTTTCAGTTGTTAAATAAATTTCGCTTACGTACTGCAGTAATAACACCAACTTCTTTCATTTTAAATGTCCGCCCTCAGGATTAGAGATTTTTCATCGACCAAAAATCATGTTGAGCAGGATGATGTTATTCATACAATTTTCAAAACTGCTTTCTGTTAAAGAGAAATTTACATATAAATCATAACAACAATCAGATAGCCAGATGAAAATCTGATATTAATTTTTTTCAAGTGAATTTTTTCTGTGAACTATTTTAAATAGCATAAAAGGATGGATAAACTTTCTCGTCTCCTAGTCACTTGCATCTCATATCATTGCATCCATATTTAGTGTTTAGTGGCTAGCACTGGAATTAAAGTATTGTTTATAAAAAGGAAGTGCATTTATATATTTCTTTCCAGACGTATTTTTATCTATGCAAATTTTGTGTATACGATTATTTTAAAGGCACGTATGCAATATTTCAAAAATTATATCAAATATTAGTTTAACACGAAAAAGCTTCCATTTGTATATTTTAAATTATAAAAACTTAAAACTAAGAAGTAAGCAAGTAAAATATATTTATAACTAATAAAATTGATAATTTTTAATAAAGCGTTATGAAATCGCATTCTTATTAAAATCTTGTGAGCGTTGAAAGACAGTATTTTGTTGGAAAATCAAACATTGCGAAATTATAAGAATGATTTACTTAGTTCGAATAGTTTTGTTTACTGAAGCAAGATATTAATTGGAATTGGATAGTTTCGATCATGGTTGCAAGGGGAGGTACAGTTTATTTTCGGTCTAGCTTTCAGCGTAGTTTTGGTGTGACATTTAGATATAAAACTTTTATAAAGGAAGTTTACAGTTCTTATTTAAATATGACACTGCAGTAATATCTTATTGAAGTAGAGAGACTTTCAATGTGGAGGGGGGGGGGGGGTGAATTTGTTCCTGTGGACTTCGTTCACACTTCTTCGAGGCAAATTGTCGTAAATTATTCATTATCGGAAATTAACCCCGGACATTTAGGTCATGTGTAAAATGAAATATATTATTTTTGTTGTTCCTTAAAGAATTTTACAAAAGAAATCAATGCTTTAAAGGCCAATTATCTCTGAAGCAGGTAGTCAGAAGCGCAAATCGCCTTTCACATTTGAACGCGGCAAATAAAAACTCACATAAAAAGGAATTTGAGTAGAACCGACTTGCCGCTTGCTACTGCCCCACACTAGTGTGAATCGGGCTTAAGAGTCATTTGACACTTAAAGATAGATTTTCTAACAGGATTGACAAGCTGATTTCGAGGGGAAGATAACTGAACTTGGAGCTAATTTTTAACAGTGAAGTAGAGTTTGCTATATTTAGATTAACTTGTCATTTTTTTTAAGCGTATTAACGCTTCACACAATCCTTCATTACACGAAGGGAATGGTTTCAATACTTAATCTTTGGTAGATATGTTTTCTCCCTTACTAAAGTTTAAAATAAGCGGTTAAGTTTGCCTTTTTTCATTCTCCTTCTTTCATTATCTATACTTTTACTGCTGCAATATATATATATATGCGTGTGTATATGTAGATTTTTCTCGTCTACTCATCTAAAACTCATAGAATACCGATTATCAATAGATTATCCCCAGGAGATAATTTTTAAAATAAAATCCGGAAAAAAAATCGTGCATTTTCGATAATCGGACATTAATAGTTTCTTCAAAAGAGGAAATAAGCCTCCAAATGATCTACATTTATTATTAAAACACTGTACTATGTTAATTTTGCGTGATACTAGTTAAATATATTATTTTAATCGGAAATATCTTCGACGTTAACAAAAAGGTATGTTAAAAAAAATAAAAAAAATAGGCAGTAGCACAAAGCCAAGGTAGCCTCCAAGGCAGTAGCACGTGTTTTTTTGCACCTGATGAAGGTAGGCTACGTCCTTTCGAAATCGGTTGTGCTGGCTTAAAATTTATGGTGTGTGAAGAAGTCTTATTGTCTTTTTATCATTTGTACACGAGTTTTGCATTTAGTTTTGGAAAAAGGTATGTATCATATTTTTACAAATATTTATTTTCATTAGATTTGGCGATGAGAGAACAAAAACAATGCACCGCTTTGTTTAATGTTTTAATATAAAAATATGATGTTAAAAAATCTGTAGTAATTTTATATTCCATAAACGTGTTTTTATGTTCTTTAATCCTTTAACCTTCACTTTTTTTTTTTTTTTCATTTGAAAATTCTTAACTTATTTCAAGAATGGATATTAGGCATTTGCTGCTCATAAATGCGTAAAATGAAAAAAATAGCATTTATAATTTTTGAGAAGTTTTTGATTTGAGACATTTGATTGTTAACAAGATTAAATTTAAATAATAATATTTTCATTAAATAAATAACTTTGAAAATAGACAATATAAATAAATAAATAATAATAATAATAATAATAATAAAAACGCAACATTTGTTTTAGATCAAAATAATATCTCGGCATTTCATTGGGTGAAAAAATTAGGCATGGGTGCATCATTAAAGAAGAAATTACACAATCGCGTCTAATAAGAAATTAAAAATTACTTCTGCATTTTGTTTCCAATGAAATAAATACGGAACAGTGAAAAACCGAACAATGAAAAACGGAATAGTGCTGCTATCTACCAAACAGAGAAGATCCAAATGTTTAGAAATCGTTCAAAACAAGGGGAAAATATTGAAAAATTATTGCATAGGAATTTTTTATTGTCTGTGTTGTCACGAATGTTAAATGTCTGTGTTTCAGTGCAAAAACAATTATCGTTAAAGTGTTAAAATTTTATTTTTTATATCTAAACTATATGTATTAGATAACCTGGTCATTCCTTCTAAAATTAGGGCCTCGGTAGCCCAGTCGGTAGAGCGCCAGCCTCGTAATTGGAGGATTGCGGGTTCGGTACTCGAGTCGGCCAAAGACCGTCGTGTACGATAATGGTGGCTGGTGCACGTAAAATTTGTCGTGGCCACAATGTCCTTCCTGTTCCCATCAAAAATTATACCTCTGGGGTAACCGAAACGGGAGAGCCATCCCTTCCGTGGAGGATCGAAATTGCGATGGCATGTCTCCGGACGACCTCTAGGGGTGAGTCCCAGACCGCCGCCAATGGCCATCTGCGCAGCATTAGTGCTACGTAAAAATATTGTGAAAAAATCAATTTTCACATACGTTAAGTTAGCAGAGTTAGCAGTGAAATGATAGTTGCTCAGCTCTAATAAGCTATAAAAAATGATAAATATATGTGGCATTCATTGAAGACAAAAGTTTAATTAAAACAGTTTATTAAAGTTGAAACAAAATGATGAATAACATTAAATCAGCTGAAACAATTGTAGAATCTTGCTGACGAAAGGTTAAATACCCTTAAAATACTGCCATATAGAGTTCAAATAGAAAACGACTTTTCGCTGTGACATAACTTGATACACTAAACGTATCACTGAAAATATCAAGTCACAAAAACGTAATTTACAATCATAATAAAACTAAACAGTTTATAATTATATTGAAATACCAGCTCATGACTTTGAGCTAAACTGAAAAAACATAAAAGCTTAAGAAATTAAGAGCTTCAGAAATTAAGAGCCATATTTCATATTCCCTACCTCATTTTATAGCCGCAAACGGATTCAAAGTAACAGCTACTTGATGCTGCACAGACGGCAACGCCTCCCATAACTATAGCAACACGACGCTGCGAGTCTCCTGCCATCTATGGGCTAAGCAAAAAGACTCTGCAGTTGAAAAAATATAACATCTCCTTGCTAGGTAGCGAAATGAACAATCCGAAAAGGATTTAAACATATTTTCTTTAAGTTAATTTTAAAAATATGCTTTTAAATATGAGGTAAGTAATTAAAGTTATTTCAAATGACTTAAACATAATTATACTAATAAGGAATATAAATTTTAACTAAAAGTAATTATTAAGCTTTTCATTTTTAATTTTAATATATCTTTAACTCAATGGCAGTATCAAAAAGATAATAGCACTAAACGCTATAATTCATTTAATTAATAATTTAAACTTTAAAGATTATAAAGTAAATTATTTAAATTATATTTAAGTAGTGAATGAATTTAAATTTAAATTTGAGAATCAACACGGAAAGGGTACAAATTTTACAACAAGGCCCCCCACCGTGTTGATTCGACAAACACAAACGTCAGCAGTTACAATATAAACTTTATTAGAAAAGAAATAAAAAAAAAATTCCTTGAATATTTAGTGACTTGATGAGAGATTCACATATGTCTTCTACAGAATATACTTCACACAAAGCTAGAAGGTTTGTCAATCTTGTAAATCATATGGTAAGTCCACAAGTCCAACTCACAATTTCAAAAAAAAGTAGCATTATCAGTATACTATACACATCTACTAAAAGAAAGAACAAGATATTAATACAGAGCAAATATGCACAGCATTTCAAGGAAACTCTTTTTTTCCCCCATTCCCCATTGTCAAAATAAGAAAACGATGATATTCACAAATATATGAAACATTTATATAACATACACATAACCAATTACACGTGGCGCCACGAATTTCTCTCATACAAAAGTTAAACTAAACCATACATCATTACACAATGGAAAACGCAGGAAAAATCCACCAAGAAAAGGCATACATATCCCTCTAAAAAACATTTTTCAATTTCAAAAAATTTCAATATATATTATACGTTCAAAAATATTTTAAATTTACTCTATGTACATTTACTTAATAAATACCTTATTTACAAACTTAGACATATCACCTTTAGTAAGGGGCTTTGTGAAGGGATCGGCAAAGTTATCTTTAGTATTTACATATTTTAAATCAAACCGTTCCTCAAATAACCATTCACGGATGAAAAATAATTTTACATTAATATGTTTCGATTTGTTATTCTCTATAGGAGATCTCGTAAAATTAATAGCCGCTTGGTTATCAGCAAAAAGTATTGGTGGTTCATATGAAATAGAAATTAATTTAAAATCAATACAATCTCGTAATATATTATCAAACCACATTAATTCTTTAACTCCATCACACATGGAAACAAATTCGCTTTCCATGGTTGAAAGGCAAACACTTTTTTGCTTAAAAGTTTTCCAAGAAATAGGGCTATTATCCAAAAATAAAATTTGTCCCCCCATTGATACAAAGTCATCTCTATTCATCGCGAAATCAGCGTCAGAGAAAGCAGTTAAACATGGATTAAAACAATTCAAATTTAATTTCAAATCTCGAGTACACGAAACATACCCAAGTAATTTAATTAACCCATTCCAATGATTAAACCCCGGTGAATTTTGAAATTGACTGAATATATTAACTGCGTAGGCAATATTAACTGCGTAGGCAGGTCGTGTCCTGTTTGCAATGAAAGATAAACATCCTAAGATATTCCGATATGGAAATTTAGACATTTCATCAATTTCATTTTGATTAGTAGGACAATCTTTTTTCGAATACTTAATGCCTTTTACAATAGGTAATGAGCAATAAGGAATATTATAAGATTTAAACCTGTCATAAACTTCATTAATATATAATTCCTGAAAAATTTGTACTGAATCATTTTCATAATTAAATTCTACACCAAGTAATTTCTTGGTTTTACCTAAAATTTTTATATCAAATTTACATTTTAATAAATTAAGAATTTTGTCTATTTGAAATTGATTTTTACCAAACAAAACTAAATCATCTACATAAACTAATAAAACAATATAATTTTCAAAATAATATGAACAATTACACCAGTTAAATTTATTAAACCCGAAATCTAATAGTACTTTATTTAACTCATAATACCAGAGCCGACCACTTTGATGAAGGCCATATAACGCTTTGTCTAGTTTACAAACAAGATTTTCCCCTCCCTTTACAACATATCCTTTTGGCTGAGACATATAAATTTCTTCTTTTAAAGGTGCATAAAGATAAGCACATTTTATATCGCATTGAACATTATGCCATTTATAACATGAGACCAATAATGAAAAAAAGAAACGTATTACTGAGAAATTAACGACGGGTGAAAACGTCTCGTCATAAGTGTCCCCCTTTATCTGATGAAAGCCCTGGGCCACGAGCCTCGCTTTAAAGCGGGCAACGTTTCCTAGCTCATCTCTTTTAATGGCGTATACCCATCTATTTCCCAAAACTTTTTTCCCTTCCGGTAAATTAACCAGATGCCAAACTTTACGGGTTTTCATATTATTTATCTCATCATCCATGGCATTTTTCCATTCAACACATTCTGAAGATTTAACGGCCTGATTATATGTTTTAGGTACAGGGATAACTAGTCATGATTTTTTATGAGTTAAACTTGAAGTTGGATTATTCGAGTTTTGCTGATCAACTACCCCCTCGAACTTATTACTACTAGAGAAATCAAAAAAACTAGAGTCAAAAATGAAATTATTTTTATCACAATATTGTTTGACATCGTTCATCGATCTCAACCTAGTTTTAGTGTTATCCGGGTAATAGAAGATGTCAACTCTATCACTCATTTTTCTGGGTACGGGTTTTCTATTCCAAGTAATTGAAGAAAGAGGTTTAAGAGAAGATTTATCTACAGGAGTTTCATCAACGGACTCGTCACTAGAATCATCGGGCCCACTTCCGAAAACAATGTCAACAGGATCGGAAGCTTGACAATCAACTGGACTTTCCGGAAGTAAGTCCAATTCCTCCAGTGAGGTGCCCATCACCGCTCCACTGCATTTACTAAATAGCTGATCAGAGAACGTTACGTTTATAGTTTCAACTATTTTATCCTCATCCTCCAACCAAATTTTATACCCCTTAGTCTTTAGTGAATAACCTATCAGTACTCCCTTTTTAGCCTTAGGTTCAAGCTTATGGTTTCTATGCTGTTTTGGGATCCCTACATACGAAATTAACCCAAACGGCTTCAGGTGTCTTACGGATGGTTTAAACCCAGTATATAACTCAAAAGGAGTCTTAGTTTGTCCTCTGTGAATTAAACGGTTCCAAGTGTACGCGAAATACAACATTGCATCGGGCCAAAAAGACAACGGTAAACCACTATCCGTGATAATAGCTCTAACACAATTTAAAGAAGTTTGATTAAACCGCTCACTTAACCCATTTTGCTCAGGTGTGAACGTGTTAGTTAACTCATGAACAACTCCATTTTTACTACAATATGATTTGAAATTGTCATTTACAAATTCGGAACCATTATCCGTACGAATAGCTTTCAATTTTTTATTCAAACTACGTTCTGCCCGTGCAATGTGTCTCTCGAATACACCAAAAACCTGAGACTTATCCTTTAAAGGATAAACAGCAACCCTTTTAGAAAATCCATCAATAATGGACAAAAAGAACCTTTCCCCATTTTTACCAGTTACCTTAATTGGGCCCCAGACGTCCATAAATACTTTCTCTAACGGTGATTTAACGCCATGAACATCGGATGATTTAAAAGACACACGGTTTTGTTTACTAATCCTACAAGGTTCACAAAAAAATTTCTTAAACTTAAGTTTAGGAAGGCCCCTTACCCCGTTCTTCTTGCTAGTATTTACAATAGTATCAGGACTTACATGCCCAAAACGAGCATGCCAATACCCAATTTCATTAACTTTTGCAAGAGAAGCTGAAGGTTTTTCTGGGTGCCCCCCATTCACTTTACTCCCCTTTTTAATTTTAGAAACATTAGGATATAAATAGTAAACACCGTCTTTAATTTTAGCAGTAAAAATATGTCTTTTATCTTTACCGAATACCGACACTCGACCCTTACCGCCAGTGTATGTGGCACCGTTCACATCTAATTTAGGACCTGATATTAAATTTTTCCGTAACTTTGGGGAATATAACACATCTTTTAAATACAATACATTTTTACCAAAATTCAACTTAACAGTTCCTTTAGCAGTAATAGGAAAACTAATACCATCGATCGCGACAAAAAGCTCCTCTCCCTCAACAGAAGTATAATGCTCAAAAAGCTCTAAATTTTTTAGAAAATGATTTGAAGCAGCGGTATCAAAAATAAAGCTGTCATCATCACTTAAATTACTAAAATACGCTTGAGCTATGTAGTAGGAGGGGGGAGATTTGCATTTGTCACGACCGTTGGAATTATACTTTAAATTTCTAGGTTTAAATTTAACATTACTATTCAAAAAACAGTTTTTCTTTAAGTGACCAATACGGCCACACTTAAAACAAGTTAAAGGTTTTTTACCTTTGTGCTGGACGTTCTGTATCTGAACACTGTTATTGGCATCTTTCTTAATATCACCTTCTCGAAGCTGTAGACGCGATTCCTCCGCTGTTAACTCGGACACAATACTCTGGAACTTGAACTGGTCGTTCTTCCAACGCAACAAATATTGCACTGCAGATTCAAACTTGGATGGTAAGTGTTGCAAGAGCTGGAAACAGCAATATACATCCTCTACAGCATGGCCAATTTCACGCAGCTGGTCCAGTATTCTTGATAACCGGGTTACAAAAGAATTCACAGTTTCATTCTCAGACATTCTACAATTAATGAACTCTGTAAACAGTCCCATATGATGAGCTCTTGAGTCTGATATAAAGGTCTTCTTCAAAGTCTCCCAGGCATCAATAGCACAATCACAATTTTCAATAATGCCTCTGACTTCAGGCGATGTATTCAGATAAATCGTTGACAATGCAACTCGACTACGAGATCTGAAATCTTCCACTTGTTTTGAAGTTATTCCGGCCTCAGCATCTTCAACAGGCAGTTTTTCTTTTTTACATATTATATTCCAGCAGTTTCTTTCAATTAAAATAAATTTAATGTCCTTGACCCACGTAATATAATATTCATCCGTAATTTTTCAATCGTGGGGTTTAAACTCACTGCCATTTCAATTTCTCATCTTCAAACAACTAGAATGCCATAAAAACTATTATCAAAATTTCAAATGCTATGAGCTGACAACGAGCCAAATGGCGCATAACCATTTATTGTGAAAAAATCAATTTTCACATATGTTAAGTTAGCAGAGTTAGCAGTGAAATGATAGTTGCTCAGCTCTAATAAGCTATAAAAAATGATAAATATATGTGGCATTCATTGAAGACAAAAGTTTAATTAAAACAGTTTATTAAAGTTGAAACAAAATGATGAATAACATTAAATCAGCTGAAACAATTGTAGAATCTTGCTGACGAAAGGTTAAATACCCTTAAAATACTGCCATATAGAGTTCAAATAGAAAACGACTTTTCGCTGTGACATAACTTGATACACTAAACGTATCACTGAAAATATCAAGTCACAAAAACGTAATTTACAATCATAATAAAACTAAACAGTTTATAATTATATTGAAATACCAGCTCATGACTTTGAGCTAAACTGAAAAAACATAAAAGCTTAAGAAATTAAGAGCTTCAGAAATTAAGAGCCATATTTCATATTCCCTACCTCATTTTATAGCCGCAAACGGATTCAAAGTAACAGCTACTTGATGCTGCACAGACGGCAACGCCTCCCATAACTATAGCAACACGACGCTGCGAGTCTCCTGCCATCTATGGGCTAAGCAAAAAGACTCTGCAGTTGAAAAAATATAACATCTCCTTGCTAGGTAGCGAAATGAACAATCCGAAAAGGATTTAAACATATTTTCTTTAAGTTAATTTTAAAAATATGCTTTTAAATATGAGGTAAGTAATTAAAGTTATTTCAAATGACTTAAACATAATTATACTAATAAGGAATATAAATTTTAACTAAAAGTAATTATTAAGCTTTTCATTTTTAATTTTAATATATCTTTAACTCAATGGCAGTATCAAAAAGATAATAGCACTAAACGCTATAATTCATTTAATTAATAATTTAAACTTTAAAGATTATAAAGTAAATTATTTAAATTATATTTAAGTAGTGAATGAATTTAAATTTAAATTTGAGAATCAACACGGAAAGGGTACAAATTTTACAACAAAAAACCCAACCAACCAACTCTTCTAAAATTATAAACTGAAAATTATAAACCGAAAATTACACGTTATGGAGCCATGAAAGAAGATAGTTGCACTTAAAAAGTGTAACTGCAATGAAATTTTTTTAAAAAAGAAATATAGAGTTTGATTTACGAATATATTTTCCCAATAATTTTCCGAATACATTTTCCGAATATATTATCTATGTTTTTTATCGTTTTTGGTATAGTGCGCATTATTATATGTCAGACATTTGAAATATCTCGTAAGTGCGTAAGTGCTAAGGAATGTTAAATGTTTTGAAAAATTTTGTAATTTTAATTAGTCAGGTGAGACAGATTATTAAATATGAAATAGGCATGCCTCTCTAGATTTAATAAAGTTATTAATAAAAAACCATTTATGAGCATCATTTAGCAATCAGGACATTATTAGCTCAACAACACAGAGAATTATTTAGATTCGTAAAATGGTTAGGTGGCACAAATTAATTTAATAAAGTTATAGGCGTCCATTTTTAAACTTCAAATAAGAGGTTTTATGTGTTGTATCATAACACAGCTTTTAAATATTTCTTTAATATTTTACCATGTTGCAATTGGCGTATGAAAATTTTTTCTTCCTGTGTATAATTACGTACATCTAATTTATAAAAAATACCGTTTTATATTGAACACCAGATTGCTCAAGCACTCAAAATGTCTGTGTTTGGATAACATAGATATGAGAAACAAAGAAGGCAAAGGAGAGAATACAATTGTTAGCAAATGCATTAATACAATTTATACAAATTCACATAAAACCCGAGAAATCCTATCATTATAAATATATATATATATTTAAAAACGAAATTAAGAAGCAGTCAAAATCACTTTCTTGGGCAATCTAGTTTTAAAACACTGCAGATACTGGAATGAAATACATATTAATTGACAATTCTTTACTATCTGTTAAAAGAATGTAATGTGAATTTAGAGAATAGTAAAAGTATTTTAACCTTTTGCATATGTACTTCACTGAGAAAAAGCGATGATTATATTATGCTTCAATTGTACAGTGTGTCCAAAAAGTTCCAGTACTTCAACATAAAGAACACATTGTCCGTGATTTTTTTTTTTAAATATCAAATTTTATCGTCTGTTTATCATTGCATCAATTCTTTAGTTTTTATCATTTGCTTATTTTCTCGCTGAAGTTGTCCGAGAATAACTTTTATGTTATTTTGTTCGTCATAGTGAAATGAGTTTATCACGCATTCAGATAATTGTGCTATTTGAGGCTTATTTTCAATGTAAATCGTATGAAGGATGCCAAGATGTTTGGAGATATAAATATAAGGATGATGCAATGCCGTGTAAAAATACGCTAAAACAACTTGTTCGACGATTTCGTAATACAGGTTCGGTGGAAGACAAGCACAGGAATGGATGACCTAAAGTTGTTACACGCGGTATTTTTACAAGACACGCAACGAAGAACACTGCAAACTCCTCAAAAATCCGTTTTGCGTTTGGCACAAGAAATGGGCGGATCTCGTAGATCGACACACAAGGCTTAAAGAGCTTTGAATTTTCGTGCTTATCGTTTAAAATTGGTACAAAAGACAAAGCCACAAGACATTGAGAAGCAGTTTCAGTATTTACAGTGGTTCCGAAGATTTATTCGCAATAGCATCCCAACATTTTGGGCAAAATATTTTTATCCGATGAGGCATGGATTCATTTGAGCGGTTACCTGAACATGTAAAACTTTCGCTCTTTGGCATCGACCAATCCTCATTCATTAATGCAAAGATATTTACATTCTCAAAAAAATGACGTATGGTGTTATGTACCACGTAAAAGGATTATTGGACCTCTGTTTATCAAATCAGCCATTTGTGGTTCTGTATACAGGGAACTTGCACTGTATGCTTATGTTTAACTTATTAATTGTAATATCAGTCTTATACTCGCATTATTTGAAAATTTTCTAAGCAAAATTTTCGACTTTTTCTGTATTTAACTTATTAAAATTGACGTCTTGCTTAACACCTTACGTAAAATTATAGACTTTCATCCAAAGATATTGTACTATAGAAAGATGACCAGATACTTGACCTTTCATGATGAGGTACTCGACCTTTTTATATCGTTCAGGCAAAAGAAATGTTAAAGAAAATTTTTAAATTGGCCTTATTTGTGAATTTTAAAGGCGTTGCCTTTTAAAAGATTTATTTTCTCTCGCAGAATAAACCACCACCCTTTAAATATTTTGTTTCGTTATTAAAAAGTTTAAAAATTAATTACCACGATTTAAAAACATTCTTTCTTTTTCAAGTAGTTTATAAATACACCATCATGTTTTCGAAAAACGTATTTTTTGTTTCATTACAAGAATGGTGGACGTTGGAAATCTTTGGTAATTGAGATTAACTTTCTGAGAGATATAAAAGTCTACACACAGTTGGTAACAAAACTCTCCGAACACTAGCAAAAATTCCTATATAAAAAAGTACACTTAATACAGTTTTGTTAAATAAATCCTAGTCGAATCCTGTTTTTAGACTGACTAAGAACAAGATTCGACCAGGATTTATTTAACAAAACTGTATAAAGCGTACTTTTTTTATTTAGGAAATTTTGCTAGTGTTCGGAGAGTTTTGTTACCGACTGTACATATGCATTGAAATGTCATAGAATCAGTTATATTTAAACTCTCGAAAACTGTTCAGGTAAAAACTTAAAATTAAAAAATTTTAATTAAAAAAAATCATATGCTTCATAGGACTTAGCATTTAAAATGTTATCTTCATTTTTCATCATTACAGTTTATCATTATATTCTAAACATATTTGTTTATTACTTTGTGGATTGGTTGATAAGAAATTTTTTAAAATGTATTTTACGTTTAAATGTTGAACATTTGAATTAAATTTATGCATTTGAAAAGAAATTATATATATCAATATATGTTTAGAATGTATTGATGTATTACAATAATGGAAAGTCGAGGGGGAATTTTAAAATTAAGCCGATGGAGCATTTCACAATTTTTGAAAAAAAAAACATATTTAATTTAACCTTTTGAATTTCTATAGTTTTCAATATATTTTAACAGAGTTAATATTGATACATTTCATTGCTTATGCGTGCTAAGTTTCCCAACTCTAGAAGAGTAGTTTCAAAGAAATATTTTTAACGTTCACAATCCCCTTTTCTAAATTACATTCCAATGTTTTAATTATTTTGATATAAGAGGTTCAGAATACATACCACAATGTTTGAAACAATTACTAAGTTAATAAAGAACTTATGTTAAATTCCTATATATATATATATATATATATTTAGATTTGCTTTGTGGAATTGTATATCACTGAAAATTGTATATCATTGTTGAACAGTGCAAAGTTCAAATCATACTAAATCTAATTACTTTAGCTGGCATAATATTGACGCTTGTATTATATTATTTAATGGCAAAATTGATTAAAAAAAAAAAAACTAATTGGATCAGTAAATAAAAACATTTACTTTATTATACAAGATATTCATTTCAATCAAATTTTCAATTCCTATAAAATACCATTTCTCCTAAAACTTTTGAAAAAT
Source organism: Salticus scenicus (assembly GCA_963930645.1). Lineage (NCBI taxonomy): Eukaryota > Metazoa > Arthropoda > Arachnida > Araneae > Salticidae > Salticus > Salticus scenicus. The sequence goes on from OZ005651.1 coordinate 231,479,671, forward strand.
CGTTTACATTATTAACAAAATTTAACAAATAACACTCATATATTTTTCAATCAATACCACATGTCTAATGAAGACCTTTCTATATTTATTTCTTGTTTCCCCACCAAAAATCATTTTGAGATAATCTTAAAAAAATTTCTACTTTGTACAAAAATATTAAAAATATCTGAATAAATTTTGCAGATTCAGATTTATCACCAAAATAACTGCATATTTTTTACGACATTCTATGGGAATTATGAAGATTTTGTTTTATCATTAAAATACCAGCAATTTTTTTGAAGATATGACACGAACAATTATATTATATTATGTTAAGCAAAATGTTAAAATTAAATCTGAAAAATGTTTGTAGGACTTTTGCGGGTATTTTGAATCATAAACAGCTCAGTACGTATTTGTGCATGGTATAGTGTGAATTATGATAATCCAATTTCTTTGCTTTTATTAAAATTTAGAAGAATATAATAAAACAACGACCATGTATTTTGCTTCAAGCTGTTGCATTAAAATTCATTCAAGTTTAGAGAATTACAACTCAACCCAATGAGTAAAATGTAAAAAATTTGTAAAATGTAAACTGTGTAAAATGTTTTGTTTACATATAGCCGGCGTGCCGGCATTAGGGATAAAGGTAGCCATAATGGCGATTAGCGTAGTTGCTCCATTGTATTTTGCTTAAAATATTTCGTGTTTCATGTGTTATTTTAATACAGTATTTTAAACGTTAAATTAGCAATATGACAAGTACAGTCGGTAACAAAAGTGTCCGAACACTAGCAAAAATTCCTATGTAAAAAAAGTACACTTGGTACGGTTATGTTAAATAAATCCTTATCGAATCATTGTCTTACACTGACTAAGAACAGGATTCGACAAGGGTTTATTTTACGAAACCGTATAAAGTGTACTATTTTTACATAGGAATTTTTGCTAGTGTTCGGACAGTTTTGTTACCGACTGTAATAAGGATAACAAATAGCAACTTATTAAAAAAAAAAAAAAAGTAGCAATTTGTTGGCTTCTTATACCTTTTGTGCATTGAAGTATAAATAATCATAATAAGGTGCTTTTCATGTAATTTTTTTAGAAATTAGGTTTTAGATTTCGAGGTAGATTAAAGCTCGGACGCTAAAACACCTATGATCTCATATTCAAAAATTGATGTGTTTAAAAACTTCTTGTTTGCTCCACTTTGAAGAAAATAATAGATAAAAGCATAAAATAGATATAAATTGCATTTTGATTATGTTTTTTTTTTTTTTTTTTTTTTTTTTTTTTTCTTTTTGTGAAATAAATGTGAAAAAAAATTTCCTTTTAGTGTTTCGCCAAATTAGCAATTATTGATATCTTTTATTGTAAATAGGCAGTAAAAAGTTTGAAAATATGTTCGTTTGAGGTGAATTTCTTGTTTTTTTTTTTTTTTCGTGTGTGTGTGTGTGTGTGTATTGAAGTATGAATAATCATAAAAAAGTGCTTTTCATGGAAATTTTTTAAGAAATTAGGTTTCTGATTTTGAGGTACGATGTCGCTCGAACGCTGAATATGGTATGAGCTCATATGAAAAAAAATATGCATTGAAAACATTTTTTTTTTTTTTTTGCTCCATTGTGAAGAAAATAATAGAAAATATTATTAAGTAGGTATAAATTGGAGTTTAGTTAGAATTTTCTTGTTGTTTAGCATATTCTTTTTTTTTTTTTTTTTTTTTTTTTTTTTTTTTGTAAATATACAGTAAACCACTTTTCATAATGCGTTTTTTAAAAGTGAATTACATGTTTCTTTTGTACACTATAATAAGATGATATTTATAAAAATCGAAATAAGTAATTGCATCGCCATTTTTTTTTTTTTTTTTTTTTTTACATAGACGCACACACATACAAAAAAAAAATCTAAATTTTGTAGAAAATGACTGATAGTATAGCATTAAAAGGGATTAAATCTCATTTACAATGATGAATGTCAATTGTTTGGGATACTTATTATTAATTATTTTAAAAAAATCATGATTTTATTTTTATTACAAGACTAATTTTTGGGTTATTTAAGCATTTTTTATATATTTAAATAAATTTTCACTATTAACTTGTTTTTGAAAAATTCTTCTCCTTCTTGTTATGAGTGTTAATAAAATCAGACTTTCTAAGATTTGTTATATCTATTAAATCTAGTCTAAAAATAAATAAATAAAATAATATAAGTTAAATTTGTAGTATAACTTAATTAACGTCTTTTTAAAAGTTTTGATTAATTCATAACTTTTAATTAACATTTCAATGTATGTTTTATCTTTTATTCTATAAACAGATCTGAATTATACGTTTGTTCAATTTTTCATAATAGAAAAAAAAAATCATGACAATTAATTTTTATTTTATTCTTCATTATCATGCACTGTTTTGAATATGATATTTTAACGAATATATTAAATGGGTAGAATGTTAAATAATAAAAAATTAATTAATTAATTAAACTTTTATTTTATTATATATATATTTATATTTATTGTTATTATTTGCTATGTATGTGAAAAATTGCAGATTTACAATAAATTGTATTTTGTAAAAATGTAAAAGTTGCAGATTTTCTATAGATTTTAGTAAAACGTCTTAAAAATAATTAAAAATAAATAAATAAATAAATAAAATCTCCAGAATATCTTAAGTTATCTGGCTCACTTTTTAAGCCTATATATTTTGGGGAAAAAAAGAACCTTAAGATTATATTCTGTATTTTTTTTTTTTTTTTTCACAAATTAATATGAAGAAAACCTGCAGAATATATATGCTTAATTAGTAGTTCAAATAGCTTAAGATGGTTTGTAGATTTTTTTAAAAGTTAATTTAAGATTATTTTTAGTGGAGTTTAGTTTGAATTGTATCTCATAGCTTTAATAAACTTTGTCTGTCGAAGCATTGTGAAGAAAGCTGAGAAATCTCTTGATAAAATAAAATCAAAGAGTGTTTAAAATTTTTTCTAATAAGCGAAACAAAATAATTTTTGTAAGCTTTCTTTTATTTTAGTTCGAAAATAAATGCAATCGAAATTAACACAATTCTTGCTTGAAAATTTGCTTTTAAATGCTTGAAATAATATTAGTAATAGAAAAAGAAAATAAAGTTAATTGAAGAATTTGAAATAATGATTCACAAAAAAGTTATTTTTATACTAATTAAAGTATAAAAATATTAATTCACCTTCATATTTTAATTACGGTTATTTTTTTCTTTTCAAGTAAATAGTAAAGATTTTGTTTAATGACCACGAAAAGTAATTATTTTGAAACAAACATTTTTTTTTTTTTTTTTTTTTTTTTTTATCATAAAATTTACAATTAAAAATAAAATCAATCAGAAAATATAATGAAATTGGGGAAATTAATTGAAGAATTTTCATACATAATTTTAGTCTAGATGATTGTAATTATATGAAAAATGAAAGATTTAATGCTTCATTTTATCATGAATATTTTGCTTTACCTAACGAAAGAAGATAATATTTTGTGGCACACGCACGACTTTGTTTTACTCTGCCTTTGAATACTACAAAAATAGCCTGCAGTATAAGGGGTAAGATAAAAATTTCTGTAAATGAATACAATTTTAAAGCAGTTGAAAAAAAGTTTGGAAAAAGTTTCTTCATATATATATCTCTGTGTAGAGAGTTGATACCACTGCAACCCCATCGTTTGAATAAAGTACATGCATTAGTAAAATTTAAAGACAGATATTAAATATAAAATTTTTTTTTAATTATTCAGAAGAAATGGACATCCACTACATATTCAAATTTACTTTATTGAGCAAACTTTTTACTAGGCAGCCTGATATGATCTTCAAAATATTACATATAAATTTCCAACAATTATTTCTGTTCAAGTTATGCTGATAAAAGATATACACGCAAATGAGTCGCATAAAACTTGACTTTCGTAGTCGGAACATTTCAAAGCGAATAATTTTAACAAAAATCCGGAATGAAAATTGAACATCAAACAACGTACGGGTATAAAAAAGTAGTTATCATTCCTAAGAAATATGTATATTGTCTATAAATCATATACACAACACTTATTATTATTAAATTTAACACTGTGTGAAAAACCTACATAAAAACTTGAAACGTACTTTTAATATTTTTAGCTCTAATTTATTCTAATATTTTTAGCCAAATCTATAAACTAATGATGAAGGATTTTCATATTATATTCTGTACAAAGCATGATTTATGCGTATACTAATCAGTGATTATTTCATTTATTGGAAATAATATGTTAAAATGTGCCTTCTAGAAATTTAATCCATAGACATAATGTATTTGAAATATTTTGCATGTTCCTGTACATGAACCATTTCTTTTAACTTAATGCTTTTTTAACTTAATGCGTTTGAATTTCGTACATATGTTTCTTCCTTAGTTGATAACAGCCTCACCAATACAGACAGGGAATCTGACACACAGACGAACCGCTCAAAACTTATTTTTTTGATTCACTCAACCTCAAAACATATAAATATGGCAAAATACAATATCGAAAATATGACCCCAAAACAATACTTACTCTACCATATATGGGTAAAAGAAATTAAAAACATTATAGCCTCCATAATATGAAAATCGAGAAACATTTAAATGGTTAAATTTGTTAGCCCAAACGGGCATCCGTGCAAAATTTAGTAGCTCTACGATCAGCCATTTGCCTACAAAGCGACCAACACATCTCAAATAGTAAATTTAATACTACTTACAAATAGTAATTTTAATCTTATTTGTTTGCTGTTAATTATTATAAAATAAGCCTATTAAGAATAGGGGTATAAAGATAACGCACATTCAAAATAAATAAATAAATAAAATAAAATAAAATAAAACTTGACACTTATATAAATATTTTGCCCATCATGTGTGTGTGTGTGTGTATTTTAGTTTTCCAATTTCGATAGCCAAAAACCTTTAAAATGTATTATATTTGTTTCATTTGTTTCTTATCTTGTTCTGCTCATTCTATATTTTATTTTATTCTTCGTGAAGCTTAGAGAACGTATGAAGAAAAGAGGAAGTCTTTAATTATTCTTCAAAAAATCCTTTTTTTTTTTTTTTTTTTTTTTTTTTCAAACTGCATCTAACTATTTTTTATTTAAGTTTGTACTTATGTTGTCTATGCAGATATTTATTTAGTAAAATAGTAGAAAAAAATCACTTCACATTTAATTTATTTAACATGGGAAGATGACACATGCAGTCTTATTAATTAAAACTGCTTTGTTTTTATAGAACGTTTTGAACTGTTCTAATTATAAAGAATGCTTAATATTTTTGTAATGTCTTTGGTATTTTACACAGGAAAGAATACATATACAAATGCAGAAAAAAAAAATCTATGAAAAATGTTATTTATTATTATTACTATTATTTATGTTAACAACAAAAACTAGTATGATGTGGCCACCACAAGACTTTCTTCTCTATAATTTTACACAAAATTCATGCAATACAAATTATTTATTATATTAAATTATTAATTATTTTCCATTATAAATGCAGGCGATTTTTATCTGATAGAATCATATCACTAAAGTCAGACAGAAAGAATTTTTTGACAATATCAAAAGAATTTTTTTTCTTTTGTTAAAAGTGAAAAAAAAATGATAAATTTGTTTTAAATTATCACAGATCTATGGTTCAACCATTCGTTTTAAAGGAATTGACGAGATATTTCGAAAGACACCCATATTGAAAATTGACACCCACCGGGGGGTACGTCCCCTCCAGGGGGAAAACGATGCTTCCACTTTTTTTCCTAGTTTACTACTACTATTATCAATAATTCATATTCATTTTAAAATCACACATTAAAAGTATCTCTCATTATGTACAATTATACGAACTTTTGTCCTATACTGCCATGTTAAAAATTTAGAAAAATGGGATCACAGCGTCATTTATCGAGCGAATGATCCCTAAATCTAATCAGTATCAGTTTATGTCAGGGTCCAACTTAATACAAAGTTTGTTTAAATTTCGTTCATTGGTTCGTGAGATACATCGTCCACAAAATTTGTGTTATACACACACACACAGACAGACAGACATTTTCTAAAAACATTCGAATTATGTTCAGGGCATCCCAAAATGTATAAATCCGCTGAAAACTGGGGTTCGAAAATTTTCACGCATCCAATACTTTCTCTATATATACATATAGAAGAAAGTAAAAAATGTTAAGGACAAAGAAAATATTATAGTTGTGCTTTTCATGAATTGTTTTAAAGTTTATGAGCATTATGAGCTTTAAAATATCTTAAATTTAAAATACACTAAGGTAACGACACCAATGCTCGTCACTCTTAAGGACTTATTTTTAAAATGTTTGCTTTTTTTGCGTGGTAATCGTGTGGTATTCATGTATCAGTATTATACTTTGGTCTATTTTATACACTGATTCTTCTAGTTGTTGTTAGACACATTCAGCTTTCCAATACGTTAAAACAATTTTTTTTTTTTTTTTTTTTTTTTTAAACCTATAAAAATGCACCAGTGCTCGTCACTTGAAAAATGCGTTTCACCAGTAGTCGTCAGGTGTTTGCACCAGTGGTCGTCATGTAAATAAAACCCAACAATTTACTGAATAGTTTGATTTTAATTGCGCTTTTACAAAATTGAATGAAACAAAAATATCTTTGGCACATATTTAGAACCTAAATCCATTCTTAGGGTTTAAAACACAAAACATTAAACGGTAAAATTCAAAATATTGCGAATAAAACATATTCATATGTGAAATAATTTGAAAATTGTTTGATTTTAAGAAAAGTTCTCAAAATTTTATTCATTCTCAAAAATATCTTTACTTAAGCAGAGGGTAAGTAGCAGGGTAGTGAAAATAGAAAATTTATTTAACTAATAGAAAACACATAACAGATTAACACATTAACACACAAACAGATTAACAAATAGAAAATTTATTTAACTAATTTCCCGACTAGCTAGACATTTGAAACTTTTAGAATAGCTAAAAATACGATTACAATGTATATTTAATACTTTTAGCCAGTTGTTTCGGGTCCTCGCTGCCTTCGGTAGCGTTTATATGATTCAGCAATCATATACTCATCACGTTCATCAATCTTCCCGACTAGCTAGACTTTTAAAATTTTCAGAATAGCTGAGAACACAGTGACAATGCATTTTAAAAATACCTTTAGCCAATTGTTTCGGATTCTCACTGCCTTCGGTAGCATTTATATGATTCAACAGAAAATTTAAAAACATGGTATATATAAAAAGTTCATTTTAACTTGCAATTATTTTTTTTTAAACGTATGGGTTTATTATGCACACCTGACGCATACTATATAGGAATTTTGCGAAATATTTCGCTTCTCATTCCTGATTAAGTGTGGGGCGGATGCAAAAACACGTTTTAAAGAGTAATTCTGCTCCAAATTATATCAGGAAAACACTTTTTATGCGTTGATTGGTTATGCGTACCCAAAAATATTGTAAAGGGATTTTGCGTAATTATTTCCAACGAAATTTTGAGGAAGAGGAGGAAAACATATTTCTATGCATAACTCTGCTCTAAATTATCATACAAAGGTGATTTTTGATGTGTGAGTTGGCCATATGTATCCAACACCTAGTATAAGGAAATTTTGCGGAAATATTTCGTCTATGAGGGGGTGAAAAAAAAAAGTTTTCAAGCTTAACACTTCTGCAAATTATTTTAGGGGGGGGATTTTTATGCGTTGGTTGGTTGTTTGTACGCAACACGCATTATAAGGCGATTTTGAAAAACTACCCCTCCACTCTTCCTTGGGCGGGCGGACAAAAAACACGTTTTTAACCTTAGCTCAACTCCAAATTAATTCAGAAAGGCGAGTTTTGGGTGTGGGTATTGGTTAAATGTAAGCAATATGTTATTTGATGATATTTCGTTAAAATTCTAAATTTACCCGTGGGAGAGGGTGGGGGGGGGGATAAAAAGCGGTTAAGTCTATGCCGAAGGCAGTAGAAGCCAATCATCATATTTCGGGATATAAAGCTATTACAGAAGACAGCTGGAACATTAACTGCGGTTTCTACTGATTTCAAAGTTTTTTTTTTTTTTTTTTTTTTTTTTTTTTTTAAATAATGATATGGATTTTTTCATATTTTATTTAAATAAATAGACAAGCGAAGGGGGCAAAGCTTACTAGTATTAGTCTACACATCAAGCTAATGTTATCAAATATTATTGGTCTGTATCTTACAATTTCAATTATTTAAGAACAGCAGTCATCAGGGTACTTTTGATCAACATTTTAACTATTTGATTCACTTACAGAATTAATATAATGTATAAATAGAAAACTTGCTTAAGAAATGTTTATAATATATAATATTTTCTACATAAATTTTCATTCACCTACATCTAACATAACAAAAATACCTTAACATAACTTTGTACTGACTCACAGTCATGTCAATTATGAAATTAAGCCTTTGTATTTTATAATTTTCGTAATATTTACGAATTAAAATTAAATTAACACGGTCAATAAAAACTTATACAAAATGCATAAAAAAGTGCTTAAATGATACTTATAGTTTGCAACTAGTTAGTACGAAGCAACTTTAAAACATCACTTAAATACATTTTCGCAAAAGCATGACATCATAAAAATTTAAAATACATTAGATAGATGTATAGAGTAATCATGTCTGTTTTTCTAAAATATATGCCAGAAAACTAGAAAAAGCTCTTTATAACTAAATATGTTGTTTATATATGCCACTGTTTAATTTTTCCAGCAAAATACAATGAAAAATTTTTGGTGGTTTAAAGCCAATCATAGTGAATTAAAAGTACCATGACTGACTTTATTTAACAAGCTATACAAAAGTTACAAGTGCAAAAAGTTCACGTTCTTGAGGTTAAAATACATTTGTTTACATTTACGAATACCCCTGACATCTACTGGTGCCAAAAGTCCAATTAAAGTAAAACTTATACCATTATAATTCTAAACGAAAATATAGTATTTTTAATCAAAATAGTTACCCAGTTATTGTCAGGTTTATAACCCTGACATGATTATCTTAAAGCTTCAAAGTTAAGCAGAGTTGAAATAATAGAGCCCAGTGGAAACTGTATTGAGCAGGTAAAAAGAAATATGACAAGTTTTTCTTTTAGATAAAATCATTTATTTAAAAACTAGATTGATTTATCTAGTGAAATAAAAATATGGCAAACGAAAATAAAAATTATAATACATTTAGACGATTCGTTTAATATTCTTCAGGGCAGATATAATAGTACAGAGTAGTTACTGAAGCCTATACTATTACTGAAAGAAGCTTAAAAGTTTGCAGTTTTAAAATAACTATCATCCTCGAATTAATCTAAAAATATTTACTTAAACCTCATCTGAAAAACAACAGCTTTCTACACAAGCTAATATTGTCGAGGTTATCAAGGAAAAATTTAAACTGAAATATACAAACTACGTTTCATGCCAGCTTCTTTATTACCGGGATTCACATCGGCATCAACACGGAAAAAGCCACACGATTGCATTTCTGCTACGCTACTTATTCAATTCAGGCAGATGACGTAGGCTTATGTCATTTGCATAAGGATAGCTTCGGCTAACGTATTAATATTTTATGCTAAAATAAACTTTAAATAAACTATGAGTTTTTAAATATTTATTAACTTAAAATTATAAAAGTAAATAGAAGATAAATTACTTAGATTTTTAATAACCATCGGTTTTAATAAAAAAAAAGGAAAAATAGTTAAACTAAAGAGGGAGTGAAACTGAATAAAATATTGAGTGTCAAGAACACGCCAATATTTTAGATTCCTAAACCTAACAATAAGCCCCCCCTCTTGACACTCAACCGAGACCATGAATATATATATATATACATATATCTGCCCTGAATTTACAAGTTCACATCATATTATTTGAGTAACAAAAAAAAACTTGTATGTAAAAAAAAACATAAATTGACAGATTCAACAACGACTTGCTACTAATCGTCTTTCTTTAGTGTATTTCAAGAGCAAAGCAGTCCAATTTTTGCAATGCTTCATTTTGAAGTTATACAGAAAATTCTTCTTGCTATGAAGATATAATATAAATAATTAAGCATTGACATGTACATAAATTAACTAATATATGATATAAAACAAGTATATACATTTTGCAATATAATAAACACTTTGAGAAATACATTTGCATTTTCATAGTAAAGAGAAAAACATTCTGTTCTCTTTAGAAATAAATAACTTTTAAAAAAATTGAAACTTATTTCCTTAATTCTTCTCTTCAAAATTTTCTCCTTAAAATATACATGTTACTCAGTAGATGAAAATAGGCTACTTATGAAAAGAGATAACCCGTATTTTGTTAACGGTTTCGTGAAAATATCTGACCAATTATTTACACTTTTAACATGTTTAATATTAAATATGTTTTTATAAATCAAATCCCTTATAAAAAATAATTTTACGTCGATGTGTTTTGTACGATAGTTTTCAATGGGAGACTTCACGAAATCTATAGCAGCCATGTTATCGACTAAAAGTAAAGATTTTTCTTTAGTACCCTGTATTAGTTTTTTATTAAAGCATTCTTCTAAAATTCTATCGAACCATAATAGTTCTTTTGTAGCTTCGGTAATGGCTACGAATTCAGATTCCATAGTACTTAAACTGATACATTTTTCCTTAAACGTTCTCCAAGCTACGGGTGAATTATCGAGTAAAATCAGCTGTCCCCCCATTGAAGTCCTATCGTCTCTGTTGGCCGCAAAATCAGCGTCTGAATAAACAGTAATATGTGGTTTCCTGCACTCAAGTTTTAACTTTAAATTTTTGGTATAACAAACATAACCTAAGAGTTTTAACAGGCCATTCCAATGCATTATGCCAGGATTACTTTGGAATTGGGCAAAAATATTAACCGCGTACGATATGTCAGGTCTAGTTCTATTAGAGAGAAACGATAAGCAACCTAAAATGCTTCTATAAGGATATTTTGACATTTCTATTGTTTCAGCGTTAGTTTGAGGACACTGAGATTTTGAGTAAATTATCCCTTTACTAATGGGGAGAGATGATATAGGAAAATTGAAATTTTTAAATCTGTTACATATTTCACTAATATATGAATGTTGATGAATAATTAAATTTCCATTATTTTCCTCGAATTCTACGCCCAATAATTTACGGGTTTTTCCTAAGATTTTTAAATCAAAATTTTTACTCAATAAGTCCACTACTTCATCTATATGATTTTTAAATTTTGCAAACAATACAATGTCATCGACATACAATAATAAAATTACTTTCTTGTTAAAAATATAAACACAGTTACACCATGAAAATTTGTTAAAACCTATATTGATCAAAATTCTATTCATTTCGAAAAACCAGGCTCTACTACTTTGGTGAAGGCCGTATAAAGCGCGATTTAATTTACAAACGAATTTTTCTTTTCCAATCTCGATGAAACCCGGTGGTTGAGACATATAAATATGTTCATCGAGTGGTGCGTAAAGATATGCACCTTTAATATCCAGTTGTAAATGAGTCCATCCTTTACATGAAACTAGCAATGAAAAGAAGAAGCGTATTACTCCAAAGTTAACGACAGGGCTAAAAGTATCGTCATAACTTTCTCCTTTTATCTGTTTATATCCCTGCGCCACCAGTCTAGCTTTAAAACGAGCTATTTCCCCCCTTTCATTACGTTTAAGAGTGAAGACCCATCTACATCCTAAAATATTAGTATTTGGAGGTGATTTAGTAAGGTGCCATACATTACGTTCCCGAATAACATCCATTTCTTCTTTCATAGCCTGCAACCACTGATTTTTATAAGGAGATTTTAAGACCTGTTTAAAACTCGTTGGGATTTGATCTACGTCTAGTCAATCGTTTTTCTTAGTTAAATCAGGTTCAGTAAAATTAAGTTCATTATCTGAATCAAGTTCACTATCGGAATTAATTTCATCAGAATTTAAAGTTTGTTCTGCACTAGAACAAGATTTTTCATTAATTTTACCTACATATTTTTCTCTAGGACTGAAATTAAAAAGGTTTGGTTCATAAATTATACAATTTTTCTTACAATATTTTTTAACATCTTTATGACATTTTAAACGTTCAGTTTTTCCAAATTCACAATAATAAACGTCGATTCTGTCACTAGTTTTACGGGGTACTAGAGTTCTAAACCATACAGCCTCTCTGAGGGGGACTCGTTTAATTATATCTCGACTTGATTTAATTTCCTCGTCAGAGGAAGATTCAGAATGATCAGGGTAAGTCTGATATATATTAATAGCATCTGAATGAGCATTATTCACGCCTTCTGAATCTGACCCTTCATCTGAACTTAACCAACTTTCATTTTCGCGGCCCATCACTGCTCCACTGCGCTCCCCAATATTTATCGGTTCTTCAATTTTAACATTAATTGTTTCTATTGTTTTATTTTCATCTGGGAGCCATATCCTGTAACCTTTTGTACTAAGGGCGTAACCTATCATAATTCCTTTTTTCGCTTTACGGTCAAGTTTGTTTCTAAGTTGTTTGAGTACCCCTACGTATGCTGTTGAGCCAAAAGATTTTAAGTGCTTTACTGAAGGTTTATAACCACCATACAACTCAAACGGTGTTTTCTCTAAATCAGTATGACAAATTCTGTTCCAGGTATACGCAAAGTATAAAGCTGCGTCTGGCCAAAAACTTTTATTTAATCCACTTTCGTCTAAAACTGTCCTCATACTGTCAACAATAGTTTGGTTAAATCTTTCTGCAACAGAATTTTGTTCCGGTGAATAAATGTTAGTAAATTCATGTTTTATGCCTTTCAGCTCACAAAAAGATTTAAAATTATTATTTTGAAACTCTTTCCCGTTATCTGATCTAATAGCTTTTACCTGACAGTTTAAAAATCTCTCCGCTCTTGTTACATAATTTCTAAAGTTTTTAAATACCTCAGTTTTTGCTTTCATAGGAAATATTGTTACTTTACGAGAAAAATCATCGATAATTGATAAGAAATACCTTTGACCGTTTCGGCCAGTTATTTTGCATGGTCCCCATACATCCATATGTAATAACTCAAGAGGATGTCTAGACCTTATTTGACCATGGGGTTTAAAAGAAATTCGTCTTTGTTTATTAAGTTTACAAGTTTCACAAGAAGTTTCATTGACTTTTAATTTAGGAAGCCCCCTCACACTATCATATTTACAAGTTCTGTCAATTAGTTTAGGACTAGCATGAGCAAAACGTCTGTGCCACATATTAAAACTGTCATTTTGAGTATGTAAAACTTTAGTTTTTGTATCATGAGAGTTTCTTTTACTTGAAGTTTTAGAAACTTCAAATTTAACATTTTTCATTTCTTTGGATGGAATTTTTGGAAATAAATAATAAATACCATCATGCAATTTAGCAGTAAATAAAAATTGATCATATTTGTTAGTTACTTTAATTTTACCATTCCCCCCCTTAAATTTAGCTCCTGCAATATCCATCTTTGGAGCAGATATTAAATTTTTTCTCAATTTAGAGCAATACATTACATTAGCAAATGTTATATTTTGTTGACCAAATCGTAATTTAACATCACCAGTTCCTTCAATAGGAAAATCAATATTATCTATTGCAACAGCTAATCTTTCATTATACAATGGTTTAAAATTAGAAAACAAATTTTTATCACCACAAAAGTGATTACTCGCAGCCGAATCAAAAAGCCAATTGCTTTTGTCACACACATTTTTACTTAAATTAGCAAAAGTAAAAAAAACCTGGTTAGAGTCCTTTCTGGTTCGTCTCGGGAGTCTGGAACGGCCTCTTCTCTGGGAATGGTCAGGTTCTTTCTGGTTAGATCTCTCAGTACTGGAATCACTGGTAGTGGATACAGTTGCCTCTGGAGGTTTAGCTCGCCATGGTCTGTGAGGGGATTGAGCACTTTGCCTCTGGAAAAACGGAGACTTTCGGCGTTGATACACTTTCGATGTTGATCTTGGCTCGAAGTTTTTCCTTGAATTTTGACAAAAACGAGTGATGTGTCCCGGAACTCCACAGCGGAAACAAATCACATTAGATCTTGAGTACTGTGTGCTGTAACTCTCAATGAAAAGTTCATCACACTTATCTTGATCACGCAATTCAATCCTTGATTCTTCACTAACTAATTCAACTAAAATATCTTTGAACAAAAATTTATCATCAGTCCACCTAAGTATGCTCTGAACTATACTATCAAATTTCTCTGGGAGATAACGAAGCAACTGGAATGATAGATAAACTTCCTTCATTGGCTGATCAATTGCTTCTAAAAGTTCAGCTATTCTCATGAGTCTAGCAGCATACATATCAATTTTCTCGCCACTTTTTATTTTACATGAAAACAGTTCGCTGCACAACTGCATATGGCGTGCTCTGTTATCAGGATAAAAATGTTGTTTTAATTTTTTCCATATCTCAGCTGGATCCGTTAATTTCTCTATAATCCGACGAAAGTCCTTCTCAGTATTGAGGTATAAAATAGATAAAGCAAGTTTTGACCTCGTATTATAATCTTTTAACTCTTTCGGATCAGCTGATGGTTTCGGCTTTTCCTCAGTTCCGATTACGATATCCCAGGCGTTCTTTTCAAGCAATAAAAACTTCACATCAACTGCCCAGTTACAATAATTCGTAGCATTGAGTTTTTCTATACTATGCTGTATCATTGCCATTTTCGTTAACTGTATTGGCCCCCCCTTCTTAAAGATTCTTATAAAACTTTGGGACCAATACGCCGGAAGAAAACTTTACTTCATTAAACTTTGTCAGTTTAAAACTTTCACTTAAACTGCTCAATACTGGGCAATAGCCCATAACCAAATATGTCAGGTTTATAACCCTGACATGATTATCTTAAAGCTTCAAAGTTAAGCAGAGTTGAAATAATAGAGCCCAGTGGAAACTGTATTGAGCAGGTAAAAAGAAATATGACAAGTTTTTCTTTTAGATAAAATCATTTATTTAAAAACTAGATTGATTTATCTAGTGAAATAAAAATATGGCAAACGAAAATAAAAATTATAATACATTTAGACGATTCGTTTAATATTCTTCAGGGCAGATATAATAGTACAGAGTAGTTACTGAAGCCTATACTATTACTGAAAGAAGCTTAAAAGTTTGCAGTTTTAAAATAACTATCATCCTCGAATTAATCTAAAAATATTTACTTAAACCTCATCTGAAAAACAACAGCTTTCTACACAAGCTAATATTGTCGAGGTTATCAAGGAAAAATTTAAACTGAAATATACAAACTACGTTTCATGCCAGCTTCTTTATTACCGGGATTCACATCGGCATCAACACGGAAAAAGCCACACGATTGCATTTCTGCTACGCTACTTATTCAATTCAGGCAGATGACGTAGGCTTATGTCATTTGCATAAGGATAGCTTCGGCTAACGTATTAATATTTTATGCTAAAATAAACTTTAAATAAACTATGAGTTTTTAAATATTTATTAACTTAAAATTATAAAAGTAAATAGAAGATAAATTACTTAGATTTTTAATAACCATCGGTTTTAATAAAAAAAAAGGAAAAATAGTTAAACTAAAGAGGGAGTGAAACTGAATAAAACATTGAGTGTCAAGAACACGCCAATATTTTAGATTCCTAAACCTAACAGTTATTCAAAATGTTAAAACACCAGTGTTCGTCAGGGGTGACGAGCACTGGTAAAACGTGCAAAAAATGCACCAGTAGTCGTCATACCTTAAAAATCTTTATATTATGTGACATTTTAAAAGGTTGCACATAAATCGTATTCTACATTTCATAAACATTATATACAATGCTTTATGAGCAATGTCAAATACAGCAAAGAACAAAATATATCAAGAAATGCATATCTCTTTCCTTAATCATTTGCTTTACGTTGACTGAATCCATTTGTAATTTAACGTATACTTCCCTTATTTTGCTTCTCCCTACTCTCCTCAATAGTTAAAATCGAACTTTTTATGTTATAAAAAGCAGAAGGCTATGGAGAATCTTGTGCGGGTAGATTCAAATTCATACAGGTTGTAAAACGGTTATTTTAAAACTTCTTTTAAGAGGGTGACGACTACTGGTTCAGATTTTTGGGGTGACGAACACTGGTGTCGTTACCTTACGTTTTGTACATTTTTTATTAACTACACCGATTTCCCGGTTGATTTAAAATGTTATTTATTAAAAATAAAAACTCATACATTTAAGGGTTATAGCTATTGGACTTAAAGAAGCAAACAGACCATCGCTTTCGCGAAGGATCAAAATTGTGATGGCATTTGTCAGGACTGTTCTAAGAGGATTTCCAGAGCGCCGCCAAACGCCTATTTCATAGCTCTAATGCGACATAAATTTCACGGAGCCTAAACCTAGTTATTAAAATTATATATTAAAGCGTATATATTAAATTATTATTATATGAATAATACTGGAATCTTACAAGAAATCATGTACATCTTTAAACAAGAACGAAAAATCATGCAGTACGCATTAATTATTAACACTTTCCAAATGTACGAATTTGTTGTATCGTATAACTTTCATTGTTCTTTGCCTATGTTATCTCAAAACGGACAGACAGAAGGACTGAAAGGTATACGAATAGAATAAAGGTATTCATAATCGCTCTTAAACATTAAAATGCTTAACGCAAAAGAAAATACAGCTCTGAAATTCTAATTGCAGCCCTTAATGTATCTGAATATTTTAATTTAGCCCTGTAAAATTGAAAGTAAGCAATATCATATTCTATAAAAATTATTATTTCAGCATCATAACAATAAATGTCAATTTCTTCATGATTTTTACAGTATAAAGTTATTTAAATGTTATTTATAAAAATGTCAGTCCTAAAACACAATGCAAAAAACTTTTTTTGGATATCCCCATGCACAAACCAGTTGTACAGGACCTACTAATGGCATTTTAAATAGGAAACATTCCATAGGGAATTTGAATAACATATATCTATTTGAAAAAAAATCTGAAAATATTTAAGGATGTTGGGGGCAGGAAGACGGACAAATAGAAAGATGGGCAGTCGGGCAGACAGATACACAAACTGCTATCATATTCACAGTTAAAAGTTGTTAAAAATGTTTAATATAAACGAAAATGCAGTTCCAGCAAATTTCCAATAATAGCCCTTAATGTAACTGAATATTTTTGTGTGGCCCTAAAAATCTAATGCTAATCATACTGTATTCCATGGAAAGCATTCTTTTGTGCATATGAAAGACATATTTCAATTTCATTAAGATTTGGGCAAAGTGAAGCTATTAAAATTTGTTTATAGAAATACCTCTAATAGAACGCAATGCTCTGGATTACTTTCGGATGTCTCTGTACACAAACCGCAGATGGTATTTATTCCATTTTCAATGGGGAACATGTGATAGAGAACTTAAATAACCTATTTCAATATCATTAAGATTTGTGTAAAATAAAGGTATTTAAATAAAGTTTCTAAATATACCTCTCATAGAACACAATGCTTTGGAATACTTTCGGGCGTCCCTGTACACAAACCAATAGAAATATGCCCTTCATTTTTTTTTAAGAAACATCCAATAGTGAACTTGAATAACATATTTGAATTTAATTACGATTTGTGCAAAGTAAAGATATTCAAATGTGGCTTATAGAAATACCTCTCATATAACGCAAAGCTCTGGAATATTTTCGAGTGTCTCTGTACACAAACCAGTGATGGTATTTACTCCATTTTCAATAAGGAACATCCGATAATGAACTGGAATAACATATATCAGTTTCAAGAACTTCCATGGATATTTAGAGGAGTTAGAGCGTTGACAGATAAACAAACTGAAGTCCTTAAGAGCGGACAATACCTAATCTCGCCGGCAGCCTTCTCCCATGTTATTCTATGGGAAAATTTGTTTACATAATTACTCATTACCTAATGAATATTTTTCAATTCTGTTTTCACATTTAGAAAATTCATAAGCGTTCAATGAGTACTTGTTTTCCAAAAATTGATTTTTTAAAATTTTAGTATTTCATTTTGCGATTAGAAAATGAGAAAAATGCATTTTGTGAAAAATCGCATTTTTGAACTCAAAATTAAAATGTAAAAATTAAAAAAAAATTAATTTTTCAAAAATGAGTACTCATTTAACGGTTATGAATTTTCTGACTGCGAAAGCATAATTTAAAAATATTCATTAGGTAATGTGTAATTGTAGCAGCAAATTTTCCCATAAAATAACATGGGCGATGGCTGCCGGCGAGATTAGGTACTGTCCCCTCTTAACACTTTTCAACCTTGCTGGAAAGTGTTAAAAAGAAGCTAAAAAAGCACCGAAAAGCTAGTGTTCAAAAAATAATATATTATTATTGCAAACACCATAAATTGAAAATAACTCTCAACAGTTTTTCGAGTAAAAATAATAGGATGCTTCTTCATCAAGCAATAAAAGCAAATGAAGTGCAGTGCTGCAAATTAAGATTAGATTTCAGATATGGAATTTTTTGTACAAGGGGGAAGGGAGGCATACATATTAAAAAACGAAATTTAATTTTTATACGGCCCTTCCTATCATATGACTTATATTCAGAAAAATATTCTCCGCAGTCTAAAAAGAAAAGAGAAATCATCTTTCTAAGTGAAAATTTCTCGGAGTTATTGCAATTTGAAAATTGCTACACTAAACTATTCGTTAAGATCAGACAAAGGGTTTGTGGACAGGGTCATCCAAGAGAATTCAAATACATTACGTCTATGAGCAAAATTTCTCATAAGTACAGTGTGATAGCTATAGGCTGCCCTAAACAAGAGGAAATGGGCGTATATTTATGTGCATAAAAGCAGGTTTTGTGCAGATTGTGGTATGGCAATTATTCCCCATTCATTTACACGGTTACACTTGGGAATTGCTGGAGGTGTGTTTAATTCTGTGTTACGTGTTTTACATATAACACTAAATTTACGTATACTGTGTCATGTGTATATAGTTTAAAGACAATATACAGGGCTGCACAAAATTAAGCTAAACATTTTTTTTCTATTAAATGTAATTGACGTAAGTTCTTTGCTGCATTTTTTTTTTAATGGCGAAAAACATTGCTGATACAGGAGGAAAACTAATTTCTCATACCCATACTGTAAACAAAGTAGTTTTTGGAGATCGATTTCTTTTCTGCATAATATCACGTTTTGAGGCCTCCTGAATACGAAAGTCAAATTTTTAGTGGTTTATTTGTATATATTTGAAGTACTATCATAATTTAACAACAATTAACTGCAGGAAATTCAAATTTGTTACTTTAAATTTCATATCTAATTGCCACTTGAAAAGTTGATCAAAAATTTTCAAGTTTGAAGGAAATTAAAAACAGACTTGATTTTTGTTTTTACATCTGTTAGTCCTTAATGTACATTGATTCAAAAATAAAAATGTGGAAACCATCCCTTGCGTATTTGCTTTTTTTTTAAGAGCAACACAATTCAACTTTATCCAACGCATATAATTTTCTAAATTCTAACAGTATTTGATTGGTGTTTTTACATGAGCAACACTTTAGCTAATACAGGGTGGGGATTGATCCACCTTTTTTCCATGCTTCTTCTACCAATATATTTGCATAATAATTTTTCATTTAATCAATCGTGCAAACTTACTCTTAAAATTCTGAAAGAAAAATACTGGTGGAAGAATTAGGGAGAAAACTTGGCTTGTTGCCACTCTGTAATAAGTTATGCAAAAGAAAATTTCTTAATACTCACGCATTCTCAGTGACACATTTGGAAACCACCTTGTACATCTTGTACAAATGTTCTTATTTCTTCAGATATTTTACATATTTAATATTTTGACTACAGTAACTTGACTGTATCAAAGTATGTCAAGTTTTTTAAAACTGAGATACTAAGATACAGATTTTTCATATTTAAAACATTTCTTTAAAATCTCTGCATGCCAAAAATAACTAAATACTTGAGAAAAAGTTTCGATTTTGTTAAAGAAACATTTATGGCAAGATAAATACAAACGATTCTTATGCAAATAAATCAATATAGTGTGATCTGGCGATAATCCCACTTTGAATTTTTTTAACTGACTGAAAATTATACATTTTTATAAAAATGTGAAGTAAGCTTTAATAATTTGTTTGTAATGCGTATTTAAAATTTGCAAAACACACTGCATAACACATACATGGTGTTTGTATATATAACGTTAAAAAGATAAAATGAATAAATAAAAATTATGGTAGTGAGAAAATATAATTTCAAAGTTTATATAATAATAATTAAAAAAAAAAAGAAATAGTTCTACACTATAGACATAAAAATTAAAACACAAACAATGAAGAAAAGTTTAATCTCTGAAGCAGAATATAAAGACAAATATCCAAGGAAGGTCTAAATTTGAAACAAAAGCTGTTTACACTTTAATACAGTCTCTCTAAAATTTCTGGAGTGAGAATCTCTCTTCTTAAAAAAGTGACCCCTATTTTGACACCAATAAAGGTGAGAAAACACTATTATCACTCTTCAAAATGTGACATTTCTCACATTTTGTGAAAGGGTGACGTATAGTCACTTTTCCACAAAGAGTGAGGTTATCATGTATTGAAAGATCAAACTTTTGTGGAGTGAGAAATAGCTGCCGCCATCTGTTAATCATAATTCGAATGAAAAATGGACAATTTCTGAACGATCTGATGCATGCATTTGTTTAACAGAACTTATTCCTAGACTTATTCTTTATAACTAAATTTCTGATGAATAAAAAAAAAAGGAAAATAATTATGTTAAAAGATAATTCGGTAAATATTTTTTTCTTTGCGATTGACAAAATCGAAGTAATATTATTAGTGAAGAATCGAAAATCTCAAGAAACATATTAAAACTCGTATTGGAAAGTAAATAGTTTTATTCAGAAATATACATAAAGTATAAGAAGTATAAGAGAAAAAAAAGTATAAGAGAAAATATCATTGCAAATATTTAATGCACAACGCCTTAAAATCTATAATTACCATATTTTTATTATATTCATTGACAGCTAACATATGTGAAATATTAAAAGAAATGGGTATAATTCTTTACTAATATTTAAAATCAACAGCGAGTTTTATACTACTGAACGGAAGAGCTTTTCAGGAAACTCTATAGATTTGTATGCGAAAATTTATTTATTTATTTTATTTTTTATTTTTTTTAAATATGTACACTTGAGTATCTTCTTTTCCTTATAAGCTAATTTAATAGGAAATTTGTTTTCAAGTACACATTTTCTTTTAAAATAATTCTAATTTTAGCAATTTCAAAATAATTATAATTTTAAAATATCCATTAGAATTCTGTAATTTTATACTGTTGATAAATGAAGTAAAAAATAAAATATGATTGATCACGTATAAGAATGATTTAATAATGTAAAATAAGCAACAAGTGTATGTGCTCAGTGGTTCAGTGGTAAGACACTCGCTTGCTACGAGGACGGCCTGGGTTCGATTCCCGACGAATCCAAACTGCATTATTTCCACCGTTGAACTGGAGTTCATTCGCAAGGCGAAATGAAACGATATCGTCTAGTGTACGCAATTTTTTAAAGAAAAATAATCAGTCATATTCTTTAAATTGCTGCGAATAATCTCACTCTTAATAAAGAGTGAGAAATCTCACTCTTTTGAAAAGAGACTTTTCACTCTTTAGAGGTTGGCTCCATTTTGGCATGTTCAAAGAGTGATATGCCACTCTTTTAGAGTCAGATCTCACTCTTCATATTTTAGAGAGGTACGTGGTAGATATTCTAAATCCACACTTTTCAGTTTTACTTTAGCACGTTTTAGTTTAAATCCAATGGTGTTTCTATACGTTTAATAAAGAAAGTCCCTGTTATTTATTTATTTAATGTTAAAGACGATTTTCTTATTTCGAACAGAAGATTCAAATAAATAAAATAAAATAAAATAAATAATTCTAATAATCAAAACATAAATCTTAAAAAATACTTTTCTTGCGTTTAAAATTATTAAATTCCTTTTTAGCAGGGTATTTTAATTTTTTTCTCTGTGATGAAAAATTAAATAAAAATCCCCTAATGTATAGCATATTTAAGAAATTAAACTCAAAACACGAAAATTTTGTTGTCTGGAATCAGCTTTAAAAATAGCGACAAATTTAGTATTAGCTATAAAATAATTGCCAATTTTAGCAATTGCCTACAAAAAGTATGTCGTTTAATTTATCAATCGGCCTTTAAAATAATAATAATAATAAAGTACACCGTGGAAATATTATATATTACAGATTCTGTTTAGGAAAAATCAGAGTTTGCACGGAAAAGGACACGTTTAATAAATCGATATATCTTTGTAAAAATCGATCAACTTAAAATTGACCTTTAGAAAAAAGCAAATGATTTAAAAATGTTTCCTAAAGAAAAAAAAAGAGAAGAAGAAGAAGAAAAAGAAAATAAAAATAAAAATATTTATTTCGATAATTAGTTGAAAAAGGCGTGATAAGCGAAAATATCACTGGCTACTCCATTTCTACTTGTAATTACAACCTTTTAAATTTTTTTTTTTTCTTTAATATCAGAGGAATTAAAAATATAGAAATTGTGTTCTTTTTTTTTTTTTTTTTTTTTTTTTTTAAATAGTAATCATTACGTGCAAACATTGCTGAGTGTGAAATACATGATTTTATTATTGAATTTTTGATTCAATTTTTAGATGTTTTACAGCTTTTACTTCAAGTGAATAAGGCCTGCCTCTACGTTAAAAAAAAAAAAAAAAAAAAAAAAGACATCTTATTATCTATTAATCTAAATAACGTGTCAAATTAAAAGCAGAAAAGGAGAATTTGATAAAATGTGTACCAAGTATTGCCATTCTAATTGTTTTTGGAATAATAGAAAACAGAAACAATGCAAAAAAGTTTGCTTGATGTTGTTTATAAAATTGTTTCTGTCCCTTATCCCAGATGTTCCGAAATGTAATTTTTACTTTATTTAAGCATGAAAACTACAACCAGATTAATCCTTCAATCTGTAGAACAAACTATTTTATAGAAAATCTTTCGAATATAATTTTGACAATATAAGACTAATACATTAATGAAGATTTCGCATAATATTACCAATAATATAAAATTATGTATCCAAAAATATAAAATTTGAAAACCAGGCTAAACTTTTATTTAATTGCTGAAAGTCATTTGTGCACATTTTTTCCCTAATTACTTTGCAGAAATTCTCCAGTTTATTTTCTTAAAATAGAAGAATGAAAATAACTCAACTTGAGAGAATTTTCACTCATTTGCCTAGAATAAACGCGTCCTATCGTCTTGAGTTAAATTTAGTAAACTGAATGAGTTAACATTCAGTTTACTAAATTCACTCACACTTGAGTTATTTATTGTACTTGAGTAATTTACATATTTTATTAATGGTTTTAATACAAATGATTTTCATAAACTGGGTCACTTTACAATGGCGTTGCCCGTTGCACTTGCGTGCTACTGAAGAAATGCTTTGCAGCGAGAGCGATATTGCCACTTGCAAGAGATTGAATGAGTAAAAATAACCCAAATATCGATAAATCAAGTTCACTTAAATAAAAAGCTACTAATTAGCTAAAGGAATTGCATTTTTAATTCAAATCGACTTAAAAGAAGTACCTCCTACTGGACATGGTGAATTAACACATTTATTTTAAGAGAGTAAATCCTGAAATCGTTTAGAGCTTTGCCCATTGCCAAAAACGCGATTGTGCAAATGGTTTTCGGGATTTTATACTTTATGTTAAATTTTTTAACCCATCGTTAGAGACAGAACCGATCCAATCGTACTAATTTCGGAATTCCGCTTAGGACGATGCGACTTTTAAAAATATTAATTCCCTTCTGCAGGCTTTGAATAAATGAACATATACAGAGAACGAATTATCCTATATTATGCGTAACAGTAGTTTCATTATTAAAATTTTTTGTAATTAATTGTCGACTGAATACCATAAACATTCACAAATGTTAGGATAACGAGATCTTTAAACTTAAAAATAATTTCATAAATTAAAACGTAGTTTTTAAAACAAAATAATTAATTCAATACTAAAGGCTTTGAATAAGTTAAACATATGCAGAGATTTCAGCATCCTGTATTTTGTTTTATGCCATGTTTGAACATAAAATTTTGTATAATTAATTGTCTACTAAAAATTATAAATATTCACAAGTGTTAGAATATCGAGAATTTATTTTAAGTTTTAAAAGAATTTCATTGCTTAAGACATAATTTTTAAATTAAAGATTTATTTCCATTTCAATATTTCCATTTAAAAAATATCCGATACGTACAGAGAGACATTTGATTTCAAAGGAAAACATTTATTAATAACATTTGCCTTAATATATCCGTATTGCGGCGTTTAAACACAAATATTACATAAGGTTTTAATAAATTCTGTAACTAATTTTAAGTATTTCCGATAAAGTTTCATTAATGAATTTCATAAAGATATTTTAAAACGGATTAAGTTAAACATCAAAAGTTTTGTTGAAATTGCGTTGACTTCTTTTGAAGTATTTCGGTTCTCTTAATTTATTTTAAAAAGTACATGAAAAATTAAATTATAAAGGCTAGTAACAGATATCACAAGTAATTTAAGAAAATTCTAAAGTTGACTTGTTTGCTTAATATGTTAAATATGTTTTTTTATCCTTTATAATTGATATTTAAATTATTCAAAAATGCTTATGTAGCGGACATGGCAAAATTTGCTATATTTTAATACGAAAATTTAGAGCGGATTTCTTTCCTCCATATTGATTTTAGCACACTTTAAGTAAGTTAATCATTAAAAAAAAAAAAAAAAAAAAAAGTCTGAATATTGTATGTTTGGTTTACTCTAAATACCTTCATTATGAATTAAATATAATTTCCATTAAAAAATATTAAAAATATAAATCGATGTAAATATTTTTTAAAAATTAAAACCGTAATATTAGAGTTGTTTACTGGTAATTTGAAAACTAAATACCTTGTTGAGACCAAAAATGTGAAAGTTAAATTTTTATCATTATTATTTAAGAATTTATGTAATTTTGATGCTACATTATACTTATAAATTGTAGCACTAATTTTACATAAATATAATTAAAAATATATCTCGCATATTTTGATTGACATTGCAGAAGATTTACACTCTAAAAATATACTGCTTTTTACCAGAAATTTTATGTAATATAAGCTGCTAAAAAATATCCGTATGCTATGGAAAAAATAAATTCATACAGGTTTTTTCACAATAGAACAACACAAAAAATATCCGTACATAACAGTTGTCTTCGTAGAGGATATTGAAAAAAAAAAAAAAAAAAAAAGTAATAAAATCAACCAGGGACCTCCACTCAGTGTGATGTTGTCGCCTTGCCATGGAACGCCAATTAATGAGTTTTTTAGCAATTAAACAAAATTAATCATATTATTTTTTAGAATTTTCTTCATTCAACGAAAAAATAAATATGTAGGAATCCAACGAAATACAATCCGTTACCAAACTATAAGACCACTTTTATTTTAAAAATTATGAAGTAAATAAAGTTTCTATTTATAATTTAAACACATAATATATCAAGTAACAACATATTTCTGAAAATTAATTCCAAAATATTTTCAAATCTATAATAATAATTGGAAAGGTTTGTCTGTCTGTCTGTCTGTCTATCTGTCTGTCTGTCTGTCTGTCTGCCTGTCTGTTCTTTTATACGTTCAGCCCCTACTGAATTGACATACGGATGCTCTGGAGCCTTTCCAATGTTTTCCTCGAAACGGAATTTAAAAATCTTAATTAGTTTCGGAGATATTAATTAAAATGTTGACCCATGTCATCGACCAAGGACCAAAAATCCTTATTGCTTAAAAAGAGGCATTCTATCAGCATTCAGCAGACGATTTTAACGGCTGTCTCGAACGGAAACAAAACAGGTGCAAGTCATTAATGTCACATGATCTTTAACTGGGGTTAAAAATTGCAAATTTCAAAGTGCTTCAAATTTTCTTTTTCGTACACAACACTTAATATACAACCTTTTCAGCACAAAACCAACCTGCAGTTAAAATTTCATCAATTTTCATTAATAAACAAAGCAGTTACAGTTTAATTGCAAAATAAATTTTATTCTAACACGTATCCATCTTTCAATAGACGATAGAAGTTTCCATAGCAACAAAATACATTTGAAGGAACTAAAAAATACTTTTTCTTTTTCTTTTTACTTCCATTACCCGACTACCGTGGTATATATAGGTTTTGGGGAAATAAAAAATATTTATTTTTCTTTTTACTTCCATTAATAAAACTACCGTAGATAATGGAATTAGAGATTTCACGTGATTTACATGTTTTAGAATGTCCTGAGTAGGTTTTCTTTTGTATCTCAGCTAAAATTTCGATATTTCAAATTCCAATTAAATTATTTTTAATACATCATTCGAAAGATATTTTGAAGTTGTTTTAAATTATCGAAAGTTTTCACCAGATTTACACGTTTTGAGGTGTCCTGAATTAGTTTTCTTTTGTATCTCAGCTACTAATTAAAATAATTTCATAAGTAATGCATCATTAGAAAGCTTTTTTGATTTGGAATCGAACAGTGGAATACAGAAAATTGTACCGCCAGATGGCGCTGTAATATTTTAAAATTTCAATATTTCATTATTTCAATTTCTAATTATGATTAAATTATTTTGAATACATCATTCGAAAGATATTTTAAAGTTCTTTTAAATTATCGAAAGTTTTCACCAGATTTACACGTTTTGAGGTGTCCTGAATCAGTTTTCTTTTATATCTCAGAAATTAATTAAAAAAATTTCATAAGTAATACATCATTTCAAAGCTTTGTTGACTTGATACACATTTTAAAGTACTTTTACATTATCGAAAATGGAATTTGAGATTTCACCCGATTTACACGTTTTGAGGTGTCCTGATTAGGTTTTCTTTTGTATCTCAGCTACTAATTAAAATAATTTTATAAGTAATACATCATTAGAAAGCTTTTTTGATTTGGAATCGAACAGTGGATTACAGAAATTTCTACCGCCAGATGGCGCGGTTATACATTCAAATTTCAATATTTCAATTTCTAATTATGATTAAATTATTTTTAATGCATCATTCGAAAGATATTTTAAAGTTCTTTTATATTATCGACAGTTTTCACCAGATTTACACGTTTTGAGGTCTCCTGAATCAGTTTTCTTTTGTATCTCAGCTACTAATTAAAATAATTTCGTAAGTAATACATCATTAGAAAGCTTTTTGAACAGTGGAATACAGAAATTTGTACCGCCAGATGGCGCTGTAATATTTTAAAATTTCAATATTTCAATATTTCAATTTCTATTCATGATTAAATTATTTTTAATACAGCATTCGAAAGATATTTTAAAGTTCTTTTAAATTATCGAAAGTTTTCACCAGATTTACACGTTTTGAGGTGTCCTGAATCAGTTTTCTTTTGTATCTCAGCTACTAATTAAAATAATTTCATAAGTAATACATCATTAGAAAGCTTTTTTGATTTGGAATCGAACAGTGGAATACAGAAATTTGTACCGCCAGATGGCGCTGTAATATTTTAAAATTTCAATATTTCAATATTTCAATTTCTAATTATGATTAAATTATTTGTAATACATCATTCGAAAGATATTTTAAAGTTCTTTTAAATTATCGAAAGTTTTCACCAGATTTACACGTTTTGAGGTTTCCTGAATCAGTTTTTTTTGTGTCTCAGTTATTAATTAAAAAATGTTCATAAGTAATACATCATTTGAAAGCTTATTTTAGTTGATACACATTTTAAAGTACTTTTACATTATCGAAAATGGAATTCGAGATTTCACCCGATTTACACTTTTTGAGGTGTCCTGATTAGGTTTTCTTTTGTATCTCATCTACTAGTTAAAATAATTTCATGAGTAATACATCATTTGAAAGCTTTGTTGATCTGGAATGGAACAATAGATTACAGAAATTTCTACCGCCAGATGGCGCTGTAATATTTTTAAATTTCAATATTTCATATTCTAATTATGATTAAATTATTTCTAATACATTATTCGAAAGATATTCTAAAGTTCTTTTACATTATCGAAAGTGGAATTCGAGATTTCACCTGATTTACAATTTAAAGTGTCCTGATCAGGTTTTCTTTTGCATCTCAGCTAATTGAGTAAGACCGTTCAAAATTGGTATATGCAAGTTAATTAGGAGGGGCTGGAACGGTGGGGAAGGAATAGGCGCGCAGCGCGCATGGGTTTGGGACCCGGTGCGAGTTTTTACCCGATGATAAAAGATTTTTTTTTTTTTTCTTAATAAAAGTTTGAGTTGAGAAGGAATATGCGTGTACAGCGCACGTATATCCTCAAACGTGCGCGCACAGCGCGCATGGGTCTGCGCTGCCGAAGGCAGTGGCGTCCCTGTGTGAGTTTTTACCCGATGCTAAATGATATATTTTTTAATTCCTTTTCTTGAGAATGAACGTTTATGAGTAATAACATGGAATTTTGAGAAGTCATAAGGATGGTGAAGGAAGACGTGCGCGCAGTGCACGGGTCTACGCTGCCGAAGGCAGTGGGGACCCGGTGCGACATTTTTCCTGATCAGATTTTTTTTTTCTTTTTTTATCACATGATAAAAATTAATGCAATTTTGAGAATTCATTAATTATTGTGATTCATTTAAAAATAGTGACCAGCGAAGCGGGCGTAGCCTGCTTGTAATGTAATAAATGATTAAGTTAACAAAAACGTAAGTAATAATGGAAAAAATACCCTGTTAACATGTTATAAGAGCACTTGTCGATAAACAAAAATAGTTTGTATATTAATTCGATATTGGTCATCCATTCTTCCTTATAACCTGGAAACCTATATTTTTCGTTGAAGTGTTTAAGTAGTTAAGTTCTAATTTAGTAATATTATGCCATTATATTGCAGTGGCTACTTCTACTACATTGACAGATAAAAACTGTTTATTATTGCATAAAATTTGCGAGATAATACATCCCAAAGACTTTCCATAAGTACAATACTAAATTAAGGAACTTATGCACAACCAATATCTAAACCTGAAAAACTTCTTCACGCACCATATAATTAACGGAAGCGCTACTGGTTTCAAAAAGACACACCCCTTCTTCTTCAGATGTGCTACTGCCTTGGATGCAAAAGTATGTCTTGCTTTTGCCTCCAAGGCAGTAGCACGTGTTTTGCGCCTGAAGAAGAAATGCCGCGTCCTTTAGTGCTTCCACTAATTCTATGGTGCGTGAAAAAGTTTTTCAGGTTTAGATATTTTCCATAAGGTTAAAATCTAGCCTTCAACCTAGCCATGGTAAAATATTAAGTTTTTTTTTCCAGGTGAATTTAGACGTAAACACCCAGTTAGCACAACCTATAAAAAAACTTAAATGGTATCGCATGATCATATAGCATAGCTTGATATTGCGCAGAGCCTATACGTCCTGTAATTCAGTGTAAATTGCGCAAACCGCGATAACTAAAGCTTCCGAAACCGTTACTGATCCTCTTTCCATCTGTCGACTGAAGCATTGTTTTCGGTTCTTTCCTCAAATACTATAACAGTGTTTATACCCAAACAAACTGTCAATATTATTATTATTTCTTTTTTTCATCTGAAAACGTCATTTGTTTCTACACTCATCTTCGTGAAAATTGTAACACCAGGAAAGAATTGTCAAAAATTGATGAAATTTATTCCCTATATTACTGATAGCTATACAAATAAACAATCAAATGTACAAGACAAAAAATGTCTGAAATCAGTACTGTGTCTGTCCGCTACGCTGAGCAATGAGAGCTTGTATGCGTCGTGACATTGAATCATACAGGTTCTGAACGAAATCCTGAAGAATAGCATTCCAGATGGTTTTGACTGGATGCCAAACTTCAATTTTACTGTGCGCCTCACCAGTTTTACGAGCATGTCGCCAACCAATGAAATCAGAGACATGTTCGATAAGCGTCATATCCAGGGAATAAGCAGGCCATGGAAGAAGCTAAACCTGTTGTGCACTGAAGAAGGCTTATGCAGTATAAGAAACATGCGCACGGGCATTATCCTGCTGAAATACAGCACCTGAAGCGCATCGAAGTATGGGAAGGACCTCTGGCTACGAAATGTCCCTTATGTGTAGCGACAACCGGTGAATTGCCCACAATGTGCGCTAAATGGGATCGACAATTATAACCAGTAGTTCCCCACATCTCGATGCTAGGCGTTTGTGCAGTGTGATGCTGGAACTGAATAACACACTGGGGGAGCAGACGTTCCACTCAGTAATGTTTGGCGCATACTCTTCCATCATTGTACTCCAGATTGTAGAGAGATTCATCGGAGATACAATTTGTTGCCACCGGACACGCAACGTGCTGTGTTTCTAAGCCCATTGAAGTCGGAGGCTTCTGTGATTCAGCGAGAGGGGAGTTCTGCGTAGAAGAACCCTTACGAACTCCTTTAGTTCTTTGTATGACACCCTTCGCTTTTAACGAGGCAAATTGATCACCAATGAAAAGTTTACCGCAAACAGACGACTATAAACAGATTAAAACGCTCCTTTACAGCCCTTTATATGCCGGCTACAAACGACTGATAAGGAGTCGATTCTCGTTACACGCATGCGCAAACGCTTTGCAATTCTAATCATTTGCATGCCTTGCCTCATTTTACATTTTCTGTAAGTTGGTTCAGTTTGCATAATCACTTCATGGTGTTGCAATTTTCATAAACATGAGTGTATTTATATGGTAGGTAGGTAGGTAGGTAGGTTGGGTTTAACGTCACACTAGTACTGCGCAATGGGTAATTGGCGACGGTCTGTGACTCAACACTAAGGATGGCCTGGAGACATGCCATCACAATTTTGATCACCACTGGCGGGTTGTCCCCAAAGGTATAATTTGGATGGGAACACGGCAGACACTGCGGCGTTGACATATTTTATGTGCACCAGCCCCAATTAGTGCATACGGCTGTCTTTGGCCGGCTCGAATATCGAACTCGCAATCTTCCAATTACGAGCTCGGTGCTCTACCGACTGGGCTACTGAGGCCCTGTTTCTATTTATAAAACAAGCACGTTTATAAAACAAAATGTTTGTCACTTTGGTTTAAGACTGTTGCAAAATTTTACTATTTTGATGCCATATAAAGTTAAATATAGCGCTACGCTAAAGATAAATGCAGGCTTAAGCCAATGACATTGCCACACAGGTTTTTTTTTAGATATCCATGGTTTGGGAGAATCTCCCAATTTAAACAAATTGTCGGAGGTTGGCTTTCTGCCCTCTTGTCTCCAGCCCACACTGAATCAGAGTATACCGTTAGTACGGGTTAATTTTTTATACCTATTTCTAAGTTCAGACATTTTGTGGCTTTGAAATAACGGATGATTCTTTTTACGGCCATCCAGTCCATTTGTCTTGGATTCTCAGTGAGTCTGCTTAATATATTAACAGCGGCAAAAATATCCGGACGCGTGATAGTAGCTATATATAGGAGTAAACCTATCGCTTTGCTGTAATATGTGTTTGTTTTTAGTAAATTCTCTTCGGTGTCCGCTTAAGTGTATCCGGTATCCATAAGTATATTTTAGGCTTTGCTTCATCGAGATTAAAATTTCTAATTAATTGATCAATATGGTTAATCTGTTTTATGGCAAAGTTGCCATTTTGTAATCTTTCAATGTTTATCCCCAAATAGTAATTTACCTTGCCTAAATCTTTCACTTCGTATTTCTCAATTAATTGTTTGATGACTTTATTTATGCTTGCGTCGCTACCTGTGAACAAAAGATCATCGACGGTCAAGTTCAAAATTATGTAAGTGAGATTCTCAGTTCTTTAAACAGGCAGAGTCTGCTTCGCTTGGTGAGAAACCCAGTTTTCCCAGTGTTTCCACAATTTTGAGATTCCAGGCTCTAGATGCCTGTTTCAAGCTATAAATTGCCTTATTTAATCTACAATGCTTTCTTTACCCGGTTTAATATATCCCTCTGGTTTTGACATATATATTTATACCGTATGGTTGCCATGAAGGAACGCTGTCTTAATATCTAGGTGATTTACTTTTAAGTATTTATATGCTGCGTTAGCAACAAATGTTCTTATGGTTGTGTATGTAACTACGGGAGCGAACGTTTTATCATAATTCATACCGAATTTTTGTGAATATCCTTTCGCAGCTAGGCGTGCTTTGTATTTATCTATTTCTCCCTTTGAGTTATATTTTGACTTAAAGGTCCATTTGCACCCTATGACTTTTTTTCCTATTGCGGTTCAACTAATTTCCATGTTTTATTATTTTCCAGAGATTGTATTTATTCCTAAGCTGATTTTATCCATTTTTTTTTTTTTTTTTTTTTTTTTTTTACCTGACACCCCATTTCTTCTATCTCTTTCCAGGATTTCGGTTCTACAATTTTTTGATTACTGACTAAAATCAAGAACCTGTCAGGTGGGACTCCTTTGTTTATACTCGCAGACCTTCTAGGTAAAAGAACTTGATCATCATGATTTATTTGCTCTGTTTCCGAAATGTTGTTTATATCAATTTCTACGGTGTTGTTGTTTTCTTCAGTTTCGAAATCTAAGGTGTGGTTTATGTGATCTACCTTATTTGAATTTTTTCAGTATTTGCATTTGGATTCTGGAAATTATTGTAAAGGAATTTTACCGATCTAGCGATCATTATATTTCTTCCTCCAGTGTATTTTCGGTACCCCTTAGACTGCTGATAATATGCTTCTTACTATTTCTACGAGAGTACGGTTTTTACGCTTCACCATTCCGTTTTGTGATGATGAGCAATATTTTACTGTTGTTTGAAGTTTTATCCCCATTTCCTTAAATAAATCTTCAAGCTCCCTATTTATACATTCCCTACAGTTACCGGTACGGATTTCCTTTGGCACTTTTATTTTTCATAAAAGCGACATAATTTTTAAGTTTTGTAACTGCCTCACTCTTTTTTGTTAGTAGATCGGTAATAGTGTACAGTCGGTAACAAAAGTCTCCGAACACTAGCAAAAATTCCTACATAAGAAAAGTAGAGTTAATACTGTTTTGTTAAATAAATCCTTGTCGAATCCCGTTCTTAGTCAGTCTAAGAACATGATTCGACAAGGATTTATTTAACAAAACAGTGTTAAGTGTGCTTTTTTTACATAGGAATTTTCGCTAGTGTTCGGATACTTTTGTTACCGACTGTACATGGAGTAGTCGTTTGTCACCGTTAAGTAATATAGTTTTCCTCCAATTGTCGGAATAGGTATTGGGCCACACACATCGCTGTGTTAAAGTTGTAAGATTTTCATAGCCCTATATTGTGTTGCCTTCTGATATGGCATGCCAGTGAGTTTTGTCTTTATGCAGGTTTCACAAGTGTTATCGTGTTTACATACATTAATCACTACCCCTAAGGCTAGTTCTTTATTTACTATTTCCCTACTCGCATCATGGTTTCTAGGGACTGTACGCCTATATCATAGTTGGATGCAGTTTTCATTTTTACATTGATATGTAAGGTTTACATTTTTTTTCTGATTTTAGTAAGTTTAGTTCATGCAAGTTAGTTTTCAGCTTTCCCTTTAGATATGTTTTATTTTGGTGAATTATTTTGCATCCGTCATCTTCGAATACTATTTTACACCCATTTTGAGTTGTTCGTTTCTATGTTTGGATCATATAATACATTTTTCAAAGTTTTTTTGTTTTATTTCTCCATGAAAATGTTTGGGTAGTTATTAATGTAATTTCTCCTGAACCGTGCGATTCAAGTTTTCCTCCGTTTGTGATAATCACTTCGAATTTACTTGTTCATCTAAATGTGTATATAAATATTTAATATTGGTGATATAGGACGAACTCCCTAAATCGATTATCCAGGCTGTATTATTTGAATTTGTAGCCAAAAATGCCAAATCATTATTTAAGGAGCACATTGACTCCTCTATTTCATTATAACTTCAATGAGAAAAAAAAATATGTACCGCTTTCCTCTAGAATGAATGCCCACCAGCGGCCGAGCGGTTCTGCGCTCAAAGCTGGTAGATGGGAGGTGCCGGGTTCGATCCCAGGTCGCGCTCATCGACCTAGCCGTTCGGAGTTTTCCGTGCTTTCCTCCGAAACTCGCGTAAATACGGGCTAGGACCCCTTAGAAAGACCCCCACGGAGGGCATTCCCCCTATAGGCCTAGGACACATAAGGAGTCAATCGGCCTTAATCCTCCAACCAACCAACCAACCTCTAGAATGAATACGTGACCATTTTCTAAATCCCTTATCTTGAAATATAGATTTCCGAGCTATGATCATAAGGCACCCCAATAAACTGAATAGACGAAATTATCGAGAATTTCTAGTGTACACATTTCTAGATGGTGAAACGATATTCTGAATACTCTAAATATTCTGAATCATATGTATTGCGATAAATTCTCGCTTGATTTTCTAGAATTCGATAAGAAACCAAGATTATAGTTGCTGAAACCCGCCTCTTGTAGTCTCATTTATTTGTAGAGATTTTTAAATAACGTTAACCTCGAGAATATAGACAAACGCTATAGAATTCTAATAGGGGCTTCTAGAACTCGCTTTCAAAGGGGACTAGAATTTATAAGGATGACATGGAACTATTTTTTCTAGAGCCACAACGTAGATTCTAGATGTCAGTTACAGAATTTTTTCTCAGTGTTTCCTGTCGCGTATTTTCGTTTGTCTTATACCTTTGTGTTTCAAAACATAGTGATGTGTTGTTAAATTTATGTTTAGGAGGATTATTTTGTTCCTTATCTGTGTTATTGTTTTTATTTTAGAAGCAGAAACACTCCGATTTATGATGATATTTCCTTTAGCAGTAAGTACAGAATTTTTTTTCTGTTTTATAGTTATTACTATAAGAATGTTTCTTATTGATTGTTGTAAGTGCTTTTGATGCACTTTCATTTAAAGCCGTGTTTTCGCGCCTACTATTATATTCATCTTTCAGTTTATTAGTGATACATTCAACAGTTAATTCTGATTCAGGCCGAGCTTCGAAAACTGTTATCAGCGTCTCGTAACTAAGCGGCAAGAAACGCAGAAACAGCGCGGCAATGTGACATCCTTTAATGTCTTCGCCAATGGCTTTAAATCTATCAAATATTTCTAATATTTTTGTTACATGTTGGTTCATATTGCCTCTCTCTTCCAATTTTGAACTGTACAGCTTTCGCAATAAGTACAGTTTGGAAGAGAGGTTTCTTCTTTCATGTATTGCTTTTAAAGCGTTCCATGTTTCACTTTCCGTGGACAATTTTTTCACATGCATGATTCTATGAATAAGTTAATGATGGTCCTGGTCTTATTATCTCTTTTATTCTATTCTGAGGTGATGTGATTAGGGGGCTGGTTGGTTATTGCGTCGTAGAGATCGTCTATTATGAGGAACCTTTTTATTTTAAAGCTTCATGTGGAATAAATATTTTATTCACCTTATCGACAATGCTTGAAGGAAGTCATGTTTTACTTTTACTTTTATTTTAGTCAATAAATTTAATTCTTGTTTAGTAACTATAATTTGTCAGAATATTGTGTGACAAGCGTAACCAGTTTATATTTTTCTTAAAGGCAGTAGTTATTCATCAGTTCAGTCAGTATACTATTAGATAAGTTTCTTTGGAGAACGAAAGAAGTTTTTTTTTTTTTTTTTTTTTTTTTTTTTTTTTAAGTATTATTAGTATTAAAGTATTTTTTAAAAGTATTATGTAGTTATTCAGCACATATGTATATAGAGCGCATCAGTCTCATAATATTTCTTGTAAAGTTTAACTATTGTGATATCATATAAAGATAAATACAGCTGTGCGTTTATTTCACCCTTAAATTCATGCATTGGGTAGCGCTTAAGAAACATGTATGCATTTAAATATAATTCACTTCACGTTCTGAGACTTCCCATACAACACAGAATGCTTCAGTTATGTTGCAAAAAGCTTACAATCTCTCAAAAACGTAACACGTTTTAGTATGCTTTCTGATACTTTTCTGAAACATTTCCCCTTTATGATTTTCTATCTATTAAGTGATTGTAACGTTTCTGTTACCTATCTGATTTTTTGTTACGATTGCGGACATTTCTACGTTTTTTAAACTAATCGGAAAGCAATCTGAACGTTTTTAAACGTTTCGGAAATGTTTATAAAGTTTCAATGTTATATGATTGTTACGTTTCTGGAACATTTTGTGTTGTTAGGGTTATGACAACCTAGTCAAAATACCGTAAGTGTAAAAAGAAATTGTCTCTCACCTTGCTTTTTCTTCAGTGAAGCTAAGTCACACTGCTGTGCACGTCCTCCCGATACTCCTTTTTCGTTAGTATTCCACTGCTCTAGATCAGTAGATAATCCATTCACAAGCTGCTTAAATATGTATATATACACCATTGTAACTTTGTGTGATTTTTGTTAGATTAAGTGTTGAACTTGTGATCTGATTTGATAAAGAAAAAACATTTTACGAGAACACTACACCATTTATTAGAGCGTCAAATAGAGACACGTTTGTTTCTAATGAATTCTACATTGCAGCTAAACTGGAATTACATCAAACACAAGAAATAATAATCTGGTGTGTCACTCACACGACTTTCTCTTACCCTGAAATTTAATACTATAAATACAGGTTGCAGATTAAAAGGTAAGATAACGAGTACTGTTATGTAAACCTGTGTTAAACAATTCATATTAGGCTTCTGAAGAGTTTTATATGATAATTAGTTCTGTGTGAGGGGGGCTAATGCCCCCCTCAACCCCCCGTTTCATTAATGCACCTAGATTTATATAAAATTTAATTCGGTTATTAAAAAATAATTCTCTTTTTAAAACATAATTTATTAAAATTATTATTTGAAAAAATTATCTTTTATGATATTGCAGACGATTTCCATATTAGAGAAGTAGTGTAACACTAAATATCCAAAAGAAAGTCCATTTTATTCTCAATATTAAAAAAAAAAAAAAAAAAAAAAAAAAAAATACGATTTTTTTTTCTAAGTTTTTGTTTTGTTAAAAGTGAAAAAAATCGATAACTTTGTTTTAAATTATCGCAGATCGATGGTTCAACCATTCGTTTTAAAGGTATTGGCGTGCTCTTTTGAAAGATACCCATCATGAAAATTTACTCAACTCGAGGGTGGACTTCCCCCCTAGGGGGGAGGCGAGGCTCCTACATACACAATTTCTTTTCCCAGTTAACTATCTCTATTACAAAATATATATATTCGTTTCATTTGGTTTAGTGCAGTCTATAGACGTTAAACTCTACTTACCTGCAATTTCCCCCATAGACGTAATGTATTAGAATTCTCTTGATTGTCCCTGTACACGAACCATTTGTTTGATCTTAACGAAAAGCTTACTGTAGCATCCCTATATGATACACATTTAGAATACCAAGTTTGAACTTTCTGCCATAATTTGTTTTTGAGATATGCTGATAAGAGACAGACACACAGACACACAGACAGACACACTGACAGACACACAGACCATTTGCTAAAAACATGATTTTCGTATTCAGTGGACCTCAAAACGTGTAAATATAACAAAATCTCGCGTTCGAAAATTTGAGCCAAAAACAATACTTTCTCTATCTTATGTGTAAGAGAAAGTAAAAATAGAAAATAAGAAAGATTAATATAAGATATTTATCTATTAGTAATTTAGCTGGAAGAAATAATAAGTAATCATATATAATAAATGTCCAATAGAAAAGAACTGTTCGATAGCTTTTAGATTCTTTAGTCTGTACAATTCGATTTAAATGTAATATCAGTGTCAAACGTTTATTCGCGATATGAGTTCTTCGTCATTATTTAATTTATGACCTTGAATAATAAGCGATGAGTTACTCGAGTTGCAGAAAAACGATTAAGAATATTTGTCTACTGACAGATGTTCGATTATGATTTTATCCTTGTGTAGGAGAGAAACTAACAGATTGATGATTCTAATTTAGATGTTTTCAACACAGACAACTATTTACCCCAAGGTATCTTTAAATGTATCGTGAATAACACAATTAAGCCAGCACCTTTGTTATATCGGGAATAATTTCATTAAATCATATGTTATGTTTATAATGTGACTACAATAAGTCGTACAATATACTTTCTAAAATGTGACGTATAATATTCTAATTTCCCTAGGTTGTGTTATAATTTCTTTACATTCATCTTATTCAATAACAGAAAAAAGTAGATTTTTAGGTATATGTACGCTTTTAGAAGTCATTCATTTAAATACTTACATATTTAATATTCTTTATTCTTTCATATTTTTTATTCTTTCGAATTTCTTCATTTTTATTAAAATGTAATATGGTATATAGAAAAGCTCGGAATATATATATATATATATTAGTAAAAGCACCTATGATTTGTCTAAAAAATGGCAGTTACTCAATACGTAAAATAATTTAAAATAATTAATATTGTTTTAAATTATATATATATATATATATATACACAGCTGCCAACCTAATCCGGAAAATCGTTAGTATCGCTCCCTTTTCAACACCACTTAATTTTTAAAGTATTTGTTTTCTTAATTCATCGCAAATTTATTTGAAGAGAATTACTCTAAAAATTAAACGGTGTAGAAAAAGGGGCGGTACTATCAAATTGCCAGATTAGGTTGGCAACTCTGTATATATATTTTAATTTAGAAAAGTATGTTATAGGAATTGAACTACTTTTATAACTTTGTATTTGATGGTTTAGTAGTTATATGCTATCGAACTAAGTGTATTGAAACCTTTCCAAATATTGAGATACATTTCTAAGCTTCTTAACACCAGATAATGAACAAATTTTAAGATATTTTTATAAATGTAGTTCAAAACCTGGATAATAACACTGTAAACATGTATACCAAATTTTGTAACTCTTAAAGTATGAGTGTAGGAAATATCATGTTTTGCGGTAAGTTTTGCTTCAAATAATTTGTGTTTCGTATTGTGGTATATTTTTTAAAGCATCATAACTAGTTTTTTTTTTTTTTTTTTTTTTTTGCGTGTGTGCGTGTGTGTTTGTATGTAGAACTGAAATTCTGTTCATCGTATCTCTCATAATTCTTTAAACGATATTACACGATATTTGTTTACACGATAATTTGTTTGGTGTTTTCATATAAGTTGCTCAATACGTTTGGATATTAAATTATGTAAATGAAATTTTTTAAAAGCTAGCGCATGCGTGGATAAAAATTACGTAGGTAAAAATGTTCCTATTTCATAAGATAGGGTAGGTACTCCAGTGATTGACATGCTTCAGTAATTGACATCTATCCCGAAATAATTAATATATAAGAAAAATAATAAAATCATATATTTTACATATAAGAATTTTAACATTTTATGTCAAACACTGGAACATAGGGTGCTAATAACTGGTAAAATGAACAACTAGCAGTGTCAAACATTGGAATATAGGGGGACAATTACTGGTAAAATGAAATACTGACAGTGTCAATTACTGGAACACTGAGTGGGTGTCAAATAAAAATTCATAACAAAAAATTGTTTTCATATGTATATATTTTAACATATATGTGGTTCTGAATGTCTTTCATATATGTACTAACTTAAGATGCTTAAAAATAATTTCTGATGACTAGAACATTAAAAACATCAGAGATTACTTTAAAAGTGTAAATCACTGGTGCACTTACCCTATTAAATATTTTTGAATTCTGATTACAGTATGTTGTGTCTAATGATGTATGCGAAATTTTCTGAAAATGTCTTTACTCTGGATCTAATACCCTACGTGCTATAATTAAAAAAGTGGAAATCTTTTTGCAATGTTTTAAAAAAATCGTTATATCTTCATACACATATATGGTGGCCTCTTCAAAATTTATGCAGATAGTGCGAAAATTCCTTTTAATCACATGCTGCAGACAAAATGCTTTTGAAGCATGAATTTTTACAGAGTAATCGAAAACATTTTGATTTAGCCTTAATTTTTTACTGGTCCACTTTTACTTTTAAGGACACAACTTTTACTGAAATATATGAGGTATAACCCGTTCTTTACGCTACCAAAGATTCAAGATGATTCCAAAAGAACTTTTCTAGATATTTGACAAAATTTTTAAATTCGAAAGAGTTCAAATACTTATTGGTAGGTAGTGTACAAAAAATGTTTAGTTTGAAAAAAAAAGAAAGATAGAAAGAAAAGTTTAAGCAACATTATATATATATATATATAGAGAGAGAGAGAGACACTAAAACATTTTAACAAAAATGGAAAAGACCACAATGTTCGCTCATTGGCTTTCTACAGAGATATTTATGGGCTAGCGTATTAGACTAGCCAGTGAGAGTGACTTTTTTTTTCTCTCATATTCATTTTTCAGTCGAAGAAAGTTGGTTTAGTTATTGTACAATATTATCTGGAATAAATAAATCTAGAATATCATTAAACAAAATAAATTTGATTTTCATGATATATATATATATATATATATATATATATATATATATATATATATATATATATATATTTTTTTTTTTTTTTTTTTTTTTTTTTAAGTGCAGAAGACTATTAGTTTCAATCTACGGATTTTTACAGTACCAGTTTTACGACAGTTGGACATTTATCGAAATCCAAAATTTATCGAAAATATAATTGAATAATTTGAAAGCGATGTTGTAATTTGAAAAAAAAAAAAAATAAATAATAGTCCTCCATATTAAACTAAATTCTGCTTTTGCGAAAATTTAATCAAAATCGTTTTTTCTTGGTGTAGTTAAAAGGGTGTTATTTTAATCGTTTAAGTTTGTTAGATTATTTTAATTTATCAAATTTTGTTCAATATTGTAACATTTAACCATTCCCATAAACCATATCAAATCTAAAAACTTTTTATACCCCTTGGAACTATTAAAAATAATAATAATAATAATAATAATTAATATTCAATTTAAACACAGTGAAGTAAAAATGTTACATAAATAAAAATTTTGCTTTAAAATAATTAAAAATTAATTAATAGATCGGAAATAGTAAACCCTAATATCGATTTCAACTATATTAATAAATATATATATATATTTTAAATGCTACTATGTTAATAAAGATTGATGTAACGTAAATATAGAAGGCAATTATAAAAAATTAACAGATGAAAAGGGCTTTTCTAAAGGTAATAAAATGCAATATAATTTGAAAATAAAATATTATAGAGTGTTTAAATTCTATATCCTTTCCAATTAAGCTAGGTTTTTTATATTTTTAAAAAGAAAACACTTATTGAAATGAAATTAACTCTGAGAAAATTTTATTAATTTTTATTTCATGTTTTCCTTTTTTATTTTTACAAGACAGTCTGAAATAATTATGATATTCTTGAAAAAAAAAAAAAAAAAAAAAAAAAAAAACTATAATTCTAAAAATATAAATAAATAAATAAATAAATAAATAAACTAATTTTCATTTAATTTTTGATAGATTGTGAACACAATTTACAGTAAATATTGAGAATTGTATTAGATTTTATTCAAACAAAATGTAGAGACTTCCAGCGTTTCAGATGTATATTTCTTGTATAATAGTTTGCATTATTAATAAGAAGTAAAACATATATTTCGCATAAATATGTTTCAACTTGCTGGGCTCCACTCACCAAGGCATTCGTTGGATCCGGAGTCTTGCTGCCTTCGGCAGCACTAAAATGTTGCTGCAGAAAGTTTCCGATTCTAAAATTTAATTAAAAAATATACTGCTCAACACAAAAATGTAAATCAAATTATATATATATATATAAACAATCGTCTGCAGATACAAAAAAATGGGAGCGACTCTTATTGACATCCCGAGCATTTAGTACTTATTTGTCCAAATTATTCTGTGTGTTCCTCTAAAAGAATTATAAGCTATAAATATTTAATTTCTAGTAACAACAGTGTTATAGTAAAATTCTAAAACGCATGTCACTTTTTTATTTTTTAAATACTTTAATGCACTTCACATAATGATAAGGAATAGGACGTAATATATGTAAAATATTTCATGCGTCCCTTTAAAAGAAAATAGTATACGCATAATATTGCATACTGATCATGCTTTAGTATAGAAATGTAACATACATCAGCTTTTTAAGTATAAGGCTTATAGTTTTTTTTATAATGAAGCAAAGAAAAGTTCTTTACAATTATAGCTTATAGATTTAAATTACTGAAATAGCAATAATAGCGGGTAAATAAATTTTCGATTGAGTTAAAAATTAGTAGGAATGTTTTAGGTCCATTCAACTAAAAAATCAAAATAAACTTATTTTTTTTTTTTTTTTTTTTTTAATTTCTATTCTCTTATTTCTCTTATAATTGATCCTTATTTGATATCCACTTTGTCCATCTGCAAGGGACTAAACTTGTAATTCGAGGCAGTGTAATTACACTTTATTCATCTATATAGTATAAGAAAAAAAAAAGAAGAAGAAAAGAAATACTGATGGATATATTTTATTTGTAAAAACAATGACAATTTAATATTCTTAAAAAAAAAAAGCAAATTATAGAATTAGACGCAAATCACTGAATTTTAAATTTGTAAATTTAAATTTTTAAATTTAAATTTCAAATATTGATTTTTCCAATTAGGTACACTTTCTGGTTAATATTTGCAAATATCTTTTCAACATCTACTTTTATCTTAATGTAAGTAAACAACAAAACAACAAATTAACTTTAAAGCGGAAGGTATACTGTGCGCTTTTGATATCTGAAATATAGTATTTTGCGATTTGGAATACGTTTCAGTGTGTCAAAATCATTCTCTTCACCTGAAAACTTATTAAAAGTACATTTTCGTATAAGTTGAGAGAATATGTGTATACAGTGTCGCATATTTGGAAATATTACGAATTATTTGTTATAAGCATTGTGTTGCCCTTCTATTATATTAACGAGTTAATCAAATAACTTGTTACATAAATATTTATCCTGGTTTTCTTGAGAACGGCTCTAATAATTTTGATCAAAGTTTGGGGTTAGGAGTTTTTGTTTTGTAGATATCACCTCAGATTTTTCCACACATGTGGATTACTATACTTTCCAGAAGTTACATTTCAATGTGTGCACCAGTATTTTGTAGATACTATTTTAAACGAACATGTATGTGTGCTACGACCTTATGCAGAAAACCAATTTAAACCCTCACGGATCTTAATATCAAGTTTGACAAGCGTTTCTGGTTTGATGTGATAGAATGCATCGCAAAGAGAAGGATATCCGCATTGAAAATATGATCTCTGAAGTCATATGTGGTGTTACTGCTGAATTTTTGAGGAAAGTAGTACCATACGTACCTAGTCGTTTACGATAGTGTCTAGATAATACTCGAGTAAACATTGAATTGTAACATTTGGTAAGGTAATGGTATATAATAAACTACATGTGTGAAGAAAATTGAGTTTCTACCTACAATATTTTGAGAGAGAAAAAATTTTGAAAAATAGGGAGTTACATTCCGTCCAATTTGTATAGGAGTCATTCCATTAAACTTCTGGTAACGCTGACGTTATTTTTACTTTCTTCTATATGTAATATAGAGAAAGTATTGGATTCGCGAAAATTTTCGACCTCCGTTTTTTGACGGATCTACACGTTTTGGGATGTCCTGAACACGAATTGATAGTTTTTAGAAAATGTCTGTCTGTCTGTCTGTCTGTCTGTGTGTCTGTCTGTCTGTCTGTCTGTCTGTGTGTCTGTATCATTTTTTTGTGGACGCTGTATCTCACGAACATATGAATGAAATTTAACCAAACTTGGTATTTAGTTGCACCCTGACATGAACTGGTGCCCATTAGATTTGGGGATCAATAGCTCATCAGGTGGCGCTGTAATCGCATTTTATGCAAATTTTTAACATGGCAGCATAGGACAAAATTCCGTATAAATGGGCATAATGAGAGTTATTTTAAACTTGTGATTGTAAAATTAATTTGAATTATTGATGATAGTAGTAGTTAACTAGGAAAAAAAAATTGTGCATGGGGGGCATCGGTTCCCCCCCTGGGGGGGAAGTACCCCCCCGGGGGGGTTAAATTTTGAAGATGGGTATCATTCGAAAGATCTCGTCAATACCTTTAAAACGAATGGTTGAACCATAAATCTGTGATAATTTAAAACAAAGTTATCGATTTTTTTTACTTTTAACAAAAAAAAAAAAAAAAAAAAAAAACTGAAAAAAAATTCGATTTTTTTTTTTTTTTAATTATTGTTAGTGATTGAATATGTATTAATTTTCACAAAAAAAAAAAAAAAGAAAAAGAAATTTTTTTTTTTTTTTTTTTTTTTTTTTTTTATAAATATTGTTACTGATTGAATATGTATAGGAAAATATAGAAGAAAGTCTTGTGGTGGCCACAACATACTAGTTTATTTACGAGTTATTCCCTGTCAAATCAATACCAAAAAAAAAAAAAAAAAAAAAAAAAAAACAATATTTTGAACCTGACCCCCTCAGATTTTTATGATATTGTGTTCATTTATTTTTCCTATTTAGAAATGAATGTATACCAATTAATTAGTCTCTATCTCTTTTAGTTTCTGATATACATGGCTGCAAAACTGGGTAAAAAATGCAAATTTCTGAAATTCTTCTACTACAAATGTATCCATATTTTCTTTCAGATAAAAAATTGGTATCATTAGAAAGTTTATAGTACAAGCTTTCACATGATATATCACATGTATGTATTTTTTAAACATTTCA
Organism: Salticus scenicus; assembly: GCA_963930645.1. Classification (NCBI taxonomy): domain Eukaryota; kingdom Metazoa; phylum Arthropoda; class Arachnida; order Araneae; family Salticidae; genus Salticus; species Salticus scenicus. Next base: position 231,524,567 of record OZ005651.1, read on the forward strand.
TGTTAAAGACAAACATTTTGTCCTTTGATCTCAATATCTCAAAAAGTAAATATTTAATTTTTTTTTTTTTATTATTTGTTATTTTTTTTACTATCTATAATTATTGTAAATTTCAACATGAGAAGGCCTTGGGATGCTGAGTTATAAATTAAAATGCAACCTTCCATCACTATTTTCATAATATCATAACGTATGGTTCACACGTATTTTGTTCCCTAATTAACTTAGAGATATACAATTGGTATCGTTAGAAAGCTTATAATTATAGGCTTTTAAATGGTACATCACATGTGTATATTTTTAAAATTTTAAGGTCAAACATTTTGATATTTGACCTTTCATATCTCAAAAGTACATATTTAATTTTCTTTTAAAAATTATATGTTATTTTTACGTTTATTATTTATAATTACTGTAAGTTACAACATGGTACGGCCATGGGATACTGAGTTATAAATAAAAAGGCAACTCAACCAGTATTTCCATATTAACATAACGTATGTTTTACAAAAAAAAAAAAAAAAAAAAAAAAAAGGCTATCGCATGTTCAAACTTTTAGTAATTATTGATAATAAACGTAAAAATAACCTATAAATTTTAAATGAAAATTAAATGTTTACTTTTTGAGATATTGAAGTTTAAAAGTCAAAATGTTTGACCTTAAAATGAAAAAAAATTAAAAATATATACAAGTATATATCATTATAAGCTTTCTAATGATACCAATTTTATATCTCTAAGTTAATTAGGGAACAATATATGCGTAAACCTTACTTTATGATAATAGGAAAATACTGATGGAAGGTTGCATTTTAACTCAGCATCCCATGGCCATTGCATAATGAAGTTTACAATAATTATATAAAATAAAAGTAAAAATAATATATAATTTTTAAAAGAAAACAACAACAACAAAAGAAAATTAAATGTGTACTTTTAGAGATATTGAAGATGAAAGGTCAAAATATTTGACTTTAACAAGGAAATTTTTAAAAATATATATACATGTGATATATCATTTGAAAGCCTATATTATAAGCTTTCTAATGGTACCAATCTTTTATCTCTAAGTTAATTGTTTTGACCAATTGTAATTATTTTAATTATAGTATATAACTAATTATATGACAGCAGTACAACTAAGCATATGATACCTTTACCTTATGTACTTTGATACTAATATTTAAAATTAGCATTCATAAATTTAATTCAAAGAGATTTATGCCAAAATATGAAGGTCTAACAATCCCATTCTTGACCAGGAGAAAGACTTTTGATGACCTGTATAAAATTTCAGGTTATTAGTAATGAAAAAATAAAAGTTGTTTTGACCATCTCTTATATGTGTCTATAAGGGACACAAGTAGCAAAAGAAACAAAAATAGTAGAGCAACACACTTCCATGAATTTATATGGAATGGTTCAGATGTATTATGATCATGTTTTGAATGCAGTCCTCACAAATGTTCAGTGAATGCTTTTTTCATTACAGGGCATACATCAAGTCTGTATCGAAAATCTTTGCAAAAAACGTGTAGCATAATCGTATACATACTGGCAAAAGTAGCTAATATACTGACTTTTGAATCAGTCACAATTGTTGTGCAGAAAGGCACATACATACAGTTCCTTAGAAACACCAAGAAAAAAAAAATCACATGGGAGGTGGAATCTGGTGATCAAGGTAACAGTGCAATATCTTCATTATTTTGTATAGTTTAAATAATGAAGAAGAATATTCCGTATAACTGATATTTAAAATAAAAATTTAATATAATTTATGAATCTTAAACAAAGTGATAGAACACTTTTTAAATAATATGACAATTTTTTATTATTATGTACTATGTTAAGAGAGATTCTCCAACTTTAAAATACACACAAATGATTTTAATTAGATTTATATTTATAGTCAGTTAAGTAATTGAAATTTTTAAACAACTCATATAAGATTTCTCTTTACTTGTTTATAAATATTTCCACTTATTATCCATCATTAAATGTATACGATAACTTTATAAGAAAATAGTAGAAGTTTACCTCATCTATATATTTAATACTCCCTATTTTATACTAAAATTCGTGATATATGAATAATCTTTAAATAGCCGTCTAAATATATAACTCAAATACAGAAAAATAAAGCTAAAAATGATATGTCAGTATTTTTGGAGGTTTTAAATCTTTTGGAAATCCATTATTGTAACATAAATTTAATTCGCACTAAGAAAAATAGTTTTTCAATAAAATAGGTTATACGTTGTTTTAACGAAAAACCAAAGTTAAAAAATACCAAATGTAAAAGTTTTCGGAAAAAAACTAAAAATGTATTTGAATAGAATTTTCATATTCGTGTTATCAAAACTGAATTTGTTTCAGAGATTTCTTATTCTCCTTACTTTTTTGAAGCTTTCAAATTTCAATAAAAATACTGATCACTATCCATTGTTAATTTATGTCTTGTATTATATTAACTGTTGTGTAATATAAGAACTTACAGTAACTAAAAATGTTTCATATTTGATAATTAAGAAAAATTAAAATTAGTTCATGAAAAAATTAAAATATCACTTTCTGTAATTCTTAATTTTTTTCTTCATTGGAAAAAAAAAGGATTGCAAACTATTGTAAAGATTACTCTTTAAAAATAGTGGTATTATAGGCTCACAGATACAGCAGGGTGTTTTCTTTTCTTTTCTTATTTTTACAAACATAATCGTTTTAAAAAAGTAGTAATATGATTTAAAATAATGCGAGTAATATGAGCTCTGTCTAGAGTCCTGCATTGGGTCGGGTAACTCGATTTTACCCAAACCCGACCCACCCCGCGGGTCGGGTTCGGGTCGGAATGAATGATTTTTTTCTCTTGCGGGTCGGGTTCGGGTCGAGTTGACTGATTTTTTTTTCTTGTGGGTCGGGTTTAGCTTTCTACTAATTCGGTCGACTTGAGAACACCTTTCAAAAAAAAAAAAATAATAATAATAATAATTACAATTGAAACCATAAATTTGTAGACATAATTATGGCTCTTTAACTCATTTTAGAAATGTGTCGGAGCTCCGTATTCCTATACGCGGATATCCATCTGAAAAAAAAAAAATCCGTATAAGCATGAGGAAAAAATATCCGTATGCGTTTTCTTTTCTTCAACAAATCTAAAACGGATCATCTGTAGAAACTGTATGAAAATTTTAATGCACTGTATAAATTTTTATTGACTTTTATATATATTTTTATTGCTAATATATATATATATATATATATATATATATATATATATATATATATATATATATATATATATATATATAAGAAATAGAACATAACCTTGCTTTTACGTTTTGAAAATTTAAGTTATTTCTCAATTTGCATTTTTTTTTCTAAGATATCTTTATTTTTAATGAATTTTAATCCTCGCTTTTATGTTAACGAAATTTTGAATGTTCTTCCGTTTACAATTGTATATACAGCAGATATACAAGGAATACTTGTGATTTAATTAAAAAAAGCAATGTAAATAAACACATAAAGGAAACTAATACCATCAAGGCAGATTATATTCTTTATCGTCTTTTCTAGAACAAATCGGACAAAAGCAATAAATAATAATACATTTTCATTTTTTTTTCAGACTATAAGTATTACACAATAAATTACGAACATTTAAATTGAAGTGCATATTTTATTTTCTCAGTAGAAAAAAGTATTGGATTCATAAAAAATTTCGACTTCCAGTTTTCGACGGATTTACACGTTTTGAGAGTTCTAGAACACGATTTTACCATTTATAGAAAATGCCTGTCTGTCTCGGACAAAAATTTTGTGGCGACTGTATCTCCGGAACTACTTTTCAGAATTATGTATGAATTTAAATGTAGAGTCACCTTGACCTAAATTAATGCCTATCAATTTTTGTAAACCGATCAACAGGTAGCGTTCCTATACAGCAGTTTCCGAGATTTAAGAGAAGGCTATATCTCAGACTCTAATGAGTATAATCAAACAAAGCTTGATGTGTGAAAAGGCTATTAGGAGACATTATGATAATTCAATTTGAATTCTTATCGGCCAACAGGTGGCGCTGCTGTACAGCGATTTCGGCAGTTTAAGGAAAGTCTATATCCCAGGAACAACTGCATAAAATTGCATATAAATTTATATGTAGATGCACCTTGACCTAAATTAGTGTTTTAACCTTTGGTGTCAACCGCTCAACAGGTGACGCTGCTATACGCGATATTTGCAATTTAATGGGAGGCTATATCTCAGGTTCTATTGTGTATAATCAAATAAAACTTGATATGTGAGAAAGCCATAATGAGACATTATGTTGAATTAATCTGAGTTCTAATCGGACAATAGGTGGAGCTGCTATACTGCAATATCACTCTACAATGGGAAGGCTATATCTCCACTTCTATGACATATAACTGCAAAAAACATGATATGTGAGATAACCACTATAAAAACGTACTTATTAAGATGCTATTTATAGGCAATAAAACTGTCTTACTTTGAATATTTAGTGTTAGTTGTTTCTAAGACGAAAATCGTTTGCATTCATACTGTTAGATAATTTGAAAAAAAAAAATATTTTTAATAAATTTTTTGCACTCAGTAAATAAAGGAAAGTATAGAAGAAAGTCTTGTGGTGACCACAACATACTAGTTTATTTTTAAAGTTCACAACTCACATAAATGGTTAAAAATTATTATTGATCTATTTTTCAGATTTTTTAATTTTTAAATTAAACAATTGGTAATTATATTTCGAATTCTTTTAAAAATAATTTACCAACTGTATGACAATGAAAATTTACCTTATTTTATAATTAAAAAAATTTGTATGATTTTTAGATGAATAAGTAATTTTCATTTAGTTTTTGGGTTTCGGGTCGAGTGCGGGTCGTGAAATTTCTCTACTGCGGGTTCGGGTCGGTTTTCGGGTTGATGAAAAATTTTTTGTCGGGTTCAGGTCGGGTTTCGGGTTGATATAAAATTCACCTGTCGGGTTCGGCGTGCAGGACTCTACCTCAGACATTATATTTTATTCCGAAAACATGTGGCAAAAGAATCTAAACAATAATATAACCGTTATGCTAAAAATGGTTTTTAAACATCGCGATATAAGTATTAGTTATAAATAAATACAACAGAATAACGTGTGTTACAAAAGAAGGGTTTAAAATTTTTAAAAGCGATTGCTTTTATTGAGCTGTACTAAAAAGTAGGAAGTAAGGAAATTATGGCCAGCTTGAGCAAAAATAAATAAATAAATAAATAAATAAAATTTTAAAACCATTGAAATTCGGCAAAAGGAAAGTTAACAAGAAAAAAAAATGAAACTTTCCAACACTGAATGCTTTTCACAATATAATAAATTTATTTTTATTTATTTTTTCCAAGCTCACTAAACTTTCCATTTTTTTATATTTTCCGTTTTTTAAGGCACCCTTATAAAAGAAATTAAGAACTTAACAAATTAAGTGCAATTAAGAAATTAAGAAATAAAGAAAGCTTAAATTAAGAAATTAAGAAAATTAAAGAAAAAAATTAAGTATTCTACTTAATTTTTTTCTATTCTTTTATTTTTAGCTTTTTTATTACTTTTTCTGTTATTAATTTTTAATAATTAAAAACTCAACTAAAAAGCTAAAGTTCAGGTTGACATAATTGAAAAGGTGAAGTTCTTGGTTATTTTTGTAATTAATTTACCAGCAGTAACTTTGGCTCTTCAACGACATTTTCTTCATAGTACCTGTTGCCATTCAATAGATCATGGTCTACTGTTGTTTTTGATCAGTTGGTGGCGAGGAAAGTTTTCAGAATTTTCTAGAATTTTCCAGAATTTTTTAAAAGTTTCTAGAGTTTTAGACGAATCCATGAAGTTTCTAAACGTATCCATGAAATTTCAAAACGTTTCCATAAAGATTCCAGAAGATTCCATTAAGTTTATAGAAGTTCCCATGAGGTTTCTAGAAGATTCCATAAAGTTTCTAAACGTTTCTATGATATTTCTAGGAGATTACATGAAGTTTCTAGACATTCCCGTAAAGTTTCTTGAAGATTCAATTAAATTTTTAGATGTTTCGATGAAGTTTCTAGAAGGGTCCATGAAGTTTCTATATGTTTACAGGAAGTTACTAGAATTATCCATGAAATTCCTGGACATTTCCAGAAAATTCCATGAAGATAATTCACTAAATTCCTATTAATGAAAATTTATGATAGACATATAAACGAGGACAGACAAACTGATTTCATATAAAAGCATTCTAAAAATATACAAAATTGTTTTTTCAATTCATTAACAACTTTTACGGTTTGAAATATACTATTGTGGACGTACTCCCCATACTTTGTTCAGGGCTGTTTCACGGATGAGTAATAGGGCGATTAGATTTTTTTAAACTGAATTTGAGGACAAATATGATGGTATCTATCTCTCTATCTCTCTCTGAGTTGCGAGGACAAAATAAACAAATCAACTTAAATTGTAACATTTTAGTAATTTTTATGTATAAAGTACATGAAAGAACGTATTTCAGCTTATTTATTATACACATGATGAATTAATATAATAAAACATTAATAACTTTATAAAAGGCGTCCCCAAATGTAATCTATTATTAGCGGAAGAAGATCGTTTTCGAAGACTGTCCTCGGGATTCGAGGACGCCTGGTCATCGTAAGGATGAGGAATTCCCAAATTTGTTGCTACCACCGTTTATACAATAGTCCGTTCCTTGTTTAACCACGACACATTTCTATACAAATATGATGCAGATTTCTGTTTAAAATAGTGATATCAAAAAAGGCAAAAAAATCCCATCACTAAAAGCGTTCTGAAAAAAGGACGGGGAGATTGACCACTGACACTACCAATATGTAATCAATACTAAAAATGTATTTTGAAACCACAATAGTTTTTTTTAATTCCATTGATTTATAATTGAAAACTTAGTTAAACAAACAAGATGAACATTTTAATTTTCGAAAATATGGTAAATATGAAATCTTTCCAAAAGCTATAAATATACTGTCATAATTTTGAATGTAATTATTTTTAAAAAATTTTAAATGTTTCCTTTAAAAAAATAATACATTTCTTACTTTTTATTAACTTAAAATTTCATATTACCTATAAACAGAACCAGTTTTTAAGTGTAGTGTTAATATCTATAGGAAACAAAATTTATCATACATATCCTAATAGATGCATATTTATCTATTAAAAGGAATCTTAAATAAAGATACTATTTTTGCAAATACAACCATATAACTGCATAAACTATATTTTGAAAATTTGAAAGTACAAAACAGATTATTGTTTTTTATAGAAAATATTCTAGTGTTATAAAACAAACAAATTAACCTAACTTGCTTTCTAAATGATTTTTTATTTAGAAAATTTCATGTTTTTATATAAATAAACGTTTAAATACAAAAATAATCTTTTCGTTTGAAATAAAATTAGCTTTTTTAACCTATTTTAATAAAGCGTTTTATCTTTTATAAAGTAGCAGTTCACAATATTTTATGTTTAATATTCAGATATTTGATTTGTGCTGATTTAAATATTTTAAGCTCAAAGTTCAAACTTCATTAATAAAAGATGTGTCTAAAAGTAATGTTGCCGATTCCATTTTAGCTGATCTGCGCTGATTAATAGACTATGTAGTTTAGAGGAGACAAAAATTTCAACCTATTAAGGTTTTCTGAAATGAACGGAATTTCAAATTACTTCGGGAATAATATTATGTGAAGTCATCTGAATACCTTATAAGTCAAAACGTTATACTGGAAACTATAAGATGCTTTGTAAGGGAGAAAATATTTAGGAACTCGTGTTATTCATAAAGTATTATATAATAATTTTCGTGTCAGTGCAGTTAATAGAGTTCAAAATGAGTGCTGTTGTGTGATTCATACAACATAAATAGAAAGTAAAGAAATTAAGTATTTTTTAGTATTTACATGCATGAGTGATTTTATTTTTATTCTTTTTGAAACTAAATATTATGATTTCCTTTAACATTGCTTTGCCTAGATATTTTTAGGAAAATTAAAAAAAATATCTAGACATATTTATTTAACTTTTATAACACAGTATTACCTCAGTAATACGGCACTTAACTTTCCCGTCAGGCTGTCAGTAATTCGGCATATTTCCTGACAGTAAGATGGCTAGTGCTTCTGCATGAAAACTAGCACAAGACCAAGTCACATTTATGTCTCGTTCAAATCCATTTGTTACACATAAGATAAACATGTTAGTGTTTGACAAGGCAAAAACATCTAGGGTATTTTCCAGTGTTTAATTTTAAGTTGAAAGAAGAACAAAAAATCACACAGGACGCATTCATTATTAACAATTTCCAACTATACGGACATGTATCGTATAACTTTCAATATTCTTTGCCTACATTATCACAGCAGACAGACAGAAGGACTGAAAAGTATACAGATTAACCAATTGAATTAAATACCACTTGTAGACATTGTTCAAAAGTGTTAAAATGGCTTAATGCAAAAGAAAATCAGGCTTAGATTTTAATTGCAGCCCTTAAAGTATCTGAATATTTTAGTATAGCCCTGTAAATCTGAAGGTTAATCATATCATATTCTGTACAAAATATAATTTTAGAATAGTAACAATACTTGTCAATTTCTTTATGATTTTTACAGTAGAAAGTTATTTAAATGTGTTTTTAAAAATGTCTCTCCTTAAACAGAATGCATTGGCATTTTTTTTTCTTTTTGGTTACTCCATATACAAATTGGTTATATAGGTCTTTTTGACATTCACACACACAAAATAAATAAATAAATAAAATAATAATAATAATAACTTATCAATGAATCCACTAATTCATGCACAAAAATGTTTAAAATATATTTATAAACTACACTAGTGTTCAAAATTAAAGCAACAACCTTTTTTCCCGTTTCTTCTTTTGCTCATAACTTTTAAACAATTAAGCATATGGACATAAAATTTGGATGGCATGTTTGTTATCATATCATTAATCCAATTTTATATAACATTAGTAAAATTAATAGTGTTCAAACTAATAATTATTCAATTTTTCTCAAGATTAAGCTTTGGAAAAAATGAAATATTTTAACAATTTAAAAAAAGAAAACTTAACGAAAAATGGTCACAAGGAAGCATTACAAATAAGTGAAGATGTACATGCAATCATGTATTAGATTAAAACCGGATTTTTCTTTCTGTGATCACATTTTTGTTTCTTCTTTTGTCTTCTTTTTTTGTACGTAAATACCTTTTTAAAAAATATACATAGAAACATGAAAACTTGATAAGACTTTCATTACACAATTATTTATCAACATTATTTTTATTTTGGTGTTGATCAAAGTTTACAAATTATTAATTATATTTTTTTCAAAAATCCGTTATAAAAATAAAAGAAAAGCGAATACAGAAAGAAAAATCGAGATTTAACTTAACATTTGAAGACATGTCCGTCTTCACCTATTTGTAATGCATCCTTAAAATCATTTTTCATTAAGTTTTCTTTTCTAAAAAATTTGAAATTTTTCATTTTTTCCAAATGTTACTTTCAAGAAAAATTGAATAATTATTTGTTTAAAAATTATTACTTATGCTAAAGTTATATAAAATTCAATTAATGATATGATAACAAACATACCATCTAAATTTTATGCTCATATGTTTACTCGTTTAAAAGAAGAATACGAGAAAGAAGAAAACGAGAAAACAGGTTGTTGTTTTAATTTTGAACACCAGTGTATAATAATGTAAAATCCGGTGAAAAATTGAAAAACTCAGTCGCATGGAGCAATTTTTTTTTATTTAAAATTTTGAATTTGAATTTTATAAAGTTTAATAGTTTTTGAGAAATTTAATATCGAAACATTTCAATGCACATGTATGCGAAATTTCACAAAACTATAACAGTAATTTCAAAGACCAATTTTCAGTGATTTTCAATCTCCTTCTAATGTTACGAAATTTTGCGACTTTTTTATTCAGTATCCACCGTTAAATTTCAAATGTATCGGTTGCCTAATCACTTCGAAGATTAACCGTCTATAATGCATATCAAATATCACTTCTCAAAATTATTGGTGACTATTAAATAAAAAAGTAGCAAAATCTGGCAGCACAGATTCCACCCTCCCCTTAACGCGTTGAGCATCACGCGAATTATGAATAAAATCCATTAAAATTCCTTTATGATATTATCGTATAATAAATAAAAATTAAGTAAATTAAAAAAAAAAAATTCAGTAATTACTTAAAACAATGTAATATTTTTTCGTTTTATGTCAGATTTTACACTGTCAACCACAGATGGTTGACGCGGCTTTATATCATATTTGACACTGTCAGCCACCGATAGCTCACTTGGCGCTCAACGTGTTAAAATATACAATAAATAAATAAATAAATAAATAAATAAAGGGTGCTGACTTCTGGAATACTAGGTCCGGGTTTCGAATTTCGGTAAGGCATGGATGTTTGTGATGTCCTATGTGAAGAAGATATTATGCATTTATTCTTGTGAATTATTTACAGGGTTATTACAAATGGATCATCGGGTTTTGATACAAAACTACGTCCAAATTTCGAAACTTATATGTTTCCATGACAACGCATACGAGAGGGTGTTAACTACAGTTTCACGCTGCGTATGTGCAATGTGCGTGTGGTTGCCATGGTTGCTGCGCGAACGTCATATTCAAAATGACGACTGGACAGCAGAAAGCCTTTTGTGTACTAGAATTTTCAAAGTTTCAATTGCTCATAACCGTTTAGAGAGCATTCCGGCGGGCATACAAATGTCAACCACCAACTCAACAAAGCATTCTGCGCTGGTGTTGACAGTTCAAAGAAACCGGTTGGTTATGTAAAGGCAAAAGTTCCGACCGACCAAGCGATACTGAAGAAGCAGTGAACAGAGTTAGACAGTGTTTCGTCCGTAGTCCCCCCCCCCCCACACACACACGAGCACATATTGAACATCTATAGTATGGACGCCAATCTTGGATGCTTTCGGTTTATTTTCATGTATAACTCATTGTTATAACCCAATTACGTTCCGAAATAAACGCTTCGGAAACCCGATGATTCTTTTATAATAACCCTGTAATGGGGATGAATCGAGACAAAAATCCTTGCAAATTTAGGTCTCAAAACTACTAAATAAATACCAAAAGTTTATTTAGGTATGTGTAACCAAGGACTAAGTGAAATTCCTGCTTGTTACTGAAATAATAAGAAAAGTTTGAACCTAATAGATCATATCTGTTTGCATGAAACATTCTTTGTTATATTAGCTTTAGAAAACCATACGAAACTTGAAACAGTGATATATTTAAAAGTTTCAAGAAATGCTTACATTTCCCCCTTCTACAGTAGGAAGGAAATGTACACTCTCTCTATTCTTTACTGATAAACGTAAAGAAATTAACTGATTATATATAAAGGCAATTTAGACTAATTAATTGAGTCTAATTAACTGTTTATGTCTAACATAATCAAATGTGCAGAAATTTTTAAGAAATTTCTGTCTCAAAAAACGAAATATTTCAATTACTGTATTTGTTAAGCAGAACTTGATAGCTTTTCCTAAGGAAATTAGCTTTTATATTGAAATTTTGAATGTAACTTCTGATTTATTTCTATATATAAATATTTTTGGTTTGTCACTTACAGTTACACTTATCCCAAGAATTTTGAATTTCGGGCAAGCTTGAAAAGGATGTTTACACATGTCACAAACCACTCAACTGCATCACTTATATGTTTTTTATTTTGCTTTTGCATTTCTGCTTCTTAATTTTCTACGAAATCTAATATTATTATTGTATTTTATTTTAGTATTTATTTATCAAGTTTTAATAAGTTTAAGTTTATTGTTGGTGGCATGAAAAAATGATTGCAATATTTTAGCGATTTAAGAAATTTAAGAAATTTGAAAAAGAAAAAAAAAAAGTCTCTGATTCCATTATATAAATACTCGACTTGCATAGCTCTTTATTTTTTATAAATGGCTATAATTAGGCCGAGGTTGCACTTGTTCCAAACAATGGGGTTAGTAGAATCACGAAACATAAAATTTTTATACATTTTTTTAGTTGTATGAAGTTATCTATGAAATGTCGATATTTTCAAACAGTCAATTAATTGCAGCTTGTCCTAAAAATATTTAGAAATTCCACTATAATAGCAATTGAGCAAAATAAATTTAAATTCTATCTATGACAAAACACTTTTACGCTTATCCCACTTTAAAAACACACACGCAGAAAAATAAATAAAGAAAAGAAAAGAAAAAGAAAAAGAAAAAGAAAGAAAATCATATATGTTTGAAACAAGGTGAAATGATTATAAAGACGGAAAACGTAAATGAAAATATGCTTGATGTATTCTTAATTACATTTTTAAATTTCTCCATGTCTTTAATCTATAAAGCAAAAAAGTTATTGATTTTTTCTTTTTAAATATAATATGCGTTAAAGTTTTTAGATATACTATTTTTATTATTATACGAATAAATTAAGTCAGATAAATTATATTAAAAATTCTGGCACGCTTCCCTTTAGATTATTTTACAATATATTAAATGTCTTTGGCATTCAAAATTTTATTAAATTATAAAAGTATTAGATCTCTGAAAATTTTGAAAAATAAGCAGAACAGAAAATTATTCATAAAATTTTCTTTTAAAGTATTATTTAGAAATAAAACTTAAATGCAATTTATTATTTTAAATCCGACAAATGGAATTAGATTTCAAATCAATTTCTATTTAAATACTTTAAAATTCGATAAATATATGCAAATCATATTTTTCCAGTATGTATAATTTGTTTTACCTTTATGTTTATCACTGATTCATGAATAATTAATTGTTGAATTTCACAAGTTAAATAATTTTCTAAAAAAAATAAAATAAAATAAAATAAATAAATAAAACAATTGAGGTAGGATTTGTTTAATACTGCTGTATTACGCATTTAATAAGATGAAAAAGAAATAGTTTTAATTTAACATACGGGTTGTTCATTGTAAACGTGAATTATCTCCTTAGAAATTCTTTTTGAAATGACGTGTTTTTTTCAAATTTATGCGTAGGAAAACAAGTCAAGATTCCGTAAGTGTTATCGATTTTTGTGTTTAATAAAAATCAGAGTTATAAGACTTTATAAATTATATCAAAAATAATTTGCAGTAACTTAGAAACTTCATTTTTATAATGAATATTTAGAAGCTTTAGTTTTCTGAGAAAAACATGTAATGCCATTTTTTGGGATTTTAATGAGATTATACATGTTTTTTTTTTCTTTTTTATAATGCAAACTGTGACAAAATGTGACACAATTAAGTAAAATAATCTGGTGTGTCACTCACACGACTTTTCTTACCCTAAAAATTAACACTATAAATACAGGTTGCAGATTAAAAGGTAAGATAACGAGTACTGTTATGTAAACCTGTGTTAAGCAGTTCATATTAGGCTTCTGAAGAGTTTTATATGATAATTAGTTCTGTGTGAGGGGGGCTACCGCCCACCTCCGTTTCATTAATGCACCTACATTTACATAGAATTTAATTCGGTTATTAAAAAATAATTCTGTTTTTAAAAAATAATTTATTAAAATTATTATTTAAAAAAAATATATCTTATGATAATGCAGACGATTTCCATATTAGAGAAGTGGTATAACACCAAATATCCAAAAAAAAAGTCCATTTTATTCTCATCATTAAAAAGAAAGGGGGAGGGGAACGATTTTTTTTCTAAGGTGTTTTTTTCGTTAAAAGTAAAAAAAATCGATAACTTTGTATTAAATTATCGCAGATCGATGGTTCAACCATTCGTTTTAAAGGTATTGACTAGCTTTTTTGAAAGATACCCATCATGAAAATTTACTCCCCCGGAGGGGGAACTCCCCCCCAGGGGGGAAGGCGAGGCTCCTACATACACAAATTTTTTTTCCCAGTTAACTATCTCTATTACAAAAAATATATATTCGTATCATTTGGTTTAGTTCAGTCTATAGACGTTAAACTCTACTTTCTTGCAATTTCCCCCATAGACGTAATGTATTAGAATTCTCTTGATTGTCCCTGTACACGAACCATTTGCTTGATCTTAACGAAAAGCTTACTGTAGCATCCCTATATGATACACATTTAGAATACCAAGTTTGAACTTTCTACCATAATTTGTTTTTGAGATATGCTGATAACAGACAGACACACAGACAGACATACAGACAGACACACAGACAGACACACAGACAGACACACAGACATACACACAGACCATTTGCTAAAAACATGATTTTCGTATTCAGGGGACCTCAAAACGTGTAAATATAACAAAATCTCGCGTTCGAGAATTTGGCCCAAAAACAATACTTTCTCTACCTTATGGGTAAGAGAGAGTAAAAATATATATTTAAAAAATATGGAGTTACACCACTTTTACGATGCGTCGTCCATATATAAATATATTAATAAGAAATATTATTTTAAAGGTCAATAAACTAAAAAAACAAACAAATAAACAACATATTTGCATACTTAATACTCAAAAATTGCAGAAAAACAAAAAAATTGTAAACAAAATGATAATGTAAATATTAAAAAGGAATGCTTGCAAATCATTAAAAATGAAATCATGGCAATAAGCTAGACAATATTTATTCCAAATGCAAAAGAAGTTGAGAGCATCTTCAAGGTTATCTGACACCTGAAGATGGCTTTAAATATGACTGGTTCAAAAAAGAAACATTCTGCGAATTTGACTGCACAGTTACAGAAGTTAAATGTTTATGTGGAAGTGACACAAGAGGAGACGACTCAACACCTGGACTAGACGATGTGACATCCAGACATGATCATTTGAGGAAAACATAAAATATGGACGAAATTAGTTGAGGAAATGTATGAAAACTAAATAAGACGAGCTGAAAGATAAACAGACGCTTTACAAGAAGACTTGCAGTAAAAAATGAAAGGAATATGAGATCAACTAGAAAGAATGAGAATAGAATTCAAAGACAAAATTCTAGCAATAAAGTAATCTGGTGTGTCATTCACATGACTTTCTCTTACCCTGAATTCCAATACTATAATGATTAATATCAGATTAAACAGTAAGATTATTAAGGTAAGATAATAAAGCCCAATCTACTTTTTTTCTAAAATAGGTTTAGTAATATTTTATTTGACATATAATTCTGTGTGAGGGGGAGCTACCGTCCCTATCAATCTCCCGTTCAATAATATTGACTATATTTATATTAATAGAAATACAAGGGTGCCATTAATTTGCCTTCAAACTTGCCAGTCTTGATCAAATTCTTAAATGGCTACCTAATATGAATTTCTAAATACTAAATTTGAAATTTCTACAGTTATTTTTTTTTTAAATTATTCTGATAACAAATATATATGCTGAAAAACAACTAAAAATTCAACTTTCGTATTCAGGGCACCTTGAAACTGGTAACAGACACACACACCAAACGCTAAAAATAGGATTTTCGGATTTAGGGGACCTCAAAACTTGTAAATCTAACAAAAACTTAATTTCTTACATTCGACTCAAAAACAATACTTTCCCTGCCATATATATGGGAAAGAGAAGGTAAAAAGACGTTAAATAAAATTATTCAGAAACATTAGAGAATAGTCAAGGAAAAGTACAAAACATGAAAAAAGATGAACTTTGGACGATTAAAGCGATAAAAAATGAGATCTATGAGTAAATTCAATCTCTTGAAAAGAAAGTCAAAACTTAAGAGTTACAAAAAGGAACAGCACTATTCAGCAATGACTCAGATACATTAAGATCTAGCGTGAAGCTGTTAATTTTCCTTGGAACGATCCGTTTTTTTTTTTATTATTATTATTATTATTTTTTTATTTATTTAAAAACTCATCTCTTGATGAAAATCTTTTAAACAGGATTTTCCTCATGTTTTTCAGTGATGGTTATGTACGATAATAATTAGGATGCCAGCAACAAACTGAGAAAAATCAATAATGTTTTCGATCAGCCTGCATCGTTAACTGATGAAAATAATCTATAACTTTAGGATATATTAACACAGACCCAACATAATTCGTGGACGAATGTGTGTGAAGATATCATATTAAATAACAGAGATATAAGCATTCATTTTAAAACTCTATAAAAAATCAGCAAGTTTTTTATTTATAATATACAGAATTATAAACGAAAATAATTCCTACTTTCAGATAAATTGAAAAAAAAAAAAAAAAAACACTTTTGAAGCAAGATACTGCAATCGGAATACAGATATCTTAAATATCTCATGAAATATGAGCATTTTTATTTTTATTTTTATGAAAAACGTTTTCACTGAGCGTGCGCGAAATTTTTGTAACATAGTTTTAAAGTTAGATATATTGGGCAACTTTTGTTAAAAGTTCGTTTGAATAGAATAAAAATTAAGCAAATTCTGGTAAAAAGATCAAGATAGATTTTAGGTATTTTCCAGAGTTCAAATTCATGAGGAAGTTTTTCATATGCCGCGTATTTAATTTGAAGATCCAATTATTTCAACCACTTTGCAAAAGGTCTTTTTTGTGAAAAAACCTTTATGATCTCACAAATCTTAATAAATAAACAAAAATATGTGAAAGTTACACGTTTATAAAGGTTTTTCACAAAAATGTACTTTTGAAGCGTGGTCGAAATAATTGGATCTTGAAATCAATTACTCAGCATGTAAAAAATCTCTTATGAAATTTCAAGTCTTGGAAAATACCTACAATCTAGCTCGTTCTTTTGCCGACAATTTCTTTAGTTTTTACTCTATTCAAATAAATTTTTGACAAAAGTTGCCCAGTATATCTAGCTTTCAGCCTATTGATATTTTTTTTTTTATCTTTCGAGCATGCGCAGTGAAAACGTTTTTCATAAAAATGTTCATATTTCATGAGATATTTAAGACATTTTTATTCCGATTGCAGTATATTGTTTCAAAATTGTTTTTTCAGCTCATATGAAAGAAGGTATAATTTTCGCTTCAAACGTTGTATATTATAAGTAAAAAATATGCTTTTTTTTAAGAGTTTTATAATAAATGCTTATATCTCCATTATTTAACGTGCTTTCGTTACATAAATTGATTCACAAATTTTACTGGGTCTATGTTAACACATTCTAAAGTTAAAAATAATTTCCTTCCCTTAACGATACAGGATGATTGCAAACATTATTAATTTTGCCCAATTTGTTTTAGGCCCCCTAATTTTTGTCATAACATAATCTTCACTGTAAAGCATGAAGAAGACCCTGTTTTTTACAAATCCAGTGTTTAAAAGCATTTCATCTAGAAATAAATCTTTAAATTAAAAAAAAAAGAATCTGGTTGTTTGTAAATCTTGCTAAAATTTTGAGTGGGAGTGTATATTCAAAACTCAATTTGACGTCGTATGCTCCATTAATAAAGGACCAATTTGGTTAAATCAAATCATTTGTTTTGCGCTGTCCGTGTGCCCGCGACGGAAGTTCTCCAAAGCAGCACTTCGAATGAACTGACTAAATTGATTACTGTATAGAAGACTAAAATGAGTTGATTCGGGAATAGCCGTTTAATGCATTTTTACAGAACCAACTGAAAAACATCCGGCAAAAGTCCGCAGCTTTTAAGAGTAGATAGCGGATATATTGTCAAGCCTTCATAGTCTGATTGTTCCGAACATGTGAAAAAAAAAAAGTCACAATTCTTCGTCTAGGCTATCTCAGATGAAGACACTCAACATTCAACATGTATTAGAGATTTCATCTCTGAGAAAAAAATATATACTCTCTTCAGCTGTAATGAATAAGTAGTCACCTTCTGAATTTCTGAACTAGAAATATAGATTTCAGAGCTATGCATATAAGGTAAGCTAATAAACTGAATAGACGAAATGATTGAGAATTTACAGTCTATATATTTCTAGATGGTAAAACAATATTGTGCATGTTATGAATCAGTTGTATTGCGATAAATTCTCGTTTGGTTTCATAGAATTGGGTCATAAACTCGAATTATAGTTACTAAAAATTACTTTTTGTTTTCGTATTAATTTGAAGAGATTTTTAAATATCTTTTACCCCACGATAATATATGAAAACTATCTAGAATTCTAATAGGGGTTTTTAGAACTCGTTAGAAAAGGGAACTAGAATTTATAAAGATTATTTAGAACTATTTTTACTCGAGCCACAATTTAGTATCTAGATATCAGTTAAAGATTTTTTTTTTAGTGAAAGAACTGAAAAACGCACTTTCTTATAACATTAAATACGAAGCTATCAAGTATGTGTTAAAACCTTCAAGGCTTGTAAAAACAGTCGAAATTAAAAATGAAAACACGAATTTAGAGAATGCAATGAAAACTAACTCTGATGTCTTAAAAAACACACGTGATGAGACCAAAATTTTCTTGGTTGATGAAAAATTGTCTGAATTGATGTGGTTCTATACCATAAAAACATAGTGTCTATATTGCTGATATATCTGACCAGTGCATTCTGAGATTAGATATCTTAAAGAAATTCAACTTTACTGTCGTCCTAAAAAAGAATTAATTGCAAACAAATACAGAAGAAATTCCTATGCTTATAGATATGGCCAATTATTTTAATTCATGTAGTGTCGTTACAATAAAAGAGAACGTTTCTTGCAAGATCTGAATAATTGTTCAGTGGAATCCTTTAATCTTTTTGAAAATACTGGCATGCAGTTATATGTTTTCTATAGACAACGTTTAGAAAGGATTATTTGTAGCCGCCTGTCTGACTGATCTAGAAAGAAAAAATGTCCTTTTTCGATAACAAATTTTTCATGAAAAAACCAAGATTTTTATAAAAGAGCTGTGATTCTTACATGTACAAATAAATGTATTCAATATTATTGCCTGTTTAGTCAGTGTATCCAAAGTGTAGTCATAGAACTGGAACTTGCACCTTCTTATGTTTCTTCTTGTTTATAGAAAATATCTGCACGAAAACACAGGGTAGACGCCATCTGAAATGTTATTTAGAGGAACACTTCGTTTGCATTGTGATATGTAGTTTAGGAGACGACGTGATTGTTCCTCCTGGCCTAACAACTACCTACGAGATATAGGAACACGTTTGGAAAGTATACAACAGTTCGACAGAAAATATATTAACCTAGTCAGCGACTTAACCTTTTGAAAGGGGCTCTTTCTAAATCCTATGGTGAAGCGTGACAGATGCTGTCACAACCCCTTTCAAAAGGTTAATGAAAACATTCTACGATGTGAAGACGACTAAAAATTATCTAACGTAAGTTGACACTGTGTGGTTTTGCAAAACAAAGCGCTGAAAATGTCACAGTTCAAGATTGTAACAAAATTCGGAAGGCACTTATGTCATGATAAAGAAATTGAATGATATCATTATCAGGATACATAAGTCGCCAAGTCATAAACCGAAAGTGTTTAACATAAATAGATCTGCTTCGTACCATGCACCAATACATGAAACTATGTGGAGAAACTTCTTGCTACGTGCAATTTTCGAAGAGGGAAGTAATGTTGCAACAGAAAAATCCTCTTTTCTGCTTTGAATGGGTTGTTTTGGTAAAAATAGATTAACTATCAAACTGGAAAGATAGGGTTTACCCATTTACTTTTATTAAGGTGTGTCTTGGCAACAAACTTGGCGAGTTTACGATGATTTCAGTAGTTTGGCAAAAAAAAAAAAAAAAGTAGTTTAAAGTTATCAAAGTTTTGAAACTTTATTATTAATAGGAGCTAAGTTCTGCAATTTTCCTTCGTATAAGTACTACCACAGAGCTATTGAGAAATTTTAACCAATTTATAAATACTGACGGCAAAGATTTTAAATAGGAAGAGATTAACTGATTGAGTTCAGCTTTGTTCAGGCGGCTGTTTTGAGCGATTGTCTTTTAGAGTCTGTGTTCCAAGCGCTTGTTTTTTGATCGTGAATCAGCAAAATCCCTGCTTTGAGGAGTATTTATCTTTGTTTGTTCTTCTCTTGTTTAACAAGTGACTGCTCTGTCAAACTGTTTTCAGAACATTCGTTGAACTGCTATTTTTCTGATACAGGTGACAGCTTAACCCATTACGCGCTGGTGTTGAGTTTACGCAACACCAGAAATAATTGCGTTTAACAGTAAACTAAAAAAGATATTTTATGTTAAGTATTGTTTTTAAATAACGAAATGATGGATGTTTATTTTATTAGGGAAAAAAAAAAAAGATCTAAAAAGTAATTTTATATTTAATAATGAATTTCAAACTAATAAATAAGCACTAATAAATCCAAAACATTTGAAAATCATCATATTTGAATAAGTTTACATAACTTATTCAAAATCACAATAAAATAATTACTTTTGAAGTCATCTGTAGTGTTTGCTGTTTTATACTCCCGCAAGGAAATTTCCGTCTATATTTATTTGTCTTCATTATATACTCTTATTCCGCTGAAGTTTTACAAATGCAACACCCTGTATTTAGTAAAATAAGACTAATTTTAAATTATTGTTATATACGATCAAAAATGCGTATTACTGTTTTTATTTAGAAAAAAAATCATTTTTCTAGTTTTGGCGGTTAATGGGTTAATTGGGATGTCCGAAAATGTTCATTTTATTGACAGTTTCATTGGGCTGTTTCGAAATTATTTCTAAATTAACAGTTTTGTTGGAATTCCTTGTGAATGAAAGTTAAATAATGTGCATCCATCGACTTGAACTTGTCTGTTTCTTTACAAACTTCTTTCTTCACACACTAAAATTGACGCTTTAATAACAATGCACTGCAGGATTTTTTCCAGAGTAATTGCTTACTTTGTTATGAATCCACACTTTGCATTAGAAAAAACAAACCCTTCGCCGAAGTACAAAAATTCGAGTATATGCTGTACATATCCAAAGTTTCAAAATAATTCCTTCACTATTTTTCTAAATATTTTACTAGGTTGGGTAACCCAGTTTGCAAAAACTCAAGCCTGCAATCAGAGGACTGTAGTTTCGATGATCAAGCCGAACAAATATCGTTAGGTATGCAGTTCCCTCCACAAATCGTAAAAATTAATACATCTCTCTTGTTCCAGTATGGGAGAATCATCCCTTCTCACACAGTCCCCACAACACATCTATAAAGGTTTAAAAGGGATCCATTAAATATCTATAAACATCCTACATATATATATTAGCACGACAAATGTCACTCTTTTTTACATCCATTAGATGTCTGTTAAATGTCCGATAAATCTCCAAATATCCAATTATTGGACTTGTTAAATCTACTAGATATTGAAATTATCTAAATCTTGTTTTGATCTAACATGTTGCATCTATTAGACATTAAAAAAGGCACGTCTAAATTTCGTCTACATTTAAACATCTAATAGATATCTATAAATAGTTAAGGATTTCTAGGACTTTTAATGGATATTCTTAAGATATTTTGTACCCTTTATGAATCATTAAATGTAATTAAGATGTCTAATGGATATAAGTGCCTGCGTGGGTTCTATTGAGGTTTAAAATTATTATGTCATATCTCCAGAGCACATCTAGGTGTGAATTTTAGGCCGTCACCAGTTTCCCATTGCATATCTCTATAGCAACGTCAAACCCACTCAACATTAAGGGCCCGCTTCACTCCCCGCCGTCGGAAGCCGAAGCTGATGTTATTCTATGGGAAATTTTTCTTTACAAATAACTTATTAACTAATGGATATTTTTAAATTCTGTTTTTACATTCTGAAAATTCCCAGCTGTTAAATTGACGGACCTTTTTTTTTTTTTTTTTTTTTTTTTTAAATTATTTTTTATAATTTATTTTGAAGCTGCAAAGTACGAATTTTCAATATGTGAATTCTTTTCTTTTTGCAATTTCAAAATAAAATATTAAAAATTAAAAAATACATTTAAAAAAAAAAAAAGTGCGTCAATTTAACAGTTGGGAATTTTCTGAATGTGAAAGTAGAATTTAAAAATATGTATTAGTTAATAAGTTAATTGTAAAGAAAATTTCCCCATAGAATAACATTAACTCGGGCTTCCGGCGACGGTAAGTGAAGAGGGCCGTTAACGTGGTATTGGAAGAAATATCTAAAATAAAAATGGTTTGGTCGTTTTCGGAAAGATAGTACAAATAGTGACAAAATCATATGCTTTCAAGCTGTTCGTGTTTCTTCACAGCCCTCTTGCATTACATTTGAAATACTTGTAACTTACTGGTTTTTTATTTAATTTAAAGATATATTATTATAATTAAGAAATATTATTTGTAAATTTGAAATGTTTGTAATTTATTGGTTTTTTATTTAACTTAAAAAATATATTATTATTACAATACCTTAACTTTCTTTTGGATGTTACGTTTTAGTATTTTTCATATAAATACATTAAATACAAATTTGCTTATTATTAAGCAAAATTCTCCTGTTTCAAGAATTTTTTGGACTTATTTTTACATGTAACAGTAATTATTCGCATACATTAAAATCCGCTATTTAAATTATTCAATTTACTTTTTCGAAAGTCACATTTATGATAAAAATATCAGTTTTAAAATTAAGTTACTTTTTTTTTTTTTTTTTTGAGATAAGTGTTTTTTATTTTTTATTTATTTTTTTTTTATTTTTTTTTTAATATTATTATTCCAGTTTCCTCATTTCTTTACAAAAAGAATGATTTATAATATTCTTATAACTACCAATTTAAAATTAATTTCGTTTTCTTCCTTTAAAGTAATTATTATTAAATATATTTTTTTCAATCTAAAACTATATTTTAATGACCAAAAAGAAGAAAAAGATTAAGTGCAGTTTGTATTGAAAATTTACAATTTAAATGCGAAATTAATATGTCATGCTAAAGTAAAAAGACATTAATCTTTCTGAATATAATTATGAAATTAACTAAAAATAACACAGAAACCGAGTGACGTAAAGCTGAAGAAAAATGTACACTTCTCATTAAAAAATATTTTGCGTGATTAAATGTTAAATATCTAGGTGGTATAATATGTTCATTTCAAAGTCTTTTTATTAGTAAAATAGAACTGTTTTTATATTTTTCTTTGTATTAAAAATCAGTTTATTAATTAAAAATTTCAGTTTGTAGCAACTGTTTCTTCACGTACAAAACGAATTTTAATATTGCAAATTTTAACATTTTAAAAAATACCTCACTGCAAAGAAAAGCAAATGAATCATGGATAAATATCCTATTAAAACATAATTTTATAAATTGAAATATGAGAGTGTACGAGTATTTGTCATGCATTCCAACATGTTTGACTTTTTTGCGGAAGATTTAAAACCAATATTTTCTATTTAAAAACATTTATTGAATTTAAGTTGATTTAAAGTGTTGTAGAAAAATGCCTTTTTCTAGGGTCTAGTACGATTTCCCGACACTCGGTTTCCCGACAACTCAGTTTCCCGACTCCACTTTCCCGACAGGCACGTTTTCCCGACAGCTCAGATTCCCGACAACTCATTTTCCCGACAGGTACGGTTTCCCGACAGCTCACTTTCCCGACAGGTACGTTTTCCCGACAACTCACTTTCCCGACAGGTACGTTTTCCCGACAACTCACTTTCCCGACAGGTACGTTTTCCCGACAACTCACTTTCCCGATAGGTACGTTTTCCCGACAACTCACTTTCCCGACAGGTACGTTTCCCGACAACTCACTTTCCCGACAGGTACGATTTCCCGACAACTCACTTTCCCGACAGCTCACTTTCCCGACAACTCACTTTCCCGACAGCTCACTTTCCCGACAGGTACGTTTTCCCGACAACTCGCTTTCCCGACAGCTCACTTTCCCGACAGCTCTCTTTCCCGACAGGTACGGTTTCCCAATATCTGACTTTCTCGGCATTTCGCTTGTTTACAGATTTTTCTTAATAAGAAAGAGGACTGATTAAAAAATAATAAAAATAATGCTAAATACGTAATTCGATTTCATTATTATTCAAAATGAATTTTAAATAATACTTTACTTTTTTATTTAAATTTCAAAAAATAAATATAAATAAATAAATTAAATTAAAATATTACTCTTCTAATTTCTTGCTTTTTAAAGCAAAATTTGTATTCTTTAATGTATGTCTGCCATATAGAAATATGTTTTTCTAAAGGGAAAAAAAAAAAACGCACGAGTTTCCGAATTTGAATCAAAAGTGGGTACTTTTGTAACATATATCTGAACCAGTATTTATTTCTGAATGCATGAAATTGACAGATTTTGGTAGTCAAAGTGCGTTTGATTTTTAGTGCGTTTTATTTTTATTTAATTATTTATTTGTTTAGAAAAATGGTGCTAAATGTGCGATTTATTTTTACTTTCTCTTACCTATAAGGTAGAGAAAGTATTGTTTTAGGGTCAAATTTTCAAACGTGAGTTTTTGCTATATTTTCACGTTTTGAGGTCCCCTGAATCCGAAAATCATGTTTTTA
Source organism: Salticus scenicus (assembly GCA_963930645.1). Classification (NCBI taxonomy): domain Eukaryota; kingdom Metazoa; phylum Arthropoda; class Arachnida; order Araneae; family Salticidae; genus Salticus; species Salticus scenicus. The sequence continues at coordinate 231,549,068 of OZ005651.1, forward strand.
GTGGTTGGTCTGTCTGTGTGTCTGCAATCAGCATATCTCAAGAACAAATAGTAGTAGAAAGTCCTAACATGGTATTTTAAATGTGTATTATATTGGGCTGCTACACTAAGCTTTTCGTTGAGAGGAAACAAATGGTTAGTGTACAGGGACACCCAAGATAATTCAAATACATTTCGTCTATCGGGGAAATTCCAGGTAAGTAGAGTTTAACGTCTATAGGCTGCAGGCTGCACTAATCTAAATGAAATTAATATATATATTTTTATATGCGTAAAAACATGTTTCAAGCAGAATACGGTGGGGATATCTTTCACTGTTCGTTTACAGCGCTACACAAAGAACTATATTATAGTGCGACAATAGTTGAAAATTGGTGGAAGCGTAATTCAGGTTGTGCCGTGTGTATTATTACTATAGGATTGTGTTTAGGTGCACTATGTGATTTGTACATAATCTTCAAACATCATACAGGGCTGCAAATATTTAAGCGATAACATTCTTTTTTATTGTTAGAGGAAGTGCTTTATTATACTATTTTACCATGTCCAAGAAAGCTGCTCAGGAATGGAAATGAATTCTTCATAGACATATGGTAAATAATTTCTGTTTTAAGCGAAGTAGTCATCACTTGTTTTTTGTGTATTTACACATTTTGAGGTTTCCTCATTATCAAAGTCAAGTTTTTAAAGTTTGATCTTTGTCTGTGTCTTTTCGAGAAAATTAAAAACGAATAATTTCAGGAGATCCAAAAATTGTATTTTCAAATTAATATAAGTTTGTTGCTGGAAAAGTTTGATTAAGACTGATAAGTTCTAAGGAATGTTACGTGTGAAAGTTGTCTGAATAATTTTAAGTGAACTTTTAATTTTAATAATAGATTTAAATTCTATATAAATGTAGGTGCAGTGGGTTCAGGAGGGAGGTAGCCCCCATCACACAGAACTAATTATCATATAAAAATTTTCCGAAGTCTAATTTGAATTGTTTTAACAAGTCAACTTGAGCAGGCAATTTATTCTTACTCAGGAAATAACCATTTCCTTTTACTACACAATCTGTATTCTATTTTTATTTAGTTTTATAGTAATGTCAGTAAATTACATGCATTAATGTTCTTAAAATAAATAAAAAAATAAAACAATGACTGTTTTAAAATATTGAAACGTATCTTATAGCAGTTTTTTTTTTTTTTTTTTTTTCATTTATTTATTTCTTTTAAGTCTGATTTGTTTTAAACACATTAAAAGTTTAAAAAAAAACTTTAAAGTATTTAAGTCCATAGAACTAAATATAATTGTCTAATATAATTCTGCATAGTATTAGAATTATATTAGAAGTTTTTAGCAATTGGTCAGTGTGTGTATGTATGTTTGAAATCTTTTGACTATCATATCTCCGAAACTAATAAAGATAGAAGTACAAAACTTCAGAATTGAGACAAGTCTAGTGCACAGATAAATTTTCCGAGTTTTGGTGAGCATTAGAAAACCGGAAGGGGGTCATCGGAAACAGGAAATAGGACTGTAGGTCCGTATCTTAAAAACGGTTGAAACGGTCTTCTTCAAAGTTGCTATGTAAACATTCTTTTAAATATCCTTTCGAATGATATGGTTGGTTAGTTAAGGAATAGGCGTTCTCTATAAATAGCGTAATTTTAGGTCTCGCAAGTGCGTTCTTTTAAAAACGGTTGTATGGATTTTTTTCAAACTCGTCATTTTAACTCCCTCTTAAATATCCTTTTATATGTAACTATGTTTTCCGGTCAATAATTGAGTATGCTATGGTTTGGTAAAAGTCGGTATCTCAAAAACGGCTCTACCGATTTTCTTGAAGATTGTTACATAAATGAATTTTAGATATCTTTTCTCATGTACTACATGGTTATTAGAAGAAAATTAACTCCCATCCTTCTTAAGTAGGTTAATTTTAGATCTTGGAAAGTGTTTTAAAAAATAACTCTACCATTCTTTGAATAGTAGAATACTTTACAAATCTTAACACGTGTATTAAGTTTCTCAAGCCGAAAAAATTTTAGGTTTCTATTTCATTATGCCAATATATTGTCTTTTGATCGTATTACCTCGAAAAAATAATAATAATAGGAGTAATAGTGGGTAATAGAAGTAGTGTAATTTTTTCACACCAGATATTTTTGTACTCAGAGGCCTTAACACGTGTAAATCAGGAAAAATCTCGATATAGATTTTTGGACGGAATATAATACTTCCATTACTTACGGCAGTAGGGTATGGAATTAAAACAGATTACATATACAGTATGTAATTTTTACCCAAACACCCCAAACGCACGAAAATTTTATATAGAATATTAGCTACAGTTTTCTGAAGATGTTAAAATTGTTATGCAATTTAGGTATACTTCTCACATAGACAATATTGGTAACTTTCCAGATACAATTTATTTATTTATTTTAAGGACGATAAGATTATTGCTTTTAGAACAAAACAGATTACTTGAAAGCGGTTTTGCTTTTGGTAACAAATTAAAAAATATATATATTAAAAAAAAGTTGCGCTCTGGCATAAACACTACCGATTGCAGAACTACAAAATTTGGCAAATGGGTACCTGAGACACTGCAGGTGTGAATCTCATCCAGATTTTTTATAATTCCAAATAAGACTTCTTTTAATTCTTTTTTTTTTTTTTTTCGATTCTAAATGTTGGCTTCTATGTTACCATTTTTATAAATTTATTTTTCCATTGTAATCGACTAAGAATCTTTGCAATGGCTGTTATGCTATTTATTTTTTATTTAACACATTCATTTAAAGGCGAAATCTTTTTCTTATTATTTATTATTATTATATTTATTGACAATAAAACGGTAATGCAGTAGAAAAAAATCGGATGTGCCCACCACATGACTTCCTTATACAACCATAGGAATACACATATTTTTATGAAAACATTGACAGTTTTGTGTGAGGTAACTGATTCATAAATAAAGAAGCAGGTGGCAGGTTCCAGTCCACGAACATTCCTTAAAGTAAAAAAAAAAACAAGAAAAAAAAAAAAAAACTGCTACTCCAAACATAAAGGCACATAATGCGACTATATATACCCCCGAGACAAATATAGTAGTTTTTTCAGGAATAGTACTCCACGGCTTGTTACAGAATCTCTCATTGACAAATACGCAACTTGGAGTTTAATGAAAATCATTCGAGTATATACGGCCCAGTTTTATTCTCTGGCAAAAATTAGTATGAGGAAAAGATAAATTAAAAATAGTTAAAATAGAGAAAAGGTTTCTGGTTATCCTAAAACAAGTTTGCCGCAATTTTTTGTGGGTAATCTCTCCAAACTACAAATTAGTATTCAGTGTAGATTTTTGGTCTTGGCATCGAATTTGGAGAGTTGGCGAAAACTTGTTGTTTAGGGTTGCCAAAGTTTGGAAGCTCTAACTTCAGTAATAAGACAGTTCTGGAATATTCTGGAAAAATTCATTGGTTTATTGCGCTGAACTAAATTCTTCAAAAGTTCTATAAATGAGTTACAAAACTATATAAAAATAAAAAGCGTCCGTCTACTAGAACCTGCTTTTGTCATTAGAAATTACTTTCTACACGCATAAGTGTCGAACTCTTTCATAATGATATCATTACGAGCTCTATCGTTAGCTTATTTTGAAATCTCTATGTTGTTAGGTCATATATAATGTCCAAAACCCTTTGTATATTTGCCATTATGAGTATAATTTTCATAAATATCTTCAAAACGGATAATCACAGAAAGACCAGAAGTTTATTATATCGCTCTAATCAATATATATATATATATATATATATATATATATATATATATATATATATATATTTCCTCCTAATCTATTTCTTAAATCCATGTGAATTGTTGGGAAAACGTACCTGTAGGGAAAGTGAACTGTCATGAAAGTTAGTTGTCGGGAAAGTGAGTTGTCGGGAAAGTGAGCTGTCTGGAAAGTGAGCGGTCGGGAAAGTGAGTGGTCGGGAAAACGTACCAGTCGGGAAAGTGAGTTGTCGGGAAAGTGAGCTGTCGGGAAAGTGAGTTGTCGGGAAAGTGAGCTGTCGGGAAAACGTACCTGTCGGGAAAGTGAGCTGTCGGGAAAGTGAGTTGTCGGGAAAGTGAGCTGTCGGGAAAGTGAGCTGTCGGGAAAACGTACCTGTCGGGAAAGTGAGTTGTCGGGAAACCGTACCTGTCGGGAAAGTGAGCTGTCGGGAAAACGTACCTGTCGGGAAAACGTACCTGTCGGTAAAGTGAGCTGTCGGGAAAACGTACCTGTCGGGAAAGTGAGTTGTCGGGAAAACGTACCTGTCGGGAAAGTGAGCTGTCGGGAAACCGTACCCGTCGGGAAAGTGGCGTCGGGAAACTGACTTGTCGGGAAAGTGAGTGTCGGGAAATCGATCTGATCCCCTTTTTCTAAATAATACCTGCACTTTGAAGGGAAAAAAAAGAATTGATTAGAAAATTATCGGCAATTTATTTGTCAAGAAGAATAAAATAAATATATCCTTGTGAAAAATTCATGTTTATACACTTAAATAGCGAAAATTATATATAAAAATAAAATAAAATAAAATATAACAGAATAAAATAAAACAAAATAAAATATTTAAGATCTACGAAAGGTATACACCTGGAAACAGATTAATACATAGACAGTAACCCTAAAAGCAAATTATCCCCAGTATATTCTGAAAATGTCTCTGGATTGTTCTTCCATCCTCAGTATATACTGAAGATGTCATAGGGAGATGATGTACTGCTAGAGAATAAGTCAGTCGAGCTTGATGATTTCCTAAGAGCATTCTTAATATTACTACATTGTTAATTATTGTTCTTCCATTATTAATTATTTCTTACTTATTTTCTATTTATTTAAGCTTTGATAGTTACCTCATGAATTTTATTTATCATAAACGGTTTTATCATATATGGTTTTAATTATGTATACATTTAAATTGTTACATTTTCGAAGAGAAATTGTCACAATAGACATAATTATCATTAGTGTATTACATAATATTTGAATTTGAATGTGTGCAAATGAAAAAAAAAAAAAAAAAAAAAAAAAAAAAAAATTCTATTATTTCACCATTAAAATTAATCTGCACTGAAACGCCATAAATGGCAGAAACTGAATCCATATTATGTACGGATTAAGGCCGTTTGTATCCGCTAGGTACCTAAACCTTGGTAAAATACGTCTGGTGCAAGTATTTCAGTGGGTCCTAACCGCAATTTTTGGCCAAAAATACAAAAGAAACTGAGGAAAAGAAAAAAAAATGTACAAATTTATCCCTTTAATTATTTTATTTAGATTACGCATGCAAAATGTTTTCGAAAAGACATAATTCTTTTATATTATTAGGTGAGTATAAATCATTGAATACATTTCAGATCTCCGTTTAACAAAGGAAAAGTAATGCAGCCACCACTGTATTTGTTTGAATGAGAGAGTGGTTTAAAGAGTTCCAGAGCTGCCAGCCTAATCCGGCAAATTGTTAGTACCCTCAAGTTTCTTACACCACTTAATTTTTAGAGCAATTCTCTTCAAATGTATCTACGATGAATTAAGAAGAAAAATACTCTAACAATTAAGTGGTGTAGAAAAAGGGTGGTACTAAAAATTTGCCGGATAAGGTTGGCAGCTCTGGAGTTCCTTTAATAGGATGTAATCTGATGTGTAGTGGGAACCAACCAACATTCCAGTATTAAAATGACTGACGTGCTTTCAAAAGCAATGTGCGTTCTGTAATTTTTTCAAAGCAAATCTGTTATAGTAATTAAAATATGTTTTCAATAATAAAGAGTTGTCTCCGTCAATTCATCAAGAATATGCACAGCGAAATTAAAACATAAAAAATTATCGTCAACTTGCAGATTATGTAGTTACTTCTCTATGTATGCACATAGTTTAAGGCGCTTATTCAAAACTTTCGCAGTTCTCGATTGTGACATTCCCAACTGAAAATTAGCACGACAAAATAATTTGAACGTAGAATGTCTTTACCTGATCATCAAAATTATCGCAGATCGATGGCCTACTACCACCTTTTCTATGTTGCACATTTCCTGTACACTTAAACTACTGATACAATCGCTTAATGGATGCCTTAATTGCAGCATGCTGATTAAGATACTTTAAGCTAGAACGGTTTTGAACTATTATAACAAAGTTACTGTCATAAAACCACGAACGCACGTCAGTCAGCCATTTTGATATTGGAATGTTGGTTATCTTTCTTTGCATCAGATTCCACCCACAGACGTAGCCCGCCACCTATCTAAAAATTGTTTAAATCACGTTCTATTTTAAACAATAATGGCAATTCCTGTATTACATTGTTTATGTTTTATTAAATTATAAAATGTGCTCAATAATTTACGCTTACTCTATATGTGATTGGAAAGAGAGAGAAAAGATAGTGCTATGTTATGCTTAATCATACGTAAGAAGAAATGCAAAGAAAGATTTTTTGACGGGAAAGGTAAAAATATTTCAAATGTGAGAAACATCCTACACTTCGAATGTCAAGAACACTTTGATGTAGATTATCACACATTATAAAAAATTATTTATTTTTTCTCTTTAAATGATAGGTAAATTCTCTAAATAAATAAATTTATAAATAAAATTATTTAATCTTAAACAACTATTTAAAAATAAAACGATATAACCATTTTTAAACTATAAATAATAGATTTGCAATATACTTTTCTATAATTATATCTTTCCTTTCATATCTTTTTCGATATAACTGAAACAAATGCTTTGATCAATTCCCAGTATTCATGTAGCAATCCTAACGTAATGAAAATTTTTTCGCTCTGGAAAGGATATGTTTTAACTTATTTCTATCCTTTTGTTTTGTGAAACCAGAAAATAATTAATTCGGCTTCTTATAATCTTACATCAAAATGTAACTCAAGTGCCCTCTTGTCGTCTAATTTACTTCGTCAGACAGATAAAATGTTTAGCTGGTTAGCTTAGCTGGTTATTTCCCAGGATCTAAAATCTTGGCGAAATCATGCCAACATTCACTAATAATGGTCAATAAATTACTGGTCGCCTTAAAAAAAAAAAAAAAACATATCAATACATGTAACGTATCGCAGCCATTCTCTATCTTAAACATAACTTGGTATATGTAAATAACTTATATAACTTGGTATATGTAAAATTAAACACCAAATGAAATGCCATTTTTTCGCTCTAGTTTTGGAGCTCACTTACTTACTGACTTTCGATCATACAGTAGCTCAAAAAAGATTGGGGCTTTGGGCTCGGCCTTGTGCCCGGTACTGTTTCCCCCAATCCAGATAGCTATCGTCAAAAAACTTATTATGTTCTTTTAATAGACAATGGTCACGTCCTTTGGAAATTTTTAAATAAACTTACCAGGGAAAAAAATATGTCTATGAATTTGATTTCTAGCCTGGACCTTCGAATGGAAACTAAGTTTTAATAATGTTTTTATTTTTCAGTCCTCATCATCAACCAAAATATTCTCTTTACGACAGCTGATTCAACGCCTTCACAAACACCCCATTTTTCAATAAATAAATAAATCTTCTATACTAATCTATAAAGAGGAAAATTTTGTTTTTATGTAGAGGGTAATCTCTGAAACCTCTGAACCTATTATTATTACTATTATTTTTTTTTTTTTTCGCTAATCAAAACTAAACTATCGCTGAGTGAATTCGAAATTCCAATATATTAAATAAAATCACCACAAAAACCATGAAAAAAATGAAATATTTTAACGAAAACTGTGTCACCGTATTTTGTGTTTAAATTATTTAAAAACATTTTTTTATTGTTTAAAAATATTTTTTGTTTATTTTTTTTATTTCTCATACATTTATTATGTCATTATGTTAATTATGTTTTAGAATTTTGAAGATCATAAATTTATCAAAAAAAAAAAAAACAACAAGTTAGAAAACGCAATTTAAAAATTTCAAATCTGTAAAAAATGTATTAAAAGACAAAAGAACTGTTACCTGAATGTATATTTCATTGAACAAACAAACGTAATATAGTTCAATTTATAAATATTAAATGGAAATATAAGCTTTTATATAAAACCTACTTTAGTGCTGCCGTAAAAGCTGCGAAGTTCCCTTAATTTGACGGGCAATAGTACTTTTTTTTTTAACATACTGAGCTCTCTTTTAATTTTATGGGCAATACTACTGTTTTAACACACTGAGTTGTCTTTTAATTTTACGGGCCATACTACTATTTTTATGGGTTGGTTGTATGTTTGTTACAACGTAAAATTATGGGGGATACATCATTTATAGCCTAAATGTTTTTTTACGGGCTTTTTTTTAAATCTCTGCTGCTGGGCTTTCCCCGTAAATTTACTTGAATTTTTTTAACCGTGTGCAATATGCTTACATAAATTTAAAAATGTACTTAAGTGCCCATTTCTGATACAGTTACGCTAAATTACTACGTTTCTTTTTTGGAATTCATATCACATTATTTTATTTGTATGAATAAATAACAAATGTATTAAAAACGTCTAACAAAATTATAAAAAGCAATGTTCTTTTAATACTGTAATTTTCTTAAATACATTTGAAGAAAAAAAAAAAACTTCTAGCTGAAAGATATTAATTATATATTTCTTGCTTTAAAATTATCTTTCAGCTGACCGATTCCTGTAGTAAGAAAGATTATTTACTTCATTTTGATTTATGTCTGTATTTCCTAGTTCGGTACTATCTAGAAGAGGTTTCTATTTTGAGGTATTAAACTAAACAATAACTAATCATGTTACAATAGCTGTGTGCAGGTTAAGCCTGATTGTGTATGTGAAGTTCTAAGGACTGTAAGAAACTCACTGCGTAATTTTTTTTTTTATTATAATAATATATAAAAAAAAAAAAAAAAATTCCAAAAGACTAAGAAGTTGAGAGCGACTTAAATTCGAACACGGCACTTCCCCTGTTAGGAAAAATGTGACTAAAATCATACTTTGATTAAATAGTGTGCTTGATGTTACATGCAGTGACATCTACAATTAAACATAAACTTTGCATGTCTTTCTTAACGTTCACAGACAGTTTTCGTAATAATATCAGAAGCTGCGAAGTTTCGTGAAATTTTATTTACATTATTTTCAAATTATAATCTACTGCACCGCCGCATGTATAACCAAACTCCTCACTTAAGAAGTATTATTTTTTTGTGAAATTTAAGACTTACATGAAAATATTTCACATATTTTATTTTAGTATTCATTATAGTTAAATAGGTATTAAACATTTAGATTTGACAATACTACTAAAACAATGTTGAAATAAGTAGAAATATTTGTCTCAATAAATATGATCTTCAATTTCTAGAAATAAAATAATACTGCTCTGAAAGAAAAAAAATCGAGCTCTGCTACCATTCTTGCTGATTCTTATGTAAAATGACCTCATGAATCCGAATATGACTCCCAATTTCGCCCAGTCACCCACAATTTCCTAACACCTATATATATATATATATACATATATAAATATATATATATATATAGTTTAAAAAGTAACATTAATAATATATTGAAAAATTATAAGATATGTAATACATTTCAGTGGCAAATCCCCCCTTCCTAAAACAATTTTTCCCTTACAATATATATTAAAATCACACAATGAACTGATTGGAAAGAAAATCATTTATTGAAATTTATTTTTCCGACTGAGTGAAAATAATGCCTAGACCGGGAGTCGAACCCCAGGTCTTTGACTTACAGGGTCAAGGCTCTACCAATTGGGCTATCCAGTGAACCGGTGAACATTACTCACTCAGACAACCCTTAGGCAGAAACATCTGGTCTATCATGTAGATAGCTCGGCAGAAATAAGCAGCAGGTAAAGGAAAACAAGCGGCAGGAAAGGTGTTTTCCTTTACTTGAGGCTTATTTCTGTCGAGCTATCTACATGATAGACCAGATGTTTCTGCCTAAAGGTTGTCTGAGTGAGTAATGTCCACCGGTTGTCGGCCTGGATAGTTCAATTGGTAGAGCCTTGACCTTGTAAGTCAAAGATCTGGGGTTCGACTCCCGGTCTAGGCATTTTTTTCAATCAGTCGGAAAAATAAATTTCAATAAATGATTTTCTTTCCAATCAGTTGATTGATCGATTTTAATATATATTGTATTTCTTTCTCCCATTGTTTAATGGTGTTTTCCTTTACCTGCGGCTGATTTCTGTCGAGCTATCTACATGATAGACCAGATGTTTCTGCCAAAAGGTTGTCGGAGTGAGTAATGTCCACCGGTTGTCGGCCTGGATAGCTCAATTGGTGGAGCCTTGACCTTGTAAGTCAAAGATCTGGGGTTCGACTCCCGGTCGACTCAGTCGGAGAAATAAATTTCAATAAATTTTTCCCTTGTCGCAGATGTCCATGTTTTAGAATTTTCCAACTCTGTAGTCCGTCAGAAGACATTTAATGGTTAAAATAATCCTCCTCTCTCCTAAAAAACAAAGTTATAGCCATAAAATCACCAAAGAAATGATAAAAATGGTGGTGGGGGAGACGTTCCTGAAAACGGTGGGTTATGGGGCAAAATGTGCGTCATATGAGGATTCAGGAAGTCATTTTACATTAAAATATGCTGAAATGGTGTCTGAAGAAATTTTCACGCCATGCAGTGTATTTTTTCTATATTAATAATACCTATAAAATTTAATACTATAATTCAGGCGGAATATATAATTTTAAACAAGAAAAAAAGTAGGGTGGGAAAAAGTTTTCGAAACTACAAAATTTTGTGACTTAAATCCAATGCGATGAAAAGATTTCAGTGACCGTGTTTGTATTTATCAGCAATTTCAAATGTATGTTTCTTTTAGTATGAAATACAGTTTCAAAACACATTATGTTCATAAAGTCACAAAATACCATAAGTATGATAAATGTAATAAAAGAAATCCCAAAAAAGAAATAGTTTCTTATCATGAATTAAAAATTTCTTTTAACAAGAATGTTTAAACTGTCTCGAATCCAACATAATAAGGAAGTATAAAAAATAAAGACTGACATAAAAAGAATCCTGTGGGATTCGGAATTGTGTATACAAACATATGTATATATATATATATATATATATATATATATATATATATATATATATTCAATTTTCGCTTCAGTAATCTTTTGTTTAGATAATACTAATTTATTGATCAGACCTTAATAAAATTTAATTAACTCCTAACTCATTTTTTAATTACTGAGAATATTCCTTTTCATTCCTTTTCTATCTACAACTGTTTTCAAAATTTATTTCTCATTTGCGTGGATAGAAATAAAAATAAAGGGGAAAAAGCATTTTTAGATGCAAATTATTACAACAGTATACATTTTGATTTACGTAGATATATCGGCTTATACTGTTTATATATATTTTTAAACATTTGAATACCTTAAAAGTTCAGAACAAGTAAATAAAAATGTAATATTTTGTATAATTTAAGTTATGATATTTATAAATATGTATTAATATTTTGAATTTCATTCAAAGATGAAATAAGCATACTTTCAAATTCTCTGAAATTGTTTATATAATAATGACCAAACTTTATTTTTTTGCCCGTTTTCGTTCTAAATTTCCAATGCATAAAAAATTTAAAATAATGTACAGAGTATTTTAAATTTTGCAGGTTACTATTATTTTTCTTATGAAACCATTTTAAGAATTTGTATTCTTATTTAAATTTTATTTAGTCTTTATAAGTAAATCCATTAACATAAAAAAAAAAAAAAAAGTATTTTCAAATTTAGAATAATATAAATTAAAATTTTAAATTTGATAGTTACACGTATATTTGTATACACCAATTATACACGTTAACGGGTGAGTTGCATTTACAGTCATGTTTCATTTTAATAAAATACTTCTATAGAGAAAATTTCATTGTATGGCTGAATATCACATAAATGTGCATTTTAGTGTTCCAGGTCTTTATTATTAATTTTAAGCAAATAAATTGTAAAATTTTATTATTATTCTTTAGAAGTACCTTTTAAAAAAGCATCAAATCATAAAATGTGAGTTTATAGCACTTTCAGTATTTTTTAGAAAATTTTAAACCTTAAAATCGTCATTTTCGTGACTGTCTCCAAGACCAAATGTTTACATACAAAGTATGATTTTTACTAAAAAAAATAAAATGATAATTATAATAATTGTTAATTCTTGTAAAAAAACTATTTGTTTTCAAAGGAAATTTTTTTTTCTTTTTAATTACGTTAATTTTCATGCATGAGTAATTAAAATGCTTGTATGCAAGTCTTGACGTCATTTTCGTGACACGTGAAAATAACTTCATATATCATCAAGGGATGGTGCCACCATTCACTTTTTTTAAAGTTTAACATCAGAAATCAACATTGACGATATGTGGGGAAAACAAATCTCAAGAAAATTAAAAACAGGTAAGAGTTAACATTATTTTTATTGTTTACATGCTGTGCGTATTTTTATTGCTTGTCATTTTCGAGATGCATAAAAAATAAAAAAAATATTATTATAAAATTTAGAACAAAGTTTTATTTTAATATAGAATGACGACCAGAAGAAGAAAATGTGACGATATCGGCTTAGTGAAAGCATGTTTTTCAGTACAGAACGAAATATTGACGATTTGTCATTTTCGTGACGGTCATTTTTGTGACGTCACGAAAATGACATTTGTTGCAGATTTACTATTTTGTAAGCCCTGGATTTAAATAATTTTTTATTTGTAGTTAAAAGATTTGTTGTGTAGGATAAGCTTTATATTTAAATATTTAAAGTACTTTCCGGTATCCAGGTAAATATAAAAAAATTACATACGACATTAATATTAAGATACAATTAAAACTTTTAATTTTTTTTTTTTTTTTTTTTTTTTTTTTTTTTTTTTTTGCCCCCTTTAAGGTGTCATTGAGAATGTTACTCAAAATATTTTACTTGTGTCATTTATGGCAAGATGCAGAAAAAATAAGTTTGCATGGCCTGAGAAAGAGGATGTCCATGAAATTCAAGTGCCACATATTCTGTGCAAAATTAGGAATTCTCCTGAACCTGCTTCAAATAGATATTTTAAACTTCAGGATGAAGATTTTAATAATGTTCAAAATGCTTTTCTGAATTTAATTCAGTTAATCATTAAACTTGTACTTACAAGGATTTTAATACAATAAAATTGCTTGATATTCTCATTATTGCTCTTTCTTTTCCCTTCACAATCTTTTCTCTATTGTTCTAATATGTTCCATTTTTTAAAATTATATTGTCCTATTTCATTGACAAACAATGTTATTTCAGTGAAAAATAGTCATTTTGACTAATATTGTCATTTCAGTGACAAACAGTCGTTTCAGTGACAAACATTGTCATTTCAGTGACAAACCAGTCATTTCAGTGACAAACCAGTCATTTCAGTGACATCATTTTTTTGACATCTTTAAATGCTATAATTAAAAATTAGTAAACTAATTATTTCCAGTTTATAGTCAAGAGGTATGCAGTCTATGATATTTCCCATTGATATAATTTATGTTTATAAAAAATTAAATTTAAATTTATTTATTTATTTATTTATTTTTTTAAATTTAAAAATTTTGAGTTTTTTTATTTTATTTTATTTTTTTAAATGGGAAGAACTTTTTAGAAAAGCCTATGTCTTGTATTTTGTAATGAATCTGAACCACAAAAAAAATTTTTTTAATGGTAATTTTGATTTTATAAGATAATTAAAATTATAAATTTTTATTGAAAAATTTCAATAAAATTTTAAAAAATTATGATCGATCTCTGTCAAACTCAGAATTTATTTAAGATGTACTTACGAACTTATTTTAAAAAATTCAAATTAAAATACAAAGTTTGAAAAAAAAGTTTTAAAAAATCCAAAATGCACACTTATGTGATATTCAGCCGTATTTTAAAATAAACATCTTAACTCTTTATTTTCCGCATTATGAAACAGGCAAAATAAATATTTGAAATATATTCTTCAGACTACTTAAGAGTATTTTTTTAAGAGATATTCAATAAAAATATATTCATATCATCTCATAATAGTAATTAATGAGGATTTTATGAGAGATGTACCACTGTTTCTTTAGTGTACCACTGGTACGTAGAAGTCAAAAAAGGTATTTGGAGCTTAGAAAATGTAAAATACATTTACTTTTCAAATTCCTTGCATTTTTTCTAATGGTTTGATGGGAAATTATTGAGGACAATGGGAGATCCTTGAAATAACTGAATATCGTGTAAAATACCAAGCCAAATCGACGGGAACATTCTATAAAACTCTTTCTAGAACAAAACGGCTACACTGAGAAAAAAAATATTTCTTCATCAAGAATGAATAAGTGGTGATTTTCTAAATTCCTAAACTAAAAATATAGATTTCCAAGCTATGCGTATAAAACACGCAAAAAAACTAAATAGACGAAATGATTGAGAATTTCTAGTTTTCACATTTCTAGATGGCGAAACAATATTTTGAATATTCTGAAACTTCTGTATTGCGAGAAATTCTTGCTTGATTTTCTAGAATTAAGATAATAAACCAAGATTATAGTTGCTGAATCCCGCCTCTTGTATTCGCATTTATTTGCAGAGATTTTTAAATAACTTTGCCCTCGGTAATATAGGCAAACACTCTAGAATTGTAATAGGGGTTTTTAGAACTCGCTTTTAGAGGGGTCTACAATTTAGAAGGATGACTTGGAATTTTTTTTTCTAGATCCATAATTTAGATTCTAGATGTCAGTTACAGAATTTTTTCTCAGTGTATATGCAGCATCTAGAGACATATAGTTATATTAAATTGAGGTATATACGTTCTATTATTATAAATACCTTTGACCTTTCTCCTCTAAATTCGATTTTATGTGTTTATAAACTAGTGGTATTTTAAAGCACCGTCAGTACACAAAGGGTTATACGAACAGTACGAGATTATACAAGCAATATATTTAAAGACTGAAAATAGAAGTTCTTAAGTTTTCTTTCTACTAAAAAAAAAAAAAAAAAAAACACTTTTATTACCGTTTTTAATAGACTTCTGTTTATTCTTTTGTCAGAATATTAATATTCTTACAGGAGTAACTTCGTATTTCAAATCACTTATTAAAGCTTTATAGCATTAGACTCGCTGTAAAATCTTCGCATTTTTTTTTTTTTTTTTTTTTTTTTTTTTTTATCTTTGTATTACATTTAAGTTTCTTTGTATTATTCTACAGTAACTAAATACTACATTTATAGAATTTAGTTACTGCAGAATAATTAATATTTCTTAGAGTTATTTGAAATTGACACAAGACTTCCTACTAATTAGATCGCAGGAACTAATTGACGTCCGTAGAAGATTGCATTAAAAATTTTGTTGAAATGCAGGAATTCCCAAGGAACAATTTCCCGCATAGACCAACACACAATTAATTTTATAAATATTTTTATGTTTTTATATTTATATTTTGAGTGACGTTCTGACTCTCACCATTATTTTTAATAATTAGTTTTGGCTTACAGTACAAAAAATACAGTTCTTCGTTAATATAAGCTAGCAATCATTTATAAAATTATTGTGTATTTTTAGGATATGAAAATTCAATTCTAATGACCCCAATAATTTGTTAGAATTGCTAACAAACACAGAATTTCTATCATGAATAGGTTAAAAAATGTTTCTATAAATACTGTTGACTGCTTTACTGGTCTTAGTTAAGTTCTGTCATCAAAGAAAATGGTTTGATGTCGAAAATAATCCATCGACGCTTTACTTTACATAATCCACTGCACATCTCTTTTCACAATCTGCTAAGAAACGCTTGTTTTTGCATAGAGAAAGCAAGGAAATATAAGTAGCTCTTCTTTAGTCCCGTCGATCTAGTAAATGTCTCAAATGTCTAGCGAACGCAAACTAATGTAAAACTTAATGATTTAATTTTAATCAGAGTTGTTACACTACTTTATTTGTAAAGTAATTTTTCCAATATTTTACTAACATAAAATAATAATAATAATAATAATAATAATAATAATAATAATAATAAATAATAATAATAATAAATAATAATAATAATAAATAATAATAATAATAATAAATAAATGAATAAATAAATAATAACAATAATCTTTTAAAAAAAATGGTGTGGAAAGAAGGCGAGTACTAACAATGTTCCGGAATGTATTATAAATGTTCGCAACACTGTTTTCTAATAAAGCTCAACAATTTTACTAGTCTTTCGATAATTGCCGGATACATGATAAATCCACTGCATGCTACATATCTGCCAACATTCTAATTCATATTCCGTAGTACTGTTAGTATCCGCCTTTTTTACACACCAACCTTTTTTGGAGTATTTTTCTTCTTATTTCATAACAATTACATTTATTAGAAAAAAAATTACTTTAAAAAATAGGTGGGGGGGGGGTCTGAAAATGAGCGGGAACTAACAGGGCTACTGAATATTATTTAGAATGTTGACAGGTATGGCTAATTCTAATATACTTCGATTTAGGATAATTTCTAGGTATTGGTTCAGAACCACTCCTCCAACGGAAGGAGACTTTCACTATATTTCTGCGTTTTAAAATTTCCGTCTCTTCATGATTTTCCGAAATCATCGACAATATCTGCTGCCATTAATTGTATTGTTAACATAAACGTTCTGTGACATGCAGTACTTAACGAATGCAGTACTTTACCTTTATGTTGGATTTACTACAACATTAATATTTACTCGCCTTGTTACAACATCTCAAATCTTTTTACAAAAGCTGTTTTATCAATAATAACGTCAATTTGTATTCTGTGTTTCAACATGTTTTATACACCAACAATTTAGTTCCTCACAATGTCATAAACAGCGTCACCTAAAAAGATCACACTCAGAAAAAAAAAAAAAGTAGAAATTTTACACTTATCTAATATTAAGTAAAATAAGTTATTTTATTTTTGTACTTTAAAGATATACTATTTACATTAATGTGAATATTCCCTATGGATTGATGCATCACTTGAAATTCTACGTACTTGGAAATTGATATCAGCTTTATTAGCTTTCATTGTATTACAATTAAAACTTTTTACATCTACGCGTACTTTATAAAAATGTGTTTATTATAGTAAAGTTTTTTTATACACTTTCATGCCTATTTCTCTCGATGCTTAAATGGGCATAAAAATATGTAAGTTTACATTTTGTACTTCTTTTTAGAAGTGTATGAGAAATGTTTAGTTAAGACACATTGTTTTCATTTTAACTTTTCCATTAACCAATTTTAAAACAAAATTGGTTTAATTTCTTGAATTACTTCTTATTTTTAAATATTGTTTGAAAGTTCTACATAATAAATCATAAAAATTTTATTCTTTAATAAAACAATTTGACAGATCATAACAATTGAATAACAAATAAGCATGAAGTTTTATTTTGAATTTATTCAAACATCTTGCGCCGTCCTCATTTGATGATAATTATGTAAACAGTGGCTTGGAAAAAAACTTCAAGCAAGTTTTAGTTCGCAATAATAATAACTATTATCGAAAAAATGCATGTTGAATTTTTATATTTTTTCTTTCAGAAAGTACTGATGGAACATTATGTGCTACTTCAAGTCAATCAGAACTTTAATGATGTTTTAAAAACTCATTTTTGCTATATTTATTCCAGTTTTATTTCTAGAAGAGTCACAAAGACATACATATTCATAAACAGAACTACTTATTGCTATTATCTTATACAAAAAATATTTCAGTCGTGACGTTAAGAGTATATATCTTTTTAATTTATGTAGTAACAACGAGTACTTAAACAATAGAAAAGCAAAAGAATAAAAAATGTAATTAGTATATTAAAAAGTATTTTGTGCAAAAGCATTTTTAAAAAGGTTTCTATTTTAATAAATACCGTTTAATAAAATAATTAAAAACTATAAATATAGAAGGTATGTATTTTCCTTTATAAACATTTTAATAATGCTAAAAATTCTATTCGCTGTTTATATAAAAATTATTTTTAAATCATAATTTTTTAACTAATTAAATCGTAAAATCTTATTAATTTAAAATTTTTTATTTGTTATAGCAGAGTATAGCAAGACTAATTGTCACAACTGTAGGGAGTAACAGACTAGCCAAAACAAACAACCTATATTATATAATGTGAGGTCAGAAAGCAAAGGGCGGGCCGGAAGAGGGCACTTTCTCTGGAATGGATGAAATTTCGTTTTTTGTAGAACCCATCATTCAGCTGCTATTCGTGGCCAGTGATGCAATAATATTCGAATGCGTAGAAGGCCTTATGTACGGGGCGCAAACAGAAATGCCGCAGAAGCGGTAAGATCTACCCGCAGGGATTTCCAAACAGGGCGCTGTATCATCGCCCGAATTGGTTTCGAAACTTCTAAAATTAAGGAAATACCAGGTATCTTCCAAAGTCTGCGTGATTAACTCCGTCGCCGATGTGAAGTCTTTATTGCAGCTGGTGGTCTCTCATTGGAGCATTTGTTGTAAAGTTTTCAATAATTAAGATACTTTTTCTGTTAGCATTACTATTTAATGTTTTCTCCATTTTCACTAAGTACTCGTTTTCTCACATGTCGTAGTTTGATTTCCGACCCCACATTGTATGGCTAAAGTTGTTTGTTTTCGAAATTTCTATCATCCCTTTTATTTGTGATCAATAGTTTTGTTACACTCTGTATTTGCTATTAAAAAAAAAAAAACATCAAAGTAATCGATTGTTGCAAAGTTAGAGGACACTGCTTAATTTAGAAACACATTAATAGATTATTTTACGCATTGCAGTTTTATAGATTAAAGAACTATATTCCAACTGCTAACATAACCCAGCTGTTTCGATTGCTTTTACTACAAGGGTAAATTTGAAATTTTTGAGACAGAGAAGGACTATATGTGCTAAAAAATTATTGGTTAAATATGTAAATTTGAATGAATTTATGGGCGTACATTATAATTTGTGGCAACATTTGAATTATAGCAGTCCCATAATACATTTTGACTAATAGAAAAATGCAATTGACGCGGGAATTATTATCTCACTATGATTGTCTACGATTTTAAAGTGGGATTAAATCAAAAAGGACGGTTTTGACGTCTACAGTTATCATATGGAAATGAAGCCCTATCTCATGCCTCAGTATTTAGATGGTTTACATAATTTCACAGAAGTCGAAGTTCTCTTCTGGATGGAGATTATATAGGAAGAAATTTCTCAGCTGCAATCCCCCCCCCCCCAAAAAAAAAAAAAAATGTGTTTACCATACGAAAAATGTTAATTTATTATTATCGCTTCAAGTACGAAGTGAAACATATGAAAAATATAAATGAAACATTGGATACGTAGTCATATATAAAATTATTCATGAAGAACTGCTTATGAAAGATTTAGTTTATTGTTTAGTCCCCGTAATTTAACAGAACACAACAAAGCGAACCAGGACAAAATCTGTAAAGACATTTTAAAATTATTTAATGATGGTGAATACTGTCTTAATTCTATACTAATATCTGATGGTAAATATTACGTACCGTTTACTGACGTTTTAATTGTTCAAGAAAGTAAAATATGGGTCTTAGAATATTAGCCCAAACCAGTAGTGATGAAAATAATCTTCATTCAGCATAATGTAATTAAAGTATGCTGTTAAAAAATTTAAAAGCATCATTTCTGTAAAAAAATGTAGACAAAGAATTATTCATTATTTTGTAAAACTACACAAAAGAATTTCGACACGCTATTCAATCATTTGGCATCAAAATTGATAGCATTATATATGAGTTACAAGGAAAAATATATAAAAATATATACAGACACAATGCAAGTTAAGGAAGGCGGCATTCCTCATCAGAAACGTATCATGTAGCGAATTAATCATATAAACGCAGGTTTGGTAATATATTTCTCTCTCTCTCTCTGTATATATATATATATATATATATATATATATTGAGAGTTATTTTAAATAACTCTGATATATAAAATCTGCCCAGTAATGAGTTACAGAAACGAGACGTTGAGGTGCCTGATCTGCAGATCCATTTAAATAAATAAATAAAAAAAAAATAAGGCAATTTCAAAGCGTATTTTAGTTGAGAAATTTTCCATTCTAGAAAAGAATTAACTTTTACCGTTTGAATTTAAGTATATTAGTTTCATTGTAATAAAGCTAAGAAAGGGAAAAAAAATGAAAAAACAAAATACATGTAATACAATTTTATTTTCAGAAATACAAATAAAAGGTAATTTTAAATTTAAAATGAATTTTATTTAGATAGTCTACTGTTGAGTGAATATACATTTTCGTTTAGAATCACTGTTTTTTTTTTTTTTTTTTTTTTTTTTTTTTAAGAAAAAGCAATTACGTTTAGTAATAGGTATTCTCTCTGGATCTATCAATTCATTAACAATATTTTATTCAAATAAACTTTCATCTTATAATGACATCTCAATGTAAATTATTTTTTAATATAGCATTCATTTTAATGCTTCATTTTATTTTAGAATCAAATAAAATCTTTGAACATCGAAAATTTAAAAAATACTTACAAAAATATGTCTTCAATTTTCTTAGATATTTAATGTGATTTTTCTAAAACATCATATTTCTAAAAGTGCAGAAAGTTAAAATTTATTTGTTACAATGTATCAAATATAAAATTGAAGTTCTCTTTGAATGTGCGCTTGGGAAAAAATATAAAACTAAAATTATTTATTCATAAGATTATTTAAAAATATTCTAGATAGATCACATTTAAACAAAATTTTTTCTAAAGTTTCATTTAAAAAAAGATTGTTTGATTTAAGGAATTATTTTTTGCAGATTTTTCTAAGTCTCATTTAGAAAAATACACAGTGTTTGTTGTATTTATGTTTTATCAAATAAGGGCACGTGTATGACTGGTGATACCTGTCGAGTTTATGGTATAAAAGCTAATGTAACGTAAAATTTAAATAGGATGAAATGGGTTAAGCGTACCAAAGTTTGAGCATTGTTTGATTTTGACTTCTTTTTGATCAGTTGCTTTTACAGTCATTTGTAAAAATTTAAGACCAGTAGCCAATTTTCAGTATCTTAACACATTGAATCATTTGCGCAGATTATTGCGTCATCTTATGTGCTGATTGCATCAGGCGCATTCCGCTACTATAATTAAAGGTGCCCGGCACGTTTATCGCCATTTGTTTATGGGATTTTGTCGTAGACAGTGCAGTTGTGTGATTATTGTAACTGGTAAAGAACTTCACTTATTATTACAAAAAGGTCAGAAATATTGACCCTGCATAAAATTGATTTTCTGAACGTCAAAAAAGTTTGAGGGTAAATGTGAGCAAGACAGCTGTGCATCAAGCTATTAGTAAATTTAAAATTTTGGGAAAATATGTGGACCTTAAGAGAAGCGATCGCCCTAGAATAAATGATTGCACGTGATGATCATAGGATAAGGATGGTCGTACGAGATCCAAGAACCTCCTGCAATACGATTAGATATCCATCCTTGCAAAAGGCACCAGAGTCAGTTTGAGTACTATTTCAAGACGTTTGGCCAAAGATTTTGGTTTATCATCCCATAAATCTGCAAGAAAACCTCGACTTACTCCAAGTATGAAAAAGAAACGACTCTTAAGGTCCACAAATTTTTCCGAAATTTTAAATTTACTAATAGCTTGATGCACATCTGTCTTCCTCACATTTACCCTCGAACTTATTTGTCGTTCAGAAAATTCAGTTTTATGCAGGGTCAATATTTCTGACCTTTTTGTAACAGGAAGTGAAGGTTTTTTACCCATTACAATAATTACACAACAGCACTGTCTACGACAAATCCAATAAACAATTGGCGATAAACGTGCCTGGCACCTTTATTTATAGCAGTAGAATGACTCTGATGCAATCAGCACATGATGTGACGCAATAATCTGCGCAAATGATGCAATTTTTTAAAGTACTGAAAATTGGCCACTGGTCTTAAACTTTTGTAAATGACTGTATAATTAGAGTTCAGACATTTTTTTAACATAAAAAACAAGTGATTTCCTATAACAAAATATCAGTTCTTTATCAATTGAATATGTGGCACTTAGCAATAAATAATAAAAAAAATTCTGCTTCGTGATTCCTGCTACCCCATGATTTGTAGCAAGATTAACATAATCTTACTTATACATGCCCTTATACACTGTTCGAAACAATTAAATGATATTGTAAGTCTTATATAAAATAACGCTTTAAGCGGAATATTTTTTTTTTCGAGGAATGGAAGAAGTGAGTCACAAAAGCAAGTTTTTCACGTTTTTAAACTTCGTAGTAAGCATAGTTTGAGTTTGAAGGCAAAAAACGACGCTTAAACTGCAGCGAACTAAAGTTGGCTTTCAACTTAATGAAAGAGAAAGCTAAGAAGAATAATCGACATTCAGGAAGTGTGTTGTTCCTATGAGTGCAATGAAGTCATTTAACCGATTCAGAAGCTTGGAGAGTTCTTGGTGGGTTAGAGGGGGGGGGGAGGCAAACACAAGCCGAAGTATCAGAAGCCGTTAGATTTTTACAAAGTGTGATTTCCAGGATATTTAACCGTTTTATTGGAGACTAGTAATACTGACCGAAGACCAAGATAAGGTCGTAGACGTGCAAAATCGCCCAGTGAAGATCGATATTTAACGCTAACGACTCGGAGACACCGAAGTATGAATGCCCCTCTTTTTCTACAACACCTTCGTCAGATACTGCCACCAGAATTTCGACCCAACTATCTGATACCGGCTCCATGCTGTAGCAATAGATCTGAGGATCTCGTGATATCGGCAACCGGTCAGATCTACATTTCGAGAGATGGGAGATAGGCGCGGCCAGCAATTGAAATGCCAGCATAGACTATCACCCTCACCATCAAATCTGATTCTTCCATGTACGATCGTAGAATTGTTTTTAGTGTCACGTTCTCTTTAAATGAAAATAAGCCTATTATCATGATGAATTGAAGCACAGGACTCGCCCGAGAAAAGAACATTGCGTCATTCACTTCTCATCCAGTTTACTTGGTCTGTTGTCCACTCCCTGCGGACGCGAGAAAGCCTTTCTCTTAGGGCCTTACTCACCAACTTCTTAACACTCGGATTAAACCATGGATCAGCAAATCCGAGAATTAAAGTAGCCGGTGAACAGCGGATTTGGTTGATCCGTAGAACAGAGGTTCACTTTCTGCTTGGCGAACTTCCGTAGCGAGAAACTGCCTATCCTTGTAAACATAACTTAACAATTCTATTATGACGCAGTATGGAGAGATTTGATTGGTTCATTTGTTTTTTATTGATTTGAGTGTATTTTACATTGCACTAGAGCTACATTACAGGAAATTAGGCGATATTTGATTGGTTCATTTGTTTTGAGTGTGTTTTACGTTGCACTAGAGCTACATTATGGGAAATTAGGCGATATTTGATTGGTTCATTTGTTTTTTATTGATTTGAGTGTATTTCACATTGCACTAGAGCTACATTATGGGTAATTTGGCTATATTTAATTGGTTCATTTGTTTTGAGTATATTTTACGTTGCACTAGAGCTACATTCTGGGAAATTAGGCGATATTTGATTGATTCATTTGTTTCGAGCGCTTTTTACGTTGCACTAGAGCTACATTATGGGAAATTTTGGTCTTAACATGCGCGATAGTGATTGCCGCGGAACCGAGTTACGTGCGTTTTCAGATTCATGCACAGCGTGGTAGGGGTGTCCAGTGATGTTATTTGGTTTTAACATGCGCGACAGTGATTGCCGCGGAGCCGAGTTACGTGCGTTTTCAGATTTATAGCTTTATACAGCCATGTTCCTTTGTTGGTTCATATACCTTAGGGGTATGTTCCAATTCATCCTCCGTCGTTACAGTGGCCGGATCCGTGAACTTTTAAAACAGAAAAGCTTTAAATTGCTACAATTAACTAATTATGCATGTATTTTTTATTTTTTTTTCATTTTTAATTAATAAGCACTAAAAATAAAATTTGAATATTAAATAGCTTACTTTCTATATATTTTTTTTAAATTATAATAATGCGAATAAAGTAAACGTTGTCTGTAGAAAATGGGGATATTTGGTTGCCGTACTCATTGCCCACAACGTAGCACTAGTTCGACGTAAAACTCACTCACTCAATCACTTGTTGGTCAAGTTTATGAAAACTAAGGAATTTTCCCCTCCGCTGAAATGTAAGTGTTAATGAAAAATTCGAAGCGATATGTGCCTGGAGAAATGAAAGCGTATCATTTGATAACTTGAAAATATGTTTTTTATTTTATTTGTATATTCTCATAATTTTTATACCGATATGTTTCGATTCATTTGAATGCGGTTTTAGAATCCTCGAATGTTACGAATTAACTGAGCGCGAAGTGAAATATTTGATATGTGATTTACGTATTATAGAGTCAACAGAAATTTCAAAATGGAAAAATAAATAAATAAATAAATAAATAAATAAATAAAATTCATGTTGCATATATTGTAAGTTTTCATGCTTTTTTAATTACTTTTAAAGTTATATTTTTATTCTGAATTTTCATTTATTTAATTACATTTATTGTGTTGTTGAAATTAATTTGCTCTTAAAATTTCGATGACAAAACGTGCATTTTGTTAAGTATTTGCTTATTTATTAAAATATTGTAGTTAAAAAGTTAATTAACCATCGCCATTTTATGAAATTTCTTCGATAATTTTATTTAATTGCGTTAAATAGTCGTCGGCATTAATATTTCTTTCATTTCGAACGTAAACAAACGTTTTGTAAGGTTGCCATAAGATAAATTCATTTCCTTGGTTCGTTGGCGCACGGATAATATCGCCAAAATGTAAACAAACACCAGTGAACCTCTGTTCTACAGATCTGCCGCGGATTTTTGTTGGAGAATACCGATTTTTGTATGATCGAGCGATTACCACTGATCCGAAGTTTAATCCGAGTGTTAAGAAGTTGGTGAATAAGGCTCATAATGTACTACATAACATTGGTAGGCAAACATACAAACATACAGCGGGGAGTTGGTTTCAGGCAGTTTGAGTCGAAACTGTTGTGCCACTAGCCGAGCGAATGTGCAGTTGAAAAAGAGTGGCATTCATATTTCGGTGTCTCCGAGCCTTTAGATCTAAATATCCGTCTTCATTGGGCGTTGTTGCAAGTCTACGACCTTGCCCTGGTCTTCAGCTTGCATTTCTAGTCTTATTGGATGTCAATCATTTTTTCCGCTTAGTATTTCATTAAGTTGAAAGCCAAATTTGATTCGCTGCCACTAAAGCGCAATTTCTGATGTCAGACTCAAAAATTGAATACTCTGAACTTTGAAAATGAGAAAAAGTTGCATTTGTGACATTCTTTTTTCATTTCCTGCGTGTCAGTGTTCTGATAGTGAAAATTACAACGTACTTGCGACTTTTTAAACTTTTAAAATATCTCAACTCGTTACAGAGTTGTCAAAATTTCATTATACATATATACATTTGCGAGCACTTTGCAAAATTTGCAAAAAATGTATAATTACAATATACATATAACAACTAAAAATTATAATATAATGAAGTACTTACATTATACTTTTTGTTGGTAGATCTCAATGTGGATCCTTATATATAATCAATAAAAATATAAATAAATAAATACAATTTTTTTCATGGATGTTTGGTTTTAAACATAAAATATTAATGTTTGGATTTAATGTAAAAATATCAACAGTATGCCATATTATTTTTAAAAACTAGTATGATATGGCCATCATAAGCCTTTCGTCTATATATTTCTAAACAAGTTTACGCAAAACAAAAATTTTATTAAAAGTATCATTTATTAAACTTATATTTTCATGGTGAATGTAGATGATTTTCATCTCAGATAATTATAACATTGAATAGCGAACGAAATTTAATTTTGTGGCCTACAGACAGCATCCGAGAAAATGCCATTTTTCCCATAAGAAATTTTTTTTTGTAAAACTGAAACATACCTAAAATCATACCTTTCTTTTAAATTATCACAGAATGATGGCTCAACCATTCCTTTTAAAGGCATTGATGATTCTTTTGAAAAATACTCATATCGAAAATTTACACCGCCAGCAGGCAATATTGCCCCGACATGCATGATTTTTTTTTTCATATTTGAGAATTACTGTTATGAACGATTCTTTTCAATTTCTAAATAATTAGCTAAAAATAATTCTCATTGTATCCATTTACGCGAAATTTTGTTCTATACTGGCATATTGCCATATTAAAAATTAGGAAAAATTCGGATGACAACAACACCTTCTGGGAGATTTTTTCGAAAAGTTGACAAGCATTAATTTATTGTTATTCCAAGTGCAACTAAATATAATTTTTAGAAAATTCCAATAATTAATAACTCAATTAATAATTCATCCTAAAGTGCGGTGGTCACATAAAAAGTGAGACGTATTAAACCCACGACGATAGCTTCAGGGCCCCAACCCGTGTCCCTTCCCGCTCTTCGATGCTTTTTTCTAGTCAATTTTGGCCTTTTGTTTCTTCCGGTGTTAGCCTTTTCTCTTTTTTACACACTTAACACTGTGAGTTTTTTTTCATTTTTATCCCATGCTTTTTTATGGATTTTTATCTTTTTTTTCCACATTTTATACATTTAAAGTACACTGGCATCCACCCACCTTAATGTTCTTAAGATAAACTAAATGAACTAACCAGAACATTTTTGTCGGATATTCACAGGCAGAACATCTTTTAATGTTTAAATCGTTTTATGGACTTTTCAAAACGTGTAAGTTCGTGCAAAACTGTAAGCCGATTTTTTTTTTTTTATTCAATACTTTCTTCTGTTGAGAATACAAAGTTATTGAAGAAATTCTGTATCATTTATGTACATGTAAAATTCTGAATGTTACAATTTCAACATTTTTGTAATTTTAAAATTTTCAGGATTTTAAAATGATTCTTATGTGTATTAAACACTACTTTTCCTGTATGTAGGAAGATAATTGAGTAGTACACTATTCTAAAAAAAGCATAACACTAATGCAGATTTGATGTTTTCACGTTAATTTTAGTATTAGCAAAAAATCTTTTTTTTTTTTTTTTTTTTTTTGTGCGTGTGCGTGTTGGTATTGTTCGATGCAACCATCCTGTAAAGAGATTCGAGTGTGCAATATTTTGTTTAAATAATACAAAATATTTTGTTTTGGACTCTTAGAAAATGTGTTTGACTTTCGGTTTTATTAGTGCGATAGATTACGCAAAAGATTTTTGAAATTTTAAATTCCGTTCTAAATTTTTCGAGATATTTACTATCTCTTATTTCAGTTCGAGTTAATCAGTCTAAATCAGAATAATGGTAAATGTGATATGGGTGTGAAAAACTGTTTGATAAGAAAAACAATTTTGAAAACCATACTAATCATGTCTATCAATCAAAGCTACAGATTCGGTGTCCGCTTTCCGAAGAATGCAGATTGTATTACAATTGACGAATTCGACATAAATTATTTTTCAAAATATCAATAAGGCTATTTCAACATATTATTATCCAAAATTTAACATAAACATAAATCCTCATCGTTAGCTAAATTTTAGAAATAGGTTAATTTCCATATATTTTTTAAATTACCCTATCATTTCTTTATCACTAGTAAAACAAAGAACATCATCTATTCATCTGGAAACGTCCAATTAATTATTCGATGTAAGTATCTTAATAGACTAGTAAAAAGAAGTGATAAATAAACGTTAAAATATGCAGGGTGTCTTAAAAATATCTGCACGACACCCAGAGATAAAAACCCAAACATAATCCATGATACCTTTTGGTACAAAAACATATTTAAAATATGAAAAATATTAATAAGTCCATAAAAAAAAAAAAAAAAAAAATGTTAACTATAATCTATGTTAGTGTTTACATAAAATGAATCACAATGCTTCAAATTATGGGTGTGCAAATTTATAACCCATTCCAATAATTCGTTTTCGAAATATAGATAAACGTTTTCCTCGAAACGGTTTGCCGCAGTAGCGCAGTCGGTAGAGCGCCGGGCTCGTATTTGGAAGATTGCGGGTTCTTTACTCGAGCCGGCCAAAGACCTTCGTGTACACTAATGGTGGATCGTGCACGTAAAATCTGTCTTGGCCGCAATGTCCTCCATGTTTCCATAAAAAATTATACCTCTGGGTTGAGTCATACCCGACCCGAACCCGACAAACAAATTTTATTCGACCCGAGCCCGCACTAAAGAATTTTTGGCAACCTGCACTTGAACCGAACCCGATTTCTTCATACCCGAACCTGACCCGAAACCTGATTTCTTTTACCCGACCCCGACCCGAATATAAATGAAAATTAATAATTCATCTAAAAATAATGGAATTATTTTTAAATTTATAAAATAAAGTAATTTTTAAGTGTCACACTGCTGTGTGTGTGTAGTAGTAGTAAATCATTTAAAAAAGAATTAAAAATGTGATTACTGATACTAAGTTTTAACTAAATTAAAATTTAAAACATCTAAAAAATTGATTAATAATAATTTTTAAGTATTTATGTGTGTTGTGAACTGCAAGTGTACAAAAATGTGTTTCAACCTTAGCATTTGTAGTTTTATTGTTTAATGCTTACCACACACAAAATAATATTAAAACAGTACAATGTAACAGACGCCTAAACGTCCACTAAACTCATCTAAATCTACATTCCTATAACTTCTTAAAAAAATCTGCAAGAGCAAAAATATTAATTATCAGTTTAAATTTACAATCTATTTTAAAAGGACGTAAGTAATCAAAATAGATGAAGCATACATCTGTTTACTGTAGAAGAAGAAGCCTGTTTTACACAGCTTATATTCTAAATAATAATTGGGCTTTTTTTCTTTTTTTTTTTTTTTTTTTTTTTTTCCATCATTGCTTCAGGCGGATATGAATGTTTATTTTACTATGATAATTTGGGTAAGCGTATATTCATCTTGGGTGTATAAAGCAAACAAATTTTTGCTTTATTAAGATATATATATTTTTAAAGATGTTCTCATGTCGACCCGATTCGTTGAAAACTAAACCCGACCCGAGCCCAACCCTCACGAAAAATATATAAATCAGTCAACCCGACCCGAACCCGACACGCAATAGAAAAAATGTATGAGAAAAGAATGACCCCAACTCGAACCGTAGGTCGGGTCGGGTTCGGGTAAAATCGGGTTACACGACCCGAAGCGGGAGAACCATCCCTTCCGTGTAGGATCAAATTTGTGATGGCATGTCTCCGGACCAACTCTAGGGGTGATTCCCAGACCGTCGCCAATTGCCCAATGCGCAGCACTAGTGCGACGTAAAACCCATCCATCCATCCCTCGAAAAAGTTTAAGAAACCGTCTCTCATGTACAACTGCATGAGAAAACGAAGAAAATATTAAAAATTAAGTAGAAAATTAAATAAAATGTAATTAACTTTTTAACAACTTTTAAATTTATATAAAACTAAAACACCAATCTAAAAAAAAAAAAAAAAGTCGGCATTAAAACACTGGCGATATCAAAAGAGATTTTTTTTTTTTTTTTTAAGAAATGAAGCTCGTCCTTCCTAATTCTTCTGAATCAGTGCTATGAAAAAAATTGGTTGGCCTTTGCGTATTAATGACTGACATATTTGTTTCTGTTGCCAAATGCGTATGTCAGTGGCGTTCTACTGCATCAATTGCTGAGGATAAAATTTCAAATTATTTAAACAATAAAGCTATAATTGACATCTTATACGCTTTTTGGCTACAAAAAATTTTATAGAGATTTTATTTTATATATTTCTATACCAGTTTTCATTGATTTAATTAAATAAAAATTTTATTTTATTTTTTTTCTGGTAGACAAACACTTTAAAGCGTATAATCACGCTAAAAACCACGGCTTTCTGTTCAAAGAAAAAAAAATATATATGTGAATGTGAAAACTGTTACTTGAAAAACCTGAATTTTCTATTGATAAGTACTGAAATGCAAGGTAGATTTGTTATATTATTGGTATTATTATATCACGCCTACAACATAATATATATACATACTTGTCAACCATCTCATTAATAACCGTAAAATTGTTAACGCCCCCTGAAAAAACGTCCATTTTCTCACACCACTATATTTTTAGAGTTATTCTCTCGAAATGTTGTTACGATTAAATAAGACTAAAATTACTCTAAAAAATTTTTGGTGGGAAAAAGCGGGTACTAAAAATTGTACGGTTCATAATGAGATGGTTGGCAAATATGTATATATATATATATACAGAGCTGCCAACTTAATCCGGCAAATTGTTTGTACTGCCCCTTTTTCTACACCAATATATTTTTAGAGTATTTGTTTTCTTAATTCATCGTAAATATATTTGAAGAGAATTACTCTAAAAATTAATTGGTGTAGAAAAATGGGCGTTACTAACAATTTGCCGGAGTAGGTTGGCAGCTCTGTATATATATATATTAAATTTACAGAGAAGCTATATTGGTGATTTCCGTTAACATGTTAGATTTTTTAAAGTAAAATATATCGCACAATTTCCAAATAGTATCGTCTGGCAATTCTTAGGTGTATTTAAATATGTCTAATAAATTAACTAGTAAGCAATAACTCAGGAAAAGCAAAATCATGTAGATGATTACGTCTCTGCTATAATTTATTTCTTTTATTTTTTCATAAAGTATTTTCGGTATTAATATGATTTTTTTAAACAACGTATGGCTTTTATTTAATTTTCCTAGATTGACGTATAAACCACAGCTGCCAATATTTTAATTTATTCCGGAGTACATTTAGCCCCACCTTTATTTCGCACCACTTAATTTATAGAAGAAGTTTCTCCAATATATAACTTTGATAAAATAAGACAAAATTACTTTAAAAAAATAAGTGGTACGGAATAAAGGCGGGTCTAAAAATACTTAAAATAATATAAGTTAAAATATTGGCAGCTATAATAAACCCTTAGCACCTAACACCTAAAGGTTTCGAAATACCTTCTATTTTAACTCATCCGAACTGCCAGGATCCCAGGTATTCAAATATAAAGTAAAATTGTAAAATAGGGTGTTACTAAAAAGAAAAAAAAAAAAAAAAAAAAAAAGAAGAAGAAGAAGAAGAAATCGAACAAGTTAGCATTCATACCCACGCTTTTATTAGCTTCTCCAGTATGTACGTTTGTATGTATGTTTGTATGTATTTAACCGCTCTGGGAGCAAACAAAAAATCTATATTGTAAAAAAAGACTTTCCTTTCCTTTGTCGAACGCTGTGGCTGTGAGGTAAAGCTCCGCGCTACGAACCTAAAGGTCTAGCGTTCGATCACAGTCAGGGAAGATTTTTTAAAAATGGTTTTTGTTTAATTCTAAATTATTTTAATTAAAGATTTAAATGCATGTAAATATTATGGTGTGTCTCTTACACGATTTTCTCTTACCCTGCATTTTAATACTAAGATAGATATTTCGTGCTTTTTAGTTCACATTTCTATAAAAGCGTGTTCTTTAATTTTTTAAAACTATAATATTATTATTTTATTATGTAATTTACCCTTAATCAAACTTTTCCCGTCATGTTTTAAAAGTAAACTTAATTTCCCGTTGAAAGATATTCATTATATTTTTCTGTGTCAATTATTAACGGAATAACATTGCTTATTGCTTTATTATACATTTTGTACATTGCGGCATGCCAAAAGTTTCTGTAGCTACTTGGACTCTTCAAACTTGGACTTCAATTCCACATCATAGTCAACATTTTTCCGTTCACACTATCTTTCACATAACCCCAGTAGAGGAAAATCTTATTTGTAACGTTTGGCGACCACTTCATTGAAGTCTCTTTTAGAGAGAAGCTAGATTTAGTTGAAACAGTCTTTTTTTTTTTTTTTCGTCGCAATATACATGACTAAAAACAATGAAAAATTATTTGTTTTAAACCTAATTTTTTAAATACATTTTCGAAATTGTGCGGATGTTTTTTAAGGAAACCATGTATAACGTATCTAATATTTAACACCGTTTTTAACAAGTAGGAAAACAACTGGTTAACTTTAGAGAAGTCTCTTTTAAAAGGTTTTTTTACTAATCTTAAACTTCTCATTATTTTTCATATAATCTATGGAATTACACACAAAATAATGAGAGTAATGTTCTTATTTAACCCTTTAACGCACGCTGTCCTCGCTGTGAGGACGCAAAATTTCAGATCCAGCTGCAAAAATTCATCCCGGAAATTTTTTAGCAAAAAATCACGTTTATAACATATCAAAAAAGGCCGGTTTTTTTAACCTTAAAATGTAAAATTTCTTTTAGTTTAATTTAGTTCATGAATTCCAGTGGCAGTATAATTTAAATGATCTGATTTGTCTTGCGCCGCAAAGGGTTAACCGCAATTACATATTGGAAAAAGTTACTGCACAAACAGTCAACTAAGAAATAAAAACAGGTAGGTTCTAACAATTCCAATGAATAAATTAACAAGTAGGCTTCTATGGCTTCAACAACACTTTGCTGCCAGATTTGAAAAAACACATCGTTTGCTCAATGTCTGTTTAGAGAGATACCTATGACGTAGCTGATCGAACTATCTAGCGACAATGATTTTTCTTTCAACCATATTCTTTTGGTTACTCGAAAAAGTTGCTTTGGTTAACTGTACAAAGTTATTTTTAAAATGATAAAATAAGTCTACAAAATCAATCAACAACGAAAGAGAAGTTGGTTTTTCCAGCAAAACATGTGTTTTAATGTAAGATATATGTCTTAGCAAATTATGTGTACCTACACTGTTAAAAATTTCTGTAAAAATACATAAAAAGTATTGAGAATCTCCGTAAATGTACATGAGTTCACTGTTAAAAGCAGTGAATCAAGAAACTCAATTCACTGTCAAAAATTTCTGTAAAAGTACAGAAAAAGTATTGAAACTCTCCGTAAATTTACATGAGTTCTCTGTTAAAAGCATTGAACCAAGAAACTCAGTTCTTAATTTACAGATACTTCCTTTTTCAGAACAACGTTTTCCCTGTAGGGATTTTGATAGATACATTAAATAAAAAACTATACAAATACATAACCTTAAAATTATTTTTATATTAAAGTAAATACCTATATATACATATATAAATATAACTAGAAGTTTTGAAGGCAGAAATATACTGAATAGTTTGTTTCATTGCTGTGTACTATTACGTAAAAAGGAGGAAAAAGGGAACATTAGGGAAAATTAGATTGTTTCTGCGGAATGTTTATCTTCGTATCCTACTCATTAAAAGTTTGTTGTGGTTGCCTGTACTGAAGAACTTAAAGCAATTCGTGTTTTCATTTGGAATTCATAATTAGGTAAGTTAAATTTCATATAATCTTTTATCCTATTTTAATAATCAACAAAAACAATGACTGTTTATGTTAGTTATATTAGCAGTTATTTTTTATATTTAAATCCTGAAACTTATAAACAGAGTTATTCAATTTAAAGATACCTAGAATCTAGTATGTAGTATCTAGCTACGTATTTCGGTTATATAAAGCTTTATATATGCTTTATGTATTTACAGCAGAGGGCAAAATTTTAGAAATTATACAAAAGCAGCAAAAATCTATTAAATTTAATATGTAAATACACAAGTCCTTTGTTGAAGTTAAATGTGTGATACTGTTGCTAATTTTATATCAATAGTTTACAAATATTGCATATGTATCTTGAACTTTATTTTTACATGTCTATCTTCTTTAACTTACAATGGAGCAAAATGATGAGAATGTCATAGTTATATCAATTGTAACGGTCCGGGATAGAGAGACTTATCTGCCTATGATTTTGTAAAGCATATAGAAGAGCTTCTAAAAGCATTTGTAATCGCATTCGTTCAGTTCAGAGAATATTTCCATGTGGGAGAGAAGGTAAATGTTTTATAATACCGAAAGAGGCCATTTTAGTTTATAATAATAACAGATGCTTTCGTCATAAAATTACTCAAACAAAACTTAAGAAGACTGTTGTTTTCTTTTTCCTACAAATTCCGACTATGTAAGGTACACAAAATCAACAGGGGAAGGAGAATTATTTTGAAACGACATAGACTCATGACATTTCGCACAGTAGCAAATAAGAACAAAATAAATTAGAAGACAGTTAAAGAGACTAATATCAGTATGAGGAATAATAATAGAAAAAGCTAAGAAATCATTAGAGATGTAAAACTATGGCAGTATACGCTTATAACACCTGACATAAAAAAGCCTACATTCAGCTTGCAGAGAAACCTATGAAAAAACAAATAAATTGGTCTAAAATTATTTTCATTGATTAAAAGAAGCTATTTTTAGATGTTCCCGACAACATACATTCATATTGGTAAGAGCTTTTAAAGGAAAAGAACGAATTTTCGAAACGTTAGCCGGGGGGGGGGACTTTCTTATAATTTGAGCCGCTTTTTCTTCTAGCGTTTAGAAGAAAATTGCTTCAGCAGTAGATATACAAAATAAACATAGATATATTAATTTGTTAAAAAGCAGTTATTGTAAGGGAGGAAAAAATTGAGGGGGGGGGTGTGTGTTAAATTACAGTTTAGCACATCCATAAAAACAGGGAAACATTATTACAAATTATATATAAGTATTTGATGTTATAAACATTATTTTTTTTTTTTTTTTTTTTTTTTTTTCGGGGGGGGGGGGTTGTACGTCAACCCAACAATATTTTTAGCTTTTTTTTTTTTTTTTTTTTTTTTTTTTTTTTTAATTTTCTTGTGAGTGTTTGCATTTCATATATAAATTAAGAAACAACAATGCAAGAAAAACGATATATATATATATTTTTTTTTTTTTTCACAGCGACAATACTGGAAGGGGCATTAGATTAAATTTTCAAACTAGTGGCAATATCTGCTTACGAGTTGATGTTTAAAGATTAAATGTATAGTTTATGAATCAAGTTGAGTAGAAAAATGTTTAACGCTAAATTTTACACAGGCTACATTCTGTGAATAAATTCAAATCGAAGTTTAAAAAAGTTCAATTGAATGCAGAGTTATTTTGAAGTATAAAAACAACTGGATTATCGAATTACACTAGATAAATTTTTCCTAACCATACGCTGCCAAAACTACACCTACACGCTTATACAGCGAGGCGGAGACGGTTGATTACATGTTAACTGAAAAAAAAAAAAAAAAAAAAAAAACTTTGTTGTTGAAATAAGTCAAACTTACACTGTCCTATCAACACAAAGCCCGAAAACTTTCCTACAAGATTTTGGTATATGAACTAAAACATTGTTTTTAAAGCGTTTCTTTTGTTTATTTATTTTTTGAGAAGAGCAGATGTCTAATGGCCAGAAAAGTTTATTAAATGAGCAATATTTTTCTCAGACAAGAATAAGGTTAAATTTTAATCAGAACCATAAAGTCCAGAAATATTATTGCAAAGTATATAGATCTTTGATGCTAAACATTTTTTAGTGTGTGTGGGGGGGGGGAGGGGGGCTGATGGGAATGATTTGTATGGATACCAACACAATATTTTCAGTTTTGTTTTCTGAAATGTTTAAAATCTGCTTCTGTGTATTAATATATTTCATATAACAAAACAGAAACAAGCAACATAGAAAAACTAATAAAATTGTTTCTTTTCCTGCAGCGGGAATAAATGGGGGAAGTGGGAAGGAGTTAAATTACACTTTCAAACTTGTTAGTTTTCTGTGTACAAACTGATATTCAGACTGAAAACTTAGCATTAAGTTGTATGAAGAAATGTTCAAATGAATGCGAAATTTTATCCAGGTTACATTTTTCGAACCAATTCAAAACTACAATTTTCAAAAGCTAATGCACATGTGTTTTTTGTGCTTTTGTGTCTTAACGACAGTCATGATAATATTTCGTCCAGAAATTTACTTTGTAAGGCAGAGATTGCCGAAATGTCAATTGGCTGTAATTTAAAACTACTTTTTCGCTAAAATAGATGTAAGTGATACTGTCCTATCAAAACTGGGCCAGAAAATATTCCGACAATTTTTTACATAGACCAAAAATTTTTTTATGTGAGGTGGGGGGGGGGCATGTTGAAGAATCAGAAAATTTTGTTCTGAGGATTAGACAGTTTAGGGATGCTTTTAAGTGTTTACTTACAGGCGGTAATATTTCTAAATATTTTAATCTGTTACCTGTGATTTTTATTGCTTTCTTCTATTTGTATTTATAGAGAAAGTATTAGATTTGTGAAAATTTTCGAACTCCAGTTTTCGATGGATTTACACGTTTTGGGATGTCCTGAACACGATTTGACTGTTTTTAGAAAATGTCTGTCTGTCTGTGTGTGTGTGTATCACAAATTTTCTGGACGCTGTATCTCACAAACAAATGAACGGAATTTAACCAAACTTGTTATTTAGTTGGACCCTGACATGAACTGTTGCTGATTAGATTTGTGGAACAATGGCTCAGCAGGTGGCGCTGTGATCGCATTTTTCTAAATTTTTAACATGGCAGTATAGGACAAAATTTCGTATAAATGTACATAATGAGAGTTATTTTAAACGTGTGATTGTAAAATTAATATAAATTCTTGATAATAGTAGTCGTTAACCAGGGAAAAAATTAAAAGCATGTGGGGGCAACGTTCGCCACCCCCCTCCACACACACGGGAGTAAATTTTCAATATGGGTATCTTTCGAAAGATCTCGTCAATGCCTTTCAAACGAATAGTTGAACTATAGATATGCGATATATTAAAACAAAGATATGCATTTTTTTCTTTACTTTTAATGAAAAAAAACGTGGAAAAAAGTCATTTCTTTTGATTTCGAAAAAAATGACATCTTTCGGCATTTAGTGATAATGTAATTCTGTCAGATAAAAATCGTCTTCATTTATAATGGAAAATAATTTGATAATAAGTAATTTGTATTGAATAAATTTTGTGTAAAATTATATAGAAGGAAGTATTGTGGTGGCCACACCCAGTGGCGGATCCAGAACTTGACTTTTGGGGGGGGCTAAGATTTTTCAAAGTGTTATTCTAGACCAATAAAAAATTTACAATTGCAATATTCAATTGTAAATGTCAGTGTTTTTTTTTTTTTTTTGGGGGGGGGGGGGGGCTTCAGCCCCCTAGCCCCCCCCCCTTAAATCCGCCACTGGCCACACCATACTAGTTTTTAGTTTAATATCGTCTGAAACTTCTATATATTTTCCTATATATTCGTTTTACAGCCTCTTCATGTCATTAAAAATGTTTGCTGGCATTTGCTGAAAGACTAAAAAATAATCTGGATTACCTTAAATCAATATAGCAGGAATTGAGGAAATAGTATGTCATTTCCACGTTATATATTTAAGTTTAAATAATAAAAAATAGGTAAATTTAAAAATCGAAATACAAAATAAAGATTTTATAGATGGGAGTTTTATATGACAATTTTTTTTATTTTTTTTTTTATTTTTTTTTTTTAAGGGAGAGGGGGACTTGTTTGTATTCTAAACCAACCAATGTTTTTAATTTTGCTTTCTGAAAATTTTGAAAATCTGCTTGCGTATGTATATGTATGCATATATATATATATGCACAAGTTAAAAAACAACAATGCAAGAAAAAGAAAATTATTGTTGCTGTTACCGAGCAATGGGAATAGAGGGGTGGGTTGGGGGACAAATTAAATTTTTTGACAAGTTAAGATTTTTCAGAATACAATTTGATAGTTAAGGATTCAAAGTACTGAGTGTATATGAAATTGAGTGAGAAAATGTTTTAATTAATACGAAATTTTATCCAGGCTGCTACATGTTGCTGACTAATTTATATCTCAAAATAACCGATCCACATAAAACGTTACTTTTAAGTACAAAATCCAACTGTGTTTTCGAAATATCCTAGATGAATATACCATAATCACAGTGATGCCAGATGGTCGAAAATTATTTCCCCAAACAGGTCTTCAAATTTCCCCAAATCAGGGGTTTTCTTCGAAAAAATCCCCAACTTGATTTCTACTAAAAAGGGAAAATAAAAAATTTTTCAAAAAAAAAATATATATCAAGCAAATTTAAGTGGAATTAAGCTCAGATTTTTCCCCAAATGAAGGCAATTTTTGAAAAAAATCCCCAAATAACAATAAAGCTATTGAAAATCCCTGGTCGTAGGGATAAATCATTACGTTGCCAACATTGACAGAAAGTTGAAAAACTTCCCAGATTTGTCCCCAAAAATTTTAGAATTTCCCAAAAAAGTCCCCACAAACATTTGGTCCCCAAAATTGTCCCCAGAAGCCTGACAAATCCCCAAAATGGGGACAAAATCCCCAATCTGGCATCATGTATGTAGTATCAATTATGTAGAGAGGCGGACGCAGACGATTGTGGAGTAACTGCAATTTAAAAATACAGTTTCACTGAAATATAGCTAATAGATTCAGTTTAATTACTCATTGGCAGAAAACTTTCAGACAAGTTTTTGCATTGACAGAAATAATTTTTGTTAAACATGATTTTTTCTTTACCTTCTTTTCTTTCTTTGTAAGGGGAAGATTTTAATAACTGGACCGTTTTAAATTCGGAGTATTATAAAGTTAACAGTGTGCTTGGAACTAAGGCCGATCT
Organism: Salticus scenicus; assembly: GCA_963930645.1. NCBI lineage: Eukaryota > Metazoa > Arthropoda > Arachnida > Araneae > Salticidae > Salticus > Salticus scenicus. Next base: position 231,587,721 of record OZ005651.1, read on the forward strand.
ACTACTCAAGGGTCCTAGGCCTCGGATAGTGTGCCCTCTGAGGGGGGATATTTTTCTAAGGGGGCCAAGCCCAGATTTATGCGAGTCTCGGAGAAAACTACTGAAAACTCCGAACGGCTAGGTCGACGAGTTAGACCTGGGATTGAACCCAGCACTTCCCGTTTATCAGCTCTGAGTCTAGAATGGCATGGACACTCATGGAGACGTACAGTTTAGATATGATTCAGGAGCAGTTCACTCCCTCAGGAGACAATAAATTGTTTTATTTCCATATTCAAAGGGTGAAAAACTACGTAACATCCCAAAACCCTAAAAACTGTTATTTGTATACAAAATGAATCGTGAAAGAATAGATTAAGGTTATTATTCGTGGCTATTATTAAAATTGTTTATTTATACCCATAATAAATTATATTTGTAGAATTCTTAAGGCATTGTAAAGAAAAAAAAAAATCTGGAGTAACTCCACTCGACTTTCCGAACATTGAGTAATTAACAGTTTTGTAGATAAAGTAAAGAAAGAGGAATTGTTAAACAAACAAAAGAGAGAAAACCATAATAGAGTGTAAGTATTTTTCTCTATATATTACACGATGTTTAGTTTTATTTAACGCTACTGAACTTTGAGCCCTTAGATCATAATGATAAAGAATTTTTCGTTGTGTCCCTGTAAAAACCTATAAATGCTAGATTCACGAAAATGCTTATATTTAGTGCAACAGTGAGTTATAATATTCATATAAATTTTCAGCTCAATTGAATAAGGCGTTTAGATTCTATCGCACTTTTAAAAATTTGGTCCCATAGGCCATAATGATAAAGAATTTTTCTTTGTCTCCCTGTAAAAATACTGTAAGTGCTAAATTCACCAAAATCTATACAGTTGGTGCAAGTGTGACCTTTAACATGCGTACATTTTTTTTTTCTCAGATTAATAAGGCGTTTAGACGCTATCACTCTTTTAAAAATTTGGCCTCATAGGCCATAATGATAAAGAATTTTTCTTTGTGCCCCTGTAAAAAAACTAAGTGCTAAATTCACCAAAATGTATACAGTTCGTGCAACTGTGACCTATAATATGTGTACAAATTTTTTGCTCAGATTAATAAAGCAATTAGAACTTATCGCACTTTAAAAAAATTGGCCCCATAGGCCATAATGATAAAGAATTTTTCCTGGTGTCCCTTTAAAAAACTATAAGTGCTAGATTAACCAAAATCTATAGGATTCGTACTATGGTGACTTACAATATACGTACCAACTTTCAGCTTATTCGAACAAAGCGTTTAGACGCTAGCGTGTTCACTCACAGACATACACGCACACATATACACACACATACATGCATCATCGTAAAAATAGTCGAAACGGACTCAGGGGACCTCGAAACGTATAGAAACATCAAAATCTCAAATTCGGATTTTTGACATGATTACAATACTTTCCTCACTATGGCGTTCGGAAAGTAAATAGAGGGTGGGGGGGGGGTCTGGAATTAAAGATAGCCCCTGAAACTTTCACCTCTGATATTCTTTTATAATCTGCTACCGGTTGTTTTCAATTTTTATTTTAATATTCTTCAAGTTTTTTTCGTATTCTTTGTACAACTCTCTATGCCATTAAAAATGATAACCGTTATATCTTCTACGTGAAGACTGAAACAATATCTGAATTTTCGAAATCAAAATGCAAGAATTTGAGTAGAATGAAGTAAATCGCCTAAATCTTTTATAAACAATAGTTTAAGTATTGAAAATTTTATAAATTTAAAAACCGAAATACAAAATAAAGATTTTAGATTTAGAGAATTCTTATTTATCAAGTGATTCAATTTTTATTTTATTTATTTATTTAGTTTTTAACTTTTAATTTTCTTTTCTTTCTTTTGAGGGGTTTGGGGGGGGGGGGAAGTTAATGCTTCCCCACCGGAAAGTGTTTTGATTAAATATTTAAATTTTTGGAGATAGAATATTTAAGTAATTATCATAATGTTAATAATGAAAATAAAGAAGAATGTTAATTAAAAAGATTTATCTATAGCTTAAGAACATAAAATAATTACTCTAATGCTAATAATAATAGTTACATAAATACATTAATTACATAAATCTTAATAATAATTACATACTTTAATAATTACATAAACTAATGTAAATAGTAACATTAGTTTATGTAATTATTAAAGACCAAATAATATTTAGAAAATCATTTTTAAATATACTTAATAAACCGGAAATATTTCGTAATTGAATTGTATAAAAAACAATCTGCAGCAGAGACAAAAATGGGTCTAGGGAACAGGAGGATCTGTTCTTGAAGCTGGTAGACGGGAAATGCCGAATTCGATATGTAGTCACGCATGCGGTCCTAGTGGTTCGGTGTTTTCCAAGGTTTTGTCTGAAATTCATGTAAATGAGTAATTCTCTGAAAAGTGGTCATTTCATGTCCCAGTAATCTTGAGGGCATATTTTTAAAATTATAAAAACAAAAAGCTGTCAGAACTATCAATATTAATTAGTTATGCATATAAACTGTAATTCTTTGGTTACTGGAATTTAAATATAATTTTAAAATATTTTTTGAAATGCAAAATATCATTCCCTCACTGTGTCCCCATTCACACATGTAAGTAAATAAAATGGTTTCTATGGTATTAAAGCACGTATATTTAGATTATTTTAATTGAAAATGTATTAAACATACTTTAATAAATTTTTATCCATTATACAGTCGGTAACAAATGTGTCCGAACACTAGCAAAAATTCCTATATAAAAAAAATAGAGTTAATACTGTTTTGTTAAATACTTCCTTGTCGAATCATGTTTTTAGACTGACTAAGAACATGATTCGACAAGGATTTATTTAACAAAACTGTATTAACTCTATTTTTTTTATATAGGAATTTTTGCTAGTGTTCGGACACTTTTGTTACCGACTGTACTACATTTATATATTATGCAATGAAAGAAATTAGAACACACTTTATTGTTGTCCCTGGTATTAGATATCATTCCCTCATCAAACTATAATCACACCCCTACTTACTTCATTAATGGCAGCACGTGCTTTATATAAGTCAAACTTAATTTGTATAGCAGCAAAGTAAAAAGCCATTTTGTGTTCTGTACGAAACATTTTACAATGAGTTGCATAAGGCTCTCAAACGTTGGATTGAAATACAGTATTTTTATTATACGTCATTCCCTCATTCATTATAAAGTTAACTAAAAGAAATCAAATTTACTTTTTTATGTTATTATAGTAATAAAAATATGTTTTAATAAATATTTAGTGTTTGAAAATACAACTAAACCTAATCATATTTTTATAAAGTAGTTTTTCGAAGAAATTTGTCATTCCCTCACAATCATTCCCTCATTTTTCTAATTAATAAAAATAACACTATTTCAAAAAATTATCAGATGCAGTTTGGTTTATATTTTTTTTTATTAACTGTAACGTATGTGTACATGCACAAAATTAAAAAATAAATAAATAAATAAAAATAATGGAGCAATTTTATTTGGGCTCTTTTTTTTTTTTTTTTTTAAATGCCCACTTTTCAGAGAATGTCCCAAATATGGGCTAATATCACTTAAAAATCAGCGCACGGTGGGGTTTTCGGTAATAAATTGAGGCTTACTTAAAACTGTCTAAATTATTTTCAATATTTTTTTTTAAATGTCTTTATATGTAGTTATCAAAAGTCCCACTTTACTCCCTGTACCTTGGGAATGCCTCGACATTTCTGAAAACTTTAAGGCACTTGTTAAAAAAAAAAAAAAAAAAAAAAAAAACGGGCTGGGAACACAGGCGGAAACTTTAAAAATGTCATATAGGAAGGGGGGACAGTCTTTTAAAAGCTCGGGAATAAAGTCTTTTCAAAGTAGGTCTAGGATCTACAACAGTTAGTCGGCCTTATTCCCAAATCCACTCCAATCTATATTTGTTTTTAAAATAAAATACTTCAAAAATATTCCTGTTACACTGGCGTTCATAAAATGGTACTTAAATATCTTATGATTTCATTATATATGTGTTTTTCCCCTGTATTAATGTTTTAAAATATCATGTATAGCTACTTTTATTTTCTTTAGATGAATTTTCATTATATTCTTTTTGGATGGAGTATATAAGATACACTTTAAAATTCGCTTATGTATACTCAATTTCGTTTTTAGTGCCATGGAATTACAATCCTTTCTTTTCATTATTTATGTAAAATGTCATAGGATGTAGATTTTGTTTTAAAAAGTTATAGTTGAAGTGTTTTTCTACAATAGTAATTTTTCATCATTTTTCTTTTTTCTAGTTATAATGGAAATTGATCCTGATATAAGAAACGAAACAAGTTGTCTAAGAAATATGAAAATAGAAAATGTCGTAAAATACCCTCGTCAGACATATTTGCAAATTGTATTCAAATATTATCCTGTTATTAAAGACACTTTCACCATTTATCTTTTATTAATCTCATATATATATATATATATAAAAATCAGTGTTATGTTAGTAGAATAAAGTTTAATTTAAATCTAATTCAGTATGTTTTATTTTTTAATTATTTTTAATTGTATGTTTTCTTTGCAGCAAAAATGTTTTTCTTCTTAGTGAGCTTTTTGCATTGATTCTAGTAAATTACCGGAGTACTGCTTTCAGGTGTAAAAGCGAAGTATTTGTTTTTTCTTTAGATCCTATTTTGTAGAAGAAAAAATGTTTTAAAATTTGTTTTTGTAAAAAAGAAGAAAAAAAAAGTCGAAATTTTTTTAAATTCAAAATAATCTAATGGATTCTTTAATAAACAGTTCTATATTTTAAAGATTTGAATTTATGGAATGAATGACGAAAAGCAAAAGAGTACCCGATTTCCATCTGCATTGAACCCTAAATTAATATTTAAAAATATAAAAAGCTCTATATTTCTTTATCTACTGTTTAATACGTACAGTAGGTAACAAAAGCGTCCGAACACTAGCAAAAATTCCTATGTAAATAAAGCATACTTCAAACGGTTTTGTTAAATAAATCCTTGTCGAATCCTGTTTTTAGTCAGTGTAAGAACAAGATTCGATAAGGATTTATTTAACAAAACCGTATGAAGTGTACTTTTTTATATAGGAATTTTTGCTAGTGTTCGGACACTTTTGTTACCGACTGTACGTGCATTTTCTCTCCACTTGCCGTCTATCTAAATATATTTATATCCCAGAAACTGCAATAATTAAGGAAATTATTCTACACATTGCAATAAATTAATTACAAAAAATAAAATTATTTAGGTATCAAACCTTTGCTATGTTCCTATACTTCTACGATTACTCATTAGAAATCTGATCTGAAATGAGAATTTTTATTTTCAAATAAAATAACCTAGAAAAACCAATTTTATTAAAAACATAATATTGGAAAATGTTCAAATTGTGTTAAAGTTCGAAATAAAATTTGCATTAAATTTGTTAGTCTTGGTTTAAGTGACAAAATATGCATTGCATTAAAATGTTGCACAAATTTACTTTTTTAATACATTACAAAAATTGTATACATAATTTTTAAGAGAGACCTTTATATGGAAATGGATTAGTAAATTTTTTCTTTAGCTAATATAAAATCAATGTGAGTATTTAAATTTCAAATTCATTTAATACACCACCTTTCCATAAATGACCGGACACTTTCGAATTTATATTTGTTTTAAAAGATCTCAAATATAGTACTAAACAAATCATCTTCAAACTTCAGGAATGTAAAAAACATGTTATACCTCATGTAAGTCAGTTATTTGTTTTTACCAAAAGTGAAAAGGGGACCATTAAAAAATTAAAGAAAGATGAGAGTATTTGGCATTACCCAGTATAAAGTAATTCTCGAAATACAATCTGGCTGTAGCATATGATTATGGGGCTCATTCTCATTTTCTGTATAATTTTTAAGTCTCTACCGCATGTAATCAAGGAGATATAAGATTTCTTTAAAAAATTGGCAAACAAAGCTTCAGTGTTTTTTTTTTTATTAAAGCTATAACTTGCACGGTATTAAACCCAGTACAAAGCTATATTCGGAAAACCCAATATACAGCATTAGACACAACATACTGCAATCAGAATGAATAAAATAAAATACTAAATATCTAATGAAATGTGAGAATTTTTGCTAAATAACTTTTAACTGCGCATGACTAAGTTTTAGCTAAATTTCATTTGTATAATTTAGTAGCCAAATGCATTAAACCACTTATATAAAAAACCCAAACAAGTATTGTGTAAACCCAAAAAGTTCTATGCCAAAGAATGAACTGGTCTTCAGTTACTCTCGAAGAAACGCTAAAGTATAAAGAGTTCTACTCACATTTTTATTTTGATTTAATGAATGGTAATGCAATTTTCTGTGATTGTAAATAAATATTGGGAAAACCCTCTTAAAAATTTCTCTTTTGGAGAACAGCTGAAATTCAGTTTATTCTATGGTGTAGAACTTCTTGAGTTTACACGATATTTGTTTAGGGTTTTATATAAGTAGCTCAATAAATTTGGCTGTTAAATTTTGAAAATGAAATTTCGCTTAACATTTAAGCATGCGCAGTTAGAAATTTAGTAAAAACACTCATATTTCGTTAGATATTTAATATATATATATATATATATATATTTACTCTGATTGCAGTATGCCGTGTTTAATATTGTATGTCGAGTTTCCTGAAAATAACTTTGCACTGTCTTTTAATACTTTGCGTGTTATAGCTAAAAAAAAATGAAAATGTTTTTTGCAATTTTTTATAGAAACCTTTATCTCCCTTATTATATGCGGTAGAGACATATAAACTTAAATAATTAATGAAAAAGAATCCTACTGCCTACATGCTACTGCAATATCGTATTTCAAGCATTAATTATTACAGGGTGAAGCCAAATACTTTCATTTTACTTTAATTTTTAATGGTCCTCCTTTCACACCCCTTAAGTTTCAAAATGATTTGTTTAACATTTTTTGAAATACTTTTAAAAATGTCTGAAATCGAAAGTGTGTGGTCATTATGGAAAGGTAGTGTACCTAACAATTTTTTAATATTACTACTTTTTCCCCTTTTTTTTTTTTTTTTTTTTTTTTTTTTTTTTCCATTTAGAAAGTTTACACCTTTTTAAGAGCATAATGCATTTTAAACGAATAGTGTTTTAATTAAATTCTTAATTGTTTTAAATTAATATCCAATCAAAATTTATACATTTGTTAAAAAAAAAAAAAAAAAAAAAAAAGTGTATTTACAAATTGGATGTATTTTATGAATGAAAGAAACTGAGGTTAACACAGATCCACAAATATAATGTTGGCGAAATTTAATTTGTTTATTTTAGCTGATACCTATATTTTTGATGTGCTGAAGCCGAAAACGAAGCCAGTTTTTCTCTGTCACACATAGCTTTTGCCAATACAGGGTGTCTACCAACACAATTCTTTTTCTTTCGGTAGTTTCTAGTATCATTCCATGATTAATTGTAATTAATCATGGAACCATACTATAAAAGTCACCGTTTAATTATATTGGTGGAAGAGTCATGAAAAAAAATAGCGCACCCTGTCTTGATAAAAATCTGTATGTGATAGAGTAAAAACTAGTTTCGGTTTCAGCCCAGCAAAGACCATCGATATCAGCCAAAATTATCAAATCAAAATTTTAGATTTAGACCTGTGAGATCTTTCACTATTCAGTCATATTAAATGAGGGAATTAAGTTTTTAATTTTGTTATGGACTAAATATAACAGAGCAATATTAAGCAACCATATGACATATTTTGCAATTATTTCTGATCATTTTATTAGAAGTAACATAATATAAATCAGCTTTTTTTTCAAATTTTATATTAAAAGTTTAATGTATGCAAAATGTACCACAACATTAATAAAAATTGTAGTTAAAAACATGTTAAAGCGCATCATTACAAATCCTACCAAAGGTACTACAAGCTTAGACAACTTTATACCTCTGAATTATAATGTAGATTTGATAACAAAAATATATAGCTTGTCTATATATATAGATACTAAAGTCCGGTCATCTTGTCCCATCAATTTCCGAGGAGTTCTGTTCTCAAAGTTTGAAGGTGGGAGGTGCCAAGTTCGATCTCAGGTTGAGGTTTTCAGCCTACCCATTCGAAATTTTCCAAGGTTTTTTTAAAAACTTTTGTAAATAAGGGAACATCTTAGAATGATCTACACATAAGACATTCTATACAGGCCTACAACTCTGGAATAATTAAAGTGATTTTACCACTACAATATTATTACTATATTTAGAAGCCTATTCAAGACATAAGCTGACGCGCATTTAAAATAAATCCCAAGACTATGAATTTACAAGTACAAAAACGTCCAACTTTAAGTTTCTCTTCCTTAAGTTGTATAAGAATCTGTACTTATGTAACGTATTTACTAGATTCTTACATATATTCTTGAAGATAAACTTACTGTTGGATATTTTTGTACTTCTAAAATGATAATAATGGAATTTATTTTAAGTATATGCCAATTTAGAGTATCTTCAATACGCTTGCAAACGTACTAATATTTAATCGGCGTTGGTTAAAGCCGATTGGCTATGCTAGGTTTCTAGACCTGTGGGAATTGCCGTAAGTGTAGGTCTTTCTAAAATGTGTTATCCCATATTTATACAAGTTTTGGAGAAATCTGCGGAAAATTCTGAAAGTGTAGGTCGAAATTCGCAACCTTGGATCGAACCAGGCACCTTCTGCCTTTAAACATTGAGAGCAGAGCTTCTCTGCCAGTGGTGGGGCCTTCAAATATTAGGTATTTTTACATGGATAAATTTACTGAGCATTTCGTAATATTATATACGAAATTTACGGAGACTTGGGTGTTCTTACATAAGTAATTTTACAGAGACTTGGATGTTCTTACATATGTAATTTTACAGAGACTTGAATATTTTTACGTATGTAACCTTACAGAGACTTGGATATTTTTACAGTGGTAAATTTACAGAGACTTAGATGCTTTTACATGCTCGAATTTACGGAGACTTGCAAATTTTTACATACGTAGATTTACAGAGACTTTGATGTTTTACAGATTTAAATTTACAGAGACTTGAATATTTCGATCTATGTAAATTTACAGAGACTATGATTGATTTACAGAATAGTTTCTCTGCATTTTGGCAGAATCTCTTTGTTTAATTCTCTGTGAATTTACATAAGACTTAATATAATTAATTACCAATAGATTCTCTGTAAATTTACAGAAAAATTTTTAACAGTGTATGCACTGTTAAAAATTTCTTCAGAAAACTACTGGTAATCATTTATTTTAAGTCTTACGTAAAATTACCGAGAAAAATAAACGGAGATGTTGAAAATTCTATTTCGTATAGGCATTTTAATGAATAATATTTATTTTATTAACTATTGGCAAGAATGTATTTATGAATTAGAATGCTCTTTCTAAAGTAGAAACATTCCTTTAAAATTTTTATCGAGGAATAAAATAATAAAAATAGATAAAAATACAGAATAAATGTTGAGAATCGCCGTTACTTACTTTTACTTAAAAACTGTTGTAAATTTACAGAGATTTGATAAACTTTTCAGTAAATTTACAGATTTTTTTACAATGTGGGATATTATTATTATTTTTTTTTTTTTTACCGAATGGCAAGTCATGATTCTGACACGCGAAATACGTGCAATTTTGTTCTTTTAATTGTCAATAATATTTTCGAAAAGTTTTTCGCTCTGCACATGTTGTTTTTAAAAATAGCTATTTCATTAAAATAAAGTTCCATTACACATAATTTTTTGAGTATTAGCATTACAACATTTAACTAAGTAGCAAATTTATATATAACTTTAATCACGTTTCGCTGGCTAATTTTTATATCGCATAAAATTATAATGTATTTGGAAGTAAATTTATTTTTTTTAACAGCATTTACGAGCTTAAACGACAACCATTAATTTACAAATTTTATTCCACATTGAATTTACCTTTTGATCTATAATTCAATATTTTACTTTCAACTAAAACTGTTATGCAAAATAAAAGAAGCCTTTCCATTAGTGTTAATATAATTCTCTATTAAAGAATATTTTCTCTTTTCTGTTTTCGAAAAAGAAAATGAAAATTAAACATTGAAGAAAAAAAATTCTTTCCTACATTCAATTCCATTTTATCCTCGAATTTTTCTTCCAATAATTTATTCATATAAAGATCATTTTAAGTGCTTTAAGAGTAAGAGTGTTGCAAACTCGGAAAGAAACCGAATCTTCTAAAAATTTTATGTACACAAACAAAATATTTCTTCTTCGACATAAACTGATGAAAGCAAACAATTTTATGGATTTAAGTATAATATTTAAAACAAGCGAATGATTTTCTCGTAATTTATTTTCGCTTGAAATAAAAATTTTTATTGATGTAATAAAATACAAATTAAAGACGATTTTGAGGCTTTTTCTATTATTATTTTTATTATTCAAAAACTACAGGATTAAGGATTTAGGAACGAGCAAATATAAACTGACTGATCATTTTAGTCAAACTTGCAAAAAAAAATTCGCTGTCTCAAAACTTATAACTAATAATTTTTCCAATGGATGTATAAAGTTTTTTTTTTTTTTTTTTTTTTTTTTTTGCATAGTATATTTGGGTGTTTCAAAATAAAGACAGAAGACACAGAATAATCATTTTTTAAATTGTTGGAAATATGAAAAAAAACTGAAAATCACGTTTTGATTTGTAAAAAAAAAAAAAAAAAAAAAAAAGAGTACTGTTTACACTGATAGCGCAGAATTGTACTCTTTAGCAAAACAATTGTGCTGTTTACACTGAATACTTTTTTTTTTCATTATAATGTTAGCCTAAAATATAAGGAATTACTGCATGTGTTAATTATTATTAAGACGGTATTTTTTTTTTCCAGAGCTATAAATTTATAACGTAAAAAATTACCATTTTTCTACTTATATGGATAAATAAAAATTTTAAAAAATGTATATACATTTAAAGCCTATTTTTCCAGAGCGATAAATTTATAACGTAAAAAATTACCATTTTTCTACTTATATGGATGAATAAAAATTTCAAAAAATGTATATACATTTAAAGCCTATTGTCTATGCAAGGGACCAAGGCCTAATTGCATCACCGTCTATGAGAGTTTCATAAGAGTTTCCTCGCCCGTGTTCACGCGAGTTTCGTAGAAAACCATGAAAACTCTACAAGCGCTCCATAGGTTCAAATACGTCAAAAGTGTAGTGAGATAATTAATATATATAATAAAAATTAAAACATACTTCATGTTTGGTCATGAATATTTTCTGCTGGGTGCCCAGCTCTTCTCAAACGACATCCATCTGTGACGGATTTCTGAGAGTGGTGGTCTTCTATAGTTGATTTCATAAATTGGCGCCACATGGAATCAGCTATACAAGACCACCACTCTGAGAAATCTGTCACTGATGAATGTCGTTTGCGAAGAGCTGGACGCCCAGCAGAAAATATTCACGACCAAGTATGAAGTATTTTTTAAAGTTTATTATATTTATTTATTATGTATAAAGGACTTCATTATAATTTAATTTTAATAAGTGTGTAGTGAGATACTACTTGTGAATTATTAATTTTTTGCGTAATTATATTACGATTCATACTTGTTTAATAAAAAATTTCTATCCAAAATTTGCATTTAGAAAATTCACTTATTTTAAGGCTATTTTAAAGATTTAAACTAAACACAAAGCAATTAGATACAAGTTGTTCTACGAATCAATAGTCATCGACAGAAGTGAAGGCATACTTTTGTGTACCGTCATCTTCGTCGAATCACTAAAGAAGTACTTCATAGTTTCTCTATGTCGCTTTAATTTTATATTTTGTAACATGGATGTTTTGCCTTCTCCTCAATTGTGCTCAGAGGTACTTTTTCCCTGAATTCCATTTGTATACTTTAAGTATATTTTGATGTGATCTGTGTCCACTTTTTTTTTTTTTTTTTTTTTTTTTTTGTCAATTTTGAATGATGCCCCAGACAGCACATCGCCTCCCCAGGATATCTTCAATATGTCTTCTGGATGAAAAGACATCCCGGAAACGTCCTTAAGATGTACTGTGGATAAGTTAACCCTAACTGTGCTGTTGGGGGCTACACGTCGTTCTTAATTTTTGCAAACGGGTGTATTTAAACAGTTACTGAACGGGAAATTAATTTCCAGATTTAATTTATTATAATTTCCAATTTTTGACTGCATTAGTAAGTACACTCATGTCCATAAATTAAGGATAATTCAGATTCACACTGAAATCGAACTTTAATGCAAAAATTTCACCTGTAGAAATACCACACACATCTTTAAGAATAATATGCAAATTATAGGAAGTCATCAGATGACGCCGATATGATGTTATAATGACGAAAGTGTAAGAAGGGGGTAGATAAGGAATGGGAGCAAAGAAGTAAAATTGTTCGCAAGCGGTTCTGTGTGCCGCTTAGTGCCACAACCGAATGGTTATGACACAGAGGACGCATGCAGGTAATTTTTTACGTGGTAGAATATCGGCCGACTACAATGTGGGCGTACTCAGATAGAAGTATCGGGGGAACTTAGAATCGCACAAAGTGTCATCTCTAGGCTTTGGCAACGATTCCAAAATGATGGAAATACCAGCCGACGTTACAAGACTGGTCGGCCCCAAGTTACAATGCCGAATGACCACCGGTATTTGGCAGTAACTGCCAAAATAAGCAGATAAAGCACAACATCAGACCTGTGTCGTCAGCTGTCTGCAGCCACGAGTGCCACAGTTTCAAGACAAACCGAGTGCAGACGTTTGGGAGATGTTGGTCTATATTCTCGCAGGCCTGTTAGATGTGTTCCACTCACGGCAATGCACTGTGCCAGTAGTTGACTTGGAGTAGAGAACATGCGATGTGGACAGCGGCACAGTGAGCTTGTGTGATGTTTTCTGATGAGTTCAGGTTTAGCTTGTAGTGTGATTCACGCTTGACTTTCATATGTAGAACGTCAGGTACCCGTTAACACCAAAATAACATCATTGAACGACACCGTTACTGTATGGCAGGAGTGCTCGTTTTGGGGGGGATATCATATTGGACACCAGAACAGATTTGCATGTTCAAATCGGAAGAATGATAGGTCAAATTTATCGGGACATTATTTGGGAACAGCATGTACGTTTGTTTAGGGGTGCCATGGGCCCAGAATTTGTGTTTATGGATGACAATGCGCGTTCTCACGGTGCAAACATTGTACACAGATGCCTACAATCTGAAGCTATCACCTGCATCGAATGGCCAGCATTCTCACCTGACTAGAATCCGATAGAGCATGTGTAGGACATGCTTTTCTGATGAGTTGTAGTCCGTCAACCACCTCCTACATGTGTACCGGAACTTCGGGGAGCATTGCTTACTGAGTAGAGTAATATTTCCCAAGATCAGATCGATAATTTAATACTCAGCATTCCTGGGCGTTGTAAGAACTGCATTTCATCATCTGAGAGACATACAATGTATTAACCATCATACCAACCATGTAATTTTAAGTTTTTGTAAGGGAGATTTTTTTTGTAATTTCTCTAGAGAGCAAAAAACGTAGTGTTTATAAATGGTACCCTACATAAACCACCTTTTTTTGTTCTTGATCTTTTGTTTAATAAATGGACTTTATGAATAAGTCATGTTTGTTTTGCTTCTGAACCTTTAATTGACGCAGTTAGCATTATCCTTAATTTATGGACATGAGTGTATATGAGTATGCTACTTTTTTTTTTTTTTGGGGGGGGGGGATGAAGAAGTTGAAAATTTTTAAATTGAAAGCTCTTGATTAGTGAAACTTTAAATTCGGCATTGATTGTTGCAATAATAATAATGATAATAATAATAATAATTACTGAGAAGAACTTTTTATTTTATTTAAACAAATGTGTATTGATTAGACAACTGGTATAAAAATATTCAAAGTACTGTACTTTTTAATAGCTTTTATGAGCAATGCTAATAGATGTAAATTCAAGGAAATTTTTAACGTTTTCTATGCTTAATTTTTCTAAATAAAAAAAAATAGCACTAGAACCGCGTAATGAATTATTTTCACCCTAAATCAATTTTGTTTCTTTTTTTTCTCAAAAAGTTACAGTTAGTTGATGTGGATGATATGGTTTCTGTCAACATTGGGATTCAAGACTTGTGTAGCTTCCACATAGTCGAAGTCTTTCTAGGATGTTATAGCTCGTATTTATGCAACTTTCGAAGAAAACTACGAAAAATCCAAACGGCTAATTCAACCAACGCGATCGTGCTTAAAATTTTACAAACGATAATTAAATTACTATAATTTTTCTTTAATCTGTATCAGTTTTTATTTGTAATATAATAGTAAAGGCATTTCAAAATATAGATTAATTCTTACTTTATGTGGTACAGTTGGTAACAAAAGTGTCCGAACACTAGCAAAAATTCCTATGTAAAAAAAGTGTACTTCATACGGATTTGTTAAATAAATCCTTGTCGAATTTTGTTCTTAGTCAGTCTAAGAACAGGATTCAACAAGGTTTTATTTAACAAAACCGTATGATGTGTACTATTTTTACATAGGAATTTTGGCTAGCGTTCGGACACTTTTGTTACCGACTGTACGTAATTGTTTAATAGAAAATAATATAGTGGCTTTTAAATGTTCATAGTGAGACTTTGCGTACAGAGCTTCATTAAAACTAATGACCCGCCTTTTCCTTTAAATGTAGCTTTATATAAAAAATATAGAAACTTATGGAAATTAGATTTATTTCACGGATTATTCTGTGTCGATAAATAAATATATCATGCCTCTTAAGTGCACTTATTCACGTGAATTTCCGGCCTTTGTTAATCTAAATATATAGTTTCTAATTATAAGAGTTTGTTTGTTTGTTCGTTTACAATTTTATAAAGCAAGTAAAGCAAAAAATAACTGAAAAAATAATATTACTGATGACCCTGCTGAGTAGCGAAATTCGTCAATGAAAAGAAAATTAAAAAATTTCTAAAATTAAGAAAGCTAAATTAATGAAGTTTAAAATGTTGCACTGACAATGATTATTAGTATCAAATGATTATTAGTATACTTATTTCAAATAAAGTTATATCATTAGTAAAATTTAAATAATCATTTTTTAAAAATACTTAAACAATACACGTTACGAAAATTTTTAATAAGTTTTAACTAATTTATAATTACTATTACTAATAAAATTTCATTATTATTCAGTCTCTGCATTTTTAATTTAAAAAACAGAATATTTTGTGTTATAAGATGACGTATCGTATAAAATATTTCAAACATCTATGTAAAAAGGAGAGACTTTATATTCTTTTCCTCATGACGGTAAAATCTATGGTAATATTTTACTCTCGTGGTTTTTATTGTCACTATAAATTTATTTCACCGTTATTAAAAGAGACTTCGACTTATTTATATTCTTTTTTCTTATTTATTTAATATATATAAAAATATTAATTTTGCACGTAGAAGACGATGCGCAAATACAGAAGGTCTATTTTTTTGCTTTTATTTTCCTTAACGCATTAAAACGCAAACTACATTTTTAAGCACATTAAAATTTATTCCCTTTATTTAAATCTCTTGAAATAATATAATTATTCTTAGAATAAAATATTAGAATGATTACAGAAGACATTTTTAATTTAAATAAATTTGTCTATTTTTTAGTGCATTTGTTAATAATATTGAAATGTATAAGTGTTTACAAGACACTGTAAATTCAAAATTTGTAGACATCAACTATGAAAAGGTTTTCAAGAAATGTTTTTAAAATAATCAATATAAATAAGGAGCAGAAGAACAGCTTTTTGAGGAAGACCGGCATTTTCCAAATGTTTTCGTACTGCAGGAACGAACTTAGTTTTAAACCAGTCAGAAAATATTTCTGCATCCAAGCTGTTTTATTACTGTAATAACTTACAGGCAAACTTGAATCTTTCTTCATTTTTGAAAAAGCTCTTGGCTTTCTTGCAGTTCCAATAACACACAAATCTAAAAAATGTGAGCCGGAGGCATTAGCACAACACAATACTGTTATGCGCTGTTTCTGCTTCTTGTGTCCTGATGCATTTTTTTCTGTTTCATATGCTAATGTCTTTTGTGGCAATCACTTCCAATATAAACCAGTTTCGTCCGCATTGTATATTTGTTCGGCACTCAAATTTTCTTCACGTGCGAAATTTTGGAATTCTAAAACAAAATTTTCAGATGCAGATTTGTCACTACTGAGTTTTTCACCTTGCGCAGTTATTTGGCGAATACCATATATCTGTTTGAATCTCGTTAACCAGCCACTCGAAGCATTGAAATCACCGGGTATTTCAAGCTCTTTAAAAAAATGTTTTGCTTTAGCCGTACAGACAGCACCTGATACAGGAATTCCGGCAGCTCTCTGTTGGTTAAACCACACAACCATATGGCTTTATCTAAATCTTCATATGTTGAGGTTTTCATTGTTTTTCTTCTACACATTCCTTTTGGACTATCTGAATTTCCAGCAAATTCGAGTAATTTTTGTTTCTTTTTAATAATGTCTCGCACAGTTTGATCACCAATCTCATATTCACGCATTAAAGATTTCACTGTATGTCCATTTTCTGATTTATTAATTATTTCCAGCTTTTGATTTATACTAAGAACGACCCTTTTGCGTTTTGACATCTTAATACTACGAACAGAATATATAGCACGTGTGAAACTAATAATCTAAACAGTACTAATACTGCAACGGTGGGTGAATAATCTCCTGACTCCGCATTCCAGAACGGGAGAAACACCTGCTGGCTAGGCTTAAAGTCAACTGGACGAGTCCATTACAGAATGAAGGGTTGAGAAGAAAGCGGTCTTCCAGCACATTTCCGCATTCGTTTTTTTTTTTTTTTTTTTTGAGCCGTCCCGGATAATCCGATCCCGGTTAATCGGGAGTCTACTGTATATGTATATATGTGTGTGTGTATGTATATATGTGTATATGTGTGTGTATGTATGTACAGTCGGGGAAAAAAACGCAACCCCCGCTGTAATTTCGTTATTATTTGGCGCAGAAACCTGTGATAGACATAATTTAACATGAAATTAAATGCACTTTCTGAAAATGTCATCGAAATTTGAATTAGGGGACACCTACATATTGAAATGAGCGCCAACTTTGATTTTTTTCAATAGTAACACTTAATTTTGACTTCATATTCGAATTTCTGAGAGTCTGGCAGTGCGGAAAAGTATACTGTTTGTATACTTTATCTTTAGTATTTATAGAGTTATAATCAAAAATGTGTTAGGGGGTTATCTGTAAATGTAGAAAAATAAAATTAAGATCTAAAAAAAAAAATAGACAAAATTTTAATATTTCACACCGGAAATATTTCAAAAAACGAAGAATTATAAAATTAATAAATATGTTAACCTCTTTTCAGTTCCTTAATTACTTTAAATTCAGCTTTTTAGATATGTATATACTTCTGTACTTTTTTAGATAATTTTAGGTCTTTTTAAATACATTGCACTTCCGATTGGTCCAGACAGTACTCTTTGAAAAAAGTGTAATATTTTTAAAGTAAAAGCGTCTATTATGGCTGTACTGATCAGCAATTAAGCTTAAATTTTCTTTTGTAGGTTTAACATAATATACGAAATGAAATAATATAGATGTATATACATACAACAACGCATAAATTAAATCTTTTCGTATAAATTATTTTAAGGGTTCATGAAGTAAATATTAAACAATTTTAATCGCACTTAGCAGTTTTGGGTGAGTTGAAATCTTTGAAACTGTATGATTCGTTTTATACTTTCTTTGAAATTATAATTTCTTAATTAACCCTTTCGCGACTGCGACGTAGATTCACGTCATTTGAAAATCTGTAACTGTGTCAGTGGACATTTCTTTCGTAATTTGTGTGTTACATATTTCTTAACTGTGTACCCAGTGTTCATATTTTTCAAATAAATTATATTATGGATATAAATATATTGATTAGAAAGAATATAATTATAATGCATATCCATTTGTAATATAATTGTGAATACAGAAAATTTGTTCTGAAATATTTTATTTAGAGAGAATAACGCCTGTAGGCGGATCTTACTGTCAAAAAGATAAAATCCTGAGGTCGCAAAAGTATTAAAATATATTTATAAAAGTTACAGTATATTTTAAAAAATATATAAAGTTAAAATACATTTATAAAATTTGAAAGACTAAGGTATCCTTAAAATAATACCCCCCCCCCTCCACCACACAAAATAAATAATAAAAAAATAAAGCAATATATGAAGCAAATGATTAAATCTTTAACTATGACGTTAGATATGAATCTATTTTACAAGTCTGTCTTGCATTTCAATTCCATTCGATTTTTTAATTGACAATTTTTACTTGAACTTATTTTTCTATTTAAAACAGTAAATCCCGCCTATTTAGTTAATTTTTTTCTTCTATTGTTACTTTACAGGATTCAAAATTTATCACCAGTAATCGATGAAGTAAATACCACTTGTTCAAATTTATTTCAACGTGAAATAAGGGGTTTAACACGAATACTCAATGTCACATTTACTTTTCTTTTCTGTATTGAAGAATAATGAAGGCGGAGCTTGACTTCTTTAGAAAACAGGAATTCTTGATGATAATACTAATGTCTAAAAATCACCGATGAAGTAAATACCACTTGTGCAAATTTTTGTCAACGTGAAATAAGGGGTTTAACACGAATACTCAATGTCACATTTACTTTTCTTTTCTGTATTGAAGAACAATGAAGGCGGAGCATGACTTCTTTAGAAAACAGGAATTCTTGATGATAACACTAATGTCTAAAAATCATCATTTTTGTTTCGTTTCCTTGCGTTTGACGTTGTTGTTATATAATTTGTCCCGCAAATAAAAAATAAAAATATTTTGTTTAATTTTCTTTGTTATTTTTAAAGATTTGATTCGTTATCTCATGCAAAACGTTATAAAAGAAGGTCCCCTAAACCCCTCCAAAAGAAAGATTTATTTATATCTCGAAAACTAATAACTGTAATGAGCTGCAAATTTGCACACCCATATTTTTCAGCATTAGGATTCATTTTATGTAAAAATTAATATAGGTCATAATTCATAATTTTTATGAATATGAATTTGTTAATAATTTTCATAATTTAAAATATTTTTTAGAATCAAAAGTAATGATGGATTATGTTTGGGTTTCTTCACTGTATCTCGTAAAAAAAAATTATATCGATCAAGTTATTTTTTGTGAAGATATTAATAAAAGTTTGAAATATGAATTTAACATTAGCACCTTCAAACTTTGAACGCTTATAACTCCGTGAAAAAATAAGAAAAATATACAACCAATATACTTTTCCGCGTTATCGCGATCCCAGGAATTCAAATATAAAATAAAAATGGGGCATTACCATAGAAAAAATCAAAGTTGGTGCGCATCTTAATATGTAGACGACCCTCAATTCAAAATTTCAGTACATTTTCTGAAACTACTCACAATTCCCCATCGAATGATACCGATTACATTTTTCTACATCGATTAGCAATAAAGTTAAGTTGAGTGTTGCGTTTTTTTTTTTCTCCGACTGTACATAATGTTGCACTTACATTGATTGGAGTAGAATAAACTAAATAAATAAAATGTGGGAAATTCGAATCTAATTGAATATTTCAATATTTAGTATTCTAATATAAATAAAGGTCAGTTAAAACTCTTGATGTGATACGCCATTGTGTCAGTTCAATTTGTACTTTTAAATTAAATTATTAAATATAATGTAATTATATTATAATTATGAATACATAAATAAAGTTTTAAATGATTAAAAAAAAAAAAAAAAGATTTTACCATTTAGATTTTGAAGATGTTTATTTCCTTTAAACAGAATATTGAATATTTTATGTAAATTTTGTCTATTAATATTATTAAATAAATCATTTAAAACAAAGGTTTTAATATTTAAATTCTTAAATTGTTTTTAAATATTGTTTATAAGCTGAAAACTGCTTTAATATATTATTTATTATATTATTAATAACACAATTATATATTTTATTAATAATACTTAATAGAAAGTGAACTTTATTAGTGTATGTATTATACACTACAGTAACTGTACAATAAAAAAATTAAGTAAAAATGCAATTTTTAAAAATAGAAGCTTTTTATTGTGGAGCCCTAAAAAGCATAAAATAAAAATTTATTCTTGATTAGACATTCCATAAAGAAAGCTTCACTAAGCAAATTTTAGAGGAAAATATAAATATTTCACTTTTGCAAAAGATGAAAATTTAAAAATTTTCAAAATATTTTAAAAAGTATGCGAGACCAATATTTTTAGTTATTAGTTTTTGCGTAAATATTTGTTAAGACTTAAATTTCAAAAGAATCGAAGTGCTTTTTAAAATATTTTGAATATTTAAAAATTGTCATCTCTTACAAAAGTGAAATATTTATATTTTAGAATTATAGAATTTTCTTTTTGTTGAAACTTTAATTTCTTTATGGCTTGCCTTTACATGAATAAATTTTTATTTTATGCATTTTAGGGCTCCACAATAAAAAGCTTCTAATGTTAAAAAAGTGTATTTTTACTTAAATTTTTATTTTTTGATTTTTAGTTACAAAAAGAAATAGCTTCTAAAAAAACTAATAAAAAATTCTTAGGATGCTATGTAGACATTAAAAATTTTACTTTTATCAAGTGACACATTTCCTATAATTTATCTGCAAACATTAACTCATAAGTCCTTTCGGGATCGAACCCACATCCATTTAGTTATATGACGCTCTCACCAAAAGTCTAAGAACTGTCAAGGAAAGTTATAGAACATGCTAGAAATATTTAACAAATACATATGCAAAAAGGTTATTGCTTTCAAATACTTTTTTAAATATATTGGATATTTAAAATTTTTCACTTCTTCCAAAAGTAAAATATGTATATTTTTCATTAAAATTTTCTTTGTGTTGAAATTCTTATTCTTTTATAACATGTCTCTGCAAGAATAAATATTTTTTTTTATTCTTTTAGGGGTCCGAAATAGAAAGCCCCCAGTGTTATTTATTAATTAATTTAACTTAAATTTCTATTTTGTGCTTTTTGGTAACTAAAAAAGGGCTTCTTAAACCAACAAACAAACAAACAAAAAAAATCTTAGGGTACTCTGTAGACAATATAAGATATTCTTTTATCAATTGACATATTTTCTATAAATTATCAGCAAAAATGTAACACATAGGCCTTCGAGGAACAAACCCACGACCATTGTGCTGTCATTATGATACTCTAACCAATTAAGCAAACGACTGGCGAAAGAAGTTGCTTACATTTAGAGTGGAGGCGCCCTGCTTTTCAGCGTGACACAAAGACATCTTGACAAAAATCTAATTTCAATAAAAAGCTTTTTTTTTTTTTTTTTTTACATACCGAGTGTCCTATAAGTCTGCAGACATTTAAAAAAAATCATAAATGTTGAAGGAACTGATAAAATTGAATGCGATTTGCGAAAAAGTTATTCTCATACGAAGGGGTTGTAAAGAAAAAAAGTTAATTTTTTTGCCGAAAGAGGGCACTGCGCGGATGTGTAATGAAAAATATGTAAATCAGACTCCTATAAATCGCACCTAGTTAACCTAGCTTCTTTCCTATTTTGTCTCTTACTTACGCATACATGAAGTTTTAGTTCCGATGCTGACTTGATGGAAAAAGCGTAATTCGTGAAGATGTTTTCACTCTGATAAGAACCATCTACTTAAGCTGTCTGTAACTCGTAATTACGTAACTCTGTAACTACGTAACTCGTTTGCAAACTGTTATTTGTGGGGATGGTGGATGCATAGAATAGGATTTTTATGCATCCACCATTGCAAGTATATATATATATATTTGCAATGCAAGGACATTTCCAAGTGAATAAATATAGTTTTTTTTTTTTTTTTTTTTTTTTTTTTCGAAAATGTGTTATTTGCTCACGTACAGCTCACGTACCCTGTATTCACAAACATTTTAACAAAAATTTATTCTTTATAAAAAAAAAAAAAAAAAAAAATCCTTCTTCATGACAATAAATTTTTCGCAAACCGTCTTCAATTTTACAAATTCCTTCAATTTTTATGAATTTCTAAAATTTCTACAGACTTATGGTACATCCGGTAAATATATATATATATATATATATACTTAAATTTTTTATTTTGTGCTTTTTTGTAACTAGAAAAACTATTCAAAAATTCTTAAGATACTGTTTTAACAACGAAAATCGTTCCTTTAACAATTGACACCTTTTTCTTTTAACGATCTACAAAGAATAATACGCCAGGCCGTCGAAGATCTAACTTATGACCATAGTTACCAACATGATGCTCTAGCCCACTAAGCTAACGAGCGATTGGCATAACATTTTACATTTACTTTAAAGAGGAAGTGCCTTGTTTTGTTAGATAGACACGATGACAGAATCCAATTTCAATAAAAAAGCTTCTAAAATGTAATAGGATTTTTATGAAAGTTAGAAATAGCCACAGAATAAGGATAGTTATATTTATAATTTTTTATATTAATTAGTTCATAAAAATTAAATATATGTCTACAGTGGGTGAAGAATTGCCTGAAATTTCCATATGCAAACAGCATTTAAAAACTCATTGTTTCTACTATCGATTTAATCCGGAGTCCAATTAGAAGATAAACCACAAATTGAAGAAGAACGAAAATAATAAGGATCACCCTGTATCATAAAAAGCTACAAATGACTTGTAACTTTAAAACATTATTACACATACTATGCTCAATATTTTCATGTTTTGGTGCGGTGATTGCACAATTATTTAGGCGGATATATATTTTTTTTTTCAAAAACTACTAAATTTTTTGACAAGTTTTTTGCTTATAACTAGAACGCATTTCCATAAAATTTTACAAAACTTCTAGAAAAATTAACAAAGAATTAGAGAAACATTATTCTGAAACATAAAATTCACACGTATAATATTAGTGCAGATATGAGCATTTTCAATAAATATTTCGTTACTGCGCGTGTGCGAAATGTATAAAACGTTTCACTGGATAGGTTAAAAGCTAAATATAGTGAACAATATTTGTCACAAATACATTTGAATAGAGTAAGAATTAAGCAAATTATCGCAAAAGAATGACCTAGATTTTATGTATTTTGCAGAGTTGATATTTCATAATGTCTTTTACACATGCCGCGTATTTAATTTGAAGATCTAGTTATTTAAAGCACGTTGCAAAAGTTATTTTTTGTGAGAAACCCATTATGAACTTGTGGCGTTTTGGAATTTCGGGCGAGGGTTCTGGTAGCGAAGAAGAAAATCCCGTCACAGCAGAAGTTGATAAGAAAATTAATTTAATTAAAATTTAAACAAGATTCTATGTACAACCTTTAGTTACAATATTGATGTTGGAGGATTATATACAAGGGCCAGGAGCTACAGTATGGATCGATAGTTGATTTGATGCTTTTAACAAACAGTTTCAGTGGATCTCCGTGATCCTAAATTCGGTTTACTGAAACAATCCTTGCACCGTTCCAGGTACAGAAAAGATATAGCTCAGTCCTAGGATAATTTTAAGTACAAAGTCTCTTATGAGCTGACCTGCACCTTCGCCGGTGACAGAAAATACGCGGACCTGTGTTCTATGCTCCTAGAGGAACACAAAAAATCATTAAATGTCTCGTTACCTCTCCTGGTAAACGGGACAAGAAAAAACCCTCCGACCTTCACTGGCCGAAGACAAGATACGAATCCCCGACTCTCTGCTTCCAGCTCTGTTCCTGGGAAAACTCGTTCTTTCGATGGCAACCCGCGCTCCTCTCTCATTCGCTGAGCGGGCAGGCGCCTTCCCGTCGGGCCGAAGAAATTCCTCGGAAACTCCAATGTTCTCACGACCATCAGGGCGTACCATCAGGGCAGCTTCTTTGTACTTTAGTGTCACAGTTCGAGACAGTCTGGAGCCAAACTATTGTAAGTATCAGCACACCTGCTCTGTGTAGAGATTAAGGTCTGGCCAACTTTAATTAATTGGAAGGGGGGCTGTATGCCACAATTTCCCCCCCCCCCCTTAAGATGGTTTTCTGGGGTTGAAACTCCAGAAAATCTCTGCAATCAAATTAGGTTAGGGTGCCTCAAAGCAATTCTAGAGAGGCTAATCTTCCTGACTAAACAATACTTAAATTTACACTAAAGTTACAAGTTTCAAATTACAAATTAATTAACATAATAAAACAATACTAATAATAATAAACTATATACAAAATTTCTTACAGATAACTTTTAATCCACCCGACTCAAACAGTCCACATGAGGAATGTCTTTTCCTGGTCTGTGTCGGATTTCATAGTTAAAGGGCTGCAAGGTTAACGCCCACCGCATTAATCTGGGATTGTTTCCCGCATTTCTCTTTAACCATATTAATGGGTTGTGATCAGTTTCTATGGTAAATTTTTGACCATCCAGGTAATGTTTTAACTTTTTCACTGCGAAAATGATCCCAGCACATTCCTTTTCGGTTGTGCTATAGTTTTTCTCTGCCTTAGTAAATTTTCGACTTAAGTACAGAATTGGATGTTCTTCATCTCCTTGCCTTTGAGCCATGATAATACCTATCCCCTTATCTGAGGCGTCACTTTGAATAATAAACTCCTTAGTATAATCAGGAGCGTACAGTACTGGGTCACGGGTGAGTTTATCTTTTAACTCCCTAAAAGCCTTCTCCATTTCGGGACTCCAGTCTACTTTTTCCTTTTTCGTTTTCCCTTTTAAAGCTCGGGTCAGCGGTTCTACTATAATTGCATAGTTTTTTATGTATCGGGAGTAATACCCGCACATCCCTAAAAACCTTCTAATTTCCGTTTTTGATTTTGGAGCTGGGAAATCAGTAATGGCCTTAATTTTAATCTCGGACGGTTTCCTACGTCCTTTCCCTACAACATGCCCTAAATATTTGACCGTCTCCTGGGCAAATTTACACTTGGCTAATTTAATGGTTAATTTTGCCTTGGTTACCCGCTTTAGAACTATATCTAAATGTTCTAAATGCTCTTCCCATGAATTAGAAAAGATAGCCATATCGTCAAGGTAAGGCAAACAGAAACTTTCCAGTCCCTTTAATAGAATACTCATGAATTTTGAAAACCTATACGGGGCGGAGACAAGTCCAAATGGCATTACCAAAGGTTGATATGAACCGAAACTAGTTACAAATGTCGCTAAACGTTGTGCGTTAGGGGTTAAAGGTATTTGCCAATAGCCTTTAGTTAAGTCAATCACGGTAATAAATTTTGATGCTGCCACTTGCTCTACCCTCTCTTCTATGTTAGGCAAAGGGAAAAATTCGGCACGAGTTATCTCATTTAACTGGCGATAATCAACTCACGGGCGGGGTTCTCTGCCAAGGGCCTCTACTAATATCATAGGCGAGGTATAATCTGACTCCCCTTCCTTAATTATGCCCAATTCTAACATACGCTGGATTTCGGATTTCAGGATGTCGGTTTGTCGAGGTGACGTCCTATATGGCTTCATTCTAACGGGTTTATCACTAGTCAATTCAATATCATGCTCAATTAAATTCGTTCGGCCTGGAATATTGGAAAACACTTTCTTGTGTTTAATTAGTAATGCTCCTAATTGCTCCTGTTGGGCTTTTGTGCAACGACTTCCTAAATTACTGTCCCTAATTACCATATTGAGGTCAAATTCTTCCGGGTCAGTTATAGGATAAGGTATTTCTAAGTCTGCCTCCGTCGTTTTATTATCCCGATTTTCCTCTATTAATACATTTACGATTTCTGCTCTCTGCACGTAAGGTTTTAGTAAATTGACATGATAAATTTGCGACTTTTCGCGCCTGTCCGGTACATTTACAATATAATTAGTCTCTGACATTTGACTCTCAATAGTGCCTGGCCCTATCCATGATACGGATAATTTATTGGGTTTACTTGTGGCTAAAACCAGCACTTTGTCCCCGGGATTAAATTTCCGATTTACCGCATTTCTGTCATACCAGATTTTGCGTTTGTCCCTTTTTTCCTCCATCTGCTCCCCTGCGAGCTCTTGACACCTTTGGAGTCTGTTTATCAATTCGAAAACATACTCCGTCACTGGGTTTTGCTCCTCTTCCTGCTCTGTCCATTTCTCAAATAGCAGGGTTTCCGGGGTTCGCAGATTTCTCCCATGAACCAACTCGGCTGGGCTGAATCCCGTTGATTCATGTGTTACCGTCCGCAAAGCTAACAAAGCATAGGGTAAACTCCTCTCCCAACTTTCTCCACTTTCTAAACAGATTACCTTCAATAACCGTTTAACTGAACGATGCCAACGCTCAATGCAATTTGTCTGTGGGTGGTGCACACTACTGTGAGTTATTTTAATTCCAAATTTTTCTAAGAAAGTTGAGGTTAAGTTACTCATAAAACAAGCCCCTAAGTCTGTTTGGATTACTTTCGGAAATCCCATTCTACTAAATACTATCATTAACGCGTCGATCACTGTTTCCGACCTTGAATCGGGTATCGGGATAGCCTCTGGATACCTCGATGCTAAACACATAGCCGTGAGCATATATTTATTTTGATTTTCTGAAGGTGGGAGTGGTCCCACAATAGCACAGTTTATATGCGTAAAAATTGCAGTAATAATGGGAACAAGTTTAAGAGGGGCTTTTTCTTGCTCTCCTGCCTTCCCAATTTTCTGACAAGGATCACACGATTTTACATAGGCTTCAGCCTCTTTAATGATATTTGGCCAGAAAAAATATCGCAGCAATTTATCCTTAGTTTTAGTCATGGCCACATGACCGGATATTAAACTGTGACAAAGATTCAAAATTTCATTCCTATATTTCCGCGGAATAATTAGCTGACGTCTTTTTTCTCCTCTGTGATCTGTAGCAATTCTGTACAGCAAACCTTGATCTATTGTTAAATTCGATTTCTCCTCTTTCGCGCGCGCCCACAACTCTGTCAAGCTTTCATCTTTTTCCTGCTCTTGGCGAAACTCGTTTTTCCCAACGTGCGCCAGAGCGGTGATCCTATCCTCCTCTAACTCGGGGAGGAAAATTGATTCTTCCGTACCCTGAGTTTCCGTAGGCTCGCTCTCTGGCGACATTTCTGCCTCTCCCTGATCATTCCCAGCGCTTTCACTCGCCAGACTGGTTTTTGGCGCAGTTTCGTTTTTACGCCTTTTCGCCCGCGTTTCGACTGCATGGATTAATTCGGGTTTTTGTTTTTTTCTCTCGATTAATTTCTGCGTCTCATTTCCCAGTAAATAATAATCCATGAGAACTTCCTTATCCGCTACCGCGGCTTTCGTATTAATTAACCCTATTCCCTCAATTTCTAATTCAATATTGGCTATGGGTAGACATCTCACTTCGTTGGCTAAAGCTGCTTTAACCCACACAGTTTCCCCGTTTAATTGCTCATTAGAAATTATTTTATGAGGGGCAATATCGAGGCACGTCCCAGAATCACGTAAAATGGTAAACTTTTCCCCATTTATCTTGGCTTCACTTAAATAAGGTTCAAAAGCCGGGTTTAAATTCTCAGCGTCTCCTACGTGATTTACTTTTTCAGCCTTCTCTTGTCTGCTTTTCCAGACTGGGCAATTTGGCTTAATGTGATCGGGGGAAGAGCACACATAGCAAACAATAGGTTTTCGGGCCTCAAATAATTTAGATCTTTCCGTCAGATCAGACTTATCCCTCCAATTTTTTTGTTCTGGGGCATTTTTCTCAACCATATTTTTATCAATGTTGCGAGGTTTATCTAATTTCTTTTCTAGTGGTGGTTTCGGGGTCCAACTTTTCTTATTATTTCTGCGAACTGACTCGTACGCGTCAAACTTCTTAGCTAACTCTCGCGGTTCATTGAGGGAGCTCCACGAATCTATGAAATGATCTTTCATTTCGAAATTAGCCCGTTTCTTTAACTGGTCGGCCACCATTAATTTCTTTAGATCCTCAAAATTTGTCACTTCTACTCCCTCTAACCACCCATTTAAATATGTATCTAAATCATAAGCTAGATCATGCCAAAGAGTTCCCGGTTGTTTTTGGTGTTGCATAAATTTAATTCTAAAATTTTCCGGACTTAATTTAAATCGATCTAATAGCATTTGTTTGACTTTCTCAAAATCGTCACTAATTTCTTGGGGTTCTTTTAAAATTAATTCCGCGTTTTCTACGGGCAATAAAGCTAATAAATTAGTCACTAGATCCTCGTCATCTATTTCTAACTTCCTAGCTTGTCTTTGGAATAACGCAAGAAATAATGCCATGTCCGATTTCTCCGGTTCAAATTTTTGCATAACCGATTTTAGTGATTGTCGGCTGGGGCGTTCGCTACGAGTCGAAGCTAGACTTACTGTTTCTGAATTTTGGGCTATTTTAAGTTTTTCTAACTCTAATTCATGTTTCCTTTCCGCTTCTCTTTCAGCGATTTTTTTCTCTCCAGCCTCCCTTTCCGCAATCTTTTCCGCCTTCCTTTTCTCTTCCGCCTTTCTTTCTAAGAGATCCTCCCGTATTAACTTAATTTGAGCTAGGGCTAGGTCTTTATCATAATCTGGAGACTTTTGAATTTTCCCTATGATATCACTTATCCTATCCGAAGTTTCAACAATCACTCCGAATTCGACTGCGAGCTCTTGCAGTTCCGCTTTCCTATACTGCCCTAATTCTGACATGTTTACCTAATTCTAAATTCACAATTTAATCTTACACAATTCCCAAAAAAATTTCTACACAATACCTAACACTTTTACACAATTCCTAACAATTTTACACAATTCTTACAATTTTACCCAATTCCAAAAAATACATATACAAAATTACACTAATAAAACCTATAATTCAATTTTGCAAATTTTTGGGGTGTATAAAATTCCAATACAACACGATTCCAATAATTAAAACTTAATATTCAATTCTACACATTAAATTTGAAATATTTGAAATCACAACCCTTTCCAGGAAAGAAACCTCTTTCCGTAACTTATTTGATTCACTTTTAATTTTCATAAATTACACAAAACAATATGAAATTACTGTGTTATCTTTCTCAAGATATTTTAACACCCTTTTTGTTTTCTCAAATAATATCTGTTTTCAAATATAATCTTTCTCATTTAAAACAAGATAATCAAATATGTGCAAATCAATTAATATTTTTCCAAACTAAACAAATATGAGTTATATTTAAATTAAATTTACCTATAATTTAAATTCCTCCCTGTTTTTACTTAGAGTTTCTAATATTTGTGATATGCCACATTTTTAATTTTTCCAAAAACAATGTTAATTTAAGGTTTACTCTCCCTTAATAAATTTCTAAATAACTTTTAACTTTATACATTTATCATCTAATACCTTAAATAACAAAATTTTTACAGCCTCACTAGAAAATTTTGACTCACCCCTGTTTTGTTGTCGTTTGCTCGAGTTCCGTCCTTCCTTCTGGCACTTATGATGGCTCTCGGATCGGCACTCCGTATGGAATTCGGGATGGGTTCCGGCTGAGGGCTCTCCTCTCTGTCTTAGAGATTCTTCTATCGTCCGTAGTCCGTACTTCTTCAGGCAGTGTAGTATTCTCCAACAATCATCCCTCTAGCGCTGCCACCAAGTTAGTATAGCTGTGGCGTTTTGGAATTTCGGGCGAGGGTTCTGGTAGCGAAGAAGAAAATCCCGTCACAGCAGAAGTTGATAAGAAAATTAATTTAATTAAAATTTAAACAAGATTCTATGTACAACCTTTAGTTACAATATTGATGTTGGAGGATTATATACAAGGGCCAGGAGCTACAGTATGGATCGATAGTTGATTTGATGCTTTTAACAAACAGTTTCAGTGGATCTCCGTGATCCTAAATTCGGTTTACTGAAACAATCCTTGCACCGTTCCAGGTACAGAAAAGATATAGCTCAGTCCTAGGATAATTTTAAGTACAAAGTCTCTTATGAGCTGACCTGCACCTTCGCCGGTGACAGAAAATACGCGGACCTGTGTTCTCTGCTCCTAGAGGAACACAAAAAATCATTAAATGTCTCGTTACCTCTCCTGGTAAACGGGACAAGAAAAAACCCTCCGACCTTCACTGGCCGAAGACAAGATACGAATCCCCGACTCTCTGCTTCCAGCTCTGTTCCTGGGAAAACTCGTTCTTTCGATGGCAACCCGCGCTCCTCTCTCATTCGCTGAGCGGGCAGGCGCCTTCCCGTCGGGCCGAAGAAATTCCTCGGAAACTCCAATGTTCTCACGACCATCAGGGCGTACCATCAGGGCAGCTTCTTTGTACTTTAGTGTCACAGTTCGAGACAGTCTGGAGCCAAACTATTGTAAGTATCAGCACACCTGCTCTGTGTAGAGATTAAGGTCTGGCCAACTTTAATTAATTGGAAGGGGGGCTGTATGCCACAAACTCACAAATCTTAGTAAATAAGTAAAAATATGTCACAGTTGCAAGCCCATATTTTAATCACGAAATTAACAAATGTAACACAGATTTTCTACAAAATAGGGCAAAGTCAGTGTTACATCAAAAGTGTCAATACAAAACACGTAAAATGTTTAAAATAGTCTTGTTTCAATTTGTAAAATATAAAATTTCCAGTATTCCCTCTGAATGCATTATAGATATTATTTTAAACAGAGAATATATTCT
The DNA here is from genome assembly GCA_963930645.1 of Salticus scenicus. Classification (NCBI taxonomy): domain Eukaryota; kingdom Metazoa; phylum Arthropoda; class Arachnida; order Araneae; family Salticidae; genus Salticus; species Salticus scenicus. Next base: position 231,618,478 of record OZ005651.1, read on the forward strand.
CGGTCTATCTTCAAAATAAAATTTTATTTATAGAAGGTTTAGTTCTACCAAATATTAAAACACAAATTAGCTAATAAATTAAAAAAGAACAAATACAAAGCATAAAGATTTTGCAGAAAACACAGCGTTGCAAAGGGAAAAATTGCATTTTTTACGATATAGTTAAAATGTATTTATAATAAATTAACCTAAATACTTACAATTTTACAGCGTGTACTACACATATTTTTATTGAGTAACATTTAAATATATATTCTAGGTTTTAAAACCTACATAACAAAAATTGCAACAACATATGACAAAAATGGATTACTGAAAAAGTGTATGAAAATCAGCACATTGTTATCCCCGAAAATATAAACAGACACACTATTTTTTTTTTTTTAATAATTATTTAATATATTAAGCAAATTATTTGGCTAGTATGTTTTATTATGACTCTGTACAATGACAAATCTATGATATCATTTATGGCCGGACTACGAAGAATGAAGCTTTTACTAATTAGTAAATTTTTACATAGTCATTACAAAAGACATTTTCCTGTTTTCAAAACATCTTTAGTTAAAAAGAATGAAGAAATTGAAATGATAGTTTATATCAAGTTTTCAAACGTGAAGCATTATATTGAAGCTGTTTGGAATTATTAATACAAGCCGTACAATCGGGGAAAGTAAAATGCAACAACAGACTATTATACGATATAAAAATATATTTTAAAGGTCACATGTTTGTATTTAAAAGATTATAATACATATAAGAGAATGGACCTTTTAAATATCCTTTAATTTACTTTCGTCGAATGCTCACATATTTTTATCAGGAGTTCAGTACCATTTTTTCGAAAGTCTAATTTTCCGAAGTTTTTGGTTTGTTTTTACAATTGCAAGAGGAGTAATGGGTCTACAGATTTCGTTTGTGCTTCAATGAAAGCCAAACAAATTTACTGTGGCTTAATTTTACGTAAGTTTCCCCGTACAATAAGCATTTATGCAGATAGTCGTCCCATAAATATAAACTTAAAATTCGTATTTTTCGGATAAAATTGCCAATATTTAAATTGCCATATCACAAAAACTATTGTACGCAATGAGCTAAGGTTGGAGTTAAATTATTGAATATTTAATGTACTTAAAATTATTAATGTCAATTTGCACCGAAAAATTTATAGTTTATTACTTATAAGGCAAATCATAAAAAAGTTCAAAAATTTTGTCATTTTTTACGTAATACGCTGCCAGCACAGGTTTTTTGGAACTGCACAGTTGTTTCACATTATCCTAACTACTCCTAAAACATACTGAAATTCAAAACTTTCATCACACTTTTGGATTTCAGTCTTTTTTATGTATATTTTGACTAGATTATATAAATGGAGTTACGCTTAAGTCTAATCGATTGCTGTAGGGTATGAGTAATAAGCTTAAGAGCCCAAATTTGAGCAATAAGTGGGGCACTTTCCTGAGGGGTGTTATCCCGTATTCAAGCGAGTTTTGGCCAAAAAAAACTGAAAATTATGAATTACACTGCTCGGCATGAAAATTGCCTCTGACACCATTTCAGCATATTCTTATGAAAAATGGCCTCCTGAATCCGAATGTGACGCCCATTTTGCCCTATAATCCACCGTTTTCTAGGCATGGCCCCCTATTTTTATCATTTTTCGGGGATTTTATGGCTATAAATTTAATTTTTAGGAGGGAGGAGGATTATTTTAACCGTTAAATATCTTCTGAGGGTCTACATAGTTGGAAAATTCTAAAACGTGGACATTTGCGACAAGGGAAACATTTGTGTGTGGGGGGGGAAGGGGGGGGAATTTGCCACTGAAATTATGCATTACATATCTTATATTTTTTAATCTGTTATTAATGTTATTTTTTGAACTTTATAATTTTTTTGTTTTTAGGTGTTAAATTAATTATTTTTCATTCATCAAATCAAATTCATGGTTATAAAGTTATCGAACAGGGAAATATATTGAGGTAGGGGGTGTGTATCTAGAAAAAGGTGGGTGACTGGGCAAAATAAGAGTCATATTTGGATTCAGGAGGTCATTTTATGATCAGCAAGAATGGTATCAGATCTCGATTTTTTTTCCTTCAGAGTAGTGTTATTAGGCCGATGCGCTAAAATGGCTCGAGCCTAGCTCTTCCCGTTTTCTAGCTCTGAGAGTAGAGCCTGTCAGCCCCTGCTAAGAAACTCGCTCATACATATGTAGGATTTCAGTTTACAATCTTCCCTTTTATACCAACACGTACGTGACGTTTTCGCTTTCTTGTGTGAATAGCTGATCGCCTTTTATTTGATAAATATATTTTTTAGCTCTTATCCCCTGTTGTTTATTTTCTACGTTTTGAATCTCTCAGAGTTTATCGAAAATGTGGATTGAATTTGGTTAAAGTTTTGATGTTATACGAGCTTTAAAGGGCACAAATATTGAAATATTGCTGTAAATATCACAAACTAAATGTTTATTAATTGCATATGCCATGTCATTTTTATACATTTCTTTTAATTTTAAAGTACTTTGCAATCTATGAGCAAAATTGTGATTTAAATATTTTTGTTCTTAAATCTTTTTATTGCAAAAATCATTGCTATTCCAATTGAGCCCTTGAACATCTATATACTTGATTTTATATTAAAGTTTAAAATGCGTTACAGATATTTGATTCACTCTGTATATATAAATTAAAAAATAAAATCACAACAAATGTAAAATGTGTTTGATTTATATAAAATTATAAACCGATCTATATAAAATAATAAATTGAATATGCGGCAAACTTAATTTATAAACCGATACTGACAAAATGGCTGTTTTTAAAACTATTTTCGAAGTTAAGTTCACTAGGAATTCCTTTGCATTAAACTGAATGCTTATTTGGTATTGTTGGTCGGGTTATGCTGGGGTTGTCATTGTACACTGATTTATTTTGCATTAAGGGTCATGAGACATAAACTGCTACAAACAGCACATTTAAACTAGTCCAGTCACATGTCAAAGTTGTCTCCTGGTAAAGTTCGAGACATTCGATAAACTCATACTTATTGCCTCGTCATTACCATTAAGCTGCGTAAGCATTCTTAGAATAGAATTTAATGGACTTAACTTGCAATCGATTCTTGTAGAAAAAAGCGCAAACTCTCCCATTTCGGTATTTATTTTGCTGGGTTCATAGCCATGTTGGCATTAAGGGTAATGAAGCGGCAGATAAGGCAGTTAAACAGGCTTTGACTCCTCTTTATTGTCCAGTTCCTTATGAAGATGTCAAACATACCCTAAGACGTTTTCTAAGAAATATATGGCAACGAGATTGGGAATGTGAAAATAATAATAAATTACGAGAAATTAAATCAAATATTGCAATCTGGCCGATATTTACACCACGGCAATATTATGTTATCATTACCAGACTTAGAATTGGGCATTCAAGATTGACACATAAGCATTTACTTTTTGGAGAACACGAACCTTCTTGTCCCAAATGTTATTTCAGCCAGCTTACCATATGCCACATTCTGACCTACTGCACTTGCCTCCGTCATTGGTATCGCCATTACTTTGGAACTTCCTTACCTAATCTCATGAGCCTTTTGGGAAAAAATCCACAGACTGAACTAATTAACTTTTTTAAAAGACTCGGGCTTTTACAGTCAAATCTAACTTTTATTTATTTATATTTCATTCTTGTCTCATCCTTTTCTAAAGTGACCATTTTCTTGACAATCTGCATGGTAGCCCCCATCCGGATGCTTTTTACTATTTTAACTTAGTTGCCTTAATTAATAACGGTTGGCGCAGAATGTCCTAATTTGAACCTTTCGCTACAAAAAACCATTATCCATCCATCCCATTTCGGTAGGAGAGATTGAGTGGACTTTTATTCAATAATTATTCGCTTTTATGGAGAACCGTTGGTGTTCGTACCATTAGTTTAGGTTAGTAGCTTCTGGGAAATTGTTTAATTTAAAAATATTTTGTACTGCTGCCATTCTTTAGAAATTCCCCGAAGAGTTATGAAAATTCAAGCATTAATTTTCGATAACAAGACAAAATAACCACGTTTTATTTTAGATGCTTTAGATGCCCGAAACAATGAATATGAGCGTTCAAGTCTGCACTCCACTATTATTATTGTACAACTTACTGCACTCCACTCCTTCTACTCCTTCCTACTCAACTCCCTCCTTTCGATCCTCTGTGTGCGCAATCTCTCATACGTGCCCTCTCTCCTAGTTGTACCTTAATTTTTTTTTTAAATTAAAATATAAAATATGCATATTGATATTTACCCGAATATGTATAAGATAAAGATGTCTAACTGTAAATATACTTAATTATTAACAATAATGCAATTCAAATTAAATTTCTACAAATGAGTATATGATATATTCTTGAAAACTGTTAAATTACATTAAGATTTTTAGTATCATTGAAGAGAGAACATCAAAAGCTGCAGTAACTACATTTTAATCCTGGAATTCCCCAAATACATAAATTTAATTCAGAACTTTATTCTAAAACTTTTAAAGACTTCTTCATTAATTTTGCATTCATTCACAATTTATTACATGCAACTTAAAGGTGCATGTCTGTGAGTTATAAGACTTTCACTCTTAATTTAAATGAAAAATTTAACTATGATCTAATTAAATTTGCAAATAAAAAAGAGAAAGAATATAAAAATATATTTTTATTTCTATTTAAATACTCATAAGTATATAAGTAATATATTTAAATCATTATTCCTGTTATTGATACTTCACCAGCTTGAAGAAGAAAAAATAATTTTGCTTTAATAAAAATGTGAATATGGGATATGGTTACTTATACAAAAGTTTTAACCGATGCACAACATTTTTTTTAGCTGATAATATGTATATATATACACATATTTGTAGGACTTAACATTTTTTAAAAGAGAGAATTATGTATATATATATATATATATATATATATAGATAGATAGATATAGATATATATGCATATATATATCATTACCTCGAGGTAAAGAACGCCATGTAATAAAAATGCAACTTTTCAGGAAATCAAACTTTGTATTTATTTTTTAAACTTAAATGTATGTTTCTTCTTATAGTTTTATTTTCCACTGTCCTATTTCTGTTATTTATAGTAACTAGACATAATGCCTAATGCTTCTATATAAAGCAAAAATTGCACATCAAAGACATGGTGATAACCATTTTCGCAAAATGATGGACATGGTGTCCTCAAACTCCGGGCGTACATACACACACACATATATATATATATATATATATATATATATATATACGCCGGAGGTAAATGTAGCACAGTTACTTATCGCACATCATTTGAAGCATTTTAACTATAATGCACCCCCTAGCGAAAAATGTTAAAATTAAATTTAATTGTTATTTGCAGAATGATTGGGCGCATCCTTTTAACTGCCTGTATACAAAATTTCAACTGAATCCGCATTTGAGTTAGACCTACAGTGAGCGATGAATAAGCAAAGTTTAATAAGGTTATTCAAAGTAAAGTTATTAAAATTTTATTATGTGTTATGGAATCGTTGTAAAATGTGTTTCTTCAATTTACAGTGGTATATGCTTGATTAAAAGTATCTCTTTTCAGAAATGTTCGAGACCTAAATTTATAAATGTAGTTAGATAATTTATAAATATAGTTAATAAAGATTAATTATTGTGTAAAGAATGGTTAATCATTTTTATCCAGTAAAAAAAAAAAAAAAAAAAAAAAAAAAAAAACTGTCAGACTTTTTAATTTGCTGATGAAATTTCTCAAATTATTTGTTTACAATATTATCAAACTAATATCAATTAATTTTCCAATCATATTAAGGTAATTTTCGAACCATTATAAAATGTATTCGACTTCTCCCACTGTTTGTAAATATGTATAGCATGTCTGATGAAGCGTCTCTATGCATTTATATAATACATGCATAATATTAATTCTTAGTGAAAGGGATAGAATGTAGAATAGTGTCTGCCTTCAGTCGACTTTAATTTCACCATTGCACAATATGCACTAATACTTCCCGATTTCACGGAAAAAAGCTGGATTTTATAATCTGTACATACAGCCGTCAGAAAACATTGATGTTAATTAACTTTGTTTTTATTCTATATCTCCAGAAGAAAACCTAATACTCGTGAAAATTAGCTAATAGCCAAAGTCAAATAATATCGTTAAGCAAAGCTATATATGCCAGTGGGCTGCCAAGGAGGGGAGAGGGTCCTTTGCGTTGACGAGCAGCATCAATACATGTTTTTTGATGATGTGGTGAGAGGGTTGTTTTAAATGATTACTATCGGTATGTTTTACCTGTTTTAATGAAAGGGGGAATTCAATAAACTCCTTGTGCCCTTTAGTACAATACATTCACTCATTTTTGGTTTGAGGTTTTGTTTGATGAGAAGGCTGGATTTTTCTTTACTTTAGCTTAACTTTGTGAATCTTGTTGTATAACAGACACTGGGTTCAGATTTAACCCTTTATTTAATGTATTATGTCATAGACAAGAAATGTATTTTAAATATACATATTTATATATTTAAGAGTAATTTTCAAAGATATATACAATATTGCATATTACCTCATCAAGATAACTAATGAATATTTAAGAGTAATTTGTGAGGTGGCACTTTAGTGTACTAAAGGTACATAGAGGTTTAAAATCGTAAAAATTCTTTACCTTTTACGTTTTTTATATTTTTTTTCTAAGATTGGGTGTAGATTTTTGAGGTTATATATAAATTACAGAACAGGTATTGATCGGGGATAATGGCAAGAAAAAACTGTGACAGAACTCTATAAAATCCTTCCTTGAACAAAAATGGTTACATATGGCGTATAGTGCCATGTACTGAGATTAATATCAAGTATTCATGTACATCTATTCTTTAAAATGCCTTTGACATTCCTTTCACAAAATCGATTTTATACACTTTTTTATTCTAATGGTACTGTCAGGAATCCCCTGTTCATTCTTCTGCTTTCAGAACAAATGCCTTTCCAGACAGACGGGCGCCTCTTTTTCGTGATTGCAACACTCTTTCGATTTGAAATGAGAAGTATTCGAAAAAGGTGCTTTTTAGAATCAGAACCAGAACAGAACAGGACCTTGAATAGAGAAGGGGCTACGTTAAGAGCGTTGCGTTTTCAGACGCCCCGGTCCTAAAACAGAACTAGTAAAACCTTCAGAATTTTAACTAAGAATAAACATTTATCAGAACTGATTAGAATTTAAGAACGTTAATATTAAGATTTAATTTAATATTTAATTGTAAATACGGTAGATAATTTCTGTTTTCGTTTTCGTTTTTACATGTATGCTAACAGAGCATTAAAATTATGTTTTCGCATCTAAGAAGTGCTACGATTATCGAGTTTAGTTTCTTTAATGGATCATAGCTCCCACATTCCACATCCGGACCTTTGGATTAGAATCTTTCAGGTGAGACCCATCCATATTTATTATTTAAGAAGTGAATATATTTTAGAAGAATAAATATTTATTAGAAAATTTAAGTAGTAACTGTAAGAAAAAGTTAAGATTTGAAATATGCTGTATCGGGTCAGTAAGAATAATTAAGTTTTAGATCAGAAATCTGGTACAGCAATAATTTGTGGCATCCCATACACGGGATGTGGGCAGCTATATAGATATCCATTATTTACAATTGAAAAGATAGATAATATTATAAAATTTTAAATTTTGTATTTATCATGGCTAATTTAGTTATAGCTAAAAAAGAGAGAGCTGTCATAAGAGACAGTATTACTAAATTTATAAATAAATTACAAACTTTATGCGACGATATAGATCCAGATGCTGTAGATTTAGAAGAAAGTATTGAATTATTGAATGAAACTACTATAGATTTAAAGAGTAAAGATTTAGAAATCAAAAATTTAACTCAAGAACTCCAATTAGAAGCCGAATTAGAAACGGCAAATGAATACCGAGAAAAAATATTTACTTGGCGATTTCGAGCCAACAGAAATTTAAAAGAACTAAAGAAAAGTGAAACAAGTATTTCATCAACAGAAATTGAAAGAAGAAATACTTCAAAAGAAGCAATGCACATCAAATTACCACAGCTAGATCCTGTTAAATTTAACGGGAATGCAGCCGAATGGCTGACTTTTTGGTCGTCATTCGAAACGGCTATTCATAACAATGAAAATTTAGATCCTGTAGATAAATTTAATTATTTGAAATCATTTTTAGCACCTGACCCCTTAAAATGTATTGAAGGATTCTCTGTTACCGCGAGTAATTATATAAAAGTAGTAGATATTTTAAAAGAAAGATATGGCAAACAAGACCTCTTAGTGAATGTACATTTGAATAAATTACTAAATATTGCCCCACTAAAACATTCAAGTGACATTAAATCGCTCAGGAAAATTTACGATGAAATCCAAACTAACATTAGAAGTTTAGAGTCATTAGATGTTTCTTTGTCTAGCTACGGCAGTTTATTGTCACCGATATTACTAAAAATATTACCTAAAGATTTAGCATTACAATTTAATATGGAATTTCATGGTGTTAATTATGGCGTGAAAGATATATTATCTTTCTTAAATAAACAACTCGTATCGCGAGAATGCTTAATAACTACCAGACAAGATGACAGCGGCGCTAGTGCCAGTCATTTCTCACCCGGAGTTCAAAGATTAGATAATCAAAATCGTAGAGATGTTTTCCCCCCCCGCGTTAATAAATTTGATACTCAGAGCCGGAAATTGCCTACTGCTTGTGATTTATTAAATGAGAATAAAATTGATAGGTGTAATTTTTGCTCAGAATCGCATTTAAGTAACAAATGTGTCAAAACTCGTAATTTACCATTTGATGAAAGAGTTAATCTATTGCGTAAGAAAGGATTGTGTTATTTATGTCTTCAACCTTCGCATTTAGCTAGACACTGTGTATCAAAAATTTTTATGCAAGTTATGTAATCGTAGACATTCAGACATAATGTGTAATGGAAATAAAGATTTGAAACAGGAAATAAGTAATTACGAAAGAAATGATGAATCTAAATTGGCGTTATCGAATCATAATTTACAAGCGAATGTTTATTTGCAGACGTTAATAGTAGCAATTTCTAACAGAGATGATAGTAAATCATCATATATTCGGTTAATTCTTGACTCCGGATCTCATAATAGTTACATCAGTAAGTTTACAGCTGATAAGTTAAAATTAAAAAGAATGAATAAAGAAACAATCAGACATGGTCTTTTTGGGGGCATGGAAATGTCAGCTGAACATAATCGTTATGAATTCACGATCGGGAGTTTGGATAATAAGTTTAAGTGTAAAATACAAGCACTAGATCAAGAAAAAATATGCACGGGCGTGAATTTATGTCGCGATGATAAATTAGTAAAACTCTTAGAAAAAGAAGGTGTATATTTATCAGATGTCCCTAGAAATAATAAATCCTGTTTATACCAGAAAAATCCAGACGAAGTACATATACTTTTGGGAGCTGATATGTCCGCTAAACTGTTCACAGATGACATAAAATATTTTCCAAAATTGGGATTAACTACATTTAGAACTAAATTGGGTTGGACCATTTTGGGCAAGACAGAGGGTCACAAGAGTGAGCAGGACAATTTTTTGGCGGGTCTATCGTTGTCATTACACGTGTCAAACGCCAGTTTATCAGATTTATGGCGCCTTGACACTCTAGGAATTACTAATGAAGATAATAAATCGAAACAGGATTTAGAACAAGAAACTAAGAATCATTTTCTAGAAACTGTTAAACGAGCTAAAAGCGGTCGATATGAAGTCAATTTACCATGGACAGTTGACAATTCGATTTTATCAGATAATTACTCGTTGGCAGAAAAGTGCCTGTACAAGACGGAAAATAAATTAATCAAATCTGATAGGAAAAAGGAATATGGGGAAATTTTTGATTTCTGGGAAAACAATCAGATTATAGAAGAGGTATTTGACCAGAAAAGGGGCAAGGTACATTATTTAGCACACAGACCGGTGGTTAAAGAATCTAGTGAAACCACTAAAATTCGTCCAGTATTTAATGCCTCAGCACACACTAGAAACAGTCCCTCCCTTAATGATTGTTTAACAAAAGGACCAAATCTTGTAGAAATTATACCTAGCATTTTGAATAGATTTCGCAGATACAAGATAGGAATTTCGTCCGATATAGAGAAAGCATTCCTGTAAATTAAAATAACAGAGAAAGATCGCGACTTTTTGAGATATTTTTGGTTTAATAGCGAAAATAAATTAAAAATTTATAGACATTGTCGCGTGGTTTTCGGCCTAACTTCAAGCCCTTTTGTGCTTATGGCAACATTAAATCACCTTTTAGAAAATGTTCCCGAACAATGGCGAGAGACAGCTAGGCTTTTAAGAGATTCCTTCTACTTAGATAATTCCCTCATCAGCCTGAATTCAATTCAAGAAACAGAAAAATTCATATCAGAATCTCAAGGAATTTTGGCTTCGGCACATTTCAATTTGAGATGCTGGCGATCGAATTGGCCCCAGGCTATGATCGACAATACTGAAGATGAACCGAGGTTTGCTCCCATGTTAGGATTACTCTGGGATTTGAAAAATGACAGTTTAGCTTGTAAAATTGAAGAATCCCTAAAGATAAGTGAACCCCTTACAAAAAGAAAACTTTTATCAGTTACCCAAAGAATTTTTGATCCTGTGGGATTCACAGCACCTGTCAGTTTAGTTCCCAGACTAATCCTTCAAGAAACGTGGATTCAGAAGGTGAAGTGGGACGAAAAGCTCCCTGAAACTTTAAAACAACGATCTTCTAATTGGCTAAAAGAAATAAATTTTTATCCCAAATTAAAATACCTCGGTGGCTTAACATTTGCCCAGAGAAAGAAAAGAAAACATCATTACATGTTTTTTCTGATGCAAGCAAGCGAGCATATGCCACTTGCGTATTCATAAGAGTAGAGACCTCAGAAGGGATCAAGATCCAGTTAATCAATGCTAAAAGTCGAGTTGCACCTATTAAGGAATTGACCATACCCCGCCTTGAACTGTTATCTTGTCTTATTGGCGCTAGGTTGGCCAAAAATGTGCAAAATGATTTAAATTTACATGTAAATACCATATTTTGGTCAGATTCAACCACTGCTTTAGGTTGGGTAAGAAGAAAACAAGAATGGGGTAAATTTGTAAACAACAGAGTATTAGAAATCCGAAATCTGACCGAAGTTTGCAATTGGAGACATGTACCCGGAAATTTTAATCCTGCGGACCTCCTGTCTAGAGGATGTTCCTTTGAACAACTACAGAAATCGAGATGGTGGGAGGGTCCGAGTTGGCTTTATTTACATGAAAATGAATGGCCTCAAAAAGAAGAAGACCCAAACGAAGAACTCATAAACAGCGAAAAAAGGAAGACAATCCTAAATCTTTTAGATAAAAAAGAAGATAATTTCAATCGATTATCAGTATTTTTCCTCTTACAAGAAAACAGTTAGAACCATTGCCTGGATATATAGATTTTATCATAATTCGAAGATTGCTGAGAAAATATCCGAATTAGATATTTCAGTTGAAGAATTTTCAAAAGCAGAAAATGTACTTCTACGATTAGTACAACAAGAATATTTTTCAGGGAGAACATATCCAAAATTACGAAATTAAGGCCTGTCGAAGATAAAGCTGGTCTCTTAAGAGTAAAGACCAATATAATTCAAAGAAACGACAGTGAAAACTTCAGATATCCTCTAATCTCACCTTACAAGCATCCCGTCGTCCAAAGATTGGTCTTCGAGAAGCATTTAGAAAATCAGCACGCTGGAGTCAGCACTCTAATGACACTACTTAGAGAAAATTTCTGGATAATGAAGTCTAGAAAATCCATTAGAAATTCAATCAGAAAATGTGTGATTTGCAGAAAACTTCAGACTTCCAAAATAGATGTTGAACCTGGAGTACCACCCGAAGACAGAGTACGAGAAGCAGCCATCTTCGAAGTGGTAGGCGTAGTCTAGAAGGGGTAGGCGTAGTCTAGTAGGCGAAGTGGTAGTCTAGCCGGTCCTCTTCATCTTTCTGATGGATCAAAAGCGTGGATAACCTTATTTACTTGCGCTGTCTACCGAGCCATACATCTTGAAGCCATTACGTTTCTGTCTACAGAAAGTTTTATCCAGTCTCTGAGAAGGTTCATAGCAAGGCGAGGCAGACCCTACATCATCTATTCAGACAACGGGAAGAACGTCTTTGGAACAAGCAATGCTCTCTCGAGTGTAGATTGGGAAACCATCTGCAAGGTAGCTTCCACCCAGAAGATCAGATGGAAATTCAACCCTGCAGCACCGTGGTGGGGAGGTTGGTGGGAGAGGCTTGTTGGAATGGTTAAAGGAATCCTGAAAAGAAACTTAGGTCGTGCATCTTTGAATTACGAAGACCTTTACACCATACTATGTGACTGTGAACAAGTGATTAACTCACGGCCTATAACCTATATTTCCGAAGATAACACAGATCCCTTACCTTTAACCCCAATGATGATCCTAAGAGAACTACCAACATCAGGAGTACCTGACCTAGATACTTTGGATTCTAAAGATCTTAACCGCAGAGCCAGATATAGGCAAATAATCAGAGAAAACCTAAGAAACAGATTCAGAGCTGAATATTTAGGACAATTACGCCAACATGCATCTAAGACCAAAAGATTCAAACAATTGAAAGTCGGCGATGTTGTCCTATTAGAAGATTTCAAGAGGAAACGTGTTCACTGGCCTCTGGCAAGAGTGATCGAAATTTACCCAGGCAAGGATAATGTCATACGCCTAGCTACCCAGCAAAACTTATATTGATGGGCTCATTATGGCCTACAGCCGGCATCCTGCACTTGCCATCAGTTGCCGGTTGCCCCACATAACTCCACCAGTGGGCCGTTTATGGCTGCCTGCAGTATTGGAGGCCTAAAGAAAAATGGTCGGTTGTCCAGAAGTGGCATAAACACAGTTGGCCTGGCTATCACCACAAGGCCAACATAATATTTTTCATGTTGTGGCCACAAATTATTAGGCCATAACCAATTTGTATGCCTAGAGGGCGCTGTGATTTATTTTCTGTTGATTTGAAATTCGCTCGCCATCTGCCATTTCATACGAAGTTTGTTCGTTATTGTAGTCTGCGGATGTAGGTTCTAGACTGAAAGATGTTAAATCACGAAAAAGTAATATATTATATGAGTAAGTAATTCAATTATTAATTTGATTTTCTATTATTTTTTAAATACTATTTTTTAAAGGTGTTTGAATCTAAAGTCATTATTATAATAAAAGGATTTCTAGAAAGCGAATATTCAGTTGATCCGTTTTAAGTAAGTTATGATAGTGGTTAACGTTCTAGTTACATTTGTTATTTTTATTATTAATTTAATAAATTTCATAAAATAAAAAATTATGAATCTTAATTTATATATTTATATTATATGGACGGGAGAATGTTATTAGAATATATATAAATATTTATAGTTAATATTTTATTTTTATTTTTTCTTCTTCAGTGTATTTAAGAAGAAAGCATTAGGTTCGGGAAATTTTCGGCATCCGGTTTTCGACAGATTTTGCACTTTTTGGGTTGTTTTGATGAACTTAATTTGAGAAATTGTCTGTCTGTCCCTCGGTGTGAGCTCAAAAATTTTTTAAAGTGATAGAAATCCAAAAAGTTTACTTCTACTTTTTTTTTTTTTTTTTTGTAAATGTACAAACGTTGCTTCCCCACCCCTGAGGGAGAAATATACCAGATAAAGTATATTTCCAATATGAGTATCCTTGAAAAGATTTCGCCAGTATTTTTAAAACGAAAGGTTGAATTATATATCTGTGATATTTTAAGGAAAATTTATTGTTTTTTTTTTTTTTTTTTTTTTTTTTTTTTTGACAAAAACTAGTATGTTGTAGCACCACAAAACTTTCTTCTATGTTTTTTATTATGCAAATTTGCGCAATGCAGATAATTTGTTAAGATTATTTTCCCGAATGCATGCAAACGATTTTCATCTTAGGAAAGTGTTTCTCATTTAAAAAAAAAAAATCAATTTTGTGCCAACATCTGAAAAAATGCTTTTTTTTTTTTTTTTTTTTTTTTTTTTTTTTTTTTTTTTAAATAATTTATAACTTTGTTTTAATTTACCACAAATTTCATTCAGTTATTTACTTAAAAGGTACTGACGAGTTCTTTTGAAAAATAACAGCATTGAAAATTTACTCCATCACGGGGAAGGGCGAGCGATTTCTCAACTTATACAAAAAAAAAAAAAAAAATTAAAAATCCTCCTTGGTTGTTAGTTACTTAAATATTTATTTTTTTAATTCATTTTAAAAATAAAAAAAAATAATATAATTAGTACATTTATATAAAATTTCTTCCTACACTGTGTCATACTGAAAATTACGAAGAAGTAGAAATATAGAGCTATGTGTTGAGTGAATGATCCACAAATGTAATCGGGAACGATTTTAATCATGGTCTGACCAATCAAGTTTGGTTAATTTCGTCCATTGGTTCGTGAGATACAGCGTCTACAAATTTTTTTATGCACACTCACAGAGAGAAACTTTCTAAAAATGGTCAAATCGTGTTCAGGAATCTCAAAACATGGAAATACATCGAAAACCGGAAGTCGAAATTTTTCTTCATATATATATATATATATATATATATATATATATATATATATATATACACACACATATATATACATATAAGAAAGTAAAATACTTAAAAAATTTCTCGGATATTGGTAAAAAATTGATTTTCTTTCGAAATTTAATATATTATGCTTCTTTGAAATGAAAATCAAATCGCCTGCCTTCATCGCAGAAAATAAATTTAATAAATAATAATTTTAGTATGTAATTTCTATAAACTATTATTGAAAAAAAAAAAAAAAAAAAAAAAAGTGGTAACGATAACAAACTATTTTATTTTATTTAACTTATAATAATAATAATAGTTATTATTTGAATGCAAGTAAGAAAAATAATTTCGCTTTTACGAAACTGAAATAGTTCCCCCATCAATTTCCCGTAAAGGATAAGAATGTTTTTGTGCATCGCTAATGAATGAAACGCAAATATTTATTTTGTTATTTTTGATTGGAAAATTTTTTTATTGCATCTTTAAAACCTATGTTCATCTATATTATTCACGGTGTGCAAAAATTTTTGCGTGCGCTGATAAGAAACTTCTCTTAGACTGCAATGTATCAAAATTATTTTATGAATTTTTATACTCAAACGATTTGTGCTACCTCTACAAATTTTTGTGACAAGTTTCCTACAATAAATCTTGAAATTCTGTAATGACATATATGAGTTTTATGGGATTCTAAAAGCATTTTAAAAGAAGGAAATTAGCGGATAGATGGACAGAAGTCTAAGCAATTTCCTATTTTGTTGAAAAATGTAAATAAACACACTCAAACATATATTTGAAGTAAAATTATACATTATATTAACAAGTGAAATTCTTTTTCTTGAATTTCTGCATGCTTCACACGCTCCCACACTTATATCTCTGACTACTCATTAAATCAGAAAACCAGCTGTACTTAAAAACAACAATCTTTAACTGAGAGTTGTCGCATCAGCGTTATTTTTGTTGGTCTATTGGGCAGGAAGAAAATTTGTTTATCAAGATGACGAGCAACAGTGTTCACAAAATAAAAGAGAAGAAAACGAAAAGTCAATTCATCAATTATTTTTAAATGAAAATTATTGTAAGTATACAGCTAAAAGTTTGTCGGTGTAATATATGTCATCATTGCATGAATAGTATAAAGATTCATGAAGTGACCTCTATTTTGGAACCTCTCGTATTTTAAATGTATAAATAGAGGGGGGGGGATGCTAAAAATCCATAGATTTAGCATGGGATGAAAACGAAAATTACGCGCAATGCTAAGTGTGTAAAAGAAAAAAAGTTTCACACCGGAAGTAATAAAAGGACAAAATTGACTAGAAATTACAACGAAGAGCGGGAATATGGGACCTCTATTTTTTAAGGAACTATAAAGGAGGATATTTATTTATTAACAGCGTATAGATTAAATTATTTAAAGTACAAATACTTCAATAAAATAACAATTTCTATCTGAAATTATGCCAGGATTTGTGTCAACTAATCTATATAAATAAAGAGAAGTATCTATGCGTCTGTCTGTGTTCTGGTGCTCACACTACTATGCGGATGAAAAAAGAGTTGCCGTAGGTAGCGGGTACCCGAAGCGAGGTTTAGAGCAATTTCAATAAAATAATTTTAGTTTTCTCTTTTTTTTTTTTCTTTTAATAATGTGATGTAAAACATAAATACTGGTCCAATTATTTTGAAAATTCATTTAAACATAGTGACCAGCCAAGTGGGCGTAGCCTAGTAGTTATTATTATTATTAGTAGTAATTAGTAACCATAATCAGAGTACTGTAGTTAATGGAAGCATTGTATTCGATCAAAAATTTCGAAATCGAGTTTTCACCTAATTTACATATTTTAAGGTCTCCTGAGTCAAAAAAGTGGTTTTTGGCAAGTGGTCTGTGTGTCTGTGTGTCTGTACTGCATATATGTCAGTATATTTCTGGAATTTTTCTGACTTGATCATCTGCCTGCTGTTTTAAAAAGAAGGGAAAAAATTATCAATTGGGTACCTTTTGATGTAGGGGAAAAGAAAGATATTCAAGCTTTTCTGGACACTTAAGAGTTATAATAAAAAAGCACCACAGAATTGGTGTTTAAAAGTAATAAGAGTAAACACCATAAAATGTAAGAGGTCGCAACAATCGTTTCGGATGGAAAGAAAACATGATCCTTCATCAGGCAAACGAAGTAGGCACGAGTGCGGCAAACAAAGCGTAAGCGTTGCTGCCTGCGTTTTGTTTGCAAAATTTTATGGTGTTTATTCAAAGTATTGTACATGTTACTTGAGAGTATACTCCAATTTCTTAAGAAATCGCACCCTCGGGCGGCGTAAGCTAGTTATTAACTAAAAGGGCGTTCGGAATGGAAATGTCCGTTTTTTTATTGCCGTAAATCAGAAAGTGACCTAAAATCCGGAAAAGTCCGAAATCCCGAAAGGCCATGGTCCGGACGATTCCGGATTTCAGATTTTGTACTGTAGTAATAAATAGAAAAATTTGTAAATAAACATAAACATTGCCCTCCCCCCCCCACCCCACCCCAAAAAAAAGAAAAAAATGCATCAGTTCTTTTAGGTTGAAATAATAACACATCCTTTCGTGAGTTTAACAAAAAGCACGATTGCAGCAAATTACTTTTGCTGCACTCTTGCCCACTTTGTTTCGCCTGATGAAGGGTCTTCGTGCTATTTCAACCGGAAACAATTGCTGCATTTTTTAATTAATTAATTATTTATTTATTTTTAGTTTATGGTGTTTTTTACAATGCTCTCTTTATAACAATTTTTGTTTCAATATTCTATAATTTTCACATGTAAAGTTACATTTATTTATATCAAATAGCGTAACAAAGTTAAACATATTGAAATTTGAACACTTAAAAAAAAAAAAAAAAAAGAAAAAACATAATCTCCTTTATTCCAAAAAATGTTATATAGAGAAACATTTGCACTGAAAGCAACAAATTAAACTTTTATCATAAGGAAAATGGATCAACTGAATATTTCCTATATGCTGCACTAGAAATCCTGAATTTACAACCATAGTGTATGAATCAAACACTTGTAAATAGTATTTAAAAATGAATATGTACAAAATCAAATTAAATATTGGATGCACAGAAAAAACTGGCTGCTACTTCATCAGAAAAAAGAGAGAGGGAAAAAAAAAAAGAAAAAAGAAAGAAAGAAAAAGAAAAAAGCACTAATAAAATTAAAGGTATCACCAATAAAATAAATATACTAGCTATAATTAAATCACTGCTGGCCTATTAACGGCCCTCTTCACTTACCGTCTCCGGAAGTCCAAGGCAATGTTATTCTATGGGAAATTTTCTTTACAAATAACTTAATAACTAATACATATTTTTAAATTCTGTTTTCACATTCAGAAAATTCCCAACTGTTAAATTGATGGACCTTTTTTGAAAATGTATTTTTTTAATTTTTAATATTTTATTTTGAATTTGCAAAATGAAAAATTTCACATATTGAAAAATCGTATTTTGCAGCTTCAAAATAAAATATAAAAAAATAATTTTTTAAAAAAGGTCCGTCAATTTAACAGTTGGGGATTTTCAGAATATGAAAACAGAATTTAAAAATATGTATTAGTTAATAAGTTATTTGCAAAGAAAATTTTCCCATAGAATAACATTGGCTTCGGCTTCCGGCGACGGTGAGTGAAGCGGGCCTTTAATGGGAAAATATAAAGGACCAATGAAGACTGCCGGCAGTAATATAATTTTTTATGTTTGCCACAGCTGGCCCACTGCAGGCTGCCAGCAATAACATAGAAAAATTATGTTTGCCACCAGGTAGTCCAACACTGGCCCACTAACAATTTCCAACCTAATGTCGGTTACCGACAGTGGCCCATTACCTATTTTCATCATACTGCTAGCTGCCAGCAGCGATCCATTCACTGGCCCACTAACTTATTTTTAACTTACTGCCGGCTGCCAACAGTGGATCGATTGAATATGGCCTACTGACGGCCGGCGTAACATATTCCCTGAGGCACCGTAACTTTTGCCACCGACGGCCCAGCTGCAGCTACTGTTTGCAACCAGCACTTGGCCTCGTGTTGGCCGTCATCTGTGGTTTTGCTGGGTAAGGTGAAGACCGAAAATGGACTTTTTCTGCGTCCATTACAAAGATTGTTTCCTTTAGAAATTGACAGTACCGAACTTAAGAATCACCCCACTTTTCATAAATCTCTCCAAGAAAATTTAAGTCCTTCGACTTCCGAAAACAAGAACCTCTCACAGAAACCGATGCTCAACCCCAGAGAAAAGGAACCTGTGAAAGACCCTCCAGAACCTACCAGTTCCAGAAAAAGTAACAAGAAGTCCACAACAGATGATCCCACTTCCAGTCCCCCGGTGGTCTCCCGAACTGGCCGTGTGGTGAAACCCCCTCAACAACTTCAACTTGGATTGTTGAGTTCCTCCGATTAGTCGCAACTCAAGGTGGGAGGATGTCGGGAATCCCCGTTCACTCTTCTGCTTTCAGAACAAATGCCTTTCCAGACAGACGGGCGCCTCTTTTTCGTGATTGCAACACTCTTTCGATTTGGAATGAGAAGTATTCGAAAAAGGTGCTTTTTAGAATCAGAACCAGAACAGAACAGGACCTTGAATAGAGAAGGGGCTACGTTAAGAGCGTTGTGTTTTCAGACGCCCCGGTCCTAAAACAGAACTAGTAAAACCTTCAAAATTTTAACTAAGAATAAACATTTATCAGAACTGTGTTTTCTCATCTAAGAAGTGCTACGTTCATCGAGTTTAGTTTCTTTAATGGATCATATCTCCCACATTCCACATCCGGACCTTTGGATTAGAATCTTTCAGGTGAGACCCATCCATATTTATTATTTAAGAAGTGAATATATTTTAGAAGAATAAATATTTATTAGAAAATTTAAGTAGTAACTGTAAGAAAAAGTTAAGATTTCAAATATATGCTGTATCGGGTCAGTAAGAATAATTAAGTTTTAGATCAGAAATCTGGTACAGCAATATGTACTTTAAAATACCGTAGATAGAGGGTTAAATGATTAGATAGTGAATATGAAGATGAGTTGTGAGATAAAGTTATAAGTAATCTGGGTCTTGACATTTGAAATCGACGGCTTAATGGTTCCTCATTCTTTAGTCGATTTTTAAACGCGATGTTTTACCTGGGTTGAAAGTTGTTGGAGAGCGGTTAAAATTGATTATGAAATAGTTGTGACACACTTCTTGAAATTTGAAGAAATTTCGGGACAAATTTTCTCATTATTCTTTGCTCTCTTTAAAACTTAAAACCATTAGTTTCTGATAATATGTTATCACCAATTTTTATCTCTAGCGTTCGGTTACGCATAATAATAATCTTGCTATATTGAGCCTTTTTTTTTTTTTTCTGTAATCTTCTCCTATATACGTTTTTCAATATTATAACCCATACTCTCTGTTCCATTTCTAAGACTCATGGCCAATATTTCGAATAATGTTAAAATTTTTCAATTTAAAAATAATTCTGTTGGCGTTTTCTTAGAGAAATCGTGTATTGTTGCACGTAAAGTAAACGAAAATTCTAAAAAAACAGACACGAAGTATCATGTTGCTTACGAAAATAGTTCAAAATCGTCTGAATCGATGTTCGGTTAATAACAGGAGACGTGGCGTTGGAATATTAAATCATCCTTTATGTACTGAAGACTTTAGGCTACCGAAACAGCTGTATGTTTTTCGAATATTTTTCTTTGGCGCTTCTGACGTAGTAGTTTATTCGGTTTTAATGTTCGGTTAACTCATGAAGCTTGATTAGACTGCGGAGAAGAATATGTGCAATAAGAATATGTTTAATTTTGAGGTTGATCCAATTCCAACTAACGTTTTGCTTTGATCGACAGAAATCAATCGAACTGAATAAATCATTCTCAAAACTTTGCAACGTTCGACATTCCTACGAAATAGTGCCTATGAGCACTCACAACATCACCAGATTGACTTTATTATTTTATACGATTAATGATGTTGTTATTTTAATGTGAAATATTTGTCTCTCGTAAGACAAAAATTATTATTTGTCTTAATTAATCCGTGTATATTACATTGAAATTACAAGTTTCACTGTTATATTCATTTCTTAAATTATTTACGGCCAATTATTCGCAGCTTATATATATTATTACAATAACATTTTAACACTAAATTACATAAATAGTTTTAGAAGCACATGTTGTAAAATACAAATTCTGCAGCATTCATAAGATTACCTTATTTCTTTTGATATTAATATGTTAGATAAAAACTAATTTTTGTTTATTCGAAGCTAAAACTAGGAATATACCATATTTTTCTTTCTCTTATTTAAAATGCAAATGACGATTTCATTTTTAAAAGAATCAAACGAAAAATATATTTCGCACACTTATCTGCATTGTACTCAAAATAATACATGTTCCAGAAATACAAAATATATCCAGTCACGTAGAATTTTAAAAGATTCTTAGAGTTTTACATTTTGAATTGTATGCGTATGATTTTTTTGTAAAAAGGTAAAAAAATGATTCGATATAACATATATATATGTATGTATTAAAAAAGAATATTATTTGTGAAGTTAAAAAGCCAATAATTACTGAAGTAATTGTTATAAAAAACCAAATTTGCACATTTAATATGCAAGAAAATGCAGGAAATCGAAGATATGTAAAAATAACAAAAAGTAAAATTTGTAAATGAATGCAGGCGAAAAATTATAACCAACCCAAAACACATTGAAGCCATCTTCAGGAAAGCATCGAAATAAACTGAAGAAACAGTAAAACGTTTGAAGAGCTAATAATAAATGAAAAAAGTAGTGTAGCTCTCTACATCGTATCATGGGAAAAGAACAAAAACACTACAATTTAGAACGCAAAATATGTGTAATTTTTTAATTCTGAACTCTAAAGTTTCGATTATTTTCTCGATGTAAGATGTAGGTTCTAAGCTACTTTTTGTATTTACTAATAAATAATGCATAAAACGCATTACTATTTCTATCCTGCATTGAGGGGCTACTCTGACGATGGACTCAATATTGTTGGGTGAATTAAGATTCTCATTTCTATCTTTTTTTTGGCCTGCATTCATTTATATATATATATGCTAAAGTAACTGTGTTATATATGGGTTTTATTATTATTTTTTTTTATCACAATTAAATATAACGTAATCATCAGAACTCTATCTCTCTCTTCATGGCTGTAAGTGATGAGCTCCAGAGTGGATAACATTTTACAATATAGATCGAATTCATTAAAATAAATTTGGTTTATAAATATCAATAATTTTAAGATAATATTAACTTATTTTTACCTAATAATATGAAAATGTTCATTTTGACTTTTCTTTGTTATCACATGGTCTTGCAGAGGTTTTGGCCAGTGTTGAGCTTCCAAAAATTTAGTCTAACCCGCTCATGCGTCTTAATCCGTGGTGGCCTCCGTTTCTTTATATAGTTACTTCTCTCTTAATTGTTGTGATTTTGTCTTGGTTTCCTATAGTTTTCAGTTATTATATTAAATGTATGTCTTTATTTCTTACATATATATCTGTGTCCCTAAATATGTATGGAGACAGATTTTGATATGATTAAATTAAAAATCGAGTTAAGTGTAAATTTAATTAATAAATATTTAATAAGACGTAGACTTATTTAGTTGCATTAGTAGATTAAAGAAAAAAACATCGAATCTTATAATTATAAATAATTGTAAAAATCTGAATATTTTATTTTTACTTTGCACACGTAGCTTACACAGATTTTCATTGCCGCGTTAAACTATTCCTTTTCTTATTGTAATTACTTTTTTAATTGTTGGGATATTGACGCTGTTTAGTATAGGTTTCAGTTCTTATATAAACTGTATGTATTTATTTCTTATATCATACATATATATGTATATATATATATATATATATATCTTAATATATATAAATCTCGTGTCACAATGTTTGTCCTCAATGGACTCCTAAACCACTTAACCGATTATAATAAAATTCGCACACCATGTGCAGTTCGATCCAACTTGAGAGATAGGATAGTTTAAATCTCAAATTATAGTCGCAATTTTAATTTATTGCTAATTATTTGTCTGTTATTATTTGACAGTCACAATTATCTGTTAACTCCAAATGATTCTAACAGATGTCGATACCTTTCGACTGGGTTGAAATGAAAGCTGAAATATATTTGGTGCTGCCATCTACACAAAGAATCTTCAACTTTTTAACCTATTAATAAATTTCGTATAATTCAATTATTTCCACTTAACAGATGTCGATACCTTTCGACTGGGTTGAAATGAAAGCTGAAATATATTTGGTGCTGCCATCTACACAAAGAATCTTCAACTTTTTAACCTATTAATAAATTTCGTATAATTCAATTATTTCCACTTTTTAAATTTTTGGTGTTAGCATAGCCGGCCACGTGTTACATCGACTGAAGTGTAAATTGAATTCATATTATAATGAAGATAATACAGTGAAATTAATCCTGTTTTTTACTTATTTGTGCTTCATTGATCAAAACTTTATAATTTAATATAATATATATATATATATATCTTTATATATAAAATTTATTATGTTTGTCCGCGATGAACTCCTAAACTAATGAGCCGATTTTAATGAAATTTGGACACTGTGTGCAATTTGGTCCAACTTGAGAGATAGGATAGTTTTTATTGCAAAATTCGCCTCCCAAAAGGGGGGGAGGGGCCAAAACGCGATTTCACAAACAAACAAACAAACAACAACAACCAAAAAAAAAAAAAAAATAGAAATGCAGATAGACTGTTCAAAATTGGTATAGAGAGGTTTTAGAGGCCTGCAAATCGAATGAGGATATTTTCGAAAGTGTAAAGTTATTAGGAGGGGCGGGTAAGGGGGCGGAGGGGCAAAAAAATAAAAATAGAGTTACATCGCTAAAAATTGGTACGTAGAAGTTTTTGATACGTACAAATCGATTGCAGATATTTTCGAATTTGTAAAATTATTAAGAGGAGCGGGAAAGGGGGGGGGCAGAGGAGCAAAATATAAAAATGGAGTTAGATCATTCAAAATTGGTGCATAGAATTTTTGATACCAACAAATCGATTGCGGATATTTTCGAATTTGTAAATTTATTAGGAGGGGCGGGAAGGGGGGCAGAGGGGCAAAAAATAAAAATATAGTTAGATCGTTCAAATTGGTGCATACAGGTTTTTGACACCTACAAATAAACTGTAGATATTTTCGAATTTGTAAAATTATTTAGAATAGTGGGAGGGGGGAGGGCAAAGGGGCAAAATAATAGAAATAAGAGTTAGAACTTTGAAAATTAGTATTATTAAGTTTTAAGGCCCGATAAATCGATTGCGGATATTTTCGAAAGTATAGAGTTATTAAGAAGGGCGGGAACGGTGGATGAAGAAACGGTGCGCATGGTTTGCGCAGGTATACACTGCCGCAGGCAGTGGGGGTCCGAACAGATTATGCCACCAATGAGAGAAGATTTTTTTGTATTTTATATCATTTTCCTTTCGATAATATATAGATTCATTATGAGTGTCGAACATTTTTCCCGATCAGATTTTTTTTTTCTCTTTTTTTTTCACATGTTAAAAATTAATGCAATTTTGAGAATTCTGTAATTATAGTGAATCATTTAAAAATAGGGACCAGCGAAGCGGGCTAAGTCTGCTAAGATCAAGGATGTTATCAAGGATGGTCTTTATTCGTAAATAATAATTTTAATATATTGAATATTTTACTACATTATAATTCAACGTATAACATAGCCACAGCAACGCGTGGCCGGG
Source organism: Salticus scenicus (assembly GCA_963930645.1). Lineage (NCBI taxonomy): Eukaryota > Metazoa > Arthropoda > Arachnida > Araneae > Salticidae > Salticus > Salticus scenicus. The sequence continues at coordinate 231,643,015 of OZ005651.1, forward strand.
TCTGCTAGTATATATATATATATGTGTGTGTGTGTGTGTGTGTGTGTGTGAATGCTTTTTAAATGCACAATTTCAAAAATATTTAACAAACTTCTTTTATTCAGTAAAATAGGAATAATTAATTACTCCAAATCTTCGTTTCGGATAAAGAAAAAAAATAAAAGTTGACTATTGATTACAATTAAAAGCTTAAAAATACTTTCTTATTAAACAACAAGTTGATTCTTAATGGTATTAAGTTAAATTGCACATCTTCATGGTGTTTATTTGAGTACATTAGTTATAAGAAAACCATATGTAGGGTTTGAATAGGAAATGCATCTATTACTTAATTGCTATTGAAAATGATAGATTTCAGAGTATTGGCCAGGTTCAATCGCCTTTAATTCCGGCGTTAAATGATTTGCGTCTTGCATCTTATATTTAACCCGCACTTCAAAAGCTTTATCAAAATTACTCAATTTAGTATCAAGTGGATTATACACATACTCTTGGCAAAATTAATTTTCGAATGAGCGTTTACGAAAACTTGGTTTATTTATTTATTTTATTTGAATGAATGCTACAAACACTTTACATTTTTTTTCCAGTTCTGTCTCTTATTGAGAAAGGAATTTAATGTGACAAAATAAAATATATAATTTGATCAATAAGGAAATTTTGTGAATAATTATTAAGATAAAAAATATTATAATCTTTTTATAATATATATATATATATATATATATATATATATATATATATATATATACGAGGGTTGTAAATTAAATAGTGGCAACTTAACCTTGAAACTCGCAGAATGGTGGGCATGCGCAAATAGGATATGGGAGCGGTGAGGTGGCGCTGTTGTCGATGTGTCGAGTGCAAAAAATAGTCGAGCTGCTAAGAAGGGTAGTTGTTGTGTAGCGTTAAAGTGAGGAGTTTCGTTTCAATCGCTCTAAAGCATGTTTGTTGTTGCAAATCTGCAGTCTTATTCCGACCCGAACGAAATGCTTGAACCCATCGTGCTACTGTCCTATATGGTAAAGCATTTGTGCCACAGGCTTCCACTAATCCTCGATAGCATTCTGTTGCATTTTTGCCACTGGCAACTTCGATTTTAAGCCACGAACGCTGATCACCTTTTAAAAACATGCTTTAGAGCGATGGAAACGAAACTTCTCACTTTAATACCACACAACAACTACCCTTCTTAGCAGATCGACTGTTTTTTGCACGCTACACATCGACAACAGCGCCACCTCACCGCTCCCATATCCTATTTGCGCATGCCCGCCCTTCTGTGAGTTTCAAGGTTAAGTTCCACTATTTAATTTACAACCCTCGTATATATATATTTATAATATGCTTGGAACAGAATGTTTATCATAAAAACAGGATGCCTCAGAGCGTACACATCCCGAGTTTTTTGCAGATTTGGATAGGTAGGTCAATGTTTTGGCATCCATCATGTAGATTCTCTGAGGGTAGCATCATATTCAAAAAGTAGTATCAAATAAAGTTAGTTTTCTAATTTTTGAAAGAATATATCTTGTTTGAAAAATTAATTTAAATTTTTAAAGATTTCTAAAACATTTCATACGGCGTCCCACAGTAAATCAAGATGAAACATTTTAAAAATATTGAAATATACTTAAATAAAAATGTACAAGAAACGACATTTTTAGATGATATATGTAATGTATGTATGGCCAAACTCTCTGAAGGTAAATATATGTGTATATTTATATGCGTGTGTGTGTGTTGCAAATATTCCATTTTAATGTAAATTTAAATGGTATCAAAGACAGTCATTTAACTATTGAAATAAAGCTTTGTTTTTGCAGCTTTATAATTTAAATAACATATTTTTAAACAGCTACTGGTCATTACATTACTCCAATTTATGAATGTACTACAATCTTAAATAAGTTTTCGGTAGTATGTATTTAATTAAAGAACACAGATTTATGTAGAAGAATAATACAAGATGAAAGATTCTGTGCTGAAAATCATAACAAAAATAATTGTTTATGTTCAGAAGAATTTTTTTTTTAATTACTACTGATCAACTAGTATTTGATAAAATAAAAAATAAAAAAGTTTCAGTACGAATACAGTATTTAGGAGTTTTGAAAATTGTGCTTTAATTTATATGAGATCGATTAAAATTTAGTTTACGATAACAGGTAATTTATTTACTGTCAGAAACATTTTAAAGGTGGCATATATATATCGTACAGAAACAATTAGATGCAGTGTAACCTAAAGAACAAGCAGGATTTCGAAGTGATTTTAGTACCATCGACGATATTCATACTATTAGAGAAATTATTGAAAGAAGTAATGATTAGGAACTCTCTTTGTGTGTGGCTTTTGTGGACTACGAAAAAGCTTTTGACTCTGTATCATCCCTAGCTGTTATGGTTGCATTAAGTAAAAATAATTTAGGATAAATTCACCTTATTGGAAACATTTAAAAAGAAGCAAAAGCCAAATAAAAACTCCTCTCAACGAATTATGTACTCAAAATTAGAAAGGGTATAAGACAAGGGGACACAATATCGCCCAAACTCTTCAAAGCAGTACTTTAAGAAGTTTTTAAAAATATTAAATTGGGAACAGAAAAGCATAAAAGTTGTTGGAGAGTTTCAAATTATTTGATATTTTCGGATGATATTGCACTGCTTGCCTCCTCATTTGAAGATTTGCAAAAAAATGCTTCAGGAATTAAAAGAGAGAAAGCAAACTCATTGGATTGAAAATGTACCTCAGCAAGACAAAAGTTATGTCAAATTCCTTTGTTCCTCGACTGAAGATCACAGTTGATATGGATGAATTAGAAACGGTATGTAAGTATACTTATCTGGGACAAGTCCTCACGATGAAACGGGAACATCATGGAAAAAATTAACAACCGAGTTAAGCTTGCATGGAGAGCAATCGGAAGAAATAGCGCTATATTCAAAAGCGACCTCCCAATTTGTTTGAAAAGAAAAGTTTTTGGTCAGTGAATTTTGTCTGTTTTAACTTATGGTTCAGAAACTTGACCATTAACATGTAAAGCTATGCAAAAACTGCAAACAACCCAGAGAAGCATGGAGAGCTGCATGTTAGGATTCTCCCGAAGAGACAGAAAGCGAAACACTTGGATTAAGAAACTAACCAATGTTAATGATTTCATTTCTAGAGTCAAGAAGTTAAAATGGAGCTGGTCTGGGCACCTTGCGAGAAGAAATGACGATAAATGGACCATCAAAGACCTATTTTGGATACCAACAGATAAGAAAAGACCAAGGAAGAGACCACTGTGTGTTGGAGAGATGAAATTGTCAAATTCGGAAGAGCAGAGGTGAGAAGAATTGCAGAAAACAGATCACTTTGGAATCACCTAGGAGAGGCTTTCATCATGCAGTGGATTGATAAAGGCTAAAATAGATGATGATGATATCTATCTATCTATCTATCTATCAATCTATATATATATATATATATACATATATGTGTGTGTAATAAAAATATACAATTCGACGAATGAAGTTAACCTATAGTTATACTTCTAATTATATTTGTCTAGTCATGACTTTCTTTCGAAATAAATTCATTTAAAAGTTTTGTGATTTAAAATACACACTGTTGCTTCAGAATTCATACGACTTGATCGATTCAATAATTTTCTTTAAGTGGAAATAAGTTGGTCGATAAAAGTTATATAAAAACAGAGATATACTAAAATATATTACATTGTAAAATAAAGATAATGCAGAGAAAGTTATTTGCATTTTAATTAACCAATACAGTTTTGAAAAATTACAAATTAAATCTCTTTGGAGATTTTCTATTTAAAACTATTTGAACTGTAGTTCATATGAATTTCGTATTTTAATGAATTACAGTATCGAAATACAATTTTTGTCTCCAATTGCAAATCGTTTTGATTTTTACTATTAGAAAAATGGAAATTTTACTATTCGTTTCGCAAAGGGCTAAAATAAAACCACAAATCTATTATTAAGATTAAACTGAGAAAAAAACAGATAATATTTATACAACTTTAAAATATTTACTCACTTATTATACTCAGGCTGCATGTATTTTTAGTCAGAGTAAGATTTGGTTGATGTAAAAATTTAACTTTAAAAATTCAATTTGCTTTTTCGCATTTGCTTGTTTAGCTATTGATAAAAAAAGAATGAGGAACCTTTATACCACAGATATACACTACAGGCCATTAAAATTGCTACACCAAGAAGGAATGATAATAACGGAATGAAATTTGTTGGACACATACATTATAGTAGGAAAAACAATTGATTAAAATTTCAGGAAATTTGGAGTAATATGTACTGAGAAAACGGTACATAAAGCAGCGATCTCTGTGAGCAATAACAGCACTTATCTGCCTAGGCATTGAATCAAACAGCGATTGGATGACATGTACGGGTAGAACTCTTCATGAAGTTTTAACACGATGCCACAATTCATCGATCGAAGTTGCTGGTGAGTGGTGGGGGGCCAGTCACTTTTCAACGATTAAACAGTCATTTTCATTGGGGCGAGATCAGGGGAATGCGCTAGCCAGAGCAACAGTCGGGCACATTCTGTATTAAAAAAGGTCCGGACAATACAAACAACTCGCGGTCGTGCATTATCTTGCTTTAATTTTGTGCTACGGAAGCCTCGAATACAGGGCAGAGCGATGGGCCTTAACTCGTCAGAAATGTAATGTCTGGTATTCAGAGTGGCGGGAATGAAAACAAGAGGTGATCGGGACGTGTAACCAATGGTACAAAATACCATCAATTCAGTTGGTGACTCAGTATGCGGCTTCCAAAATTCTGATTACCCTCAAAACTACATCACTAATATAGGGCGTCATTAATGCGTGATCAACGATGAATCTGGACGCAGGAATGGCGTGACGTCACTTTTCAGACATATCACAATCCTATTTACAGCATGAAGATTGCCTTATCCGTATTTAACAGGATTATGAATAATTCACATTACCAGCTGGGATTCGACATCATCATACTGTCCATCATTTGCAATGATGTTATGGATTCCCATTGAATACACGTCTCGATTACTTCTTGTTCGTATTCCTGGCACTCTGAACAGCGGCCATTAAATTTCTGTTGAGTTAAGGCCCGCCCCTCTGCCCTGTATTCGAGGCCTCCGTAGCGCAAAATTAAAGCAAGATAATGCACGACTTCAAGTTATTTGTCTTTTCCGGACCTTCTTTGACAAAGAATGTGTTCCACTAATGCGGCATTTTCAAAATTAATCAAAATTAATCAGTATTTTATTCTATTACTATTTCAGAGTTTTATACTCCCTAATGGCTGATGCCAAAACTTTTTCTTCGGCTTCAAAAATCTTTGCTCGATAACGTGGGGAGGATAGATCTGTATAAATTACTATATCTATACCTTATGAAGGTTGTCCTCTAAACTGTCACTCAACTAAAAGTAAGAGCGCTATAGGTATAGATATTGTATAAACATGTTGCCAGGTATAGTAAATTGGCCATACACTACAAGATGAAATCAGTTATAGCGTCATCTGGTCGCAAACGACGGCATTAGCGTCCCCAAATTTAAAACAGTATGAAATAAGGGGAAAAGTCGACTGCATAGTTGTAGAGAGTAATACCAATATAGTGTAATGAGTTTCTCTTTTTCCTCTTAGAACCCTATGATCCCTTTACAGGATAGTGCAAACAAAAGGTAAAAGTTTCAGAGTACAGTGATTGGTTGTACAAGAGATTGGAACATGCTTTAAGTACCCAAGAGTAGCCAGATTTTCTTTTTTTTTTATTACAAATCTTGTAATCGCGTAATGACGCTGAATTTTGTACGGAAAAAACTACAAAGCATTTAGCATTTATGTGTGTCATAGCGAAAACTGACAAACTAGTCTTAGCTGCTAATTTATAATGGATTTCTGAGGGCAGCATTTAACAATCTCCTTAACTGCAGGCTCATTTTCAGGTGTCATAATTGACCATCTGTATTCAGCATTTCCGACAAAATTATCTACAAAGCTACCTGTTCTTTCAAAATTTTTAACAACATTTTAAGTGTATTCCAGCCAGAACTTTTTTTAATATTAACTTTTTTAAAAACTTTGCTTGCCATCGTCGGACTACGATCTAATCGGGATATTTATGTACAATTAAAGGAAGAAAACACATTGAGAACAAAAAATATACGATTTTGTTATTCCGAATTTCAATGATTAGATTGTACTAAGAAAGCGGAAAATTTTATGCCACATCTGTTGAAGCGACCGATATCTATAGAAATGTACGCTAGACATATATACATGTCAATTACGTAGCATAAATGGAAATGGAATTATAATAAATTTGTAGGCATATATTCAGAAGTATTCGCATTCAGTTAAATTTTTCGGAGTATGCGACAACGAAAGTAATTCTCCACATTTTCATCCGCTTTCCTTCGCACGTACGTTAGTTTTCTTTCTGGTTTAAACATCCGGCTAATTGATATGTACTTTGTAAAGACTTGCAACTTATAAAGCTATTGCTGAAATATTTGAAAGGTTTAACTCATTGAATTAAAAATACTACCTCCTCTAATATGTTTTGGGCAGAAGATTGAGCGTTCGTACTTCAGTTAACCCTTTGCAGCGCAGGGTAATTCGGGTCATTTAAATTACACTCCCACCGGAATTTACGAACAAAAATAAAATTAAAGAAATTTTAAATTTTTAGGTTAAAAAAAGGGGCCTTTTCTGCTATGTTATAAATGTAAATTTTTGCTAAAAAATTTCCGGGATGCGTTTTTGCACTTGAGAATTAAAATTAGGTGTTCCATCAGCGGGAACACTGCGAATGAAAGGGTTAAACATCATTACGTTTCCAGCGCTTCTGCTGACAAATCATGGAACTAATTATTTAAGCTAATATATTTACAATTTAGGAACTGCATATTCAACATACAACGTGTTTGATCTTTCTGGTCATCAATGTATTATAATTATATAATTACGAATTTGGAGGGGGGGGGGGGTGCATACTGAAACACCCTGTACGTATGTATGTGATAAAACGTTGAAAATATCTATTTTTTACAAACTGAAAATTGAAATTTTCATGTATTATACCTTTTTCTACATATAATTTTCAGCAAATATCAGTATATTTATGAAACATTATTTAGTAAAATATAATTATTGTAACAGTTAAAGTTAAATTTTCATTTTTTTTAGAAAGTCTATCTACCAATATTGATAGAGTCAGAACATATTTTAAATTATGTATAAATATTAAATATATATATATGTATATATACATATGCATATGCATATTTATATATTCTGTATATTAAGTGGGACAAATAGGGAAGTATTGTTTCATATTCTTGATTGCTCTCTTAATATACTTTATCAAAATAATAATGATATTCCAAAGAAATTAAATATGTTTGCCAGATAATTTTGCGATTTTTCTTTCACCAAGGACGTCAGATACCAGCATCTTCGCCAACTTTTGCTGCTTACGAAATTTCATTTGTTTTCTTGAATCAAAGTAGTTTTCGGCTGCGTTTTGCAGGTAACAATGCAAGATGTGTATTTGATTTTTGTATTGAATAAAGGTATCAATTTTTATTTAATTTTGCGCCGACTTCAAAAGTTATGATTAATTGTAGTGTTATAGGTTGTTTGGCGAAGGAAATTATTTTATACTTTTAGGCGCAATTTACAGTTTCATTTCGTAACATTTTTTTTTTTTTTTTTTTTTTTTTTTAGTTGTTCAAATAGTAGTTGCTTTTTGGAGTCGGTTCTATTTTTTTTACAAAAATATTTTATTTTTCTATTTTCAGTGAAAACTTATTCATATAGCAGAACATCAGAAGACGCTCGAGGACAGTTTCACAAATTACAACTTCCAAGAAAAGTGACATAACTCAAAAAATGGTTTATGTCACTGAAAAATACATACATGAAATGCGCAAAATGTGAACAAAAATGTTACATGTTCATCTACAAATTTATCCACTCGAGAGACAGTTATGCCAGTTTTATGCTAGTCAAGTTGATTTTTCTCAAATACCGCATTTTTAAGTTGTGTCACTTTTTTTTGCCTTTATTGGATATGAGCAAAAAACTATCTATTGAATGAACATACGTTAAATTAAAATGTCTTTAGAAATGTAAAGAACGGATACGCTGTATTCGTAACCAAAAATTCTGTTAGGCATATATATTGAACTTTACAGTGAATAGGTGTCACCAGCTGCGCTGGAAATTGATATAAACCCTGGATAATCAGTCATGGGTCGCTAGAAATTGCGAAGCGTAAAGTTCAAACAAAGAGCAAAATATTCATTATAGCTCACGGACAGAAGTTTCAACATCGATACTTACACACTGCTTTTACCAGTGTAGCTTCATGCGTTCAGCAGTTAGAGTGAGAACACACTTTTGCGAGTATCCTGTAATTTGTTTATATCTTAATGAAATCATAATGAAACCTATTTCAGCCCAAGATCATTATGACAACAAAAAATGTATTAAAATTAAATCATCTCTTACGAAGTTAAAAGCTAACAAATTTCAACAACAACAGCAACAATGAGAAACGTGGTTTGTATTGAGAACCTCTTCCTTTATGAAGTCGGTTTAAAACGTCTTTGCGTTAATCGATGTGACCGCTTACAACAACCATACTTTGAATTTTACATAGCATAAATGTCACCCGCTACGCTACAACATATATGTCGTTCAAATGTGCACAAAATAGGAAATTGTGAACAAACAAATGCACGTTTTAAGCGTTCTCTTTTTAACATTAATGTCTAAACTATCTTTTTATACTAAATCGATGATGCGCTGCAATTTTGTAATTCACTTTTTTCCCCTGTCTTGAACCGTTTCGGAGATAGGAACATTAAATCCACCGTTTTCTACCAGGTGGCACTGTAGGCGGTTGAATCGCTTTCCACATATCCACTTTACTATACCTACATACCACTTTTATGACTATAGCTGCAGCTGTTCAGCAGTTAAAAGATTTGGGACTGACTTTTTGGGCGCCCTGTATTTTCTTTTGATCGTCAATATAGTACAATGGGACCTATTTCAGACCAAGACCTTTACAATAAAATAAAAAGTATCAAAATCGGATCACCATTCACAAGTTATGAGCTAACAAACAAAAACAAAAACAAAAAAAACTACGCTTTGTATCGAGAAAATCCTCCTTTTTGAAGTCGGTTAATTAGAGCATCTCTTACGAAGTTATAAGCTTACAAACAACAACAACAACAACAAAACATAGCTCGAATTAAGAACACCCTCCTTTCTGAAGTTGTTAGAAAACGACTTTGCGCTAATCGATGTGACCGCAGAGTATACGTGTCATCCGCTACGTTGCAAAGTGTGCAAAGTAGTTCCAGTGTGCACAGTCTAGAAAATTGCGAACAAACAATTGCACGTTTTAAGCGTTCTATTTTTAGCAATAATGTCTAAAAACTACCTTTTCGTAGTAAATCGATGATGCTCTATATCTTCGTAATTAACTTTTTCCCCACCTTGAACCGTTTTTGAGATAGGAGCGCTAATTCCACTGTTTTTCACCAGATGGCGCTTTATTTTCTTTAGATTGTAAAGATATTACAATGGGACCAACTTCTGACCAAGATCTTTACAACAAAACAAAAAGTATCAAGTAACCGTATTTTGAACTATATAGCGCACAGTCGGTAACAAAAGTGTCCGAACACTAGAAAAATTCCTAAGTAAAAAAAGTACACTTCATACAATTTTGTTAACTAAATCCTTATCGAATCATGTTCTTACACTGGCTAAGAACAGTATTCGACAAGGATTTATTTCACAAAACCTCATGAAGTGTACTTTTTTTACATAGGAATTTTTGCTAGTGTTCGAACATTTCTGTTACCGACTGTAAGTCTCACCACTACGCTACAACGTGTGCAATGTAGTTCAAGTGCGTATAGTGTAAGTAATTGCGAACAAACAAATGCAAGTTTTTAGCATTGTATTTTTAGCATCAATGTCTAAACTATCTTTTCGTTCTAAATCGATGATGCTCTGAATTTTATAATTCACTTTTTCCCCTGTCTTGAACCGTTTCCGAGATAGGAACGCTAGCATGAATGTCTAAACAATCTTTTTTTTACTAAATAGATGATACTCTTCAACTTTGTAATTCACTTTTTTCTCTAGAACCTTTTTCGTGATAGGAACACTAACTCCTCTATTTTCCACCAGGCGGCGCTGCAAGCGGTTTAACCTTGAACTGCATGGCCACTTTGCTATACTTACATACCATTTTTATCACTATAGCTGCAGCCGTTTAGCAGTTAAAAGAGTTGAAACTGATTTTTTTGGGCACCCTGTATTTTCTTTAGATCGTAAAGATAATCCAATGGGACCTATTTCAGACCAAGACCTTTTCAACAAAACAAAAATTATCAAAATCAGAGCATCCTTTCAGAAGTTTTGAGCTAACAAACATAAAAAAAAAACATACGGTTTGAATTGAGAACCTTCCTTCTTTTTTGAAGTCGGTTAAAAATAAAGATTTTTTTCTTTTTACTTTACACTTCAGATAGTCTTTGTATTATTTTTTGTTACTAAAAAAAATTAATACTAATAATTGCCAGTACAAAGTAATCAGTGTGTTTTTAACTGACATTTTATGAATCACATCGCTTATATTTGAAAATAATGATCCCTTTCAAAAGCAGACGTTGAGATTAATAAATAAAAAAATAAAAAAATGATGGATAATATCTTCATGAAAAACCTCATTTAGTAATTCTAGACACCTGCAAAATATAGCATGTACGGTTTAATGTCATGACAAGGAAAATTGTTTTAAAGAATCTGCTTTAAAACATTTTTATTATTAAAATCCTGTCTAAAGTATGTTATTGAGAAACATTACTTGTTTAATTTCGTGTTAGATGCAATCAAATGTTAACATTGGCAGTAAATAATTATATAAATGCTTTAAACTATTCTTCAAGATTTAATAAAATTAAGTGAATATTATTCAGCTATTTTCTCAAGTACTTTTTTTTACAATGAACTACATCATCGCACACGTCTATTTTATGATGAAATTATGAAAACAAACTGTATCACAAAATGTAAAATATCTTCATATATTGATTGGCGCTTAGGAAACAAAAATCTGCATGACTAATAAACATTCTGATTTTTGGAAACTGGCATTTATTTTATAGAAATTTTATAAATGCTTTTGTAGCAATTTTCAGTGATTAAATAAGGTAAGGTATTTTATTAAAATTACCAGCATCCAAAAATCGAGAAGCTTAGTAGCTGTGTAACTGTTACAAAAGGACATTTATATGTGTATGTTTAAATGATAAATTATTAAGATATTCATGGAGTGTCAATGGTGCCATTTTTTATATTAATTGTTTTTTTTTCTTGAACTTGTATACATTTATAAAATAATTTAATTTTTAAACATCCCTCACAAATAGCAGGAAGTAATAATTGAGAAAAGGGGGGAGCAGCTCTTGATTATTTTGTTTGTTATAAATAATTGGAATTTGAAATAAATCCTTAATATTTTCATTTCCAACGAACGAAAACTGCGTATACTGGCCTATTAACTGATACCACAAGAAACCTATAAATAAATTTACTAACTTTGCAGTGTTTATAGATACGAAACCTAAAAATACAGACAGCTATCAGTATCGAAATGTAAGTTTTAAATGCAAAATTTATAGTTGTATAAAGTATGTATTATTATAGTAATATGAAAATGCACTGTAAAAAATTGCAAACTAGCAAAAAACATTATTATCATAAAACCTAGACTGCAAAAACCTATAAACGTACGGGAAAAACTGGCTACTTGGGTGTCAGTATTTCCCCGTCAAATATGTGAGACAAAATTGTACTTTTAAAGGAAAATTTGTTTGATTTATTGGATTTCCCCGGAAAATATTTGCCAGTGATACAATTTTATGGTTTTAAACTGTACTTATGATTTAAAGTTTTTTTCCATTTGAAATTTAGAGGATTTTTCCAGTAAAATCTACGATTATTTTTTGCAGCGTATGATAAACATTTATCTATAAAATAAAGGGTGTAAAAAAATTGCCGATAACGTTACAGATTTAATATAAATTAAGGCTGTGGTAATGTCTGGCTAGCCAAAATTGAATGGAAGGGTAAACTTTAAGAAAAACTAGCTAGTACTTTAAGTTTAGCAAATGCATCATGAAGATGATTAGTATTGCTAAAAGATTTCAAATGTAATAAGAGAAACGCTTGTATCTAAAATATGTTATATTAAATGCAAAAATATTTTTAGCTATAGTTATGAACAGATGTTTGTCTTAATAAGAAAAATTTTTATTGTGTTTTTCTACAAACTTTATTTGTTGTCCTAAAAGATTAGCATTATTTTTCTATTTAAATTAATTTCAACCAATTGACAGTTTTGGAAATCGGCAGAATTGTAATGTTGTTTCCACTAAACAGTTTTTAAAAATACTAAATAGAAAATTATATCATCTTTACATTAAGAATATAGCTATGTATATGAAGGTAAACATTATGACTAATTTTTATAACCTTCACACTTTAATACAAGCAAAAACGTTTTAAGTAAGTAATTTAAATTGCAAGTGTATTGCGGAAAAAACAGCAGCACTGTGAACGGATATATATACAGTCGTGGCGCTACTAATAGTTAATGTGTGTGATGAACTTACCAGGAGATCCATAAATCTTGAGCGTGTTGCTAACAGACTGTATAGTTCATATGAACAACAACATAAAAAAAAGAAAAAGAAAAAAAGAAAAACAGAGAAGCAAACTTAATTTTTAAACTGTGGAAAATTAGAGTTGCCATTTTTTAATGTTTATTCTTAATGCTACTATAATCAAGATGAAACCTTTTTTTTTTCGGGGGGGGAGGGGGTTCTTTTATGCTGTGTATTATTTTAGCCAAATTATCACAGTTGCTTGGTTTGGATTTAACCCTTAGGAAAAATTTTCATCTTTTTGCCATGAAAAAGTCAAAGACCAAGACGCTTGTGGAATTTCGACTGTGGTATAATTTTCCAATATGCCAGTGGCAAATTTTTGCCATACATACATAACAAAATTTTACGCTCCCCATAGGAAAACTCCATAGGCTATGACAATCTTTGGCGATATGTTTATGAAAAAATTTTGCTATATGGTTATAGCCATTCTTTACCATAAACTTATGGTGAACTTTTTCCATAGGGAAAACCCATAGGTATGATACTGCTTTGCCATTCAACTATGGTGAATTTTTCTCACATCCTTTTTCTCACATCCCCAATTTCTCAATAATCTATAGGCTCTAGTCATAGACATATGACAAATATTTTACCACAGTCCTACAGTTCTTCGCCATGGTACTACGTTTCTTACTACAAATGCATACTTCAATTTTTTCTATTGCTCTATGATTCCTTACATGCGCTATGACATACTTTTATTCTAAAGTTAAATATATATGACATACACTTCACTGTATATATTTTCAGGATGAGTATACATTGTTTTTTTTAAATAGAAGGGGTGATAGCATCCAAAAAGACGAGCAATAATTACCATTAAAATTATAGTCGCATTTCTATCTAAGAGGTAAAAAAGAATAAAGCCAAAATAGTGTCCGTGTCTTCTTGAATACCATATAACCCGCAGGATGGATCTGACGTGGCGGACCTATGGCTAGTCGTCCTCTCTCAAAGAAACTAAACTCAAAGTACTTTACTTCTGGAGGCATATGAAGTCTTTTGTGCAAGAGATTCCTGTGGAACCAGCAGAAAATCTCGTAGCGAGAATCGTTACCGCCGATGGAAAAATAATACACTACCAGGAATGTTTGAAAAGTTGTGCCAGTTATTCCTTATTTGGTGTGAACTGTATAACGGCATGCGTGGCCGCCACTTTGAGCACTTGCTTGGAGTTTTTCTCTGATCAATGAAGCAGACTTTGTAGCTTTTAGTATCGTTGATTCACTTTTTCAACACTGTTGTAACATCATGGTGAAATTCAAATTTTACTGTTTCCTGCCTCTTAGAGTGGATTGCGACCATAATAATTATTGGTCATCTGTGTGGATACTATCAACTGTCCATATTATGTAAAAACAATTTGTACTCACCCTGTATATATACGTAGACAATGATAAACAAATGCTTTTGAATTACCGATATTGATATCTTTCATAAGAATTAATATGCTGTATATGAACATTAAAAATGAAATATAGCTCGTTCAACATCAAATGCTAATACAGCATATCTTTTGAAAGCTGCAATATAAGATCTATTTTTTTTAAAATAAATTATTGAAATTATAATGTATATAACTTATAATGTATTGTTACAAAAGAAAGTCAGTATATATAAATGTAATTGGGCACATTATAGGAAAATAGTTAAAAGTTATATATATACATTAAACTATGTATATATACATATATTTCAAGTTGTAAATGAAAATAAATGTTATTATTATTATTATTATTATTATTTTTTTAAACTGTTATTTTTAGACCAAAAGTAAATAAACTTCTTTCTTTCTCGTTTATGTGTTTCATTGCATTAGCGTGATTAGTTTTATATAGGTTTTATGTTTGATGTATTTATTAAAGTAATAAAAATTATTTTAGTATGAATTATTTGTACGTGAACTGTATTAAAAAGTCATTAATTTCACATCGTAAAGGGCATGAAAGTTATTCATGAATGTTATTCTGAAATACCATTTTAAAAAAATACGTAAGAATTTTCTTTCACAATGTATTCACCACGCATTTTAAAAAACGCATATATTTCTTCTATTCAAAACACGTTTCAAAACAAGAAGTGAAATTTTCTCTTGGAATATGGAACTCTACAGAAGTTTAAAATGACACTTCTGAAGACTACATAGATTTAAGATCTGTGGTACCATTCTGATATATATATATATATACATAAAACGAAACAAATTTTCAAAGAATACTTTTTTCCTGAACAAAAGCTGACTTTAAATCATATTCAGTATTTTCTTTTCACAAACTCTTCTATTCATTTGAGTGAAAAAGGGATATTTTAATGAAGTCTTTCTATTTAGAAAATCTTTAAAACCTAAAACCGTTTAATTTTTTTTTTCTACATCCTAAGATTTTTTAAATTCAGTTTAAAACTTTGTCAATGTTTTATATTTTGTATACTGAATTTTAAAACTTTACATAATGGTTTATGAAATCTTGCGAATAAAAAGAAATCGGTAAATACTTTCTAATGTTAATGGTTATTTTAATTCAGCTTTTTATTTAAGTTTTCTAATTTAATCTTTATCTGAATGTTAAAGAATAGGCCGCAGTCACGAATTGTATGCTAAAACTGGCGTAATGAATATGTGTAGCATTTTTGAATAATCGTTGTGACAATAAAAACGACTTTAGAGTAGCATTCTATTATAGAAGCACTTTATGTATTGGGGTGGGCTATTTAACACATATTTCGCAAAATATAAATAAATATATTTCAAAAGGTATGATTATTAGTAAAAAATTCTTTTTAAATAAAGTCTATCGTTTCAAAAATATTCTATTACTTTGTAATTTAAATTTTTTTCTTTCATATTTTAATTATTAAATAAATTTATAGTTCATCTTTTATTACATGGTGTACACAAATCACATAAGAATTTATTTCTTGTAACTCAGAATTAGTTATCTTTCAAAATTTACATGAGTTAAAAAAAAAATATATAATAATAATAGATTAAGTACATTATTCATCTGCGTGTTCGTTTAATCCATAAGACTTGTAATTTATTTTAGTTAGCATAGAAGTTCTTCGATACAAGAAGTTCTTCGAGCAATTAAATGCTAAAAACTTTAAATCGCTGCTTTTTATTGCGTCAGTAATTTCGATTGGGCTTTTGGCGCTTGTGTAAATTATACATAAACATAAACATGTTAAATCCACCAAAGTTATTGTCACAATGCCTTAATTTACAATTCTCGCTTGATGTACTGAATGGAAATTATGGCAGATCATTTTATGGTTTGTACGTAATGGTTGAATAATATTAGCAATTTTATATTGTGATCTCACGACCATCACCTTTGACGATTTAATATAACCAACGTTTCTTTACTATAGATAGTATTTTTCATTATATAACTCATCACTCAATAAGTCCAAAGGTACCCTACAAAAAATATTTTTTTATTTCTTTGATCGTCAACATATTCTCCTTCAAGAGTGATACGTTCGTTTCAACGCCTCTCTAACATTTAGATGACCTTCATTATTATTATTATTATTATTATTATTATTATTATTATTATTATTATTTTGTAGAGCAATTTATTTTTGGACTTAAAATAGGTAATAGGTATTTGCTATAGCTATGATATCAAATCTCGACGCAAATCTCATTCCTTGGGACAATTTTTCTAAATCGGAGAATAGGTAATAATCGCTGGGAGCTAAATACAGAGAATATGATGGCTGGAGAAGAAATTCGAAATTCAATTCCTGCAATTTTACCATTGTAGTCAACGACTTGTATAACACTGCCTTGTGAAATAGCACTTTTCCTTTTTCATTTGAGGCCAGTTTTCTCTTCAAACACAACAATAATGACATTTGCTGCTAACAGTCTTTCCTTTCTCAAACTAGTCGACGAGTAAAATACCTTATGCATCCCAAGATACGGAGGCCAAAACCATACCAGCTGACATTTCCATTTTCGATAGCTTTGGATGGGTTTCCTCGGCTGCTGCCCACTCAGATAACTTCCGATGTGATTCTGTGGTGTAGTAGTTGTGGCACCCACTTTAAACACAGCTTTCTCATGGACAAATTTTCATGACAAGTAGCACATTTGCTTCTAATATCTTTAATATCGTTGCATTGCTTTCTATTATGTTTAAGGTATTATTTATGACATCTAATCTCATGTAACAGTCTTCCAAAACGATTTTATGCGTTTTTTTTAATGTTAGTAACTGCACAGACTTCCGCATTCGAATGACCAGAGCGTTCACCATCATTAGTGTTTCTACGGCGATGTTTAAATTAAGTAAACCAAAGTATAACGGTTGTTTTCGATGGAGAACTGTTACTAGAATATTTATGAAGTTAATTATTTGCTTGAACATGCTTTGCTTTCCCACGAAAAAAAAGCTTACAGAATTTTCATTACAAGCGTCATCTATGTAACAACCTCATGAATTAATGCGTGATATGCATTATTCTGTTACAGAAAATTCCTGGTAGCAAAGTTGCCAAAAAATATCAATATACCCAAGCAGCACCGAAACGTTCTCTGAACGTTCAAAAATAGTTCTGCAGACACGTTCTAAGAACGTTCCCTTTGAAAGTGTTATAGACGTCTATTTGTCCATCTTGAAGACGTACAATAGTACGGTTCAGGGAACGTTCAATGAACGTGTAGCTATCACCATCGGTGTTATAGAAGCGTCCAGAGAACGTTCTATGTATACGGTCTCAGAACGTTCTAAACGTTTTCAAAACGTTATACACATTTTCAGAACGTTCTAGAAAACGTACTGTAAACGTTCTAAAATAGTGTAGAAACGTTCTGAAAACGTTCTATACACACGTTCTCACAACGTTATGTAAACAATTTTTGAACGTTCTTTGAACGTGCTAAAAATGTATTTTATGTATAATAAAATGGAAGAACTCGCAACAATTGTTTCGGGTCGAAAGAAGACACGAACCTTCGTCAGACGAACATACTAGGCACGAGTGCTGCAAATACAAGAGCTACGTTGCAGATTTTTTGCAGCACTCGTGCCTACTTTGTTCGGTTGATGAAGGGTTGTGTCTTTTCTCGACCCGGAACAATTGCTTCGAGTTCTTGAATTTTATAGTGTCTGTTATTTACTTATTTTTTCTTTTCTTTTTTTTTCCTTTCTTTTTTATCATTTCTTTTCTTTTTTTCTTTTTGTGTAGTTTTTCTTTTATCTTTTTATTATATTTTTTTTTCATATATAATTGTCTTAGTATAATAAAATTTTACATAGATGCATTGAAATATGGTATAACAAAAGATCAAGTATTTTGAATATTCTAGATAAATATTTGAATTCAAAAACAAATAAAAAAATAAATTCAAGTTCTGGAATATTTTGAAAAATTTTAAGATAATATGCCCCCTGGAAATTAATTATTATTCCCTCCTAGATTTTGCATCATTATAATTTAACAATGGAATATAACCATATTTGGAAATTAATTTTAATAAGTTAACGGCCCTCTTCACTTACCGTCGCCGGTAGCCCGAGCCAATGTTATTCTATGGGAAAATTTTCTTTACAAATAACTTATTAACTAATACATAATTTTAAATTCTGTTTTCACATTCAGAAAATTTCCAACTGTTAAATTGACGGACCTTTTTTGAAAAAATATTTTTTTTAATTTTTAATATTTTATTTTGAAATTGCAAAATGAAAAAAATTCACATATTGAAAATTCGTATTTTGCAGCTTCGAAGTAAAATATAAAAAATTAAAAAAATAATTTTTTTAAAATGGTCCGTCCATTGAACAGCTGGGAATTTTCATAATGTGAAAACAGAATTTAAAAATATGTATTACTTAATAAGTTATTTGCAAAGAAAAAATTCCCATTGAATAACATTAGTTCGGCTTCCAGCGGCGGTGAGTGAAGACGGCCCTTAAGCAAAAAATTTAAAAATATTTATGTCTAAATTTTGGAACTTACTGCAAACTTTTAGCATTCAAACACAAAAGTATTTTATTAATTTTTAAATTATCAATGAAATCTCAAATTAATGCCCAGATATGTTACGTATTCTATTTTTAAACTATAATAATGCACAATCAATGAAAAACAAAAAATAAAAATTAGTTAAAACAAGTACACAAGTGTACAAAATTTAAACAATAAACTGTTTTCTCGTTTTCTATTTTTTTTCCACATAATTCTTAAACAAATAAACACATAAGTATAAAATTTGGATAGTAGGTTTTTTAAAATACCATAAATCGAATTTTATATAACTTTAGCATAAGTAATAATTGTTAAACTAAATATCAGTAAATTTTTCTCAAAAGTAAACATTGAAAAAATGAAAAATTTCAGCAATTTTAGAAATGCGTTAGATTAAAACCGTATATTTCTTCATGTCGTCAATTTTTTTTTTCTTCTTTTTTCTTCATTTTATCGCGTGTGAATATTTTTTTTTTTTTTTAAATTTTACATAGAAATATGAAAATCGTATAAGGCGTTCATTATTAAATTATTTATCGACGTTTTTATTATTCTGGTGATGATCACAGTTTATACAAATTAGCAATTATTATTATTATTATTATTATTATTTTCAAAAATTCCGTTATTAAAGTAAAAGAAAAGTGAACATAGAAAGTAAAACGAGGATTTTGTTTAGCATTTGAGGAATGTGCGTCTTCGCTTGTCTATAATGCATCATTAACACAATTTTTCATTAAGTTTTCTTTGCTAAAATTGTTGAAATTTTTAATTTTTTCCAAAGCTTACTTTAGAGAAAAATGAATAATTATTAGTTTAAAATTATTACTTATTCTAAAGTTATGTAAAATTCGATTAATGATATGATAACGAACATGATATCCAAATTTTATGTCCATGTGTTTATTTGTTTAAAAGTTATGCATAAAAGAAGAAAATGGGAAAGCAGGTTTGTTTCTTTAATTTTGAACAGCGGTGTATTTTAAATACGTTTAAAAATATAAAAAATAAAAATTATTATTATTATTTTGTTTTTTTATTTAAATAGATTACGTGAAATTTACTTAATATTGTCATATTTCAAATCATGCGTATGCGAAATTTATTTAAATTATTGATTTTGAGTTTATAAATTTTACATACACATGCAGTGAAATGTAACAGTATAAAATGTGGTGAAACATTTTGAAAAATAAATAATTAACTAAAAGTTTATTCTGTAAACAAATAAATAAATAAAAATAAAATAAATAAACTTCAAAATTTAAAATATTCAGCAATATTAAGATTCACCTTAGTAACTATTTCTTTTTTAATACTTCTCCCTGCTTTTACATTTCTACAGTGTAATGTAAAATGTAATGTCAAATCATGCATGATCAAATCCTTTATATATTTCTTTAACGTGGATCAGTTGCAATTAATTTTTGCAGAAACGATATAGTAGTGCAATTATTGAAATACGCAAGCATAAAAAATAATATTTAAAAATGAACAATATTTAAGCATGCGGACTCAACTCAATGAACTAGTAAGAAAAAATTACGAAATTTGACTGCTTACATTATTTTATGGAAAACTGTATTTTTAAAAATTGCTTCTTCAATCTTTATAAGCATCATTTTAAGCATAGAAATACTTTAAAGATTATACAGAATAGGAATAATTGTCATAAATTGACTAAAAATCATAAACATAAAAATATAATCAAAATAAGAATTATTATTATTATTATTATTTTTAACAAAATATTATACCAAAATAAATAAAAAGTCATTACCAACATCGCGACAAAAATTTAAAAGGAATCATGAAAATCCTATACTATAACTGTACTGCCTGCGAAAATATGAAACTGGCTCTTCAACAATGAATTTTATTTTGAAACCTTTCTTTGAATGATCTTAGTCTCACTATTGCACTTATTAATTTGGTACTAATAATAATTTGGTTTCTTGTAAATTAAAATTTTAATCAGATGGGGAATTCGATATAACATATATGAGTTTCATTTTAATAAACTAAATTTTTAAGACTTCAATGCATATGCAAAATTTTACAAAAGAGAAAAACTTATCTGTAAGAGCTCGTATCCAAATGCGAATAACTTAAGAAATGAATACAAAATCAAAATACACTGAGTAAGCAGGCAGAAGCTGTGGACTTTGGATTGCATACGAATACGAACTTCCGGTGTAACGGAACGGCAGATGGCCGTTTACTGGTGGGAAAAATTTCTGTTCATTAAGCAAAACACGATTTATTCAATAACACCCGTTTTTAATACAGAATTTTCATACTATTCAAAACTTAAACTTTTTAAAAATTGGTATATTGAAGCATTCATAAAACTTTCTTCTATATTTTCCTGCACAGGTGGATGCCGTAAATATTATTTGCTAAAATAATCTATCAAAATTATTTTCCATGGCAAAGGTATAAGATTTTCATCTCAAATAAGTATAACGCTAAATATCCAAAAAATAAATTTTATAGTATTCAAAATATATATCTTAAGAAATGTATTTTACATAATGGAAAATGTAAAAAATCCATAACTTTGTTTTCAATTATCACAGATTTAGGGTTCACCCTTTCGTTTTAAAAGCATAGACGACCTTTCCCACAAGAATATTGAAAATTTTAAAACAATAGCGAAAGCACTGTGCTGTACAAATCGCCCATACTTTTTTAAAATTAAATATTACTAATATAAATTTATATATATATATATATATATATATATACATATTTAATTTTCCATGGAAAAGTTAAAAACAATGCTCACTTATGTACATTTATACGAAATTTTGCCCTATTCTGCCATATTAAAAATTCTGAAAATAATGATATGACAGCGCCACCTATTGAAAGATTTATTAACAAATATAATCGCCACCAGTTTAGGTCACAGTCCAAGTAAGCCAAGTTTGAATAAATTACGTTTAATAGTTCGTGAGATACAGCATCCATAAAATTTTAAAATTTATTAATTTAATCATATAAAATTAATCAACGCAGGTTCTTATAATTAATATTTTTATATATGAAATTTACATTCTTCACCAAAAGATGCTGAAATACAGATATCTGGAAAATCGCAGAAAGTAATAGCAGCACCATCCGTCGGTGGATATATACCGAAATTGAAGCAGCACATTTTGACATTATATATATATCTCATATACAAGTTTCGATAAATATTCGTATTATAGAAGATGAGGTATAGCCTTCCCTTAAGCTGAAACGAAACGTAGCAGTGTCACCTGTCATTTGATATGCACTCAAGTCAATCAGTAAAATTTACGTAATATCTATTTCACGTACCAATTTTAGAGCATTTATAAATCATAGAACATGAGCTATTGCGTTCCCTTGAATGGAATTAAATTGCAGCATATCAGTGCCTCCACTTGTCAGATAAGCACGCAAACTGATTCTGCAAAGTTTTATATGATATTAATTTTACATACCAAGTTTAGGGTATTTATAATTATTTATATTACAAAAACTGAATTATTACCATTACGTTAACGGGATTAAATTGCAGGAGAGCAGCGCCCCCAGTTGATCAGTATACGCACATGTATTAAATCAGCGTAGTTTTATATAATATCTGTTTCACATATTAAGTTTGGTGCATTTGTGCACTGTAGAAGCTGAGATATAATCTCCCCATAAAAGGGGGAATTTACAGCATAGAAGCGACCCCTATCTGGTGATACACTCCAAAGGCTAATGAGCACCAAAGCTGATATTTAGGTCAATACCTAATTAAATATTCCTGATATTTAGCAAATTAGTTTAACGTCTAACATAAAGTTTGGTTAAATTCCGTCCATTGGTTTGTGAGAATCAGAGTCCACAAAACTTTGATAACACACACACAAAAAGATAGACAGACTGGCATTTTCAAAGAATGGTTGAATTGTGTTCTGGACATCTCAAGAGTGTATAAACCTATAAAAAACCGGAGATAAAAAATTCCCAATTATCCAACACATTTTTCTTGGTATATACAAAATAAATAAATAAAATAAATTACTTTTTCATAACTTAATTTATTAACATTTTAAGAAGCAAATAATAATGAATATCTGCAAAAGTAATCTGGATTAATGTGTTTGACAGAATTCAACAATATAAAACTTAAATAAAATTATAAATAATTATGATGGTTATAACATGTAATTAAAGTTTAAAATTTTGTAATTTTTTCCCTAAAAATCATCTCTATTACATTTCAATAATTATTTTATACTGGCATGCCACCAAAATCTGAAACTGAAAATAAGGAAACAAAACTGAAAAAAAAAAAAAAAGCATTTTGTCACATTTGTTATAATCACACTGTTACAGAACGTGTGACGACGGTGATACACTTGAACGTTTTTCATAGAACTAGAATTGTATGTTTTATAGATGGTACAAAGCAAGCCTTTTCAGAACGTTCTAAGTAATACTATTTTTGAACGTCTAATCAAACGTTCTCATGACACGAAACACGGTGTTTGAACGACTGTAACCGTTATTAGACGTTCACAGAACGTTCTCGTGCTACTTGGGTACTATGCCAAAAATACGTTGACAAAATGTTTCTAAAACAGAAAAATACAGATAATATTCATACAAATAAGATTTTTTTTTTTTTTTTTTTTTTTTTTTTTGTAGTGAGCACCATAAAATTCTCGCATTAAATAAAATTTCACAATTCTATCAGTCAAGATCGAATCAGAGCCCACTGCATTGTAGGTAACGGAATTAGCTCTCAGCCGCGGAAGCACGGTTTATTCAGCTATTTACAGATACCAATGCTGCTTTGATATCAATTTTCCGTATGGAAAACAGAAAAAAATATGTAACCACGTGATAAAACCTGTATCATTGTTTACAAATTTTATCCGGATACAAATTAAATATTCTTTTTATTTTTTATTTTTTTTAGATTGAGATCTAATTTTAAACTAAATTTCTGTAGATTAAAAAAAAAAAAACATAAATTTTAAGTCGAAAACGTTCACTTTTTTTAATTAACACGTTCACGCTTGCGTGACACACCGGTGGGTCGTCACAGTTGCAGTCGACAGCAAAAGTATCCGAGCACTCGCAATAATCCCTGTCCAAAAAATGTACACTAATTACTGCTTTGTTAAATAAATCCTTGTCGAATCATGCTCTTAGTCAGTCTATGAACATGGTTCGGCAAGTATTTATTGAACAAAACGGTTTTAAGTGCATTTTTTTGATATCGGAATTATTGGCTACTCCTCGGATACTTTTGAGAAAACTATGTAAACAAAATGCGCTGCCGTGAACGTGTTAAAATAATAAAAATGTATTAAAAATACAATTTTTTTCTCTTGAAAACTCTTGCATCACCGGCAAAGTGCTTCTTATTTTTAATACATTTTTTCTTATTTTAATTGAAACTTTCTTAAATTTCGGTGTGTGTTAAAGTATAAATTATCTTTGTTTATTTATTTGGTAATTTATGAATGTGGCTATGGTCATCAATTTTCAAACCAGTGATTAGGTATAAACTGTTACTAATATATATGCTTGTTGAATCCTGTTCAAATGAGATGTATGAAACTTACTACACATGCCTCAACCACAGTAGTTCTACATAAATCTGGAGACTCCTGCAACAAATCTGCAACATTATTGTAAAAGCCAATTATATCAGCATTATAAGAAAATGTCGGATTTTATATCAGTACATTTGCAAAAAAAAAAAAAAAAAACAAGAAAGAAAAATTATGCAGTACGCATTGATTAGTAACTCTTTCCAACTGTACGTAATTGTTCTATCGAAAAACTTTTAATGCTGTTTGCGCACGTTATCACGCAACAGACAGAAGGACTGAAAAATATACAGATAGACAAATTGATTTTAAAATTGCTCTTAGGCATTTTGGAAAGTGTTAAAAAGGCTTAATGCAAAATAAAATGCAGCAATTAGTTTATAATTACAGCTTTTGATCTCTCTTAATATTTTAGTATAGCCCTGTAAATCAGAATATTAATCATATCATATTCTATACAAAACATAATTTTAGAATATTAACAATACATTTCAAAATTTTTATGATTTTTACAGTAGAAAGACTTTTAAATATAACTTTCAAAAGATTATGTCCTAAAACGTAATGCATTGGCATTTTTTTTTTTTTTTTTTTTTTTTTTTTTTTTTTTGTCCGTAAAACCAAACTAGTTGTACAGGACCTATTAATGTCATTTTAAATGGGGAATATTCTATAGGGAAAATATTTATAAAAATAACTCTCATAGAACACAATGCTTTCGACTGCTTTTGGGTGTCCCTGTACACAAACCAGAAGAGATATTCACTCCATTTTCAATATGGCACATCCAATAGTGAACTTCAATAAAATATATCAGTTTCGAGAAATTCCATAAATATTTACAGGAGTTAGAGCGCAGGCAGACAGACAGACAGATGGACAGATACACAAACTGAAATCATAGTCACACATAAAAATGTTAGAAAGTGTTAAAAACGCTTGACGTAAACGAAAGTACAATTCTAGCAATTTCTTATTAATAGCTCTTAATATGAATGGATATTTTTGTATCATCCTGTAAATCTATGCAAATCTATGCTATATTCTATGCAAAGCATTTTTTTGTGCATGTAAATAATATATTTCAATTTCCTAAAACTTCGTGGAAAGTAAAGTTATTAAAATTTGATTTATAGAAGTATCTCTCATAGAACGCAATGCTTTGAAATACATTTGAGTGTCCCTGTATATAAATCGGTGGTGTATTTCCTCCATTTTATACAGGAAACATCCAATAGGTAATTTGAATAACATATTTAAATTTCATTCAGATATGTCTACAGTAAAGGTATGAAAATATGGTTTATAGAAATACCTCTCATAGAACATAATGCTTTGAAATACTTTCCGGTGTCCCTGTACACAAACCAGTAGAGGTTTGTGTTCTCCATTTTCAATAGGGAACGTCCGATAGTGAACTTAAATAACATATATCAGTTTCAAGAAATTTCATAAATATTTACGGGATTTAGTGTTCGGACCAACAGACAGGCAGACAGACAGACGGACAGGCAGATACACAAAATTCAAATCATATTCACACTGAAAAATTGCTAGAAAGTGTTAAAAACTCTTAACGTAAACGAAAGTACAATTTTAGCATTTTTTTTTAATGCCTCTTAATATAACTGGATATTTTTCTGCCACCCTGTAAACCGAATGCTAATCATGTTATATTCCATGCAAAGCATTCTTTTGTGCATATAAATAACATTTTTCAATTTCCTAAAACTTCGTGGAAAGTAATGTTATTAAAATTTGAATTATAGAAATATCTCTCGTAGAACGCAAAGCTTTGGAATACTTTTGCGTGTCCCTGTACATAAACCGATGGTGGCATTTCCTCCATTTTATTTAGTAAACATCCAATAGTGAACGTGAATAACATATTTCAATTTCATTAAGATATGTCTACAGTAAACATATGAAAATATGGTTTATAGAAATACTTCTCGTAGAACACAATGCTTTGAAATATTTTCGGGTGTCCCTGTACACAAACCAGTAGAGGTATAAACTCTATTTTCAATATTAAACGTCCGATAGTAAACTTGAATAACATATTTCAATTTCATTAACATATGTCTACAGTAAAGGTATGAAAATACGGTTTATAGAAATACCTCTCATAGAACACAATGCTTTGAAATACTTTCGGGTGTCCCTGTACACAAAATAGTAGAGTTATAAACTCCATTTTCAGTAGGGAACATTGGATAGTGAACTTGAATAAAATATATAAGTTTCAAGAAATTTCATAGATATTTACGGGAGTTAGAGCTAGGACAGACAGACAGGCAGACAGACAGACGGACAGACGGACAGGCAGATACAAAAAACTGAAATCATATTCACACTTAAAAAATGTTAGAAAGTGTTAAAAACGCTTAACGTAAAAGAAAGTACAATTCTAGCAGTTTTTTTTAATAACTCTTAATATAACTGGATATTTTCGTGCCGCCCTGTAAATCTAATGCCAATCATGCTATATTCTGTGAAAGCATTCTTTTTTGCATATAAATAACATATTTCAATTTCCTAAAACTTCGTGGAAAGTAAAGTTATTAAAATTTGATTTATAGAAATATCTCTCATAGAACGCAATGCTTTGGAATATTTTAGAGTGTCCCTGTGTATAAACCGAGGGTGGTATTTCCTCCATTTTATAGAGGAAACATTCAATAGTGAACCTGAATAACATATTTCAATTTCATTAAGATATGTCTACAGTAAAGGTATAAAAAAAATATGGTTTATAGAAATACCTCTCATAGAACACAATGCTTTGAAATACTTTCCGTTGTGCCTGTACACAAAACTGTAGAGGAATAAACTCAATTTTCAATAAGGAACATCCGATAGTGAACTTGAATAACATATTTCAATTTCATTAAGATATGTCTACAGTAAAGGTATGAAAATATGGAATACCTCTCATAGAACACAATGCTTTGAAATACTTTCGGGTGTCTCTGTACACAAACCAGAAGTGATATGAACTCCATTTTCAATAGGGAATGTCCGATAGTGAACTTGAATAACATTATTCAATTTCATTAAGTTATGTCTACAGTAAATGTATGAAAATATGGTTCATAGAAATACCTCTCATAGAACACAATGCTTTGAAATACTTTCGGGTGTCCCTGTACACAAGCCAGTAGAGGTATAAACTCCATTTTCAATAGGGAACGTTCGATAGTGAACTGGAATAACGTTATTCAATTTCATTAAGTTGTGTCTACAGTAAAGGTATGAAAATATAGTTTATAGAAATAACTCTCATAGAACACAATGCTTTAAAATACTTTCGGGTGGCCCTGTACACAAGCCAGTACAGGTATAAACTCCATTTTCAATAGGAAACGTCCGATAGTGAACTGGAATAACATATGTCAATTTCATTAAGATATGTCTACAGTAAAGGTATGAAAATATGGTTTATAGAAATACCTCTCATAGAACACAATGCTTTGAAATACTTTCGGGTGTCCCTGTACACAAAGCGGTAGAGGTATAAACTCCATTTTCAATAGGGAACGTCCGAAAGTGAACTTGAATAATATATATCAGTTTCAAAAAATCCCATAAACATTTACGGGAGTTAGAGCGCGGACAGACAGACAGATGGACAGACAGACAAACCGAAGGCATAAAAAATTTTCAACCTTGTTGGAAAGTGTTAAAAAGTAACGTTTTAATCTGGGAATCATCAATAGTTTTTATATTTTCTTAAATATAACACAAAATACACATGCATGCTTATTTCTGTTTAGTTAGGCAGAAGCGGGTAGAATTTTGCGTGCAGATACTCCCACGTTGAGAATTCTTGGTATGAGAAAAAAATCGAAGTTTTGTACAATGAAACTCTATAAATTTTGTTCAATGCCTCTTTTTCAGATGATCTGAGTGACCAATAAATATTGATTGAATATAGATATCTTACTTAATATCGTTCAGTTCTGTTATAAAATGCAGATAAAAATTTAGAGAATGTCAATCGTAAAATTGTAATAATATTAAAAAAGACATAAATAAGAATTAAATTATGTAAATTTTTTAATTCTTTATTTATTCAATTATTTAATTATTTTTAATTTCTTCGATATAGCAAAACATATTATTTTAGTTTCACTACGGTAGATTGCTTTTCTTACTTTTCCATATCTTTACTTTTTTTTTTTTATTTAGAGCCAGTTTTACTCTGTCTATATTGACATAATTATAGTTATATGTGTATTTTATATCTTCCAAACCAGCATAATATTGGTTGATAAAGAATAAAAGGAGTATATTTTAAATTAAGTACCTATAATATGCATTTTAAAGCTTACATTCTTTTAATTGTTTATCCAGGATTTCAAATCTTATTAAATAAGATACATCTTTACATTTCCTTTTTATATCTTACATAAAAAGAAGGTGAAAAAGTTATTTTTTCTTTAACATAGATAAATCTTTTTTACTCAGAAAAAGTATTCCTTATTTAATCTGTTCATCTGGAAAAAACTTCAATTCTTATGTCGTTAAAATTTTTATCACAAAAATCTGTGATTGAAATGTGGCTAAAAGTTTATATAAAGAAAACTTTTTTATGTGAAGTACTATTTTGGGGAAACAGCACACGTATATACTTTTTCATCATACAAGATTTTTTTTAGGCGTATTTAGAACTTTGTGTTCAGATTAACATTTTGCTATATAAATCGTCTATCTTCTTTTTACCCATTATTGATATTAATTATATTAAAAATGAATTGCTAAACAGTTTCATAGGAAAAATATTTGCAATATATATATAAAACTAGTATGCTGTGGCCACCACAAGACTTTCTTCTATATTTTCCTATTCAAATTCACGCAGTAACAATACTTAAAAAAAAAAAAAAAAAAAAAAAAAAAAAACGATTTTTTTTTCAAAGATTTTTTTCGTTAAAAAAAAAAAAAAAATCGATAACTTTGTTTTAAATTATCAGATATTTATTGTTCAACCATTCGTTTTAAAGGTATTGACGAGACCTTTCGAAAGATACCCATCTTGAAAATTTACTCCCCTCGAGGGGGGACTTCCCCCCCAGGGAGGTTCACGAGGCTCCTACGCATACAAAATTTTTTCCCCAGTTGACTACCTCTATTATAAATAATTCTTGTAAATTTCATAATGATTACTAAAAAATAATTCTCTTTATGCACATTTATACAAAATTTTGTCCTATATCACCATGTTAAAAATTTAGAAAAAGCGGGATGGCAACGCAACCTGTAAGACAATTTTTACCAAAAGTTGATAGGCACTAATTTATGTCAAGGTGCAACTACATACTAATTTGTATGAAATTCTGTGCAGTAGTTCCTGAGATACAGTTGCCACAAAATTTTGTCACACACACACACACAGACAGACTGACAGACAGACAGACAGACATTTTCTAAAAAGGGTCAAATCGTGTTCTACAGCTCTCAAAACGTGTAAATCCATCAAAAACCCGAGGTCGAAAATTTTTACGAATCCAATACTTTCTCTATATTACATATAGAAGAAAGTAATAAGAATGAGATCAATAAGAAAATTATAAGAAAATGAAATGAAAATATGCAAAATCGAGAATGAAATGAGATTGTTTCAATTTAACAGTCTCTCTGGTTCCTTTATATCATGATTTTTACTCGTAAATGATAATTTACTATAAAATTACAAAAATCATCAATATGTCGTGAAATGTTTATGAAATTGGGGCAGAAGATATTAGTATCTTTCGGCGTTACAAACGAATTTAAAAGACTTTGACAAGATTGATATATGTTACTTGATTTAAATAGGGGCGGCATTACATCCCTTGTATGTTCACTACTATATACAAAGCATGATTGACAACTTTTTAATTTATTCTCGAGCATTTTTAGCCCCGCCTTTATTTTGCACAACTTTATTTATAGAATTTTTTTCCCTATATATAACTGCGATAAAATAAGAAAGAAATTACTCTTAAAATAAAACTTGTGTGAAGTAAAGGCGGGGCTAAATATGCTCCGGGATAAATTCTGTACTGATAAGTATAAAGGATTTAAGTCCAAAAATGTCTATTTTGAGTTAAGTACATAGTCAGACTCAGAAAAAAATTCTCTATCGATTGGTACAAAGGATTTAAGTCTATGTCATTTAGTCTTTGAGAAAATCCATTGGTAAAAAAAGGTCCGAGTCAGAAATTTACCATTCATGTATGGTATAAAATGTTTAAATCAATTTTTCCCGTTATTAAATGAAGGTTGACAACCACTGAATGGTATAAAGGGTATAAATCAACGAAATACCTTTTTCCTAATCGATTCTTGTGATTTCTTTTTAGCTAGTTAAACTTTATTTTTCGTCTCCTGAAAAATCAAGAATATGGACTTAAATCCTTTATACTTATCAGTACAGAATTAAAATGTTGGCAACACTGTACAAGGTTTAAAAAAAATTAAAAAATATCCACATGAAAATATATATTCGAAAATCAAAGATTCACTAAAGAAAAAAAAATGAATAACACTTTGTCACCTCAAAATTTTGTCAAAATTCATAGTTTTGTAGATATTATACAGTTCTCTGATGAATGATATATAGAGGTACTTAATACTTGCAGTGTGAGACTAGTTGTCGTATTAACGCACTGTCAAGGTAAAACGAGTATTCTTCTTTTACAAAATATTTAGCCATTTTGAGTACTAAACACATTATGTGCCACCATATGCAAGTGAAATTTGCTGCATCTATTGCTAAAGACAGAACGTAAAATCGTCTTATTAAGCAAAGTAACGTTTTATGAAAGCTTTAAATAGAGAGACGTACTTTAAGATAGAAAAATATCCCAGAATCATCAATATATTAAGTGAAATTTTATTACCACAGGATATATATATATATATATATATATTATTGTAATATCTTTGCATATATTCATTTAAATTATTATAAGAAGAACGATACTTCGTAAAATTGAGAAAAAAAATATTTGTTTAATTGCTTCATTGATGTTTACTCTTTTATCTTAATGCTTCTTCTTGAATTGCTTATATAGATTGGTCCTCAATAGTATAGAAACAATATAAGAGGTTATATGGGATAAATACGAGGTGTGGCTATTAAATAACGAGATCATTGCTGTAAAACATTTTATTTTAAATTTATACGTATTTAGTTATTATCACCTTCAATATACACCCTTTCTCTATCCCTACAACGCTCCATGCGAATTTTCCATTGTTGAAAACAGTGCTGGAAGTCTTGTTCTGTGAGCTCCAGCATAACGCGTTTTCAACTGACTCAAATCATGTTTCTTTTAATGCAGATTTGACTTTGGGGAACAGATAAAAGTCACATGGGGCCAGGTCAGGCGAATGATGCGGATGGTCTAAAACTGGGATGTTGTACTTGGCTAGAAACATCTTGATAGACAATGCAGTGTGAGCCGGCGCATTGTCTTGATGGAGAACTCATGACTTGTTCTTCCACAATTCGGGTCGTTTTCTCCTTACTCTTTCACGGAGTTGAGCAAGCACCTCAATATAGATAACCGACGGTCAGATTTAACCAGATTAGCGACTTTTTCCATATTTTCATCCGTTTTGGACATGGAAGGGTGACCCAGGCGGTCATCATCTCCAACGTCTTCTCGGACATCATGGAAACGCTTGAACCACTCAAAAACTCGCGCACATTATAAACATTCATCACCATAAACTTGTTTTAATAAAAGATAAGTTTCAGTAAAGGTTTTATCAAGTTTCACGTGAAATTTCACGACAATTCGTTGCTCTATTTTTACACTTATCATGTTTTCGGCAAAACGAAACGTACACCTCTTACACAAACGAAGGTTACGTCCAGACTGATTTCTCTACAAACTCGGGAGGCGCAGCAATCGAAAGAACATGCTTTACGCTGCACAGCTGTCGGTCGTTCGGATTTGGCACATATGTAGTTCATCTGTAGCAGCAATAGTCTCGTTATTTAATAGCCACACCTCGTATATTGACAGACAAAAAGTAGAAAATGCGGGAAGAAAAGGATGGTTATTCAGTTTTAAAATATTGTTAAAAATAATTAAAAATAATTTTGATTTTTTTTTCTTAAACAAAATAGGAAGTCCAAGGGAAAAAAAAATATTTCTGACAAAACTTTTCAGATTAAACCGTAAACAGAATTAGAGAAAGAATGTTCATCAAGGTGAACATCTTGAAAGAAGATGTATATCGCTGAGACTGGCGGTTCGAATCTAAAAATACTCGTGGGGATGGGATTTAGCACTGTGATTATTTAAATTTACAATAACTTTAATATTTATTCAAAAAGAATTTATAAATGACAAATGGCAGATAAAGAAATACAATTCATTTGAATAAAGGATTAAAATTCATATTCAAATAATTATAATTTTTTAAAATGTAAAAAATCATGTAAGGCATACGCAGGACTTAACAAGCAAGTAAAGCATTTTTGCTCATTTGTTTAATAGAGAATTTAAAATGTATCAGTGGCGAACCGTCAAATACTTGGAAAGGAGCAACTTTCTGTTCCATTACTGAATACCATTGAATTTTTGCAGAAAAGAACGATATAAAATCTAAAGCTATTGGAAAAATATAATAATTATTTATTTACTTATTTTATTTATTTTTTTTTTTTTTTTGAAGCATTAATGTGTTAATAGAAGAAAATTTTCATAAAATTCTTTCTTTAAACTGAACTCTGAAATTTTTAAAATTTTCAACTGGCACATATCAAATGTAGTGGCTTGGTAAATTTGATTATTTTAAATTGAGTCATATTTCGCAAATAGAATTTTCATTGCATCTTTGCGTGATGATTTTATAAATGCTAAGAACTTTTTCTCGCCTTCCGACATTGGCAGGCTATTACACATTTCTTCTGCATTTCACCAATATTCACACTTTTCAGGTAAATATTCAGAACTTTAATTTATCCTTTTAAATTCTATCGGTTTTTTCTTTCTTCTTCTTTTTCTTTTTCTTCTTCTTCTCCTTCTTTTTTTTTTTTAAATAATTTCCAACAAGGTTAAAAAGTGTTAATGACTTCGGTTTGTCTGTCCTTCTATCTCTCTTTCCGCATCATAACTCCCGTAAATATTATGGAATTTCTTGAAACTAATATATGTTATTCAAGTTCACTATCGGATATTCCCTATTAAAAAAGGAGTGACTACCTCCACTGGTTTGCGCACAGGGACATCCGAAAGTATTTCAAAGCATTGTGTTCTATACTTTTAAAAAAATCGAGTGAAAATTACTCCAAAACAGCAAAATGTAACTCGATTTTTATAATTTATTTTTTATAATTTCATCAAAAAAATTATAATTAAAAAACACAATGGGAAAAAAATTATGTTTAAAAAATCATATAAGTTTATATGATTTTTTAAGCACAGAATTTTTTAAATTGTATTTTTATAAATTTTTTAAATGAAATTATAGCTGTCACGTTCCGGACATAATTCCTGTTTTCCATGGAATCACCCATATGCTATAACTATCACAAATTTTGTATTTGTATTGTTATTTCTGTACTGTTTTCTGACAAGAAGTAAATAAAGTTTATTGCTATGTATCAAGCAAGGGCAATACAAAGACACATTTTATCAGTAAAATATTTAAAGAAATATTAAATGCAGTGCAAATGTGTAACAATTTAGGTATCTGAAAATTAATTGTAGAGTAAACTAAAACCTAATATCAATTATGGAATACTTTCTCTTTTAAATTTTATTTTTTATCACTATGGATAAAAACTATAGGGATAATGAAATGTAAGAAAAAAAAATCAATTAATATTACAATACCGTTGTCTTCTGCTTGCTCAACTTTTCCCAGACTTTTAGAATACGAAAATTTACTACAATATTTAAGTAAAGACTCGTTCTTAATATATATATATATATATATATATATATATACATATATATGTATGTATGCATGATTTGAAGCTCAAATATTGTTTTTTTTTTTTTTTTTTTTTTTTTGCGGAAAGAAACTTCGTTTTTCCAAACAGAAACTTTTTTGTATTTTTTTACACCGCGTTACAATTAATCCGCATTGCCATTGTATATTTAATATTATGATCTAGAACATCAAGAAAATAATCCATTTTCCAAGAGAATAATCATTGGGATAACAAATGGGATATGTACAACAATGTTAAACGCAAGAGATCATAGTGTAAAAAAGGTGAACCGGCTCAAAGCACTCTGAAACCTGATATTCATCAAAAAATGATGCTGTCTGTTTGGTGTAGTTTGAAGAGAATACTTTTTTTTTTTTTTTTTTTTTTTTTTTTTTTAGTTTCTATCAGACAATATAACGAATTCTGAAGTATACACTGTCATAAACTAGACAAATTGAACGATTCCTTG
The DNA here is from genome assembly GCA_963930645.1 of Salticus scenicus. Lineage (NCBI taxonomy): Eukaryota > Metazoa > Arthropoda > Arachnida > Araneae > Salticidae > Salticus > Salticus scenicus. The sequence continues at coordinate 231,677,773 of OZ005651.1, forward strand.
GAACAAAAAAGACTAAAATTGATCAACAGAAGAGGTGTAGTGTTCCATCAAGATAATGCGAGACCGCATACAAGTTTGATAAGTCGCCAATAACTTCTATAGCTTGAATAAAATGTACTTTCCAATCCACAGTATTTTCTAGATCTGGTACCTTCGGATTATCACTTGTTCTGGTATGGCTTGAATCAGTTCTTGCCAGCAAAAATCGGAAATTTTATGAACGTAGAATCATGCCACTGGCAGAAAGATGACAAAAGGTATTAGAAAAAAACAGAGAATATAGAATTAAATAAAATATTTATACGCTATAATAAAATTATCTTTTATTTTCTCATTTTCAACAAATACTTTGTTTCAACTGTTTGTTTACATACATTATGCTTACGATTTCATAAAATATTGTGTTATGTTGTAGGGATTCTGAACAAATAGTTAGGAGAGAAGCCTATATCTGCGTGAATTACGCTCCGTAACGGTCTATCTAAAAGGTCTTAGCACGTATTTTCATGTGAATTTCAGGGAAAGTCAGAGAAAATACTAATGACTATGCCAACAAGTTTTACAAGCTTTTGAACTGGCACCGGCTGTCTACCAGCTTTAATATCTTCAATGAAAACTACAAAATACTGGACATTTTATGTAACTTTCCTTCCTTCATTATAAATATAACTTAACATTAAATGAAAAAATATATATATATATTCTCAAAGAACTATACGATAAATTTAAATTATATTTTAGATTAAAAAGTCGCATTCTAAATGGGTACCGCAAATTTTTCCCAAATAAAATATCATACACCACGTGCACACACGCACACATGCACACACACACACATATATATATGTATGTATATTTATATATATATATATATATATATATATATATATATATCAGGAAGGAAAACTCTAATTAGCAACGTAATTATCTACGTTTATTGGAAAAATTTAAAGCTCGTAAAATACTTGATCTGACCAATATAAAGAAAGGTATAGGCCTAAATATTAAAGTTTCTTTTAAGCCATCATTTTGCTTCTTCCGTCATCTATGCCTATTTTTATTTCTTTCACTTTGAAATTTCGTCCAGAGTTTTTCTTTCTTCATTTATCATAATGCATTATATCTCTATTTTGTTTCTTTCATCCTGCATATATCTATAGGTTTGAATTCTCTATTTCTGTAATATATAGAGTTTAAAAATACATATAAAGAAATTTCTACTTTTTGAATGAATTTCAAATGAAACAAAAGTAATAATGAAGCAAAAACAATAATAATGAAACAAAATTGGAAAGGGAAACTAATCTTAAAAACACGATATATTATACTTATAAAAAAAAAAAACAATCAAAGATAATTTTTTAGTCAAATTTTAAGATGTATTTTCTTAGATACACATTAAATGGAAAATAAAAGCGAAGAATATTTATTAAGCTTAATTTAAACAATGATAACCTAAATATTTGTCTTAATTTCACCCAGAAAATATGACCAAAATCTAAATAAAAGTTTTATTTTTAAAAATAATTGCCCTTTAACGTAAGCAAATTTTTGTTACACTGAACCAAAATGTATATTGCGTAGAAGAAAATTATGCGGGTAATGGAACAATAATTTTATCCCAAAATACTTTTCTTTTTTTAATTTTGTGCATTGACAAATCCCTATGTTTTACTTCAAAATGGCTATTTTTACTTTTAATATGTAACATATTCTTTTCAAATATTTATTAGGTGTAAAACAAATATTTTGTTTCCTTCGACAAATTTCAATTTCTGACTATTAGAAAATTAAAATTATTTTATTTTATTAATTTCATTTTTGTTTCTGTAAAACAATGTACATATTTTAAAGGACGTAACTGATATTAGTTATTCTAGTTTGGAGTATTCCTTTAAAAGTTTTATTTATTCTCATCTCGTGCATGAAGACAGAATATATATAATAAATTCCCAAGAAAGCAAGATATTAATAACTCCTATAAAAAAATATTACGCTTAGATGACACATCTACTTTTCTTCCATTTGTTTTGTGTTGTGTTTATGTTTGCTGTACAGATAATTATGTGCTCGGGAGAAAAATAAGTTTCGACTTTATTTTTCTTTGAGGCAGAATATCATATGTGTAGTATTTTTTGTTGAACATTACCTTATGTTTACATAGAATATCATGTCAATATGTTTTTGATATACATTTTTATGTTTGCCAAAGATTTCAAGAGAAAGAATATTTTTCTAAATGTTCAGTTATGAAAACAAAACCAAATACTAAGGTTTTAGATATATTTTAGAATTCGAAAAATTAAGTTTAATATAAAAGCTAAAAAAAATATTTTTTAAATCATTTACAATTCTGATATCATTATAAATTAAAAGTTTACTTTAGCTTAAATATTTAAAATATTTTATTTGAATATTATAAGAAAGAAAAACATATCCATATTTATTAATATTTTCATAGCTGCCATATGTTTCGATTTTTTTATATTTTATTTTTTTATAGAAATGTGTATATTAATTTTATAATATAGAACTGCTACAAAAGCTTCTAAACAATTTCTGTATAAATTTCTGGCTTTTCCGTTATACGAAAATCGGAACTGTTTTCAAACATGTATTTTAATACGAAAATTAGATTTGTTTTTTGACTGAAATATCCATATATTTTTAATGTTACACAGATGGTAAAATAAATTACCTGACCGCCCTGGAAAATTTCAAAACTGTAATGTTATTTTCATTGTACCTTTCACTTTATTTTCACTCAGCGCATTTATTGCTTTCAGTGCATCGAACATGTTAAATTTACTGTACATGCACGCATCATTTATAAAATTGGAACCTCCCACTTACTGTTTAATTGAACACCATCTTTTTGTTTCACATAGGTTTCATTCTCATTTTTTAACAGACACTTTATTAAGAAATGTAGAAAATATAAATTATGAAATTAAATAAGTACAAAATTTTGAATAAACACCATAAAATGCAATAAACTTGCAAAAATTGTTTCGGGTTGAAAAATACACTACCCTTCTTCAGGCGAACAGAGTAGGCACGAGTGCAGCAATCAAAGCGACAACGCACAAAATTGTTTTACATGAATCGGAAAATAAAATAAAATAAAATAAATAAATAAATAAAAACAAACGTAAATGTAAATGCTGGTGTAATCAAAATTATCAAATGAAAGAAGAAAATAAATAAATAAATAAGATTTATTTTTATTTTATTTATTTATTTACTTTCTATTTTCATTTGATAATTCTGATCACACCAGTATATTTACATTCGTCGTTATATATATATATTTTTTTTTTCTCTTCACTTAAAACGATTTTGTGCGTCGCCGCTTTGATTGCTGCAATCCTGCCTACTTTGTTAGTCTGACGAAAGGTCGTGTGTTTTTATCGACGCGAAACAATTGTTGCGAGTTTATTGCATTTTATGGTGTTTATTCAAAGTTTTATACATATTTCTTTAAAACACCAGTTCTGTGGTGCTTTCTTATTATTCATGAAATTAAATAACTCATTCAATTCCGTTATTATGCTTAATTTTGTGTATCGATATTATTTTACTAAATATAAATATAAAGGCTTGGAGACCATATAAATATTTAGATTTTATTTTTATTTTATAATATTACGTTTGTGAATTTTTTCCGTGACATGGCAACACTACTTCATTGAATTTTTTCTTTTTTCTTTTCAATATGACGAAAAAAATCTTATTTATATATTGTATAAAATAGTACAATATAATATTTTCCGCAGTAAAATTTATGATTAAAATATATAGGATATTTCAATTTATTCTAGTTTTTGACATATGTTAAATGTTCACTCTTTTTTTTTTTTTCTTATAAAGCCATTTATCTTAGGAAAACATTCTTTGAAAAATTACACGAAGTTTAATAACAAGATCATAAACGTTTAAATTATACGAAAAAGTGCTTTTTACAGAGTTTCTTTACCCAATATGTAAGATTATAAAAAATTGCTAATCTCTTGTCAAAAGAGTGTACATTATCCAGATAAATCTTTGATATCTTATCATAAAAAGTTTTTTTTAATATATATTTTTCTTTTGTCAGCAAGTACGTTCAATTTTAAAAAGTATCTTTCGTGTAGCTAGAAATATTTAGTGTGGACATTTTTTTTTCAACAATTTTGTTATTAAAAAAAATGTAAATCTGATTTTTTTTAAAAGAAAATAACTACTTATTCGTTGGTTGTCTCCAGATTTTACAATATGTTGTGAATATTTACACATTTATAGCGTTTATAAAAGTAAACACCAATAAAATGAAGGAATTTTTTATTTCTACATGTGATTTCTAAATTCATAAAAAATACATATAAATGAAGAAATACATAAGGGCTTTAAATAGTCAGTTTTACAATACATGAGGAATAACTACATTGTATATTTTCCCCATCTACTATTTTAAAGCAGTATTTTTAAATTGAATAAATAAAATTAAGAATAATATTCAATATATATATATATTTAAATATATCCTGTATCTACTCTGTGTATTTTTTATATTTTTCTATTATATAATAAATTATTTGAGTAAATAATTGGAAATATATAGACAAATATTGAAGCGAATAGCAGCTGCAAATTCAAAAGAGCCTGAAGACGTATTTTAAAGCTAATTATAAAGTCATATTTTCCGATATTGTTTCCTATTTAAATTTCGACACAAGCCACTCAAAGATAGGTAACATTGAACTAATGTAATTTTCAATCTTATTTATGTTGCTTGTTGCTAGTTAATTGTTCTAAAAATAGTTGAGCAAACATTGGAATCAGTAGAAGTAAAAATAGCCGTGTCCATTTGTTTTACCAAATAATAGGGTCTTTGTATGACAATAGTCACTAATAATTTTTTATAGGAATATATGTCTAATTTCATTTGTATCACTTATATTTATACTATATTTTGATTCCAGAAGTAAATATTGTGCGAAAACGCCCCTAAAAATTGGGCCTTATTTTTTAGGTCCCGGCCTAATGAACCTTAACATAGAAAAAAAAATTGACTATAGAGCGAAACCTTAAACCAAGTACTTTAAGTTTGGCAAAACTGAATATATGCTTTTGGAAAATACTAGATAATCTGCAAATATTGGAATTTTTTTTATACTTCATGTTGACTACATTTTTTTTTTACTTAATTTTTTCATATTTGCAGGTTTCAGTTATTTTATTAAACCCTCATTGAAAAAGAGGGTTGTCATAACACTGAAACCTTTGTCTGTGTGTGCTGTTTATGATTGCGTGGCAATGTAGCCAAGGAAAAAAAAAAGAAATAGACCGATTTCAATGTAATTTTGTTATTATTATTAGATCATTGGTTTATTCCGGATGATTTTTAGCTAAGTTTGATGAAAATATGTTTTATAAATTTTGTTAATTAATTGAATATATATATATATATATATATATATATTTAGGCGAAATTTTCTTTGACATTTTATAATGCTATATTTGACAAGCTTTCAACTGATCTTAGACATTTACAGTTATTGAACCTTGAGCATTTTAATGCAGATTTCAAATGAATAATTTGGTTTGTTGGATTAGAGAACGAAAACAGTGTTTAAAATGCAAATTTGAAACCGATTTTGACAAAACTTAAAAACTCACTATAAAAAGGACTAATATGTACACAGTCCAAAAGCTTCTAATTTCATATGAAAATTAGGGAATTATTTTTACAAATTTTTGAAATCTAATTTAAATATTTTTTTTTCATGCCACTTTGTACAACTATTTTAAAAGCTGTATATTTTTACTATATGTTAGATAAGTAATTTTATATGATTAGAATATATATATATATATATATATATATTAATTGCGAATTCAATAGATTATGAGAAAAATTAAAAAATGCCTAAAATAGTGATTATAGATTCACAGTAAAAAATCGCTGAATTCGGTTGAAAATTAAAGAAAATATGTATAATTATATAAATACAAGACCTTCTCTTTGTTTGCATTTCACAAGTAGCGATCTACCGTTCTTTAAACTTAAAATTACAGATTTAATAGAAAAATAATATTTAAACACAATGCCGGCATTTTTATAAAGCTATGTTTCACACTTGTTTATAAATCACTATTCTAATTTTTCATTTTATTTTTAAATTTTTAATCTGGTTTTAAATTTTTTAAACTACTGACTTTCCAGCTCGTTTCATTGTACGAAATAAAGATTTCTAGTTATCCCACGGGAAACATTTTATTGTTCGTAGCATTTCAAATTGCAGCTATAGAAAAATCGCCTTTACCCAAATATTAATAAAAATTTGGAAAGTTAATATGAAACGTATACCTAAAATTTTACTAATAGAAGATTTAGTAAGTTAGAAAAAAATGGCAGCTACATTGTAATGTAAAATCTCTCTTTCTCTCTCCCTCTTTTTTTTTTTTTTTTTTTTTTTTTTTTTTTAATCTGAAAAGAAAAAAAAAAAAAAAAAGCTCTTTAGCTGTAATAGGATTACCTCTTTAAAGTGAAAATATATGCATATATAACTTAAATTTAAACTAAAAATATTCAAAATTTCCTGTGTGCAAATTTAATTAAATGAAAACACTTTACTGTGATTATCTATCATGTTAGTATCCTGGAAATTCATTTTATTTAATCAATTCTTAAACAAACTTACGTATTTTATTGTATTTAGCATTAATACTATCGAATAATTAAATTTAGTTTGTAGGTAAATAAAGATATGTAATTATATTTGGAATTTTTTTTTAGACTATTACAATAGTCTTTCTTGAATAAGCATGCAAACTTCCGTTAAAAATTTTTACAATTTAATTTCACTGTAATTATTATGATGCAGTTTTTCACTTTAAAATAGTTATTTTCTATTATCTTTTGACTTCAATTGCTTCTAGCTCTACCAGTGACCAAGTGGTCTTGCTCTCAAAACTGATATTCCGGAGGTTCCGGATTCCACCCCTCGACTGCCTTGACAGTCAGAGTTTTCCGCGGTTTCCTCCAATACTTGCATAAATATGGGCTAGGTTCCCCCCAAAACCACCAACATCGATTGTTTCAATGTTTTGTTTTTAAAAATATGTAATTATTTTAATCAGTAATATGTATTATACTACAATTATTGAAACGCAATTACTTTTAATTCGTTTTTCCCTACAATAGAATTTTTTAATCAAATATAAAGACATATTTTACAAATATGCTATCGCCGAAATATGTGCTATGTATCATTAATCGGGACATTTTAATCTAGAAACTTAATTTTCAGCTATTTTGAGCAAACATATTAGGCAAAAGATTATTGTCTGTTGAATATTACAAAGCTCATTTAGCAAGGGAAAATTACCTACAACTAATTACATAACGACATGGGATCTGTTTAATTTTCGTAACGGGAATTTATTTTCAATTTTATAGAAGTAGACAGTTGTGAAACTGCTGTACGGTAACTGACTGCATGTGATAAAACTATTGTCAGAAAATCTCATTATTCGATTCGATCATTCAGTGGCATCTAATTAAATTACTTTAATTACAACAGCCTTGAACTTTTAACAATTCATTCATGATATAAATTTTATGAACTTATCAAACAAGTTAGGCACAACAAATAGCATAAAACTTCCACTTAAAAAAAAAAAATAAATAAATAAAAATAAATAAATAAATAAATAATACTAATAATAATAATAATAATAATAATAATAATAATAATAATCTCAGATATTGCCATAAAACTTTAAATAATTTATCAATTTAATAAATATTATTTCATCAAGATTTCAGCTTTTTTATGAACAACTAGCAGGCTACACCCGCTTCGCTAGTCACTATATTTAAATGTTTTTTTTTTCTTTAATAGAATTGAATTACTATTTATTATTTATATCGCATTATATATATATACATAACCTTTATTGAAATCGCCCTAAACCTTGACCTACAGCCTACGGCAAGTATTTTTTCGAACGCACTACATCGGGTCCAGGTTACCGCTGCCTGCAGAAAGATTTCTTTCGGGTATTTCAATTTGGGTATTTATCGACGGCAGGTAGGTTTGGTATTATTTAGGAACTACGATTTCAAAGATGACTGTATCTCAGCATCTATTAAATATTTAAGTTTCATTATTCAGTAGCAAATTTTTCATTATTCGCGTGAAAATATACTTATTTTTTGTAGAAAAAAAAATAGCTGGAAAACTTTCTGGCAACGATTAAATTTAAAATTTAAATTTAAATGGCTAATTTTAAATCTTTTATAAAGAAATTATTTTCATATTTTAATTAATTTTTTAAATAAAAAATATATAACAAATATAAAAGGGATCTCGAATGTTGTTCTCGAATCCTTTTTAAATTATTTTTGATACTTAAAATATTCCATCTCTTACAAAAGTGAAACATCTGTATTTTTCTTTAAAATTTACTTATTTTGATGAAACGTTTATATCTTTATAACAATGTCTCTTTAAGAAGTAATATGATTTTTAGGGCTCCAGTGCTTTTTTTTCAACTTAAATTTTTATTTTGTGCGTTTTAAGAAATAAAAGAAATTAAAAAAAAAAAAAAAAAAAAACTAATCAGAATTTCTTAGGATACTGTTATAGAGAATGACATGTTTTTTTTTTTTTTTTTTTTTTTTTTTTTTTTTTACAATTGACATCTTATCTATTAATTATCTGCAGGAGGAGTAACACATCTGCCACCGAGTATCGAACCCACGACCATCACATTAGCAACTTGACGCTTTAACCGACTAAGCCATTGACTGACATAACAGCATAGCTGTCAAATTTTTTAATTTATTCCGGAATGTTTTTAGCCCCACCTTTTTTTTACACCGTAATCTTTGTAGAAAGATTTCATTCAATATATAATTACGATTAAATATTAAGAAAATTACTCTAAAAATATTACGGTGTGAAAAATTGCTGGACTAACAGCATTCCGGAATAAATTAAAAAACTTGGCAGCTATGTAACAGTATCCTCAGCGTGACACGGAAACACTATGGCAAAATCCAATCTCAATAAAACAAAAACTCTTAATTAAAAGAAAACTAATCAAAAATTCGAAAATCAGGCTTTGAGGTCCATCAGGAGAGGTAATTACAAACTCCCTTGCGAATTTGTGTAGCTCTGTGATCAGACGTTTTCCTTAAAAGGCTCCGGACGTATATACACCCTGACACACACACACACAAACAAACGTCTTATTTTAATATATGTATAGATAAACGAATGTTTAATGTATGTTCCAGATTATCTGAATAAGTTATAGGAATGAATCAATATTTATTAATAGATCTTCGATTTAACAAAAAGAATACTTCTTTTTTGTAAATAGTGATATGAGTTCTGCATCAAATCGTCATTCCTTGTATTCAGTATTTTACTCAAAATCGATCTTATAAGTATACCTCAAAATATTTTTCTTTTTATATCCAATAAATTGCATCTCAAATAAAATAATTTATTTGAGAATTCTCTTTATTAAGTAAATTCATAAATTTACTTAATAAATCTACATAATAATTATCGTTTTTATAATGCAAATTAATAAATAAGGGGAAAAATTGTCGTTAGAATATATAACATACTGAAAATTCAGTTTTTAAAATTATGTACCTAATTTAAATTCAGAATCTAAATCTATGATACGCAAAATTTTATTACATGAAAATTTCAAAAGTTCCATAAATAATGTTTGGAGCATATTTAGAAAAGTTTCACCTATCTAATAAAATTATTTTTTTTCTTTAGTTTGACGATATAATTAGCAAAATTTTGAAGTAATTTTCTATTAAAACAATATTTTTAATTCAAATATAAATGCAATGATGCTCTATTGCTGGAAAATTCTATGGTAAAAAAAATACTTTGTAAACAATTTAAAATAAAAAGTTTTGTCTCAACTTTGTCAACGAGTGTGTACTTAAAAGAGAAAAATAATACCCTAGAATATTGGTGATAGCTTCAAAAAGATTTGAAGCACATCACAAAGTAAAGTACCGTAAATAAAAAAACATCCTTTTCTTTTGAGAAACCATATCCTTTAGGATAAAGAAAATATATAATCATCTCTAAGGAATCGTATGTTTACGATTTATTTGAAATGATGTTTGTGAATCCAAATAACATTAGTTTAGTAATATGTCCCTTAAATAAAATTTGATAAGCCAAGTCGAAAATAAAAATAAAGCGCATTTATTACAGTTATCAGGAATTTTATATAGAAAGGATGAAAAACACGACTGTGTTTAAACATAAGCACACACACACACACACACACACACACACACACACACACACACACACAAAAAAAAAAAAAAAAAGTTCAATTGTGATACTGCCCAATACAGGAGTCTATTGAAAACTATAGATTTTACGTAGAGAAAGTCTCTAAAATATGGTAGTTATGTTTCAGCGTAAAACTAATTACAGTCGTTTGACAATAATGTTTTCTAAGTTATGCGAAACAATTATTAAAATTAGGCTACATTTTCAGATTTTTCATTATTATTTTATATTTAGTTTTCTAGAAATGCACATTTTTTTTCCTCCTTCGGAAAAGCGTATGGAAATTTCAAATTTATAAGAACGAAATCTTTTATTATATACGCCTATTACTAATGTAGTTCGCTTTAAATTGTGTTGATATCTAATAAATCTGAATAAAAAACTACTCAAGTAAGTTGAAATCAATCCATATTTCAAAAATATCTTACATAATATTAAGCAAAAAGCCTCCGGAACATCTCCGAGCCTTCCAGTTAAAAATAAGTATTCACGGACTCCATTTTAATTAGACAAAATGAATGGTATCAAATTAAACTAACATAAATGTTATATCATTAGAAACAGCTTTTTAAATGAAATTTCTTAGTAGAGTCCCATAAAAGTCGTTTTATGTGTCTTTATGTATTGCCGAATAGTTACTTCATTTAATCTTCAAAATTTAAAAAACATCTTTGTACAATTAAAAATAAAGTTGTATCACTTCTATAATATATATATATATATATATATATATATATATATATATATGTACTTTAATATGTATTCCAACATTTCTAATTTATACCAGAACATAGTAATTACCAACCTTTATTTTTTCCGCACGTTTTTAATAATTTTCTTTTTTATTTAATCGTAATTATATATTGAAGAAAATTACAAAAAACTGTCGTTAAAATAAAAATAAAAATAAAAAGTGGTTAAAACTAACAATGCTATGGAATAGATTAGAGAAGTTAACATGTCTGCTTTAACAGTTGACACATTCAACATTATAAATATATTGTAATTTTATTGGGAGTACAAATTAATTCGGTCCGTTTTCAATAGATGGCTCTGGCTGATTTGTTTACTGAATAATGATAGATGTTTTTGGCATTGTTAGAAAAGTTTGACCTTTGTCAACCATATTCAGTCAACGAAGCTTCGAGTTTTATACAACAACATTGGTTTTTTGAGCATTCAATATGTCGAGTTTTGTGCTAAAGAAACAACATTTGCGGGAAGTTTTGATTTTCTTTTTTAATTGGAAGAAAAGTGCCGCTGGAAGCGCATCGATCGCTTGTGGAAGTTTATGGTGAATCTGCGCCATCTGATAAATCATGTAGAGAGTGGTTTCGACGCTTCAAAAATGGTGATTTTAGTGTCGAAGACAATGAGCGCCCGGGCCAGCCGAAAAAGTTCGAAGACGCCGAATTGTAGGAATTGCTCGATCAAGATCCGTGCCAAACGCAACAAGAGCTTGCAAGATCGTTGGGAGTCACTCAGCAAGCAATTTCCGTGCGCTTAAAAAAAATGGGAATGGTTCAAAAGCAAGGAAATTGGGTCCCATACGAGTTGAAACCGCGCGACGTTGAAAAGCGATGTGGGATTGTCGTTAAAAATTACTTGGAAACGTTGAAATGGGAGGTCCTACCCCACCCGCCGTATTCGCCAGACCTTGCTCCTTCTGATTATTGGTTGTTCCGACGGATGCATCACGATTTGGCTGGACACCGCTTCACTTCTTTCGAAGAAATTCAAGAATGGCTCGATTCATGGTTTGCGTCCAGAGAGGACTCATTTTTCAGAGATGGAATCCGAAAATTGCCAGAAAGGTGGACAAACGTTGTGGCTACCGATGGACAATACTTTGAATAACATGTTTTTTCATTTTGATAATAAATAAAATGTTTTTTTAACGAAAAAAAAAAACGGACCGAATTAATTTGTACTCCCAATATATTCCACAAAAATAAAGTTCTAATATATGCATTTATAATTTTTAATTAACTTAAACCAGTTAATGATTTCTGATTGGAATGTTTTCTAGATAGGAAAATAATCCAGTATAATCTTTATTCTGGTCTTCTCCCTCCTATGGTATTTTCCCTTTTGAATATCGATTTCATTGATTTAATACAAAACATTTGAATACCTAAGATGTTCACAAAATTTCAGTTTCATTAATTTCTGTGTAGTTAAAAACCGTTTAAATTATCAGGAATTATCGAAAAGGCTTTTCTTTTTTTGCTAAAAGTAAAGTATTTTTCACTCTAATCTATATTAATCTATGTTAACATATGAAATATTATTTTTAACAAATTTATTTACGACATCACCGTGAAGTTTTTTATCATCTACTTTTGAGTATATATATATATCATTTTAATTCTTATATTAAATCAATTGTTCTTTAAATTTTTTGATTATGTTTGTTGAACATAAATGTTACTTGTCAATTAACTAATTATTTTAAGTCTAAAAATTAGCGGAGTTTCAATTAAATGTATTTGTGCTTTTACATTTCGTATTTCGTTAATTTTCTCTGTTAAAAGTTTTAAAATAATAAGATTATGCTTTTCTTCCTTGTAATATTAGGAATGTAAATTTGAGAAATATTAAGGATATTTCATTTGGTTATCCTGATATTTATATATGCCCACCAGCGGCCGAGCGGTTCTGCGCTCAAAGCTGGTAGATGGGAGGTGCCGGGTTCGATCCCCGGTCGCGCTCATCGACCTAGCCGTTCGGAGTTTTCCGTGGTTTCCTCCGAAACTCGCGTAAATACGGGCTAGGACCCCTTAGAAAGACCCCCACGGAGGGCATTCCCCCTATAGGCCTAGGACACATAAGGAGTCAATCGGCCTTAATCCTCCAACCAACCAACCAACCTGATATTTATATATTGTAAAACAACAGTCAAATTTTACTAAATAAAAACATTTTGAAAATTGAACACTGGTTTACACCCAATCTCAAAGTAGAATATTTCAATTTAATTTAGAAATTTATACATCAAGCCTGAAAGTTCATTTCAGAAAATTATGGAGTGGAAGGCTGATTTTTTATACCAACTATGTGAAAAATACCAGAGCCGGGAATCGAACCCGGGCCTTCCGCTTTACGCGCGGATGCTCAAACCATCGAGCTACCCTGGCTGATTACCAGCTAGGCATTTTTCACATAACATTCGTTGGCAAAGTCACCAGAATCAGTAGAATATTTCTTTTTAAGTTAAAAAAAACGGCAGCAGGAATGTAATTTATTTTCCTTTTTTTTGTAAACCCGCATTTTAGCTCGGAATGAAATGAAATTGTACATTTAATAAAAGCAACAGTGAATTAACTTTAATGCAAATAGTACATCTTTATCTCGCTCAAGATTACATGAAACAGAAAAAATATAGCCCATTAGCCAAAATTAAGCCATATAAATTGTAATTTCGTACTTAAATAGATTTTTTTTTAATTAATAATTTTTCCCCTCTAAAATTCAATCCTGAATTACAGAGACATTATATTAACTTTCCTTTAAATGCACAGAATAAATTATTCACGTGCTTAATCTTATATTTACTTTTCAATAGATTTTGAATACAGTCTGATCCCTTACCCCTCATTATACTTCCTTACTAAGTGTTCCTTAAAACTCTGTTAAATATTAAAATTACTTTTAAAAGTTTTAAAAGGTTTCACTATACACCGATAATTACATATATATTAGAATATATTACATATATTCCATATACGTATATTAGAATATGAATGTTCATTTTCTATATTGAGGGAGATAATAACAAAATCGTCCTCTTCTTTTTAAAATGTACCAGAGGACTGGTGTTTATTTCATACCTTATTCTTCATGAAATTTAAGTTATATTTGTTAAAATAGGAGGCGTTTGAAACGCAGAAATAATGAGCACGTACTTCGTAATGGAGAGTCTCAGAATCATCTATTGCTACCCACTGCTCAGTCACATGGTTATCATTGTAAATTTTCTAAAGTTAATTTTAACTTTTTTTCTATTTCCTTTTCCCATTTGAATATCCATGAAGCTATTTACATAATTGAAATCTCAAAAATTCAGGTAAAATTTTATTAAATAATATTTTAATTAAATTATGTAATGGGAAATTATCTGGTATATTATCTCGAAAAGTTTATTCTAATAACAAACAGTTTTTACCAGCTAATGAACTAAAAGTAGCCATTGTAAAAGTATGGCGCAATAATTTTTAATGTGAACTTAACCATCTGGTCACTTTAATGAAAAACAGAGTGCTTGAGGTTATATGAAAAATTAGAGGACTAATATCGTATTAATTTACGCACTTTTATTTATTTATTTATTTTATTTTATTTTGTGGAATGGTTTTATAATTTGATAACATTGAATTTTTTAAATTATTGCTTGGCATTTTATACAATTATATTAAAATATGTATTGATCAATATTTTATATATTTATGTAATTTTAAATTAAACATTTATTGCATTATTCAAAATCATTGCAACTTAATTTTAATAAATATGTAGTTATTTGATACTTCATGTGTCTAAATTATAAACAGAACCTTTATTTACTTCATAATTTTCAAAGCGCTCTTATAATTTATAAAACGATCCTATAATAAAATGTACTGTTATTATTCAAAAAAAAAAAAAATGGAGATTAAACTGTTTTGAATAATAAGTGTTATTATTATAATTAATTACATGTAGCCTAAATAATGCAAAAATTGTTTCTTGTACAAAGATAAAACAAACAGTTTCTGAAATAGGATTTAAATTTAATCATTATAGCATACTTTTCATTAAAAATAAACTAAATAAACTACTTTTAATATTAAGGAAAAAAAAAATGCCGTTAACAACATTATATATATGTGTGTGTGTGTGTAAGAGGAAGATAAAAATACATTATTTCATCCATTTTTAGAAGCTTCTTCTTCTTTTTTTTTTTACTAATTTTAAGTTTTAAATTGAATTTTAATATAACTGTTTATATTAGTTTTAATAATCTCTTTAAACGAGTTTAATAATCTTTTAATTCGACTAATATTTAAATGAAAATTTTAATTTAAAATACGTTTAAGAGAAAAACTTCTTTAGCTGAATAAAATTGGAAAATAACATTTATATATGAAAATCTAAATGTTTATTGAGTACATAATCATAAATTTATAAAAAAAAAAAAAAATTCTTTCAAATAAACTTCTTTTTTGGTTACTTAATTGGATATTATATTTTACGAAAACGAGTAATTAGATTATACTGAAAAATAACTCAATAATTTTTTTTTTTTTAATTCAATATATATAAAATAAATTACTCAAGCAATAAAATTATGTCACAATTAAACTAGATTCAGACGAATTTTCTGCGATTATTTTTAATCTAATAATAAAAAAATTAAAGTGTTGCGGAATGCAACTTTTAATAGAAATATTTGTGTGATTTAAATATGTATAAAAAATATTAAGAAAGACTACATTAATCCCAATGTTGTTTTAAGAAATATGGTTAATAACTATGAATTGAAATGTGTTCTTATGGAAAGGGGGGAGGGGGATAAAAAATTCTCTAAAAAATAAAAAAAAATGTCAAAAAGAAATAAAATGCTTCTCTACCATATGGGTAACATATCATGTTATTCTCAGATAACATATCATAATTTGATTTTTTAAAAGGCTAGATTTTCAAGTTTACTACAAAGCCTTACATGATTTAATAACAAAAATAAATGATTGTGAATATCGCAGATTACATTAAAAATATAGCAAAACTTAAGCAGCATTTTAAAATACAACTATGACATTTACAGGCATTTCTACAGGTTAAATAGAGAAGACGTTAAAAGGAAGATCTGGACACTAATAGTGCTTTTGATTATTTCTCTTTCTCTTTCAATTTATATATATATATATATATATATATAAAGTGTAGCTTTTAGCGATAGAATGTGTTTTGAAATAAGAAAGCTAATGTTTTAAAAGCAGAAATAAATCAGATATGAAATTTAATGTCATATTTATTGTAAAATTTAACAATTAATATGGCTATGCTAACATATGGTGTTTACGATCAAGTTTAAAAATATATTCTTTGTGTTGATTTGCGCATTACATTCGGTGCACTGCTTACGCAACTATGGACGATATTGCATCAGGATTGATGTACTACCCATATTAGGATTTGTTATCGTTTAAATCGCTAAGACTGAAGATATCTTCACGGGACAAAATATCTTTTAAGGCCAAAACTTAAGGCCAACTTAAGGCCAAAAGTAAAGCCCAAGAGGTTTTGCTCTGAAAGCTGTTCGACGAAAGGTTCTGAATTCGATCCCACGTCGTAGGTGGCAGACTAGCTGATCGGTGTTACTTGTAGTTTCCTCCGAAATTCATGTAAATTCTCATAGGAAGATCCCCAAGGAACGCACTCCACTCAAGCTTAGGACCTTTGTTTAGTCATTCGGCCTTAGTACTTACACCACCGCCTTATTACACAAATGGACTGTTTTACAGTCATATTCTGTCACTGTTAAATGACTCAAAAGGTATCGTTGAGGAATCAAAGATCTTTTGGAATGGTACTCAATCACATGGTATCATATAACGGAATGCCATTCATCTATGACTAATTGAGCAGTTGTTTAATGAAAGTTCTAAAATTTTACAAATTATTCTGATACCTTCTGATAAAAGGACACTTAAAACAAACAAGACATTGAAGAAGCTGATTTTCAGGAAGATTCTTTGTAATATTACATCTCTAATCTGGAAAATGTCAAAGATTGTTAAAATTGTTTGTTGTTGTTGTTGTTGTTACACGCATTTTAGAGAGAGAAATTAAAATAAAATGTGTAATAAATGTATAAATATCAAATAAATCATATCAAAAAAGTATTTTTTATAATGAAAATTGTAAGAAAAGAAAATTGAAAGCATTGGAAGATAGTTCAATGGATAGTTAATGCATAATAAAATTTCTTAATAAAAGACGAGAGCCTTATTAAAGCCGGAGCACACTGTCAACACAATTTATTAATAAAATTTTCGCCCGTGATTACACTGCCAAATATTTTTTTTTTATCCATTATTAATAATCGTTTATAAAATACACAGATTTAGGGGAGACTGGGGTACAATGGACTATGGGGTAAAATGGACCAACACTATTATTGATTTTGTTTATTTATCTCTGTGCATCGTTTTGTGGCATCTAGATGACAGCACTGCAGTGATGAAATGTATCTAGAAACTTCATGCCTAACTGACAATTTGGTCATATTCTCTATACATTAAAAAAAAGTTACTGTCACTGGTGTCAAATATTTTTGTCTGCGACAGCATCCTCTAGCGGAGCGCAGGGTCTTTCACGTCATGACAGATATCAATATGTTCCGAATACTCTAAGGAAGGCATTTCAGCTGCTGAGAAATTTCTATCATTTTAATTAAAGAAGTTATTAACTAAAAACGACAAGTTTATGAAGGTACTCTAATTGCCATTTTGAAGAAAGTTTCTCCCAGTGACGTTGTTCTTCTCTCATGAAGTCATTTTACACGGGCAAATTTAAATATGATCCATGGTTGTACGTAAGTAGGTAAGTAGGTAGGATTTAATGTCGCACCAGTACTGCGCTATGGGTAATTGGCGAAAGTTTGGGACGCACCCCTAGAGATGTTCCGGTCACATGCCATCACAATTTTGATCATTCCCGGAAGGGATCCCCCTCCCCCCGCTTTGGTAATCCCCAGAGTTATAGTGTGGGTCGGAACATCGAGGACTTTGCGGTCACGACTGTTTTTATGTGCACCAGATACGATTAGTGTACACGACGGTCTTTGACCGGCTCAAGTATCGAATCGGCAATCTTCCAATTATGTGCTCGGCGCTTTGCAGACTAGTGTTCCGCGGCCCCAAACCATGGATGTAAAAAAAAACAAAATAAATATCAACTTTTTTTCTCTACTTTTAGAAAATTAATTTTCTTTCACGGGAAAATTAAAGTATGATCCACGGTTGCAGGTAGGTAAATAATTAGGTAGGTTGTGTTTGACGTCGCACCATTACTGTGCTATGGATAATTGGCGACGGTCTGGGATGCACACCTACGGATGTTCCGGAGACATGCCACCACAATTTTGGTCCTAAACGAAGGTGATGGTCCCCCGCTTCAGTGACCTCCAGAGGTATAATTTTGATGTAAACATGGAGGATATTGCGGCCACGACATATTTTACGTGCACCAGCTACCATTAGTGTACACGATGGTCTTTGGCCATCTTGAGAACCGAACCCGCAATCTTCCAATTACGAAGGGGTACCGCGGTCCGGATCTAAGGTTGTAAAAAATAAATAAAAAGGGTCATATACTAAAGCTGTAATGCAAAATGGTCTAGATATCACAGGTGCCAAGTCTCCCGTTTTTCAAGGGAGACTTCAAACCGGAAATTTTTTATAGCTGTTTTCGGTAACATTAATCGTCGAAAATATATATAACATATTCCATTTAAAAATACTGGTGTCAATTCTGATTTATAAGTTTAAAATGTTGGCAGCTCTGTAGATATTATGAATTTTTTTCTATTAAAAATATATATAAATATTATATATTTTAATTTGACATTGAATATGAGGATTTCCATAATAATTTTCTGCTTTTGTCTTATAATATGCACTATTAATATTCCTTTTCAGTGAAAGAAACAGCGAATTGGCGGGTAGAGCTCTGCATGCGTTAATAAGTAAAGTAAGTCGGAGGGAGGCGAAGCCTCCCTCGGGGGTTGGTGAGCGGAGCGAGCAGGGGGCCTAGCCCCCTAGTGTTCTACAATATTAGTTTGTGGTAGCCAAAATAAAGATTTCTAATTAAACATTTTTTCTTTTAATCATTCAAGAATTATGATCTGGTAGAAATTATTTAGAACAATAAAAAGCTTACGTCATTTAATATTACATTTAATCTAATTAAAGTGTTTAAAAAAAATGTTTGTTATTTATTTTTAATTATTTGTTGTAATAGTTCCATATGGGGTAAAATGGACCAGCAGGATCTGGGGTAGAATGGACCATGGTCCTTTTTACCCCAATTCTCTGTCATATATGCTTCTTTAAGTAGATCATTATATTTGAAATTAATAATTAATAAACCGATTAACAAAGTCTACATTTTTTAAATGTAATCTGTAAATTATATTTATAAACATTTATTTTATATATGAACATTCATTAGATCTATTATATACTTGAAGATAAATAATCAAGCAATTTGCTTTTTTTTTTTTTTTTTTTTTTTCCCTATTTATTTTTTTAAGCATTCAGTAATTTTTGAATAATTGTATTTTAAGATAATTACATTTTCGATTTTTAATACTAAATAATAGTGTGTAGATAAATTTTCATAAAACATTTGACGAAAAAGACGGTTTTACATTGTGTTGGCTTAATCGCATAAATAAATGATAAAGAATCTGTTTTTACGAGATGCATCCAACGAAAACCTAATGAAGATATCTACATTTTTCCTGAAAGTGTTGATGATTTTTTTTTTTTTTTTTTTTTGATAAATTTTCAAGATATTGCAAAAGTGAATCTTCCAGACCCTACAACTTAACAAGCAAACAGTAGACTATCAGTGACACAAAATCTTTTGGTTTATGAGTTCTAGTTTTAATATTCATTAATATTAGGGGAGAAGGTGGTAATATGAAACAGGGTGGTAATATGAAACCGCTTCTTTCTGCTTATCTATTGGAGCCATCTGTGTTTACTAAAGTAAACTTAATTAATGGGAATCATAATAATTAATATACCGCTTGGCATCAGTATAGCTTGTTTTGTTTATGGTGTAACAGGCGGATCTTTGTTTATGAAGTTCTAAAAAATTTCTCAAGGTAAGTTTCATGACTATTTTTCACATCCTTATTGATAAATATAAGATATTGTTAATACTGTTTTTATTTACTGTAAGATTGAATAGTAAAATAGCAGGATTAAATTATGGATAAATATTTTTCAAACTTAAAATTCATGGAATCGTTTATAATATGGCGATTGGTGGTAATATGGAACAATGTGTTCCATATTACCATAAGCCGGAGAACTCTGGATTAAATGTGTTGCATGCCAACAATGGGCACATGTTTTATGCAGTGGATGTGAAGGTGACATTTATATTTGTGACTTCTGTTCCTAAGTATGACTAATTTGAACTTTAGGATTATTTTTTTTTACAGACAATATTTTACAGGAAAAAGAAATTCCTCTTTATGTTTTTTGATAAAATATGCGTATTTTTTACAATACTTTCCTTTAGATGTTCAGGTTTTTCTTTTTTTTAGTAATGTTTTCTGAAACAAATAACCCAATAAATATTTTTTGTTTAATTTTTTATTGTTCCATATTACCACCCCACTTTCTAAGACAGCTATTTTTGTATTATGTTGAAAAAAAATTAATGGTCTTCAAATCGTTTAATGTTTTACCTTCTAATAACTTTAAATGTTCAGTGGAAGGATACTTTGTCAAATTACAGTAGTTATTGTTGAAAAAAATCCATTAAAAAGTGCATTTTTTGTTAAAAAATAAAAAGTGGTCCATATTACCACCTTCTCCCCTACATTATTTGTTTGAATCTAATCTACATAAATAAACAAATATAATGCATTCTACATTTTGTACTACTAAATAACACTCTACATTAACATATTTTTTAAATTTTACCTGTGGTCCATAGTACCCCGATACATGGATCATTTTATCCCGGGCTTGGGGTAAAATGGTCCACTTTTTCAGTTCCTACTAAATATATATATATATATATATATATATATATATATATTAAAAAGTAAGCGTAATTATTATTTTTGGCTTTACACAATATGAATCAAAATATATTCGTAATATGCACACAAATTTTCCACAGCCAAAAAACATTACTTTATGAGTAAGCACTTTTTATTCTCAAAAGTGGTCCATTTTACCCCGGTTTACCCTATAAATTAAAAATATTTAGAGAAAGTTTACTGATAATATATTCAGGGGTCGCATTCTCCACTTTTTTTAGGGCACTTTAAAGGATGAGAATTTTCTGCCTTTTCTACTACCACTAATTTTATAGAAAAATCTCTATCCTCTTGAATAATGACACTCTAATGTGAAATTACTATAAAAATTTCTCTATAAAAATAGGAGTAGCAAAAAGATCTGAAGTTGTTCATCCCTGAAAGCTCCCTAAAAGAAAAAAAATGAGGGTGGAGAATGCCATTCTTGCATATTTTTACTTACTGAAAGTTTCTGTAAAACTTACTAGAATGTTCTAATTTTTAGACAAAACTAAATATTTTATTGTCCTTTGTTTATGTGGAAGAAACACATAATTATTAAAATACATTTTTTTTAAAGTTACAAGCGACACTGTAACCAGTTATAAAAGCTGTACTACACCAGGTAGTATTACACCAGGAATGCAAAAGATATTAGAATTAATGGGCATAAATTTATGGCTTATTTTGATCTGACATCTGAGATAAACATCATCATTCTACTCAGACCACCTTAAATTGGTAATCTTTATAGGAATATTTTTTAGTGAGATTTCTAACACTTTCATATTCAGAGAAAGTTTAATTTACTTATTTAACTTACACGTAATTTATTTATTTTCTTTAACGTAAATACAACCTGCTTTAATGATAAGTAAGTTTAAACAATTTTTTTTTGTTTTAAATTAAATTTTTATGCAAAAATGTCTTTATTTTATTACAAACAATAGGTAACATTAAGATCAGACATGAATTTATTTCGTTTTAAATTTATATTTGTACCATTGTTGTGCAAAATTCTCATGAATAAGTAGATTTCTCATGGCAACTGTTATCGAAATAAAATTTTCGAATTTCTTTTTTCAAAGTGGAATTGCATTTGAAAATTAAATCATATGAAAAAGACAAAACTTTATTTTTTTTTAAAGTTCTTAGCTTAGAGATGCCATTATCATAAATATGATTTTTATGCAAATTAGATAATATTTATTTATTAAGATATGTGACGGATGTCGTCTTTTTTATTAAACTGATTTTAAAAGTAAAATCAATCTATAATCTATTCCACAGCAAATATACTTCATTTGTAAAATATTATTATCTGCAAGTTTCCTCTCTACGGTACCTACGTTTTTTATTAAAAGAAACATATTTTTCTTTGGTGCAATTAGTGATGTTTATTTTTTATCTAGAAAAAAATGTATTTATTATTTTTTTTTATTTAATATATATATATATCTTTATATATATATTTCTTTTGTGCGTGTGTATGTCACTGAACTCCTCCTAAACGGCTGGACTGAGTTTAATGAAATTTTTTGTGTGTCTTCAGGTAGATTCGAGAATGGTTTAGATTTACAAATGAAAGTTGTAACTTAATTAGTTCTTTCTTAATTAATTTTTAACCAACTCTTTCAACAACTTTTCCACCTAGATGGCGTGAGTTGTCGTAAACACGATGTCAGAATTTATTTAATGTTGAAATGAAAAATGAATTTTTAACCGTATCTTACGAAGTGTTTAAAACATTTTTTCAAAGTTAATATTTTAGAATCGTAAACACGATGTCAGAATTTATTTAATGATGAAATGAAAAATGAATTTTTAACCGTAAGTGTTTAAAATATTTTTTCAACGTTAATGTTAAAATGTTATTGTTAAAATGTTAAAATTAGTTAAAATGGTATATGCTTTTAAAAAATTCGTCAATATCCGACGGAGTTATTTTATGTTAAAATGAAAAATTAATTTTTAGGCCATTATTATTTGTGCAGATGGAAAATGTACTAAAAGTTTTCCGAAAAATTTCACGATCACAAATGTTGACGGATATCCAATATATCGTCGAAGAAATCCCGATAATGGCGGACAATCTTATCATTTATGGCGGTCATCTATGTCAATAACATAGATATTGACATTGATAACCGTTGGGTGGTCCCATATTCGCCTCTGCTGAGCAAAACATTCAATGCTCATATTAATAGCAAGAAATTCAAACTTCTTCACACACCATAAATTTTAAATCAGCACAACCGGTTCCGAAAGGACGTAGCCTTTCTTCATCAGGTGCAAACACGTGCAACTGCCTTGGAGGCAAAAGCAAGACTGAAAGCAGGACAAAATCCAGAGGAGGAGGAGCAACATAAACAACCAATAGGAAGCAACATGCAGGACAGGGCCAATCAGAGAGGAACACACGTACACACACACCACACAATGAGGAGGGAGGAAAGGAGTAAACAATTATTATTATTTTTTTTTTCAATAATATTAAACTAATAAGCAAATTTAATAAAATTTATCCATTAATTATTATTATTTTTATTCAAATTAGAATTATTTTATTATAACTAATATGATGTTATAAACATAATGAAAGAAATTATTTAATTGAATTAAACAAATTTTTCCAGGCTGTAAACAGCAAAGTGGAATCAGATTTTTCATTGACAATTTTATCACTTTGTTTAATTCAATTAAATAATTTCCTTCATTATGTTTATAACATCATATTAGATATAATAAAATATATCTAATTTAAATAAAATAATAATAATTAATGGATAAATTTTATTAAATTTACTTATTAGTTTAATATTATTGAAAAAAAAAACAATAATAATTGTTTACTCCTTTCCTCCCTCCTCATTTTGTGGTGTGTGTGTACGTGTGTTCCTCTCTGATTGGTCCTATCCTGCATGTTGCTTCCTATTGGTTGTTTGTGTTGCTCCTCCCCCTCTGGATTTTGTGCTGCTTTCAGTCTTGCTTTTGCCTCCAAGGCAGTTGCACGTGTTTGCACCTGATGAAGAAAGGCTACATCCTTTCGAAACCGGTTGTGCTGATTTAAAATTTATAGTGTGTGAAGAAGTTTGAATTTCTTGCTATTGTCTGTACGCCAGTTTTTTAAATTTATTTTTGGTTCTCATATTAATGTTCAGTTATGCAGTTCAGTGAAGAGCATCAAATACATTTGCAAGTATGTGAATAAAGGCAGTGATATGGCTGTATTTCGAGTTGAAAATACCAATGTGAATGCTCCTCCGGTGAATAACAACGATGAAATAACACTTTACCAAATTGGCCGGTACGTCAGCTCCAATGAAGCTGTTTGGCGTATCTTTGGTTCCCCAATTCATGAACGGGATCCAGTAGTTCTTCATTTAGCCGTCCATCTTGAAAATGGCCAGCGCGTATATTTCACGAGCGAGAGAGCGATTGATCGTGCTATAAATCCACCAAAAACTACACTCACCGAATTTTTTAAATTGTGTAATCGTGCGGATGCTTTTGGTGCTTTTGCACGGACATTACTCTATTCAGAAAGACCACGCTATTTCACATGGGCTCCAACAAAAAAATGGATGCCCCGCAAGCAAGGCACGCCGATTGATGCATGTCCTGGTTTATTCAAATCAAACACCTTGGGACGAGTATTTACAACCAATCCAAGGCAGACTGAGTGCTTTTATCTTCGACTGTTTTTGGTTAATGTCATTGGCCCTTTGTCATTTCATGATTTACGTAAAGTGAATGGACAACAGTATCCAACGTATAAAGATGCATGCCTTGCACTCGGCTTGCTGGAAGACGACAACCAGTGGGAGTGTATGCTTGCTGAAGTAGGACTGAACTGTACAGCAAAACAAATTCGTCTACTATTCGCTATAGTGTTGACTACATGTTTCCCGGCCAGAGCAGAGACATTATGGGATAATCACAAAGATTCAATGACTGATGATATATTGCATCAACATCGTTCACGGTGCAACGATCTAACGATAGTATTCAGTGACGCTATGTACAATGAAGCATTGATTGCTATTGAAGATCTTGCATTATCATTGCCAACTTACCACTCAGTCATTTCGGTATGCATTCAACAAATCGAAATGCATCTGATTTAATAAGCACTGAATTGAATCGTGAACTACAATACAATACTGTAGAAATGGCAGCGATTGTTGCTCGCAGTGTCCCACTAATGAATGAAGAACAAAGAACCATTTACGACCGCATCATGCTCGCAGTTTTGGCAGGACGAGGTGGATTCTTTTTTTTTGGGTGTACCAGGTTGAATTGGCAAAACATTATTATTTCGCTAATTCTCGCCGAAATACGATCAAATAATGGCATCGCATTGGCTGTTGCATCATCTGGCATTGCGGCAACTTTATTGGATGGAGGCAGAACAGCTCATTCATTATTTAAACTGCCACTAAATATTCAAAATAACCCAGACGCAGTGTGCAACATAAAAAAACAATCATCCATGGCCACAGTGCTGAAATAGAGTAAAATTCTTATCTGGGATGAATGCACTATGGCACACAAACATTCGATTGAGGCGTCGAACAGGACATTTGAAAGATATAAAAAACAACGACAAACTATTTGGCGGCACTCTGTTACTCTTTTCAGGTGATTTCAGACAAGCACTTCCCGTTATTCCGCGTTCAACATACGCTGATGAGATCAACGCGTGCTTAAAATCATCGTCATTGTGGCGTAATGTTGAAAAAGTACAACTGAAAGTAAATTTGTGCGTTCAAAAGCTTCAAGATCCATCCGCTGAAACATTCTCAAAACAATTGTTAGATATCGGCGATGGAAAAGTTACTACAGATGAAACTGGATGCATAAAATTACCGACCGATTTCTGCACAATCATTGATTCTCAAGATGCTCTTATTGACCAGATATTTCCCGATGTACACAGACGATACACAAATCATGAGTGTCTGGCAGAAAGAGCAATTTTAGCAGCAAAAAATGTGGACGTCAACGAATTGAATCTCAAGATACAACATTTGTTACCAGGAGACTTGGTGTCATACAAATCTAATGATACAGTTTGCGATGCCACCGAAGCTGTAAATTATCCAACAAAGTTTTTAATCTCATTGGATCTACCAGGCATGCCACCGCATATTTTACAACTGAAGGTTGGATCTCCGGTTATTTTGCTTCGTAATTTGAACCCACAGCGGTTGTGCAACGGCACGCGATTAGTCATAAAAAAATTAATGAAAAATGTTATCGAAGCCATCATTTTAAATGACAAATTTCGAGGTGAAAATATATTACTACTGCGAATCCCTATTATACCCACAGATGTGCCAATTCAATTTAAACGCACTCAATTTCCAATTAGATTGGCATTTGCAATGACTATCAATAAGTCTCAGGGCCAAACGATGTCTGTCTGTGGCTTAGATTTGAGCACATCATGTTTTTCACACGGACAATTATACGTGGCTCTCGAGTGGGCAAACCATCCAGTTTGTTTGTATTGGTGAAAGATGGGATAACAAAAAATATTGTACACTCTGTTGCATTAAGGGATTGATATTGGTTTTTAGTAATATTGTTATAAGTAGCGATATGTATATAATTTTAAACAATCAATTTTAATAAATTAAAAAAAATAAATGATTGGTGTTTTGTTATTTTTATATTCTTTCACCGTTCATAGCGCTCCATACATCTTCCACTTATATACCACATCCTTACACACTTACAATAAGTTAGTTATTTTTTTCTAGCAAAATATTCTCTAGAAATAATTTATATGACAAAACAACGTTTGTCGGGTCAGCTAGTATATATATATATATATATATATATATATATATATATCAAAATTCTTTCTGAAGTCAGTTTAATTTATATTCAAATTACTTAAAAAAAAAAAAAATGTAATTTTTCATTCAAATGTTACAATGAAAACACATTCTGTATTCAATTTCTTTATCTATTCCTTTAAAAATATTAAAAATATAGAGTGTTACTTCTTTCATATAAGAATATTACCTTTAAAATTAAGGTACATTTTGTTTAATAACCCATCAAATGAATTTTGAAAAAGGTAGCAAGAATACAGATAACACACGAAATGATCCTATCATCATGTGAATTTTTCACAGATATTTAATAGCATTAATAACTGTACATCGTATTTAAAATTTTGAAAACTTTTCAACTTTTTAGGCGAGATGTACTTGTCTAACATGTAATTTAAGCTCACAAAATCATTAAGCTTAATACACCAATGCCTATATTCTCTCGTGCCAATCACGTATTCTAGATTTATAAAATCAATGTATAAACATTTTGCAATATAACTTAAATGTAGTACAATTAAATTTATATACTGTTAAGCCTTTTCTTCAGTTTTTGTGTATTTTTCTATGACACATGCGTGAATATGGCTAAGATTCTTTGGAGGAGTACCTGACGGAGGATATTTCACCCAGATTAGTGGCATTAGTTCAGATACACAGCCTTAATCCGTATATCTAAATAAAAAATTTCAGAACTTTTATATATAGATTTTCAGTACTGGTTAATTTAAAGGTCAAATAATAGGAATATAATTTTGGAAATTTATTTGTACATGTATAAATTCAGTAACATTCTACTGTAGTTTTTGAGATTTTCTTTATGTTGTTTTAATCTATTCATTTTATGCATTCAATTACTAAAATGCAATCATAAGTATAGAAAATAGAAAACTAAGATTATTAAATAAATAATCTGAGCAGCGAAAATTACAAAGCTCTTGAGGAATATCCTTTTTGACTGACTTCTTGATGTCTTTTGAAACTGTTTCTACCTCTAAAATCTTCGTAGATCTGAAATATAAATATAGTATTTTATATTATTTTTTTAAGATTTTAAATAATCATTTAATCATGATATATTTTTTTATTTTTATTGTTATACATAATCATCAGTATCTCTGTTTTCTTTTTCCTTCAAAGATCAAGTACTATTTCAAAAAGATTGTTATCTTCGATATTTAAATCACTCGAAATTTAGAAAAGGTGTTTTGTTCAAACCTTTTGTTATTAAATCTTCCTCAAAAAATTTAGCACATCGGAATGTATGTTAATTTCTCTTACACTCTCATAATTCAGTTTAGTACGATTATTAACCATTGTTTCCTTAATTTTAAAAAAAGTTTAAATTTGCAATATTTAAATTCATTTGTATGTTATTATTATTATTATTATTATTATTTTAAATGCTACTTATGTAAGATTTAAATTAATAAACTGATTTTCAGTTCACATAAACATACATAAACACAACTGCCAATTTGTACGTTTTTTTTTTTTTTTTGTTGCTACAGAAAATTTTTAATATATATATATATATATATATATATATATATATATACAATTATATATGTATATATATATATATATGAATTTTGTTTGATTAAACAGGAAGAATTTTTTTTACAAAGAAATAATGATGTTGAAAAATCATACAAATTTGCAGCTATGCATAAAATATTTTAATTCAGTATTAAAATAAAGCTAAATGAGCATACTTTCATGACCAGATGTTTAACGTTTAACCACAAATATTAATTTAAATATGAATTAGGAATTTTCTCTAGCATCACTTCACGCAATTTCTGTTTTTTTTTTTTTTTTTTTTTTTTTTTTTTGTTGTTGTTGTAAATAAAATAATTATTTTCCAAAAGACTATTGATTTTATCTTTAAATTATTATACATAATTTTTTACTTACGATAAACTTTCTCAATGCACACAACACTAGATATTTTTCTCCATATTTGTCTTTAGATTAGCTTTAGAGTGATAAATTATGATCAATAATAATTACTTTAAAGAAAGAAAACAAAATTAATTTTTAGTTAACAGGGTAAAGATATTTAAAAAATATATTTATTTTGATTTACAAAAAAAATAAAAGTACGTAAGCTAAAGTAAAAAAAAAAAAAAAAAAAAAAAATATATATATATATATATATATATATATATATCGCAGAAAATAAAACTTGCTAGTTTTTTTTTTTTTTTTTTTTTTTTTTTTTTTTTAAGGAGGTTTAGGGAAAGTTGATTGGATAATTTTAATGGTTAAATAATTAATCAACTCTGTTGAAGTCTGTCAATGCTGTTCCAATAAATGAATAATTACTTATATAATTTCTATTCAGTTATGGGGGGGATGTAAAATAAATAAATAAATAAATAAAAATAAAAAGTAAATAAATAAACGCGAAATTGTCCAGGAAAACCTATTTTTCATGAAAAAGTATCACCTATGAAAACAAAGAAATTAAAGAAGTATTTTTAAAACTTAAAGCATGAGTATATTTATATAATGAAATGAAAATCTTTAAGTATCAATCTCAATAATAGCTGTCGTCCAGTGGGATTAAACTTGCATTTTATACTAGATGACCTTTTCCGACAGTTTCCTGAAATATAGATTTTTTTTTTCCTTGCTTAGAAGGTGACTTTTGCAATTAAAAAGAAGAAAAATAACGTTTTACAAAATCATAAAAAAGAGCATCACCATTTGTATATTATTTTTTAATGGGGATATATGTCAGCAACCACTGTATTTGTGTCTCAATAAAATCCACGAACTATGTGGTGATTCATCTCATCTAAAGTGAGAAGTTTAACGAATTAAATACATTTACATTATAATCAATTTTTCATTATCGGTACGTTGGAAACAAATTGCTTACATGAAATAATTTTTTGAACTTAAAACTTTTGAGCATTGGAATTGTTTTATTATTAAAGGCACATGGCAACTTTCAATTCGCACCACTGAAAAGGTTTCATATAACAGCTTGTATTTCCATTTAATATTTCTAAATTGAGCTATATTAGTTTTGCTTAATAAAATACATATTCTGGAAATATTTTTTATGCTTGTTGATGTATTTCTATTTATAAATTTGAAACCTTTCAATTACATTTTCTCAGGTTGCATTTTACATGAATATTTAATATTCAAAGTGCTAAAACTTCGACAGATATTTAAGAAAAGACTTGATATATTTTAGATGCTTAATGGAACCTATTTAAAAGAATTAAGCATGGACTTTCAAATTACTAATTAATTTCTATGGGAAAAACTGAAAGTGAATATCTATGTAAAAATCTGCAGAAAACCATGATTTTTTTTTTTTTTTTTTTTTTTTTTTTTTTTTTAAGATATCACAAAATCCGTACCTAATTCGTTTATGTAGGGTCTAATAAAAAAATAAAGTTTCAACGAATATATTTCAATAAAAATGTTTACTCTAAAAATTCACTAAGTCATCATTTGCTATTTTAAATTTCTAGATACTCGAGGTTAATTATTTTTTTATTCTATTGAAATCACCAAAACTGCACAGCTTCTTACAGATATTTATGAATAAATCAAAAAGAGATCTAACATTTGCGAGTTTATCCATCTTTTTTTCACTAGGGGGCTCTGCCCCCTGCTCGCTCCGCTCACCAACCCCCGAGTGAGGCTTCGCCTTCTCCCCCGACTCACTTTACTTATTAACACATGCAGAGCTCTGCCCGCCTATCCTCTGCTTTCTTTCACTGAAAAGTCATATTAATAGTGCATACAAAAGTCAAAAGCAGAAAATTATGGAAATCCTCATATTCAATGTCAAATTTATATATATATATATATAAAGAAATTCATAATATCTAGACCATTTTTCATTACAACTTTAATATATGACCCTTTTATTTCTTTTTTACAACCTTAGATCCGGACCGCGGTTCTCCAGTCGGTAAAACGCCGAGCTTGTAATTGGAAGATTGCGGGTTCGGTTCTCGAGACGGCCAAAGATCGTCGTGTACACTAATGTTGTCTGTTGCACGTAAAATATGTCGTGGCTGCAATATCCTCCATGTTCCCATCAAAATTATATCTCTGGGGGCCACCGAAGAGGGGGAGCCATCCCCTTCGTATAGTACCAAAACAGTGGTGGCATGTCTCCGGAACATCCGTACGGATGCGTCCCAGACCGTCGCCAATTATCCATAAAGCAGTAATGGCGAGACGTCAAACAAAACCTACCTAATTATCTACCTACCTACAACCATGGATCATATTTTAATTTTTCCGTGTAAGAAGATTAATTTTCTAAAAGTAGAGAAAAAAAGTTGATATTTATTTTCTTTCTTTTTTATATCCATGGTTTCGGGCCGCGATACCCCAGTCGGTAAATCGGCGAGCACATAATTGAAAGATTGCCGATTCGATACTTGAGCCGGCCAAAGACCGTCGGGTACACTAATGGTGTCTGGTGTACATAAAATCTGTCGTGGCTCCAAAGTCCTCCCTATTCCCATCCACACTATACCTCCGGGAATCACCAAAGCGTGGGGAGGATCCCCTCCGTGAAGGATCAAAATTGTGATGTCATGCCTCCGGAACATCTCCAGGGGTGCGTCCCAGACCGTCGCCAATTACCCATAGCGCAGTACTCGTACGATATTAAATCCAACCTACCTACCTACATACGTACAACCATAGATCATATTTAATTTTCGTGTGTAAAATGACTTCATGACAGAAGAACAACGTCACTGCGAGAAACTTTTTTCAAAATGGCAAATGGAGTACCTTCATATATGTCGTTTTTTGTTAACGACTCCTTTAATTAAAATAATAGAAATTTCTAAGCAGCTGAAATGTCCTCTTTGGAGTATTCGGAACACATAGATATCTCTCATAACGCGAAGGAATCTGCCCTCCGCTACAAGATGATGTCGCAGACAAAAAAAATATTTGACGCCAGTGAGAGTAACTTTTTTTTTAATATACAGAGAAACGATCTTTGTTATCATCCATTCTGAGAGGAAGCAACACAAATATAATTAATACATTGCCTGACGAAATATTTTCAGTTTTGTTCAATCAGTAGACCAAACATCTCTTACATTCATTTGCGACGGTTTATGCACTGCACAAAAGTAAAGGGAGCCGATAAAACTTCTATATCAACAAAATTTGTTTTTATAGCACCGTAGTCCCTCTAAAAACTCTCCGCAATCTTCTCTATACAAATATTTGTGGAATCAGCAATATACTCTAATATAGTATATAATCGAATACCACTCATTCAACTAACTAATCATTTTCTAACGCCGATAAATTTTTAGCATTACGAACATTTCCAGATTATTAAGTTACCATGCTGTGTGAAAAGTTCCTCATATTCTGTCTTAGTCTTTTTTATACGATTTTGTGATAATATCTTTCCCTGTATAAAATTCAACTAAACTGGATACATTTGTTCCATCATCCAAAACAAATTCTACCTCTGATTAATTTTCATACGTACTAAATTCTAAGTTATCGATAATTTCTTCATTAGCTATTTCATTTATTGACTCTTCATCAGTTGATACTTTTGGAAGTAAAGTTTCTAGGCGTTTCATTTCATCTTTGTTTATAACCATAATAACGGTACAGAAGCATTATTCACAATAAAAAAAGAATGGGTGAACACACATTTCATATTTTAGGCAAGTAAATTCTGCTTCTAATACACTTTAATGCGAAGAAAATCAAATATTTATTCTAATGAAAACAATAATATAATATTTTTATTTTTATGTACTCACTCAGCATTATTGCTATCAGTATTTCCTTAAAAATATACATAAATATAACATGACATATTAGTACACTTTACATGAACTCATTTCTTATATATTATGCTTTGCCAAATTTTCTCACTGTTAAGAAATTTTTCTATGATTATTAGAAAACTGGTCACATGCAATTTGATTAATCTTCAATGTGATCTGATTCTCTTAGCTTCCTTTTTACCACTTTAATCCTTACGTCAAGTGTAAATATTAAAATATTCCCCCTGTTTTCTTTGCGATACTTGTTAAAGAAATTTCTTTAAATGCTTGTTAAAATAAACTGTTTAGAAATTGTTTAAATGTTTGTTAAAATAAATAATCTTTCTTCTTTCTATTTCAAAGGAAAAGTCATCTTAAAAATATAACAAAATTAAATTTTGACTAGTACAAAAAAATTTAAAAACGGAAAAGTTTGTTGTAAAATATAATCATAATACTGATAAATTGTATTTTTTTTAAATATAAAAATTAGCAAAATTAATTTAAATTGCCTCCATCCACATGATTAAAATCTCATATTACAAAAACAAGAAACCAAATACTTTGAAAAAGGAGGTTAACAGGCCTGCCAAGGGCGAGTTTTTCTTTCTTTCTTTTCTTTTCTCTCTCTCTCTCTTTTTTTTTCTTTAATTATACCACTATTTGCAAAAAATAAATTTCATAATGTATTTACGAGGATAAATCTGCAGTTTACATGCATAAATTTATTATAAATGTTATGTTATGGAAATAGTGGTATGAAAATAATAATAATTAAAAATATCACATGCGGCAGCCCTGCGTTAATTTATGGATATAACTAGGCTTCTATTAACAGTTTACCATGTTATCAATATCTCCCTAAATAAAGATATATATATATGATTTTATTTTAAGATTATTAGTTACCTGGAAATTTTTATTTGATTCAAGTAAAATATCATTTTATAAATTTCGTTTAATTAACTCACTCTTTTATTAATTTCTGTTACTTTTTAATTTGTCTTTTAAAATTAGATTTTAAAATGTAATTGCATAAAGAAATATTTTTATTTATTTACTTAATTATTTTATGTATATGCGTTAGTTAAAGATTTCTATAAAATTTTACGTTCCAACAAATGAATGTTTTTTGTAATAGTTGAAAGATAATTCTCTATTGGCATATTAAATATAATTGGATTTTTTATTTTACAATATATTTTAGTTTATTGTGCAGCTACGCATATACATTTTATTGTTTAATCATTAATTTTCAAACTTTGCATGTTTATATATATATAATGGGAGTTTTGTTATATAACTCAGATATTTATGACAAAGTTATGTCAAAAAATGATTACTGACACTAAAACTGTTTTATTCGTATGGTAAAAACTAATTTAAAAGCAAAATATTTCAAGTATTTGAATTTGATTAATATACAATTTCTCGTAAGGCAAATGGATTTGGTCGTTACAATTACATAGTTACCAACATTTTAATTTATTCTGGAGCATTTTTAGCCTCGCATTTATTTCGCACCCCTTTATTTATAGAGTAATTTGCTCCAATATTACTACGATAAAATAAGACAAAAATTACTCTTAAAGAAAAAGTGGTATGAAATAAAGGCGGGACTAAAATTCTCCGGAATAAATTAAAATGTTGACAACTCTGCAATAATACTTTGAATAATTAAAGAAAAGATATTATTCTTCACCTTATTATTATTATTATTATTATTTTTTTTTAAGAAACTAACACGCATCAAAATATTTTCTTTTAATATGCGTATATGATAGTCATTTTAATTTTACACCTTTAAAAATTTTTTTGCTTATCGGATTTTGATACTTGGTTAGACATATACGATTGTAAATGAGGACAAGTAAGTACTTTTTTTTAAATATAATTTTGATTTGAAAAGAAGTATGCACTCTTCCCAATTTAAAGTATCGATACATTTTTTTTTTATTATTATAAACTTACAATATTACAAATGTAACTGAAGCACATTAAATACTACAACCTTTTATGGAAAATAAAGATGGTCTAAATGAAGATCAACTTTTAACAATACGATCTTTAAAAATTATATATACAACGACTTTTCTCAAGATGTAATACTGAAAATTGGGTACAAGTTGTTTAATATATGCGGAAAGATAGTACTGAAATGTTTTACGGAATATATTTTCTCTGAAGTAAATTATTATTATTATTATTATTAATAATTCCAGAATGATATTTAACTTACGTTATAGGTAATATGATTGCGTTTATAATATAAATAAAACATTCATGTTTATTATGTTTCAAATTAATTTATTAAATGAAATTAAAATCTCATAACTTTCAACCTAACCAGGAGAACTTTTAGTACCCGCCACTTTTTTCACACCACTTAATTTTTAGAGTAATTCACTTCAAATGTTTTTACGATAAAATAAGAAGTAAAGTTCTCCAAAAATAGACTGGTGTAATTAAAAAAAAAAAAAAAGTGATTACTAACAATACTCCGGATTATTGAGCCCTTAACTGCCTCGGGCGTGTATATTCGTCTTTCCAAAGTACGATTCTTTGTATTGTACTGCTACCAGTGAAACTACTGACACGATATGTGAATGCAATAAAATAAGCTTGGAAGTGATCTTTACAGTATTTTCGAAAGATTTATTACTTTTAGAGTTTAGTGAGAACGGCGGCATTGGGAAGCAAAATTCTTAAATTTTCGTCGGCAAGTAAGGAGTTAATTAGGATATTGGCAGAGATGAAATATATATAAATTGCGTAGTTACCAACTTTTAAAATTTATTTCGGAGCATTTTAGTACTGCCTTTCTTTTCATATGAGTAATTATGAAAAATGTTTTTCTTCATTTTAATCATTGTTACAGATTGAGGAGTTCTACAAAAATTGTCGTGCAAAAAGAAGACGAGACTAACAAAACCCCGAAATAAATTAAAACATTTGGCAACGCTAAAATTGTGTTCACAATCCATTTTTTATAAGAGAGCTTATATTTAATAAATTTACTTAAAAAGACTTTAATCAAAAACATTTACTTATTAAAAAATATATACATAATACATATTAAATCGATCATAAAGAGCGATCTTTTTTTCATAAGAATTCATTAAAAATTATTGCTTTACTCGTTTGATATTTTAAGCAAATATATTTTTTACCTATAGGTATATCTAGAAAAAAAAATATTTATCTGTAAAGAGTTCAACTATTTTTAAAAAGCTATTTCTTTTTCAAAGATTCCTTTTTACAGAATTTTTTTAGGCTACATTTCGATCACAATATCTATCTAAAAAGCATAAAAATATAAGGATTTCTTCCTGAATCAAAAGGTTAAACAGAAGCCACTCCTATGTTAAAAAAAAAAAAAAAAAAAAAAAAAAGTTTAGTTTTTTTTTTTTTTTTTTTTTTTTTTTTGCGAATGGATAGTGTAATGATGCTTCAAAATTTTAAAATACAAAGCAAAATCTTTACTGTAATGAAAAATATTTCATTTTAACACAGAGATATACTTAAAAAAAAAAAAAAAAGAATTAACCTAATAATGAAATTCACCAGCTGTGTTGAAATTTTTAGCTAAATGCAACATTTTAATTCAGTGCTATTATTAGAATATAGCAATTTGAAAATAACAACTCAAAGAAGATTATTTTATTTGGAAAATTTGTAGATTTTCAATTTACCCGAATAATGTCCATTATGTGAAAGTAAAACAAAAATATGTTTGAAGCAAATGGACATTCGTTAATATTCAACTGAATTGTTGTTATTATATTAAAACTAGAAATATTGAATGTAACCAAAAAAGAAAAAAAAAATGAAGAATTGTAATAATATTCGACTAAACTCATTTTTTCTACTTCTAAGGAAAATAGGAGACCAGATACAAAAATATTTAATATTTGGGATCACTTTGTAAAACAAGTATAATACTTGCAATTTATTGTACTTTGTGGCATATAATTATATTGATTATTTCAACCGCTTATATTTATCTGTACGACAACAGCATATATATTCATTGAAATATAGATTTTTTTTTTTTTTTTTTTTTTTTTTTTTAATAGAAAATCGGAAATTATAATGCTTGTTAGTTCAAACCTGCGGGCTTTCCAGGGAATACAGTGCTGCTGTTAGAACAACATAATGCAGAGGAGATAATTTTCTGTAACTATAATATAAAAATTTTCAATATTCTATTAAATATGAGTATTTTTATTAATAATACTTGACTGTGCATACCTAAGCTTTAAAAGATTTTGGTTTAGTTTATTATACAAATATATGCAACTAACATTTAAAAAAAACCTAAGTCAACATCATGAAAAGTCAGAAAGATATTGCCGATAGAATGTGTTGAATTTTAAGTGTTCTGAAAAGGGAACAAAATGATAAGGGATTTCGTGAAAATATTTAATTTGAATTGCCATATTGTATAACACAATTAATTGGTCAAAGGTAAAATTCTCGATAAAATCACTTTTTTTTTTCCAACTTTTTAGAGAATACGAATTTCAACTCATTCTTTCGATGATATCTTTATAAAAACTTTTAACGATATTTGCTTAGATTTTCTAAAAGAAAAGTCATAACATATATAGTTAGCAAATTAAGCAAAAGAAACTTTGTCATATCTACAATGAATATAAATAACAATACTTAATATCCATAAAACGCAAAACCTAACCATTGTTTTATAAACCCACAATTTTTTAGTACATTAGTTTCAAAAATTGCAATCGCCGAACTGATATCCATTTGTGAAGGAGCACCCAATTGGCGTCCATACTACTCCTGATTGGGACAAAACATTCACCCTTTTTCTGGGATTCTAACTCTTGCCCTACCGTGTGGGAGTGAGGGGTGGTAACCACCACAACGTGTGACAGCTCCAGTTTGAACTACAAAATAGATTTCAACTGCTTGAGGATACTGAAGGCGTCAGTGAGCTCACGGTGAATTTTGTCAACGTTGTTCTGGAATAAGCAAAAAATGTTGTTGGTTTGGAAGAACATAAACCTGTTACGAAAGTATGAAGAAAGTATAACATATTAAAATTAAAGAAGAAGCGTATACATATTAAAGAGAAAAAACAATATGAATTTTTGAAACTCCCAAAATTAATAAAATAAGAAATATTAAAACTAAATTTACATACTTAATGTACAAGAAAAAAACAAATAGAATGTATGTGAACTTAAATAACATGTAATATGTAAAATATTTTAAAAATAAATGCAACACGAAAACAAAAATGAAACCAGATAGGTAATATTAATTAACGCCAAAAATACATCAAGACCATCATTAGAGAAGCTCCTCAGTGAAGGGAGGAAAAACAGTAAGAAGTTTCAAGATATACTAGCAAAAACAAATGTAGAATATCCCCCCTACATCTTACCAAGAGAAAAATTTCGTAACTCTGTAGGGGCCGCGGTAGCCCAGTCGGTAGAGCGCTGGCCTCGTAATTGGAAGATTGCGGGTTCGGTACTCGAATCGGCCAAAGACCGTCGTGTACACTAATAGTGGCTGGTGCACGTAAAATCAGTCGTGGCCGCAAAGTCCTCCATGTTCCCATGAAAAATTATACCTCTTGGGGTCACCGAAGCGGGAGAGCCCTCCTTCCGTGGAGGATCAAAATTGTGATGGCATGTCTCCGGACCACCTCTAGGGGTGTGTCCCAGACCGTCGCCAATTGCCCATCTGCGCAGCTTTAGTGCAACTAAAAAACCCAACCAACCAACCGTAACTCTGTAGCTCTTAATGCAAGTGAAAAATTACTTAGATAGAAATGAAAAATTACAAAATTACTTATAGCACATATAAAGATAAAAATTTATAAATCATTATAAAAAACACTTCTAAAAGAGTTATCAATATGGTAATATTAGAAAAGGTAAAGATTTATTTTCATATGGAACGGGGATGATCTGCCACATATTGCACATTTACTTTTACTTAATATGAAATTACCTTACCTCTTCATTCTTTAATTAAAAGTGCTTTTGCAGAAGACATTCCAAAGCAGAACTTAGAAAATTTAAAAAGTATTACGCTATATATATAAATTTGATATATATTGAAACACACAGTGCTTTGTTGGAAAATTTACGGCTGTATTCACCATTAACTTCAACTACCGATTAAACACGAAAACTTAAAAAGCGTCTAAGGTCAAGATGCAATTTTTCAGCAAAAAAATTGGTGCGCTGCTTTTACTGCTGGCATCTAGCGGAATGGTTATTTTCAGATTTTCAGTTGAAAATGATACATTTCACAGCAAATGAAACCATCGCGAGATGGCACAAGCATCACGTCGAATTTTGGTAGAAAGCTTCACCCTGACTTTACACACTTTCCATGTTTGTGCATTAAGCTGGAAGGTGAAGTTAAATGGTAAATACGGCCATATAAATTTCGTTTAAAACAAAATTGCTAACATTCATATGTCAGAAAATACTATTTTTATATATTAATTTAAAATTTTAATTTTTTTATCTATTTGTATTAGGATTCAGAAAGTGAGATTTTTGAATTTGTGAATTATAGCATCCTTGTCGAAATATATACTCTGGTAAACAATTTACAATGTATATAATGTAATTTTTGCGACTACGTTTCGATTATTCGATATAAGGTTCCAGCAGTGCAATTACTTTTTCTCACCTGCTTTTCAACATACTGTATATGAAAAGTGTTTCTTCTTATTAGTTTTAAATTAATATAACCGAAAAGTGATCGATATTTTCGATGGATATATATATATATAACTATATCTATAGACATACAGATAGATAGATAAATAGATAAATTAAATAACCATGCCTACACGTTTTTAAAATTTTCTTAAAAATGTCTTTGTAAAGCAACCTTAAAATTTAATTTAACAAAGAAGGAAATAAAAGTATAGTTTATGTAATTACAAAAAAAAAAAAAAAAAAATCCAATACATGTTTTTACCTTTTATTTAAGAAGTAACAAGCACACTCGTGAAGCATCTAACATGCCCTTATTTTGGGATGTATTAACTGTGCTCAAATGAAAATTATTATATGACCATTTATGAATGACATGACTTTGTAAATGGCTACCCCATTATGTAGCTTCCTATAGTTTCCTGCGTAACGTTTTGACTTATAAGGCATTTGAATGACACCTCATAATATTACTTCCGAAGTAATTTGAAATTTCGGACGTTGCAGTAAAGCTTAATAGGTTGAAAGATTTCTAACTCCTAAACTACATAGTTTACTAATCAGCATTGATCAGTTAGAATAAAATTGTCTGTTTAAATTACTGGCACATTTTCTTAATTAGTTATTTTTGAACTTGCATTTGGAAAAAAATATTCGAATCATCATAGATCAGAAAAATTATCACTAAATGAAATATTTAAATATTAAACAAAAAATATTATAAAAAACTGCTTTATAAAAAATATAACACTTTATTCAAAACTAGCAGGCTTTACCTGCTTTGCTCGTCACTATATTTAAACAAATTTTCAAAAATTATAATTCACTATATTTTAAATAACTTAATAAATGAAAATGTAAAACAATTTCATTGGAATTGCTTGAAACCTCACTTTGGTTCACCTCTGTTTTCGGCAGCGTATTACCTCGCCTGCGCTATATAGGTTCTGGGCCCCAACTTTTGCATTTGTGCCTTAATTTATGTGCTAATAGACGATAAGTGAGGCTGCTATTATTCAAGAATTATGTTCTTGGAAAAATTATTTTTCGGACAGATTATCATCT
This sequence comes from Salticus scenicus, assembly GCA_963930645.1. Classification (NCBI taxonomy): domain Eukaryota; kingdom Metazoa; phylum Arthropoda; class Arachnida; order Araneae; family Salticidae; genus Salticus; species Salticus scenicus. The sequence continues at coordinate 231,718,303 of OZ005651.1, forward strand.
TCGCTCTATGACAGCAAGTGACAGACAATTTTCTCAGCTAAAAGTATTAATTAATTTAAGAATAATAATAATAAAATCATTGCGGGTTAGGATACTGTGAAGACACTGACATATTTTCTTTTATTAACAGGCATATTTTCTATTAATTATCTTCAAATAGTAACACACTGAATCTCGGAGGGTCGAACCCCTGACTTTCGCGTTATTATTATGACGCTTTATAACCAACTAATCTAATGGGTCGCAGAAAAACGTTTTTATTTTACGTCTCTATCTCTAAAGACGACCAATTAAAAAAATTGTAGATTTTATTTAAATTAAAAAAAATAATAATCAAAGTTTCGGAAATCGGGTTTCAGGTCGCATCAGGAAAGATAGATATGGATCTCCATGCAACATTTTATAGCTCTGGGATCAGCCGTTTTTACACAAAGTGACCGACATACCCCCCCCCCCCCCACACACACACACAGATACACACTTCCTGTTAATACGTAGAGATGGTTAAACTTTTCAAATTGCAATTATATTTTTAAGAGATCATTTTAATTAAACATTTAATTATATATAAACATGAAGTTTTGTAAGTGAAAATATTAAAAACTGTCATTTTAGAATGTGCATACGGTTAATTGATTAGTTTCATTTAATTAGTATCGTCATAAAAAAGAGGAAAAAGATAGTAATCGACTTTGTACCTTCAAGTTTTTCAAACAAATTTCTGAAGTTATATAATTATACTGAAAAAAGTGCCTTAATTAAAAATTTCTTTTGTGAGATATCTATATAAGTATTTCGGTACCTAACATAACACAGGTTTCTTAAAAATGTTAAAATTAGACTCATAAACTTGACTTGTCTAAAAGTGATATAAAATTTTAGCTTTTATAAAGGTTAATGCATAAGTTTTCTTTCTAATGCAGAGATCTACTATTAAATTTTGAAAAAAAATATTGAAAATGGTGATTGTAAATGTATACTGAAAATGGTGATTGTAAATGTATATGTTTTCAAAATATTCCATACATTTTATCACATTGCTACATATGAAAATTCAAAGGCTTACTTTGTTTGTTTAACAAAATTTTTAACTAAAAAGAAATAATAATTAAAAATATTTTTTAATTTTGGTTAAATATCGATAATATATTGTTAACCATTTTATGTTATTAATTATTCATAGAAGAAAAATATTATTTGTTTAGTATATCATATGATAATCAGTTGTATTTATTTATAACTAGCTGCCTTCGACGACCAGCTGCCTTCGACGATCTTTTAAAAATCAAAATGTATTAATTTCTCGCTCGGTGGCATCCGCGGCGACTATTTCATATTTCAGAACCTCCATATTTCAGAACCTTTCTTCGTTGATAGGGCAAAATACTTTTGAAAATTTTCACTACAGCAAACCTGTTCACTGGCGACTACTTTTCCCTCTCATCGTTACATGATGTGAAACAGTTTGTTCACCGTGCAGCTCTAGAGCAAACGGTTATTGAAAATTCTTACTGAAGCAAACCCCCGTTTCGTGGCGTCTGCGGTATCGTCATCTGTCCTTTTCCTTGTAATACCCTGTTCGCTCAGCGTGAAAATGACCTTTGAAAATTCTGACCGTGGCAAACTACCACTCGTTGGCACATATAGTTCCTTAATATATCTCTTTAACAATTTAACACTTTGATAATACAATAAAAAATAAATTAAAGTTGTGTAATTTTATTTTAGGACTGTTTGTTATAAATTACATTTTGGTAAAAAAATCCTCAACGTTGGCAAAGTATATATTATCGTGGTGCATTTATTAATGAATAACTTCAGTGTTACAGATTTGAGTGACAAATGACAATTTTTTATGCGTGTTTAAATATGTGTGTATAAAAAAGCTATATCTGAAAATATTAATGAATAACTTCGATAAATTTTACACGCAAAATGGCTATCTATCTAGGATGATTAGCGATTTTTGTTGAAATCCGTCTAAAATTTGTGAAACTTCAAAATTGCTTTTTTACTCCCTAGTTTAGTAAAGAAAGAAAAGAAGAAGAAGAAATAAAAAAAGCATTATTTTTTCCTTTAAAAGTAATTTTTCTCTATTTATATGAATATATGAAAGAAAAATGATATTAAATAAATATAATCTGTCTAATTTGTATTTATTTATTTATTTATTTTTGTAGCGAGTCCTTAGATTTTTTAACTGCAGACAGGTAAATAGTAATAGCGGGTGATTACCAACTTCTCCTTAAATTTGTTAAAAACCGAAAAAAATTTAAAAACTCCTTTTTTTTATTTCCAGTAACTTACTATTTTCCTGTCACGTGGTACACTGAAAATTCAAAAGCAAATATTATCTCGACTGGAAGGAATCGTTTGGCACTGTTGAATAGTAAGTGAAGTACTGAAGCGTTGCCATTAAAATGTCATGCTTTAGTTAATTAAAAACATTCTATCTGTTGCATCGATTAGGGGGTTAATCCCATGGATTCAGAAAAATTGCCCCCTTTCATTTGGTAGCAAATTAAAAAAAACAGAGCAATATTTCTAAGTTAAATGACTATTTAACGCTTCTTAAATGCATCTTAAACTCTGAATTGACTCGTTTGCTGATTGACATTGGTTGACGTTTTACTTAATATCCTCGCAACTAATAAACATTTTTAAATTCTGTTCTCACTATCCCTTCCGGAAACCAAAAGGATCAAAACTGTGATGACATGTCTCCAGACCACCTCTATAGGTCCTTCCTAGACCTTCGCTAATTGCCCACTACGCAACACTAGTGCGACGTAAAATAAAACCAACCCTTCCGGAAAGCTTATGTCAGTTTTTGTAATTCTACGTTCATTGGGGGCTGAACGTATGGAAAAACAGACAGGAGTACAGCCAGACAAACAGTCAGAAATCTTTTATTATTATAGATTAATACTTACCTCAATATTTAAAAATACCTATAATTAGCATAGCTTGAGAATTATTAAATAGATACTTTTGACATAGGTTGCATGTGCATAAAAAAAGAAGAAAAATAGAAATATGATGTTAAATACAAAATTTGAAGTTAGAATTTTGACTCATATTTTAAGTGATGTTACTCTTTTACGAAAATTGTTATGTTGTAAAACATGAAAAGAATTAACTCATCCGTATTAAAGACTAGCCGCCTTCGGCTACCAGCTGGTTCGCGATCCTTGAAAAATCTAACTGTATTTAAACCCTCGCTGGGTGACGGCTAAAGCGCCCTCTTCTCGTTTCAGAATCTACAACATGCTGTCAGTATTATTTTTTTTAATACAACTTTCATAATTAAGAAACAATAAAACATAATTTTAAAAAAATCTTTAATAACCTGGGAAAAACTCATTCCGGGTCACAACTACTTTCGGCAAGATAACCTCGTTAATATTCAACCCTCTAAACGAATCATTATATTTTTACAGATGAAAAGTCAAAGATAATAGGGAAAAAAAAGCATTTTTCTTATTGGTGATATTATCGGTCCAGATCTCCACTGCCTGCGGCAGCACATAGTCACGCGAACTAGGTGCGTGCCGACGCTCCCTAATAATTTTAAATTTTCAAAAGCGTTCACAGTCGATTCCTCGCACCCAAGACCTAATACCAATTTTCAGCTATCTCTGTGTTAAAAATTTCGCCCCTCCCTTTTCTCCTCTAATAATTTTACGCATTCAAAAATACCTGCAAGACCCGCAAAACCTACACTGTAAACGTAAATGTCTTAAATTCAGTTTAAAAAGTGTCTTAAATGGATGGTCATTTTTTAAGCGAAAAAAAAAAAGTCTTAATTTTTAAGACACCGTTTTGCATCAGAAATTAAGATATTGCAAGTGTCTTAAAACGCCGCCATGTTTTAGGCTTAAAACCACCGCCATGTTAGGCTTAAAAATACTACCGTTTTTAAGGCTTTTTAATAAATAAATAAATAAATAAATGAATATGGCGTGCGATTATGTTTTTCTGTTAAAAATATATTTTAGAATTGTTTAGAGCATTAATGAAATATTTATATAAAAAAAAAGAAAGAAAGAAGAAAAAAAGTCCCATTTTCCGACGTTGGGATTCGAACTCACACTGTCTAGGGAAACCGAAACCTCGAGTCAAGCATTGTCGTGGTTAATCATTTACCAATCACGCTACCGTCGAATACAGCAATACGTGTTTTTATGATATAATTGCAGTATTCGTGAAACTAATCGCAGTGTTATGTTTTATTTGTAATTTTTTGCCATAAAACTATTGATAGTATGGCATCTTAAACTTAATAAATATTATTATCTTAAATTTCATATTTATAGGACCAGAATTTTTTAATAATGCATAACACGTATGTGAAGGTTTCATCCCTCGATGATAACGATTTCTTTCCTTAAAGTGATATTTAAAAAAAAAAAAAAAAAAAAACTGTAATCATGAATACAGGAAAATTTGTAGTTTTACATTTAGATGTAGGTGAATTTGTCAAAGAAAAAAGTTTTTAAATGAATAATAAGAAGAAGACAGAAAAAAAAAATATATACCCAAATTCTTCATGATTGTTCACTTATAAATTCGCTTTCTTCTCTCCAAATTATTTGCTACATCCGTCTTCACACTTTTTCTTATATATATATATATATATATTTTTTTTTTTTGAACAAAATAAGCTTTCTGTCTAAATATGTTGTTTATGAATTGTGTTAAAGATAATAGCATGCAAATATCATTCACATCCCTAGAGTATTATTCCATAAAAATATAATTTCATAAAGCTACCATAATTTAAAATTTAACTGCTTATTATATAAAATAATAATATATTTATTGAATGCGGAAAGAAGTAAGATAAGCATATTTTCTTAAAGTAGATTCCATATGAAAAAATTTCTAAGTAATGCAAGTGTCTGAATTTCTAAAGTGTCTGAAAATTCAAACGCATTTTGCTGTCTGAAAATTCGCGTATTTACGTGTTTCAGACATTTTTGTGTCTGAATTGATATTTCAGACATATTTCTGTCTTAAATCAAAATATCTATAACGTCTAAGGTACATTTTAAGACATTTACGTGTCTTAAATGCCGTTTCAGTTGTTTTTATGTCTTACTTTAAGACCCTTTTATTTGCAGTGTAATAATACCAATTTTGAACCATTAACTGTATTTCTATATATTTGTCCCTGTTACCCCATTTCTGCCCGCTAATAATTTTGCGCTTTCGAAAGTATCCGTAATCGATTCTTCATACCCCAAATGTAAATAGCAATTTTCGAAACGCTAGCTTTATTTTTAAAAAAAATTCCACTCCCAACTGCTCCCTCAAGAAATCCCCCTAATAATTTTGCACATTCGAAATTAACTTAAATCAATTCCTTACACTCAAAAACATATACATATTAATTTTCGAGGTTTTATCTCTATTCTAAAAATTTTTTCGTCCTCCAACAAATGCTACTTAATATGCTTACACTTTCGAAAGTATTCGCAATCGATTCCTTACACCCCAAAACATATAAATACCAATATTCGATACTCTATCTCTATTTAAAAATTTTGCCTCCGCAAATACGCTCAAGAAACGCCCCCTAATAATTTTACACTTTTGAAGGCATTCGCAATGGAGTCTTCTCATCCAAAATCCTCTAATGATACCACTTTTCAAAGCTTTAACTCTATTTTAAAATTTTGCCCTCCTCCCACTACCCTATTTCCCCTTCCAAGTAATGCTTCTCCCAAAAAATTATGCACATTCGAAAATATCTTCAATCAATTATTTACATCCCAAAACATATGCGTATATATATATATATATATATATATATATATATATATATATATATACATATACAGTAAAGCATCGATTATGCGGATTATCCACGAGTGTGAGGGCCTCGAAAAACAATTTAAATTACTAACCTCCAAAAAACCCAATTTTAATTCAAGCCAACAAGGAAAATACAATAGGTTCTACAGTGCGAAGGTCGAAAATTACCGACATGTTGACTATGCATCGTTATTCTATAGGCCTACATGGGATTTTTTTGTCAGTTTAAGGAGGAAATCGATTTTTTTACTTTAGAAATAGGGGTTATAATGTCCTACTGCTTATATATATGTATATATATATGTATATATATTTCATGTTTGCACCCCATTTTACTCTGTTTTTCGAGTTATCTGTGATTGCCACCCAATTGAGCGGATAATCGATGCTCTACTGTATATAACTAATTTTTGAATACCTATCTCTATTTTAAAATCCCCCCAAGAAATGTATCCCTGATAATTTTATACTTTCCAGAGTATTTCCACTGGATTCTGTCCACTTAAAACCTGACAATATCAATTTTTAAGCTTCTATCTATATTTTAAAATTTGCCTCCAAGTAATGTCCCCCTTACAAATTTTACCCATTTGTTAGTATCTGCAATCGATTTCTGGGTCCTAAAATACTAATGATACCAATTTTAAACGATCTAAATCTGTTTCTACATTTTCTTGTGTTCTCCCGTCTGCCCCTTTTAATAATATAGATTCCGTATTCTTAAAAACATTTTAGTATGAAATTTGAACGGCATATCTCAATTTAAAATACTGAAAAAGAAAATAATAATAATAATAATAAATGATTGTATTTTGTCTTTTGGTCATGTGATCACCACAAAGATAAAATCGATTTTAATTTGCGATAAAGATGTAATTTTTTTTTTTTTTTTTTTTGTTTATGGTCCAATTTTCACGAAAACTGAACAGTATTCTAATCATACGTCACACTGACCGATTATTAATTTCTGTGTAAATGATTTAAAATTTGAAAACATTTCAAAAATTACAACTTTTTATGACATTTCAGAAGCTGGTATTTTTTAATGAGAGAAAAGCATTTCCTGTTCGATCACCAACATAAGTCTAGACAGCCTGCATTGAAGCGAAGAGTTGCCATTAAAAGTTCATACTTTAGTTAATTAAAAAAAAAAAAATGTCGCATCGATTAAGAGTTTGACCTCCTGGATTCCAAAAAATCGTTCCTTTCATTTGGTATAAAATTTTTAAAAAGTCGGAGCAATATTTTAAATTTATTTGGTTATTTAACGCTCCTTAAATGGTTCTTAAACTCAGAAGTCACTCGTATATTCAATGACATGGGTTGACGTTTTAACTAATACCTCTGCAAATTATTAAAAATTCTCTATTGTTTTTTCACTATCCCTTGGATAAGGCTTCTGAACCCCCTTATGACAATTTTTGTACTTTTACGTTTAGTAAGAGCTGAACGTATAGATAAACAGACTGACTTCCTTTTATTATTACAGATAGAGGAAACATATCATGAAAAACGACAGTTTTTTGAGTGACGTAAGCGGAAGGAGAAACGGATTATAAATGCCATGATCTTTGACTTTTTAGAATAATTATTTTTAAAGTTATTCTATATAATATTTTGCAACAATTTTGTACAAATAAATAAGAAAAAGTACTAAATGGATATAGCACATTTTGAAGTTTTCATTCATGTATTTATAATTTTCTTAAATTTAAAATACAAATCATTTTTTAATCATTCTAAATTATTATTTTATATAACAATCATTTTATTACAATATATTAATTAAAAATAGATAGTAATGGATGGAATCAATGAATTTATTTTTTTATTCAAAGTTTGAAGCTTCAAATAAGACAAGAGAAACATTTCACTGAAATAAATGTAATTTTAATGACAAGGATATGAAAATACTATTCAAAATACATTCTTAGTTTTTCCCGAAAAGTTTTGCATCTGGCATTTTTAAACATTCGTCTTTACTTAGAACAACGTAAAAACTATTTTATTGGAAAACGTTTCCCCTCAATCTGAATTATATGTATATTACAATAATGTTTCTTATATTTTCCGAACGGTTTAAAACATTCTGTAGCACTGACATATCAATTTCAGTTTACTTGCTGTATTTGAAAGCTATTGAATGATGGTTGATATATCATAAATGCTAATATCAATAAGTATCAGTTATATATATAAAAGAAACCTCTATTTTTTTCCCAATAACTCTATCATATATTCTTAATAATGAATCATAAGTGAAATTTTTATAAACGTTTGGAAACAAATAAGAATACTATATGAGTTGTTTAAGTTTTTCAATACATAACAGTTTATAACGAAAGCGTTAATTAAAATATTTTATAAAAATTTTAAAGCTAAAAAAATCCTTTGCATAAAATAGATAAATATTATACTATTTGACAAGTGCACGATCTTAATTATCTTTCAAAAATATAAGAAGTTAATACATTATACACCGACCATAGGAAATATTATTTCTCCCTTATTTTGAATTTTATACGTTTGATGTATAAGAGCGATATTCCGCATTTATATGCTTTTTACTTCCTCTTACCCATTTATATGGTAGAGAAAGTATTATTTTCGGGTGATGTCTTCGAAACAGAGTTTTTGTTTTATTTACACGGTTTGATGCACCCCGAATACGGAAAACAGGTTTTTAGCAGTTAGCCTGAGCATGTGTCTGTTAGAATATCTCAAGAACAAATAGTAGCGGGAATTCCAAACTCGGTATTCTAAGTATCTTATAGGGCAGCTACTGTAAACTTTTCTTTGAGATCAAAGAAATGGTTCGTATACAGGGACCAAGACATTTCAAATATATTACGTCTATGGGCGATAATTTTGTTAGGTACAGTGTAACATCTATAGGCTGCGCTACAGAAAGTTGAAAGAAAATATACTTTTAATATGCACAAAAATATGTTTCGTGTAGATTACGGTATGAAAATCATTTACCATTTCTTTACGAGGCTACCCCAAAGAACTAGAATATAGTGGACCTATATATATTTGGAAACTGGTGGAAGTATGTTTCAAGTTGAATAGAATTTTACTTTCTAGCGCAAGCGCAATGGAGGGAGTGAAGAAAACAACCTCTCTAAAATCATATTTTTTGTATTATTTCTAAAGTAATAATGCAACTAATAACTTCTAACTGGACATTTTAGTGTAAATAGATCAAAAGTATATAGTATTTTAATCGCCTTTCAAAATGGTGACCTTTCTCTGAAGTCAATCAGAGGAGAAGGTGAATTTTCAGAGAGAAAACTGCTAAGCTTTGCTACGATTGTGTGGGGATTCCGTTTACTACCTATAAAATAAGTAGTAAGAAATTCTTAAATCCAAATTATAATGTAATACCAGGAAGCTTTTTGATTTTACTGTTAAATGTTTTATTCGTCTTCATAAACAGATACAACCTTTACTGAAATTTTATTTTTTCCGACTGAGTGAAAATAATGCCTGGACCGGGAGTCGAACCCTGGATCTTTGACTTACAAGGTCAAGGCTCTACCAATTGAGCTATCCAGGCTGACAACCGGTCAGCATTACTCACTCAGACAAGCTTTAGGCAGAAACATCTCTGGTCTATCATGTAGATAGCTCAACAGAAATAAGCCGCAGGAAATGGAAAACACCATTAAACAATGGGAGAAAGAAATACAATTTTTATTAAAATCACACAATCAACTGTTGAAGAAAATCATATTTATTGAAATTTTATTTTTTCCGACTGAGTGAAAATAATGCCTGGACCGGGAGTCGAACCCTGGATCTTTGACTTACAAGGTCAAGGCTCTACCAATTGAGCTATCCAGGCTGACAACCGGTCAGCATTACTCACTCAGACAAGCTTTAGGCAGAAACATCTCTGGTCTATCATGTAGATAGCTCAACAGAAATAAGCCGCAGGAAATGGAAAACACCATTAAACAATGGGAGAAAGAAATACAATTTTTATTAAAATCACACAATCAACTGTTGAAGAAAATCATATTTATTGAAATTTTATTTTTTCCGACTGAGTGAAAATAATGCCTGGACCGGGAGTCGAACCCCGGATCTTGATTTACAACCTTTTTTCTTAGAATAAACAATTTTCTTCATTAAAGTGTTACATGGGTTTCGAAGGCTAACAAAAGAATTTTTTTTTTATAACTTTTTTTCTATAATAAATAATTTTTTGTTCTAATGTGTAAGCATATAAAAGAGCAACATTTAAACAATATTTACAGAATTTTCATTTACAAATAATTTTAAAAACTGATGTCGGTGATTCCTGGTTTTCGGAGATCCTTGAAAAAAGCGGTAGACACGATTTCTCACAAACGAATGCGCCGATTTTATTGAACATTTTCAAAAAAAATTGACAACTGCTTGAGCTAAGAAATTTTCTTTTTTTCGATTACAACTAATTTTATAAGGCTATTCCTTGTGTAATGTATGCCAAAAATGTACTATTTTTAAATACAACTCAACCAAAAATTGAAATTGAAATTTTTAGAGAAATCCTACATTCAAGCATTAGTCAATTCTGACTAATGCTTGAAAACACTTGTGATGAAAAATCACTTTTGATGACACTTGAAAACACTCACAATTCTTCAAAACAGAATTTATCACAATTCTGTTTTGAAGAATTGTGATAAATTTTAATAAGGTCACTGCATTAATTTTCAAAAATCGTACCCACCGCTGTTTTGAAGGGTCTCCAAAAAAAAAAAAAAAAAAAAAAAAAAAACAGTTCCAAATGGTTTTTAATAGAAATTTTATAAGAAATTGCATAAACTATGCTGTTTCATAAACTCATAATTTTAAATAAAAATTTTTATTTATTATATAAAAAATATATTGAGAAGAAAATATGCTTTTTTTTACCCTTCGAAACCCATGTATCACCTTAAGAGTGATGCCATTCCAGGATTATTTTTTACAATTGGTTCGCCTACAAAAAAAAAAAAAAAAAAAAAAAACTAATTTGCAGTTAACGATAGATGCTAATACTTTCGAGGCTTATATACCCTTCAATTCATGAATTTCAATTTTAAATAAATAAAATTTGAAATCAACCGTGAAATGGGTGTAATTAGTGGGGGAAATACAATATATATGTATATGTATATATATATATATATATATATATATATATATATATATTCATGTATTTCTACATCATCATCATAAAAAAAAGGCTAGAATTTTCTTGCATAAATTTATCAGTACACACAGAAATGGGGAAAATCGAAGCTTGTCAAGAGACTTGCCATCTTTGGGATACTAGAAGCAAGTATATTGACAAAATTACACAAAATTTTAAACAATCAAAACACTACATGACAATCCTAGTTAGTCATCAGACACAAAAGTCGTTTTATTTTACTATGTATCTTGATTGATGTTTCGTCTGATGATCAGTTTTGACTCTAAAACTTCTCACAAGTAAACCTTCTCTCCTTTGATACCGGTTTACCGGAAACCCATATATTTTCTAAAAGCTTATGTCACAAGTAGAAAAACTGTTAAATCTTAGGGGCAGAGGGACAAGTGTTTAGGAGCTACAGGACCCAAAAAGTATCAGTAAAGTGTGTATATAGATGGCCATATTCCAGTAATGACGTCTCCATTTCTTGTATGTTCCCGTATGTTGCTATCAAGTACTAATGTATTGCAGTCTTCTTCTTACATTACAGATGGATCTTAAAGTCGTTTTGGCTGCCTTGGTATCCCGATTCGGAACAAGCAATCAGTCTGCGAACATCCAGAAATCGGAGAAAATGAAACACATAGCTATTCTCCTGGAGAATTATATGGAGATTGTGGAAGAGATCCAGACATTAAGATTTGCTGCAGGCGATGTAGAAGAATAGGACGAGGAAATGGACTTCGGAGATGACGGTGTCGATAAGGAACAGCAATGTTCTTCGCAACAGTCACCATCCTCCATTTCTATCGTGACGTATTTTGGTCAAGTATGCCTGATGACAGGAAGAAAATTCTGCTTTTAGGGGATCCATGGTGTTCTAACACAGGTCATACATTGTCTGCTTCCGAAGTACCTGATGGTAAAGTCCTACAAAGAGAACTGGTACCTGAAGGATGTACGTTAAAGATCCAGCCTCTGGATATTCATTTTTTCAGACACTACAAATTTTTTGTTCGTTACATAACGGACACAATCATTATCGAGACACAGGAGCACATGTAGAATCGCGATAGTTTTCCGGCCCTGCAGTCATTTTCCTTATATCAGTTCAACGCTCCTCGTTTCAAGAACTTGATTAAGTATGCTTTTTATAAGTGCGGATATCTGGACGACGAACCTGGAATGTGGATTACGCCAATGGATTACTGCTTCGATTTACTGACGAATGATGCGTGTGAAAAGTGTGCGGCTATCGCTTTTGTAAAATTTTCCCCATTGTGAACTGTCTTTCTGGCCGTCTCACAGTTTATTTGATGAATTGCACATTGATTGCCTCTTGTACTAGATTTTGTTTGAAGTCCATAACGAGTCACATTGTGAACATCCCAACGTATATTGTTTCTTTTCAACGAGTTGTTTCTTCTTTATTTTGAGATTTCCACCTTCTTATCATATAATTAGTTCATACAAATACGTGAAATGAGCATTTTAGCGACTTTTGGTATCATGCTTTGAACACTTTACTGATATTTTGTGGGTCCTGTAGCTCCTAAACGCTTATCCCTCTGCCCCTAAGATTTCACAGTTTTTCTACTTGTGACATAAGCTTTCAGAAAATATATAGGTTTCCGGGAAACCGGTATCAAAGGAGAGAAGGTTTACTTGTCAGACGACTACTTTTCATGGTACAGTTTTAAATTTACTCAAAGTTGACTGGTTAGTCAAATGAGAGGATAAAAATGAACTGTTCCAATCTTGTCAATCGACTAAGACGAATTTGTTTGGCTAGATAAAAGGCTGAGCCTTGTTGTTATTATTATTATTATTATTATTTATTTATTTGTTTATTTATTTATTTTTGTCTCCTACTGATAAGTTAGTTTAGTCAACCGAAACCGAACAATAAACCTATCGAATTTGGTGGGATAGTGTTCGTTTCATTAATTCTGAAAAAAGTTGCTCGCTTAAAGTTATTTGGGAAACGCATATTTTTTATAAGAGCCAATTACTTTGTGTCCTGCTGATCTCAATTTTTTATGTATTTTAGAGTCTAATAAATATCTTTTCAAATATGACATGAAACTGTATAGTAAAGGAGCACGGTTAATTTTAATAGCACCTAGAAAAAGAGATTTTGCTTAAAATTTTATGAGTAAAACTAACTGACTTTTGATTTTTGAACCTAACTAACAAGGAATGAATGGCTGGGTTTTACGTCGCACTGGTGCTGCGCAGATGGGCAATTGGCGACGGTCTGGGACACACCCCTAGAGGTGGTCCGAAGACATGCCATCACAATTTTGATCCTCCACGGAAGGGATGGGTCACCCGCTTCGGTGACCCCCAGAGGAATAATTTTTGATGCGAATATGGAGGACATTGCGGCCACGACAGATTTTACGTGCACCAGCCACCATTAGTGTACACGACGGTCTTTGGCCGGCTCGAGTACCGAACCCGCAATCGTCCAATTACAAGACCGGCGCTCTACCGACTGGGCTACCGCGGCCCCCTAACTAACAAGGAAAGTATGAATCAGTAAAATTGCTAGTGAAACCAAACTAAACTTAAATTAAAGAGCATGGAGTACTAATTTACTGCAACAACCCCAAAGATATAACCCCCTAATAGTTTTAGTTATTTTTATATAAACCATCGAAACACGTTTCGTAGTAAAAACGGTTGATGCAGTGGTAGCGTGCTTGACTTGTGATCCGGTGGTCCTGAGATCGAGTCCCCACAATTGCGATTTGTATTTTTTTTTTTTCAAGTGTAGATTCTGATTAACTTACCTTGTCTGGTAACTGTGGTTGTTGACTACCCTTCCTGGTCAGATAATTACGATTGTCGACTAGCCTTCTTTGCCTGATAATATTAACCTTCCTTGTCTGGGGTATTGTTTTTGAGACTAGTTCAGCTAGTAAACTTTTTAACTGAAGTTTCCTAGTCAGCTCGTTAGATTAGTCAATTCTGTATTGTCAACTGAGCACTTCGTTTGGTCACAGTGACCAACTTATTTTTCTGTGCATATGCATAAATATAAATATAATTCGTTATTTTTAACTTGTTTCTATCTTAAAACAAAAATCCACTCAGATGGCGCACCAACAATGAAAATTGTCATTGATAAAGAAATAAACTCTCACAGATTCTAGTTGTGTTCGGAAACGATAAAATTCTTATAAAGATCTTAGAGATATTATATTATAATATAATTATTATAATTATAGATAAATTAATAGATCTTATAAAGATTTATTATTTAAAAAACAATTATAAAGTCTATTACTTATGAAATATAGTGAAAAAATACTAACTATGTAGATTATTATGATGTTTATGAGTTTAACCACTTTTACATTACAAATAACCACAAAGCACATTTTTAAAAATGTACAGAAACATCAAACTCTTCTTAGAATACATAAACATAAATTATCAATGCAAAATGTTGGTAAGCTCTGAATGATATCGAAACAGTTTTCTGCATTTTTTATATTTATTTATTTATTTTATTTATTTATTAAATTTTGGCATTGTATATTGAGTTGAATTCCTTTCTTTGCGATTTATGTACAGTTGGCAGGAAAATCATAAAAGCTCTAGCAATTATTCATCTAGAAGCCAATGAATTAGAAACTTCATGGCCTTGTAGCCAATGAATTAGAAACCTTTAAATTAATATTTTATTGGACCTTCTTTTGCCCGTTGGAAGTCCATTTGCATGAATAACAGCCAGTATCCGTGTGGGCAGTGATTGTACAAGCTTCTGGGGTGCATTTATGTCCATATACTTTACCATAATGTTGGCTACACAGACTTTAATATCCTGTAAAATGGATTATCGAAGTAGGGAAGCCATCCTCTCAGTGTAGGTTCAAAATTGTGATGGCTTGTCTCCGGACCACCTCTAGGGGTATGCCCCGGACCGTCGCCAATTGCCCATTGCGCAGCACTAGTTCGACGTAAATCCCAATCAACCAACCAACCTGTAAGTAGGATGGAAGAGGAGATTGCTGACGGATACTCCCTTCCAACATGTCCCAAACATTTTCTATTGGGTTTAGATCCGGGTTTTGAGGCATCTAGAAAAACTGTTAACCCTTTCAGTCGCAGTGTTTCCACTGATGGAATACCTAATTTTAATTCTCAAGTGCAAAAACACATCCCGGAAAGTTTTAGCAAAAATTTACATTTATAACATAGCAGAAAAGGACCTTTTTTTTAACCTGAAAATTTAAAATTTCTTTTATTTTAATTTTGTTCGTAAATTCCGGTGGAAGTTTAATTTAAATGATCCGAATTACCCTGCGCCGCAAAGGATTAAACGTCAGACTGATGTTCACTGAACCAATCTCGAACGTTTCTGTCACGATATATGGTTGTGTTATCGAGCACAAAGTATCCGTTAACTTCGTAGTAAAAATTCTACATTCAAGGATACAATAAATTTATCAATATAATCAGGTGCTGCATGGCTTTTTGATTATCCTCAAGTAACACCAAGGGACAACTTCCATACAAGCAGAATATTCCCCAAAGGTTTGTAACAGGTTTCACATCACCAGCGAGCATTTGTAGAAACTCTTACAGGTTTCTAATTCATTGGCCAGTGTCTGTATTTAAAAGATGTACACTTAATACTGTGAATATTATATTTAATTGATTACAAAAATTTTATATTAAACCAACCATACATTAATCATATTTTTAATTTTTAATGATTGACATACTTAAACTTTACTAAATAATTTAGACAGAAAATGCAAAAATTTCGCTCGAAAGTTTTATATTAAGATAGACAAATTTTGCGAAATCTGCTACATAATCATTTTTGGGTAATTCAGATGTACGTTATAAACCTTAGAAAAACATGTTATCTTAAAATTATTAATCTGTTAAACAATCAAATTAACGTTAGAATGTAATTAAATTACTTGTGGTATATCTATTTCAAGCACTAAAAATTTAATTTCCATCGTACGTTTGTAAATAAATTGATAGAAACGAAATACTATTTAAAAGAAATCTTTCCGCAATATATATATATATATATATATCTTAACACTATTTGAACAAAACGTTTGATGTTGGATTTAATCTGTTTCAAAAAGTCTCTAGAAATCTCGTTTTTACAATTTTATTGAAAACATTTGAATTCAGTAATAGTTTATAATAAAACTTTCTATAATATTTGTTTTTAAATGCCGGATTAAGGATATATTAAGTGAAATGTTACTAGTACAAATTTTCATTTGAAATGAAGAATCTCTCTGTACATATAGAATAATTTCGAAATGTACATTTATAAATTAATAGGAATATTTAAATGGTTAATGGTAAGGTTGGGAACACGGAGGTTATTTCCCCCACGACGGTAATAACCTTCATTACTTAAAAATATTACAAAAAATATTTTTAATATAATGCTTCCGAAAAATAAACACTGTAACAATTTTGATTCTATATTTCATCGAATGCCTGATTAAGACCGGATACACTGTCACCACTATTTTTTTTTTTTTTTTTTTTTTACAACCATTTAAAAAAATTTTATAAGTGAAATTCAATTATTTCCCCAGGAAATTAATTTTGTTGCGTAGTTCCTGAAATTTACATTTTTAATAAATTGCATACCCATAATTTTTTCATTAAAACCGCCCATATTATTTTCTTTCTATTTGTAGTCTTGGTGTTCACAATTTCAAAATTCAAGTATGAAGTCTACTATGGAAAATGGAAGATATGACAGCTCTATTATAAGAAATGAGTGGTTTCATAAAATATATCTTATGCATCGCCTATTTGGTACCATATTTTATAAAAATAATAATTTTCTTATTTTAGTAGAAAATTTACGTTATTATAAGGCAAAAGTATTCATTAAAAAATAGTGGTGAGAGTACGTTTTGGTCTTAGGCAGACATAGGCTTAAATATACTTCTCTTTTTCCATTTAAAAAATATTATATGATTGATTAAAAAAGTATTTTTTTTCTCTAAGTATCGTAATTTTTCAAATGTTATAATATAAAGAATATTTTTAATGTTAATGTTGTGCATAACGTTATTAATCAGCCTTACATGAACAGAACAAAGTGTGGAAAAAATTTAGACCGAGCCTTTGTGTTGACACATATTACATAGGTAAATACATGAAGGAATTTTAGAGATATTTCTTGGTTTCTGAAGCCCAAACTGAAGCTAACAGATTCTGTTTTTAAAGCTGGAAGACAGGATGTAGACGTATAGGTATATATACATATACATTACATAGCAATAGATCTATAACTAACACTTCTCCAACCACTGACGTAGATTCACGTCATTTGAAAATCTGTAACTCCGCTGGTGGGCGTTTCTTTCGCAGTTTGTGTGTTGTTTATTTTTTGCGAATATGCCCAATATTCACTTTAGTACAATCAAATATACTACGGATACAAATACTTTAATTAGAAATATTATAATTATAATGTTTATCCATTTGTAACATAAGTATGAAAACAGAAAATTTTGTTCTAAAATATTATAATTTGGAAGAATATCGCCCACAGGCGGACCTTACGGTCCAACAGAGAAAAGCATGCGGTCGCAAAAGTGTTAAAAATATGAAGACATTAAGAGCAACTATCTAGATTTTTTAAAGTGGAAGGAGCTAAAACAATGTTACTTGACGAGTTGCTTTGACCATACCCTTCTAAACTAGATGCCTCTCGCATGACTCGGAAACTTGGTAACAGTTTAAGCGGTAGACAGTGACACCTAGTACAGATTGCGCGACTTTTTTATTTAACAGCCACCAAAAATTTTTAAAAGTGGGATTTGATATACATCAAAGGCGAATGGAATCGAAGAAACGTCGATTATATATATCATATATCACTTCTTAAAATTATTGGTGTCATTTGAATAAAAAAGTTGTCCAATCTGTACCAGGTGGCGATGTCTACCGCTTGAACTGTTGCCATGTTTTCGAGCCACGCGACAGGTATCTAGTTTAGGAGGCTACGCTTTGACGAGTGACGCACTGTTCTGTATATGTGTGGTGACTCCCTCTTCTTTTCCGTGCCTTGCGCGAGAGGTTTGATTGATTGAGGAGACAGCGCGTCTGGATTTGGGAATGCGTCCTAAGATCAAAATCACATTTGATGTGCCGAAGACTATTTAATAGCGGTTTCACGCTGGAGTTTCCATCTTATCTGCAGACCACCATAATTCGTGCAAACATCTGCGGAAAAATGTCACGACTGAGAAGGCTGCTATGGCTATCACTCTAAAGCTTTCTTCAAACTCTGGCAACTTAGAAAGCTGCAAGAGCGGCTCTATTGATATTTCTTTCATGGGGTTTAGGAGATCGACGCTCGCTGGAATCGAAGCTCACAAACCTCCTAGTGCGATAATTGCATGCGAAGGGGGTCTCTTTTGTAAAAGAGCAATAAAAAGTAGTGTCCTTCATTGTAAGTGTGTGCAAAATTTCAAGGGTCACTTTCGGACAATGAATAATTTATGACTTTTGAAGCTCTGTATATTGCCAGAGTTTGAAGGAAGCTTAAAGCTGCCTTCAAACTCTGGCAACTTGAAAAGCTGAAAGTTCGGTTCTATTGATATTTCCTTGATGTGGATTTTGAGAATCGAAGCTCGCTCTAGTCCTCGATCACAAAACCCACTAGTGCGATACTTGCATGGAAACTGCTCTCTTTTCTAAAAAAGCAATAAAAAGTAATGTCCTTCATTGTAAATGTGTGCAAAATTTCAAGGGTCACTTTTGGACAATGGATAATTTATGACTTTTGAAGCTTGCATCGTTGCTAGAGTTTGAAGGCAACTTTAGGCTTGAATTACATATACTTGCGGAAGCAAGGCGGCAAGCGTTTCTATTCAAATTCCTTCTGATCTGGTTTTTATCTGTCCCGCGCGTCGAAGGGAGATTTTCTCTTCTGAAAAACATCCTGCTGCGAAGATTGGCATGAAAAAATGGTGTGTGTGAAAATGAAGAGTTCCTTGCGGTAAAGTCTTTTAGAGATTAACTCTCCTCTCCTCGACGTAGGAAGCCTGAGAAAGGAGAAAGAGTGTAAATACGGAGGTAACTAATTTCTTGAATAGCCGTTGACACGACTTTTATATTACTTAGAGCAAGATAAAGTTTTTTTTTTTTTTTTTTTTTTTTTTTTTTGGGGGGGGGGGGATTTACAGCGACCAAAATGATTTCTAGGCTTGATACCTTGCATTTCAATTCTCTTTTAAATTAATTTGTAAAAATAAAATTTGTAAAAAACATGTAAAAAAGTTAAAACAATATTGCCCTGAACGCTCAATGTCATTTTTTAATCGTAAATCCACTTTATCTCTTTCTGTTTTATTCGACGCTATTAGATATGATATACGAACGAATCTTAGCTTAAATTTTTTCATCGTGATAACCTTCATAGATTACTTTACCACGTTTAAAGAAACATATATAATGATTGAAAAACTTCAAATTACTTTTTAATATGTCTTATGCTTTTATCTAGAAAAATCCATTTTTTTTTTTTTTTTTAATTAAAAATCGAAATCAAAATGTATGCTAAAATTCTTTTCATTTTAAATTTTCTAAATTTTTAATTTTTTCCATTTTACAGAAACAAATTAAAAATATGCTGCAAAAATGAATTTAAAAATATTAAAATAAAAAGAACTAACTTTTCAAGATTTAACTTTTGAGTGTCACATTTTTTTTTTTTTTTAAATCTACTCTTTTAAATTACAAAAATTGTCTTTAACATTAGAAAAAATGATTTTCAGAAGGATTTTGTTGATTAATCATATACGCTGATATTTTCATAGTGAGACGCGCTTGATTAAAACGTAAAAGTGTTGATTAAAAATGCTTATTATGTACAGCTTTAATGTTTAAATAGTTTTCTTTCAAATTTAAAGAGCGCCTGGACGCTTGTTTTTTTGTATGAAGGAAATTAAAATTTTCATTTTGATTAACGTTTTAATATTATGTATTAAATGAAGAACCGAAACCACATAGATTTCCAAAGATTAAGGAAAAATGACAAAAATCGAGATTACACATAATCTTGTATGTAGAATGTAATGAATCTGAGGCACAGTATACATTACACATAGGGCATTAAGAAACATGGAAAAAATACCAGATAACTATGGTGTTTTGAAAGTTAGTACAGGGCGATTATAATTAAAGTTACGATTTCAAAACGCTATAATTTCAAAACAACCCATCAGAGCGATTTGATATTTTACTAGAGCAATCGTGAGGCAATGAAATTTTGTTTGGCAAAAGAAAAAAAAGTAGTTCCAAAATGTGCCGTTAATTATACGTAAAGTATTTGTTTTCATGAAGCTACTCTTTCTCTATTTTCACTATGACTGTTTTCGCTGTAAGCACGTACTCTTGTCTTTTTGCTAAAAAAATGTAGTAAACCCTTGAAGTCTACTGTTTCCTGCTATTCCATTGTGTTGCTAACAACATTCATGTGTTTATTGAGTCCATTTAGGCGTTTCCCCGGAAATTACCCTTACAGCGCCATCTACAAGAACATGTTGGAACTACTTTTTTCCTCCCCAAACAAAATCTTATATCCTCACGATTGCTCTGGTAAAATATCAAATCGCTCTGATGAGTAGTTTTAAAATCATATCGCTTTGAAATCGTAACTTTAATTATAATCACCCTGTACATGTATAAAATGAAGAAATTTAATGTGTTATTTTAGTTCAGGAATAGCTACTTTAATAAGGAGTATGGTCAGCCCTCCAAGTAATAGGCAATGAGTTTGCCGTTAAGTGGAAGTCAAAACGTCGCAAGGATCTTAGGAAAAGAATTGAGAACATCAAAATGTCTTCCTAACAAATTCCAAATATTCTGGATGAGAACCAAGGTCGTGATCGAGCTGTATTGTTTGGCCTTATTGTCTCTGCGCTGAATTGTTTGGAGCTACAGATAACATTCGATGACGTGAGGCATGTGCGATTTAGATTTTTCATTCAGTTGCTCCAGTATCAGTAAATAATTACCTATTGACTAGACTTGCTAACTATGCTAGTTTATCTGTAACGGTATTAAGCCCCGCCTTTTTTTCATACCAGAATAGTTGTAGAGCAATAGTCTTCTTATTTAATCATGAGAACAAATTGCTGAATGTTACTCTACAACTATTCTGGTGTGGAAAAAAAGCGGGGCCTAATACCATTACGGATAAACTAGCATAGTTAGGAGGTCTACCTATTGACTAACATAATGACATACAGGTATTCAGGATATCATAGTTATACACGTGAACATTCTTGTTTTCCCTTGGAAAGACATGGAAGTATGTGCGTTCAGCCAAAGAAATATCCCCTCCACTAAAACTAGATTCATTGTAAAGAGAAATAGGTCTCTATTTATCACCATTTAAGACATGTTAGCAAGCCAAAATTAGACAATCCCTCTGTTACGAGAAGTCAGTGAATGGCAGTTACGCAAATGGCTGATAGCCTTGCGTAAAGACTGTCTTCAACAGGTTATCTACGAATGATACACGTTGGCACAAAAATCTTCTTGTAGTTTCAGCAATGAAGTTTCTAAGGAGACTTTGTTTCGCGGCTCTATTCATTCGCGCACATAACCGCAAGTATTATTCATTAGTGTTTATCTTTTATTTTGGGTGTATTAGAATAAACGTTCTGGATGACGTATCAGTGGTTTGAAATAATTTCTAAAGTTTATGAACGACAAAAGACTTCACATTTGGTCGTCTCGACACATCTATATTATTTTGACCTGTCTTTAATCTCCGTGGCTCTACACCGTAGTTTTCGGGCAAATGATGCCTCGAGGTAATTGTAATGAATTAATTATCCCATATATCTTATCTTACTAACACAGTAATACCTGCCGTTTTACAAAATAGCATGCTGTTTTAGGTTCCTCAACGATGAGAAAATTGAAATGCAGTGCCACAAATTTGAATATTGCTGTAAAATTCGGCACGTTTTATCGAACATGATATTTAAATTTAATGTGAATTGGTTTTATTTTGAACGAGCTATCGATTATTTTGTGAATTTCTTCTTATTTTTTTTTAATATAAACTTTGAAATAAGTACAAATAGATCTAAAGTTAAAAAATCATGTTAGTTGGAAAATATGAGCAACATATATGTACATTTATATAATCCCTTTTAATAAAATCCTAAAAATTAAATTTTGTTTATAGTTTAGTTAATATACGTCATTGCGAACAAATTATAAAACTTTTATTTGTATTATTAAGAAAAATTTTAATGTTCAATTATAATATACAAATAAAAATCTCAAGTCACAAAAATACCAAAAATTTTTGACAATTTTTGATGTATTTATAATAGAAATTTGTTATTTTATTAGGAAGGATTTTATTTTTGTGTCTAAGAAAATAAATTACACATTGTCAAACAAACATCACTATTATATCTTTATGATGGGGGGAGTGGGGATGAATGGGACATTTTTCATGTTTTTATTGATAACGTTGGCCATATGTAATTCAGAATTTTGTAACATGGCTCATAAGTAAACTTCAGTAATCAGTTACATATAAACATACTAACTTTAACAAAAAGTTATCATTTTTAATTAATAATAATTATTTTTTACATGCATGTGCTTTGTTCCATTCATCCCCACCTATGGGGATGAATGGGACAGGACTGTAATTAACAAAGAAAACAACACAAAACAAAATGAAAAGTAAATAAATTTTTAAAATTAAACTGGTTATTGTGATTTTATTACACACTACGAAGTTACTGAAATTAACATAAACTGATGTATTGACTCAAATTAACATCAAAAAGCAAAAGTTCTTTGGTTCGCACACTTCCTAGTGCTCTAGGCTTTGGTAATTTAATCTAATAAGATATAATCTAAAAATAAATAAATAAATAAGACACTAGAAAGATGTAAATCATTATAATAGAGTACAAATTATCCAGATAAATTTTATCCAGATAAAATCAGCATTCTATTCTGTATTACATTAATAATCACCAGGATTTATTTAATTAGCTTGATTGAAATTGGGATTTTAATCAAATTATTATTAGTTTATTTATTTATTTATTAAATTAAGTTGCATTGAATATTCTAACTTATAATTTTTTTAATCATAATTATTATAAACAAAAATCAGATTAATTAATTTTAATTTTTTTTTTTTTTTTTTCTGAGTCCACAAAATTAAGAATCCAGATAATCAATATGGCTAATTTACGTTTTAATATAATTCTTGTGAGAAATTTTAAATTAGTGCATAGTGGGGAGTGTCCCATTCATCCCCATTTAAACTGTCCCATTCATCCCTACCGTCACATGATCATATAAAACAGGAAATAGGCTTAATCAAGAATTGTCAATATTCTTCTTGAATATCATAAACACAATAAAAGTTTATGCCTTTTCACCATATAAGAGTTATATTAACTTTAAGTAAATAGTTAATGTCTTAATTACTACCTAATTGAATCAGCAAAAACTTACTTTGCCAGCTAAAAATAACACTTTATATATATATATATATTTCCCCTTCTATGGATAGCCCAATTCTGAAACTACACTTGATGAATGATCTCAGTACTGCCATATATCAGAAAAAAATGCCAAGTTTCTGGTGCTTGCAAACCATAAAAATCTAGTTATTGTCCCATTCAACCCCACTCTCCCCTATATATATTTATATATGTGTGTACATGACGAAAGCGGAGGCTAGGGGCAATAATTTTATAGCCAGTTGGGGGCAATGATTTTATAGCCAATGAAATAGCGTACTCGCACACACTTAAGCAGCACATTTTATTATATTTCATTTTTTACTTTCTCTTACCCATAAGGTAGAGAAAGTATTGTTTTTGGCTCAAATTTTCGAACGCGAGTTTTTGTTATATTTATATGTTCTGAGGTCCCCTGGATACGAAAATAATGTTTTTAGCAAATGGTCTGTGTGTGTGTCTGCCTGTTATCAGCATATCTCAAAAACAAATTATGGCAGAAGGTTCAAACTTGGTATTCTAAATGTGTATCATATAAGGATGCTGCACTAAACTTTTAGTTAAGATCAAGCAAATGTTTCCTGTACAGGGACACTCAAAAGTGTTCAAATACATTACGTCTATGGGGGAAATTGCAGGTAAGTAGAGTTTAACATCTATATACTGCACTAAACCAAATTAAACGAATACATATTTTTTTGTAATAGAGATAGTCAACAGGGGGAAAAATTGTGTATGTAGGAGCCTCGCCTCCCCCCTGGGGGGGGAAGTCCCCCCTCGAGGGGAGTAAATTTTCATGATTGGTATCTTTCAAAAGAGCTCGCCAATACCTTTAAAACGAATGGTTAAACCATCGGTCTGCGGTAATTTAACACAAAGTTATCGATTCTTTTTTACTTAAAAAAAAAAAAAAAAAAAACTTAGATTTTTTTTTTTTTTTAAATATTGAGAATAAAATGGACATTTTTTAGATATTGAATGTTATACTACTTCTCTAATATGGAAATCGTCTGCAATATCATAAAATATATTTTTTTTTTAAATAATTTTAATATTTTTGTTTTTAAACAGAATTAATTTTTAATAGCTGAATTAAATTCTATATAAATGTAGGTGTATTAATGAAACAGGGGGTTGAGAGGGGGGCCGTAGCCCCCCTCACACAGAACTAATTATCATATAAAACTCTTCCGAAGCCTAATTTGAATTGTTTAACACAGGTTTACATAACAGTACTCGTTATCTTAACTCTTAATCTGCAACCTGTATTTATAGTATTAAATTTCAGAGTAAGAGAAAGTCGTGTGAGTGACACACCAGATTATTATTTCATTTATTTATTAATTTATATATTTATTTTAAAGATTCCTTTGGTTTCGATGCTCTTTGATTTATCTGTCATCTTTACCTAAATGATAGGCAATGACTATATCAGTTTTCATTTTTCGATATGCTAACATACTATAATAGAAATGATTTTTAAACAGTAATGTTGGCAAAATAAAATATTTTTAGTTAATTTATACCTCTGTAAAAAAATGGCTTCCTTAACTGAATTTTTTCTTTAAGGACGCTTCACTTTTTTTCAAAACTAAACTTTGAAAGAAATGGAAAATAAAATTTTTTTTAGAAAAAATAAAAATAAAAAGAGAAATTGTGTTAAGGATGTATTATAGATAAACGAAGACACACGTGCTTCCAAATGTTGAATTAAAACCGTATTTCATCGGTTGTTAACTTTAAATTCTCTTCCATAACGGACGTTTTGGGGAAAACGTATAATTATTAATTTGTAATCTATGAACATGACATTATATCATTTTACAAATCTAGGAGGCTCTGCCTCCTGCTCGCTCCGCTCACCGACCCCCGAAAGAGGCTTCGCCTCCTCCCCGAATCATTTTACTTATTAACAGATGAAGGACTCTGCCCGCCTATTCGCTGCTTTCTTGCACCGAAAAGGAATATTAATAGTGCATATTACAAGCCAAATCAGAAAATTATTATGGAAATCCTCATATTCAATGTCAAATGGCTATATATAATATATATATATATATATATATATATATATATATATATATATATATATATATTGTATATAGCCATTTGACTATATAGAATAATAATAATATAGAATTATATATATTTGACTATATTCTATATAGTCAATATTATAATATTTTATTTTTTCTATAGATTTGACTATATAGAATTAATAGAAAGAAATTCAGAATATCTAGACCATTTTGCATTACAGCCTTAGTATATGACCATTTTTAATTTCTTTTTTACAACTTTAGATCCGGACCACGGTGCCCCAGTCGGTATAGCGCCGAGCTCGTTATTGGAAGATTGTGGGTTCAGTTCTCGAGCCCACCAAAGACCGTCGTGTACACTAATGGTGACTTGTGCACGTAAAATGTGTCGTGGCCGCAATATCTGCGTGCTCCCATCCAAATTATACCTCTGGGGGCCACCGAAGCTGGGGAGCCATCCCTTTCGTGTAGGACCAAAACTGTGGTATCATATGTCTCCGGAACATCCATTGGGGTGCGTCTCAGACCGTCGCCGATTATCCATACCTCAGTAATGGGGCGACGTCAAACACAACCTACCTATTTATTTACCTACCTACAACCATGGATCATATTTTAATTTTCCCGTGTAAGAAAATTATTTTTCTAAAAGTAGAGTCTTTTTTACATCCATGGTTTCGGGGAGCGGTACCCTAGTCGGTAAAGCGCTGAGTAATTGTAAGATTGCCGATTCGATACTTGAGCCGGCCATAGACCGTCGTGTACGCTAATGGTGGCTGGTGCACATAAAATCTGTCGTGGTCGCTATGTCGTCCATGTTCCCATCCACATTATACCTCTGGGGATCACCAAAGCTAAGGCGGATCCCCTCCGTGAAGGTTCAAAATAGTGATGGCATGTCTCCGGAACATCTCTAGGAGTGGGTCCCAGACCGTCGCCAATTACCCATTGCGCAGTATTGGAGCGACGTTAAATCCAACCAACCTGCCTACCTACGTACAACCATGGATCATATTTTAATTTTCCCGTGTAAAATGACTTCATGACAGAAGAACAACGTCACTGGGAGAAACTTTTTTCAAAATGGCAAATAGAGTACCTTCATAAACTTGTCGTTTTTAGATAATAACTTCTTTAATTAAAGTGATATAAATTTGTAAGCGGCAGAAATGCCTTCCTTGAATTATTCGGAACAGATTGATACTTCTCATGACGCGAAGGACCCTGCCCTCCGTTAGAAGATGCTGTCGCAGACAAAAACATTTGACACCAGTGACAGTAATTTTTTTTAATATATAGAGAAATATATCACTCAATTTTCACGATTGTATGCCTATTTTTGAAAAAGTTATTCACGTACAGTGTGTGTGTGTGTGTGTGTGTGTGAGAGAGAGAGAGAGAGAGAGAGAGAAGAAGAAGAAGAATACTAAATCCAAAAAGAAATATTCAGTTTTAATTTAACATTTCGGGGCATGCGTGTCTTCAACTATCTGTAATTCATTCATAACACCATTTCTCAATATATATATATATATATATATATATTTTCTACAATTGTTAAAATATTTCATTTCTTCGAACGCTTACATTTGAGAAATGTTGAATTGATAATAATCCAGAAATTATTGCTTATGTAAAAATTATATACTATTCAATTAAAGGTTTAAAAACATACACGCCATCCGTATTTTATGTTCACAGGATTATTTATTTAAACTTTATGTGCAAAAGAAGAAAACGAGAAAATAGTTGCTTTAAATTTCCTTTGTATTTAAGTTTTAGTATTTTGATTGCATTCATATACTGAAATACACGGACTGAGAAAAAACCATCATAAGTGTAAGCAATTTGAAGTATCTAAAAGACACGGTAGCATTAAATAAAACGACATGTCTAATTGCATAATATTTTCATATTTCGCATCCATAAATAAAATTTTACTCAATGCCCAGCGAAAATAGAGTAATCAGTTCTGTTATAAGTATAGGATATTCAGCCCATTATTTTTGGTGGAAGTTTATTTAACAATATCACAATAAAATAAAAATAATAAAAAATAAACAAAAAAAATAAACAAAAAAAAATAATAATAATAAATTTTTGTCGCTACTCTACTTCTTTTTAATAACTTTTATTAATTATTTACTTGCCGAAAAACAAAACATAAATAAAAATCTACACTGTAAATTGCATTGATATAATATACTATATTTCTATAATATTGAAAAAGAGTTACTTTACAGTAAAAAATGCAACTAATAATTGTTTAATTTGATTTCGATAACAAAATGCTTCATTCCATATTCAAATTTCATAAATTACTTGGATTGATTTTTGCAATAAGATTCCACTTTTTGGGATACTTAAACCCACACACACACATTCATCTTTAATTAATATACAAACTTCACCTTCATAATAGATAAATAGTTATCCAAATTTTCATTTTCAGGGCTCCCAGCAATCACTGTTTTGAATACCAATTTTTATATAAAACATTTTTTTTTTTTTTTTAATCGGATACATGTGATACTAACGATTAATGAAGATTGCTATTAAAAACCTTGGTATTAAAATAGTGATTTCTTCTAACTCTGCATTTTTCCATAATTTCCATGATTAATTTTCGAAATTGCGTCAAGATACTTATATTCTAATTCTGTTTATATTTTTTACAAAATAATATTCAACATAACATAGATGTAGCTTTTTAGTATATGTTAAAATTAAAAATTCATGCTTAAAATAAATGAAAATCTTTATTTAAATTAGTATGATGAAATATTACAAAATTCTTCATTTTAAAATATTGATTTTTTCTTAAATCAATGTGCTAAATTCGTTTTATTTAAAATAACCTCTCAGTTTTAGCATTTTCACAAAGTCAATAAAAAAAATACCGAACTGGAATCTCATATTTTCAAGATTATCATATAATATCGAATTTAAATTTCTAATATCTATGTTTAACCCGTTAGTAGTCGCTAGTTGGTCGATTTGCCGTCCATCCTTCAGTGTTGTCAGATTTTTTTATTCAATTGCCACCAAAAATTTTTAGAAGTAGCATTTAGTATACATAAAACGCGAATAAAATCGAAGGAACGTCGATCACATCACTTCTTAAAATTATTGGTGACAGTTAAATAAAAAGTGCGCAATCTGTAATAGGTGGCGCTGTCTATAGCGACTACTAACGGGTTAATTGCATTTATTTTTACCTTTTATTAAGAAAACAGTAAATATGAATAAAATATGTTAAATACAATGATTACTATTTCTTTAAAATTATAAATAAATATTTTAACTTAAATAATTAATAAATGCCTTCTAATGGATACGATTACACATATTTGTTTTTCTGAAATATAAAAAAAACCTTTAAGAGGATATTTTTATTGCCTTAATACTTCTTATTTCCATTTTATTCTTGGTATTTTATAAAATGTTGTTTTTTACGTCTACTAAATTCACATAAACTGTTAACTTGGAGATAAATAATAGAAAAAATAAATTCCCATAAGGATATTATCTAATGCGAAATGCTTTTTTGAACTTGCATAGTGTAGGGAAGACACTTTTCTTGTGTAAACAAATTTCTTTGAAATACCGACTTTATAAAAATTAATTTCTTAGCATTCACCATTTGGTACATTTCTTAAAAAAAAAAAAAAAAAAAAAAAAAAAAAAAAAAAAAAAATCGTACTATAGACTAAGTACTACTGATAACATTATTATTAAAATATGTTAAATTACTAGATGGTGTTAAACTCAAATAGAATAATTAATGCTATAAATTTAAAAGAAAGAGCATGATAGTTATATTTGTAAGCAATATCTGCAATAACGTTTTGATAATAAAACAATTATCTAATTTTTATTTTTTCTAAAATTACATTATTAAATTTTAATATGCTAGCAAATTGACTTATGTGCATCCAAATTAATTAAATGAAAGGAAATTTCTTTTCCTATAATAAATTTGCAATCTGATTTATAACATTAATTAATTACTTCCCTACAAGATATGATTAATTAAACGAAATTCTTAGTTGCATAATATTTGCAAACATCATTTCCATTTTATTCGCAAAGTTTTATTATCTATCAAGTGAAAGTAGAAATAGCAGTCATTTATTCTGATTAGTATATTCTGATAAATATTCTTGCATATTTCAAAATTTACTGGATTATTTTCATAATTTAAAGTAAATCATAAGGGTTTGAAAAAAATGTACTATTTTTATTATGTTGGATTTGTTTTAGAATATTATTAACCCCTTAACTGCCCCGGGCGTATATATACGTCTTTGCAAAGTACTATCCTTTGTATTGTACTGCTGCCAGTGAAACTACTGGCACAATTTGACAATGCAATAAAATAGTCTTGGAAGTGATCTTTACAATGTTTTCGAAAGCTTTAGTGATTTCAGAGTTGGGAGAGAAAGGTGGCACTGGGAAGACAATTTTGTAAATTTTTATCGGTAGATAAGGGGTTAATGGGATATATTTTCTAAACGGTAATTTTTCTAAAATATTTCTAATATAACATTTATAAACTGTATATCAATTCTATTTTTAATAATTATATTCTCTCATACTGCCAAGTGTAACTGTGTTTAATAACTATTAATTTTTAAATATATGATAATCAAATAAGTATTTTCCGATTAAAATTTAGCAAATTTCAGATTAATTTAGAGCATTTTTTGCCAATAATATTCTAAGTACTATAAGGAAACTAATGAAAAAAAATAAATATATCAAGCATTATATTAAATTTTTAATGAAAAGTGAAATAAAGGAAAAAATGTTTAGAATATAAGGAATTTATTTAATCATTTAAATAAATGATTACGAGAAAAAGAAAATCATTCATTGGAAACACTTATAGTTTTCAAAAATTTAATTTAGTAATGCTATTTTTCAAAATAAATTGCATTGACCTCTGAGTTCTATGATACTTAAGGGACCAATTAGAATAGTAATATAACTGAGAAACGTAAATAAATGGGATTTTAACCTTCTCTATTATTTAATAAAACATTGCAACCTTTTATATCCATTCCATACATTGATATTGCCAGCAAGGATAAGTACTATTCTCACTTTTCTCTGTAAAATATAATATATGTGTAATGTAATATCAATTCTAAAACAATTTTAATAAATAAAAGCATTAAATAAAAATTATTAATAATTATTAATTTACTATACTTTTTTCTTAATTGTAAATCTGACTGTTAATTTTTATTGAGTACATATATGAGTCATTTTGAATTGTAGTACTGAATGGAATACTGTTATTTTTCATATCTGTCAAAATATAATTATCCCGTATATTTCACTGTGTATTAGATATGAAGAGAGAATATCTTTAGCCAGGATTCGTAGAGAAAATATTGGTTACCGGAATATTTTATATAGCAAATTATTAAATATATTTTGATGGACATCATCGATTAATCAAGTCTATAATTGCTATATACAAAAAATTGTATTTAAATTTCCCTTTGTGAGAACCCTGTATAACACCGGTAATAGAAGAATAACTTAAAAATAATATTTATTAAAAAAAATAAAATATTTATAACAAAATTCATTGTTAACAAAATATTATATTTATTAATATTTATTTTAAAGTCGTAAGAGTCTTCTTCAAAATAATCACCATAGGATAAGAAATTTTTAATTTCACATTTTTTCACTCAATTTGATGGGAAAAAAAAGAAAGAAAAGCAAGGACGAAAAATCATGCGGTACGCATTAATTATTAACATTTTCCAACTGTACGTACTTGTTGAATCGTGTAACCTTTAATATTTTTTGCCCACGTTATCACACAACAGACAAAAAGACTGGAACGTATATAAATTGAGTAATTGAATTTAAAACCTGTTTTAGATATTGTTGGAATGTTTTAAGAAGGCTTAACGCAAAAGAAAATCCAACCGTTAGATTAGAATTGCAGCACTTAATGTATCTGAATATTTTAGTGAAGCCTTGTAAATCTGAAGGTTAATCTTATCATATTCTATACAAAACTATATTTTAGAATATTAACAATACATGCTAATTTCTTTATGACTTTTACAGTAGAAAATTATTTAAATGTGATTTATAAAAATGTCTGTCCAAAAAAGGCAATGCATTGGATTTTTTTTTCGTAGTCCCTGTACATAAACTAGTTGTACAGGACATATTAATGTAATTTTAAATAGGGAACATTCCATAGTGAAATTCGTTAATATATATTTATAGGCGCTGGCAGCGAGAAACAGACAGATAGAAAGGTAGATAATCCGATATACAGATAAACAAATAAAAATCATATTCACACTTTAAAATTGTTAGAAAGGGTTAAAAACAAACGAAAATATACAATTCCAACAATGTTTTATTAATAGATCTCAATGTAACTGAATATTTTCATGTGACCCTGTAAACCTAATACTAATCATACTATAATCTATAGAAAGCATTCTTTTGTGCATATGAATATCATATTTAAATTTCATTAAGATTTGTGCAAAGTAAAGTTATTAAAATTTACTTTGAAGAAATACCTCTCATAGAATACAATGCTTTGGAATACTTTCAAGTGTCCCTGTACACAAACCAGTGATAGTATTCACTCCATTTTACATAGAAAACAACCGATAGTGAACTTAAATAACATATTTCAATTTTATTAAGATTTATGTACACTAAAGTTATTAAAATATGAGTTATAGAAATATCTCTCATATAACACAATGCTTTGGATTACTTTCAGGTGTCCCTGTACACAAACTAGTACAGGTATTCACTCCATTTTCAATAGGGAACATCCGATTGTGAACTTGAATAACATATATCAGTTTCAAGATATTCCATAAATGTGTACGGGAGTTAGAGAGCGGACCCGGAAATTTTTAAGCAAAAATTCACGTTTATAACATATCACAAAAGGCGGGTTTTTAAACCTTAAAATTAAAAATTTGTTTTAGTTCATGAATTTAGTTCATGAATTCCGGTGGCAGTATAATTTAAATGTTTTAAATTGTCTTGCGCCGCAAAGGGTTAAAATTTGTTTTGTAGAAATACCTCTAATAGAACGCAATGCTTTGGAATACTTTCGAACATCCTTGTATACAAACCAGTAAGAGTATTTACTCTATTTTATATAGGAAACATCACGATAGTAAACTTAAATAACATATTTCAATTTCATTCAGATTTGTCTGCAGTAAAGGTATTAAAATATGGCTTATAGAAAAATCTCTTATAGAACACAATTCTTTAGAATATTTTCAGGTGTCCCTGTACACAAATTAGTAGAGGCATTTACCACATTTTCAATTGGGAATATGCGATACTGAACTCGAATACCATATATTACTTTCAAGATATTCCATAGTTTTTTACGGGATTTAGAGCACGGACATATACACATATGTTAGGCAAACAGACATATACACAAATTGAAATCATATTCACTCTTAAAAATTGTTAGAAAGTATTAAAAACGCTGAATATAAAAGAAATTGCAATTCCAGCAAATTTTTATTAATAGCTCTTAATGTAACTGAATATTTTTGTGTGGCCCTGTAAATCTAATGCTGATCATACTATATTCTATATGAAGCATTTTTTTTGTGTGTGTGTGTGTGCATACGAATAACATATTTCAATTTCATTAAGCTTTGTGCAAAGTTAAGTTATTAACATTTGCTATTTAGAAATATCTCTCATAGAGCGCAATGCTTTAGAATACTTTCAAGTGTCCCTGCGCACAAACCAGTGGTAGTATTTACTCCATTTTATATACGAAGCATTCGATAGTGAACTTGAATAACATATTTCAATTTCATTAAGATTTATGTACAGTAAAGGTGTTAAAATATGGTTTATAGAAATACCTCTCTTAGAAGAGAATGCTTTGGAATACTGTCGGGTGTCTCAGTACACAAACCAGTAGGGATATTAACTCCATTTTTAATAGCGTACATCCGACTGTGAACGTGAATATTATGTAGCAGTTTGAGCAAATTACATAAATATTTACGGGAGTTAGAGCGTGGAAAGACGGACAGATGGACTGATAGACAGACAAACCGAAGTCATTAACACTTTTTAACTTTGTTGGAAAGTGTTAAAAACTGAGTTATTTGATATGGATGGAGGATAATATGGCTATAGTAGTCGTCTTAATTTCATTTAATTCTTATTAAAAGGGTGTACTAAGTGAAGGTGAATAAGAATGGTACTGCAGGTGTGATCATTTTTTTCCCCGAACACTCGTTGACCGATAATGATGTGTGCTGCCTGGAATTATCATTGTGAACAATGTTCTTTTTTTTCCTTCAGTTTGAGTTCGAGTGAATGTAACGTATCTATAACTGGTATCTAAAACGTGATGTCTAAAACTTAAAAATAACGCAATTCTTTCCATTCAAAAGCGTTTTATTGACAAAAGCTTTATGCCGCATGCGCAGGCATTTTTTTACCCATATCTCTAAATGTAATCAAACGGACAGAAAAAGCGTAACTGAATACAGAAACAACGACCCCCTCCTCCCCTCCCCCCACACACATGAGGAAAATTTTCTCAAGTCATTTTTGGTTTTCACGATTTGTGAAACGTGACGATGTCGCCTTTTTTTTTTTTTTTTTTTTTTTAATTATTATTCTGAGAAATTTACAGACAAAGGTCTTATTTTATTAATATAGATAAAAATATAAAAACAACAACGAGTTCTTTAAAAACAATCTATTTATTTTTAAAGATATATATTTTTTAATAATGCGCTTCAGCTGCGAGATCGCATAAAATAAATTTGGCATACCTGCGCATACCTGTCAACATTCTAATTAATATTCCGTAGTGCTGTTCGTTTCCGACATTTTTTTTTTCCCACACCACTCTTTTTTATAGAATAGTTTACTTCTTATTTAATCCTAATATATTTGAAGAAAATTACTCTAAACCCAAAGTGCAGGGGAAAACAAGAAAGAAAAATCATGCAGCACGCATTGATTAGTAACACTTTCCAACTGTACGTAATTGTTGTATCGAATAACTTTTAATATCCTTTGTCTACGTTATCACACAACAGACTGAATAACTGAAAAATATACAGATATACTAATTCATTTTAAAATTATTCTTAGGCATTTTGGAAAGAGTTAAAAAGGCTTAACGCAAAAGAAAATGCAGGCATTAGATTATAATTGCAGCTTTTGATCTCTCTGAATATTTTAGTGTTGCCCTGTAAATCAGAGAGTTAATCATATCATATTCTATACAAAACATTATTTTAGATTTTTAACAATACATTTCAATATATTTATGTTTTTTACAGTAGAACGATTTTTAAATATCTTTCGAAAAAATCTGTCGTAAAACGAAATGGCATTTTTTTTTTTTTTGTCCACAGGACCTGCTAATGTCATTTTAAATGGGGAACTTTGTATAGGGAAAATATTTATAAAAATAACACTCATAGAACACAGTGCTTTCAAATGCTTTTGGGTGTCCCTGTACACAAACCAGAAGAGATATTCACTCCATTTTCAATATGGAATATCCGATTGTGAACTTTGATAAAATATATCAGTTTCGAGAAATTCAATAAATATTTACAGGAGTTAGAGCGCGGGCAAAAAGACAGACAGACAGATGGACAGATACACAAACTGAAATCATATTCACACTTAAAAATGTTAGAAGTGTTAACAACGCTTAATATAAACGAAAGCACAATTCTAGCAACTTTTTATAAATAGCTCTTAATATAAATGGATATTTTTGTATCACCCTGTAAATCTAATTCTAATCATGCTATAATCTATGCAAAGCATTTTTTATGCATATAAATAACATATTTCAATTTCCTAAAACTTCGTGGAAAGTAAAGTTATTAAAATTTGATTTATAGAAGTATCTCTCATAGAACACAATGCTTTGGAATACTTTTGAGTATCCCTGTACATAAACCGATGGTGCTAATTCCTCCATTTTATACAGGAAACATCCAATAGTGAACTTGAATAACATATTTCAATTTCATTCAGATATATCTACAGTTAAGGTATGAAAATATGGTTTATAGAAATACCTCTCATAGAACACAATGCTTTGAAATACTTTCGGGTGTCCCTGTACACAAACTAGTGGAGGTATAAACTCTATTTTCAATAGGGAACGTCCGATAGTGAACTTGAATAACATATATCAGTTTCAAGAAATTCCATACATATTTACGGGAGTTAGAGGGCGGACAAACAGACAGACAAACCGAAATCATAAATACTTTTCAACCTTGTTGGAAAGCGTTAAAAATGTTAGAAAGTGTTAAAAACGCTTGACGTAAACGAAAGTACATATATAGCAATTTTTTTTTTAATAGCTCTTAATTTAACTGGATATTTTTGTGCCACCCTGTAAATCTAATGCTAATCATGCTATATTCTATGCAAAGTATTCTTTGGTGCATATAAATAACATATTTCAATTTCCTAAAATTTCGTGGAAACTAAAGTTATTAAAATTTGATTTATAGAAATATCTCTCATAGAATGGAATGCTTTGGTATACTTTTGAGTGTCCCTGTATATAACCCGATGGTGGTATTCCCTCCATTTTATACAGGAAACTTCCAATGGTGAACTTCAAATACATATTTCAATTTCATTAAGATATATCTACAGTAAAGGTATTAAAATATGATTTTTAGAAATACCTCTCATAGTACACAATGCTTTGAAATACTTTCGGGTGTCCCTGTACACAAACCAGTAGAGGCACAAACTCCATTTTCAATAGGGAACGTCCGATAGTGAACTTGAATAACATATTTCAATTTCATTAAGATATGTCTACACTAAAGGTATGAAAATATGGTTTATTGAAATACCTCTCATAGAACACTAAGCTTTGAAATGTTTTCGGGTGTGCCTGTACACAAACCTGTAGAGGTACAAACTCCATTTTCAATAGAGAACGTCCGATAGTGAACTTGAATAACATATTTCAATTTCATGAAGATATGTCTACAGTAAAGGTATGAAAATATGATTTATAGAAATACCTCTCATGGACCACAATGCTTTGATATACTTTCGGGTGTCCCTGTACACAAACCAGTAGAGGTATAAACTCCATTTTCAATAGGGAACGTCCGATTGGGACTTTCAATAACATATTTCAATTTAATTAAGTTATGTCTACAGTAAAGGTATGAAAATATGGTTTGTAGAAATACCTCTCATAGAACACAATGCTGTGAAATACTTTCGGGTGTCGCTGTACACAAACCAGTAGAGGTTTAAACTCCATTTTCAATAGGAACCGTCCGATCGTGACTTTGAATAACATATTTCAATTTCATTAAATTATGTCTACAGTAAAGGTATGAATATATGGTTTGTAGAAATACCTCTCATAGAACACAATGCTTTGAAATACTTTCGGGTGTCCCTGTACACAAACCAGTAGAGGTTTAAACTCCCTTTTCAATAGGGACCGTCCGATCGTGACTTTGAATAACATATTTCAATTTCATTAAGTTATGTCTACAGTAAAGGTATGAAAATATGGTTTGTAGAAATACATCTCATAGAACACAATGCTTTGAAATACTTTCGGGTGTCCCTGTACACAAACCAGTAGAGGTATAAACTCCATTTTCAATAGGGACTGTCCGATAGTGAATTTGAATAACATATATCAGTTTCAAGAAATTCCATAAATATTTACGGGAGTTAGAGCGAGGACAGACAGACAGACAGACGGACAGACAGACAGACAGACAAACCGAAGTCATAAACACATTTCAACCTTGTTGGAAAGTGTTAAAAAGGGCAAGTATTAATTGGGCTACGGAATATTAATTAACATGTTGGCAGGTATGCGTGTGATTCACTGTTCGTATTAGCAAATAATTGTTTATCTCTGTATTCTAAAGCTCATTTAATGCGTATAGGATTAAAGAATTCCACATGGAATTTTTTGGCGCACGTTGTTGAAAAATTAAATCTACCATTTCTGACTTAAAAGTTTACATTATCAATTTGTATATGATCACTGTTTTCACCAAATAAACAGCCTTCTGTACGATAAGGAAAATTGTCATTATCCAGTTGCTTTTAAATGTAGAATTATGCAGTTTTTTCTAATGATTTTGTTGAAGGGAAAATAAGTATGACAAAATTTGGCTAGAGGGGTTATATAAAAATCTAAAAATTGTAATATTTTGAAAAATAGCAAGAAGAATTTTTTAATAAATTTGGTCATATTTCTTACCTTACTTTGAACAATTTAGCAATTCACGAGACCCACTTACCTCTAACAGGTGAAGAATTATATTGCGCTTCAACTTTTTAGGAAGTACAGGATATTTATTATTAAAATTTTGTATGCTTTATAACTATTTACATTATGTAATAGCTAATAAGAACGTATTTGCGAAATTTCATACGATAAACTTGCTAAATTATTAGTAGAAGTTTATTACAAATGTGATTTAATTCACTATTTTTACTTATACACACTATATACATACATATATATATATATATATATATATATCGTTTTTTTCTGTAAATTGTAAGATGTATTAAATGATTATTTCTAAATAATTAGTTACTTTAGTCATTAAGCAAGTTATTTACCATTCAACTGAAAATAAAATGTAATTATAAAAGCTGAACTAATATTTTTAAAGTTTAATTAAGAAAAAAGATTTAGTTTTGCGTAAATAATAATTTAAAATTCGTTAATTAGCTTCATATTTTCGAATTATAATAAATGTCAGGCTGTAAAAGTAAATTTACATACAAAATGATTGTTAAATTGAATTCTAATGCTGTTTAAAAAAAAATGTATGGCAAAAAAAAAAAAAAATAATAATAATAATAATAATAATAATAATAATAATTGATCCATCTTAAAAACATTGAAATTTCAAGAGTGTTCATGAAATACAAAAATATTATATAAATTTCTCAGTTTCGTTTATCGGAAAATTGAAAAAAAAAATGTGTTTTAATCTTAAATTTTATTAAAGTTAGTTAATCATTCAAATTTTTTTTTTTTTATTAAGTTCAAAATATTGAGAGATAACCACGGAGGCTCTTACATTTCGTTTAAAACGCATATTATCGTAAATATATTCATTTACTTAAAAGTGATTCTCATTTGAATTTTAACAAATTCCTCATTAAATAATATTTATCAGCTATTAAATAATATTTATCAGGCCAGCGAAAGCACATATTCATTAAATGGCTTGATCATTATAATATTTAACAATGATATAATTTTTTTAAATGAATTTATGCACGAGGCAAATCTTAAGTTATATTTATAGAGGTTTAACACAGCCTCTTTATCACCTCTATTACTCTTCCAAGAATGGTGGTTTATTTTATGAAACAATTTTAGAAAAGTACTTAATCCATTATCTTTCAAAAGTTTTAAATCTACTTTTCCGTTAATTATTGAAAATTTTAAGTTTCCGTAAAAGGTATTACACGATCATACCAATTTCAAACAATTAAATACATTACTTAAAGAGTTACCATTTCGGGGACATGGAGGGATGCGTTGTAAGGTTGGGACCATGGAAAGTCACCACAGTTTTCAGAGCTGGATCCAGCGACTCCAGATGATGCAATAGATGGGAGTTTAGGATGCTTCAAAGCCAACAGTCGGCGAAGTTTCAGATTAGGTTGGAATAGTTTTGCGTCAGTATAGAGCTGCAACGGAGGAAGTAAGTTGCGGAGTGTAAATGGACATGAACAGGGTTTTTGGAAGTTTTGTTAAATGAAGTGATTGATATTGATTGAGTTAAGGATAAATATTTGAAGGTATCTTTGGTGTTCGTGCGGTGTAGAGGAGAATAGTTCTTTTGATAGCACTTAGCTGTAGTTTGTGGTGCGAGGAGATTAGTTCTTATGCTAGAGCGTAGTTATCCGTTAGTGGAGTTTGCTAAAGTGACGAGTGTTACGGTGTGAGATAGATTGGAAGTTGCGTGGTAGGAATTGTCAGACAGGGGAATCCTGTGGTCAATCCTGTAGTGAGCGTATTGCAACGAGTCAAAGGAGAGCAGTTTTCACTAAGCTTCTACTCTTTCGCCTGGGAGAGGCTATTTCTTTATATTTCTCTAAGTTATTTCTTGAAGTTATTTTTGTAAGTTATCCAAAAATTGCTATTGAGTTCGAGGGCCAGATTTTTTCCCCCAAGATATAAGTGCTAAATAAAAGCTTTATTTATATTTCAATTGAGTCTGGTGCTACTTATTACTTAGTTAATTAATTAAGATGGAGTTTGCGACCACGCAAACCCCACAACACCCCCCCCCCTCAAAAAAAAAAAAAAAAAAACAGACAATGACATGTAATGGGTTAAAGCATGACAATTAATTTTTGAACATTTAATGAAAAAAGAATATTTTTAAAGCATGGCGCTTTTTTTTTAAAACCACTTAATGTAGAAAAAGTCTTTTTAAAGCAAAATCGACTAACAAATTTAAGCCTTCGAAAGTTTTTATATTTGAATGTTATGAAGGGTACAATCTTTTTTACATCATTTTATATATAGCAGAAGAAAGTACTGCTTTCGTAAAGGTTTTCAGCTTCCGATTTTTGATGGATTGCTGCGTTTTGAAAGAATTAGAAGACGATTTGAACATTTTTAGAAAATGTCTGTTAATGTGTGCGTGACAATTTTTTTTGTGGCAGCAGTATCTCAGGAACTACTGCACAAAATTTCATATGAGTTTATATGTAGTAGCACTTTTATATAAATAATTGCCTATCAACTTTTCGGGAAAATCGCTCAAAATACGGTATTTCTTCTAAATTTTTGTAATTGTAATATAGGACAAAATTTCGTATAAAAAGGCACACAGAGAATAATGTTCAAAGATTAATTGTGAAATTAAAAATGATTATTTAAAATATTTATAACCAACTAGTAAAAAATAATTGTATTTCTTGAAGCATCGCTTCCCCCCCACCCAAGACCGTAGCCAAGGGAGGAGGCAAGGGGCTCTGTGTGGATTTAACACCCTCCGAAATTTTGCAGATTTGTCGAAAATGTTTCAGTTGTGCTTAATTTGTAATATTCAACATCGTAAACTACAGTTTGAACCCCTCTGAAGTTTTTTTCTGTGTACGGCCTTGCTTCCCCCACTGGGACGGGAACTCGTTGTAACCTGGGAGTATAAATTTTCAATACACATATTGTTCAAGAGAACGAACGTAAAACGAATGGTTGAATATAGACATATGATAATTTATATATATATATATATATATATATATATACTAGCTGACCCGACAAACGTTGTTTTGTCATATAAATTATTTCTAGAGAATATTTTGCTAGAAAAAAATAACTAACTTATTGTACGTGTGTAAAGATGTGGTATATAAGTGAAACAGGTATGGAGCGCTGTGAACGGTGACTGTGAATTCCGATTATAACGTAAAAGACATAATTACCGAAACTTTCGCTACTTGCTTCTTGCTACTTGCTACTTTCTACTTGCTACTTGTTATTTAAAACCTTCGCTGAATGTCGAACAGCACAAAATTTTATTTCATACGGCAAATATTTCAATTTAAGAGAGAATCTCTGATAGCAACGAATTTCACATGAAAATTCCGCCTCTTTTGAATAAGCTGTAACAATCTGGACCGATTTGATGAAAATTTTTATCAAAAAGTTATTACAATATCTAACATCATTACATGTACATTTATCACAATTCAATCAATCGATGCATGTGAGTATGTGTATAATATGAGCGAAGTGAAAAGTAGAGTTCGTATTAAATAAAAACTTAAATTCGTTTTAATTAAAGGTGAAAAAGTTGAAACTCAATTTATTTTATAACAGGTATATTTTTTTAATCTACAAAAACTTAATTTATCGTAATGCCATTGGATGTACAATATTTTTGGTTAATCCTTGAGGAATATACACAAACAAATTCGAAGGTTTTCCAACAATGGAACACGCAACATATAATTGACCGTGAGAAAAGCAAGGATTTTCTAAATCTCAGCCACAAATTGGGACCCCTTTGGTGACTTCAAATATTTTAAGCCATTTTTGCGATGAATTGAAATGGCTATATCAATTGTGGAACTAAAGTTCTTGGCGAGAAGCGTCCGAGCTACTTCGGTGCCAAATTTCAAATTTTGCCAAAGGGATCCGATGCTAAAGGTGTTCCATACAAAAAATAAATAAATAAAATATCAGTGACATACACACGCACAAAAGTATGGGAGCCCATTGGTGACTTTAAATATTTTAAGCCATTTTTGCGATGAATTGAAATGGCTATCTCAATTGTGGAACTAAAGATCTTGGCGAGAAGCGTCAGAGCTACCTCGGTGCCAAATTTTCCATACAAAATATAAATAAATAAAATATCAGTGACATGCACACGCACAAAAGTATGGGACCCCTTTGGTGACTTTAAATATTGTAAGCCATTTTTGCGATGAATTGAAATGGCTATCTCAATTGTGGAAATAAAGATCTTGGCGAGAAGCGTCCGAGCTACTTCGGTGCCAAATTTCAAATTTTGCCAAAGGGTTCCGATATTAAAGGTGTTCCATTCAAAAAATAAATAAATAAAATATAATAAATTAGCTACACAACTAAATTTTTAGGTTAGGGTGGTTGTTAATCAACGCGCATGTAAATTTGATAGAAAATTATATAAAATAATTCCGCACTAAATTTGCAAAATGTATAGTTTTTTATGCACACTTCAAAACTCTTCAAACACTAATTACATCTTGATGTAATATTTCAATTAGGACTCGCTCGTGAAATATACGCGCTGGCCATTTTCAAGATCGACGGCTAAATGAAGAACTGCTGGATCCCGTTCATGAATTGGGAAACCAAAGATACGCCAAACAGCTTCATTGGAGCTGACGTACCGGCCAATTTGGTAAAGTGTTATTTCATCGTTGTTATTCACCGGAGGAGCATTCACATTGGTATTTTCAACTCGAAATACAGCCATATCACTGCCTTTATTCACATACTTGCAAATGTATTTGATACTCTTCACTGAACTGCAGAACTCAATGAATGCAGAACTTAATATGAGCATTGAATGTTTTGCTCAGCAGAGCGAATATGGGACCACCCAACGATTATCAATGTCAATGTCAATGTTGTTGACATAGATGACCGCCATAGATGATAAGATTGTCCGCCATTATCGGGATTTCTTCGACGATATATTGGATATCCGTCAACATTTGTGATCGTATCGTTAGTGAAATTTTTCGGAAAACTTTTAGTACATTTTCCATCTGCACAAATAATAATGGCCTAAAAATTCATTTTTCATTTTAACATAAAATAACTCTGTCGGATATTGACGAATTTTTTAAAAGAATATACCATTTTAATCCTCAGGCTA
Organism: Salticus scenicus; assembly: GCA_963930645.1. Lineage (NCBI taxonomy): Eukaryota > Metazoa > Arthropoda > Arachnida > Araneae > Salticidae > Salticus > Salticus scenicus. The sequence continues at coordinate 231,761,279 of OZ005651.1, forward strand.
AAAATATTAACTTTGAAAAAATATTTTAAACACTTACGGTTAAAAATTCATTTTTCATTTCAACATTAAATAAATTCTGACATCGTGTTTACGATTCTAAAAATTTTAACTTTGAAAAAATATTTGAAACACTTCGTAAGATACGGTTACGATTCTAAAAATATTAACTTTGAAAAAATATTTTAAACACTTCGTAAGATACTGTTAAGTTAAAAATTCATTTTTCATTTCAACATTAAATAAATTCTGACATCATGTTTATGGACAACTCACGCCATCTAGGTGGAAAAGTTGTTGAAACTGTTGGTTAAAAATTAATTAAGAAAGAACTAATTATGTTACAACTTTCATTTGTAAATCTAAACCATTCTCGAATCCATCTGAAGACACACAAAAAATTTTATTAAACTCGGTCCAGCCGTTTAGGAGGAGTTCAGTGACATACACACGCACAAAAGAAATATATATATAAAAATATATATATATATATATATATATATATATATATACAGTTGAACCTCGTTTACGTGAATCTCAAGGGGGATAAAAAATAACTGTTCACGTTATCAGTAGTTCATGCTATCAGTAACTAATCTTCATATAACGAAACTAAACTTTCTTTTGATGGTGATTGTGGAAACGATGGAGATGTTAAAAGTAACTCACGTTAACAGTGTTCACGTTAACGAGGTTCGACTGTATATATATATATATATATATATATATATAGTGAGAGAGTGAGAGAGTGAGAGAGAGAGAGAGAGAGAGTGAGAGAGAGAGAGAGAGAATTTTTTCAATGAAAAAAGCACTTTATAAGATGTTGTTTATAGAGCATAAAAGTGAATTTTTTTTAACATTTAGGGTACTATTTTTCTGAGATGAAAATCGACTGCATTGCAAAATAATTATTTTAATGAGTTATAACTTTAATAAATAATTTTTCCAGCGTAAATTTGTGTAGGAAAACATAGAATAAAGTTTTTTGTTCCCCATAATATACTATATATTTTTTTCGTTATATATAGCAAACTATTGCTAATGCAATGAAGTATGTATTCTTTCGTTTCTTATAAAATTAGAATCTTTAAAAATAAATTATTTTTAACTATGCCTCAATTAATTAAATACTTCATTACGTTTTCCGATTGATTTTGTTTTTAATTGTAAATTGTAAGATATATATATATATATATTAAACAACATATGTATATATATATATATATATATGTATATATATATATATATATTAATCATTAAATAATATTTTTACACTTAACTGAAAATATCTTGTAATTAAGAAGACAAACTAATATTTTTAAAGTTTAATTAGTGGCAAAAGTCAGTTTTGTGTGAATTATAGTTTTAAATACTTTAATTAACTTCATTATATATATATATATATATATATATATATATATATATGTATGTAATAACTGTCGGACAGGTAGGAATAAATTTTAAACACGAAAATTTGTTAAATGCCAATTATAATAGTTATTTTTGTACAAGTGTGACAAAAAGCGAATAATTGGTTTACCATAGCAGCATTGGAATTTTAAGAGTATAAATCTAAAATAAAAGAAATATAAAAATCATTTTGCTTCAGTAATTAGAAAATTCTTCAAATGCTTTTTAATTTTATATCCTGAAAGGATATCTCCTCTTGTCATACAGACAAAAAAAAAAAAAAAAAGGAGAGAGAGAGAGAGAGAGAGAGAGACTTGGGGTATTGATTGGAAATATATATATATATATATTGGTTTAAATCTTAAAATTTATTAAACCTAATTAATCGTTTGAATGATTCAAAGTTCAATATAATATCTTTAAACTTTTTAGAGATAACGGTATCTCATAGCATAGCTGCCAACATTCTAATTAATATTACATAGAATTGTTAGTACCCGCCCCTTTTTCCACAACACTTTATTTTTAAAGTAATTCTCTCCAAATGTAATTGCGATTAAAAAAGAAGAAAAAGACTCTAAAAATGACTGGTATGAAAAAAAAAAAAAAGACAGGTACTATCAATACTACGAAATATTAATTAAAATGTTGGCAGGCATGCATGTAGGCAGTTAAATTTTAATAAAACTCATACCTTGGTAAATTGTTTGATTTATTAATAAAATGAGATTTTTTTTTTTTTTTTTATTGAGATTGTCCCTAATAATTATTGTACATTCGTCTATTATTATGCTGGAAAAAGCAGATAGACATTCTATAATTTGATCATTGTAATATGTTCAACAATGACATATGATTTTTATTGAATCAATACACAGATGAAATCTTAAATGATCCTTACCGTATATTAACATAGGTTCTTTACCACATTCGTACTCTTTCTAGCATGGTAGTTTTTTTCTGAACCCTTTAAATAAAAAAATTTAAAGCGTGATAATTTTTTTTAAAAATATCTTGTTGAAGAAAAACTATATTTTAGGTATGGTGGAAATAATATATTTACGATATTATTTTTTATTCTGTAATACCAGGGGTGCAAGAGTTTCAGCCTCAAAATAAAAGACTCACAACATCACTGTTTATCAAAAATACTATTATGCTCAATCGCAATAAATTACTGCACATATATGATACAAATTATTGATAAAAATGCACTGGTATAAATTTTCCGTCTTGAGATGGAAACTTTTGCGCCCCTGTGTAATATACATTCTAAAAGTCCCCTCCCCTCGCGCGCACACGCACACAAAGTAAATAAGGCAGCTTTTTATTTTTTCTTCAAAAATTTTTATATCTGAAAAAAAAATAAATTTTGAGTATCTGACCATATACTGTAACGAGAATATTTTGTGTATTTTCATGTATATTATTTATTACTACAGTGCAGAAGTTTAAAAATAGGATAAAATTGTTGGATGACAGATTAAATTTACTTAAGTTATTTTTAGAAAAACATTTATTTAAAAATATTTTAATAAACTGCAATGAGACGATAGAAAAAAAAATAATTTTATACACAATTGTATTACAAAGCATGTGTAAAGGTTATCCAAAATCCAAACATAAAATTTACCATGTTATTTAAATGGTAAAAATTATGTTTGGCATTTAAAAAATACCGTATGTCCCCATAAGTCTGTGAAGCATTTTAAAAGTTCATAAAAATTGAAGGAATTTTTAGATTTGAACGCGGTTTGTGAAAAAGCTATTCTCGTGAAGGGATATTTTTTGGTAAAGAAAAAAAATAGTTAATTTTTTCTTCGATAGATGGCGCTGCATGGATGCATAACGAGAAATGTGTAAGCTATAGTCCTGTAAACTGCTCGGTTTTACGATTAACAAAGCTTATTTCTTATTACGTCTCCTATTTGCGCATACATTACATTTTAATTGTGATGCTGACGTGGTTTATAAAGCGTATATTGGTGAAGATTTTTACCCTCAACTAAGAGCCACCGACTGAAGCTGAAATCAGCGGTGTTGTAACACGTTTGCAAACTGTACTTCGTGGAGATAGTGGACACATTGAATAGAATTTATATGCTTGTAAACATTTTCATGCAAAGAAATATAGTTTTTCACGGAAGTGTGGGATCTGCTCACGTTCAGCGCCCTCTGTTGACGAAAATTTTCACCATAATTGTTTTCGTTAAAAAAAAAAAAAAAAAAAAAAAAAAAAATCCCCCTACCCAAAAATAACTTTTTTGCAAACCGCGTTCAATACTTCCAATTTTTATAAATATTTGAAAAGTCTACCGATTCATGGGTCACACGGTATTATTAAACATTATCAACCTTTGTTAAAGAAAAAAAAAAAAAAAAAGTTAAAATCCTCGCCTTTAGTATAAGAGAATAATTAATTTCTTAGTAACAACCTCATGGAATTTATAAGACTCATTAAGTTGCAAAACTTAAGCTAAAAAAAACCGATCGAATTCTGTAAACTGATGTTGCATTCTAATGCGTGAAATTGCATAAAATATTTAAATTTAAAACCAAATTCTGCTGTAACAGAGTTAATTTTTCTCTTCTGTCAAATGTCAGATTATGTAACGGTAGTTCGTGATTAAAACAGATATCTGTGATTTTGTATATTGAAATGATTATGTTAAGTTATTACTGGTACTTAAATGAAACAAGCTAAAATATATTGCTGATATAGAAATTAATGTTTTGTATAGTATTCATTTGGTGCTTTATATATTTATGTAGAAATAAAAAGTATTACTATAAAGATACCACTATATATATATTTTTGTTTAACTGTCTGTTTTTTTTTTTTTTTCAATGTATTGTTTCAAGAATGTTCGAAAGTAATTTAAATTTACTTGAATGTCTTTTTGCTTATGTTAATTGATCTAAATGAAAATTGTTTACTACCGTATAAAAATAAATATTGATCGAATTCCTGTTTTAATTTTCAATGTAATCAAAAATATAATTTTCCCTAATGTTTTAATATTTAACTATGTAGTCAATATCTATACATTTGCCTATTCAAGTAAGAATATTTCAGTTAAATTGCTTATAAATTAAGCCTTGTCACTTCTCTAAATGGCTGATAGCATGTTTCGAATATGGCCCTCTAGCGGATGCAAGATAAGTCTGTCACAATTCACACCAAATTAAAAAAAAAATATATATATATTTTTAAAATGACTAGTATCATCAATGACGGAAGAAATCTCCCATAATTTTTTATGGCACAATATTTCACATATCATGTTTTTCTAGTAACATAGTTGATTATGAATATAATTAGATTTTTACTATGCTAAATTTATAACTTGCCATATGATAATTACAAGTTCGTGGCACATTTTTTTATACGAATTTTAACATTGACTGTCGGTGCATTCTAACACACGCTTCAGTTCTAGTATTTGAAAGGATTTTTAAATAATGATAAAGATGTTTTTCTATTTTTAACTGTTTGATAAATAAATATCTCCGAACGATCATACGTCACAGGAGATTAAAAATGATATGATTAAATAAAATCTATTGATACTAGTAATTTTATATCTTAAACGTTTAATGCATCATGTAAAAAAAAAAAAAAAATCAGTTTTATGAACAGTATATTATATTGATTTTAATATCTGAAATAAAGAAAGAAAAAAAATGAAACTATTGCTTAAAAAACGTGTAAATAATGCAAGTATAAAAACTGATTTTACAAATAATATGTATTATATAAAGATATAATCTTAGCATATCATAAAAGTTGTTGTTTTATAATATAGTATATTAAGACCCCATGGATGGCATTCCACCTCTAGCTCCACGATCTTAGTATAGTCAATAGACCTTAGGCCATACAATTAACCAATCAAATTATTTAAAGGACGTGCTACAACTATGTTAAGTTAGTTTAAGCTGCCTAATCTTTGTGCAAATAAAAATAATACAGATATATTCACATATCGACATATTCACATATAGACATATGTCGATATTCACATATCGACAGCATCAGAACACTACAAATGAGTATTAAAACACTATTAGTTCAAAGTCCTTTTAAATGCTATAACATTCAAGTATATATTATAATAATTTTTACCGTAATAATTAGTTTTTGTGACAACCGTGAATTAAACATAGCTGGCTGGTTACTAAAATTTTATCCTATATCCACGTCGGGAAATAAACCACTCTGGTTGTATTGTTTTAAAAATTGTCTGTAAGCTCAATTCTAAAATGCGCCTAAATTTTTATTTTATTTTATTTTTATTGGGTATAAAAATCAAGGCATTTTCGTAATTAATAGTCTGCCTCACATGACAAAAAAATAAAGAATTATTTATATATATATATATATATATATATATATATATATATATATATATATATTTAACACTCCTCAGCATTTAAGCATAGTTATTTAAAATATTTAACAATTCTGTATATATCATAACAAAGGCAAAACCAAAAAGATACGAAAACGGAAGGTGATTACCGTATAGGAAAAAAATAAAGTATCATATCGAAAATAGAAGGTGATTTTCTTAAGCCAACTCTTTAATTTTTAAGTAAAATAAATTTCATTACAGTTTTTTTTCTTTTTTTATGAGTAATGAACTTCTTTGTTCACACCAGAAATTGTGATTTACGTTTGTCTCTTTTGTGTAAATTTAGAATAGAAGTTTTAGCACAGGTTCAATTAATACATTTCGTTGAACATAAAAAATGCATTTTAAAAACATGCAATATTAAAAATTTCAATAGAAAACTACTGGCAATCATTTATCTTAAATCTTAGGTAAAATTGCAGAAAAAAAAGGAAATGTTAAAAAAATCTATTTTATATATGCATTTTAATCTCAGTAATAAAATATTAGTAAGAATATATTTGTGAATTGGAATGCTTTTTCTAACGTAGACACATTCATTTATAATTTTTATTGAAATATTGAATAATAAAAATAGTTAAAAACACAGAATGATTCAGGATCTCAATTATTTACTTTTAACTAATAATTATTATAAATTTACAGATACTCTGGATAAATATTTCAGTAAATTTACTGAATTTTTTTACAGTGTAAAAGCAGGTTTAGGGAATATAAAAATTTGTTGAAGTGTTTTTTTAACCTTTCGTTCTGATATTTCTACTTGAAACAAAATGATAAACTGATTGTTGTTCTCTCATAGTTATATTTAATGGAAATATACATTATTAAAAATAATTTAAGTTTTTTCTTTGCTTAAAATAAGACACGTACCTTTTTAACATTGAAGATAATTTACTATAAAAAATATTTAATTTATATCACGTAAAGTTAATATATTATTTTTTCTCTGATAAATTGTCGTCGTAGCAAATTGATGTACAAACGAAAACAGGCCCATTAACTGCAATTTACTGAAAAAAAGATGAGTTTTTAATCAAAATTTCCCGTGGATTTTCTCACGTGGGGACAAGCTATCGATAATCGGCCATCGATATAGGTTTTGGATTCACAGTCGAGAAAAAAAATTTCGACTAGAGAGATTTATTCGTCCTCAGTAACCGATGAATTTTGGATGAAAAAAGTCAAATAAGGAATGAAAAGCTGATAGGTGATAACAACTCCTTTATTCAGATCAATTTTCGAAGAGGTTTGAATAATAATGAGAAATGATATAGCTTTATGAAAATTATCATTTTTATGAGTCACAAATACATTTTATAAGCTTATTTCTTATTTTTCTTGTTCAAAATATACTCAAAAAAGTTTTTCTTCTTTATATTAATATTTTACTTCATTTTAGAAATATTTTACATATTATTTTTAAACGTTTGTATAAACGAAATTTCCAGGCATACATACAGATAAATACACTTATTTTTGATGAACAATATTTCAATTCCAGCAGCATCAAGGAAACGCTAAAGCTTGATATATACTATCACGCCGCAGTATGTGGAAGTTTGATTCTATTGAAATTTCCTTTGATCTAGGTATTTAGCTGCCGCAAACGCAAGGAACATCAACGGGGTGCTTTTTGCCTCTGACCACTCTATTATCACCTTTTGTTATGATAACTGGCATGGAATACTTGGACTTATTTTGCAATGCTCTTCAAAAAGCAATAAAAAGTATGTCCTTCATTGTAAATAAATCCAAAATTTCAAGGATTACCTTCCTATAATGGGTTATTTACGACCATTTTGCTCGCCGTACTACGTGCAAGTATGATCTGAGCATAATTGTGGATTTAATGATAGGAGATGCATGTGACCAAGAAGCGAGATTTTTTTTTTTTTAAATCAATACCCGTCTATGATACAGTTATTCTATTGAAGCTATATTTATAAATTATATGATATGTGACAGGTGTGTTCCGGAAAGAGAAAATATATAAATATATATCTCCGATTTTTCATCTGAAAATCTTATTCTGATCTACTTTACGAATGAATTTTTCTTTATCTGAAACATAGTTGCCAACATTAGCACTTTTTGCCTATGCTTAATTTGTCAACTGTCATCGGAAAGAAGTTTTTGAATATCATCCAAATTAAACAAACCTGCTTGACATGATTTATCATAGGATCGAGGAAAAGCCATACACTCGAATGACCGGCTCCGTAAAATGCAAGCAGTTGGTGTTATTGTAGCAGTAATTAGGCGAAATTTAACAAACTACTAGCATAGTCGCTAAGTTTTCCAATTTAGGTGGGAGACTTATTAACCGAATTTTCGAATTAAAAAAAATATGAATATATTCTAAATTTATATGTAGAGAAAAAGTAATAATTATTCCTTTTAAATGAACAAAAAAGTCTGCAACTATGCACTAGACATTTCATTTATCTTTAGAATTATGAAATTTGAATTGCTGTCGCGATCCTTTCATTTATAATAAACAATTGTTTACAAAAATTTTCATTTAAAATTTATATGTAAATAAAATTTTATTGTTTATTCATCGCATTCTGTAATCGAGCTGCCATTTTTTGGAAAGTTTTGGAAAATATAATATTACTATTATGCAACAATATTAGTTTTTTTTTAATCGTATAGAGAAAATATACTTTTTCTAAACAGATTTTTCTAATTTTCAGAAATACAATGAAACGCTGTGAGCATTAGCATTAATTAAATACATTGCTATAATCTGTTGGCTATTAGCAATAAATTAGTAAAATAAAACAGAGTACCTGGTTTTGGGATTTGATATATAAATAAGAAACCAGTATGTGTAGTTTTATAATTTTGCAAGATATGTATAACATACTAATATAAAAAATAATGATCTCAGAATATTTTCTTAAATAACATACATATTTATGCAGTCACTTCATGTATTTTCGAAGCAAACAGTTCGAGTGTTTTCGAAAATTAAAACAATTCAATAAATTTTCAAATGATGCTATCACAACCTAAAATCCAATATGCATACTTTATTTAATGTAAACAGTTTGTATGTGAACTAGATGTAAAATAGCCAAAGGCTAATAAAACGGATACAGTTTCTAATATTGTCTCATATGCCTTAGAAGAACCACGAAGTAATTTTACGTTTGATTATTAACACTTGAGAAACATTACTGAATTTTATTAATAAGCGTATTTTCGTAATTGTTTAGTTATAAATATCTTAATAACTTACTGAAACGTTTAAAGAAATATGAAGCTAGATAATTTGATTAGTTATATTAATGAATTTAAGTATTACAAAACACATTATAAAACGTCTAATAAAGTATTCATTTTGCACAATACAAAGAAAAATTATTTAAGAATTATAATTATTCTTAACAAAACTGTCTGAAATTAAGCAAAATTAAGCTAATATTAGACTATTTTCTGTAATCTGAATACTGCTCAAAATTCGTAAAACTACTTAAATAGAAAGAACATCTTCTTTTTAGATCATAAGCTTAGAAATATCATTATTATTAAGGACTGTGATGAATAATATTGGTCATTTTCAAATAAAAATAACGCTTATTAATTTTAAATTTATTCAGTAATATTTGCATGAGTATGATAAATTGGATGTACAAAAATATGCTAGTAATGAAAACAAATTTTTTTACAGTTTTTCATATTCTTTTCGCAGGTTTGTACGAATGTCTTTCATTAGTGATTTGACGGTCTCTTTTGGGACCCCCTTGATAGCATTTTCGATCAGACGAGTAAAATGGTCTTTGCTGATGGCACATTTCTTTGAGGATCTTAATTTTTTTTTTTTAATAGAGCTCAATATCTCTCAATGGACACTGTGGGACATTTGGTGGGTTCATGGTTTTTGGCATGCAATTGACGGAATTCTGTTTCATAAAATTTGTTGCATTTTTTGAATAATGAGCTGTGGCTAAAATGGGCCAAAATAATGTAAGCATATCGTGCTTTTTTTTTTTTTTTTTTTTTTTTTTTTAATACAGCAAGCGCTTTCTGAGGCATTCATTTACATGAATTTCTTGTACAATTGTACCTTCCGTTACAAATGGTTTACTGTTATCTCCGCACTGACAAATAACGATCCAAACAAGATATTTTTTTCCAAATTTTTCCAAACTAATGGATGTCTCTAATTCAGGCAGATGTTCAAAGTTCTTTTTTGTATAATATTGAGGGCCAGGAAGAGCAGAAAAGTTGGCTTTGACGTAAGTTTCATGGTTTCATCATCTAAAATCCAATGAAACTTATTCTTGTTTGCATATTCATACAATTTTCTAGCTTTTAGTTTTATAGATATTTTTTGTTTTTCTGTCAGTTTAGGTATTTTTGTTTTTTAAACGTTCTGAAGTTCAATCATTTTTTAGGCCTCAGAACTATTCATATATTTGTTCCACATTTTTTTGCCACATCTCTGACTGATATTCCTCAATTTCGACATAGTGTTCTTTCTATGTTTTTGTCGAGTTCAATATCACGAGCTCCAAATTTTTCTTTACAACGAGATTTCCTTTTTGTTGACAATGTTTCATTAAATCTATTTAATACTCTATTTACAGTATTTTTGGGAATTTTTAAGTTTTTAGCAATGCTATGCCATGGTTTCTGTGGATTCTTTAAGAATTCGGCAACAATCCTTTCTCTACGTTCATCTTTATTCATTTCTTTTTTCTTAAACTACTGTAATTTATAATATAAGTATCATGAACTTGTATTCTTCAAGGTTGATACATGAAAAAGAAATTTGTTTTAGATGCATAGATGTAGAAATAAATTAATTATACATTTTCAAAATTGACCAATATTATTCGTCATATCTCTTTGGCAACAAAATGAGAAAACTGGTTGGCATAAGCGGACTCTACTCAGTTCCCTATGATATAGTTGTTATAAATTTCTTCCACGGGGCATATAATATTCCTGTTAAGTGAAATGAATTTGACCACTCGCACGAGACAATGACAGACTGAAAGGCCCAACCAAATAAACTACACTGTAAAAAATATGTCCTATTTGCTGCCACAAATTCTCTGTAACTTAAGAACGTATTTTCTCAAATTACAGAGAATTTCTGGCAGCAAATAGGACATATTTTTTACAGTGTACCGAACTTTTCAGTTCGATATATCTACTTTATACGAATTTGTTATTTACTTTTATTGGAGTAAGTTTCATATTTTAATTTTCATGCTATTCTTGACTATTTTCAATGCAGTGATCCTCATAACGCAAGTTTTGTGTGAAATATTGCTTTATTCTGCTACGCTAGGTAAATCTTAAATTTCGAATAGCTAACAAATTTTTAAATTAGAATATTCGTTGAAAATAATGTTCAAACCAGCATCATAAATGATACTATAAAAATAATCTGGCATCTTTGTTATGAAAACATCCGTATAAATGGACGTCTAAGGGAAATTTTGCCCTATTCTGATATGTTAAAAATTCGTAAATTTCAAATAACTTACGAAATTTTCAAAGTATAATGTTCATAGTTAATGGTGTTCATTCCAGAATCTAAACTCATATTTAAAAGCTGGTCTAACATCTCTGAATCAAAAATATTCCTTTTAACGCATGTTTAATTAAGCAGAAATTTGCCCTATTCTGCCATGTTAAGAAATTTGTAAATTTCAAACAATTTACAAAATTTTCTAAGTACAACGTACATAGTTTAAGATGTTCATGCCAACATCAAAACCGATAATAAAAAGTTTAGTCTGACATTTTTAGAGTAAAAATATTTTGTATGCATATTATTATGCATATTTAAGTGAAATTTCGTATTATTCTTCCATGCAAATAAAACGTAAACTTCAAATAACTTACGAATTTTTTTAAGTAGACTGTTGCAAGTCAGTAGGGTTCTTGTCAGTGTCACAAGTAATATTTTAAAACTGGTTTGACGTCTTTACGACAATTTGTTCTTTCGATATAAAGTACAATAATTAAAAAATTAACACTCTAACAGACACCCTGCGAACACCATATCAATTTTGTTATTATCGGATTCATCTTGCCTGAAAACGTGTGAAAACTCAAAAACAAGAGGTAAAAAATTTTCAAGATTACCTAAGTTCTTCAAACCTATTATATGATAAGGAACGAAAAATTAGCAGTCAGGCCAAATAAACATGTAAGAAAACATAAATTTTGGCATAGACATGGATTCATTTGAATCACACTCTTATTTGTAAAAAGAATGCGTTTTTCACAATGTGTATCAAATAGACAAAGATTTTTCATAAATGAAAAATCTTCGTATAATTGAAAATAATTTTGAAATAAATGTATTTCGTGTAATAATTTCCTTATAACAGGATATTTTTAATATCTGAATAGTTAGGGCAATGACTGATATTCTTTAAAAAGAAAATTATTAGTTTATATAAATATATAAATCGTGAAAAATATAACAATTAAAATTAGTGTTTCTTGCATATGTAAATCCTACACTGTTAAAAATTTTAGTTCAAGTTTGAACCAAAATTTAGTACAACAGTATTTGAAATATGTTAGGTTGAACCATAACTTGGTACTATTGTAGCTGCAATCATGCAATGGTGCAGTCTTCTACCACGATTTGGTATTTCTTGTTGAAAAAAAGCACCAAATATGGTAAAAGATCACGCCATCTTATGGTTACAACAACTATAGTACCAAACTTTGGTAGAATTAAGTACCAAATCATGGTAAAAATTTTCACCTTCTCATGGTTGCAGCTACTGTGCACCATATTTTGGTTCAACCTAGGACAACGTTTTTAACCGTGTATATTTCATAATACATTATATTCATTTATAGAATTTAAAAATAGTTTTTTTTTTTTTAAATATAAATATATATATATATAATATTTCTTAAATCTTTAGTTACTTAGATATATTCTAACTTATTATGTTAAAAGGAAGTTATTTGCTTATAATACGATAAAAGCTCCAAGAAAAATCTGGTATGGTTTTCTTCTGGATAAGTCTGCGATTAAAACATTTTTGCTTAAAAACTGATGATATGTATTTTTTTTTCAGCATATCATTAAAATATAAACAATTTAGCAGTTTCGCATGAAAAACAACTTTTAGAATTTAGTACTGTGTTTTTCTTTGTTTTGCACATTTATATATATTGCAAAATATGTTTTGATACAACCGTTGCATAACTTTTTATAAAATAAATGGTTTTGACTGGATAATTCGATTTAAAATGTTTATTAACATTTGAATAAATGCATAGCAAAAAGTTTCAAAAAGAGGCTGTCAAAGCTCATTCAATATATTCATGATTATTATTTTTTCTTTCTGTATTTCGCCCAAAATTTTTCTTTTTTTATATTTTAAAGATTTTTCTATAGAATATAGTATGATTAGGCACACAAAAATACTTAGTTATAGTAAGGGTTATAATTGAAATTTCTTGCAAATGCATTTTTGTTTTGATTGTTCGTTTTTAACAATTTCTAACGATGATTAAGTATGATTCTGATTTGAATTTGTCTACCTGTCTGTGTTTCTGTCCGTTTGTCTCTCTGTCCGCAACCTAACTCCCGTAAATATCCACAAAATTTCTTGAAACTGATATCTGTTATTCAAGTTCCCTATGGGATATTCCATTACGCATGATGATGTAAATACCACCAATGGTTTATGTACCAGAACATTTGAAAAAATTTCAAAGCATTGCATTCTACGAATTTTTTCTATAAATCACTTTTTAATAATTTTATTTCGTACAAATTATACTGAAATTAACATTAATCATTCATAGGCACAAGAAAATTCTTTCTATAGAATGTAGTAATGATTAGCATTAAATTTACATGGTTCCACAAATATTGTTTGCTACATTTAGGACTATAATGAGAAATCTCATTATGTCTCATTATGTAGGTGGTAGTACAACATGAATAGTGAAGTGCAGACTTGAATGTGCATGTTGTTTGCTCCAAGAGTCTGAGGTAGAATGTGGTTATTTTGTTTCAAAAATAAATGCTTGAATTTTCATAACCCTTTCTAGGAATACAATGGTAGTAGTTCAAAAAACTTTTAATTTAAACAATTTTTCATAAGTTGCCGACTTAGACTAACGGTACGAGTACCACGATTTTCTTTAAAAGCAAATAATTATTTAATAAAAGACAGCGTAATCTCTATCCTACAAAAAATGGGATAGTTTGCGCTTTTGCTATTTAGGAGAGATTGCGCATTGATTTTTCTAAAATTCTATACTAATAGATCTTTTGAAGCTTATTGTTAATGGCAAGACAACGAGGATAAGTTACTTGAATGTCTGGAAATGTACCTGGAAATATTTTCGACAAGTTCAATCCATTCGGCGCATCTTTAAGGAGGCTGTCCCCAGAATCTGAAATTGAGCACTATTCAGGAGTGGCATGATCGACAAAAGTTCCACCTCTGGTGGGATTTACCTCTCGAATGCTCATGTTAGCCTATGAGAAATTTATCGCAAAGTATTTAAATATTACTGCATATCTGTTTAGTTTTGCAATGCATTCAAGTGTGATGTACTTCAGTTTCCTTTTAAGGATTGTCATCGTCTAAATTACAAAGAAAAAAAATTAAATAAACACAAAGGATTTTACAGTTGGAACGAGAAGAATTCAAACCAAGTGAAATTTAGGTTTCATGTTCCGAACATTTTTGTACAGAAGATTTTTTGGAGAAAAAAGCGGATTCTTTGCTTAAAAATGGGAAAGACTAGCTGTATATCGCTGCACACACTATGTGCAGCGATAAAATTTGTTATTAAATTCAAAAGTAGTTTGGGAAACACAGAGTTTAGTTAGATTAACTAAAGTTAGTTATATTAATTTAGTTAGATTAATCTAACTAAATTAGATTAAGTTAGATTAGATTAACTAACTAAGTTAGATTTATTAGATTAATTTAGTTAGATTAATCTAACTAAACTCTGTGTTTCCCAAAACTACTTTTGAATTTAATAACAAATTTTATAAACAGTGTGATGGTTTAAGTATGGGTAATCCTTTATCTCCTATTCTTGCCGATATCTATATGCATTATTTTGAGAAAAAATTATTAAAGATGTTAAATTTAAAATGCTGGTTACGTTACGTAGATGACACTTTCATTCTTGTTGAAAATCCGTTTGATGTTTCTGCCATTCTTAATATTGCTAATGCTATTGATCCCCATATTCAGTTTACCTTCGAGTTAGAAAATTGTAATCAACTTCCCTTTCTTGATGTTTTAGTTACTAAGTGCGATTCCTCTTTAAAAACCTCTGTGTACAGGAAACATTTCCCTGTTTCTAACCCTCCACATGCTCTCTCTAATCATCCGGTTAAACAAAAAATTGGCACCTTTTATGGTGCCCTTAAAATTTGTTCTGAATCTTCTTCTCTGAAAAAAGAACTCAATTATCTGTTGCTATTAAAAGGGGTTTTAGACCCTCTATAATTGATAAAGCTCTCAAAAAGTTCAATAGGCCAACTTATAATTCTACTCTTTCCATAGATGATAAAATTAAACCTGATAATCTTGTCTTGCCTTTTTATCCCCCCTTATGTTTTTAATTAACCAAAGTTTTGAAGCGTTTCAATTTTCACGTTATTTTTAAACCTGTCAATAAATTCCAATTCCCTTCAACCAAATCACCTGTTCCTGAGCTTCATATGTGGGGTATCTATAATGCCCTTTGTAATAATTGTGATTTATCTTATATTGGTCAAACAAACAGAAATCTTGAATGTCGTTTACGTGAACATTCTAGGTATGTTGTTAATCAAGAAATTTCTAAATCTTCTATTGCGAAGCACAGTTGGGAATTTGATCATAGTTTTAATTTTAAGAGTGCCAAAATTATCTTTCATGCCAAACGCGTTTCCGAACTGGATTTTTTGGAAAATTTAGCTATTTACCTTAATCGTGATAAAATTGTCAATGAAAAATCTGATTCCACTTTGCTGTCTACCGCCTGGAAAAATTTGTTTAATTCTATTAAATAATTTCCTTCATTATGTGTATAACATAATAATAGTTATAATAAACTTATTCTAATTAAAAAAAACAAAAATTAATAAATTAATAATATTTATTAAATTTACTTATTAGTATATTAATTAAATAAATAAAAAAAAATAATTGGTTACTCCTTCCCTCCCTCCCTTTTTTTTGTGTACGTGTGTTCCTCTCTGATTGGTCCTGTATGGTGCTTCCTATTAGTTGTTTGTGTTGCTCCTCCCCCTTTAGATTTTTCCCTGCTCTCAGTCTTGCTGTTGCCTCCAAAACAGTAGGACGTGTCTGCACCTGATGAAGAAAGGCTACGTCCTTTCGAATCCGGTTGTGCTGACTTAAAATTCTTTCTATAAGACTTAACTTTGCCTTTTGCCGAAGTGTTAGATATAATCACACCCCTCTTTACTATTCCGATTCAAGATTACTTAGACATTAAGATGACAACTTCATTTGATACCTTATCTCAAATCTTGAGCAAACTATCAGGAACGGCAGAAACTTTCGTACATCACATAATAATCAAAATCGTCAGTTAAACTACTAAGTGGCTCTTGTGCGCAGGGGCAACAGCCACAGAACACTTCAATCACCTCCACCTGCCTAAAACAATCTGCATCAGTCCGGTGAACTTACTTAATTTAAATACAGTGCAGCATGATGTCGTATCTCCCGCATTTTTTGACGCAAGAGCTCAACGTTCCTTTTTAACTTATGAATCGTATGCTAAATACTTTCCATTTAAAACTTTAAAGCATACTAACTTAAACGTTACGACAGCACAAGGCCAGGCATGCGTTAATAGAGGCGAAGTTCGTTTAAAGGTCCAAATACATCAGTTAATAACAGTATGGTCATTTCATGTTAGTAATTTGCAACACCTTTGCATTATCGGGTTGGATTCATGACAGCGAATAAAGTTTTATTAAATTTTGCTACGAAATCTTTGTTTATTGATGAATCACGTTTAAGTTCTAAACCTGTCAAGCCGACAGAGTTAGTTTTAAATCTTGAGGAAAGTCCCTTCACTGATATACAAAAATCTGATTTTGTTAAATTTTCTTAACCAATTCAAGGCATTATTTTCTAATACATCTGGTTTAACACATGTAGTTTGTCATGAAATTGATGCTGGTAATCATAACCCAGTTTTCAATAAACCTTTTAAATATGATCAGGCCAAGCAGGAAATCATTGATTGGCACATAGCTAAAATGCTCAAGGACGATATTATAGTGCCAGTAACTTCTCTCTTCGCTTCTCCTGTTGTCTTGTTCCCCAAGAAGAATAGACCTTACTTCTGGTTATTTGCAAACTGCCATGAAACCACATGACATAGTAAAAACTGCTTTCATTACTAAGCAAGGAAACTTTGGCTTTAAACGAAAGCATTTCGGTTGTTCGAGTGCTGTTGCAACTTTCCAAAAAGCCATGGAAACGATACTTACACCTGTCTTAAACAAATTTGTTCGCGTGTATTTGCATGACATAATCATTACTTCGTCTTATTTACTGAACATTTTGATCATTTAAAAACTATTTTTTCCCTACTTTAGAATACTGGTTTAACTCTCAATTCTTCTAAGTGCCATTTTGCACGTCAGGAAATTCAATATCTAGGAGTCAAAATAACGCCTGCAGGGATCTCGGTAGATAATGAAAAAATCAGCCAGTGTTAAGCATGTCCTCACCAATAAACTCTAAAGACGTTTCTAGGTTTTTGGGCATGTGTGCCTAGTATGGCAAATTTATACCCAACTTAGCTCATATATGCGATCCTCTCTTTAACCCTTTGCGGCGCAAGACAATTGAGATAATTTAAATTATACTGCCACCGGAATTCATGAACTAAATTAAACTAAAAGAAATTTTAAATTTTACGGTTTAAAAAACCGGCTTTTTCTGATATGTTATAAACATAAATTTTTGCTAAAAATTTTCCGGGATGAATTTTTGCAGCTGGATCTTAAATTTTGCATCCTCGCAGGGAGGACAGCACTCGTTAAGGGGTTAAAACGAATAGGTAAATTTGGACCAATGTTTATAGGGCTTTTTTAAGTTTTAAAAGTGGAAAATAACAATTTAACTGTGGATTTTAATGGCACACCTACTATTATTAACATTGATTAAGTTCGAATTTTCAAACAACACACGGAAACTTTTGACGATCTAAGTACATTGGGTTCGAACCTTGTTGAAGAAATTTCCTCTTCATCTCATTCCTAGCTTCGAGTCCACAGAGCCTGAAACTCTCGGGGGTAACAGCGTAAATGACGTACACACCCAATCTAAACAACTGATTAATGAGAATATTTCAGAGACATTAAGTGCTACAGGTACGTCGAAGAAAAGTGTGTCCACGATTCTACAACAAACTCCCCTCAGCACAAACGTCGCAAACGAACTGGTCGCAAGCGCGACGTTTCCTCTTCTAATCATTCTTCCTTTTTACTGCAACGTAAAAAGAAAACGCACTGGACTTAACCTACGAAACGGCCACGATTCTGGTCATCGCAGAACACCAGCAAAAATCCCCCTCAGAAGCCCTGGCCACCTCTGACAGTGCACACCAGTGATTTTCAACCTCTCAGATGGCCGAAAGCTCTGAAGTGGCCCCTTCCCTCTTCAACTGCTAGCGGGAGATACATCGACAAGGCCCTTGCTGCTCCTGACTCCGTTAAATCGTCCGGCTACCAGCCTCGACATCGTTTCAATACAAGACTTCACTGCAAGACATAAATCAGGTGATCACATTCCATTTTTTTAAGTGCATCCTTTATGAATAGAGTGCATCCTTATGAATCCTTTATGAATAAAGCGCATCCATATTAGCTGAACAAAAATGTTTGACATATGCAAACCTTTTGGACTACTTTTCAATTTTCTACAAAAGCATGGATTTTGAAAATTCAAAATTGCTATGAACTTTCAGTGCAAAGGTCTCTGAAATTCATATTAATCAGTTATACGTCGCCCATTTTCGTACCGTTCTATAATATATTTTATGTGTTTATTCTTAAATCTATTTATTACAGCCATCAACTGCAGCATGGGTGAATATACACTTGTCTTACTTGTCCTCTATATAAATGCCCCCTGTTTTTGCTTATATAAGTTATATAGGTGTAATTTTGAAAACAACTTTTGTTTAAACTAAAAGTTTATGTATGTATGCATCTTTAGATTGGTGGAAAACTTTTTTTTTTAGTTATATGCATTTAAGCTTGTTTACGTTTTAACAATAAAATGACTAACAACTTTGTTTTTTATTTTCGCCAATGCTATAGTTAAGGAAAGGAAGTTTGCTATATATACGTATAAAAGCTGTTATGTCATTAGAGGCAAACTCTCTCGATTGTCTTCTACAGACAAAGTTTAACTTATTTTTATTCTATATACTGTAAGAAATTTTATATTCTAGAAGCATTCTGACGAACTGTTTCTGATGTCCAGCGTTTTCGTCTACTGTTCTAAACCTCAGCCGGGATGCCAATCTTTGTTAAAAGCCTGTGATAAATCTCTAAACCTGATGATTGAATGCTTCTACAGCCTTTGAATGACAGAGTCATCCATCTGCATCCCTTTGACGCTATTCTGTTTCAACAGCTAACTGATGAGAATGGAACTGTGCATCAGTTTTTGGATATACTCTCGTCAATTATTTAAAGACTTTTTACACTTTAAATAAACATTCCTTCAGTTTACATTTTCAAGAGAAATTTAATACTATAAAACTTTTTCTACTACATAGTATATTATCGTCGCAATTGTACAGGCGACGCATCTGTGATAATCGACTATAACGCATGAAAAAGCTTTCCTGGTTTAACAGGAAATCGTCTGTATTTCCCTCTGTAGTGCTTTAATGAAAAACTCCGTACTTTATTTCCGTTTTCGGAGTTTCCGTTAATAAACGAACTACATTATCCTAAATTAATTTTTTTCTTCCATTAGTAGTCTAATGGTTTTCCGCTCAGAAAACATGGCTAATTTTTTTTTTCTTCCTTAAATTATTCACCCTATTATATTAAATAGAAGCCTTTTTACTGCTCATTCATTTAGGTTTTTCTCTTCCCCTCCTTGTTAAAACGTGCTTCTTAAAGAAAAAAGAAAGAAGTACTAATTTCTTTTTTAGTAAATGCTGTTCTCAGGAGATACTTCTATTTACATTGGATTGTTAGTTAGTATAAGTCCTCAAATATCACTGAAAAAGGGTGTTAAATTTTAAACTTCACCGTTTAAACCCGTTGGAGAAGTTCCCCTTTGCAAGGGAGTGGTTGTGAGGTAAAAGAGGTTGAGTCAAAAGAATGTCGCCGCAGGAAAGTAAGATTGTGGCGTCGAGTTAGGTTAAAAGGATGTAGCCAGTTTTGAAGGAATGTTGATCTGAGATGGAAAACACGATGTCGGGGCACAGTACAGTCGATGGCGCAATAGCTTGGAGCTGGGATGAGTTTACGCTGGCATAGAGCCACTAAAAGGAAAGTAAGACTCAGGCAGTTTGCATAAGGTATGTGAAAATGATTGGTATGGAAGTTGATGCATTTAAGTGAGGGAGGTTGTTGGTTTAAGACAGTTAAAAGAATGAAGTGTGGTACGAGTTGGTGTTGTGTTGGTGGCGTAGATATTTCGAGATAGTGTTGTTGTTGGTGGAGTATAGAGGTGTAGTGATTACAAGATAGTATAAGGAAAGGGCGCATGACGTCGCTTGCAGTTAAGTTATGGGTAGAGTGGCAAAACCCTGGTATTTCCACCAATACAGGTTGATCTTTTGCCACTAGAGTAGCATTCCTTATTCCGAGCGATTCTAGTGAAGCATTATTATTGTAAAGTACATTAAGTAAACTAGCGGATGTGAGCTTCTTCTTATTAACGGGGCTTAGAATCAATTATCTCCTGAGTGCTAGAGAGCCTAGTTTTTACAAGTTAATCACAAGTGGTGAGCTGTATTTTTACTATTACTTTAATTTATTTATCTGATTAAGTACTGACTATTTTCCATAAGTCTTTCCTTTCAATAATGCAAGTCGAAATAAATTATTCATTTTATTTTAATCTAAAGAGTCTCTTAAATTCATTTATTAAATTAAGTTCAAGTTTAAAATGGAGTCTGAGTCCGAGGCACGTGCTCGTACCTTACATATTTTAGTTATAATAATCAAGAAACCAAAATTAGAGAAAAATAATGCAATTAAAATTAGAGAAATTCTTCTTGATAAATGTAATTTCCCTATTCATATGTGAGATATATAAGGTAAAGCTAGGAAAAAATGCGCACATAGCGCATTGGCGGAAAGGTGGGCGCGCTGAGAGTCCAGGTAGTTGCACAACATTAATAGTGGTTGCCGACTTGAATGTGCATCTTGATTGTTTAAAGAGTCTAAGATTAAATATGGTTATTTTGTTTTGTTTTCAAAAAAGATTGCTTGAATTTTCATAACTTTTCCTTTAAATTTCTATAGAATAGTGACATTACAAAATATTTTTTAATTAGACGATTTCTCATGAACTAGTTTATGTATGTTACATGTGGCAGGTGGTTGCACGAATGTTGAACCATTTATGACAATATGTGCGACAGTTGTGGACAACGGCAAATTAGGTCAGCAAACATGAAACCATTCAACATGAAAAATAAATGTACAAATTTTATTTAAACCTGTTACCTAGTAACAATATTATTTTGTAATCATATTTGCTCTTGTTTTTCCTTATTCTTTAAAATTTATTTTTTATTAAATAAAACTTTTTAATTCTTTTTTAATTTATTTTATTTTTCAGAATTTTTTTAATTTTTAAAATGAAATATTCACTCCAAATACAAAAATGTTATTTTACAAAAACCTTACAACAATGTAATTGAAATGCAATTATTATTATTAACAATGTAATTGTGGTTATAATTAAGCGGAACCTTCTCTACTCTGTAAGGATAGATAGGACAAAATAGATCTCTTGCTTTTATTAGAGTTGATGCTGTAATTTATAGAAAGAAAACAATATTTTTTGGTGAATTAAAAGCATTAGTTACTATTTATGTCGTTAAAAAAAAAATCAGCATATTAACAGCAATTCATATCTTTAAATATTTTTTGGATGTTTTCTGAAATACAATTTTTAGATATATCATAAGATTTTAACTACAATGATTGATAGATTATCGTCAATCTTAAAGGAAAATTCAATTATTACCCATTTATCCCCCATAAAAATTTACAAAATTTATGGAAATCTTGAAATATTTAAACGCCCAGTATGTTGAAAAAAAAAATGGTTATGAATCATAATTTAATATAATTTATCGTTTTTGGATATTTGATTATACGTTGTTTAAAATCTTTTTTTTTTTTTTTTTTTTTTTCAAAAAGAAGAACTTTATGTATTTAAAGAGCAATAAGTAAAAGTAAAGGAATAAATAGACACTCTCTTTCAAATAAAAAATGATTTATAGTCTACTAAAAATACATAAATATGCGAAATGTATTTGTTATACGATATCATTTTTCTTGCATTATAATTTTATCTTTGAACTGTAAGTTTTTTTCTAAAATATGAGTTGACTTTATCATAAATAAAAATGAACAAAATATGCAAAATGAGAATGTATAAAAATTGGCAGAGATAAATCATACTTTCTAAAAGACCTGTAATGTTCTTTTTTAAAATAAATAATGTAATTTAAAAATTTTAATAAAAAAAGAGGTCATCTTTCTGTGATACAGTATGTGATCAAATTATTGGATTTTTTTTTTATGACAGTTTTTCAATTTTCTAAAAAATGACTCTGCAAAATGATCTTGATCTTCATACATAAAAAGAACATTTAAAAACTCATATTTTGCACTATCTTTCAAGTCCAGAGTGCAATTAGGAGACCAACCACAAGTTGAAGAAAAACAATTACTTGGACCACCCTGTATCATTAAAAAACTACAAACAACGTCTAATTTTAACACTGTTGCACTTACTATGTAAAATATTTGTATGATTTTTTGAGGGAATTGCACAATTTAGGCAGATATAATCTTTTTTCAAAGATTATTAATTTTTGTATCTAGTTTTTTGCTTGTTACAAGAACGGATTTCCATAAAATTTTACAAATCTTGCTAAAAAATTACAAAGCATTCGAAAAATATTATTCTGAAACATAAAATAACTTTTGAAATGTAACATAAACGTAATATTCAATGAAATATTAGCATCTATAGTTTATTTTCTTTCTTTTTTTCTTTTACGGAGCACGCGCGAAAGATATAGAATTTTTTATTGCAATACATAAGTTGAAAGCTAGATATATTGAGCAAATTCTATCAAAAGTTCATTTGAATGGCATTAAAATGAAGTAAATTGTCGGTAAAAGATCGAGTTAGATTTTAGATACTTTCCAGTGTTGAAATTTCACTTGAGATTTTTCGCATCCCATGTATTTAATTTGAAGGTAAAATGATTTTAACCACGTTGCAAGAATTATTTTTTGGAAAAAATGCCTTATAGGCTTGTAACGCTACCATATTTTTATTTACTTACTAAGGTTTGAGAGTTAAAAGATTTTCCACAAAAAAGAAGTTTTGCAACGTGGTTTAAATAATTCGATCTTGAAATTAAATTTGTGGCATGTAAAAAAAAACCTTATAAAATTTCAACTCTGCAAAATATCAAAAATTTAGCTCGCACTTTTGCAAACAATTTGCATAACTTGTACTCTATTAAAAGGAAATTTTAACATAAGTCGCCCAATATATCAAGCTTTAAACTATGTAAGTAAAATTTTTCTAAAGTTCGCGCATGCGCAGTAAAAAAAAAAAAAAAAAAACTATAAATGTCCATATCTCAGCGAATACAACAAGTGTGAAATTTTTGTTTTAGAATAATGTTTCTCTATTTTTTTTTTTTTTTTTTTTTTTTTTTTTCTGCAAGTTTTTTAAATCTTTGTGGGAATCCATTCTTATTATAAGCAAGATCCTTGCCAAAAATTAACAAGTTTTGGAAAAAAACTTATATTTATTACACTATATAATTCTGGAAGTCTCACAAACAAACATACAAATATTGTATATAGTAAGTACAACAATGTGTTGATGTTACAAGTCATTCGTAGCTTTTCATGATACAGGGTGAACCAAAGTATTTGTGTTACTTACAACTTTGAATAAACACCATAAAATGCAATAAACTCGCTACAATTGTTTCATGTCGAAAAAACACACGACCCTTCATCAGGCGAATAAAGTAAGCACGAGTGCTGCAGTCAAAGCGGTTTCACTGCAGCACTCGTGCTTACTTTATTCGCCTGATGAAGGGTCGTGTGATTTTTCGACCCGAAAAAATTGTTGCGAGTTTATTGCATTTTATGGTGTCTATTGAAAGTTGTAAGTAATATTTTTTACAACGCCAGTTTTGTGGTGCTTTTTTATTAAATACAAAGTATTTGTGCTTTTCTTCAATTTGTAGTTGGTGCCCTAATTGCACTCTGGATTAACTTGATAGAGGGAAATGTGAGTTTTTAAACGTACTTTTTATATACATAAATTTATTTTTGGCGTAGAATGTGTGATATACTAGAAACAATCTATTAAAATATATTTTATACTTTTCCTGTAAATCTCTTTTAAAATATACTTAATCCCTTACTAAAAGTTTAAGGTTTTATTTAAGTTTTTTTAAGGTTTCTTTATACAGGTACTTTACAGGCTTTAGAGGAACTTAAATTAAGGTGTTATCAGGTATTAATGGTGCAAAAAAGAGCTATAATAAAAGCTCTATTAATACCTTCATAGGTTTTTCACAAATACCTTAAGGTATTTTTGAGAAACCTATTGCAGGTTTTGTATAAATATCAAAAGGTTTTAATGAAATACCATAAATCATGTAGGTATTTTTAATAAACCTACAAAGTTTTTTTAATACCTTTCCAATGTTTTTTGAAGGTTTTCCTTAGGTTATTTTAACAGGTATTTTACAGGTTTTAGTGGTATTTAAAATAAGGTATCATCAGGTATTAATGGTGCAAAATAAAGCCATAATAAAAGCTCCATGAATACCTCAATAGGTTTTGCATAAATACCTTAAGGTATTTGATAAAGAACAATGACTCATGTAGGTCATGGTTTAATTTTGTATGTTTGATGATTATTGAACATCTGTATTTTCAATAATTATTTTCTTTTAGACTTGCGGCCGCTCAGGATCGAACTCACAGACTTCTGGTTTGTAGTTAAGTGCTCTGACCATAGAGCTTATGGACCTTAAGTGCATGGGTTTTGATTATTTAGACTAGCGTTTTCAGATTAAGACTGAAATTAATTTTAAATTGGTGTTCTTTTCTGATTTCTGATTAATGTATTAATATTTATTATGTTTTTAAAAAATTAATGGATTAATATTAATGAAGCTAGGATTAATTTTGAGTATAATTTAAATATTGAATATTTTTTTATAGCTTTTTTTCTATTATGTTTTGTTCTGTAGAAATTGAAACTAGGGATGCACCGAATATTCGGTATCTATTCGGTATACGGCCTATTCGGCCATACTACCGAATATTCGGCTTGGCCGAATTTAAAACTATTCGGCTAGGCCTAATATTCTGTTTAGCCGAATATCAAATTATTTGGCTACTATTCGGCTAGTTGGTATATTTAAAAATTCAATTTTTTTTTTAATTTTTAATCATTTCAAAAAATTTGCTATTTTTAATTCTAATTAAATTAAGATTTTTCAGAGTAATTAAAACATAGATTATACTTTAATGAAGACAAATGTTTTTTCTAGTTTCAAGTAACATTAAAAAAATTAATTATTAGTTACATTAATTGTAACAATTAATAATATATGACAAAATTTCTCTTTATGAATAAAAGTATAATAATGCATGTTTCTAAACTTGTGTTAAGAAAGAGCGTACATAATTCACATGATGATGCCATTTAGGGAACTTCAAAAGATCAAAAAATATCACATTAAAATCTAGCAAGAAAAATGACACAAGACATAAAATAGCAATTTTGTGTTTGTCATTAAGAAATGCATATGAAGTACCCCAACATGCACAAAAAGCATTACATCTCTATTCCACAATTTATCCACATGAGTGTAAGAGGCGTTTGTGTCAGCTTTAATATAGGTTGGTCAATACGTTGTTACTTAAAAATTGATTTTTCTCAATTACTGCATTTCAGGGTTACCTTATTTTTATTATCATTATTATTATTATTATTATTTGGTGTGGACATGACAAGATATTGTTTTTTTTTAAGAAATTGTATGTGTTTATTAAGATACCTTACAGTTGTTAATTTTTTTTTTTTTTTACTGTAAATTCAGCATTACACCACTACTTATGTATAGTAATATTTCCTAATATTTTTCTACATTTATGTAAACCACTGTTTCTGAATAGTAGTTTTTATAATATTTTTTCATAATTAAAAAGTAAAATATTACTAAATGTAAATGGTATTACTATTACTGAAAAATTCACAAAAAATTTGATGATTGACACCTTAATATAAGAGTAAATCAGCCAGCCGAATATTCGGTATTCGGCCTAATAGTTAGTATTTAATTGGCCGAATATTTGGCATTCGGTATTCGTCCAAAACTGCTATTCGGTGCAACCCTAATTTGAAACTGATAATTATTAATAATAATACACAAAATTGTTATTATTTTACTAATTAAAATAGTTAGATGATGAGTAATAATAATGAGTAATAATGAGTTTAAAATACACTTAAAAATAAAAGACTGTAGATATAATGGAGGTATTACCTGAATACCATAAGAAAACTTATTAGCATCCATGTATTTATCTAAAACCTTTGAAAACCTCCAGAAAACGTAAAACAGTGCAGGTTTTTAGAGGTTTTAAGAATAATGTCTAAAAAAAAGTTTTTGATTGTAGGTATAATGGAAGTATTGTCTGAATACCATAGGAAAACTTATTAGTGTCTATGTATTTCACAAAACCTTGGAAAATCAGGATAAAACCTAAAACACTGCAGGTTTTTAAAGGTTTTAAAAATAAAACCTAAAAAAAAGTTTTTTATTGTAGGTATAATGAAGGTATTGTCTGAATAACATAGTAAAACTTATTAGTGTCTATGTATTTAACCAAAACCTGGGAAAACCACTATAAAACCTAAAACACTGCAGGTTTTTAGAGGTTTTAAAAATAAAACCTAGGAAAAACGTTATTTTATTGTAGGTATAAGGAAGGTATTGTCTGAATATCATAGGAAAACTTATTATCAGCGATGTATTTAAACGAAACCTTGGAAAACTTCTATAAAACCTAAAAACACGTAAATTTTCAAGAGGTTTTTTAAAAAACCTAAAAAAAAACTTAGATAAGGTTTCTTTTTATTAACCGACTTCAAAAAAAAAGGAAGGTTCTCAATTCAAACCGTATGTTTTTTTTTTTTATGTTTGTTAGCTCATAACTTCTGAACGGATGCTCCGATTTTGACACTTTTTGTTGTGTTGAAAAGGTCTTGGTCAGAAATAGGTCCCATTGTAATATCTTTACAATCTAAAGAAAATACAGGGTGCCTAAAAAAGTCAGTCCCAACTCTTTTAACTGCTAAACGGCTGCAGCTATAGTGTTAAAAATGGTATGTGGCCATGCAGTACAAGGTTAAACCGCTTGCAGCGCTACCTGGTGGAAAATAGCGAGTTAGTGTTACTATCTCGAAAACGGTTCTATAGAAAAAAGTGAATTACAAAGTTGAAAAGTATCATCGATTTAATATAAAATGATAGTTTAGACATTCATGCTAGCGTTCCTATCTTGAAAACGGTTCAAGACAGGGGGAAAAAGTGAATTATAAAATTACAGGGCATCATCCATTTAGTACGAAAAGATAGTTTAGACATTGATGCTAAAAATACAATGCTAAACACGTGCATTTGTTTGTACGTAATTTCTTACTCTGTGCACACTTGAGCTACATTGCAAACGTTGTAGCGTAGCTGGTGAGACATACGTTATATAGTTCAAAATACGGTTACTTGATACTTTTTGTTTTGTTGTAAAGATCTTGGTCTAAGTAGGTCCCTTTGTAATATCTTTACAGTCTAAAGAAAATAAAACGCCATCTGGTGAAAAACAGCAAAATCAGCGCTCCTATCTCAAAAACGGTTCAAGATGGGAGAAAAGTTAATTACGAAGTTGTAGAGTATCATCGATTTACTACGACATTACTAAGACATTACTAAGACAGTTTTTAGACATTATTGGTAAAAACAGAACGCTTAAAACGAGCAGTTTTTTCTTCGCAATTTCCTACACTGTGCACACTTGAACTATGTTGCACACTTTGCAGCGTAGCGGATGACAGGTATACTTTGTGGTTCAAAGTACTGTTACTGTAAGCGGCCACATCGATTAGCGCAAAGTCGTTTTCAACCAACGTTAGAAAAGAGGGTGTTCTTAATTCGACCTATGTGTTGTTGTTGGTGTTTGTAAGCTTATAACTAAGTAAGAGATGCTCTAATTAACCGACTTCAAAACGGAAGAGGTTCTCAATTTAAACCGTATGTTTTTTTGTCTTTATTTTTGTTTGTTAGCTCTTAACTTATCAACAGATAGTCCGATTTTCCTACTTTTTGTTTTATTGTAACTTTTGTATATTGTTGGTCTGTAATAGGTTCCATTGCAATATCTTTACGATCAAAAGAAAATACAGGGTGCCCAAAAAAGTCAGTTCCGACTCTTTTAACCCATTAAGCGCCGCTATGTGAATAAAATGAAATAATTTTTAACTAATGAGTGAATTTGGGATAATTTAAGGTCATTAAACATTTTCACTAAAAATTTGAATGAAATTGTTAGAAATTTGCTGAAACAAGCTTGTTCCCAAAATGGGAGCATTGGCGTCTAATGGGGGTCTAATTTTGATTTTTAAAAATGAGTTGCTACATGACTATTGGAGCTTTGTTTTATAACTTATGAAGGATATTTCTTACTATACAATGAAATTTATTCATTTATACGAATATATTTAACATTTGGCTATTTTATAAAATATATAAAATTTATAAACTATATATATTAGATATAACATTTATATTATACGTAAATTTATAAGAGAACTTAAAAAGTTATATTTATATATTAATATGAATATAATCAACTTACTTACATACTATGTTTTTATTTCTTAGTATGAAATTGAAATGAACAACTTTTGTGTAACATTACTTTACATTTGATACAGTAATGACGTGTATTTTTCTTACACACTTTGCATCGGGATTGTTTATTGGCACCTTCAATATAGTGATTGATATTATCAAATCTCACATCCACATTTACCTCTTCGCATGGTCCTTGTCGATTATAACTAATAGTAACATCTTCTGTTTTCATAAGGGCTGTTGCAATAGATCGCAAAAATTCTAATTGCGAAAGATTTCCTTTGCATCCTTTGTGTATTCTCCATGCTGCTACTACAGCCATATTTACTGTATTGGTAAAAAAAGGCCACCACCATTTCTTTCCTTTAATTTTTGGGCGGTATTGACTCAAAAATCGATCTAATAAATCAACACCTCCCATGTGTTTATTATAAGACGCTACAATGTGAGGTTGTTTTATATCAATCTTTTTTTTTTTCCACGTTACTCCACCGCTTTGCTTTTCCTAATGGATCAGATGTTTCAAAGTTAGATGCGAGGCAAACTACGTGATTGTCATTCCACTTCACAACACTAACACTTTCTGTAGTTAAAATTTCAAATGTTCCTCTTTCTTTTTTTTTTCAAAGCCTTTGAATCACTTAACCCTTTGCGGCGCAAGACAATTCGGATCATTTAAATTATACTGCCACCGGAATTCATGAACTAAATTAAACTAAAAGAAATTTTAAATTTTAAGGTTAAAAAAACCGGCATTTTCTGCTATGTTATAAACGTAAGTTTTTGCTAAAAAATTTCCGGGATGAATTTTTGCAGCTGGATCTTAAATTTTGCGTCCTCGCAGCGAGGACACCGCGCGTTAAGGGGTTAAAGGACAATTTTGAAGTCTATTTTCTCGTATTGTTCCAGTAATGCGAAATTCTTTTTTGCGCATCTCACTCAATAATTTCAGAGAAGTAAAAAAGTTATCAACATATACTTTATGTTTTTGAGGAAATGGGACGCAATTTAATAAATCCAATGCAACGCGAGTGCCAAGAGGTAGTGTATCTGAATTATTTGTCTCCTTCCGTTTTCCTGTATAAATTTGGAGGTTGAAAGGATACCCATCAGACGAGGCAAGAACCCATATTTTATAGCCAAATCTAACAGGCTTACCACGCATAAACATTTTTGCCGTATGATGTCCAGTGTACGGAATCATTTCTTCATCTACACTCAAACATTCAGAAAATATTCCAAACTGTTGTAATTTTAAACAAAATTTTTCCAAGAATCCTCTAACTTTAAATACTTTATCACTTAGATCTAGGTTATCGTTGTTACATAAATGAAGATATTTTTTAATATCACGAAAACGTTGTCTGGACATTGCTTCAGATACGAAAGGAATATAACAGTCATCTGATTTATTCCAATACATATCTTCTTGGGGCAAAGAGTGATAACCGCTGAAAAGGATTATGCCTAAAAATTTTTTCATTTCTTGTCTAGTAAGTGAAAAGTTGAGATTATTCTTTTGGGTTGCATATCTAATACTTTCTTCTATCAATATGTCAAATATTTCATCATCGAAAAACATTCTAAAAAGTTGATATGGAGTTTTGTTTATTAGATCTGGAAATGTTTCTTCCAAACTCTCAATTTCAATAGATGGAATTTCTATCAAATTTGCAGGAGACCAATCAAATTTAACCTTTTCATTTCTTGGATTCTCTATTTAATTTTTTTTATTCCTTTTTCTTTTTCTACTACTCCTTGATTTTGTTTGAGTTTTACTCGTTATTTCATTCTTTGGTAAATTATAATCCTTGTCTGAATCAGCATCATTTAAACTTTTGAGATTAGTTTCAATTTCACCAGATATGTCGACAGGAATTTCATCACACAAATTATTTTCAGCAATGTCTTCTTCATCAGTAACCACCGATGTTTCGGGTGGCAAACAAATTAATTCTGGATCATCAGAGAATTCATCACTATCGAGTTCATTAAAATATTCTAGAGCTTGATCAACAGTTAAAAATTTAGAAGACATGTTTACTCAAATGCACATTTTACGCAAATTTGGAAAAAATTCTTTTACAAATGACAAATTCAACTTCTTTCAACAGAAAAAAAGAAAAAAAAATCAAGGTCAGCACAAGTTATTCGTTCCTAAACAAAAGCAAAGTGAGGGGAGGAAAGACGAGTTCATTTTAGATCGAGGGTAGAAAACTACGTTTCCCGCCAATGTTCCCAAATTGGGAACATTAAGAAAAATGCTCATTAATTATAACTTAAAATTTTTTTATAAATAGTTTATGAATTAATTATTTTAAAATAGCCTTATTTTGAAATATTTAACATAGAACTAAACATTTTTGAAAAATATTAATATTTTTAAAATAGCGATAAAATGAAAGTGCGAAATCTAATAATGTTTGCACAAATTGAAAGGAAAATTGGATAAGAAAATAAATATATATTGAGGTAAAAAAAAAATAGTAATATTAAGCATGAAATGAACTTTAAAATACAATAAAGAAAATAAAAATCGACTAATAAGTTTTTACGCAAAAAATTATGAAACTTGTGTTCCCAAAATGGGAGCATTGGAGCCTAATGGGTTAACTGCTGAATAGCTGCAGCTATAGTCATAAAAATGGTATGTAGGTATAGTAAAGTGGATATGTGCTGCGCGATTCAACCACCTACAGCGCCATCTGGTTGGAAAACAGTGGAGTTAGCGTTCCTATCTCGGAAACAGTTCAAGACAGGGGAAAAAAGTGAATTATAAAATTGCAGAGCATCATCCATTTAGTACAAAAATACAGTTTAGACGCTAACGCTAAAAATAGAAAGCTTAAAATTGCATTTGTTTGTTCACAATCTACTATTTTGTGCACACTTGAACGGCATTGCATATGTTGTACGTAGCGGGTGACATTTATGTTATGTAAAATTCAAAGTATGGTTATTGTAAGCGGTCACATCGATTAACGCATAGACATTTTAAACCGACTTCATAAAGGAAAAGGTTCTGAATACAAACCATGTTTCTCATTGTTGTTGTTGTTGTTGTTGAAATTTGTTAGCTTATAACTTCGTAAGAGATGATTCAATTTTAATACTTTTATTGTTGTCGTAATGATCTTGGCCTGAAATAGGCTTCATTATGATTTCATAAAGATATAAATAAATTACAGGGTACTCACAAAAGTCTGTTCTCACTTTAACTGCTGAACGCATGCAGCTACACTGGTAAAAGCAGTATGTAAGTATCGATGTTGAAACTTCTGTCCGTCAGCTGCAATGCATATTTTGCTCTTTGTTTGAACTTTACGCTGCACAATTTTCAGCGCAGCGAGTGACACGTATTCACTGTAAAATTCAATATATATTCCTAACAGAATTTTTGGTTACGAATACACCGTATCCGGTCTTTTTATTTCTAAAGACTTTTTAACTTAACGTGTGTTCATTCAATAGAAACTAGTTTTTTGCTCATATCCGATAAAGGCAAGAAAAGTGACGCATCTTAAAAATGCAGCATTTGAGAAAAATCAACTTAAAAATAACTTGACAAGAATAAAACTGGCACAACTGTCTCTCGAGTGGATAACTTTCTAGATGAAGATGTTACCTTTTTGTTCACATTGGGTGCCTTTCATGTGTCATGACATAATTGTGACATCATGTGACATAAACCATTTTTTGAGTTATGTCACTTTTTTTGGAAGTTGTGATTTGTGAAAGTGCCGTCGAACGTCTTTTGATGTTCTGCTATATGAATAAGTTTTCACTGAAAAGAGAAAAAAAAATCTTTTTGTAAAAAAATAGAAAAAATAGAACCGACTTCTAAAAGCAACTACTATTCGAAAAAAAAAAAAAAAAAAAAAAAAAAAATGTATGAAATGAAACTAAATTGCGCCTAAAATTATAAAATAATTTCCTTCGCCAAACAACCTATAACACTACAAATAATCATAACTTTTGAAGTCGGCGCAAAATTAAATAGAAATTGATACCTTTATTCAATACAAAAATCAAATCCTATTCAAAATACACATCTCACATTGTCACCTGCAAAAGGCAGCCGAAAACTACTTTGATTCAAGAAAGCAAATAAGATTTCGTAAGCAGCAAAAGTTCACGAAGATGCAGGTATCTGACGTCCTTGGTGAAAGAAAAATCGCAAAATTATCTGGCAAACATATTTAATTTCTTTGGGATATCATGATCATTTTGATGAGGTATATTAAGAGAGTAATCAAGAAAGTGAAACAATACATCGTACTACAATACATATCATGAAAATATGCATCTTGCGTGTATATTTTGATCGCCAAATCCAAAAGCCACCAAGGATGATAGTTATCAAAGTTATACAAATTTGCAAAGGAAACTCTAACTTCGTAGAAACATAAATACCGCATTGTGAAGAATGTTCACTGTTCTGTGTATATGCTACCAATGGACCAATTGTATACAGTGATAAAATAATAAAGTAAACATGAAAATGGATCATTCGAGAAGACAGCATTTGTTGCTACCGATCTAAAAACAAACCTTTAAAAACTAATTAAATTTTATTTAATTTTGCGCCGACTTCAAAAGTTATGATTAATTGTAGTGTTATAGGTTGTTTGGCGAAGGAAATTATTTTATACTTTTAGGCGCAATTTAGTTTTATTTCATACTTTTTTTTTTTTAATAGTAGTTGCTTTTTGGAGTCGGTTATATTTTTTTACAAAAAGATTTTATTGGGAGGTATTTTTTAATGAAACTTCAAAGAAAGCTTTTAAATACCTGAAAACCTGATTAAACCATAAAAAAGGCTTTAGAAACCCTTAATTTTTAGTAAGATATAATTTTTTATGACAAAATTGAATTAACTTTTACAAGTTAAAAAGTGATCCACTCAGCACTCGAACACGTTAATTTTGGGACGGCCAGTCCATCAAATATCCTTTGTGAGTAATGCAGTATATTATGCCAATAAACCTTCTGATGTCTGAAGAAATTCTCTTTTAAAGAAAATGATTAATAAAAAAAAAAAAAAAAAAAAAAAAAAAAGAGCTTCATTAAGAGGATTTATTATTAATCTTAATACCATACTTATTTGAATTATTTTTATTAAAATATTTTCCCTCAGTTAAAAAAAGATAAAAAAAGAAAAGAAAGAAAGAAAATAAGAAATAAAGAAAAGAAAGAAAATGATAAAAATAAAGAACTTTCCTCAACTATATTTAGAAGAATAAAAAATATTCCAGTAAATTAAATTTTTTGAACTAAATTTTAATATAAATGTTTATATTAGATTAATAATCCTTTAAACGAGTAATATTTAAATGAAAGATTTAATCTCAAGTACTTTTAGGAACTAAACTTTTATTAGAAAACTAAGATTTAGCAAACATTTCTTCTTTATGGAAATCTGAATTTTTGTTTAATATGTAATAATAAATTTATTAAGTTATTTAAAAAGATATATTTTTTTAATAATCTCATTCTTTCTTGGTTAGTTAATTGGATCTTCTAGTTTGAGGAAAAAAGTAATTAACTGGATTATTTTGAAATGTACCTCAGTAAAAGAATTAACGATTTTTTATTCATACAAAAATAAAAAATATTTTACGCAATAAGGTACTTTCGCAATGAAAATAAATGCAGAGGAATGATAGGAAATTATTTTTAATTAAATTAAAAGAAATTCATTTATCCGAAATTCATTTTTTTAATAGAAATATTTGTGTACCTTTAAAAAGGTATTAAAAAATGCTAATTAAGACTACACATTTTTTAGCGTTATTTAACGAAAATCCGTTTTATTAACTTGTTTAGAAGTTACTTGGTTTAAGGGAAAACTTTTATCTTAAATATAAAAATTTGAATAAGATAAATGAAATGCAGATCTGCCTATAAATAACACTTAATAAAAAGATATCATGTTTTAGGGGGAAGTCATGTAAAGTTTTTAAATTACAACAAAGCATTGATTTAAGTTCAATATTGTAAAAATTGCAACACCATGAAGGATTTTACTGAAAGGATTTTACAGGAATGGTTTTACTGAAACTTTCAGCATATGTAAATCAGAGTCTGATATTTAAATGAATAGAATTCCTGAATCATAATGCAAAACTAGGCAGAACAACAACCTCTGAACTGCTGCTAGATCCATATATATGTAGAACATGCGTTTAAAATAATGTATAGTTATATGATGTTAGTGTTATATGCTACATGAGACTTCATTACGCCTAAACGACGAATGAGGCGAAAATTCAGAAAGTTATGGAGCATGAACGTGTAGGAAGGGGGTGCTCGAACTTCAGGAAGGCGTGTTTTCAGCAACATGTGTGTTTATGCTAGTGTAGAAGCAATAGGCTCAAGAGAACTGAACAACTCGGAATTCCAAAAATGAATGACATAATGTGACGTCAGCACGGTAGATTATTCATCTGGTTTAAAGTCCTGCGCGGGTCGAGTAAACTTGACTCAAACCCGACCCCACAGGAAAATGTTAGACCCGCAACCCAACCCGAACCCGCAGCTTCTGACAGGCAATTCTACGCGCGACCCGCAAAAAAAGAATTATACAATTATACAATTTACTATATTACCATGTTATGCAATTTACTATATTATACAATTTGCAATATTACTATATTATGCAATTTACTATATTATACAATTTACTATATTACTATATTATGCAATTTATTATATTATACAATTTACATTTTATAAGAAACTTAATTGAAATTCTACTTCACGAAATACAATTATATTCTGGAAATTAACATTTAAAGATTCAATTATTACATAAATATTAGAAGTATATACAGTCGGTAACAAAAGTGTCCGAACACTAGCAAAAATTCCTATGTAAAAAAAGTACACTTCATACGGTTTTGTTCAATAAATCCTTGTCGAATCTTCTTCTTAGTCAGTCTAAGAACATGATTCGATAAGGATTTATTTAACAAAACAGTATTAAGTGTACTTTTTCTACATAGGAATTTTTGCTAGTGTTCGGACATTTTTGTTACCGACTGTAATTATATTAAAAGTAGGCTATGATTAAAATTATATTAAAAATTACTAGTCATATTATAAATATAACTTCAGCGTAAAATATAACAAAATTTCTTGTGTCTTACACTTACTTTTAAAAAATTCATTGTTTTAACACTCATAGTACAGTCGGTAACAAAAGTGTCCGAACACTAGCAAAAATTCCTACGTAAAAAAAGTACACTTCATACGGTTTCGTTAAATAAATCCTTGTCAAATCCTGTTCTTCGGAATAGGATTCGACAAGGATTTATTTAAGAACAGGATTCGACAAGAATTTATTTAACAAAACCGTATGAAGTGTACATTTTTTACACAGGAATTTTTGATAGTGTTCGGACACTTTTGTTACCGACTGTATATTAAGAAAAAGTAAAATAAGTAAGAAAATATATGTTGAAAAGAAAATAAGTTTCTCATATAACGTTTTAAACGTCAAATAATTATGTGTACGCATTTCTTCTTTATGAATTAAACTTATGTTATGAGTCATGTTGCTTTAAAATGCTATGAAGGAAGAGAATGTCATTCAACCTCTGCTTTTACAAAAGATTATATTCATAAAAAAGCAACATAAAGAATTCTTAGAAGAACAATATTCTGTGGATAGACCCGTGGTTCCATCCGCCGATCAAAAATTGATGCTAACGCGACCCGCACCCGACCCGATGCAGGAAGGATCTGCAGGAATGATCTGCCTAATAAGGTTGACCCTGTACACAAACTAGTTGTACAGGACTTATTAATGTCATTTTAAATAGAGAACATTCCATAGTGAACTTCATTAATGTAATATCATTTTTTTAAAAATTCTGAAAATATTTACGGCGCTGTGAGTGAGAGACAGGCTGATAGAAAGGTGGACAACCGGACAGAAAGAAAACACAGCTAATTGAAATCACAGCTAAATGTTAACGGAAATGCAATTCCAGCAAATTTCTAATAATAGCCCTTTATGTAAAGCAATATTTTTGGGTGACCCTGTAAATCTAATGCTAATATTTCATACTGTATTCCATGGAAAGCATTCTTTTGGGAAAAGCAATAACGTATTTTTATTCCATTAATATTTGTGCAAAGTTAAATTTTTAAAATTTGGTTTATAGGAATATCTCTCACAGAACGCAATGCTTTGGAATAATTTCGAGTGTCCCTGTATACAAACCAGTGATGGCATTTACTCCATTTTCAATGGTGAACATACAGTAGTGAACTTTAATAATATATTTCAATTTCATAAGATTTGTGCAAAGTAAAATTATTAAAATATGCTTTATAGAAATATCTCTCATAGAACACAATTCTTTGGAATACTTTCAGGTGTGCCTGTACGCAAACCAGTAGAGGTATTCACTCCATTTTCAGTAGAGAACACCCGATGGTGAACTTGAATAACATATATTAATTTCAAGAAAGTCCATGAATATTTACCGGAGTTTGAGAGCGGACGGACAGACAGACAAACAGAGAGACGGACAGAAAACCGACAAACGAAATCGTTAACATTTTTCAACCTTTATGGAAAGTGTTAATAACACTTTTCAACCTTATTGGAAAGTGCTAAAAATGTAAAATAAAGTTGAGATATTTTTAAATTAATTTAAGACAAGGAGTCTGTAATTATATGCCAAATATTTCAAATCTAAATGCGTTTACGTGCAGAACGTTTTATGTAAAAAAACTCACATTTTTGTTAAAAAAAAGAAAAAAGAAGTTTAGTATGAATGAATCTCGAAAAATTAGAGAAAATATCTACGACATAATTTAGCGGAAAAAGGAAGAATTTATTACATTAAAATATTTCGAAATTGGATTAATCTTCTAACGATGCCACGTGAAAGTAAACTCACTTTTAAACATAATATTTGACATGATTTTAAAACATTGAAGTTAATTTTTAATTTAAGCAAAATTGCAAAATAGTAAGCTAACAGATTCAAACCCTTCTAATTCTTTACAGGAAAAACTGAAATCTGATAACAGAAACATTAAATTTCCCTGATTATTTAGAACATATATGCACGCAGACACTGACTTATATTACTATAAATAAAATATTATCTCTTAACTGCATAAAAGTTATTGAATGTTTATCATCATACGTTACTTAATGCAAAGTTGTACTAACAAGCGCGAAATGTTATTTAGCTATATACGAGGCATTATATATTGTATAAAAGAGTGGTATTCTGATATGTTCCAAGTGTTACTTGCTTTTCTCCGTAGTTATGCCAATAAATTAGTTTACATTGGATAAAGAAATTACCAGGAGACAAAATTATATTAGTATATTTATTGCGAAATATTGGCAAAGTATCTTTCAAATACTAATAAATCAAACTTGAGGTTTGTAAGTTTTTTCTTTTAAATGAGAGAATAATATTAATGGATAGTCCTAGACATTCACTTGCAAAATTTCTATACTCGAAGCAAAATTAAATATTTAGAGTTTTAAAAATATGTCTTTTATCCTTTCTTATAAAAATAAATGTTATATTTATGTTATTATTAGGGTGAAATTCTCCATCTTAACTTTTTCATATTCTTCATTTCCTTTGAAACTTCAAATATAAAATGCACAGAGTTTAATTCTGAAAAAAATAATTCATTGTTATTTTTATTCTCACTTTAATATTATGTAATAAATATGTTAATAATATGATAGCTAGAATATTTTTTAAAACCGAGCATTCAAATGCAAATATTAATAATATAAAAAATGTTACAAATACTGTGAAGAAAAAGAAAAGAAATTCGTTATGTATATTCGGTTAAGCAGTTAATGGTTTGTTCTAGAATAATGTGTGTTTAGAATATAAAGAACATAAAATTTGCTTAATATATGTATATAGTAAAGAAAATGTCTTTTGAGTAAAATGTGAAATTATGTATTTCCCAATGATGCGTCTATAAAACTTATTATAAGCTAGAAATATTTGAAGGGCTTTTATAAGTTTAAATAAAATATTATTTAATAAGAAATTAAAGAAAATTTCTATAATACAGATTTTTTAAATAATTTTATCAGTGGCAATAAGCTAAAACTTTATCTCAAACGGAAATGAGAGTGGATTTGTAAATAGAAAAAGTAATATTCAATATTTACCAATAAGTATTTGGACACTTTCGCATTTAAACGTTTTGTTGAATATCTAGAAAAGTTCTTTAGGAATCATCTTGAAACTTTGATAGTGTAAAGAACATGTTACACCTCATATATTGCAGTAAAAGTTGTGTCCTGAAGAGGAAAAGGGGACGAGTAAAAAATTAAACAATAAACAAAAAAAATAACAGGAGACTTGGCTTTGGAATATTAAAATCCGAATAAACTATTACGTCAGAAACGCCAAAAGAAAAATATTTGCGATGCATACAGCTGTTTCGGTAGCCTTAAACATACCGTCTTCAGTGCAAAAAGAATGAGTTGCACTGAATCTTTTTGCACTGAAGACGGTATGCTTAAGGCTACCGAAACAGCTGTATGCATCGCAAATATTTTTCTTTTGGCGTTTCTGACGTAGTAGTTTATTCGAATTTTAATAAACAAAATGTTTTGGATCAACCTGTAGAAAGCAAGCTTTAAATGTAGTTTGGCTGTAGCATGTAAGTTAAAATGCATCATTTTATGATCGGTATAAATTATTATGCGTCTACTACACATATTCATGGAGATATAATGGTTTCTTTAAAAAAATGCAGAAAAAATTGCCACTTTTTTAATTGTAACACGTAGAGTATTACACACAGTGCAAAGCAATTTTTAGAATATTTGGTACACTACATTAAAAACAGCATACTGCAGTCAGAATGGAAAAATGTTAAATATCTAACAGAATATGAGCATTTTCACTAAATAATTTTTAACTACGCGTGCGCTAGCTTTAAAAAAAAATCATTTGTATAATTTAATAACTAAAAGTATTGAGCAACTTATATGAAACTCCAAACAGATGTCATGTAAATTCAAATAGTTATGAGAGATAGAATGAACGGAATTTCAATTCTATCAAAATAAAAGCTAAACAATGAGGGGTTTTACTCACACTTTTATTTGAATTCATTCAATGCACGATATTACAGTCGGCAGCAAAATTATTGAAGCACATATCTATACTTTTCATACATCTTTTTTTTTTTTTTTTTTTTTTTAGTTTGATTGCTAATTTTTATCAACTTACTTTTTCATAAACAGCATAAGACTAAGATCATGACTTGACAAACATTTACTTAACAAAAGGGTATTAGGTGCGCAAATTTTAAATAGGAATTATTGCTAGCGGTTATTGTTAAACCCTATATCGTTTCTTAAAAAAAAAAAAAAAAAAAAAAAAAAAAAAAATGTCCATTCTATTTCTCATAACTGTTTGAATTTACACGATATTTGTCTAATGTTTTTATATAAGTTGCTGAATAATTTTGGCTATTAAATTATAAAAATGAAATTTTTAAAAAGCTAGCGAATGCGTAGTTTAAAAATTAATTTTTAAAAATACTCATAATTCGCAAGATATTTAACTTTTTTAGATTCTGATTGCAGTATGCTGTGTTTAATGAAGTTTGTCAAATTTCCTAAAAATGACTTTGCAATTTTTCAAATACCCTACGTGATATAATTAATAAAAGTGGATTTTTTTTTCTTCTTCTTCTTTTTTTACCGGTATATCTCCATGAATATATATGGTAGGCTGATAAAAATTTATACAGGTAATGAGAGAAAACTTCATAATCACATGCTAAAGCCAAAACGCATTTAAAGCTTAACTTTTTATGGGGTGATCCAAAACACTTTCATTTTTGTTTTATTTTTTTATTG
The DNA here is from genome assembly GCA_963930645.1 of Salticus scenicus. Lineage (NCBI taxonomy): Eukaryota > Metazoa > Arthropoda > Arachnida > Araneae > Salticidae > Salticus > Salticus scenicus. Next base: position 231,802,142 of record OZ005651.1, read on the forward strand.
GTTCCATTTTCCTTTTCAGTACACAAGTTTTACTTAAATATAGGATTAATAATTACCTGTCCTTCACAGTTCTAAAGTTTCAAGATAAATCTTAAAGATCTTTTCTAGATATTTCAAAAACGTCTAAATTCGAAAGTGTTTAAATACTTATTGGTATGATAGTGTATTAATCCACTGATCACTCGTTTCACAAAATCACTTCATTGTTTGTATACTTTTTAAATTAAACCTATTACATAACAATTAGTTTGAAATTTATATATATTTTGAGTTTAAATATCTAGCGCAATTTTATAACAAATATTGTTTAAATATAGATTTAGATCATATGAATAGATGATCAGAAAAATATTTCTAGATATCTATATAAATATAATTAGACTGTAAATTGCTCAGAATCGAAAAAATTTGCAATATCCTCACATTTTTTATATCAGTGAAGCCAGAACTGCATCCAGAAAAAATTGTGTTTGTGGGGGTGGATAAATTCGGTTCGCTACGATTCGGCGCGGCCGTTTTGGCGCCAACCATTTCGGCGCTGGCCAATTTGGCGCCAGATGTTTACATTCCGAACTTTTTGAGTGTAAGAAATATTATTTTTTTTCCAGGTAAAAATAATAAATAGCCGGAAATATTCTAGAATTGTATAACTGTTTATTATTATATGGATTAAAATAAACCTGCAAGTTAATCATTGTTGACTTTATTCAATTGACGACAGTTTAAGAATTTTTTAAGAATGCACACATTATCTTGTTTCTTGCTAAAGTTAGCTTTTATTTTATCTAATTTTTATTTATTATATAAGAAATTTTAATATGTAAACTGCAAATAAAAATTTAAAAAAAAGATAGAAAGAAAGAAAAAAGATAAAGAAGAATAGAAGTAATAGCTTTAAGATAATGAAAACTTTATAAAAACTTATTTTTTATTTTTATCATTATCATTGTTATTATTACTTATATATATATAACTGGCGTATATTTAAAAGTACAGGCTATTTTCATCTGGCACTGGTAAAAGTAAATAGCTTAATTTTCTTTTTGTACAGTTGATTTTTACTGATTTAGTGATTACTGAATCTAAGTCTACATTTTAACTGTGGGGAGTAACTAAGTTACAATAAATAAAGTAAATAGTAAGATGAGGGGGAAAAAATGGTATTAAAAATTAACAAATTGTATGGAACTATTCTGCTATATGTAATAAGTTTCAGAGATTTAGAGAGGCAATGCGAGTTTTAAGTAAGTTATAGAAATAAATAAATAAATATATATATATATTTAAAGCAGGTTTGAAATATTATTTACTGTGTAATGGGTTTTGCCATTTTGGCCAAAACATGTTTTTCGCATGGTTTTTACCACCTCTAGAGAAAATAAAATTCCTATTTGTTTATTTATTTATTTTTTAATTTATCCCCAAAACTTTCGGGACATATTTTAAAATTTTTAGTTCTTATTTTCCCAATATTATTTAGTATGAAATTTACATTTTTTAGCCATTTCTAAGAATAATATTTTGAAAATAATAATAATAATAAATAAATAAAGCAATGTTGACAACAGGAAAATTGTTTTAAATTACATGATCAGTTTAACCCTTTAACCGTTACAAAAAAAAAAAAAAAAAAAAAAAAAAAAAAAAAATCCGTCTCTCAATAGTTGAAATAAAAAGCTAATGTGACAATCTTTAAAAATAAATAAATAAATAAATAATAATAATAATGATAATATTTTTTATATAGAAAATAAGATTACTGAATATCCATAGAGTTTATATATATATATATATATGTATATATATATATACATAATTAATTATTATATTATATTATTTAATTTAAAATTAATTATAATTATATTATTTAATTTAATTATTTTTTCATTCCTACTTCACTTACTATTGTTTTTATCAGTTATTAAAAAGATACACTAAAAAACTACTACACGGTTAGTGGGTTGATGAACTGATGTTTTAAAATACTTGCAATAGATACTATTTCACACTAGAAAATTAAACACGAAAATATGGCTTCAATAAAAAGTAGTTTGGTAATAACATAAATTAAGAAAACCTCGACAGCTTTTTCAAAAGAAATATAATTGTTTTTTTCTTCAAGAATCATATTTAAGCAACAGATGCACCTCACTAAAAGCAATGTCAACTCTTCTTTCGTTGATAAAATCAGATAAACGTTTTTCTCATTAAAATAATAATAATAATAATAATAATAATAATAATAATAATACATTAAATTGAGATATTTTTTTTTACAACAAGCATACAACTACTATAACTGACTGATATTTTGTTAAATAAATTAACTAATTAATACTTCTTGTTACTAATATAAATTATTATAGCAACCTAATTATTGTATACTTTTTTCTTTGTATTGCTATTAAAATTTGTGGAAAAATTCAAATTCACCTACTAAACAATATATATATATATATATATATATATATATATATGTATATATATATATTTTTTTTGAATGTCTTCATGAAAATACAAAATACATAAAAATAACTTAATTGTATGATTTTTTTAATACACAATTCTTTTCTATAGGTTTTCTTTACAATCTAACAAACCATATTTTAAAAACATGTGTATATCTGTAATGAATAATCTAGAACCTTCCACTCTAATAAAAAAAAAAAAAAAAAAAATCAGAAATGACATTGTTTATTTTATTCCCCAAAAAACCTCCATCACCAAATAGATTAAAATCTTTAAAATTGCTGCGTGTGCGTTGCCATCTGATGATAAGCGGAATAATTATTTTAATAATACTAAGTTGAATAAGTTTTAATTGAAAAAAAAAAAAAAAACTACTGTCTCATCTTATTATTAGCTACTTTAAATTACGCAAATTTCTATTCATCATTAATAACTTTAGTAAATAACTTAAAATATTTTTTTGTTCACGAATAAAGAATAAACAAATAAATGCGAAATCATAAATTACATTGTTTAACGAAGGTTTGACGAAAACGTAATGACATTAAGAATATCTATCATCAAATAAATTTTAACCGGAAAGGCTGCGCCGAAAGCCGCGGCCATTTCATGAAAAAAAGACTGCGCGAAAACAGCCGCGCCTAAATGGGTTTCGCGCCGAATAGTCCCATTCCGGGATACGCCATTGTATCTGTATATCTGGGTTTGTCTGGGTATCGCGTGAGACCAAGTGGTCGTAATTCAATGACACTTAGCAGGAACTTAGGCCTGTACCCAATCTAAAATTCTATATATAGAACACTCCAAGATGTCGATTAGATTTAGAAATAGAGGCAAAAAAAAATCTTGCATGTGTGTAAAAAGGCTTTTGTAAGTGAAACATTAAAGGAAGGGGAAAAAAAAAACTGCAATGTCTTAGCGTTTCAAACATTCAGGAAGCCAAAAATTACTTGGCTTCCTTAATGTTTGAACAGACTCACTTCTCCTGTTCACACAAAAAATATTATGGAAATATTTTATGTGTGTACATGAGAGAGTTGGGTGTATATAGAACGTTTTTCTTTTTTTTTCTTTTTTTGTCCTCGTATCACGTGAAAGGCTAAATGAAATTCAGGCAGAGATTCAGACCTGTACACAACTTCAAGTATTTAAATAATATCTACCGAATAGCTAATTTAAAAAAATAAATTTTGAAATACGGTGGGAAAAAACAAACACTTGCACATTCAGAATAATGATTTTGTCATTAAAACGCATAGAATGGGAAGGAAAAATTCTGCGGTATCTTAGCCATCAAGGAAAACAAAAATACCTTCAGAATACTTTTTGTGTAGGTGTGGGAAAAGAACAAAGTCTCTAGAACGCTTTTATGTCATGATATCACGTAAAAATGGCTTGACGAAATTGAATGACACTTGATAAGGTTTTACGACAGCACCTAATTTAAAATTATATGCATGGATAATTAGATTTAAAGATATGTGTAGAAGGTGTTTTTACATGCGTAATAAGACTTTTTTTTTTCAGTAAAACGCACAGAAGGGAAAATTATTGAGTTGTTTTTATGTTTCACACATAAAGGACGCCAAACATTTTTTAAAACATATTGTCTATTTGTGTTGACGAGGAAAGGTTGTCAGGAACTTTTAGTACGACAGGACTATTGCTTCCAGTAAGACATTCTGCATTGTCATCATTTGCTGTGTTCACCTTGAATATATCAGGATAATTTTCTTTTTGGCATCAAGTTAAAAAATAATAAATTCAGATGAAACTTGCAAAAGAAATTTTAACAAAGAAAAATCGTAACCGTTATTAAGGAAAGCAATTTCAAAATTTAAGGTAACAAATAAGCTATTTATTTATTTAATTACTTAATTTTGCATACGTAGACTACACATTTTTATTTTCTCTTACCAATATATATGATATTGAAAGTATTGTTTTGGGGTAAATTTTTCGAATTTTTCATTTTTGTTACATTTACACGTTTTAAGGAACCCTGAATCCGAAAAACATGTTGTTTACGGTTGGTCTGTATGTGTATCTTTGTGTGTGTGTGTGTGTGTGTGTGTCTGTTATCAGCATATCGCAAGAATAAATAACATCAGGAAGTTCAAACTCGGAATTCTAAATCTGTATCATACAGGGATGCTACACTAAACTTTTCGTTGATATTAAGCAAATGGTTTGTGTAGAGGGACAGTCAAGAAAATTCAAATACATTATGTCTACTGGGGAAATTACAGGTAAGAAGAGTTTAACATCTGTAAAGTTCACTAAATTAAATTAAATGAATATATATATTTTTTATGCTTTAAACTAGGTTTTGTGTAGAATATGGAAAATAAATCATTCACGGTTCGATTACAGGGCTACGTAAAATGAACTAGAATATTATGGGACAATACCTGAAAATTGATGGAAGTGTATTTCTGGCTGTGCTGTGTGTTATTAATATAGAATTGTATTTATGTGAACCATGTAATGTGTACATAATTTTTAGAAGTTATATAGGGCTGCTAATAATTAAGGATTTTTTTTTATCGAATGTTGTTAGTGGAAGTGTTTTACTGTAACATTTTACCATGCCCAGGAAAACTCTATTACTCAAGTAATTGCTTCTGAACATACTATGGGGGGGGGGCACAGTTGGTAGCTCGTCGATCTCGTAATCGAAGGGTTACGCAATCGATTATCGATTCGAGTAAAGACTGCCGTGTATATTAATGGTGTCTGTAAATAATAAGTAATACCTGTAAAGTGATACATTTGTGTAAATGTAATCTGTGGTTACTAAAGCGAAAAATCCATCTCCTTCACTGAGGATTAAAATTGTAAAAGCTTGTCTCAGTACCACCCCTACGAGTGAATCCAAGTCCATCGTAATAGACCAAGAGATAGATCTATTTCGACGTTAGTTAATCCAAATCAACTACACAGAAAAAGAAAACAAAATGGGAGGACATTCAAAGCGAGAGAAACTTGGTTTTGGATAAATGTAGATTTAGCTACATCAAAAATGTATAACTAAAATAAAATTATACTTTAAAAAATTAAAGAACACGCTTTTATTGAAATGTGAACTAAAAAGCATAAAATATTTATCCTTATAGTATTAGAATGCAGAGTAAGACAAAGTCATGCACTGTTAAAAATATTGCAGTAAAATTATGGACAAAGCCAGGCAGCAGAGATTGCCCTTAAGAAACATTTAGATAATGAATGATGCATCGCCTTTAATGTTACGTTGTATGAAACATACAACTAACATGTAAAAAAAGTAGTATTGACCGTAAAATTAAAAGTTAAAGATTGAGTTTCTCGAATATTTTTAATGTTGAATATATTTAACATTCAAATTATGCATAAAATTATTTTCTTTTAAGATTATTTTAAAATTTAAATTTGCTATTTTTGACAAAAGTAAAAAGTCAGTCAATTCTCATATTAGAATAATTTAGAATTAAACATAAACCATTTTTAAAAAAATTCCGCTGACTGGGCTCGAACGTTAGACCTTTAGGTTCGTAGCCCGGAGCTTTACCTCACAGCAACAGCGTTCACGTAGGGAAAGTCTTTTTTTACAATATAGATTTTTTGTTTTCTCCCAGAGCGGTTACAAACATACATACAAACATGCATACAGGTGAAGCTAATAAAAGCGAATTAAGAACGTAGAATATATCTTTCTTGGGATCATAGATGAAAATTTAAATTTTATTTTGCCGTGTAGATACATTAATATTACATATTCCTTATTTTATAAAATTTTAAATAAGACAAATCAAGATAAATTGGTCAGAGTAATTCAATATACAAATTAATTCAACTTAACTCAGTATTTAATTTAACTATTTTCGATACTGTATTTAAAACATTTCTTTGAAGACAGTTCACTAAAATAATTTACTTTAAATGAGCAGCTTATACATAAAGATCAAACACGTTACAAATGATTGATTCTCACAGTCATATATAATAAATCTTTCAAATTAATTACGAATATATTGCTAATAAAAAGATAGTATTTATTTCCTTAATCCTACTAAACAGGTATTTTCAAGTCATACAAATTATTCTTCATACTGATGAACAAATCTTAAAGTTAAGGAAGATGAGAATCCGTACAAATTTATAAGATAATAATAAGTAACTTCAAACCAAAACGTATTACAGTACATGCATAAAGATAGTTTGCGAATTCTTAAGTTTAGTTAAGTATCCTCTTTCCGGAAATTAATGATAATGGGTCGATTTACAGTCTTTTTTTGTCAGCGTTAAATAACTCAAAAGGTGAAGTTGATGACTCAAAGATCTTTTGAAAGGATCGTTAAGTGGACGATAACATATAACAAGAAACCTTTCATCAATGAATAATCGAACAGTAGTTTAATGGAAGTGCTTAAGTTTTACAAACTATTCCGATCCCTTCTGATAAAGACCTATTTAAAACAAACAAGATTTTGAACAGGTATATTTTCAGACTTTCCTGTGGCATTACTTCTCTAATGTAGAAAATGTTTAAGAAACATGAGTTTTTTACTGCAACGCTTTGACATACGTATATATATATATACATATATATAATTTTATATAATATTATTGATTAACACACACACACACATATTTATTTATTTTTACAGTACTAAAATGTAGGGGAAAGTTGGACAAAACGGGATACCACTCTTGTTTTTATTTACTACGAAAAATGTGTTGAAGAAAACCACACATTATTTTTTCTTGTAGCTACAACATTTATTGAAGCACACAAAAAACATAGTTTTAACTAATTTTAAGGACTGTGAAATAGTAAAAAAAATTATTTACCAAACTCTTACAGATCCCGTTTTAACATACCTGGGTTGGACAAAACGGGATAGGGATTGCAATGTTTAATTTTTTGTGTAAAACTAACTGAAAAGCATAATTAACTGACAAAAACCTGTAAAGCAAAATTCCTGCTTGAAAGAACAATGTCTTTAGTAATCAGAGACTTAAAATAAGAGTTTTTTATGTTATTATTTACAAAATGGGAAAGAAGACCTTTTATTTAGGCCTATAGCAGAACAAAAGTCGAATATAAAGGTGTCGTCCTCTTCGTCGGCATTAGAACACGCTTCATGAGCCCATTCTTGGCATCCAGAACATTGGATCCAACCTTCACCAGCCTTATTACAAAATATGCAGGTTTCTCCTCCCTCTGTTTTATTTTCAGACGATGACGACATGCATTCTTGGCTGCTTGCTGAAGGTTTATTAAACTTTTCTATGTTTTGATTTTTAACATCAGGATTAGGCTTTCCTTTGGATTCTAGGCCTACTTTTAGGTTTGGCTGGACCTGGTAGCTCTTTTTCATCCTCTTTTTAAATTCCTTTTCTTACAAACTTCTTTTTTGGAATTTTTAAGAGGGATTTCTTAGCAGCCTTTTCTTCAATTTTCTTGGTTGATTTTGTAGTTTAATCGTCCTTTCTTTTTCTTCCATTTCTAAATTACTCCTATATGGAGATGATGTTATTACTACAGTTTTCTTCTTTCTTCTTTCAGCCCTTTTTTCTGGGTGAGGCCCTTTTACTTGAGGTACAGGCAGAACAAACTTTGGAGAGATGGAAAATGGTAGCTTAGGTCGATAACAAGGGAGTTCTAATCCTTTCTTCCCTGAGGATGTTGCAGGTTCGTCTGGACATAGGCTGTCTCCTGACAAGTTTGTTGGTTGGTCTACTCCTGCGATGTCCCTTGAAGAAGTTGAAGGTTGCTCTTGGTCTTTGCTCATATCAGTCTGGTGCCCAACGCTTGGAGGTTCTTGCTGCAGGTCTGACGTAGGGTGGTCTGTGGTGACAGAGGGTGCAAACAAGTGATCTGGGAAGACGTCAGGATTGTAAGGACTTATGCCAGTTTTTCTAAACCCTTTAACGGCAGTTTCTGCAACAGCTTCCCGTGAATAGGCTGCGTTGAACAGTTTTGCAACTTCGTAAATTGTGACGCACTTACCTGGATGGTTGAACGGCCACTTTTGAACTTCTTGTTCATAATACGTGCTCAGTGGAGCCATGAAACTGACATCCAGGAGCTGAAAGCGATGAGGTGTATGTGGGAAGAAGGTTAGGATGGTTGCATTATTTTCTCTTGCCAAATTTACAAGTTGCAAACATTTGGTGTGACTGTTGTGTCCATCAAGTAGCAACAGCACTGGCTTCTCATGGATAGGGTTGTAAAATTCTACGAATTTTTTAAACCAAACAATGAAGGTCTCCTTCGTGATCCAGCCGGTCTTATGATACACAAACGATACTGGGAAAGCATCATCCATGAGTCGTGGGTTTTCCTTCACTCGAGGAAATACAGACATAGGAGGGACGAATATACGGCATAAAAAAACTGTGTCCCATTTTATCCAACTCATAAGTGTCCCGTTTTGTCCAACTCCGACACTTTTCAAAACAAACATAGCTGATGCCTAAACGTGAAAGGAAAATTAGATAGACTACACATGAGAATGTTCGTTAATAAATGCTTAATCAAATGTAATATTCACAGGAATTCTATTCCCATATATGTAGGCAGTATAATCTAGAAAACAACGCATGTAAATGGAGAAAGTGCCAAGAAATCAGAGTAAAAAAGTTCTAAGAGCTGCAACTTTCCATCAACTAGTGGTCTCGAGGCGGGACGAACTGAGAATGGTGTAATGACGGCCAAAAACAAGTTTCTGTCGTCGTCCGCTTGATAGCAGTACTAGACAGGTCCCTAGGCGACGTATCCCGTTTTGTCAGACTATCCCATTTTATCCAACTTTCCCCTATATTAAATATATAACGGGCTTAAAATCAAATAGTATATATATATTTTTTTTTTTCGTAAAAAAAGGAAATTTGGAGTTTTGGAATATGTTGTTAATCCATGAATAATAATGAATAAAGGTAATATGTAGTTAATGCATAAAATATCCCAATAAAATACTAGAGTCTGACTGAGGCCTGGACACAGTATCATATTATTAAGAATATTTTTTATTACAAGTTACTAATTTATCATCATAATGTACACATTAGCAATAGTTATTATGGATTTGTATAAATAAATATGAAAGGCTTTTTGTGCATTATAAACAAAATATCAGTGGTGAGAGTGTTCCCGGGATGCCTCTATTGAAGATACAAAATCTCAGTGGTGAGAGTGTTCCCGGGATGCCTCTATTGGAGATAATCTGGATGTGTAACATAACAAACTTGGTCCTGGCATAGGCCGTGGCAATTTAATCATATCTGTTAATTGCACAATTGATAAGTATTTCTTTCCGGATATATAAAATTAAATGTTTATTGGCATCGATATAAGGTGAATTCATGCTCATCATTTACAACCTCACAAGTCATGCAGCCAACAAAATAACACACATCTTTCTTTTTTGCATGTTTTACTACAAAGTCACCATTATTACATTGTTTACTCTCCTTTTCAGATTCTTCCGTGTCAAAGCAACTAGAAGATATATTAATATCATATTTTTCTATAATACTTAAAACGTTTTTCAAATGATCTCGAAATTTACTAACCGTGACTTTATTGAATGCAGTTGATCTACTTAAACTTGTATTTTCATGCATTCTCAGCGATAACTACTAATGTCTTACCACATACGGCATACAAGGTTCCAGAGACGCCTCAAGTACAACGCAATGTCTCATTTTCATCACATCTCAGTGTGTCTTAAAACAAACATCCCTGAGATATCATGGTTGATTGTCTCTGAGATGTACTATTTGAGACATTTGAGAGCCCAAACTGCGATGTATGCGATGTACTGGATATGTAGTATGCGATGTCACAAAGCTGAGACATTTCCACATCCCTAGAACATATCAGTGATGTCCCAGAGATGTAACAGGATATCTATGCAACATCTCAATGTCACAGTTCGATGTTCTTGGGCCATTCCAGAGATGTCAGTGGAAGATGTTGTATGGGACATAGACCACACCACCATTTATAAGAAGCTATTATACCCTAAATCCATTTGGGTATTATTTGTTTTTCATTTGCAGCTGCAAAATCATATATGAATCGTTTATTGCAGAAAGGGGGCATGTCTACAGTTAAAAAATGGACAGTTCATAGACATATGTCCATGGCGACCATTTTTGAATTATTGAATTTTAATTAAAATGTGTAATTTGTGATTGTGATTGCAATATGAATGCTGTGTAATTTTTTCAGAATTTTAAGTTCACATAAAATTGGTAAAAACAGTTTATTGTGTCTTCTGTAAAAATTAGGTTTTTTGTGACATGTCTCGTTTCTGCAATCAGCGATTCATATACAAAATGCTTTGTACTCTTTGGAGATAATACACAATGCCGTTTGGATCACATTATTAGATATTCAGTCCAAATCTTTTCTTCCTCATCAGTAAACAATTGCCTAGTTTTGTAATTAGAGTGCATATCCATGTGTTCACTGTTTTAACTCAACTTGTATATTTTTACATACCTCTCAAGAGTTATTTGTGCAGTACCATAATCAACAGCTGTGCTATGAGCACTAAAACCTTCTTCAATAACCTTCTTCAGTGTTGTCTGCATAAATTCTTTGGGATGTGTAGATTTGTGCATAGATTTTCAAAATTATTTAACTAAGGGAACCTTGGCCAAGCCTCCTTAACTAGCCGTTTTATAAAAAATGGCACATAGTGATTTTAAGTCTACATCATTGCACAAACATTATAACTTAATTAAAACCTTAATATAACAGTATTTATAAAATCCTACTTACTTAAACTTAATTCGATTGTTTTATCTGATAAAATCTTACAAATTATGTTTAAAAAATTTATTTTTTCAGCTGAAAAATTTTCTATTTTGATTTTCTGTACACTACTAAGAGGTAGTTCAATGAAACTAAGGTAGATGTCCAATGACATCAGTAGCTTTGACTACCATCTAGTGAAAAAATGCTAAAATATTTTTTAATAATATTTTAATAATAAAACTGAACGTAGGCTAAACCTCCTCTACGGCCAAGTTTCCCAGTTTTCCAGTTTCCCCTACCTTTTTACTTTCTTTCATATTTATTTTAAATAAAATTATAGAGAATAAAAAATTATAAAAAGAAAGAAAAAAAACAATAAAAGGCGCTCTTTTGATTAGATATTTTTTTCTGACATCTTGTTTTGAACGGAGCACTTGGTTCCATTAATACCTTTTTTTTTTAAATCCTAAATTATTTGTTAGTTCTAAAGTCGTTATATTAACATAATTTTCAGTACTTAAGATTCCCTTTTTAATTTTTTTTTTCTCGGAATGAGTTTTTGAAAACAAATTTACAAAGAATAAAACAGCATTTGAGTTTAATTCTTTTGTACTTTTTGCTAATTAGCCATCAGAAATATTTTGATGACTTTAACATCGTTTTATTGTCTACTGGTGGATGGAACAGTCAAATGCTTCCGTTTTTTTATCCTTATACCTCCAAATGAATTTACAATATAAGTTTTTTTATACCACATCCTATACGTAAAGGAGGAATTACAAAGCAAATAATATAAATTTAAACAATTCTTTAAAAACTTGTATTTTTTGTGATTTTATTTTTTCCCATTATTAAATATTTCATTTTTTGTTCATTCCTTTCATTATGAAATTTACATATGCAGCACGTCTGTAAAATGCGTGAATATCCTTGAATAACACGCTTTGACTTGTTTTACTTGATAACAATACTATTTCCTTTATTTGTTGAATATTTAATTCGAATTTGAACTTTTACTTTTCCGAATTTAATTAATTGGCTTAAAACCGTAGTTCTTGAATGCATTAGATTTAACAATGAATTGTTTTTATGTGTTACCGATAGTTTAGAAGTCTTACGAGTTTTTTCATAACTAACATTTTTAAAATATTGTTAAATAAAAAAGTATTAAATAAACTGTTAGATTACAAATTAAGCATCATTAAATTTCTTAATTTTTTTTTTTAGGAATATCAGTTATAACTTACAAACCTTTCAATGATTTAAACTGCATTTTATTTTGTTATTCTTAATATAGATTGAGGATGGTAATCGCATAGCTTTCTTTTGTTCATAAGTCGTTTCTTGAAAACTAAAAGCAGTGAAATGAATGGACCCATGAATTCAATTTTTCTTTACCACATAACCAGAGTTACCAAATTTTATAGTTTATTCCGGAGCATTCTTAGCCCCGCCTTTTTTTCAAGACAGTAGATTTTTAAGAATGATTTTCCTCTTATCTAATCTTTGTCACATATTGGAGAGAAATGTGCTACAGAAATTCTGGTTCGAAAAGGAACGCGAGGATAAAATTCCCCCGGAATAAATTTTAAAACTTGGCAACTCTGCATAACAAAATCTTTAAATAAAACACTTTTGTTTATTATTTTAGCTTTTATTTTTACTATTTTAATTATGCAATTTAAAAGAGGAGGTTCAATATTCTTCTAAATTGTCACTAAATACAGTCAAAGGAATTAGTGAAAGCTCTGTTGATATTCAAAATAATCTCTTTAATTCTTTATCATTGTTTAATTTTTCAACTTCAGTATTCATAATTAATTTCGAAAATGTCAGACATTCCTATAATTTATAATTATTTTATCCAACTCACATTTGACGTTGTCCGTATTTGACGTAGCCTCATTATGTTTATTTTCCGAATTGTTTATCTTAAAATATTCCATAAATAAACAATTCATTTGAGAATTATGTCCGCTTATCAATTTTAATTTTTTCTTGAAATCTACACTATTAACATTTATCTATACTATCACGTGTCTATACTGTCAATGTTTGAATTCTCAGATGTAGTAAATACCTGGAGTATTTATACTGATCTTTGACAGTTTTCATTTTAATCGTCCTCGTGCTCGATATAATTATTTCGGTTTATGTTTATCGGCTGAATTCTTAGTTTGGTTTCGACTCCTGTACCAATCGATGGTCGATAATGCAAGATTGAAAAAAAAAAGATATGGATAAATGATGATGGACCACAACTGCTATTGAAATAAAATTTACTTTACATAGTAGATATAGCTGTCAAACATTTCCGAAATTGGGATACCTGTAATTTTTTATAGAAAATTTATAATTAGATTTTATGGTCAAATAAGATGAAAAAAAAAAAAAAATTCTGAACATTTACTGGTATTCCAAAATCTGAACGATTGGCGGTTATGAGTAAGAATTAAGGTTAATGTTACTCCGTTAACGGCCGAATTTCAATTGCCCAATTCTTACATAAAGTATATAGAAGGCGTAGTAACTTTAAGAAGAACAGAGATGTCATAGCTACAGCTGAGTTAGCCTAAGGGGGGCATCAATTTTCTGAAATGTCGAATTTTATTTTAGCAGTGTAGAAATGAAATTTTTTTTTTTTTTTTTAGTGTAAGATACAACTACTGTATGAATGTATGAAAAAAATTTAAATGCTTCTATTCCCTCCAAAAAATACAAAGAAATAAAATAAATAAATAAATAAATAAATAAAAAATAATAATCATCTAGATCACGGCCATTTTGCTTTTTAATGCCTAAGCAGCTACTATATACGTGATTTTATTCAAAAATGTAATTGTAAAAATTAAAACTTCTCGGCTTTTGCTGAATCAATTGCAATTTTGTGCTGAATTGTAAGCTATTAGAAATTGCTAAAAATTAAATAAACCACAAAACAAAAAAACGTGATTGCAAGACAAACAAGAATAAAAAAATATTTCTTGAAAACTAATTTCTTTTCGTTAAACATTAACATTCAATATCATTAATAAAAGAAAAGCCCCCCCCCCCCCAAAAAAAAAAAAAAAAAAAAAAAAAAAAAAAACTTTGGTAAATTTAGCTTTGTTTTATTGCTTCAAATTTTATTACTTTACTGCGTATAAATGTTTACTCCGAATCTACTTCAATAAATGACGAGAAACAGATAGACCAATTTAATTTTTATACAATCGCTCACTGAGACCGAGGCAGATACACGCTGCTAATTTACTTTTGGTTTAAAACAAACAAGTATTCCACGTTAAAATAAGGAGACAATTATTTAATAAAATACTGATGTCTAGTGGTCGATGTGAAAATTCGATTCCCTGACACAAATAATTACTCCCAAAAATAAATTCCTTAATGAAAGCAGGGAATTTTTGTCAAATAATAATAATAATAATAATAATAATAATAAAATGCTTAGAAAAGCGGAGTTAAAAATAGTGGACCTTATCAGTGAGTTTGTTTATATATAAAACAAAAAACACCATTTTGGTACTTCAAATCAGTATTTATAAATATAAAGCAGAATTATTCACAACAAATTTTAAATGGTATCAAATTATTAATAATTAAATCAATAGTTTTTCTTTTTCTTTTCTTTTTTCTTTAACCTCATGCAGATATTTTTTTTTTTTTTTTTTTTTTTTTTTTTTTTTTTTTTTTGGGGGGGGGGGTCCTTTGTCTTTGCAATAGGATTAATTAAAACCAAGATTTACAGTTTAAAGTGGATTAAAACCATGACAAACACCTGTCCCGAACTTTGATCCCTAAAATCTGAAATATGTTAATGCTCATTAAGATTTAGTATATATATATATATATATATATATATATATATATATATATATATATATATATATATATATATATATATATATATTATAATTATTATTATTATTATTATTTTGCATTTATTTAACATATGAGCAGAAAATATTATTGTAGAATTTTTCATATCATTATGTAATTTTATTATCCGAAGAATAAATGTTTATTTAAAATTGAATATTCTGTCCACTCAATATAAAATATATAAAAATTACTATTACGCATTTCAAGAAAATATAATATTTTTTCTGAAGAATATTTTTAGAGGGAAAAATCATACTTTTTTAAATATAAAAAGGTGCATTTTATTTATAAAAAAAAAGCAAAAATAAATGTATTAATGCAAATAATATGCATCGTTACTACAATGAAAACTTATTTACAAAGTGAAAAAAAAATCTATTTTGAATTGTATGATCTCTAAATGATCCTGATTTAAACTGTTTATTTGTCATTTTATATCCAAATAAGTTGATGATAAATCTATGAAAAAGAAATAATATATACAAAATGTTATTTTCAGACTATGAAAAAAAAAAAGGCTTACATTTTGACATCTGGCAAATACCGTACGGAAATTATTTTAAACATGAAGGAAATATTTATCGTTTTAGATGGATATCGGAAAAATACCGAATTTACACTTTTAAATATTAAAATACATTCTAGTTTTTAACCTAATCTCTCCAGATATATACACACAAAGAAATAACTGTATTATTTTTCAGATTTTCAACAAATTTTATCAAATGTATTCAATATATTACTGTGACTACAATGTTTATTCGCGAATATTTCTGTAAATGTAATTTCAAACATGAAAACTATTTAACAATTCAAATCGCGTATACAAATGTAATTTAATAACCTATAATAGCATAACTGATATTTGATATACATATAAAAGTACCAGTATTTATTGCTTTTTTTTCCTGAAAATTATCGAAACAATTTTGTAATTGCTTATAAAAGTTTAAGTAACTTTATTTTCGTCCATGTTTCTTAATTTTGTACATTACATCTTATTTAACTTCTGAAATATATATATATATATATATATGCAAGGTACTTCAAAAGTATGGATACACTAAGATATCTTGAAATTAAATCAATTTCCTTAAACATATTGGTTTTAAAAGTTTCATGCATTGATATAATCTATTATACGTGGTATCATAGGTGTGCAACCAAACTCAATTTTTTCAAATGGAAACCATATTTTTTATTAACATGTTAAGAGGAAAAAATATGTTTAAAGTCATGTATTACTTTTTTTATTCTGCAGAGTAGGGGGCTCCGGGACCCGATTCTTTTGCTGTAATAAAAATTCTGGAAATCCTAAAATATCTCCATGAAATAACAATTTCGCTAAACACAATGATTACAAAAGTATCGTGAAATTAAATTATCTATCAGACGAGGTACCACATGTGGGCCCCGGGCTTCAGATGCCCCTACCTGATACAAACTCATTTTTTTTTTTTTTTTTTTTTGAAATGAAAACCATAACTTTTCTTTACCAAATCGTGTTAAACGGAAAATAATCCACAGATGCGCCGCGGGGGCCTTCAGATGCCCTACCAGATACAAACTCAATTTTTTGAAATGAAAACCATAACTTTTTCTTTACAAAATCGTGTTAAACGGAAAAGAATCTATTTTAAACCATGACTTTTTTTTTTTTTTTTTTTTTTTTTTTTTTTTAACTTGCAAAGTAGGGGTTCCCGGGAACCCGTATTTTATGTTCCACTAAAAAGGCAGAAAATCCCAAAAAACCTCAAAAAAAAAAATCAATTTCGCTGAACACATGAATTACAAAAGTTTCATCTCTTCAAACAATTTGTAAGATGATATATCATAGGTAAGAAGTTTTTCAAATAGAAATCCTATAGTTTTTTCACAGAAAGATGTTACCTCAAAAAATCTATTTTAAATTATGTATTTCTCTTTTTTATATTTTAATGAGTAAGGGGCCTCGGGGCCCCATTTTTTGTGCTGTAAAAAAAAACGCAGAAATGTTAATAAAAAAGCATTTTCGTTGCACACTCAATGATTATATAAAGCATATAAAATATACAAACACAATGGCACGCATAAAACACAATGATTACAAAAGTTTCGGGCATTCAAATTATCTATCAGATGAGGCATCACAGATGGGCCTCAGGGGCCCCAAATGACACAAACTCTGTTTTTTCACATGGAAACCGTACTTTTCCCTTATGGTGAAATAGAACTTCTCTGGAAACCATAATTTTTTTACTACGATGTTTTGGTGAAAAAGCATATTTTCTATTTCTAAAAATAGAGTGTGTGTAACACGAGATCCTAGGGCTCATGGGCGTCCACATACGTTACTTCATCTAATAGATCATATGAAGGCATGGCACTTTTGTAAGAATTGTGCTCAGTGAAATTTATTTTTTATTGGGACATTTTGAAAATTACAGATTATTTATTACAATATAAGATTTGGGGCCCCGGTGGTCCCTATTCTGAAAAAAAAAAATCAGTACAAGATTTATAACAGATATTTTCCGCATAACACACTTCTGTGAAGAAAAAGTATAGTTTCAATTTCATAAACCTGAGTTCGTGTCACGTGGACCCTATGGGGGTACCTAGCGGTTTCAAGTATAATAACTTATCTGATAGATCATTTGAAAGAACGATTGTAACAATTGATCACAGCGAAATTACATTTTGTTTGAGATATTTCGGCATTTCCAGAATTTTTATTACAGCATGATTCGAGGCACCGAGGCCCCCTGCTGAGAAATAATAATAATAATAATAAAAAGCAATGCATGATTCAATACAAATGTTTACTATTAACACGATTCTGTAAAAAAAAAAAAAAAAGTATGATTTCTGTTTGAAGAAATTGAGTTTGCGTCATGGGACTCTGGGATCATGAAAATCCCAACTATGATAACTCGTCTGACAGATCTTTTGAATCCATAGACTTTCGTAATCACTATGCTCAATTAAATTACTTTTTAACTGAGATATTTTGGGATTACCAGAATTTTTATTACAACATAAGAATCGGTTCCCCGGGTCCCATAAACGTTAAAAAAAAAAAATAAAAAAAAAGGAGTACATGTTTTAATACAATTTTTTTTCTGCTTAACATGATTCGGTGAATAAAAAGTATGGTTTCTATGAAGAAAAAAAATGTTTGTTCAACAGGGGATCCCGGGGTCCCACCTATAATATTTTATGTGACAGATTATTTTATGTATGAAACATTTGAAATCAATATGTTCAGCAGAATTGTTTTCCTTTCGAGATATTTTGGTGTAATCAGACTCATGAAACACCCTATATATGTATATATATAACGTTTCAATTAATTAATTTATTTTAATTATCTTAGACATAATAGTTAAAAATATTAATTTTAGCATGACTATCAATATATATATATATATATATATATATATATATATATATATACACATTGTGATGAAACGATTAAATTTTACTATAAATCGGACTTATTGCGAAAATCACACTTATCGCGAAAGTGGTAATGATATTGTCATTTCTGTGCCGCTTCTTGTCCATATATTATTAGGCATTGCCTGCTGCACTAGGCCATTTTTTAAACCAAAAGATTTTGAACGTAATATCCTACAAGAGAAAAACAAAATAAATTTCCTAACACACAGTAAGAAATCCAGTGATAACTAAAGTTTCCGTGAATGTTTATTTTCGACACATCATAAAAAATTTAAATAAAATTTTAAATTATCGTTATAGAGGGAAAGTGCAATTGAAATAGCTTCTTTATTTTATTTTATATTAAAATATCTTGCCCAATCTCTTACATAGTTTGATAAATTATTGGTTTCTTATAATATGCTTTGTTTTTATCCCAATATATCACTACTTAATAACCAAAACTATATAAATATTATTCAGTTTAATTTGGGATACTTTATGTTAGACTAAAAACAATTTATTAAAAGAATTAAAGAGAATATATTTATGTATATATATATACATAAACTGTCAAACTTAATAAATTCTTGTCCTCTTGTCATACATGATGTATTAGCATAATTGTCGAAAATAGCACATTAAATGATTTTTTAATTAATAATACTTATAAAATGATCCTACATCAGTTAATTCAATATTCCACTTCCAGATTAGAGCCAAATGGCATTAAACAATAATTATAGAGATTTATATATTAAGTAGCAACACCACATATGAAACATAAGTTACTAAAAACAGAATTATTAATAATTTTATGATATTAAATATAAAAAAATGATGAAAATTTTTTTGGTAAAATTATCGCTGATTTAATCTGATTGTTCGGGATCACCACACATTTGAATAATCCAGGTTTTCGCCACAGTCCATAATATGGCGATATTCAGCTATTATTTTTATTACTGGGGACCGGTTGAAAGTCGGGAGCCCTCATTTCAACCCACTCATAAATCCATACACAAACACAAAAGGTCCGGAAAACGTAATATTAATATTTTTAATACAGATTTCGCTAATGACAGAGGTTCTATCACACTATTGTATTTTTCGGTAATACAACTTACAATACATTCATTCAGCCACTGCTGGTAATTATCAGTAACGAGATACACTTCAAAACCATGGTTTGATAAACTCTAATACATATACGTAAATAGAAGAATAAATACCGCATTCTGCAGAATACGGAAAAAGATATCCGCAGATTTTACTGAAAAATCCAGTAAATTTCAACGGGAAAAGATTTGAAATCAAACAGTTTAAAACCGTAAAATTGAATTACTGACTTACTTTTTAAGGAGAAATCTTAAAAATCAAACAGTCTTATCCTGTAAATCAAAAATACCACAGTTTTGTACCGTATTTTTGATGGAGAAATACTGGCACCTCCGTTGCCAGTTTTTTCCCTGTTATTTTACGGGTTTATTTTTTGAAGGGTATATCAGCTCCACAGATTGAGAAAAATATCGCACTCTGGAGAAACCCATGTCAGGTCCACATATATTATGAGCTGCTAATGTATGATTAAGGTCAATTGGCTACCTGGTTATCAACATTTAAGACATGGCTTTAATTCCCAATGTCTGAAGAATCATGTACACTGCAAAAAATTAACCTGTAAAATTACAGGAAAAATCTGGCAGCTGGGGTGCCAGTATTTCTCCGTCAAATATTCAGTTTAAAACCTCAAAATTGTATCACTGACATATATTTTAAGCAGAAATCCTGTAAATTAAACAGGTTTTTAATTAAAAGTCCAGTTTTGTTCTGTATATATGACAGAAAAATACTGGCACACCAGCTGCCAGATTTTACCTGTACTTTTAACAGATATTTTTTTACAGTGTAATATATGTCACTACACAGCAAAATGAATAAAGCAAGACCATCCCATCCTGGCTGTCATCGTATTTCTAATGGTGCTTCTAGACTCTGAAAAAGTGGAGAATCCTCTTTTCCAGCTGGGTTTTACTTCGCTCTTGTGATACACTATGGACAACTGGTGACGCTTTGGGACTCATCCTTAGGGGTTATCCCCCTCCTTTCCGGAAAGAATCGGGAAATATGCAGCCTTAAGTCCGCTTTACACGACACCACCTGTCGCATCCAAAGGCAAACTTTTAAACAATCGATTTATTTGATACACTATTTATACACTAACAAAAAAAGGTCTAACACATGACCTGACCTGAAATGTCAAAATTGTCAAGTTCATAGTCACTTAAAAACATAAACAATATTACAGAATTTATGCACTATAGATGCCAATATTTAAGTCAACAGGCTTACTCATAATATGCGAATTTATAGAACATATTTTAAAGTAAAAAATGACACATATCGATTTCTGTAAAATAAATTTACTATTATTTTAACGGAGTAATTTTTGAAAGAGAGAGAGAGAGAGAGAGAGAGAGAGAGAGAAAAGTTAAAAAATCAGAAGTTTTACGCAAACTTTCAGTCTAATTGAATCTAATAAAAAAATTACTAAATAAAAAATAATTTAAATAAAATTTTGTGTACCTGAATAAAATTCAAGTAACACTTGCCAAGAAATTTTCCTCTATGAGTAACATTAGTCAACTTTCAAAAAAAAAAAAAAAAAAAAAAAAAAGACCGTACGGTGAAAAACCGCAATAATCTTTCATCTCAATGTTATATTTTTATTGAATAAAAATCAAAATTTTGACAGTAGAATATTCAAAATTATTTATTACATAAAAATAAAGTGTTATTTTTTTTCTTTTCTTTTTAATTTTAATTTAAAAACGTATTATAACGCATAATAAAATATAGATATATATATAGATATATATTTGTGTTTGCAGAAGTAAAATGTAAAAGTCTATTAATCAATATTTCCTGAATAAAGAAAACTTTTTTACTTTCTTCTATATGTAATATAGAGAAAGTATTGGATTCGCGAAAATTTTCGACCTCCGTTTTTTGACGGATCTACACGTTTTGGGATGTCCTGAACACGAATTGATAGTTTTTAAAAAATGTCTGTCTGTGTGTCTGTCTGTCTGTCTGTCTGTCTGTGTGTCTGTATCATTTTTTTTTGGACGCTGTATCTCACGAACCAATGAATGAAATTTAACCAAACTTGGTATTTAGTTGCACCCTGACATGAAATGGTGCCCATTAGATTTGGGGATCAATAGCTCAACAGGTGGCGCTGTGATCGCATTTTATAGGACAAAATTCCGTATAAATGGGCATAATGAGAGTTATTTTAAACTTGTGATTGTAAAATTAATATGAATTATTGATAATAGTAGTAGTTAACTAGGAAAAAAAATTTGTGCATGGGGGGGCATCGGTTCCCCCCTGGGGGGGAAGTACCCCCCCGGGAGGGTTAAATTTTGAAGATGGGTATCATTCGAAAGATCTCGTCAATACCTTTAAAACGAATGGTTGAACCATAAATCTGTGATAATTTAAAACAAAGTTATCGATTTTTTTTACTTTTAACAAAAAAAAAAAAAACTTAGAAAAAAAAATCGTATTTTTTTTTTTTTTTTTTTTTTTTTTTTAAATATTGTTACTGATTGAATATGTATAGGAAAATATAGAAGAAAGTCTTCTGGTGGCCACAACATACTAGTCTTACTAAGATGAAGGGGCTAAGTTACTTTTTACCATGTTTTTATTAACTTCGATTCTTGTGTGTTTGTGTGTTTGTCAGGGACAAATCTTGCAATCGACTTTTAACTAACTTCCCGACTAGCTAGATATTTGAAATTTTCAGGACAGCTCACAACACGGTGACAATACATTTTTCTAATAATTTTAGTTAACTGCTTCAGGTTCCGCTGCCTTCGACAGCGTTTATATGATTCGGCAGAAAATTTATTTAACTAACTTCCGGACTAGCTAGACATTTGAAACTTTCAGAATAGTTCAGAATAAGGTTAAAATGCATATTTTTAATACCTTTAGCTAACTGTTTCGGGTTCCCGCTGCCTTCGGCAGCGTTATCAGTACAAGCATTGCAATCGATTTTTTCCTAACTTTCCGACTAGCTAGACATTTGAAACTTTCAGGATAGCTCAAAACACGGTGACAATACATTTTTTAAATACTTTTAGTCAACTGTTTCAGGTCCCCACTGCCTTCGGCAGCGTTTATATGATTCAACAGAAAATTTATTTAACTAACTTCCCGACTAGCTAGACATTGGAAACTTTCAGAATAGTTCTGAACACGGTGGAAATGCATTTTGTAAATATTTTTAACCAACTACTCCGGGTTCCTGCTGCCTTCGGCAGCGTTTCCAGTACAAAGCTTGTAATCGATTTTTTACTAACTTCTCGACTAGCTAGACATCTGAAACTTTCAGGGTAGCTCAGAATACAGTGACAATACATTTTTTTTATACTTTTAGTCAACTGTTTCAGGTCCCTACTGCCTTCGGCAGCGTTTATATGATTCGAACGAAAATTTATTTAACAAACTTCCCGACTAGCTAGACATTTGAAACTTTCAGAATAGTTCAGAATACGGTTAAAATGCATTTTTTTAATACCTTTAGCCAATTGTTTCGGTTCCTGCTGCCTTCGGCAGCGTTATCAGTACCAAGATTGCAATCGATTTTCCCTAACTTCTCGACTAGCTAGACATTTGAAACTTTCGGGATAGCTCAGAATACAGTGACAATACATTTTTTTTATACTTTTAGTCAACTGTTTCAGGTCCCTACTGCCTTCAGCAGCGTTTATATGATTCAACAGAAAATTTATTTAACTAACTTCCTGACTAGCTAGACATTTGAAACTTTCAGAATAGTTCAGAATACGGTGAAAATGCATTTTAAAAATATTTTTAACCAAATGTTTCGGGTTCCTGCTGCCTTCGGCATCGTTACCAGTACAAAGCTTGCAATCGATTTTTCACTAACTTCCCGACTCGCTAGACATTTGAAACTTTTATAATAGCTCAAAACACGAGAGCAATGAATTTTTTTAAAAATTTATCCAATTGCTCCGGGTTTCCGCGGCCTTCGGTAGCGTTTATATGATTGAACAGAAAATTTAAAAACATGGTATATAAAAAGATCTTTTTATCTTGTAATTATTATCTTTTCTATTAGCTTTTGAAGCAACTTATCGTTTCTACCTTGCATTGAGGGGTTCCCTCGATGTTTTTGGGGTTAATTGTAATTTTCTGTCGGACATTTTGGCCTGCTTTCTATTTTAAGTTTTTTGCTTGCATTCCTTTCCAATTCTTATTTTAATATTCTGTTTACATAATCTTTTATTTTGTTGCGTTTTAAGTGTATGAATGTGTTATTTTTGTATTATATATTTCAGTATTTTTTATTATTATTTTTTTTTAATATTATTTCTTTTTAATACGTATATATGTATATATTACATTAAATATTTTTTTTTTTTTTTTGTGGTTTGGGCATACATAGTTGTAAATCGGATATAAATAGCTGTAATCTTCTTAGCATAATGCTCATAGTTACATACAGAAAATCATAAATTTTGCTTAGAAATTACAAATTATGCCCCCAGTAAAATTTTGAAGTTGTATAACTCTTCATTCATTCGTGTTATATTCTCTCTCTATCTTTTTCTTTTCTTTTCTTTTTTTTTTTTTTTTTTTTTCTTTTTTAAATCTTTTTACGTCTATTTATATCGTGGTAAGTTCTATGAGTTTTCGTAATTATATCTACAAAGTTTAAATAGTAAAGTACTTTAAATAGAATTATACTAAAATTTAAAAACCCTAATATTATATATATGTATATGATGTTATTATCTAACATATTTGAAATTCTATAGCTCCCAATCAGAAGCTGTGACATTGCAATTGCAGCTCCAACACGTGCTTTCATTTGGGCAACTACCACAGCTGTCTATATTGCTTGGACACAGGAAAGTCAGAAAATATTTCTTTATTGTTCCTGAATTATTAAAATATATCAGTTTACAAACTTTCTGAATTTTACTACGGGCTGCAAACTTTTATTGGTCGAGCTGTATACGATCTGGAGAAGCTGATGCTTGGGCACACCTGCTCTAGAAAACTGTGTCAACTCCTTGATTTTCTTCAATCGAATCGAGTCGAATCCTACGTCATGAATGAATGTAATGGAACAGAACTTACGTAGCTATCAGCTAAATGTGATCAAACTTCAGAGTATTTTAAAAGACCCGCTACTGTACTTTTGTGTTAGCAGATTTTATATTCTTCATCTTGAAATAAACTCATTTCTTTTTAACCAATTTACATACTTGCAAACATCCTAATTATGAACCGGAAGATTTTTAGTACACGCCCCTTTTTCCCCACCAGTATAATTTTAGAGTAATTTTCTCCAAATTTAATTTCCATTATACAAGAAGAAAAACACTCTAAAAATATACGGTGTGAAAAAAGGGGCGTGTACTAAAAATCTTCCGGTTCATAATTAGGATGTTGGAAAGTATGTATTTAAATATTTGTAATTCTTCTGAAAATAATGTTATCATTCGTCTGCACTTATTTTAGTTAATTTGTGTACATGGTCATTTTAATTTTAATGGAGGTTATTTTAGGACAAATATCTTTCTTTTTATTTATTTTTTTTTATATCTAAATTCGGATGCAAAATTTAAAGGATTTTCAATTTATGCATTTGTTTAATTGGGAATGTACTAATTACTAAAACATTTTATTGTAAAAATATCACATGTCAGTTTAATGGAATTCATTGTTAGAAATATCTTGAATTATGTAATATATGGTTGAAAGTTTTAAAGTTATAAATTTATACACAGAAATTGTGTATATTTTCTGAATCATCTGCAGTTTTAACATCGATTATTATTACATCTATAACAGTTTACATTGGGTTTTTAAATTATAAATTTATATGCAGAAATTATATATTTTTTCTGAATAATTTACATGTCTTGAGTGAAACGAAGTTTAGCTAGGCATAGCTGCAATTTTTCTCCGCCTCATTTACTTTTGTTCCATTCATTTCTTAATACACTGCTCAAAACAATTAAAGGATATTGTAAGTCTTATATAAAATAACGGTATAAGGGATTTTTTTTTTTTTTTTTTTTTTTTTTTTTTTTTTTGCAAAAAATGGAAGAAGAGGGTCACAAATACAAATTTTTCTCGTTTTCAAATTTCGGAGTACGCAAATGTTGAGTTTGACCTCAATAATGACGTTTTAGCGGCAGCGAATGAAATTTGGCTTTTACACTAAATTAAAGACAAAGCGGAAAAGAATGGTCAATATTCAGTAAGTGCGTTGTTTCGATGATTGTGATGTCTTAACGAAGTTATTTTACCGATTCAAAAGTTTGGGGAGCTGTTGGTCGGTTAGAGGAGGTCCAAACCAGGGTTGCCAGATTTAGCCTTTTTTTATTCGATAGTCACCAATAATTTTTAATTGTAACGTTTGGCTAATCACTTCGAAGATTTATAGTCTGTTCTGTATATCGAATGTCACTTCTCAAAATTATTGGTGACTATTGAATAAAAAAAAAGGCCACACCTGGCAACGACTAGCTGAAGTCACTGGAGTTTCGCAAAGTGTGATTTCCAGGATCTGATACCGGTTTTTGGAGACTGAAAATGTAACCCGAAGGCCAGGGCAAGGTCGTAGACGTGCAACAGCACTCAATGGAAATCAATATTTAAAGCTAACGGCTCGGAGACTTCGAAATATGAATGCCCCTCTTCTAGAAAAACAACTTCGCACAACTACTGGCACAACAGTTTCGTCTCAAACTGTCCGAAATCGGCTCCACGCTGTAGGTCTGTATGCTCACCGACCAATAATGTGTGTTACGTTAACAGCAAGAAATCGTCGTGCTCCCAGGGAGTGGCCAACAGGTAAAGTGGAGAGAAATGAATGGCGCAATGTTTTTTTCCCTGGCATGTGTCTCGATTTCTGTTCATCACGGTAATAGGCATATTTTCATTTGTAGGGAAAGTCGCACGAGAAACAATCCTGCGTTCGGGCACAGAAGTATCAGATTTGGCGGTTGGAGGGGGGGATCCATTGATGGGTGCACTGATCCCCACATCATTAGAAATGGGGCTCTGACCGGTAGTCGATATAGGGATGAGATCATTAGGCCTATTGCAATAGCATGGAGCCAGTTTTGTATAGTTTGAGTAAAAATGTTGCGCCAGTAAGCGAGAGAAGGCAATTGTTGAAGAAAAGAGACATTCATATTTTGGTATCTCCGAGCCGTTAATGTTAAATATCGATGTTCATTGGACATTGTTGCATTCTATGACCTCGCCTTGATCTTCAGTTTGCATGACGGTTTTAAATCCTGGAAATCACACTTTGCGAAACTAGAGTGGTTTCGGCTACTTCACTTTCTGTTTGGACCCGCTCTAACCGACCAACAACTCTCCAAGCTATTGAATCGGTTAAATCACTTCGTTAAGACATCGCAATCGTCAAACGCACTTACTGAATATTGACCATTCTTTTCCGCTTTGTCTTTCATTTAGTGTAAAGCCAAATTTCATTCGCTGCCCATGATACGTCATTTTTGAGGTCAAACTCAACATTTGCATACTCCGAAGTTTTAAAACGAGAAAAGTTTGTATTTGTGTCCCTCTTCGTCCGTTTTCTGCAAAAAAAAAACTTCGCTTATACCGTTATTTTATATAAAACTTACAGTCGGTAACAAAAGTGTCCGAACATTAGCAAAAATTCCTATGTAAAAAAGTACACTTCATACGGTTTTGTTAAATAAATCCTTGTCGAATCCTGTTCCTAGTCAGTCTAAGAACATGATTCGATAAGGATTTATTTAACAAAACCGTATGAAGTGTACATTTTTTACATAGGAATTTTTGCTAGTGTTTGGACACTTTTGTTACCAACTGTACAATATCCTTTAACTGTTTTCAGAAGTGTATTTTTAGAACTAATAATATGTGGTGGGTGTGTAAATTAATATTTCAATGTCAACATCAATTATGTTCCTATTAGTATTAAATCACTACTTATTGTTAGTAGAATTTATATGCATTTCTAATATTAATTTTAAAAATTTTAAAGTTTATGAAATAGAAATGGATATAAAGTTACACATTTCAATTTGTATCAGCTTATTCACTTTAAAGTATCCACAAAGTATCTCACGGCGATGGTACAACAAACTTTTTTACAATTAAATGTTCATACTTACTGCAAAAAGATGGATTGCTTTTTCTCTTCTGAATTTCAACTAGATAGCCATCTATATAATCGCGTATGTTGTTTGGATCAAATGTTTTTTCGTGCTCTTCAATTTCGAACCTAAAGTATAAACAAAAAGGAGAAATCAAGTGATTCGCCTTATAAGATACTACAACCCAAATTAAAAAAATTAGAATACTTGTCACTTTTCAAAATTAAGTTTAATCTATCAAAATATAAGTACAAAATAGACATTTAAACGAACGTGTAACCTTTCTTAGGCTTTAAAGTATACATTAGTACTTTGTCACGTCACCTTTTGCTAGAACCACAGCTCTAGTCCTTTTAGGCATGGATTCCACCAGCTGTTTACATTCATCGTTACTGATACTGCTCCATGCACTCTTTAGTGCAGCAATGAGTTCAATTTTGTTGGTAGGAACTAGGTCCAGAACCGTTTTCTTTAGATGATGCCACAAATTCTCGATCGGATTTACATCCGGAGAGTTACTTGGCCAGTTTAATACCGAAAGCCCTCTTTCTGTTAGCCATTTGCGAGTCGATTTCGAAGTATGACACGAAGCGGAATCTTCTTGAAAAATAAACGCGTCTTTTCATAAATCCTCAGAGAAGGGTATCATGTAGTGCTCCATTATATCTTAATACACTGCGGAATTTACACGTTGTTTTAAAATACATAATTGTCCTTTTTCCAGAAGCACTCATGCATCCCCATACCATGACGGATGTCGCAAATTTGACGGAACGCCTTATACAAAATTTTTCAAAAGCTTCACCTTTTAAAACGCCAAACCCAAACACCTCCTTCGTCAACAGATATTTGAAATAACGATTCATGACTGAATAAAACACATTCAAAGTCTTGTTGCCCCCAGAAGAACTTCCGTTTGCAACAGAGGAATCGTGCACATCTGTGTTTTATGTTCAGCTTTGGCTCTACTTTAGAACCCCGCGATTGAAACTCCAATTCATGCAATCGCCTAAGTGTGGTTGACTTTGACACGGCAACTCCCGATTCTTTCCAATGCTTATTGTAATAAGAAAGATTTTTAAAGCGATTATTTTTGACGATTCGTTACAAGCTTTCTACCACATTTACTCCGTTTATTTTTTAGTTGGCCGGTTCTTCTATATTCCTTTAAAACCTTCGAAACCGTAAACTGCGAAACCTTCACTTGATCCGAGATAAACTGTTGCTTTCAAATTCACTTAAATATACTTTCTCTTCTGTTATGAAAAAAATATTTTTGATTTCAAAATTTCATATTTAGTCAAAAAAATATTTAGATAATATTTTAAATAAGGAAGTATTTTGTAATTTTAGATATTCCATTTTATCATAATAATGATGAATTTACAATTTTTTAAAGCGAAAAATTTTTTAATCATTCATGAACATCGATTTTATAATAGCTCAATGATTTGCGATTCGTATTCATGTATCCTTCCGCGCCAGGAATGGAAAAAAACAGCAAATAGAGTTTTGGCGCCATCTTTCTTTTTTTATATAAAACATACAGTTTCGTAAATATAGATATATATTTTTTCTTTTTAAAAATTAAAAATCTCTTTTGAAAATACAGTTAGAGTTTATTCATTTATTTACTTTTCAGACTTTAAAATGATACATATTTTAAATAGTAACATAATCAAACACATTTTTTTTTTATTATTTATTTATTTAAAGCAATAATGGCTAGGGGATGAAATAGTTCTTACACTGTTTATTAGAAAAACATTATTTCATGAATTTTATTAAAATTCATAAAAAATGTGTCAAATAGCAATTATTAAAAAGCAAGTCAAAATAAATAATTAACATGTTTACTTTGAAACACATAATAATTTATTTAAAATATATTATTCTCTCTTTCTTTTTTTTTTTAAATTAATTAAATTGTGCATGAAAAATTCTATTTCATAAATATATTTACAATTACAATAAACAAAAAAACCCTCCTTTAATTTTAAATAACTATTTTTACATGTTTCTGAACAAGTTTTTTTTTTTTTTTTTTTTTTTTTTTTTTTTTTTTTAGGGGAAAAAAAGTTAAATATGTATGTATATGATTTTAATATAAGCTACTAGATGGTGCCACTACATTTAATTTATTTTTCTGAAAAAAAAAAAAAAAAAAAAAAAAAAACTTTTAATTGCTTAGAAACATGTAGAAATAATTATTTAAAATTAAAGAAGGGTTTTTTGTTTATTGTTGTTGTAAATAATAGAATTTTTACGCAGAAATTTCATTTTTTTTAAAGTTTAACTTATATTTTCCATAAAATTTTTCTCCAGATGATTTTATCTTATTTTTAAAATTATAGAAATGTAGAGCTTAATTTATATTTTGTCTATTTTTCCCCCCAAACATTTTATATGAAAATATATATGAAGTAATTTTTACCTGCACTTTTGATGAAAATTTAAATTGTGAATGTTGGAACAGTATCTATATTTAGCCTCAAAAGGGGAAAGAAAATACATAAATTTCCATTTTTAACATTTACTTGATTTTCTTTTTAAATTGTTTAATTTGCATTTGTAATTCTCTAAAAAGAAACTTGCAAAATGTAAATTCCGTAATTCTAACTTAAATTTGAAAATTTCCACTTATTTTTCTTTTTTTTTTTTTTCTTTTTTTTAAGAGTTTGAGAATCCCAGTCAATAAATTTTTCTAGTGCGAAGCTTCTCCATTTTGTATCCAAGTGGCAGGCAACTTGAAAATTTGTCAGCATGATAACGTTTGAAATACTGAATTAATTCACACTAAATTTGTAGTGTAGATTTATCTCAGAAATGTATTTGATATGTTCATTTGCCAACTTAATCCACCCTCTTGTTTCCTTGTGCCAGCACACTGAAAATTTCAAATTTACATTAGAAAGGTTTTATGAACCGATTTGCTTAAAACTCCATATATACAGTCGGTAACAGAAGTGTCCGAACACTAGCAAAAATTCCTATGTAAAAAAAGTACGCTTAATACAGTTTTGCTAAATAAATCCTTGTCGAATCCTGTTCTTAGTCAGTTTAAGAACGTGATTCGACAAGGATTTACTTAACAAAACGGTATTAAATGTACTTTTTTTATATAGGAATTTTTGCTAGTGTTCGGACACTTCTGTTACCGACTGTACATAGCCTTCATTTATAAACCCACTAAGTCCATTAATAAATTGTAGCTGCCATTTTGAAAAAAAATGGTGGCAACTTCATAAAAAAAGATAAATCAGTTTACCCTTCCTAGGAGCCAGAAGGACTTGTTTTAATTTTTTGATCAATAACCCCTAAAAAGTAATGATATCAGTACAAAAAACCCTTAACGGCTTAAAAGTTTGTGACGCAGCTACTTTATGGCTATAAGAATTTGAAATATGAGTCTTAAAAATAATTATATCAAATTTTAAGTGACGCTTTGCAATTAGTTAAAATATATATAGATTTTCTTATTTGATCATTTACTTTTTTTCTTTTATTTATATTGATAATGCAAACGTAATATTTTTAATTTCAAGATCAGACAGATATATAAAACACACTCACTGATGCTTTTCATTCGCATTTCAAATTCAAAATAACAGTTTTAAAAGGAATGATATAAAAATTCCAGTGGCGCCTCGTTGTTATTTTAAAAGATTTGTCTTTAGATTCCATTAAAATTACTTTTGTTTTGTCTAATAAAGTATATTTACACATTTAAACAGTGCTTTTAATTTTCAAATATACTGTCAAATAATTATACTTTCACTGAGTTTGCATTATAAATTAAAATTATTTATTTCAATAAATAGATTTATCTTTTGCGTCACGCTATCCAAAGCTGCAAGTAAAATTTGTGTAAATGTTTTTTTTACGTCACACTACCTCTTTGCGCAAATTTTCACTTAGTTGGATACTATGATACTATGTTTTGGATAGCGGGATGCAAAAGATAAATCAATTTATTGAAATAAATACGTACTTTTAATTTATAATGCAAACTCAGTGAAAGTATAATTATTTGACAGTATATTTGAAAATTAAAAGCACTGTTTCAATGTGTAAATATACTTTATTAGACAAAACAAAAGTAATTTTAATGAAATCTAAAAACAAATCATTTAAAATAACACCGAGGCGCCACTGGAATTTTTATATCATTCCTTTTAAAACTGTTATTACTTTCTTCTATATGTAATATAGAGAAAGTATTGGATTCGTAAAAATTTTCGACCTCGGATTTTTGATGGATTTACACGTTTTGAGAGCTGTAGAACACGATTTGACCCTTTTTAGAAAATGTCTGTCTGTCTGTCAGTCTGTGTGTGTGTGTGTGTGTGACAAAATTTTGTGGCAACTGTATCTCAGGAACTACTGCACGGAATTTCATACAAATTAGTATGTAGTTGCACCTTGACATAAATTAGTGCCTATCAACTTTTGGTAAAAATTGTCTTACAGGTTGCGTTGCCATCCCGCTTTTTCTAAATTTTTAACATGGTGATATAGGACAAAATTTTGTATAAATGTGCATAAAGAGAATTATTTTTTAGTAATCATTATGAAATTTACAAGAATTATTTATAATAGAGGTAGTCAACTGGGGAAAAAATTTTGTATGCGTAGGAGCCTTGTAAACCCCCTGGGGGGGAAGTCCCCCCTCGAGGGGAGTAAATTCTCAAGATGGGTATCTTTCGATAGGTCTCGTCAATACCTTTAAAACGAATGGTTGAACTATAAATCTGTGATAATTTAAAACAAAGTTATCGATTTTTTTTTACTTTTAACAAAAAGTAACTTAGAAAAAAAATCGTTTTTTTTCTTTTTTTAACGAAATTTAACCAGACTTGGTATTTAGTTGGCCCCTGACATAAACTGGGGCTGATTAGATTTGGGGATCAATCACTCAACAGGTGGTGCTGTGATCGTATTTTTTCTAAATTTTTAACATGGCAGTATAGGACAAAATTTCGTATAAATGTACATAATGGGAGTTCTTCTTAACCTGTGATTGTGAAATTAATATGAATTATTGATAATAGTAGTAGTTAATTATGAAAAAAATCTTGGTCATCGTTTCCCCCCCCCCAGGGGAAAGTACCCCCCGGGGGGGGGGTAAATTTTCAAGATGGGTATCTTTCGAAAGGTCTCGTCAATATCTTTAAAACGAATGGTTGAACTATAAATATGTGATAATTTAAAACAAAGTTATCGATTTTTTCTTTTTAACGAAATAAAACTTTGAAAAAAAATCGTATTTTTTTTTTTTTTTTCTAAATATTGTTACTGCGTGAATTTGTATAGGAAAATATAGAAGAAAGTCTTGTGGTGGCCACAGCATACTAGTTTTTTTTTTTTTTTTTTTGTTGTTGTTTGTTTGCTTTTATTAATCGGATATTTTGTATTTGATTACATACGTCTTAAAAAATCTACTTCAAAAGTATCCGTGTATTCGGTGTAGTTTGAAAAAAAAAAAATTCTGCTCTCAAATAATAATGTTATTATTAACGTTCGTACAAAAAAACTTATTTTTGCGAAAACTTACTTTCTAATACATTTATTTTTTTAAAGAAATGTTATTTTTTGTTTATATATCTATTTACGTGTTTGTTAACATTCAATAATTGAACTTTTTATATAAATTCTATATTTGCGCGCCTAATTAAATTACGTATAAGCTTTATTTAGAAAAAAAAAAAAAAAAAAAGTGTTTTCTTACGCAGAAAAAAACGTTAAAAATGATCTAAAATGTCTTTACCGAAAAAAGTGAATACTGGCACTAATTTTTAAGGAAAACTTACTATTACAATTATTAAAAAACATCTTACATTACTTTTTCGCTTGAATAAAATTGCTTTTCTAAGTTTAATAAATACACACTTTTTAGATATTTTTTATTCTATAAATGAAAGCTCAGATTTTTTTTCTTTTGGTGCTGTATGAATTATTTAAATCCATGCTCATTTTTATAAATATTTACTAAATATTTGTCAAAATACTTTAAAGTATTTTTTATATAGAATAGGCCGAATTTACTTTGGCTCTTACGGGGATTCTTTAACCCAACAGCCGGAAAAATGATTTTTTTTCTTTAACCAATAAAAAACACAAGGGGCTTTTATTAACAGAGATTTTATGCTTTTGGAAATTGCTATATTGTTGTAGTGGTTTCACAGGAGATATTTTAAATACAATAGTAACTTTACAAGGTTTTAACTTTAAAGATTTTTAACTCTGTAAACTTTTAACTGTACAATCTGTAACAGAAGAGTAAAAATTAAAGTAAATAAGAATATAGTATAAGTAAATATGAGATAGGGGAAGCCGGGGTAATAAGAGACAAAAGGGGTAATAAGAGACAAAAAATATTAATAAAATCTATACTATTAATCTAAATAACTTGGAATAAATGTCTCGTATTAATTTCATTAAATGGACTCCTCGTGATTTTTTAGGTGATTTTTGAACTTAAATTTTTTGTTAATTTTGTTTTTTAAATTTTCATTAAATCCTTGTCTCTAATAACCCCACGTGGGGAAATAAGAGACAAGGCTTGTAACTGTCCATATATAACAATTTAAAATCATGTGGGATAATAAAAGTCATCTGGAAACAATTCTGAATCAGCCAATAGTTTTTAATTTTTATTATTTACATCCATCCAAAAAATATGTTTTCTCGAAAATTAACTGTCATAAATGTGTTTGTGAAATTCATTTATTTTAATATTAGGTCCTAAATAATATAATATTGTACTTTAATGATAGTTCTACATAATCAACATAACCTAGGGATTAACCAAAAACATCTATATAATTTTTTAAATGGGCAGAAAATATTTTACCCATTTTCTAAAGTGTAGGCAAAAAAGACGTATCTTTGAAGTGTATGCAAGCGAACAAAATGTTATAAAAGATTTTTCTAGTAATTATAAATGAACTTATTTATTATATAATGAAGTATTAATGACTAAATACTAACTTATACACATTCTAAACATAAATTTACATAATCATAACAACTAAATATGGTCTAGCCAAATCAGTAAAACTGCTTTTTGATTTAAAGTGAAAAAAAAAATGTTCTCTTGGTAAACTTAGACTGGGCCTAACACTTGGTAAACTCTTCGTAAACTAGTCAGGCACAATTAACAGAAACTACAATGGGGGGTGGGGGGCACAGTAATTAACAGTGGGGGTAATAAGAGACTCATGTCTCTTATTACCCCCACAAAAAATAAAAATGGGGTAATAAGAAACATGCCTAGAACATGTAAATAAAGAATGCTTTCAAGGTTTTAAAAAATTGTACATCAAAGTCATAGTCTTGGTCAAAAGGTTACACATTAATAAATCCCAAACATCTTACCTACAAAAAAAAAAATAAAGAAAAATTTAGAAAAAGTCACGAACTTTCAGGGTAAGTTCAAAGTGAAGGTTTTTTTTCGTCGTATAAAAAGAATTCAAAATGTGTTATAAACTTCTCAATAAGTGTATTATAGTAAAGAATACACATGATACTTAATATTACACATTTTTAAAGTTGTCTAAGTATATTTTTTGGTGGGATTTTTGACTGCGTCTCTTATAACCCCTGTCTCTTATTACCCCGGCTTCCCCTACAATAATGTTCGGAATCTATCTTCAATTCATTAAGTTATTTTATTTGCAAATATAGGGTCAATAGAAAAACGATGCTTGTTTTTTTTTGGGATTTTTGACATAGTCACCATTAAAAACTAAACTGTTTTTCTGTTCTGTTTCTTGTCGGGTGTGGAAGGCTCTGAACATAGAATGCGGAAGCGGCTGAAATACTTGCGAATATAATTTTATTTATAGAATTTTTGATTAAATGTATACAATCGTCACGTATATAAAACTGTACAGTTGGTTTAACTTGAAACTTATAGAATTCGGATGGATAAGGCACTTTTCGATAAAAATATTCAAAATATACGTTTTAAAAAAAATTATATCAAAATCCAAGTGATGCCTTAATTTTACCTTTAAAATATTTGTTTTTAAATTTCATTATATTTACTTTGGTTTTGTCTAATAAACTATAACTACATTTTAAAATAATGCTTTAATATTTCAATACGCTCTCAATTATATCACATTTTCACTGAAATTATATTACGTACTGAAATCTATTCATTTCAATAAATTAATTTATCTTTTGTGTCACGTTACCTAAAGCTGTAAGTAAAATTTTAATATATAAATTTTTTTAATCTCACTATCTATTATCATACATTTTCACTTAGTTTGTATACTGTGGCACAAAATAAACACTTACATAAATTTTACTTGCAATTTTAGATAGTGTGATGCAAAACATAAATTAATTTATTTATATAAATACATTTCAATATGTAATATAAATTCAGCGAAATTGTGATATAATTGACAGTTTATTTCAAAATTAAAAGCATTATTTCAATATTTAGATATACTTTATTAGACAAAACCAAAGTAAACTTAACGAAATTTATAAACAAATATTTTAAATTAACATCAAGGCGTCACTGGAATTTCGATATCATTTCTTTTAAAACCCATATTTTAAATTTATGACAGATGTAAATGAAAAAGCTTCAGTGAATAAATTTATTATATCTTTTCATAGATAAAATAATGTTTAGACTGTGAATATAAACTGAACAAAAAGCAAATAACGAAATAAAGTTATCTGTATATATTTTAATTAATAGCATACCGTCACTCAAAAATTGATATAATTACTTTTAAGACCCATATTTTAAATTCATATAGACATAAACTAAAATGCCCTCACTTTACCAGAACCATCTTTTTTTTTTTTTTTTTTTTTTTTTTTTTTTTTTTTTTAACTAGAAAAATAATTTACTTTTGCCGCTTTGAAGACATTTTGAAAGGCAAAAAGTACGCTTCATGTTCTTTTTAGTATTAAAATCCTTCGTCGAATAACTATATGTGTCGAATTGACTTTGACGTTTGCAGTGATTTATTTGGGACCATACGCTATCTATCAAAACTGGTAAGAGTTGACGAAATTCCGACAGTTTTCAATCACTGTCACAATCACATTACACTTGGTAGGTGTAGTGCACAGATTACACATAGCACAGGGGAGCTAAAACGCTATCCTGAGCGGTAGTAGCCCCACTAGTGTCAACGATGGGGAACTAATAACTTCATTATATGTTAGGTCTACATGAAAAGCATTTTTGATCGAAAATTGTTTTTCCATTTTGAAGTTGTTAATAACAGGTTAGTATGTGATTTTTTTTTCTTCAATTTCTATAGTTTTTAAATTCACAAAAGCGTACTCGAAACATTCTCAGCTATTCTTCTAAGAAATAAAATTAAATTTCATAATGTTTAAAAATATACGTTGCCAAACACATTCATATTCAAATACAAATTAAATTACAAACTATACTTCTGAAATAGCAGTATGAAATCATTAAATATTAAACGTTGCTTGGTTTAAATAATAAAAATGAAAAAAATGAAAAAAAAAATTTTTTCATATATATTTTAAAAATATTTTTGCTTAGTATTTAGTACGCGCTCCTTAAAATGAATTCCTTTTGACAATCAAGTTTGGAAACAATAACAAATTTGCTAAACGAAAACATAGATGTAATAAAATAAGATGAGCGGTTACGTAAGCTATCTTACGAAATGTCTTGCGTAAGCTGCTCGAAAAACTTACAGCCGTTGACAGCAGCATCACTGTAGTCGTATTTTGGTTACCACTGAGTATATGTAAGTGTCTTATATATGTAATAATCTATGGTGTAGTGCGCGTGCAATATTTCGTGATTTTGATATTGGCATTTTTTGCGTAATGTTTAATTTTTTTTTCTTTTTTGTTTACATAAACGTTTATAAATTATTCTATTCTATAAGCAAAAAATGCCAAATGTGGTTTATTAGTACCGCAACTATATTTTTTTCACTCGGCCAAAACCATTTATATATATATTTAAGAAATCAACATCAAATACCAAGGAGATTATGTGTTCAAAGTATAGCTGTGGATAAGCATGTAGTTTTTTCGTAGGAGATGTCTAAATACCTTTCTGTTTAGCTTTGAATCACTCGTTCGTATATAGATATAAATAAATGCACTACCTTTTCATAAATGCCCGGACGCTTTCGATTTAAGACGTTTCTTCAAATGTCTGAAAAAGTATTAAACGAATCATCTTGAAACGTCTCATGAGTATGAAAAACGTGTTACACCTCGTATATTTCAGTTAAAGTTTTGCCTAAAAGTGTAAAGGGGACCAGTGACAGAATAAACAGAAATTAAAAAAAATTGACATCGCCCTGTAAAAATAATGCTTGAAATGCAATCCGGCTGTAGCGGCTTCTAATTATTTGTATAAATTTCTATGAGTCTACCACATGTATTCATAGAGGGATAACGGTACCTTAAAGGAAAAAAAAAAAAAACTTACTTTTTTTTCATCTATAACACTCAAGGTATTAAACCTAGTGCAAAGCTATTTTCAGGAAACTTGACATACAACATTAGACACAGCATACTGTAATCAGAATGCAAAAATATTAAATATTTAATGAAATACGAGCATTTTTACTAAATAATTTTTAACCCCACATGCGCAAGCTTTGGCGGAATTTATTTACATAATTTAATAGCCAAATGTATTGAGCTACTTATATGAAAGCCTCTAACATGTACTGTGTGAATTCAAATAGCTGTACGCGATAGAATAAACTGATATTCAGATCCTCTAACAAAAAAAAAAAAAAAAAAAAAAAAAAAAAGGCTGAACTATAAAGGGTTTTACGCACATTATTATTTTAAATCAATTAATAGTAACACACTTTTCTCTATTTGTAAATAAATATTGATATAACCCCCTTATCACTTTCCTCATCTTCGAGAAGAAAAGAAATTCAGTTCATTACATCGCGTACAATTTGTTGAATTTACACGATATTTTTTGGGTGAGTTTTCACATAAGTAGCTCAATACTATAGGCTATTATATTATGCAAATGAAATTTTGTTAAAACTTGCGCATGCGCAGTTAAAAATTATTCAGTAAAATGCTCATATTTTATTTTATATTTAATATTTTTGTATTCTGATTACAGTATGCCACGTTTGATATAGTACGTGAAGTACCCTGA
Source organism: Salticus scenicus (assembly GCA_963930645.1). NCBI lineage: Eukaryota > Metazoa > Arthropoda > Arachnida > Araneae > Salticidae > Salticus > Salticus scenicus. The sequence goes on from OZ005651.1 coordinate 231,841,026, forward strand.
CAATGGCTTTGCACTGGGTTTAATATATTGCGTGTTATAGTAGTAAAAGTGAAAATTCTGTTAAGATTTTTAATAAACCATTATATCTCAATGCATGTATGTGGTAACCTCATATATTGTATACAAATAACAAGAAGAGATGTCATAATCGCATGCTACAGCCAGATCGCAGTTCAAGCATTATTTCCTACTGGATGATCCCAAACATTTCCATTTCTATTTAATTCTATACTGATCCCTCTTGTGCAAAACCTTCGCTGAAACATACGAGGTATAACATGTCCTTTAAACTCCTGAATTTTCAAAATGATGCGTCTAGTACCTTTTGAGATATTTGAGAAAACGTCTAAATTCAAAAGTGTCCGGTCATTTATGGAAATGTAGTGTTCGGATAAATTGAAAATTTTAAAACAATAACATAAATATATGTAATAAGTATTCAAAAATAAATATTATAAATTAAAATTTAGGTTATGTTTTTAATTGTTCGTATTGACTTAGGCCACAATTACGGACATTAAATGCTTTACATGGAGTACCATACTTTACTTCATGAAATCATTACGTTTAAAGCTATTATAAATAAAATATTTAACAAAAAAATATTAACAGTGAAAAGTAACATGCATAAAAATATTGGATAATTTGTTAAATGACATTTTTTCTAGAAATGTATTATTCCTCTCCCTTCGTTTATTATTATAAAATACTTTGTACTTGTATTAATTATTGCATATTTTTATTATTATTATTACTAAAAATTAGATTACTTACTCTGAAATTTACAGTTGCTCATTTTTTTCTTAAGTGATTGTGAAATTTTGAGTGAAAAGTTTGATCTTTGAAACTTTGTTTAGAAGATATTGTATGTGTTATAGGGTAGGTGATAAATTTTTGGAATACCGAATACTATAACTATTTTTCAAGATTGTGATATATTTTTTAAGCTATTACTATTTTTCAGACATGATCTTGCTAATACATGCCCTGACAGAAACTGTATTTCGGAAATAACTCATAAAATTGACAGCTATAACACATAAAATATTAATTAATCACATACAATTTTTTATTTATGTTCCTTTTTCACTTTTTTATATATTCGTTAAAAAGGTATTAAGTCAGCATTATTACAGTCATGTTTTTAAAATATGTGTTTTCATAGAGTTGTAAATTTTGTAAGGAAAATATACTGTATCATATTTATTTTCATTTACATTTCATACGATGGAAACGAAAATTTACCGACTGTTTCAGTCACGTTTTTGACCAAGTAAATTTTTAAATATTCAAAGATATTTAGATTTTATATATCATAAAACATTTAGATACTTAATCAAATTTGCTGAATCTTTAAATGTTTAAAAATACCTTGGAATATAGAGAAACAGATTTGCGTTTAAAACTTTTTCAGATGATAAATAACACCAATGTTTGAGTAGATGAGAGGAAAAAAATTGAAAACATTTATACTCTTCGCATAAGCATTGAAATTTTTTTTTTACTAAAATGTTTTTTTGCAGTTCTACATTTTTAAATTTTTATGAGAAAATATTCAGTTCAATTTATTTTTAGGAAAAAAGAGAAATTTTAAAACAGGAAATTTGTAAAAGTCTAAATTTTTTAAGACTATTCGATTTTCGTCTGCCTAGCGGTCGATACTTCCAAATAAACCTATTTTTAAATTTTCCATTTTCGCCAAATCAAACACAGAACCGAAATGTCGTGATAAATAGTTAATAATGATAAAATGATTTTTCAATTTTGGGTATTTTAATAAAGTGGTGGAATTCGAGTTACTGAATGTAATTTAAATTTCATTATTTATGAAAAATAACTTCACGTATCATAATCAAAATCGTCTATTGCTTATATGTCGAAGGAAAAATACCTAAATACGCAAAATTCATTAATTTTTTACTCTACTTGAATCCGATTTCGATAACAGAAAAGTATTATTAGTTTTTGGTTTCAATTTATTATCATTCATATGCCTTTTAATACTATTAATGTAATTGTTCTTTTTACTATTTATTATAATCATTTTAAATAGTTTTTTACGTTTTCCTCTAATTTACCTAATTGTCTTGACTATAATATGGCGGTTAATAGCATTGCCTAAAAAGTTAAAACTTCAAATCGCCAATCGGTAGTCCATGCAAATTACACCTACCTTTAAACTAACTTTTACTCATTTTATTTGTTCCAAATCATGGGGAGGGGGGAATTATTCTCAATACATTGTTTTGAGCGTTAGTTTCGAAACACTTGTACTTTTATTGGAAAGAAATTGATAAAATATTTTATTGTGAAAATATTTAATTAACCAAAATTATATTTTGAATCAACACACATTATATAACAATTACTTGATAAAAAAAAAAAAAAAAAAAAAAAAGAAGAAGATAACTTCAATGATACACTATATCTATTTTCTTCATTTTGAAAGAAACTGAAATTGACTTCGATTTTTTACAAAATTAACTTAATACACTTGGCTAATAAAATTTTGTAAAATAAAAGTTTTGTTAATCCTTGTGCATGCACAGATAAATATTATTTGTTAACGGTGTGAATTTTTAACGAAATATATAATATTTTATATTCAGATTACAATATGTTGTCTCTTCTGTAGTATGCCAAGTTTCCTATGAACGATATAACGTTGGTTTGAAAACTCTGCATGTTACATATGATAGATTTCAATATTGAGAAAAATATATACAGGCTGTCTCACTACCACGTTTCAGAACTTCTTTGGGGTGTGGGGTCCATATCGACGATTCGGAATAATATCACATTTTAGGGACGAAAATGCTTTCATAACACGGTAGTGTACAGAGCAACATCAGAAATAAAAAGTAGTTAGTATTCGTTTTAACAACAAAAGCACACGAACCAAGGCAATATAGTAAAACAGGAATAAACTACTACGTCAGAAACGCCAAAGAAAAATTATTGAGGTGCATACAGCTGTTTCGGTAGCCTAAAGCGTACCGTCTTCAGTGCAAAAAGAATTCTGAATCTGGAGAAGTGCTCGTATATATAGGAGAGGGACCGGATTTAGTTCAACCAATGGGATTACGGAAGAGGTGGGGAGTGTGGCCAATAGGCCACACTCTCAATTGGTTATTGGCCACACTCCCCACCTCTTCCGTAATCCCATTGGTTGAACTAAATCCGGTCCCTCTCCTATATATACGAGCACTTCTCCAGATTCAGAATTCTTTTTGCACTGAAGACGGTACGCTTTAGGATACCGAAACAGCTGTATGCACCTCAATAATTTTTCTTTGGCGTTTCTGACTTAGTAGTTTATTCCTGTTTTAATATTCCAACGCCAAGTCTCCTGCTATTATTCAAGGCAATATAGGTCAATGATCGTGTACGGAGGTTCGTCCACCTATTTCGATTCTGGCCTCACATCTACGGGGAATGGAATTTCGAATATTTTGGATGCACGAATCTCAATAACTGTCTGGAAAATTCGAGTTAAAACTGTGTAAGTCCTGGTGTGCGGCCTCTGAATTATCTTCCATATTAATGGATGGAATATGCCAATATTATTAATTTTAATGAGACAAATTTAGTAACACATAAATTCTGTTTATTAAGAACTTTAAATGAAGAATATGTTCAGGCAAGTATAGTGGACTTCCACACAAGTACTTAATTGAAACAGATCTTAAATTTTAAGAAACTATAAAGTTATTTACTCACCAAACTAGAATTAAATCTTATATCATCAAATTCTTGATTTAGCCTGAGAAGAAGGTCTCGCTATCTAACAATATGAAATGATTAATTCCAAAGTTTTACAAAGCAACTAAAATGAACTTTTCAATGCATTTCCTTTTTATTTACGTTTATAAAGCGATAAAAAAGAGTGATCCACTTTTTAATTCCTTTAAATATTGTGACAAGCGAAACGGGCAAAGCCTGCTAGTTATATATATAAATGAATATCTAGCGACTTTACAAAAAACAAATGTTTGATTATATGTCCTTATTTATAAAAGAAGCAGAAATAATGGAACTCTAAAAAGAATTCTAACGGTAAAATTCATATTATAGAAAAAATAGAAATTGTAAATTGCAAATAAATAGAATGGTTAATAATTGTTTTTAATAAAACATGTACTATTCTTTCATGTAAACAGGTATATTTATCTCTTTTTAAAAACCTGACATACCACTGACAATTTTTTAATATACAGAATATATATAACATGAAGGTAATACTTATTTGAAAGTCATCATCTACGAAAAGTTTTACTTTATCTTGACTAAAATCATGAAATAAAATAAAACGGATTATAGTGTTTTGAATTGCTGTAAGTTGAAATTTGAAAAATTTACAGCTATGAGCAAACCATGCTCAATAAACTATACAAAGTAAAACCGTTATCTCTATATATTAAAAAGAAAAGTTACTGTTGCTGGCGTAATTTTTTTTTGTCTGCGAAAGCATCTTCTCGTAAAGGGCAGGGTCCTTCGCGCCATGAGAGGTATCAATGTGTTCCGAATACACCGGCATTTCAGCTGCTTAGAAATTTCTATCAATTTAATTAAAAATGTTATTAACAAAAAACGACAGGTTTAAGAAGGTACTCTATTTGCCATCTTGAAAAAAGTTTCTCCCACTGACGTTGTACTTCTGTCATGAACTCATTTTACTTGGGAAAATTAAAATATGACCAATAGTTATAGTTAGGTAGGTTGGGTTTAATGTCGCAACAGTACTGCGCTATGGGTAATTGGCGACGGTCTGGGACATTCCCCTAGGGATGTTTCGGAGACATGACATCACAATTTTGATCCACTACGGAGGGGATGGCTCCCCCGCTTTAGTGATCACCACAGGTATACTTTTGATAGGAACATGGAGGCCACGACTGACTTTATGTGCACCAGCCACCATTAACCGACGGTCTTTGGCCGGTTGAAGTATCGAATCGGCAATCTTCCAGTTATAAGTTCGGCGCTTTACTTACTGGGGTACAACAGTCCGGAATCATGGTTGTAAAAAAATAATAATAATAATAATAATAATAATAATAATAATAATGACATTGCTGTCACTAGTAACTTTTTTTCACTACTTTTAGAAAATTAATTTTCTTACACGGGAAAATTAAGATATGATCCATAGTTGTAGGTAGGTTGGGTTGAACGTCGCACCAGTACTACACTATGGGTAATTGGCGACGGTTTGGGACGTGCCCCTATGGATGTTCCGGAGACATGAAATCACAATTTTGTTCCACCACGGAGGGGATGGCTCCCCGCTTTGGTTATCACCAGAGGTATAGTTTTGACGAGTACATGGAGGCCACGGCTCATTTTATGTGCGCTAGCCGCCGTTAATAATCCGGCATTCTTTGGCCGGTTCAAGTATTGAATAGGCAATCATCCAATTATGCGCCTGACGCTTTACTTACTGGTGTTCAACGGCCCGAAACCATGGTTGTAAAAATAAGAAAAAAAATAATAATATAAGAAAAAGAATGTCATTGCCGCCATTAGTAACTATTTTTCTCTACTTTTAAAAAATTAATTTTCTTACACGGTAAAATCAATATATCATCCATGGTTGTAGGTAAGTAGGTTGGGTTTAACGTCGCACCAGTACTGCACTATGGGTAATTGGCGACGGTCTGGGACGTAACCCTACCCTAGGGATGTTTCGGAGACATGAAATCACAATTTTTATCCGTCACGGAGGGGATGGCTCCCCTCTTTGGTGATCACCAGAGGTATAGTTTTGATGAGTACATGGAGGTCACGGCTGATTTTATGTGCACCAGCCACCATTAATAAACCGACATTCTTTGGCCGGTTCAAGCATTGAATCGGCAATCTTTCAATTATGAGCTCGGCGCTTTACCTACTATGGTGCAACGGCCCGGAACCATGGTTGAAAAAAAAAAAAAAACGAAAATGAATGTCAATGCCGCTATTAGTAACTTATTTTCTCTACATTTAGAAAATTAATTTTCTTACACGGGAAAATTAAAATGTGATCCATGGTTGTAGGTAGGTAGGTTGGGTTTAACGTCAAACCAGTACTGCACTATGTGTAATTGGCGACTGTCTGTGACGTACCCCTAGGGATTTTCTGGAGACATGCCATCACAATTTCGATCTGGCTCCCCGCTTTAAGGATCTTTAGAGGTATAGTTTTAATGGGAACAAAGAGACAACGGCTGCTTTTATGTATGTACACCAGCCACCATTGATATACCCGACGGTCTTTGGCCGGTTCAAATATCAAATCTGCAATCTTCCAATTATGAACTCGGCGCTTTACGTACTGTGCTACTGCGGAACCCTGGTTGTAAAAAAAAAAAAAAAAAAAAAAAAAAAAAGAGTGTCAATGCCGCTATTAGTAACATTTTTTCTCTACTTTTTGAGAATTAATTTTCTTACACGGGAAAATTAAAATATGATCCATGGTTGTAGGTAGATAGGTAGTTACGCAGGTTAGATTTGACGGCGTACCATTACTGCGTTATGAATAATTGACGACGATCTGGGACGTACCTCTAGGGATGTTCCGGAGACATGCCACCACATTTTTTATCCTACATGGAATGGATACCTGACCCGCTTCCATCCCCAAAGGTATAATTTTGATGGGAACATGGAGGACATTGCGACCACGACAAATTTTATGTGCACCAGCCACCATTAGTGTACACGACGGTCTTTGACCAGCTCGAGTACCGAACCGCAGTCTCCAATTACGAGCTCGGCGCTCTATCGACTTGTGTATCGCCGGCCGGATCTATGGTTGTAAAAAGAAATAAAAAGTGTCATATACTAAAGCTGTATTGCAAAGTGGTCTAGATATTATGATATTCTTTCCATAAAGAAAAAAAAAAAAACTGATTTTTAGCATAAATTTCATAAGAATAAAAAAAAATAATTTGCTGTTAAATATTATATATTTCAATTTGACATCGAATATGGGGATTTTTATAACAATTTTCTGCTTTTGCCTTGTGTTGGACACTTTTAATTTTCCTATTCAATGAAAGGAAAACAACAAATAGGCGGGCAGAGCTCTGCACGTGTTAATAAGTAAAGTGAGTCAGGGGGTAGGCGAAGCCTCCCTCGGGGGATGGTGAGCGGAGCGAGCAGGGGGCAGAGACCCTACCCAAGTAGCACAGGAACGTTCTGTGAACGTCTAATAACGGTTTCAATAGTTCAAACACCGTGTTTCGTGTCAAAAGAACGTTCTAAAACACGTTCAGAAATGGTATTATTTAGAACGTTCTGAAAATGTTTGATTTGTACCATCTATAAAACGTACAATTCTAGTTCTATATAGAACGTTCAAGTGTAACACCGTCATAACACGTTCTGTAACAGTGTAATTATAACGAATATGACAAAATGACTTTTTAGTACTATTGGTTGAGAAACTAGGTTAATCATGAAAATTTTTGACTTCAGTTTTTGATTTTTTTACACGTTTTCTGGCGTGAGGAATCCGGAAGTCAAAAGGTTGGTATGGTATCGGCACCTATTAGCGTGATAGCCCGTTAGTCCATGTACACGATATCTCAAGAACAAATGATTGCAGAGAGATCGGACCAGTTTTAAAATATCGCTTATGATATTGATAAGAATCCTATTGAGAGATTTGTAACATTCTAATTTAAAAACTTCGTAAGTTATTCGAAATTTATAATTTTTAGCTTGATAGAGAATAGAGCATTTTTTACATTTTCAGTTTAACGTTTTGTTAGCACGTCAGTAAAGAATGCTTTTCAAGAATCAGTAGCGGTGAGGTGAAAAAAAATTACAAAATTTTAAACTCATGGAAAAATTTTGTGAATTTTGTATTTCATGAATCAATGTATGGAATTCAACCAAACTTGTTACATAATTAGATCTTGCCCTAAATTGGAGGTTATTTAAATTTCATTTAGGATATATCGTCCGATAGATTGCGGTGCTATGTAATGAAACCCTCCATTTATGGGACGGCTATATCTCAGCTTCTATAGTGTACAAATGCATTAAACTTAATATATTGGTATATATCATGATAACCTCTGCTAATACAATTTGGATGTATACATTGTCCAACAGGTGGCGTTGTAATCTGCAATTTAATCATTTTAACGGAAAGGCAATATTTTAACTCTTGTGATTTAACACTTAAATTTTGTGATACACTGAAGTTATAAGTGAAATCGATTTTATGTAAAGCTTTACTGGTCCATTTTGGATGCACATCGGCCAACAGGTGCTATGTTGCAATGTAATCTCATAACGGAAACGAAAAATCTCAACTTCTGTGATTTATAAATGTTGTAAATTTGGTACGTGAAATTAATATTACGTAAAACTCTACAGATTGCCTTTGGGTGCATATTGGACGACAGGTGGCACTGCCACGTTCCAATATTTTCCATTCACAGAAAGGCTATCTATCAGCTTCTGTAATATATATACTCACCAAACCTTCTGTGTGACATACATTTGATATACATTATTGATTCAATTTGGCTGTATAACGAGTAATAGTCAAACAGTTTTTTTTTTATTATTATTATTCATAGGACATTGTTTTTTCCCCTAGGAATAAGTATACGGGGATGGGGGAGGGGTGGATAAAAATTTTCACAATGATTATCTTTCAAAAGAATTCGATATCACCTTTAAAACGAATAATTGAACCATCGTTTTATGATGATTTAAAACAAATTTACCGTTTTTTTTTTTTTTTTTTCATTTGTCATAATAATAATAAACCCTTAGAAAAATAAATTTTCTAAGATCTTCTACATAGCATAAAAATGATTGTCTTCTGTCATGAAAATCTGCTAATCAAGGATGTTATTGAATAAATAATCTACTGCTTGATCAGCAAACTGCACAAGGTTCGGTCTGCATAGCATCAACATAATTGAAGAATGTGACAAAAATTTTCGCGCTTTAACTTAACGATAAGCAAGCATCTGCTATTACAGGAAGTCAAACGGTTTGGCAGTTTTATCGCTAATTTGGCTATTTTTTTCCTCTCTTTAATTATTGCTTGTATTTTTCTTTCTTTTCTTTCTCTCATCCACAGATATGGATAAGAAAAATCCAAAATTTGACCCGAAAGTATTGTTTTTGGGTCAAATTTTGAAACTGATTTTTTTGCAATATTTTTGCACATTTTGAGGTCCCCTGAATCCAAAAATCAGGTTTTTGTATTTGATCTGTGTGTGTGTGTGTGTCTTTGTGTATGCCTGTACGTGTATGCCAGTTATCAGCACATTTCAAAAACAAATAATTCCAGAATATGAAAACTTAGTATTCTACATTTGAATCATGTAAGGGGATGCTGCACTTAGCTTTTCCTTGAGATCAAGCAAATGCTTCGTGTACAGGGACGTTCAAGATAATTCAAATACATTAGGTATGTGAGCGAAATTTTTTTGCTATTTACAGTTTAATATCTGTAGCCTGCACTAAACAAAAATAAGTTAACATATATTTTTTTATATGCATAAAAGTATGTTTAGTGTAAAATATGGCATGAAAATCATTCCCCATTCATCTACAGGGCTACCTAGGAATGATAATTAATACTTCAAACCTACAGAGTAAACAAAGAAATTTTTTAAGTGGAAATTTTAACGCTTTTTTTTCCCTATAATTACACGTTTTGAGGTTCCCTGAATACTAAAATCAAATTTTTAATGGTTAATCTTTGTGTATGCCTGTTATCAGCTAATTTTAAAACAAATATTTGCAGATAATTCAAATTTTGTATTTTGAAGTTTATTTTGAGGTTGCTAAAAATGTTTGTTCAAGATTAATAAGCTTGAAAGAGTGGTGAGAAAGAAAGTTGACTGAAAAATTTGGAATGAACTTTTAAATTTAATAATAGCCAAGAATTTTTTATAGTAGGCATTATGCAATATATTTAAACGGGGTCCCCCCCCCCCTCCTCATTGAGAGAGTTATTCGTCAAATAATATCTATTCCTAAAACTAGTTTGAAATTTTTAAAACGTAGATTTATATATAGTATTTGTTATCTTACACTTTAATCTGCAATCTGCATTTATAGTATTCAAATGCTAGGTAAGAGTAAGAGACAGCCATGTGAGTGTCCCACGAAATTATTATTAATATTTAAATAAAAACAGTCTTTTTTAAATACTGATAATGCATAATTAAGTAGTAATTTTTATTTTATTTTTATCTATTTATTTATTTGGGTTGAGAAGTGATGTGTCTGTCAAATTAAAGAAGAGATTTAATTGATGGTCTACATTCATGATGACGGTCGTTATTAAAAAAAATAGCGATACCTTCAAATTTCACACATTATAAAATCCAAAATTTTGCTTCAAATTATCTTGGAATGGCGAATTTTGGTTGGTGGGTATTGATTGAGTGTATGTAATAGGCACTTCGGTGGTATTTCGCGAAACTTCTAACTTACCCGCCGAAGAGGGAGAGTAAAAAGTGGGTAAGACGCTGCCGAAAGCAATGGAAACCCAGACTAATCATGTTGCGAGCGGAAGAACCATTACCAAACGCAGCTGGAACATCAACTTAAGTTTCGATTGATTTCAGCGATTTTTTTTTTCTTTTGAGATTTTGTTAATAATGACATGGAATTTTGAGAATTTATTTAAATATACTATGCAGCAAAGCGGGCAAAGCCTGCTAATGTTTATTTAAAGCATACTTAGATATGCTACACGAAACGTAATAAAATTATGAAATACTGTTCGTATGCACATAAAACATGTTTCCTATAAAATATTTTATTGTTAGCTTATGATTCATAAGGCCATATAGAAATATTTAGATATATTAGAGGATAATAAGCGAAAATTGATCGAAGTGTGTTTTAAATTTTGTTAAACGTTTTCAACTTTCCAACGAGTTAAAAATATGCTTAAAATTTAAGTTTGTCAACACCATTGTCTGTCTATTCGTTCTCTAATTTCAAAAATATATTTTATAATTCCTCAGTTACATCGTAACCGTGCTCATTTTTTATTGAAAGTATGTGTATACCGTAAGCGGTTTGATATGGGGACTCACTAAAATTTTAAACGTACAAAAGTGTATGTTTAGGTGTAGGGTGCAGGTGTTTTATAAACTAAGTGGTCCGCATGATTTTTCTTTTTTGTTTATTACTAAATATAGTAAGAATGTAGCAATTTCTGTAATATTTCAATAAAAATATAAAAATCTTGCGCATTAGTAAAAAAAAAAAAAAAAACTAGTTATACTGTGACGGCTTTAAAAGTTTTTTTTTAATTCCATTCTATATAATAGCGTCACCAACGATTTATTCGCACAAAATTTCAAGAAACTTAGCTTCTCACAATTAACTTTCTATACATATAATTTCGTACAATTTTCACCAATAGGTGCTGCTGTATAGGCAACTGGAAATCCCAGACACTAACAGCAACGCCACATTGTGGATAGATTACATCCGAATTGAATCAGCATACATTTTAATAATATAAATATCATATACCAATTTTGGTGGATTTAAATAACAATAAATAACATACGAAATATATATACCTTAGAAGAACTACCTACTCTGAGAAGCAAGGTTTTACCTTATCAGAAACGAAATTAAATTGTCGTCTGTTAGCTTTTTGTACCCAAATAAAATCAGTACAGATTTACATGATTTCCATCACATGTACAAGCTTAGTGTATTTATAACTATAGATGATTAGATGGAGCCTGTCCAGTAGAATTGCAATATAGAAGCAACATGTTATGAAAGCCACATATTAAAATCTAATTAGCAGTAATTTAAGTCTAGCCAAATATTAAGTTTGGTTAAATGCTGTCCACTGGCTCGTGAGAAACAGAGTCCAAAATTTTCTTTCTGACACACATACAAAGACATTTTCTAACAATAGTCGAATCATATTCCAAAAATCACAAACTGTGTGAATTTATCGAAAATCGAAAGTCGGAAATTTTCACGAATCCAATACTTTCTTCTTGACAGATGTAAGTAAAATAATAATAATAATAATAAACGGTAATCATACGCTTGATCCAATCTTGAGGTTGAAATAATTAAAAACAGCTAAAAAAAATGTTTTATTTATTTATTAATTTATTTATTTTCTCCTATATTAACCCTTTGCCGGCCCTAGTGCTCTAAACCGCTAAAAATAGTATTGCCAAATTGAGGGACTCTTTTATTTAACGAACACCAATAATTTTGAGGAGTGATATTTGATATACATAATGGACGAATAAACTTCGAAGTGATTAGACAACCGATGCAGTAGAAATTTATTGGTGGATATTGAACAAAAAAAATCCTGAAATTTGGCAACATTCAAAAAAGGAGAGGGAAATTCAATAGGACCGGCAAAGGATTAAATTAAAGGTTTAAAGGATAAAATTTCGATCCGTGCAGTCATCTAGAATAACGTTTAGTATAAAAATACACAGATTATTTTTAACTAATGGTTGTGAAATGATTATATATATATATATATATATATATACACAATACTGATAATTATTCAAAAAAACTTTTTGTACATTCGGCAGAAAAATTACTGAAGCAAACATCCACGTTTCATATATACTAGCAAACCCGTGCGGCATTTTCGCACTTTATTTCTTTTCTTATTTACCTTTAAAATTTGAAACTTATAAATATTATATCAATTTCACCCCTTAATTAAAATTTTAATTTACCAGAAGCCAAATTATTATTAGATACAAATAAATATTGTGCAATAGTGAAACCAGAATTATTCAAAGAAAAGCTTCAAAATAAAATTCATGGTTTATGACTCAGTTTTCATACTTCCGCAGGCAGTACGGTTTTAGTAAAGGACCCCTGTGACGCCTTTTAAATTTTAATGTATGCAATGGCATTTTATTTATTTTAGCGTAATTTTTTGTAAAAAAGAAAAAAAAAATCCTAGACTTAAATTGATAATATTTTTTTATGATTGCGTTTTGTAGCCAATTTATGATAATATATCATGTTCTGTTTATATCTTTGAAATATTGCTAGGTTTATACTGACTCTTGCAAAGATTTTGCAGAAATAACTTTCAAAAATACATTTCTCATAAAATAATGTCCTCAAACAAATATCGTCATGTTTTCTTTATTAGATCATTGAACTGAATCCGCGTGCTTAAATATTGTTCATTTTTAAATACTATTTTTTATCCTCACGTATTTTATTAATTTTACCACTGTCGTATCATTTCAAAAAATATTAATTGAAATTGGTCCACGTTAGAGAAATATTATATAGATATTAGTTTGATCACTAATTTTTATCATCAATCTACTTTTTTATAAACAGCTTAAGACTAAGATTATGACTCGATAAATATTTACTCAACAAAACAGTTTAGGTGCAAATATTTTGATTTACTAGAGCTTCAATAATATTGCTGTCGACAGTATATGGAGTAGCATCATTCACAACCGCTCTTTCGTGCCGGCAAAATGATTTTAATATTTTTTGAAATAGCTCACAATTTTTAAAATGAATAGTTCAATCAAGCTTCTGTAATAATTTGAAATAATTGAATTTATATATATATATATATATATATATATAAACAAATAAATAAATAATATGTTTTTCCATTATTGGTTTTTTTCCTTTCTCTCATTTTTTTCATAAATGTAAAATGCAGAAATAACTACTTTTAATTGAACAACGTGGATTTGTTTAAGAAAATATAAAATACAGTTTTGTAATGGCCACGACGTACTAGCTTGATTTTGTAATTATCATCCTGTTTAGTTAGATAAGCTTTCCTTGAAGTGGCATTTTATGTAATTCAATAAAACAAGCATGCAACATTTTAAATACACCACGAATTTTTATATCTTGCCTCATCATAAAAATAAACTATTTAACAAAATATTGTTAAATACAAACTCTGTAACATAATATTTAAATAACATTTTTTTAATACAATTGTTGAGTTCTGCATTTTTCATTAAAGTAACTACATAAAACAAAAATAGTTTTTTTAACCCCTAATAATTAAATAATGACTATGCCACAAACTACTTGTGTTGTTTTATCTCAAAATAGAAAGCTGCCAAATTTGACTAGACCGCCAAATTACCAACAAGGGTTGCCAGTTCCATAATTTTCAGCCGCGAAAACCAAATGATTTCATATCAATTTTCTCATGTTGATGACTTTCTGATTATCAAAGAGAGACGTAAGAGTGAATTTACTTTATATATCTTACATACATATATTTTGATACATTATTAATACTTTATTCATACTTATAATAAAAGTTTGTATATAATTATTAATCAGATGCTAAAAAGTTTGACTTGTTATTTTTAAGTTTTTTTTTTTTTTTTTTTTTTTTTTATCTCGAGAAATTGAAAAATGCTGTTAATGTAAATCTAACTACTAATTTGTTTTCTAACAGCATTTGAATATTAGTATTACCAATGAATAAATTTTACAAGCAAAACTTGTCACATAATAGTATTATGACATCAAATATTTTTTCTGTTATAAATAAGCGGGATTTTTGTGTAAAAAATAAACATAATTTAAATTTCTCATGAAGAGAAAAAAACATATATTAATTTCTTATAAATCTAATTTTAAGGTATGTGTGCTTGTGTCATTTTGTCAGTCTTAATAAGGGTATGGTGGACGTTGAAAATCTTTCTTTGAAATTATTGTCTTACAATTGTTTGTATTGCATATAATGGGTCGTTCAATGTAAAGTGAATTGTTTCCTTCTAAATAGATTTTGAAATAACGAACTTTTTGCAAATTTATATGTAGGAAAACAATTTAAGATTTTGTAAGCATTACCTATTTTTAGCGTTTAAAACAAATCAGAGTAGTAAGAATTTATAAATTATAAGAAAAATAACTTAGAAGTTTCATTTTTATAATTATTTAGAAGTTTTAGTTTTCTGAAAAAACAATGTAAGGCCATTTATGGGATTTTAATGCAATAATTAGAGGTTTTTCACTTTTATAATGAAAGATGTAACTAAATGTGGTAAAATTAAGCAAAAATATTCATATTTAAAAAATGTGGAGTTTACACCGGTTTCACAGCGTATGTTTCACAGTGTCTGTATATGCATTGAAATGTATGAATATTAAATATATTAAAATTTCCTGAATACTACCAAAGTTTAAAAAATTAAAATTACAAATTTTAATCTTTTTTTAAATTGTTTAAAATGCTTTAGTCTTAAGTTTTTACTTCGATCTTATATTATTATAGTTTATAAATATACTCTAAATGCATCTGTACATTTATTTTGTGGATTTATTTATAAATATATATATATATATATATATATATATATAATTTTTGAATTAGAAAAAAAATAATTGCATGAAAATTCCACAGTTAAAAATATTACAAAAATAAAAATTAACTCATCAATCGATCCACAAAGTAAAGCACAAATGTATTCAGATTATACTAATAAACAATATTAGTGCAAAATCAAGGAGAATTTTCAAAAATTAAATAACGTAGATAATTTTTTTTTTTTTTATATTATGAATTTTATTCTTTTAATTTTTATAACCGTTTATGACCATGTACGTGTGATTCTACTGGTCAGACAGAAAATTATATTTCAGTTTCAATATCCATGTAATAAATGCTAAAAAAGAGATTATGTATTAGTTTTCTTAAATTCAATAACATCGATTTTCTCAAGACATGTGAGTAAAAGCCTGCTTATAAAAATGCTAATTTAATTTAATGTTGTAAATGTTTACAGTCAGTTACGGTTAATATTAAGAGAACATGTTTAAAAACAGAAATTTATTAAGAAATAAAAACAGAAATTTTACAAGAAATTTTTATAACAACAGTTTCTAAAATTTCCGTTTTATGGCAGAATTTCTTGAGATTATTAATTTCTTATCCAACATTCATTTTAAATTCGTATATTTTTTAAAGTAAAAAAGTTTATTTTACATTTAGATATTTAAAATATTGTATTAAGTTTCATGTTTTTATATTTTTGACAAAATATACATATATATATAGAGAGAGAGAGTTTGAAATTAAGATAATTTGTGAGTTGCGTTTTACTATATAGCAGTTCGTAAGATATCTTTCTTGTAAAATACTAATAGATAGCAGCACTACTCCGAAATTCACTTAAAATTTACGAATGCGTAGTTGCTTTAATAATATTTCGGTGCTTTCTTTTTTCACTTGAAGAAGAGTCGGACTGATAATTTGACCTGAAACAGCTATTGCGTTTCTTTTATTTTCAATTTATAACCTATTTGTCACCTTCATATCAAATGGTAATGAAGTAAAAGAAAAAAAAAAGTGCATTAAAATTTAAATAAAATCTTATTTATAACCGTTATGTTTATGCATAATGTATAAATTTCATAGTATAACAGCTTTTTACTTTTGTTTATTTTAAATAATTTCTTTAAAAGAGAAATCTTTATTATTTATTTATTTATTTATTTGTAGTATTTATTGGAAACAATGGTAGTATATAGCTGAAAAGATTAAACTTATTAAAATTAAAATTTAATTAAAATTAATTTGTTTTTTTTATTCATTCATTTCTTTTTAAAGGAAAATGTACTTTTTCGTTTTATTATATTCATCGAAATCAAATGGTAATATAATGGAAAGAGCAGGGCCTATAAAATACATGCTTCAAAATCTAAAGAGGTACAGTTGACTTTAACATTGTAGTTCTTAAATAATAACAGATCCACCTGTTGTTGATAAATACTCATTTTATCCTGAGATATTTAGATGAATTTTTTTTTTTTAGCTTACTTACTGATTTTTTACCAAGCAACATACATTATATATAATATATATATATATATATATATCAGTCGAACCTCGTTTACGGGAATCTCATGGGGAATAAAAAAAAATTGTTCATGTTATCAGTAGTTTATATTGTCAGTAACTGAGAAACTGACCTTTGTTTTAGCGGGGATTGTGGAAACTATTCACGATAAGCGGTTTACGTTAATTAGATTCGACTATATATATATATATATATATATTGTATCAGAAAAAAAAAGTAAAAAATTTACAAATTTAAACTCTCAAAGTACAGAGTATTGTTATAAAGTTTGGAATAAAATCACAACACAAAATATGGAATAGAGTTTCATATTTTTTTCCCTTTATTTTTCTCATATTCCATTTTCAGATTTAATGCATCTTTTTCAGACGTGAATTTTACTGTAATAATTTGCTTAAGTCAACTCTGATAGACAAGTTTAATGCATCTGAATGTTTGCATACATGTATTTCAATTTAATCTTTAAAGCGTTTTTATTATACCTCTTTAATTAATTGATTACGAAAATATGTCTGCTATATTCAATATTTAACATTCTTCAATATATAGCTAATAAAGAAATTTCTAAAAATATTTCTTCTTGTAACCAAATATATTTATGTTAAATGTGTAAAAGTTATTCTCACTTAACCCTTTGAGGGACAAGATAATTTTGATCATTTAAAATTATCTGCCACCAGTACGTACAAACAAATATAAGTGATTAAAAAGAAAAATGGAGTTTTTCTTCTATATTATTAAAGTAAAACTTTGTAAAAAAAATTCTTGGACAAGTTTTTACAGTTGGGAATTAAAATTAGGTTTGATATAATGTATTCCAAAGCCTTTGAAAGGGTTAAACGAATTTAAATAAATTAAAATGTATAAGTCTGCGTAGCTTTATATTTTTCTTTCATCTGAATTATATAGAGATCTACAAAAATATAATTAAGTGAACCTGAACATTAATGTTACAAACAATACTCTGGTTAATATAATCCTTTTTTTTTTTTTTTTTTTTTTTTTTGTATCTGGTTGCGTAAAAACATTATGTAACATTGGGCATTATGTAAAATCACAATGCACAATATTGTTTTAATTTAATCTTTTAAAGTTTTATTTTCGTATGCATTTCGCATTATTAAGATATATATTTTTGAAAAATTTAAACTGTTGTTCCGAATTTATCATTTTTGGTGTATAACGTACAAAACTCATAAATATTAAATATGTACATAGTAGACATACGTTGTACAGTATCTAAGAACTACAATGCCGTATATTTATTAAGAGTATATTGTACTGTATGTAATTAATGAATCTGTCATTTTTATGATTAATAATCAAATAGTAATTCAGATAAAGCTAGTCTGAATACACACAAGTGTAAGCACATATGTAATCCACAGAATAATTATTGTGCATCTTTATATACGTATACAGATGATGGGGGACCAAATAAGAAAAAAAGCGATACTTTCGAATTTAAACATTTTGTCGGAAATTTTGAGAAACATTTGATGGATACTTTGTGGGTGTAAATAACATGTTATATCACATATGTTTAAAAAAAATACCCCAAAGATAAGAAAAGAACCACTAATAAAATTATATTTTTACATATTTGGCACCATCTTGTAATTAATAATGCTTGAAATTTATTGTAGTTTTAGCATGTTTTTATGGCGCTCTTTTTAATTATCATTTATAATTCACCATCACAGAAAATTTCTTTAACGAAATTAAAGACTTTCAAGTGTTTTTTATTTATAATAAGCACGGTTTTTAATTTATTATAAGTCATTTTTAGAAAACTTGACATAGTACATTAGACACAACATTCTGTAATCTGAGATTAAGAACATTAAATTTATGCAAAAAAATGAGCATTTTTACTAAAAGATATTTATCTGCGCATGCACAAGATTTAACGAAAAAAAATTTTTGGGTATTATTTAGTGAAATGTATAGAACTCATGCAAACATTGTGAAAAATCAAAAAGATATCGTCAACAGAATTAGTTGAAATTTAAGCACTATGAAAGACAAGCAAAAGTATAAGTATGTAATGCATATTTTTATTTTTAATAAGTCCTTGGGAATACACTGTAAGTTAATTAAATTGAAATCTTTATAAAACTACTTATCGTTCGCTTCTCTTTCATATTGCTTTAAATTTAACTAATTCTATCGATGATATGTTTCTAAATTTCCCTGATATTGCTTTGGTTGTTTTTTCAGAGTATTTATGTATTTGGATAATAAATTTTGTAAAAAAAAAAAAAAAAAAAAAAAAAACTTTGTCACCATTTGTGGATGCAAAGTTAAAACTTATTTAGAAAAAATACTCATATTTCATCTTATATTAATATTTTTATATTATATTTGTATTATGTTATGTCTAATGCACTATGTCAAATTTTCTAGAAATGGCATTAAATTGATCTGAAAACCCTTTATGTTATATAAGCAAAAAATGTTTCGCAAATTTTCAATAAAGATAAAAAAAAAAATAAAAAAAAAATAAAAATATTCTCAATGAATGCGCGTGATACTGACAAAATTATGAATACACATAAATTAAAGAAGCCACATAAGAATAAATGCTACAGCTACAACGCATTTCAAGTGCAAATTTTTATAAATAAAAATTTACACCCCCCCCCCCCCCCCCCGTTAAGATCCCTTCTTTTCTTTCTGGACAAAATCTTTACATAAATAGATGTGGAATAACATGTTTTTTATACCCATGAAGTTCTATGCACTTTATCAAGATTTCTCTATGTATTTGACAAAAAGGCTAAATCGGAAAATTACACATTATTTTGCCACTCGTCTGTATATCATGAAAATGGCTAAAAATTGACTTTTAAAGTTTGGAATTCAAGCATTCTCTGGAATAAAAACTATTTATATTAATGGATACAACACGATAAAATTGTTGTGAAATATAATTATATATATATATATATATATATATATATATATATATATATACGAAAGAACAATAGTTTTATTTATAAAGTATTTATACAAAAGCTATTTCTATATGTTTTCTTTCTTTAATTTTTCTTTCTTTCTTTTTTTTTTTATACTAACCTTCTGAACCAGAAAATAATGGCGTCCAATAAGTAAAAATTATGTTTTTAGCATAATCATAGACAGAGATTGGGTGAGGACGGCTTTCTTTCCTTTTACTTATGTCTAACATAATATAAAAACGGAAAAGGGAAAACGTTATCAAAACAATAAATAATATATTTAATAAGTAAATAAATAATATACTAAGAAATGATATATTAATTATAAATAATATACTTACTATATTTTTTATTAAAAAAAATAATAATAATTACATTTGTTTATTATTTAATATGCCATGATAGCATAATTACATAAAATGAGTAAAAATTGCGTTGACTCATTTTAAAGAAATTTAAACATTTAATGATTACCAATTACATTGCCATGTGGAATAAGTTTAAATATCTGTAAACATAATTTTTATAAACTGCTGCTGTAAACTGAAAATATGAATACACACATGCACTGAAATTTAAAAATATGAAGTATGTTAAATATTTTGATTAAAAAAATTATATTTAAGTATTTGGAAATTTTTAAAATTTCTTCCTTCTAACTAATTTTTAAATTTTCGTTTCAATTTCTTATTATTATAAATTAACAATATATTCTAAACTCAATTGCATATAATTTTAGCGGTGTATTGGTACATTAATTTTCGAAAATATTTTTTATGTTGGAATATTAAAACTTTCTATGAACTTCAGCATTCAAATATATTTTTAAACTATCCATGGACTTACAAAGTAGTACCCAGAAATGTTTAGAATATACAGGGTACAAAGTCGAGAGCAGGCCTTTATTTGCACAACAATTGGTCTCAGACGTTCTCCAATTACAAAATGTATTTTTTAAAAAAAATGTAAGCATTCATTATATGACATGTTTAAATTAAAAAAATCAATTTATTCAAAATCACAAAAATTGGTAATTTTTATACGGTTTTCAGGACGCTAATAGTAAAAGTTGACTTTCAACTTAAAAAATATAACACGAAAAGTTTCACTTTTGTGCGCCCAAAATTGTCTGAGATAGTTAGTTTCAAAATTTAGGATTATTTCGCATTTTCTCGGGATTTATTAAAAAGACAATGAAAAATTCTTTAATAAAGCCCGGGAAAAAGCAAACAAATTCCAAATAGGATATTTAAACCGATCTCTTATTGAAGGCCTAAATATGTTAGAAAATCTAAACTTTAAATATCTTGTTCCATTTTGGGAGAATATAAATGAAACTTTTTGTTAGGATGAGTGTCAATTTTTTTAAATATCACTATAGGGATCTGGAACTGTATAAAAATTTAGTTTTTGTAATTTTGAAAAAATAGATATTTTAAATTTAAACTTGTCATACCGCTCATATTTTTATAAAAAAAATTTTGTAACTGAATCTATATGTTTGCGACCAATAGTTGCGGAGATAAAGACATTCTCGTGATTATCTTTGTACCCTGTATTAAAAAAAAATAATATATATATATATATGTATGTATAAATGAATTTTTAATCGTAGTTAAAACCAGGCAACCGATATAAGATCACTGAAACCACATAGAACAATGAGAAGGAAATTACAACAAATTTAAATAACATGTGGAGACTGATTGTGATTTATTGAAACATTTATTTTTGTTTATTTATTTTTATTTTATTTAACTTCAATCTAATCATACATTTATTCCTAGATTATTCGTTGCAATTTTAATAATTTTGCCGGTGCGTAAAAACGACATGAAACTCAAATCAAAAGATACAAACAAGCAACGAGAAGGAAAAAAAAAAACAAAACAGCATTTTTTTTTTTAAAGGAAAAGCTCAGAACGGTGAAAAAGAAGAAAAAAAAAAAACTCGTCAGGGGTGACCTTTTTCACCGTTGAGCACCAATGTACGATTTCGTTCGTTAGCACCTATACCAGCGGACACCCAATCGTACAAGAAATTAATTGAAGTTAAAAATGAAGAATAAAGTGGAATAAACCAGGGGTGCAGAACATGTCCGAACGTCCGAACGAGGTTCGGGTGAAATTTTGAATATTTTTTTAAGAGAAAATAAAAATGTAAATCAAAAATAACAATTTGCTACTTTGAAGTGCTTATACACTAACAGCGACATTTTTATGTTACACTGTATGTTTATTCTCTTAAAGATTTATTACATAGAACAAATGACTTTGAATAGCAAAGTAGATTTTTGCATTATTGAGGGAAATTTATACTGTGTTTGGGGGAAATTTCCGAGGTTTGAACATTTTCTGCACCCCTGGAATAAACTATTAATTCAAGAACACAGAGAATCAAACAGAAAACAACTATAAAAAACAAACATTACTCACAGGATGATGCATCCGGAATCCCAAGGATTAAAACAAGCAAAATAATTCAAGAGTTTAGTTGTACATAGCAGATGAAGAATGATACAACACAGCAACAGGGATATGAATTACTTTTTTTTAAATTCAAATAATGTTGGAGAAATTTGAACATACTTAATTTAGACGTATATGCATGAGAAATTCCATATTCTACGACAGTAATTCCCAAAAATTGTCATAACGTGAAAGTCAACACTATATCCCTTAAAAATTTCCTTAAATTTTTGCATTAAAAAAAAAAAAAAAAAAATTCTTTTTTTCCCCTAATCTGAAGATAATGGCGTTATAGTATTAATAACGAAACTTTAATAAACACCATAAAAGGCAAGAACTCGCAGCTGCTACAAAAGAAAAAAAAAAAAAAAAACCGGCAACGCATTCAACACACTCAACGTGCATGTTTGCAGCTCTCGCGCTTACATTGTTCGCCTGATGAAGGGTTGTGTCTTCTTGTAACCCGAAACAATTGTTTCGAGTTCTTGCATTTTATGGTGTTTATTCAAAGTTTTGTAATTAATACTATAACTTCATTATCTTCAAATCAGGGGAAAAAAAGAAATTAAAAAAAAAAAAAAAAAAAAAAATTAAGAAATTTTTTAAGGGATAAAGAGACGTAATGGCACTATTTTCGGAAAACTCTCATATAATATCGAATTTTTGATGCATATTACGTTGAAATTAAAGGAATAGTAAGTATGTTAAAATTTCTCAAACATTATATGAATAATAAAAAAAAAAGTAGTTTATAATCCTGTTCATGTGTTGCATCATCAGCTATGTAATTTTTAATAAAAAAGCACCACAAAACTGGCGTTGTAAAAATTATTACTTACAGACTTTGAATAAACACCATAAAATGAAATAAACTCGCAACAATTGTTTCGGGTCGAAAAAACAAACGACCCTTCATCAGGGGAATAAAGTAAGCACAAGTGCTGCAGTCAAAGCGGCAACGCACCAATTGCGTTGCCGCTTTGACTGCAGCACTCGTGCTTACTTTATTCGCCTGATGAAGGGTCGTGTGTATTTTCGACCCGAAACAATTGTTGCGAGTTTATTGCATTTTATGGTGTTTATTCAAAGTTTGTAAGTAATAATATGTACTTTTTACTTTTAAACGCCCGTACTGTGGTGTTTTTTTTTTATAATGACGTCACAGTTTTTTTTTTTTTTTTTTTTTTTTTTTTCTACACTATTTTAGAACGTTTACAGTACGTTTTCTAGAACGTTCTGAAAATGTGTATAACGTTTTGAAAACGTTCTAAAGACGTTTAGAACGTTCTGAGACCGTATACGTAGAACGTTCTCAGAACGTTTCTATAACACCGATGGTGATAGTTACACGTTCATTGAACGTTCTCTGAACCGTACTGTTGTACGGCTTCAAGATGGACAAATAGACGTCTATAACACGTTCAAAGTGAACGTTCTTAGAACGTGTTTGTAGAACAATTTTTGAACGTTCAGAGAACGTTTCGGTGCTGCTTGGGTAGTAGTTTCAAAAATTGTAAGAAAACTTTTTATGTTTAAGCTTCCTTCTTATGTTAACTATTTAATAAATATTGGGATTTTGAAAGTAAAAGTTTGCGAATGAATACAATTTCAATCAAGCTGTTCCGTGCAATAGGGCTTAGAATATTCATGTAAATGTGGTATTATTGTTGTTTATACAATATATTTTTTAGAACATATTATTTATGGATGTTGTTCTGTTCAATAGGACTTCGAATATTCATGTTGCTGTGGCATTATTGCTCTTTATACAATATTTTTATTTTAGAACATATTGTTTATGGATGTTGTGCTACAACTTATTGATGGCCCAAATCCTCTTCACTTTTACTACGTTTATGTAATTTCTGTCATTTTTGTATATTTATTTAAATCTTTTTCCAATATTTCAAAACAGAAATGTACGTATATTATCCAATCAAAAAGTATACGTATATTATCCAGTACGTATATTATCCAATCACGTATATTATCCATCTACATCGATATTTCAAATATTGAAATTTGAAAACGACATTATTTATTATTTGAAAAAGTATCGATTTATAAGTCATAAATTTTTTTATCATTATTTCGTAAAATATTGTTTCAAGAGTAAGAAGTACTCACGTGAAAATGAGATTTCCATTAACTACTCGCCCATAAAATGCAAATTTCTGAAAGCAATACAAAAAGGAGCATTCAATCAATTTTAGCAATAAATATCTTCCGAGGTTGATATTTTTAAAATATTAAAATTAAAGATATTTTCTCATTGAAAAAATTCAGATTTGGTTAATAATATATATATATATATATATATATATATATTTTTTTTTTTTATTTTTTTTTTTTTTTGAAAAAGGTCAATAATTATCCAATGTCGAAATCCCAGTTCTTTATGTCGAAACATATAGCATTACAATATATTTCACTTCACTATATTTTTATTAGTAGCATATTAGTTAGTATGTCCACTGTAAAAACCCTTAAAATTTTATTTAGCTTCGGTCTCACTAAAAAAGATTTAGATTATCAAATAGCTTTTACTGAAGTTGCATTTTCTGTAAAAGTCTGTCTGTTATTTCAATGTTTGCCATGGTTAAGCACTTGAGATACTATTGCGCTTTACATTAATTGTTGTTTTATAGTTACAAAAAACTTGGTGGGATAGTTGAGAATTTCCTGATTTATAAACAAGAGTGTTTAAGTGTTTAATCACGCTGAGTTAATAATAAGAAGTGTCAATAAAATAATACACAAATCCTAATTTTGTTTCTATCTATAGTTAATATATATATATACACACATATTATAAATTAGTAATAATTGAATTTTTAATTAATTAATTTCTTTAGGAGAATACATTAATTTTAAAATGTATACTATTCCCCCAATATTTTTCTTTAAAAATAACTGCAATATCATATCTTTAAAGGCCTAAAACAAATTATATATATATATATATATATACTTAAATCCTTGTTGAACTTGAAGTTTTTATTTAAAATGCCTTTGTCGAAAATAAATATTTTGTCCTAGTGTCGACAGCCTTTAAATATCCCCATGAAGATTATTTCTCTAGGATTGGATCACTAACTCAGAAAATTTCTCTTTTGTAGAGTAGTACACGTACACACTCACAAGCCGTTTTGGTGTCTGATTCGCTTTATATTAATTATTGTAATATTTTAAATAGCAGTAACACGATAATTTAATTGGATAAAGGACATATATAATAAACAAGAAATCACAAATTCGAATCATGCCTGTGCTTATGGTTTTCTACTTTTGTAATGATTCTGTATTGTACTAAAGAATAAATATTTTTAAAAGATTTTAATTGATAGAATGCGTTAATTATCACCGTAAAAAAAGAAAGAAACATATTTTGAGTGTCTTTAAGAATCGAAAATTCTAAATATAGTCGCTCGCAGACATGCACTTGTATTGTATTGAACAGCTCAGGACAATGGGCAAACCACTCAACGAATAAATCATGAAAGTTTATTCCAAGAAAGACATCAATCGCACCACAGTATGTTTGCACGTGTGTGTCAAAAATTTCTGACATTATAGATTATTAAGAGGTTGCAGAGGGAGTGAAGGCAGACTCCGATTGACGCGTACGCTCTTTATGGGAGAAAGTGTGTTGGATGTTAGGCAAGCTAAATAATAAATATAGTATTAGCATTCGTGACGTTGCATCTATCTTAGGAGTGACTTGTTGCAGTGTACAATGATATTCACACTGTGAAATTTTACGACTATTTTATATCCAAATGGTTCAGTCATGATCTCCTTTATGATCTCTCTACACGTGTTCATTTCTCGTAGTTCGGGCTTTCACACCCAAAGTGTGAATTTCCTAGCTGGTGTTTCGTTAACTGATTACAACATTTTCAATCGGGATGGCGTA
This sequence comes from Salticus scenicus, assembly GCA_963930645.1. Taxonomy (NCBI): domain Eukaryota; kingdom Metazoa; phylum Arthropoda; class Arachnida; order Araneae; family Salticidae; genus Salticus; species Salticus scenicus. The sequence continues at coordinate 231,867,211 of OZ005651.1, forward strand.
TTAAATTGTAGCAATGAGCATATGTGGATTCAAGAGATTTGTGTGAATGGAACGAGGGATTGCATTAACCATTATGTACAGCCTACTTATTGTAATTCAGTTTGCAGCGTCATCACTCGGAGTAATTTCTAACTAACATTTTGAGGTTTCTGTACTAGAACATTATTTTTTTTAACATACTACTGGCTTCATGCTTCTATTTATCACCGTATACGAGTTATTCATTAAGTTAGGGACCTTTCATGAAACACCTTGTGAGTACAAAGTACTATTTGTGTTGAAAGTATTACTTGTGTGAATAGTGTATGAATTTTTTATTAAGAAAATTTACTGTCCATTCAGTATATATATATCTATTTGTGTGTGTATATTTATATCACAAAATAAAGTTCATATTGATCAAGTTAAAAAATACTCTTAATGTTTTGTACCTTTAGGAAACCAGCAGTCATTTTAATACTATCCACATTTTCACTTAAAATATGAACATATTTACTTCTCGTAATTTAGAATCATGCATAGATGGTAGATTTGAAAATTACTGAATTTCTTCAGTTTCAAGAAGAGGCAAATAGTACATTAAACAGTCACCTTAGGTGTAGTATTTCTAAAATCACTGTTTTCAGATGTAACTCATCATTCAGTTTATACTTAGAAAAGAGAAAATCTTGCGTCTGATTTTGTGTCAGAGATTTTGATTTTTTATCAGCATTTTACAAAACTCCCAGTATCCTTAGCTATCTTCTGCTTCATAATCCTTTTTTTTCCTTCAATGAATGAGCATTTATCGATTATTCATTGTCTAAAATTTCATTTTTAATTCAACTCTATGTAAATGTGTTCTCTTTCCTGAAATATTAGAGGTTGCGGAGAAGATGCAAGATACTCTGTGTTTAGGAGGAGGTGAGAGAGTGGAATTATAAATTATTTTCAAAATTTTCCTGGTAAAATTAGCTGATATTTTTTTTTATATTTAGTTTAGTTTTCTTTTCAGTTCGAAAAAAGTATTAGACCTGATATTAATGATTATTTTGAATACCACTATTTCCAAAATGTTTAACTCAACTAAACTAATTTGACAAGATTTATGCGAAAGAGAAATAATTATAATAATATTTTTTTACAGAAGAGAATAGTTTTAGAAATTCTTGATATAAAAATCCGTATATTATTAGGATTTAAAGTTAGATATGAGATCATCAAATTCACTTAATGAATTATACGCATAAATTAGTATGTAAACTAAGCCATCTTTGTGATACTAGTCGTTTTCCAAGTACACTGGCAAATTTGCTTAACATTACGCAAATTTTAAACAATCCAAACACTACATGACAATCCTCATTAGTCATCAGACACAAAAGTCATTTTATTTTACTGTGTATTTTTAATGATATTTCGTGTGATGATCAGTTTTGGCTCAAAAACTTGTCAGATGACTAGTTTCCTTGGTACAGTTTTCATTTTCCTCAAATTTGAATAGTTAGTCAAATTGGTTAGTCAAGGATAAAAATAGGACGGATGGTGCAGTTGTAGCGTGCTTGACTTGTGATACGGAGGTCCTGAGATCAATTCCCCGCAAGGGTGTTTTGTATTTTAAATTTTTTTAAGTGTAATTTCTGACTTACTTGCCTTGCTGGTAACTGTGGTTGTCGACTAACCTTTCTGGTCAGAAAATTGCGATTGTCGGCTAGCCTTCTTTGTCTGATAATATTAACCTTCCTAGTCTGGGTTACTGTTTTGAAGATTAGTTCAGCTAGTACACTTTTTAACTGAAGTTTCCTAGTGAGCTATTTGGATTAGTCAATTCTATATTGTCAACTGAGTACATTGCCTGGTCACTGTGATCAACATGTTTTCTGTGTGTAAGAACACTGAATATTCCTTCAACACACTACTTCAAATCGCGATAACTTTGTAAAGCAAAACAAATATTAAAGTTGAAAAACTCCACTTTATGTATGATTAAAAATACTTTAAAACTCTCCAATATTATGATTAAAAAGCATTCATTAATGAAATAGTTAATTAACTTTCACTATATATTAAGTAAAATACCTTTGATCACAGCAGATATTTATTGAGTGCTGGATAAAGAAAGTAATCTCCCAATTCTTCAAATCAACCGGAAACTATGTTATCTATTTTCCTGTCATTCACATTGATTCTCAGAAAGATAGCTATGGTGAACGATAATTTTTGATTAGATTATTGCTTTAATAGGATGTGTCACTATGCAGTCATATATTTTTTAGATGCTTTTCCTTACGAAGGTGTTTTATTTGAGATTTTTAATTCTTTTATATTTGTATTGGAGTATTCTTACTGTGAAGTCGTTCCTTCACATATATTAATTTTAATTACAGCTTTAAATAAAGGCAATAAATAATTATTATATTTTCAATAAATTAAATAGCTAATAAAAATAGATAACGAAATTCTAAATTACTTTTATTTATTCGCTTTTGTCTATAATAAATATCTTAATTCTAATAATACTTTCCTTTTAAATGACAGTTATAAGCTCTTCTAAATCATTTAATAAATAAAATATAAAAATAATATTATTTCCAGTCATAAGCCGTTGGATACATAATTACATTTTCATTCCTTTAAATTGCGTATGTTTATTTATTCGAAGCTAAATTAAGCAATACATTTCCGTTCTAATATCATTAAAGAGTAATTTATATTTTTTTATCACGGGATGTGCAATAAATCCTAGTCTGAGTGTCTCCCTTAAATAACGGCCTTCTGGCGATAAAGTTTGGCATTGAGGATTGGCGTTAGTTTTTTAACGGTCGTGCTAAGTTCAAAATATTTACATTAAATTATTCTACAAACAAAGGAATATCTTTGGCTATAAATTTAGCACTTTTTCAAAATTCTTGGCGTAATTCAACAGTCTGATCTTAATTCCAACGAGAGTAAACTTCAGAATTCGCTCTTAAATCTTGACGTAACAACACGTAATCGCGAAGCCCTCTCTCTCTCTCATCTAACCCTCTGTATGTCTGTTAAACTTTATAATAGATATTTGGAAATAGTACTTTTTATTATAGACTTTCTTGATTTTCATGCTGATTAAATAAAGATGATTGCTGCAAAATTATTGATTCTTATTTCCTCACGGCCTAAAGTTCACTGTTCCTGGAGTTTTATTGCGATTCTTATACTATAGCTCAAGTCTTCTTCGGAATCTTCTTGATACTTACTTTAATTCTTTTAAAAAAAAAAAAGAAAAGAAAAGGCTCTCTTTTGTTGTCATATCATATTTTTACAAAGGTTTGCAATGTAAGATGATTTTTTTTTTTTTTTTAACCGCCATGTACTTTATGTTTTATGTTACAATTTCTTATCATAGCGTAAATTAAAATCTTGGTGAAATTAAAAATACTTGTATGCAATATTAACAGAGTCAAAAATTTATGTTTTGTACATATTTAAAAAAAAATAAAGAAAAATATTTTAATAAAAATGTCAATGAAATTTCTGTTTAAATTTCTGTGAGTAAAATGTAGAACATTCTGTATAGCAAAATATTTTTACGCCTGTGTTCTAATTATTATTATTATTATTATTTTGAGCCGCATTTATATTTACAATCTTTATTTCTATTGATTCTTATCGCGGAGGACAAAAATAGTAATTGTACGTCTCCTAACCGCCTTTCCTTAACAAAGGTGAGTCCCAGATAGCCACAAAATTTACAATGTGCAGCTATAGTATATGTGTAGCTATTAAAACCACTCCTCTCTTTACATTATATTGCGCAGAGCTTAAAAATATGATAATATCAAAAGAGAATATATAATAAAACTCAAACCAAAATTTAAATTAAAAATATTTTTTAAGTATATATTTTGAAAGGCTAGGACCTCCCCCCCCCCTCCACACACACACACACACACATGCTTCTGACTTATCCTTCAGGAAAAATAGCTTTCACTGCTGCGATAAAATTCAATCCGCCTGTTTTAACTATGGAAAAAACTTGGTTTTCTTGGAAACTGCTGAATACTTACATTTTTTATAAAAACTTAGGGTTAGAGGAATTTTAAGATGACAATTCGATCTGCATAATGCTCATCTTAAGGAAGATTAGAGTTCAGAGTTAACCCTACCTCCGCAAGTGCAAAAATTTGCAAAAGCTTGATTTTTCTCGGAAATGTATCAACTAATTTAATTAAAAACTTAAGTTAAGAGTGTGATAACAAAGCTATATAACTTACCCACACCTTGATGAAAATTTGTATTCAGTTTTACATCGACGTCGCATCTTGCAAGCTATGGCAGAGACTTAGTTTTCTTGAAAATGGATACAGGCATTTTGTTAAAAACGTAGGCTTAAGGTTTTTTTTTTTTTTTTAGATGAGATATTCATCTGACTTATGCTCATTTTAATGAAAATTAGCGCTTCCTGTTAATTCTCACTCAATTCGAGGCAAAATTTGAGAGAGTCATGGTTTTCGTAGAACCTATTTGATGGATTTTATAAAATTATAGTGTTAAAGGCTTTTTCAGTTTACAATTAAATCTTAATTGTTCTCATCTTGAAGAAAATTATGCTGACTACTTTGCTTATTTTTTTCTTGTCTGTTTTCCTTTTATTTCTATATTTGTTATTTAGAGATTTATGTACTTGTTTACTTACTGGTATTAAAGCAGCTGACGAGCTATTGTAAAAATGGATGTTTGTAAAATTTAATTTTGTAATTAATAAATCTTAAATCTTAAATTTAATAAAGAATAATTACTTAATTTTATGAATTAAATAAACTCTTTATTTATTATGATTATATTTTTCTACTTGTATTATTCATAATTTTCTATAACTCTAAAAACAAATTTTAGCTGTATTTCAGTTATATAATAAATTATAGTGCGACCATAATATAATTGTTTTGTTTGTAATATTTATATTTTATATAATTAAGAAGATAAATTCTAGTTTTGTGTTTCAATTATAAAATATAGTCCTGCCACATTTGATGCATTTAACATAAAAGAGAATTCTCAAGACTTGGAAGGGTGCCAAATTGACTAACGGGTTGTAATTTGATATTTGTTGAAGAAACCGAAGAGGATATGCTAGCGCCAGTTAACTAGAAGCAGATAGTCACGTGACTAGAAAGACAAAAACATTTTTTTTTTTTCTGGATATATTTTTCAATTAAATTAAAAACATATGGATTCATTTGTAGTTGATTCTAATTGATTTTGCAATCATGAATATTATTCTTTGTTAAACTTTTATTATGTATTCTGTGATAATTCATTTAAATCAGAAAAATATGTACAATAAGTATAATTTGAAATTCCTTTTAAAAAACTTTAATAGATGTTAAAAGTTTGTAGCACGGTAATATTCATTTTGTTTTATCAATATTCTGAATGAAAAGTGTGATTAAATTCAACTTTATAATTAATTAGGATTCATCATTTTTGTGATGGGTGGCTCTTCTTAGCTGAAGTATCGAGGAAAAGGCGGGAGAAAGGTGCGTCAGATTTAATTTCATCTTGTGCATGTAAAAATAAAGTTTATTTTTCGCTAGATTTTTTATTTACTCGGGTTGTAATTGTTATTGTTAAATTCAAATTCTAATTAAACAAACAGTCTTCATTCCTTATAGCTTATTTTCTCTCAACTGTGCTTTTCACATCCTTTTTAATAATTGACTCGTTGAGTAAGTACATGCATAGAGGCTTCCATGATTAAAAGAAACATGGTCTAAATATAAAATAAATAAATGAAATGCTCATATAAATAAATAATAATAAATGTGAGATATCTTTGGATAATATTGAACCTGGAAAATCCTGAGAGTAGCTGAGCGTTCTGAAACGTTGATATTTTTGGTTCCAATCTTATAATTAGGCAGTTACTGAAATTATAGATTTTTTTTTTTTTCTCAAGATTCTTTAGCTAGTGCACGCTACTGTTTAATATGTTATTACCTTCATAGTAGAATTCTACGCAAGATACTCTAGAACTGAGTTTCCAAGGCCTTGAAATTTCCTTGTAAGTTTATAAGAAAATATTAATATAACGCAAGTTAGCATTTGAGAAGACAGTTTTGAGAGAATATAATTTAAACAAGTCAGTATAAAAAAACTGTTTCTTTTCTTTTCTTTTTTCTTGTTTTAACTAAAAATATCTCTTGAACAAATGAAAATATGACACTAATGATACTAAACACACATAACTGGGACATGAGTAATCGAGTTTACAAACAACAAAACTCAAAAGAGCAGCTCAAAGTATGTTACCTGACTTAAATAATACTGTTAATATAATAATATTAATAATAATAAACAGAAAAAGTGTCACAAACTATATATATATTTGACGATTAACATATTAACAGGCACAAAGTTTAATCCCTGGGAAAAAACAAAAATGTTCGGTGAAATTCCGAGTTCCTCTTCTAGCGCCTCTAGCGCCTCGAATGACCCGAAACGGTCTATCTGCGACAACTCGATACCCAATCCAAACATTTTGAATTATAACTTGTTCAAAACCTTCCTTGATGTCTACAGTGTAGTGACTGTGTATAGTTAGAAATATTTAAAAAAATGGATTTTTTTTTTATTTTTTTATTTTTTTATTTGTTCATGTCTATAACACATTTCGAAACTTCAAACGCGTTTTTCTCGAAATATGATTTTTCAAAACGGCATGCAGCATAACTCCAACAATTTTCAATCTTTTTATTTGAAAGTTCAATTATACCTTTGAAATAACATTTCAATTTGAATCACGTAAGTGATTTTTGAATAGATAATTTAAACAATATTTATTAACAAATGACTGTCCTTTTTCTTGGTGAAAATTGAAATAATTTATTCAAACACTTGCCAATTAATAAAATTAATATTTCTAAAATTCTCAACGTGGTTCACTAGGTACACTCATGTCAATTATATAGATATTTTTCACTTCTTTTTTCCAGATTCAAATTGACACCAGTTATGGTGCGTGCCGCAGATAGCCTGAATTCAACATGCCTCGTGAGAATTGCTTCAGTGTCGCCATTTTGCGATATATTCCGACATTTTTTTTTTCAATATTTTTGAAACATACTTAAATATATGCTTATTAACTATCCCATGTATTACCGTAATTTCTGGTAGATACCCCGCAGGTTATATAATCCAGTTTTGCACTAGAAATTTCAATTGGTAAATAAATTTATATTTGTACGAGCTCTCCCTTCGAAAAAGTATAGATTTCTCTATTAAATAAAATTTCTGGTGGAGAAATGACACTTCTTACCTGCGGGTTATGTACCAGAAATTACGGTATTTCTCTACCACCTTTCCTTCTGCCTCCCCTTCCCCCAATAAAAGTATATATATAACGCTTTTTATTTGTTGTTGTTACAGTGGCGTTACCCCTTAAGGTGAGATAAAATAGTTTGGTTAAATTCAATTACTAGTTGCTTGCACCTTATGTATATCAATGACGATTAATTAGATTAAATAACTCAAAAGTAAAGCAATATATATGAATAAAGAAACATTATTTAACTTATATTAATATTACTTAAAACTACTAACCTACAACTGGATCAATAATAGTAATGAATGACAGTTATAGTAAATAATTGCACTTGGATTGCTTAATTATTGCAAACCACAAAAACAGGATTATTCTAAATTATATTTGCATTACTTAATAAAAATTTTAAAGTGCAAATTTATTTTTAAAAAATCATTTTTAATCAAATAAATTTTGTCTAATTATGTAATACATTAAATACAACACAAATTATAAAGAGAGATTTTTTTGAATAGTTTATTTAAATTAATTAAAACATACCGGGGATTCAATGTTCAGCCCGGAAGCACTCTATATTATTTTTAAAAAATTGTAATTGACACATAATATGCAATATAAACAAATTTGCTGCAGTGCGTATTTTTACACCGGAAGTGTGTTTGTTCCATGACTTCTTTTCCCGTTATGTAGATTTATATGAATTTTTATAACGGTAACTTCGAGGGACAGGGAGAAAATACCTACCTTATTAAAATGTAAATATTATTATAATTTATTTTATGTAAAAAATTAACGTGTTAGATTTAAAAATAATAATAATAATACTTTTCTATTTAAATGATATACGTGAAGAAAGTTAATACCATATTTTAATACTTGTGTCTAATCGAAATAAGAATATTAGTCTCCTTATCTCTTCGTTTATATATATATATATATATATATATATATATATATATATATAACGATTAATAAAATACGTTTATCAAAATTTTAAATTGATAAATATGATTTAACTAAAATTTTATGAAAATTAAAGATGATATAAGTATTGAACAGAACAGCCTGATTTTTGATAAAGTTATCCATTTTGATTGATTTACAAAGTTTAGTAATTTAAGAAACTTTCGAAATTTCCTATTTTAGTCTACACAGAGTAACACATATTAATTTAAAACTTATGAAGTTACTTCATTTTATCTCGGTAACTGAAATATTTTAAAATTTATGATCATTACGTAAAAGTAGTTTTATCAGAGATAGAGGGTACATAACTGCGTGAAAAGATTAAATCCTAAGAATAGTTTAGGAAATGAATCTAATTTTTCGACTTTTTAATATTTTGTTTCTCATAAATGCGGATGTTGTTTGCATTAGGCGATAGTTTATATCTAATATTTTTTTTCTGATCAGAAATATTGTCTACCTATGTAGTTTTGTCTAAAATTTCACATGAATCGTAAAGTCATACAGTTTAAATATTAATGTTGAGTGTCGCATTGTGTAAAAAACATTAAATATGAGACAGTATATGTACTTAGAGACTGCATCGTTTAAAACGGAATTTTAAAAATTGACAAACAATCAAATTTAGATCAAAATACAAAATTCCATTGATTAGGGGCACAGTATCCAGATTAAGTAAAAATGTATGCAAATAGATACAAAGAAAACATTTATACAAATTTTACTTGCAGTTTTAAAAAGCATAACGCAAAATATAAATTATTTTATTGAAATAAATATATTTCAATACATAATATAAATTAAGTGAAAATGTGATAAAATTGACAGTGTATTTCAAAATTAAGAGCATTATTTCGGTGTGTTGATATACTTTATTAGACAAAACCAAAGAAAATTTGATGTAATTTAAATTCAAACCTTTTAAAGTAACATCAAAGAGTCACTGGAATTTTGATGCCATTTCTTTTAAAACACACATTTTGAATTTATGACAGATGTGAATAAAAAAACTTCAGTGTTTTATATATCTTTTCATATAGAAATTAATGTTTACTTTGTGGATATAAACTGAACAAATAAGCAAATAATGAAATAAAAATATCTGTGTATATTTTAATTAATAATAAAGCGTCACACAAAATTTGATATTATTACTTTTAAGACCCACATTTCAAATTCATATCGATAAAAGTAAGATGCTTTTCCACAATCTTTTAATCTCGTAAGGGTTTTTGTATTGATATGGAATTACACCATTGTTAAAATGAACGACATAGATATTGTTTTAAATTCCTCTGTTTATATCTCACTAAATATTCTTTCTAAATAGAATCAAATATGAATTCACTTTCCGGTAGACGGAAAGCGGAAATATTTAATTAAGTAATATGAGTGGTACTGATTTTTTAACGCTTATATGTAGGTGGTATCTTTTGACAAATAAAAGATTTTTGTGGAATATATATTTCAGAGGCATTCTTAGAAGTTTAAAGCCATCATAGTATGACAAATTGAATAACTAGTATGTTGTGGCCACCACATGACTTTCTTCTATCTTTTCCTATACAAATTCACTCAGCAACAATAATTAAAAAAAAAGTGGAACTTTGACAAAATTTTGGGTAAAATATGAAAATTATTCTAAGTTTGTCAAAGCACGGAAACCGTGGGACTTTGACAAAATTAGGGGAAAAAAAGCAAAAATTAGTTTAAGTTTGTCAGAACACGGAAACCGTGGGAGTTTCATAGAATTAAGGGGAGAGGGAAAAAGAAAAAAAGTGGGACTTTAACAAATTTTCACATTTTACCCAAAATTTTGTCAAAGTCCCACTTCTTTTTTTTTTTCCTCTCCACTTAATTCTATCAAACTCCCACGGTTTCCGTGTTCTGACAAACTTAAACAAATTTTTGCATTTTCCCCCCAATTTTGTCAAAGTCCCACGGTTTCCGTGTTTTGACAAATTTAGAATAATTTTCACATTTTACCCAAAATTTTGTCAAAGTTTGTCAAAACACGGAAACATTGAAACATTGACAAAATTAGGGGAAAAATGCAAAGATATGTTAAAGTTTGTCAAGACACGGAAACCGTAGGACTTTGACAAAATTAGGGGTAAAAAGCAAAAATTAGTTTAAGTTTGTCAGAACACGGAAACCGTGGGAGTTTGATAAAATTAAGGGGAGAGAGAAAAAAAAAAAAAAAAAAGATTTTTTTTCTAAGTTTTTTTTTCGTAAAAAGTAAAAAAAATCGATAACTTTGTTTTAAATTATCACAGATTTATAGTTCAACCATTCGTTTTAAAGGTACTGACGAGACCTTTCGAAAGATACCCATCTTGAAAATTTTTGCCTTTATCACCCTGTTGAAAATTTAGATAAAGCGGGATGGCAACGCAACCTGTAAGACGATTTTTACCAAAAGTTGATAGGCACTAATTTATGTCAAGGTGCAACTACATACCAATTTGTATGAAATTCTGTGCAGTAGTTCCAGAGATACAGTTGCCACAAAATTTTGTCACACACACACACACAGACAGACAGACAGACAGACAGACAGACATTTTCTAAAAATGGTAAAATCGTGTTCTACATCTCTCAAAACGTGTAAATCCATCAAAAACCCGAAATCGAAAATTTTTACGAATCCAATACTTTCTTCTATTGAAGATAGAAGAAAGTAATAAAACGTCTAAATTTTATTATAAAGAACTTTTTCATGTTGTTATATGAATATTTTTTAAGATTGCGTCCACATATTTTCAAATTTTAATGTAAGTTTATTTGTGTATTTGTATAATGAGTGAAAAAATTGCTTTTCAAACAGTAAATTATTGCTTTTTTAAATACTTGGTTTAATGATATTTAATCTTTTATTAAAAATCCTAAAAATATTTAGTTTTCAGAATTAGAAATGTATAATATTATATCACAAATGTGACAATATGCTTAATTTTGTTAATTCTAGAAATTACATCACATCAGGCATTTGTAGTACAAAAAGTAATATTTTGCAATTTAGCGTATTTCAACTTTAAAATTCAATTTTAAGTATCATATATCATTTTGGACAAAGACAAAATCAATGAAAATGTATTTTGGAATATTTTTCTCTACATAATGAATGTTTTTTGGTCCATTTTAAGTAAAATATTAGAAAAATATAGTCTAATTTAGTTGATTAAACTGAATATACATCTGCTTTCAAAAAATAATTTATTTAGTTCATGTTTTAAAATTTCCCTTTCAGTATGAAATATAGTGAAATACTTCCTTTATGTAATTCCTACAAGAAATATGAAAAAAAAAAAAAAAAAAAAAAAAAAAAAAACTACGCTTTAGATCTGATATAAGAATTTTTTCTAGCAATGCAAAAGTCACGCTGCTTCGGTCGTATATTTTAGATATAAATAATGGATAGTAGGAATTTATGCCATTATCTGAACGGGTAATATTAGTTATTAATGCTCTTTTGATTAAGAGTTCATTTTTTGTACATTAGTAATTTGCAACAATATTTAACTCTTTCAGGAGTAATATAATTGTACTCATTTAAAATAAAGAGGCACCAGAATTTGAGAACAAGGTTAGAAGAAAAGTAATTAATGAATTTGTTCGAATAAATTCGAAAAATTAAATTTTAATAAAAATTCTGGGATGAATTTTTAAAGTTGAGATTTAAAATTATGTTGTATAAAATATATTCCTTCAAGGAGTTAAATTTCTGGATTTTAATTTGAAAAGAAGGGATGTTCAGGAAGGAATGTTCATAATGGTTCGGAATTCACTTTAAACCATAGATTTCAGTTTATTGAGTTTTATCGTGGTAAACTATACGACCACAGAGCGAAAAGACGCATCTAAAAATATCTTTTTATGAGACAATTGAATTAAATGGATAATAAGGAACTTAAAAAAAAAAAAAAAAATGAAATATCGTTAAATTACTAAATTGTGGTATAGTTGCTGTTTCTTTAAATTCTCGATTAAATTTATTCTTAGATAAACAATGTCTTACCTAAGTATTTAGAAATGTACTTATTTTTGCATTTTCTTTTTTGCGGCTGGGACGTCGCAATAAATAAATTTGATAAGAATTTGTCCCTTTCTCTGGAATGAGAATTCTCACATTTTTTCGGTATAGTGCTTAGCATACAGAAACACTTATGTTATATTTAGAGTACATTTTCGTGATTAACCGTCTGAGTGCGGCGAAGCGCTGTCGTGCTTCTTTCATGTTGTATCAAAAATGCGCAGAAGAACGGTTGAGCTGATGTTTGTTACTATAGTTTTGCGTTAATCGAGAGCAGTTGTATTCATATCGATTGTGGTTTCTATTAATGTGATTGAATTCTCGTTTTCAAAAAATAAGAATTAATATCTTGAGCACGATGCGCTACTATAGTTGCTTTGTCTAGAGAGTCACCGTTTGAATTGAATGGTCGTTTTCCTATTTTGTATTTCACAATTCTTTCATCTTTACAACGTCTTGTAACAGAACGGTTAATATTATACAGAGAGAATATGCAGATTTTGTTGCTCAATATTTAAAAAAGAATTCATTGAATTTGTACAGCAAAACTTTCTTGTAATAAGTGAGAATAAAAAATATTTTTGTTGGTAAAAATCACTTTTTTGTATAATAATCAGTGTACATTATGACTGTTTCTATAACCCCCCCCCCAACGGAAATAAATAAAATAAATAAATATGCATTTTATTCTACACGTTTAACACACTATATACAAGAAAATCTTTCAGCACTCAAACGGTTAAAAAGGATGAATTTTATCGAAAAATATAAAATATTTATTTACAGCTTAAATTAAGTAAAAATTTCTGTTTCAAATTTTAAACATAAAAATATTATTTTAATATATATATGTACTTTTGTTTTTAATCTGTGCCTCAAAATTTTTTCTTCTCGTTAAATATGATAAACAATATTTATGTTAAAAAAATTTTTTAGATTATAATCTCTCTAACTATTTATACGTATTTTGGACATTTCAATTTGGAAAATTCGCGGTTTTTACAAAATTCTCTTATAAGTATGTGTCATAAATGTACTTAAAACAAAAAGCAATAAAATAGTAAGTGAAATTTTGCTTTCTAATGTTGTAATATTATTAGAATATGTTAAAATATAAAAATATATTCGTTTAGTATTGGAGGTATTAACGTTGAGCAAGGAAAATGCAAATACTCTCCATCCTTACTTTTTCAGAAAATGTCACCGCATATCTTAACATAAATTGTAAATACCCAAGAGAAATGCGTTATTTCATTTTAATTTTACGTTAGAGAAAAGCTATTTTATTATATCGAAAATAAAATTAGAGAAATTGATATAATTTTAAAGATAAAGTACCTAAAGTATAATTAAATATTTTTATTTCAGTATAAAAAGAAACGACAAATATATGTATGAAATTATCTAAAAATATTTAATAAAATATTAATTAATTTATTTATTTTTACATTAGCTGAAATTAAATACATTTGTTTGATTTTCAGTTTTATAAAGTGCCACATACGTTTAGACTGGGTATTAACTGAAATCTAAAATACGTATGTTAAATTTTACAATAAAATCTACACACACACACATACACACACAAACGAAAAAATGCATGGCTAATATTAAAAATATAAGCGTAATGACAAACTGAGCGTTAAGTTTATTTATCTACTGATTTAAAAAATATAAAAGTTGTGAAATAAATATAACGCTTTTTGTAAAGAAAAAAAAATGTCTCCTAAGCTCAAACATTTTTATGGAAAAATTTAAATCTGTGTCCAACATAACATTGATTTACACAAGCCCACGTGTAATCTAAACGTCAAAACAATTTCTAAGTTTACTTAGATAAATATCAATTTATCATTTTGCAGCCCAAGAAAATACACTACACAGCCCATTCAAAAATGTTTTGTGTAGAACCAGAAGTGTTGATCTTCTTCTTTTTTTTTTTTTTTTTTTTTTTTGTGAGTATGCTAAATTAGTTTAAAGAAAAGTTTGAGTGAGTTATTCAACAAAAATCATTATTTATATTTATAAAAATTAACGTACAAAACAATTTAGAGGTTATCGAAAACCAACATATATTTTCGTATACTGAAGCGAGATGAAATAAATAAACACTTTAGAGTTTATCTAAGTTCTTCTGAACGATCTACACATTTAACTATCAAATTGTGCATTTACTTATTTATTTTTTTTTTTTTTAACGTTTGAGCATGTGTAATTAAAACACTTTTAACTACACAAAATTATTTTAAAATGTTCATTTTTCATGAGATATTTAATATATTTATATTTCGAATGAAATACATTATTTCTAAAGTGTTCTTTTAATTTATCTAAAAGAGGCTATATTTTTTATTGAAAACTCGACATATAAATAAAAAACTTGTTTATTTTTTTTCAAGCTTTTAAATAAATTTATTTACACGCACACACACACACACACACACACACACACACATATATATATATATATATATATATTATGTTCTAGGCTATTGTTACAGAAATGTATCAGAAATCTGTACAGAAAATGTACTAATATATCCTATAGTACCGATCATTTTGGCCTGTTAAAAATGCAGCATGATTGCAAGCCCTGATGATTTTTCTCAGTTTGTCACTGCCCTTCTAATTACTGTAGTAAAATGATCTTCACCGAAAAACCCGAGGAATACCCTGTTCTTAACATATCCAGTGTGTGAATCAAGAGAAAAAAAAACTAATTGTTTGTAAATTTTCTAATACTTTTGGCCAGCAGTGTATGTAGAACAGTATAAATGTAGTAAATTATGAAATTACTTATATTATAAACAAAATTTCAATATATTTTTAGATTTTACTATAGTAGTAAATATATAATTAGAAGATTTCCAAGAAGTGCTTCAGAAATTAAGCAAAGAAAGCAGGCTCGTTGGATTGAAAATGAACGTCAGTACGAAAAATGTTATGTCAAATTCCTTTGTTTCTCCTTTATATCATCGTATCAATATTTGAATACATTCACATATAAAATAAAATTGTATTTAATTTTCTTAAATAATTTAACAAAGTTAAAAAAGAAAAGAAAAATCCTTGAAATATGAACTCTTGCAAGGAAAAACATGCTGCCTTTTTTTTTTTTTTTTTCAAAAGCATGTAATCTGGGATGGAACATGGGCGAAAAATTCATACCACTATCAATGTAGCAAAATTTTCTACTTCTTAAATCAACGAAATTATAGGTATGAATACGTGTTCCATCCCTGTGCAATACGCATGAAGATATATTTGCTTTGAAAAAAGAAAAAAAAAAAAAGAATAAATAGATAAAGCTTTTAATATAAAAAGTTTTTGTTAATGAAAACGGATTATCTTGACACTATATTTTTAGAAATCCTGAATTACTAATCACATTCTTAGAATAAAAACTTTAGAAATAATATTTAAACATGAATATAAAACTAAATTAAATACTGAATTGCCTACTACTGACCCATTTATAAGTGATAACATCCTCATTGAATACTGTACAACAAACTTTATGACGCGTGATATGCGACGGTATTCAAATCATCGAAAGTTTAATCGCAGCGCCCTCTGTAATATTTATGTATTTTGCCAAAGATCGTCGTTACTCCGCCCTTTATATTGTGGCCTCAACACTATACAACACAAAATCATCCTCAGGATGTCCGAAAACAAACTTTTTCGGATCTCCAATTGTCCTCAGGACATCCAAATCTTATCCACAGACATCCTCTGTTCATCCTCAGAACGACAAAATGTCCCCAGAATGTGTATCCCAGGGACGTTCAAAATACGTCCCAGGAGGCCCAAATTTGACTGATACAAGGACATTTCAGGACTATTTTAAAAACGCTTTCAGCATCCTGAGGACATTTTAGGGCTTACATTCTGAACCCAGTTAGGCACATAACGTTGTTATAACTAATTTTTCGCTGTTCAGACTTATTTTCAACGCTACAGGCTATAACAACGTTATGTGCTACCTGGGAAATCTGCCGAAGATCATCATAGGATGTTCCCTGAACAATAGTATTTCACCTGTAACCCTTTGTCTGTTCCAATTAATTCCACACCACTGGTCAGTGTTGCTAAATTTACAGACATCAATGCCCACCACAAAATCTTAACTGTAACAGTTGACAATTTACTTCAAATGTTCTTTGTCCATTATTTATATCAAAACCTACTCCTCGAAATATTGGTGACAATTGAATAAAGTGTCCTTTAATTTTATCATTAAAAAAAATGTTTTTTTTTTCTTTTAATAATTTGTTTTATTAGTTATATATGTATATATATATATATATATATTATCTTTGCTGCTTCATTCTAGTTTTGAAATAAATAAATAAAATTAATAAAGAACACATTTCGCACAAACTCAACTTTAAATTTAATACATTCTGAAGATATTTTTTAATGGATAGTAAGACGTAGAAAACAAATGTCCTCGGGACATCTTAAGGCGGACTTGTTAATTTAGGATAACTTAGGATATCCCAGAGACATCAAAATTGATTTTTTCAAAGTATTTTCTGTTCGGACATCCTATGGATGTCCTCATTTAATCTATTTTATTCTAAGAATAAAACAGGCTATTCTAGACTTAAAAAGAATATCCCAGGGATGTAGGTGCTATCTCGTACTTGGCAAAGTTTCTGTTAGCTGCGTGAACTTAGCCTCCAAAAGGCCAACCGTATTTATGCCACTTTTGGGCCAGAACGCCTTTTGCTGTCGCTAACCATCGATACTGGCAGCCACAAACGTTCCACTGCTTGAGTCCAATGTGGAAACCTGCAACTGATGGCAACTGCGTGTTGCCAGCTGTAGGCCATAACGTTCCCCCGACGACTCACCCGACGACGAGCGTTCAACATTAAGGTAATCCAGAATTCGGACATCAGGCATACTTGGCTATTTATTAAAAGAACTTTCACCAAAATTTCTATATCATCATAACTGCGGCGAGGGTTCATGGGATCATTTCCTTTCCCACATCATTCACCTCAGAAGGCTCCTTTGTTTTTACTCTCCAGTAATCCGACGATTTCTACTCCTGGACTCTGGTGCGTACCGGCCGCTTCCCGGCCTAGCATCTGTGAGGGTGCAACATTTTATTTACTGGATCATTTCTCCTTCAAAAATTTTTCATCATCTGACGATATTTTTATTTCTCACTTACAGGCCCCTTTTGACTCCGCCTTCTGCAAAAATCGGGTCTCTTCCCTTTTTTCTTAGTGGTCGTTTTTTTAACTAATATGCTTCTATACTTCTCTTCTCTCGATCCCCTTTTACTCTTCTTAAAAATCTCGGTTCTCGGAAATCTGCTCCATCTCTTTTTTCCTCATTTATGGCTGCAATAAACCATTTTCGTGAGCTTTTGTCGTTTAATGTCAAACGCTTTCTTCGCTGGGTCGCAGGACCGTCTCGTAGATTAATATCAACACATTACAATTCTCCCTTCAATTCTACAATTATGGCTTCCCGCTTTTACATCTAGCAATTTATCGCTCACGTTAAAAAAGAAACATTTTTACCTGCCCATATTTGCATACAAATCACTTTTTAAATTGTATTATATAAACACATAAAGTATTTTTACATATATTTAGTCTACACACATGTTTGTTTATTTCCTTTTATAAATAAATGTGTAATTTTAATTATACACATTTTTGTTTAATTTCCGTTTATAAATAAATGTGTAATTTTAATTACAACACATAGTAAAAACATTCTTAAACACATTTATTGAAATTAGTGTCTAAAAATATTTTTCCCAACAACATAATGTTATTTTAACTGAAAATTAATAACGTATGTTTAAATAGTTACATTTCCAGGTTGCAATGTTATTTTAACAGAAACAAAATATCCAATTAGAACTGATTATAATAACATACCAATATTATAATTCTAATAACAATATATATATATATATATATATATATATATATATATATATATATATATATATTGTTTTTTTGCTGGAAGTATCTTTTTGTGATAGCGTGTTATATATCATAACAGTTAGTCACGGTTATTTACTTGAAAATAAACACTTTTTATCAATACATAATTTAACTTTTCTAGAGAATACTATGACATGATTATTTGTAATAACAGTTGACAAGTATGATAACTTCACAAACTTTTAAAAACAAGTGCCAGATTATTGATTAACAGTGACTATGCATATTAATTTCTATAGATTAAGTTTCGTGCCGCCTGTTATCAAATTTGCGGTTTTAGACTATGATTAGACAATACATTTTTGATGAATTTTATTAATGAAGATGCGTCACATTTTATTAGTTGAATTTATTACATTTTAGCCGGGTTGAGAACATAGTATCAATTATCAAAGTATTATAAATTATTAATGTGAAAGAGTTAAAGAACTTTATTTATGTAGCAAGTAAGTAAGGCTAATTTATACCTTTGGGTAAGGGATATACATTTTACTGAAAATGTACATACATTAACGAATGCCAAAAATTTACTTTTCACGATATAACAAAATTATAAATTGAATGTATAATTAAATATGTACAATGCTATATCTGTGTTTTGAATTTCGAGATTTTATAGAGATTTTCTGTTTACTTATCTATAGTTTTAAATGAGGAATCATGCACGAAATGAAAAAAAAAGCATTTGGAGATTACTGTAGTAAATATTTGTCATAAGAACTTCATATAACTTGTGCGTAAAAATAGACAATTTCCCCCTACTATAACATAACTCCGACTCAAAAAATTAGAATAATGAAAAAAACTATGGTCAAGGGAATTTCAAATCTAATTTATCATATAAATAATCAATGATATTAAATATATATTACCATAATATAAAACTACATATTTTGTAGATTATAAAAATGTAAATATATTACAATGAAAGAAAAAATGTGTTTTAAACAGCAAGTGAAGAAAAACTCAGAATATTAGAACACTTCTTAACATGGTTCGAAAATTAGAATATGCAACTATTTTTTTCTTATTGGTTTAGAGAATAGTTGTAAATTTCATTAACTGCGGGACTAACATGTATTCCGAGGAAAATAAAAAGTAGTGGCATTTGATTTTAGTTCAGTATTTGCTTAGTACGGGATGAAAGAGCGACTTATCGGATGCTTTGAAATTTTGTATTCCGTGCTTGCAAAAGACGGAAAAACACAACTCTTTACAGCAACGGAAGTGAAATGTTCTCAAGTAAGCGTGAGTAGAATTTAGAAATATATTTTAATGATAAGTGGTTTCAAAATAAACACATTAAAAGTGGTTGAAATACAGTAACTTCAGCAAGAGATGAAAGGAAATAAAAAAAGATTGTGAAGAAACATCGCTTTCAAAGTGTGCGATATTTGCAGAGAAAATAGAAAGAAGTGCGTATAAATGCCTCTAAATATACAACATTACGAAGACGTCACAAATTATGCTTTAGATTATGTATACCTAAGACAAAGCCACTCTCGTCATCTAAGCAAATGGCTGCTAGAATTAAAAGGTGTAAACAAAGGCAATTTTGGGGTCAAAATGACTGGAAAAAAGTACTTCTCAGATATAAAAGTATGTTTTGTGTGTCCCATAGGGATTAAGGTTAAGAAAGTTAAACAAGAAGTTTTTGAAAAATAGTGTTTAAAACGTTCGGTTCAATTGGTGACCTTAGCCATGGTATTGAGCTTCTCGCCACACTTCAAAATCGACAACTAAATAGCTCCAAGAGAAATAAATAAATGCTCTCTTGGCCTCACTCGATCTAAACCCTATCGAGAAGTTGAGTTAAATTATGAGAACACGACTTCAAGAATTTGCACCAACAGACAAAAAGATCTTATTTCTAGTTGGAAGAACATATGGGAGAATTTTGATGCAAAAATTTGTGAACCTTAAAATCAATAACATGTCAAACCGTTTAAGAGCTGTGATTAAAGCTAAGGCTGGTGCAAAAAAAAAAAAAAAAAAAAAAGTTCTGATTACCATGTAGAAACCCTTCGAGTGTAAATTGTATATAATATACTTACATTATTTTAATTTTTTGAACTATTTTGTGAAGTATTCTAATGTTTTGATTTTTTTTCACTTGCTGTTTTAAATATATATATTTTTTGATTTCATTTTAATATATTTACATTTTCTATAATCGAAAAAATATGTAGATTTAAATAATGGTAATTTGTATTTGATATAATCGATTATTTACTTGATAAATTAGATTTGTAATTCCCTTGACCACATTTTCTTTCATTATTCTAATTTTTTGAATCGAAGTTGTATTATGAGCATAACCTAACAACACACTTGTCCATAATATATCCCAAAGATGTCCATAGGATATCTTTTCATCCATAGGACATCCTGAGTATGTCATTTGGAAAAGATATTCTGTTAGGGTATAGAAATCCCTTTATTGCTATTTTAGTAGGTCTTTGGATATCCTCGGCAAAGAAGAAAGTAAATTAAGGAATTATATCAGTTGATCTGCGGTATCGGTATCAAATAAAATCCCTAAATTAATTCAAAGCGATATCTTAAACAGTTCAATGTCAAATAAGACATAGAAGCACACATTTTTACACTCCATTCTTAAAAATTTTATGTTTTCCAAAAAACAGGTCATGTTCAATGTGTTTGGAAACGCATTTCAAAATGAAAACGTATTTCCCGGTATTAAAAGTAATTCTAGTTGTAGAAGGCAACTAGGCAACACAATATTAGAGAAAAAATTAAACTCTTGTCGAAAATTGCATTATGTTTAGGATAAAACTTTAATTCCTAAACTGCACAAAAAAGGAAAATTTAAATTGTTTTGGTCCTAATATAGCATTATTGTTTATTCTAAATATGATCTACAATATCTTAAGAAAATATATCCAACCAATGCAAAACAAACTAACCTACTGGTACAAAAAATAAAACATGGCATAAGTAATAATAAAAACCTTTGATTGATATGAACTAAATACGAATATACTATACTTATTAAAATACCTAGCAAAGAAATGTGCATAAAAACTGACCCCACTATAGGATTATTTTCTATACTACCAATGCACGAGAGATCGTAATCGGAAGTGTTGTACATATATTATGCTTATTGCGTGATTTGTTTGTTGTTTTACACTCAAAATCAAAAGTTGCAAAAACATATAAAAATATTATATACATATACAGTATGGGAAAAAAGTCCGTAAATACTTTAAAAATTCATAAAACCCGAAAAAATAATCAAAATAAAAAACAGTTTGCAAATTTAGCATTGGTAGGTCATGGGAATATTTTTGAGATAAGAAAGAAAAATAATTCAAAAACCAGCCGACAGATGGCGCTGGTATTTCTAATTACCTTTAGTACATTTGTTGATAAGAAGAAAATTTTTAAAACCAGTTTAAAGCTATTTTCTTCAATTATATTTATTAGAAAAAAATATTGTTTTAAAGAAAAAAATAAAGAGACAAGTATCGAAAATACGACTGAAAGTGATTTTCATGTTCGTTAATTATTCTTATTTCTGAAAAAAAAATCCCACATTACATATATTCTATATATAATTTACTTATGGTAATATATATACATCATTTTTGCACTTTTTAAAATTGTAGCATAAAAAAGAGGTGAAAAAAAGGCTAATGTTTTTGAAATATTTGGAAGTATAACAAAGCAAAATATGATTTACTTCATTTTCTTGAATTATCAGTGTTTTCATATATTTGCCGTAAACTTATTGATTTTAACCCTTTCATGTTCACTCCATATTGTTTTTTGAAAATGGCTAAACTAATTTAAAAAAGGATTATCGGGCACATAGCTCATCATTAATATATATATATATATATATGTATATATATATATAAAGAAAGGAGGAAAAAAGATAATTTTTAATTTTCGATAAATTTTTAGTTGATAACATCTAAGGAAAATAATTTTAATGAACAATTTGCGGTGATACAAAAAATTACGTGTGTGTTAAAAATAAAAGTAATTTAGTCGGCCTTTCTTGGTTCTTACAGGAATATTTTTTTTTTTTTTTTTAAACTCACATTAACTATATCTTTCGAATGATACTCACTTTAAGACCCTACTTTTAAGTAAAATAAGCTAAAAACGTATAACAAACTTCATGTTAATGCATACTTGCCAAGATTTCTAATTTTTTAATAAGATTCATTACCAGTATCTCTTGATAGAAATATTTCATGTTAACTTTCTAGGATTAAATAAAATGAAAAGTGTCATAGAAAATTCCTGATATTAAATCTCCTGCCTAAATCGAGAAATTTGCCAACTACAAAAATTTTATAGATACAAAAATTTTATAACACAAGAGTACATTTATATTTGCATATTAATATACTCTTGGTGTAAAATGGATTTATTTAAATTGTGCAGAAAAATACGGTAATACTTTTCTAATCCAATAAAAAAAATTAACGATTAAATACATATAATATTATTATTATATTATAATGGTGTCACTTTGAGCCCTTCTTATTATAATCTATTTTTTTTTTTTTTAAACTAATTAATTTATTATAGTAATGTCATACAAGTGACGTAGTAATTTTGTTTAAAACATGGGAATAATCACTTGGGTAGCTCCTATCAATATAGATTAAACTGTTTTGTTTTAATCATATTTTAATGCCTTACAAATACAAAAGAATCTAGTGTATACTGACTGCACGATTATTTAACTATTTGGAAATTGTTAAATGATAATTTAATTAAATAAATTTTACAAAATTCTTCTTATTCACATTCTCTAGTACTTTGGATTCTTCACATTTTTTAATATTTTCACATGCGTTAAGAAAAAGTACTGTAGCTTTAGCACATTTTTCAATAAAGAGTTTATTCAAAATATTTCTTAAGCAAAAATTTTGTGCTCATTTAAAAACTATATAATAGTTGATTAGAGAACAGAAGTAAATATACCTTGAAATCATAACTCTCTTTTGTATTAGCATAATATACTACTTGTTGTTTGAAGTAAAGCCAAATTATCTCCCCGTGAATATGTAAATGAAAATACGAAAATCTACCACGAAAAAAGCAAATCTAAAGAAATGAAAGTAAAAAACTGAATGAACATTCCAAAATACTTTGTGAAAGAATCGTTATAAATATATTTTTTCTTTTTTTTTCTCTTTTTATGCATAAACAGCAATTCCAGTAAAAGTGACCTTTCTTTTTTCAGCGAATCAAAACAGAGTGCTTCAAGAAACTGAAAAAGAACTCAAGAACTTAATATACTTTTATGTAAATATATTGCCATGTACAACTCTAAACATATACTAAGAAAATATTTTTCCTCGACATATCGATTTTAATTTTTAAAATGCATTCTAGGCGCAGAAGTTAAAGATTTTAAAGTAAGATGGAATTTGAATTTTAAAAATATATTTTTTAGGCGAATATTTTAAATAACTTAATGTTATTCTGTAACTACTACTGCTACTTCTACTACTAACATTGATAATCAATTCTAAAACTTATTAAAGAAATATGAAACAAAATATTTAAAAGGAAATATTTTAAATCTGCAGTAGATTTATTTATCATATTTTTAATCGATGAATAATACCACATTATTTTGGTGAAATGAAAAAAGAGATGGTATGTGTAATAATTATTATGGTTTTATAAAATAAAACTTATTTATATATACCGTATTTCCGGCGTATAACGCGCAGGTCACATAAATGAGTTAAACACCAGAAACATTAATTTACAAACAAACCTATTTGTGTAAGAAACAGAAGCTTGTTAAAAAATAGCTTTTACTGTAAATTTAAATTTCCGGTGTATAACTGATATAACAAACCTGCGCGTTATGCGCCGGAAAATACGGTAGTTAAAAAGAAAACTACTTCTATATACTTCTAAAAAAAAATATATATATATTATAAATAATTAATAATTATTTTAAACTAAGATATATACTTTTTTTTTTTTTTTTTTTGCTGCAATGTTATTTAGTTTGTTAACTGCTGCCGATAAATAAAAAACCATAAGCTCGTTCACTTCATCATAGGTAGTCGGGTATAAATGGCGATTATTTAAACTATTGGCATATTGTTTGTGCAACTATTTCCTTTGTGAAATTTACTATTTACGTTTAATTTATCCTAAACGACGATTAATATTACTTCCTTAAAAGAAAAAAAAAATATGTTCTAGTTATTTTAATTAATTGATTGATTTATTTTCTTTTTTAATGTGTATTTTTCTATAAAAGTACACGCAGTACAAATTATGTATTAAAATAAGTGCTTATTAAATTTTTTCTTAGTGTTGAGTGAAGGCGATTTTCAATTCAGAAAAGTATAACACTAAAATTCCAAGTAAAAGTAATTTTATGCCATAGAGATGACACTTTATTAAATAAGTTTTTCTCAGATTTATTTTACTGAAAAAAATTGATGACATTGTTTTAAATTATCACAGATCTATGGTACAGCAGTTCGTTTTAAAGAGGTTGGAAAATTCTTTCGAAAAATACTCAGAATGAAATTTACACATTTCAGGGTTTGCTCCTCCAAAAAGGTAAGTAATGGTTCTCTACAATAAAAAATATTTTCCTGGCTTTCTATAGATTTTTTTTTTTAATTTCATAATAATACATTTAAAAGATTCTTCGCTTTGTACTATTATACGAAATTTTGTTCTACTCTGTCATATTAAAAATTATGAGAAAACGGTATAATAATGCCTCCTGCAGTGGTGGAAAATTGGCGCATGATTCATATCGGTATTTGTGAGAGACAAAATTTTCTTCTTCTTAAACCAACGGTTTTATAACTAGAGAGAGATTTCAAAGGAATGCCGAAATGAGTTCACCGCCAATGTTCCACCCCTGCCACCTGTTTAGCGATTTTCGTCAAAAGTTGGTAACCTGTAATTTCTGTCGAGATGCATCTGCATGTAAATTTATTTGAAATTCTAAACCTTGATTCATGAGCTAGATTTGCCATAAAAGTTTTGTCACACAGACACAGACAGATGGACAGACAGACATTTTCTAAAACTGATGAAATTTTTTCTGGACTTCTCAAAACGTGCAAATAAATCGAAAACCGGAAGCCCAAAATTTTTACGAAACTAAATCGTTACTCTATTGAATATAGAAAAAAGTAATAATCTAGAATTTTATGTCTAGAGAATATTCAATGTGAACACAGTATTGATTTTTAATTTAGGCTGAAAAGAAACGAAATTTTTAAACCATGGGGCAACTGAAAAAACAATTAATAAAGAGAAACATTTCATTAATATGTTCCTCACTTTCCAATTTTAAGTTATCTTATTCGTTACAATCTGAAAATCGATTAGTTTTACTCTAAATATGTTCAGAGCTGCAAACCATCAAATTATTTCATGCCAGTATTTATGGTAAGTTATCTCCGTCTTATTCGATGACAGAATTTTCGCTGATAAATAAAGAAAATATTTCTATTAAAATATATTGGATTAAAAGATACGGATATTTAACAATTTTGCATTTATGTTCCATAAAATAAATAAAATAAAAATAAAAATAATAAAAGCTTTATAAATTTTAGGTATATTTCATGAACATTACATTACGATTTACATTAGAATTTAAAGTTTTACATTTTCTATTTCATACAAAATAAATTTTAGTCTTAACATTCAAAATGGGGAGTATTAATAAAATTAATCAATTTTAATTGAAATTTCGAAAACTACGCTTTAAATACTATCACGGAAAAGTTCTCTTCGTTTAATTTATTATATAGCAGTAAACTTTATTGCCCTCATTCATGTAAAGCAAATTACATTAAAAATTATTGCAAGCAGATGAAATGCACTTTACCTAAATACAGCTCCTCAAATTTTGTTAATGTTATGCGTTTAATTTATAAATTTTACTTTACGGCATGCTGCAAACTTT
Organism: Salticus scenicus; assembly: GCA_963930645.1. Taxonomy (NCBI): domain Eukaryota; kingdom Metazoa; phylum Arthropoda; class Arachnida; order Araneae; family Salticidae; genus Salticus; species Salticus scenicus. Next base: position 231,893,412 of record OZ005651.1, read on the forward strand.
TCTAAACAAATTAGCTAAGAAAAGAGAAGCACTAAGTAGTTACTTAAAAATTAATTTTCATGCTAAATATACTTTTTAAATTGTCTTGTATTTTAAGGCTTGTTGAATATAGTTTATGGAAATTTAAATAGTACGCATGGAATAAACGTAAGCATTGTAGTTATTGTAATTAATACACATAAAGTTTGAAAAAGTTTTATTGAAATAGTTATAAGATTTAAAAGTTATAATTTAAGTGTTATTAAAAATGCATTTCATTAATTTTCTGTCCGCATGTCTGTATTTTGTCAGTATAAAACAACTGTGACTGTCAAAAGAAATATAAAAAATGTACATTCTAAAATAATGAGACATCTGTACTAAAATATACCATTAATTGACACTATTAACCCTACATTTGATATTTTTTATACCATATACGGCAAATAATACAAAACATGTAAATAGACAATACAGTTACTCAATTAATTTTAATAATAAAATTTAAGCATATAAAAAATATTGTTTTTTTTTTTTTTATAATATTTATTAATATATTGTGGAATGGAAGACATGACTCTCTCACGTCATTCGACATCATGATGACGATTTTCTTTCATGTAATCTATAGGAGTTTAATATAGCCCTCAAACAATAAAATGTAGCCAATCGTAGCACAGCTTTTCCCCTAGAAACAATGAAAGCTCCGCCTGGTTATAGTCGCCCATTGTGGTTTTTGTAGTTGAGCCCATTGAGTACTGACATGAAGTACAGTCGGCAGCAAAATTATTGAAGCACTAGCAATAATCCCTACTTAAAAGATGGGCACATTTGGTTGCCTTTTAAGTTTCTTCAAAGTATAGGAAGAAAAAGAATTTTTTGGGGAACAAACTATTTTATTACTTTTAAAAATATTCGCCTTTAAGATTTATACACTTTTCCATCCGTTTAAACCAATTCATGAAACAATTTTTCCACTCTGAAGTGTATATCTCAGAAACATGGTTTTGGAAGGCATCAACAGTTTCTTGAGGTGATGAAAATCGCTGCCCATTTTCTGTTTGACATAAGGGAAAAAGAAAAGTCGTTAGGTGACAAATAAGGAGAATATGGGCAATGAGACATTAATTCGATATTTTTATTCTTCAAATAATCAATTGTTTCACGTGCTGTGTGAGAGCTGACATTGTAATGATGAAGAATGATGCGGCATTTTTTGTTGTTTTTCCTGATTTCGTTGATGACTTTTGGCAAACAAATTTCCGTATACCATTTAGCGTTAACAGTTTTTCGATTCTCTAAAGGAATAGTTGCGATATGTCCTGTAAGGCTGGAGAAACAAGCAATCATTTTCTTGGAAGTCCTTCGTGAACGAACAACTTTCGTAGGATTCGGATCATCCGGAACTCCCAAACAGTTGATTGTTGTTTAGTTTCCGGCTCATACGAATATATCCAAGTTTCGTCCCCAGTAACGATATATTGTATACGGATTTTGCTTTTCCGTTTTTTAGAATTTCCTTGCACCAATTTACACGAGCCCATTTTTGAGCTTCGGTCAAATTGTGCGGAATCCATCTGGAACAAATCTTTTTAACAGCTAAATGTTTGTGCAAAATCGAATGTATTGCAGTCTGTGATATGTCAAGTGATACTTCTATCTCACGATATGTGATATGCCGATTTTCTTCAATCGTCTTGCGCACAGCATCGATGTTGTTTAGAATGACTACCGATTTTGGTCGTCCTTCACGAGATTCATCACTGACGGACGCACGACCTTGGCGAAATTCTGCAAACCAACTATAAACAGTGTTTTCTGATGGTGCTTTATTACCAAAAGATTCACGAAGCGATATTATGCATTCTTGTCGAGTGAGCTCATTTTATTTCATTTATATATGTAAATGTACGTTAAAAAGCATGTTTATGCAACGAAAGAAAAAAAAGAAGAAGAAGAAGAAAAACAAAAGCAAAAACAATAAAACGATCAAAAACTATTAATACCTCCGGATATTTTGTTAGGATTAATATATATATATATATATATATATACATACATACACACACACACACACATATATATATATGTATGTGTATATGTATATATATATATATATATATATATATATATATATATATATGTATATGTATATGTATATATATATATATATATATATATGTGTGTGTGTGTGTGTGTGTAAGCTTATATATATATATATATATAAGCTGATATAAAGCTATAGTTCCTAGATAACATAAAGCTACGATTATTATTTTTTTTTTTTTTCAGAAAAAATAATGTAATCCTCGGCAGTTATTTTAAAATGTCAAGCAAATAATTTTTTCAGCGATATGCATAGTATTCTTCAATCATGCGCATTATACATTATTTTATTATTTTAATCTGAATAATTTATCATTCACTTTGTCATGATGTAAAAAATAATTGAAAAAGAAAAGTAATTTAAACAACAAATGAAATAATTTGGCAATTAAAAATATAGCCGATAAAATTAAATAACTATCTTTCTTGTAGTATATATTTTCTATGTTATATTTTCTATGTTAATATTAAATATGTTATATTAAATATGTTAATATTTAATCAGTTGATGGTGCTTATAAGCGAAATAGTCAATAAACCTTTAACCCATAAGGAATTGATTAAACTAATCTCCAATTAATATACTTATCAATTATATAAACATGAATTCAGATGCCATACAAATTGTTGAGTTACCTAGCCGTTACTTCACATTAATTCATGATTCAGTAATTTATTGATTGTAGTGATTTAAATAACCACATAGAATGTGGCTTCTGTGATGTAGTCTTTTTTTTTTTTTTTTTTTTTTTTTTTTGAAAAAGAGAGGATGGATACCATTGAAAATTTTTTCATAAAAATAATTAATCTTCATTAAAATAGAATTGATTAAATATGAAGTGGAGAATTTTTTGCGAACTCAATGTTACTTAAATTTTAAAGACTGGTATTTATAGAAACGAATAAAGCTTCTTATTACTCACTAAAATTTGTTGTTTAATCAGGTTTCCCATGGTAGTTATTTTTCCTACCACTAATTTTAAATGGTGATTTTTGTCATAGAACTTTAAAAAGATAGTGACTTAACTGAGATCTATTTCCAGAGAATTCTTACAAAGTAATATCAGTGTCATATTACAAATTATCTGAGTCATATTACAAAATAATTTTAAGCTTCGCTATTCTCTTTTGCTTTAATCTTTTTTTTTTTTTTTTTTTGTTTTTATATATATATATATAATTAAAATATAAATTTTCCTAAATCCAGTTTTAATTATTAAATTAAATTAAATTTTTAATTATTAACTATGCAGATTGTGGGTGAAACTTTATGGTTTGTATATATATTTTTTTTTATGAACACATAAAAATAGAAATAAAAAATAATTTCTTATGGAAAATAGTGATTGCGCGATCAAATTTAAAATATTTTTTAATATAACCTGAGAATTAAATCGTTTATTTTATTTACATTTCCTATGTACTTGATATTTTTTGTGTTTTACTTCCTTTTATAAAATTCTAATGTGAAAAGTTTTTTCTTTTTCTTTTTTTTTCTTTTTCTTTCCTTTGTTAATTAGGTTGATTTATTTAGAAATCGACCTATTGCAATCACTTCGTTTATCTATCTATCTACATATATATATAATGAAAATTTTGTCATCACGATAACTCCCGAAATAATACTCCAAATTGAACCAAATTTGGACAGTGAACTGATCTTATGAATATCTTGGATTAGTTCGTTAACCAAGTTGCTCCGACTTTTCGTTTTCAAGTGGCAGCCACTTGAATATTTCTAACCCACATTGTAAAAAGCGTATTTAAAGCAAGATTTGCTAGAATTTTTATGTAAATCTAGACTACATAAGGGTCTCAATGAACTTTATTAATGAAATTTATCTGCCATTTTTAATAAATTGGCAGATATCTTAAGTGGGGCCACTTGAAATCAGGCTTCCACTTGAAAATTTAAAATCACGATACCTTCCGAAATAATACTCCAAATCGAACCAAATTTGGACAGTGTCTTACCTTTTGTTATGAATATCTTGGATGAGTTTCTTAACCAAGGTTCTCCTCCATTTTGTTTTCAAGTGGAGACTACTTGAAAATTTCAAATTCAAATTGTAAAAAGCGTATTCGGAATTTGTTTGAATTTTGATGTATACATAGACTATATAAGTGTCTCAATGAAGTTTATTAATGAACTATGAATTTTCACGCCAAAAGTCGCCAAATTCGGCGCCAAAACCATTACCTGCCACATTGGAGCTTTTTAATGCGTTTTTAAGGGAAAATTAGGTTATTTTAACGTTAAAACAAACTAGAAATGCAGAAAATTAACATTTAATCAACTTACTAAGCCTCTTTGAAAGAATTTCTACAAAAAAGAAAAAAAGAATTATTTTCAAATTTGCAACAATATCTTAGATTAATTAGTTCAGTGAGCAACTTTCTCCGCCATTCTGATCCAAGAGTCAGCAACTTAATTTTTCAACACGATGACTTTTGAGATTCTGAATTAATTCCAACTATATTTGTACAGTAGTCTTATCTCACAAATGCATTCAAATGCATTTAATATATTTGTCAACTTGGCCCTCCATCCTGTTTCCAAACGCCGGCCACTTGAGAATTTTAAATTCATATGAAAAGGTATTTATGAACTGATTTGCTTAAAACTCCATATGTAGATAGCCTACATCAATATTTCTACTAATTCATTAATAATTTGTAGCCGCGATTTTGAAACAAAATGACGGCTACTTGATAAGGAAAAATAAATCAACCTACCCTTCCGAATAAGCCGGAAGGACTTGTTTACATTTTTATATCACGATTTTTCGTTTCAAAGAAAGTCTAAAATTTCGAATTTCTAGTCATTAAAATCATATAGCGCAATAAATCAGGGTTCTCAAGAACCTGAATTTTGTTTAAGAACTCTGCTACCACTATTTTTGAACACTAAAATTGTTTTAAGGATATAGGTTTCGTTTTTGAAAAAATAAGGACCGTGAGAACTCTGCAATATTCACAACTATTCATTGAGAAAAGTGTTCGGAAAATTTTAATTTTATTATTCTTTTAATTTAAAAGACTGAATGACTTGAAGTTTAGAACGTTTTCTTAATTTAATAATTATTGTAATATATATTACGTATGTCACATTTATTTAAGGAACCTATGCAATTTTATAAGAATTAGTTAAGCAATTATGTAAGCAGTATAATAATAATAATAATTATAAACAAATATCCATTGCACTATTAGTTTACTTTATCTAATGAAGTTTTTAAATAACTTTTAAATAAAATAATAAAACTGAATATCGGTTAAATTTAATTGAAGGCAAAAGCAATTAATCAAGAATATATAAATAAAGACCATGAAATCTGTGATGGCAATGATTAAGATTATTGAAGGATTAGCTTATTTCGTTAACGTTAGTATATACTTTTCCATTATTTATCAAGTAATATTGAGTAGAGAAAATAAAAAAAGATTTATTTTGTGTAATTGCTTATTTCAGTGACATTGAAATCAAATAAATATAACTAGAAAAATATTCCAATTACATTTATATGGTTCCCATGGACTCGCCTTTTTTCAAAGACAACGTTGCATTCAATAGCGGTTTTCAAGTCGATGACAGCAATGTTTCTAAAATAAACACAATAAACTTTAAGGAAACACTTATTTTGATAAAAATTTTGGTATTAAAGAAATAGTTTTGTATTTTAAAATAATATTAAACAATTGTAATTCTTAATATTTGTTTTAGCTTGAAATTGTTCTAAATATTTCTTTAAATTTTTTATCCAAAACAGAATCTGACATTTATTTTGTATAGAGATACAAAAATGATAATCCCATAGTTAATGATAATCCAAGTGATTTTACTTTTACAAATTATGTAGTTTTTCGCAATTTGAAGGACAATCAGAATTTGAAAAAAAAAAAAAAAATCCTTAAAAAGTCAGTGAATTCAAAGCTATTTAAAATAGGCTTCATATTGCAGAATAATCTATTTTCTTTTTTCGCAATATGAAAGCATGCATTAGAGATTTAAATTAAAAGCTATTCATTTTCCAAAGTTTATGAATTTCTCTCGAACATATTAGATACTTCTAAACTTAGAATCACTTCAAACTCAGCTGCAGGAAACATTATATGGATAAAGCGAAGATTTATGCATGTTCAATAAGACTATTCTGGTAGGATATATAATATGTTATTGAAGAGATATTTGACAGTAATTGATATGTCCGCTTAATTTTTAAGCAATGTAAGGTACTATTATGCATAAGAATAAATAACAGTTTGCGGTAATTTATTTCATTTTTATTTTTTATCATTACAGAAAAGTTAAAGTTAAGAAACATAAATAACAATTCAGTGTTTTTGTCAAACTATATTTATTAATAATCTCATATCTGACAAATTCTACGATTTTTAAAAACATGTTTCTGTATAAAAAATAATTTTAAACAAATTAAACCCGTTTTTAATTATAAAAAAAAAAGATACAAAAGTAAAAATATCTCCTAAAATATATGATTGGGATCAGCAATTAAGTCTAGCCAGAAGTCATATTAGTTAGCAGAAATACAAAATAAATGTTTATTTAAAAGTTTCCATGTCACAGACAAAAATGCAAGATTCTTTAAAACTTTAGCAATAACCTTTTTAATGTTTACACTTTAAACGATTTTGCATGAATTATAAAATATTTTTTTTAATTAATACTAAAAATATATATTTATCTAACGTGTTAAAATAATTAAGAAACATGCTAATTTTTCAGAAACAGTGATTTTTTATTTACATACTTATTAATTTTTTAAATGTCACTATAATGTCATTGTATGAACGAAATATATAGTGAAGAGAATACAAACGAATATTTCCATTAAATTAGTAATAAAAATAAAAATTTATCTAAAAATACATTTTTTTAACAACAGAAATTTTTATTGTGGAACCCTAAAAAGCATTACATAAAATTTTATTGCAAAGACATGGTATAAAGAAATGAAAGTTTCAACACTTAGAAAATTTTAGAGAAAATTAGAGTTATTTCACTTATGAAGGAAATGAAAATTTTTAAATATTCGAAATATTTTAAAAAGCATTCAAGATCAATATTCTTAGTTATTATTTGTTGTATAAGTATTCATTAAGCAATAAATTTCAAAGATCAAGAAAGCTTATATACAGAATTTTTTATCATATTTTTACTGTTGTTTTTGTGATTTTATAAGGTAGAAAGATTTGAAATAAAATAGTGTGGGCAAAAAAATACGGAAGACTTTCATCCCAGAAATATACAGAAACACTACAAAATCATATTATGCCATTTTCAGAAAACTCAGAGAAGGGGGATTAGGTATATCAGCATGATGATCCCATCCAGGCAACACCTCCTGTAATAATGCCTCCGAGCTGAGCTCTACGTTATGGAAGATCGGCCGATTTTATCCAATCAACACTTCCTGTGATACATATTGGATCGTGGGGATTGGATGAAATCGGCCGATCTTCCGTGACGTAGAGCTCAGTTCGGAGGCATTATTACAGGTGGTGTTGATCCAGGGCCCTACGCGGGTCGAGAAATCTTGACTTGCATCCAAACCGCAAAATGACTTCCGACCCGCAACCTGCATTAAAGAACTAATGTTATATTTATGTCATATTATGCTGAATTAAAATTCTATTACACAAAATACAACTACATAATAGAACAGATATTTCAGAGTATAAAATATTACATAAAATATCGCAAGTATGTATTATTATCAACAAAAACTTCACTGTAGAATGTAACAAAATTTCAACAATGTTAACCCTTTAACGTTCACTGGTTTCGCAGAGAAACCAAACATTTGACATAATTTAACAATTTTTATGCAGCAGTTTTTTAATATTTTCCCCTTGTTTTAATCAGGTTTTAAACTTTTGTTCCTTTTCTTTTCGGTAAATAGCAGCACTATTTCAAAATTTAACAAATAATGCTTCAAAGGAAGCTAAATGCATAAATCACTTGAAGTTCCTTATTGTGCGTGAGTGCGAATTGCTTGTTTGATGATGCACTCATGTCTACTTTTTTTTTTTTTTTTTTTCATTCAATGAAGAGCTGGACTATTATTTTTACCTGAAACAACTTTTACGAGTTTTTGTAGTCAATAATGTTTACTTACAAAAAGCTTTATTTGTTAAATAAAATATTATTTGAATTTAATAAGTTTAACTTATAGATGTTTAACCAAAAATTTCTCGAAAAGGAACAATGCTATTTTTTTTTTTATTTTTTAAATATTTATGATCACCTATGTGCTTAAAGCCACTTTTTAAATAATTAGTTTAGTAATTTTTAAAATAAATTAAGTAATGAAGGTTAAAGGGTTAAAACATCATTAAAAAAAAAAAAAAAAAAAAAAGCTCTTCAAAATATTTTGAAAGTAAAAAAAAAATATATATATATATATATATATATATATATATATTTTGGAAGGCAAGTAATTTTCGCATATAAAGTTGTAGCGTTATGTATCAATTTTTATGTAAATGTAATTGCAATTAAACTCATATTATGATTCATGGTTCTTTTAATTATTTTGGAGAAAGAGAATGCCAGCCAATACCTGAATCCAAAATGTTAGATTCATAAAAAGAATAGTTAAAAAAAAAAAAAAAAAAAAATCTTCGAAAAGATATTTTACCTGACCTGATACAGGACTCTACTCCCATCCATAACGCCAATTCTACGAAAAATTAAATAAACAGGAAAAATGTAACTGTTCTTGAGTGGCCATCGATGAACCCCGATTTAAACACAATTCAGAATGAATGGGGTACTATGTTGAAGATTTATGAGAAGTGAGGGCAATTTTATTTTGTCAGTGCCTTGAAAACATAGATGCCAACATTTTAATTTATTCCAGAGTATTTTTAGTCCCTCCTTTATTCCATACCGCTTATTTTTTTTTTAGTAAATTTTTCTTTTTTTAATTGAAGTTATATTATAGCCTCCTAAACTAGATGTCTGTCGCGTGGCTCATAAACTTAGCAACAGCTGAAGCGGTAGATAGCGCCACCTAGTACAGATTGCGTGACATTTTTATTCAACTGTCACCAAAAATTTTAAGACGTGATATATGATATATATAATCGACGTTTCTTCGATTCTACTCGCCTTTTATGTGTATCATATCCCACTTTTAAATTGTTTTGGTGGCTGTTGAATAAAAAAATTGCGCAATCTGTACCAGGTGGCGCTGTCTACCGCTTCAACTGTTGCCAGGCTTCCGAGCCACGCGACAGGCATCCAGTTTAGGAGGCTATGGTTATACATTAAATAAAAAATTTTGTATAAATAAAGTGGTGCGAAATAGACACGGGGCTAAAAATACTCCGGAATAAATTAAATTGTTGGTATCTATGTGAAAACAGTCATTCAGTGAGTATGGTACAACTTGGAAACAGAGATATTAGAAACCTTAATTAAGTCGATTGAAAAACGTGTATAATCATACTGAAGAATTAAGATTTTAAAATATTAAGAACATATAAACATATTTTCATTTAAAAAAAAATAAAAAAACTTATATTCTCTAATCTTTTGGGAAATCTAATATTTCCATTTTAATACATAATTGAAATACAAATTAATAATTTTTCTAAATTATTACTTGAATGCAAGTCGCATATGATTTAAATAAATATATATTTTATTAGTGTTTGTATACGCTTATATTTTGCTGAAACATATATTTTACTGTAGTCTATAAATTTTTGGGACACACTGTAGGCGAATTTGGAAAATATCAATTTGATGCTTCCGTATCTAAAAACAATTGATTTCGAAGAAAATTTTTTTAAAGAAAAGAACTTTTATAAACTTGTAAAGGGTTACATCGCTGATACCGTAATATGCACATTAACTTCACCTCTTTTCTGCAGAACGTTTGACGGTGTAATCAATTTTACCTACGCCTACATATTAGTACAAATTAAAAATTCAGTATCTACCTCTCCTTTGAAAATTAAAACCAATAATTGAATTTTATTGGAGACTCGGATTTCTTACATTTGATCTTAGAAGTAAATATCAGTGATGTTGAGGATACCACAGCAAGAAGTACATTAAGTCAAAATGAAATTAACAAAATGAAATTATTTCTCGCTGTTTGATGTGTCAGAAAATATTTTCTCTTTCTTATACACCTATAGAGTAATCATATGTTTAGGAAATATTGAGTTATCACCGTTTAATATTATATCCAACGTGTTTGAATATCATAAAAAATATTGTAACATATCTTATCCCTCGAAAATGGGAACACTTTGTATATGTAAATATAGAATCTTTTACTATTCATACAGCTTTGCAATTACGATAAATGCAAAATAAATTACATTCTATATGAATGCAGAGATTACTTTCGAATGTATTTACGAATAACATCAACTCCCGGTTGAAACCGAGAACTTGAAAAGTGTATAAAGTCAGGGTGTAACGTATTAACAAAATTTAACGCGCTGTTTCTGCCATCTAGCGGCATTGTTATTTTCAGTTTTTTAGCTGAAAATAACCAATCAAAGAAAACTCGTGAAATAGTCGCGTTAGATAGGAGAAGCAGCATGCCAAATTTTGTTGTAAAGCTAAACCTTAACTTTCGCCGCTTTTCAAGTTTCTGCTTTGAACCGGGAGTTGAAGTTAATGGTGAATACGGCTACTGTGAAGGTTGCCAACATTTTAATTTATTCTGGAGCATTTTTAGCCCCGCTTTTATTTTTCCCCACTTTTATTTTCAGGGCATTTTTTTTTCTTATTTTATCGTAGTTTTATGTTGGATTTTTTTTTCTATAAAGGGGTGCGAAATGAAGGCGGGGCTAAAAATGCTCCGGAATAAATTAAAATGTTGGCAACCCTGCGGCTGTTAGTGGCTCAGGTTACTATGACTTTTTTTAACATGACCAAATGCTTTAAATATAAATGTTTAAGTAGTTTTATAAATTTTGGTGTATACTGACATAAATTTAGAATATAGTTTATCAAAATTTACTAATTTGAAACTTTTTTCTTCTTCAAATCTGTATCATTCTGTCCATAGACATGTAATATTTCTTTTATCTCTTTTTCTCATTTAAACTTCCATGAATATTTTTAAATATTTAAAAACTAGAAAAACTTTTACTGATGATATTTATTCTATGCCTTTCAGTCTGATGCTTGGAAATCACTCATATAACTTATTTATTTATTTATTTATTTATTTTTAGTTTGCTTTTTATTTTATTTTATTTTATTGTTATATAATTTTTCTATTATTATTTTTTCTCTTTCTTTTTTATAATTCTTATCACACCAGTATTTACTTTGAATTTTGTGTTATTTGTTTTAGCTCATCAGTTAAATCCAGTTTTTTTCGTTGCCGCTTTGGTTGAAGTACTCATGTTTACTTTGTTCGCCTGACGAAAGTTTGTGTTTTATTTCGACCTGCAAATATTTAGAGTTCTATGCCTATTCAAAGTTTTTAAATTTATTGTTTACCTCTTGGTAATCATAAATGAAATCCTTCATTAAAATTCATATTTGTCTTCCATTTATAGCAGCATTATCTGTCGTCTGAAAAAAAAATAATGATATGCGTTTTTATTCTTAAACTACTGTTCTCAAATAATAATATTTAGAGATCTAAATACATTTTTTATGATTCAGGAAGTAGGGTAATAAACATTCTAAAATATTACAAATGCATTAAATTAAGTGCTTAAAAATATTTTTTTCATTCTCCATTTTTTTTTTTTTTTTTTTTTAATATTTTTCTGTCTGCTAATTAGAATAACTTTTAAAACTACATAAAATCCAGAAGACATAGATTAAGAAATGAAGAGAATTTTAAATTTCGTTGTTAAATTTTCATGTGGGGTGTTTAAAATTAAACAGGCAATTTTCAGAGAAGGATAGCTTCTGTGCTAATGATCGGATCCGAATAAAACTTCAAATGTGTGTTATGTACACAATGAAGCCAATGTGTTCATAAAAAAAAAAAAAAAAAATTATTTATCGTCACTGATAGCGCTATTCGAGCTGTATCAACATTTCCTGTAATAATGCCTCCGGTCTGGGCTCTACGTTATGGAAGATCACCCGATTTTATCCAATACACACTTCCTATGATACATGTTGGATCGTGGGTTTGGATGTAATCGGCCGATCTTCCGTGACGTAGACATTACTATTACAGGAGGCATTATTACAGGTGGTGTTGGCTGTATTACTTGCAAATACATCTTGCTATCCAAGCGACTGTTATTATAATAATTCCTTTTTTCACCGTAACTATGCCGAAAACCAAGCAGTAACACGAATTATTCGTTTTTGTAGCAAATTCTTTCGTATTTTCTTAAAACGGGAGGTAGTCAATCTTTTTATACTTACCGCCCACTTTTGTATATCTGCTAGTAGCAAAATTTTCTAACTATCCACTGATTACTCAGTATTGATGATTCATAAGGTAGGGAAGAAAATTTATTTTGTAAAATGTATAAAAAAAAAAGCTACAGAAATACAAAGAATATAACGACAAAATATCTAGAGCCCATTAAAAGGGGAATATTTGTAGCACAATGTGTCATCAATTTATTAACAGCGCAACAGCTTCAAGCGTGATGAGCATCATTAGTATAAGCTGTCTGCAAATTTTAAAATTTTGTTTTTCCTACGTAAACATCTATTCCATGATCTACATAGCAAACATTCAAAATTTCATTCGAATCTAATCAGTAGGACCAGAGCTATCCGTCTCTGAATACAGACACTTAGTTGGCAACTTTTACGCTTTTTAGCTACTGGAAAAGTTTAATGGAAAAGTTTATTATATTTAATCTGTGAAAACCGTCACTTAAATTTATAATTTATAATTTATTTTATTTTATTTTATTTTATTTTTTAATTTCCGGTCGTCAAAAAGCGTAAAGGTTTGCAGCGATGCTGACATGCCAACATATAAATTTTTTCCGGACCACTGTTACATTTTCTTCATTTTGTAATTACGATTAAATAGGAAGAAAAGTGGTGTGGTAAAAGAGTTGGTACTAATAATGCTCAGGAATAATTTAAATTGTTGGCATGTTAATGAATCCTGTAAGTTTAATTTTAACCATCCTGTATAATTTAAAGATCAAAAATTAATTTGATGTATTGAATTAATTATGGAAATATTTCGAAAGTTTAGTGTGAAAAAATTCACACTGGTCTGAAAACTTCAATTTTACAAACACTGATTTTTTTTTATTTAAGTTTATTATACGCACACACACACACACACACATATATATATATACAATTTATGAAACATACTTCATATTAATGGCGAATCTTCCTACTCAATTTTGACACACATGCTTTCATAAGTTTTCCACAGAGTAATTGTTCAAACAAAGATAATTATTCAAATAGAAGAGTGATAGAAATAATATATTCAATTTAATTTCAGCACACACTTTTTTTAAATGCCGAGTTTGACAGAATTCTATTTCCGTTTTATAAACCCTCGAAAGTTTAAATATTTGTAATAAGCAAAGAAAATCTATTGTTAATAACTAGTTGGAATTGTATACTTTTTATAAATCGTTTATAACACGAAAGTTGCAATAAAAAAAAAAAAAAAAAAAAAAAAAAAAAAAAAGAAGAAGAATTCCTTGTTTTATAAGAATTTCTTTTTTTCTTATGTTACTACAAATTGAATTTACCTTCCAAAAATTATTTAACTTTATTTTAAAAAGTCTGTTTTGAAATAAAGTTTAATCAGTTTTAAAAAAGTCAATTAAAAAAATAAGTTCAAAAGTTTTATTTTTATTTCGATTTCTCAGAAAGTTTTATTTTGTCTCTGTTGTTATTGTTTAAAAGAAACAAAGGAACTTATTTTTACAAAGAAAAAAACTGCAAGTTGCAACACAAAATTCTTTAGAAGTGCAAAAGAAAATTAAACTTCATGAGCAATGACTAAATTAACTAAAAATTTTCATTCGTCAGTTATTTTAACGACATTTTTTTTTAAATTTATTTCCTAAAATTTCAGTTAACATCCTTTTTTTTTTTACTAATTTTATACAGTATGGTTATAATTAAACTTCCCCTATAAACAGCATTCTACAGCTCAAATGGTTGATCGGAACGTAACGAAATTTCGTATATAGACTATACACGAGATGCGCTCACGGAATTTCGAAAAAAGAAAATTAGTTCCAAAATGTCCACCAGAGGAAGCCTCATCAGGAAAACATTAAATTTAACACAATAAACGACTAAAACGGAATACAGAAAAAATATTAACATTTATTGACTAATTTCTGATCACCTTGTCATCGAACCACATCAAGTAAAGATAAGGAAAAATCAACAGTACGCTGTTTGAAGGAAAAAAAAAAACACAGTTCAGTTTACAGAAACAAGAACAGATTAAGACGAAATTGCACAAGAGGAGCAGTTATTAATCGTGTCCAGGACGATAAAGGGAAAGGTGCTCCATATGACCACCCTCATTCACCTGCAAAATTTCAAGTCGATGGACAGTGTGCTAAACAGCAGGTCGTAACTGATCAGTTGTGATGCTTCGCACATGAAGCGTTATGGAGTTATTTAAGTCATTCAACGTCGCAACACCTCCCCGATACAATACACTTTTTAAGTGGCCCAACAAGAAATCGCACGGATTTAGATCCGACGAACATGGTGGCCATGGATTATGAAAGAAGCGACTAATAACACGTTCGTCTGTGAAGTGTTGGAGCAATAGCGCCTTCACGGACTCATGGATATGTGGGGGCATATCATTCTGCATGAAAAATGGTCGATGAAAGGACCGCTTTTGCTATTGTTGCGGCACAACAAATGTCTGCAGCAAGTCGTGGTACCGACGGCCCGTAACGGAACATGTCACAAGGCCACGTGCAGTTATTTCTTGAAAGAAGAATGGCCCAAGAATGAATGTCGCCATGTATCCACACCAAACAGTTACCTTTAGAGAATGTAGGGAACTTTAGTGTGCATCCACGGATTTTCCTTAGCACAAATGCGGCAGTTCTGTGTGTCGACTGTCCCATTGAGGTAGAAATGAGCCTCGTTGCTCTACAGGAAATTCCAAGGCCATGACAGCTTAACAGTCATTCTGTTGAGAAAACTGACTGAGGGTGAGAGACGTTGTGGCTTGTCCCTATCAAGCAGCTCTTTGGTATGGTGGATCTTGTATGGTAAATAGTGCATTATGTTTCTGAGCAGTTTTCGGACAGTGCTGTAAGAATAGCCTGTCTGTCGAGAAACTGCACGTGCGTTACTGTCCCCAAACTCTGATGTCTATGACTGTGCGGCAACAGCTGTCTTCACGGTATCAACAAATACCGGTGTGACAGGTTTACAGCCTCTTCCAGGTAAAACGCCTAATGTCCCAGTCCCTTCAAATCTCTTAATCATGGCCCAGATACCTTTAGTAGACATTGGTCCACGCCGTAGGTTCTTTATACGACGAAATTCACAAACTAAAGCAGAAAAATTCCCCTTGTTTTGGAAAAACAGCTTCATCAATAACGAACGTTTAACTAAAAATACCATCATCATTACAGCCGGAAATATTGACATAAAACATGACAACGCCTGCAAACGTTTTACAGTACCTGGCCAAATTATTAGACCAAAGAAAATATTTAAAGTTATTTTAATTGGAAGTTTATTATACCTGACCTGCTCAAAATTATTATTATTTAATTAGTGTTACCTTAAGCTTATTTCAGTGCCTTTATTATAGAAACATGTTCAAGCTCGCAACACAAGACAGTTAGTTATTATTCTGTGATACAGAGGCATAGGTGTAAACTTGCATTATAACGTAAAATTTGTTCTGCTTGTTTATTTTGGATTGAAGCGAATATTTTGCTGCAAAAAGTAAGTTTTGCATTGCTATTAATATCGCGTGGGATATTTAACATTTTTATTCATTTACTATCATAAAAAGTTTTTGCTCCTTTATTTTAGATGGGAAGAAAGGCTGACCTTTCACCAAATAGAGTAGGGCAGGTATATGGTCTACGAAGGCCACTAAACTGACCCAAAATCAAATTGCAGCAACGGTAGGAGTATCCAGAAGCTCAGTAAAAAATATTAAAAAGAAAATGATCTTAAACATAAGTTTGGATCCATCACGGAAGAATAATAGTGGACGAGCTCGCATTACGACGCCGGGGACGGATCGAAAAATACGAGACATTTGTATAAATAACAGAAAGAAACCGCTACGAATGTTAATGAAAGAAGTTGAAAATGAAGGCATTAATATATCAGAAAAAACTTTGAGACGTCATTTGGCAGAAAATAAACTCATTGCCATGAAACCGGCTCGCAATCCAAGGCTTACATCAGAAATGATGAAAAAACGCTTGGAGTGGGCAATAAAGTGCAAAAATTGGAAAATAAAAGACTGGAAAAAGGTACATAGCTATTTATTTTGATCAACGATGTATTGGCATTTACAATAAATATAAAGAAATTAAATAAAAAGCAATTTTGTTTAATTTTCAGGGTTGCTTCTCTGATGAACCGGTTTTTCATGTTTTAACCGAAAAAACCAAATTTGTTCGGCGGCATCCAAACGAGAAATACAAGTCAGATTGTATTGTTCTCACCACGAAACATTCTCCATCAATTATGGTGTGGTCTGTCATATCAGGAAAAAGTTCTGGTCTTCACAATGTGGTCAAAAATACAATGAAACAAGATCAATACCTGAAAGTCTTACAAACCAGGCTCATGCCACAAATGCAAGAATGGTTTCCTGGAGACGAGGAACCAGTCTTCATGCATGATGGTGCTCCATCCCATAAAGCTAAAAGTGTATCGGAGTATTTAGAGCGAAAAAAAATCAAAGTTCTTCATTCGCTTGGCAACTCGCCTTATATGAACCCTATTGAAAATGGTTGGGAGTTGCTGAAAAAAAAAAAAATGTATAAGAAAAATATAACCAATAAGGTAGAGTTGTTGGAATCTTTAACATACCAGTGGAATCATAATAAACCATTCAAGAAACCAACCAAGCATGCATAGAAAGTATGCCTCGTTGTGTTAAAGCCCTTTTAGTTGCCAAAAGTGGCCATACGAAATATAGATTTCTGTTAAATTTAATTTATCAATTTTTTCTTTCTTCAATAAGTATTGTGTTGTAACATTTTTTTGTCATTGTATTCCCTAATGTATATGTTTTCGAAATATGAATGAAGAAAATAACTTTTTTAATAAAATTCTTCATTAATAAAGTTGTAAACATGAACAAATGTATAATTTGCCAATGGTCTAATAATTTGGCCAGGTACTGCACACCCTAACCTGTTTACCATAATGCTTCCTCTTCTTCGCAAGCATACAAATCTCGACATTTTCTTCCTAGAACTGACAACTTTTCCCGGTTTTACATTTTATTATTTATAATTCTTGTTCTGAAATTTCTTAATATTGCTTCTCTATTCCGTTTTGGTCGTTTATTGTGTTACATTTAATGTTTTTTCTGGAAAAGACGCCTTTCGTGGACATTTTGGAACAATTGTTTTTTTCGAAATTCCATGAGCGCATCTCGTGTATAGTTTATGTACCAAATTTCGTTGCATTGTGTTCATCCGTTTCCGCTGTAGTATACTGTTTATAGGGGAAGTTTAATTATAAACACCCTACATTTAACACTTTTTTCTTGATAAACTTTAATAAAAAAAAAAAAAAAAAAAAAAAAAAAAAACTGATAATCAAAATAGTATTTAAATCTTGTAGTATAAGCAAAATACAGATCGAGAAAATGAAAAATAATCAAGCTAGAATACAATCAAAATTATTTTCAAAAAAAGATGTTTTAAATCAAACAAATAAGGCTGCAGTAAATACAGGGATCCCAAAGTTCTCACTCGAATAAAAAATTTGTCAATTTGAATAGTAAATTTTGTAAATAAAAGCCTATAAATTAAAAAATTACAACTTTATTGTTTAAGAGCAGTGGTGGAAATGTCCTTAAATAAAGGCGGGTAAGTTGTAACCCTTTGAAATACACTGAAAAACTGGTGTGGAACGATGAAGAGAAAAAAAAAAGCAAGGGTGACAAAACAACATAGAAACAAGCTTCCAAATTACAATCGGGTTTTTTATTTTTTTTATTACATATATATACATATACGTTTTTTCATAATAAATGTTATTAATTATTTCGAACTGAAACTATGCATCCCGATTTATGCAATTCAGATTGAATGTAGACCGAGCCTGGTCATGGCCGGGGCATAAATTCGGTACAAACTTTAATGATTATTTCGTTTTATAATTGTCAAAAATTCATTTTTAAAATAAGATGAGGACTTTATATATATATAGTGACCTCTGTTTGAAGTGGTAACTTAGGTCCTTCATCACAACTATTTCAAACAATATTTATTTTCCATTAAAATTACAGATTTCTGCCCTTACTATGTCAAATAATTATTTTTGAAAATAGTGATGGTTTTATGCCCCTGTATTAATGAGGTTTTGCGTGTACGTGTTTGAAGATTTTATTCTTCAATAATTAAATTAAAGTATCATTTCAATCTTATTAAGATCTTCCTTTCAAAACGAATTGTTATGCTTACGTTAAATATTTATATTGGAAGAAAGTTTTATTGTAGTTACAAGTGGAAATACTAAATAAATAATCTGGTGTGTCACACACGCGACTTTCTCTTACCCTGAAATTTAATACTATAAATACAGGTTGCAGATTAATAGGTAAGATAACGAGTACTGTTATGTAAACCTATGTTAAACAATTCATATTAGGCTTCTGAATAGTTTTATATGGTAATTAGCTCTGTGTGAGGGGGGCTGCCGCCCCCTCAACCCCCCGTTTCATAAATGGACCCACATTTATATAGAATTTAATTAGGTTATTAAAAAATATTTCTCTTTTTAAAAAATAATTTATTAAAATTATCATTTAAAAAAATTATCTTTTATGATAAGGTAGACGATTTCCATATTAGAGAAGTAGTATAACACCAAATATCCATAAAAAGGCCATTTTATTCTCAATATTAAAAAAAAAAAAAAAAAAAAAAAAAAAAAAAGTACGATTTTTTTCAAAGTTTTTTTTTTTTTTCGTTAAAAGTAAAAAAATCGATAACTTTGTTTTAAATTATCCCAGATCGATGGTTCAACCATTCGTTTTAAAGGTATTGGCGAGCTCTTTTGAAAGATACCCATCATGAAAATTTACTCCGGGGGAGGCGGGGCTCCTACATACACAAAAAAAAAATTCCCAGTTAACTGTCTCTATTACAAAAAATATATATTTGTTTCATTTGGTTTAGTGCAATCTATAGACGTTAAACTCTATTTTCCTGCAATTTCCCCCATAGACGTAATGTATTAGAATTATCTTGATTGTCCCTGTACACGAACCATTTGCTTGATCTTAACGAAAAGCTTACTGTAGTATCCCTATATAATACACATTTAGAATACCAAGTTTAAACTTTCTGCCATAATTTGTTTTTGAGATATGCTGATAACAGACAGACACACGGACACACACACAGACACACACACAGACACACAGACCATTTGCTAAAAACATGATTTTCGTATTCAGAGGACCTCAAAACGTGTAAATATAATAAAATCTCGCGTTCGAAAATTTGACCCAAAAACAATACTTTCTCTACCTTATGGGTAAGAGAAAGTAAAAAGTGCAACCAATAAGTCCAATAAGTGCTGTAAGTGTATATTTCTTTAAACAGAAACTAAATTTTCTCCCTTTCATGGAGATTTTTACTTCTGAATGGTTTATTGATTGCTACGTTGTTGCTACATTGGGAGAAGTCAGATTCACTGTAATACTGCTAAATGCTTAACAGTTTTAGTGCTTAATTACTTACGAATATACAAATCTCATCCTAGTAAATCCGCTTTCCATGGGAAAAAATGTAAAGAGCGTGGGCATGAATGGTTAAATTTAATGTTAATAACGAAATTGTAAATATTTTTAAAGTTCAAATACTTGATTAAAATGGTCGAAAGATACTAAAATTCGATATAATACATATACAGATAGATAGATAGTTAGATTTTACAATTAAATAAAAAGTTTTAGGCAACAAAAATATGTTAAGTTTGTTAAATATTTCAAAATATCATTCTTAAAAAATGATTTCTTTGATAAAATTTCTAGAAAGTATAAAAATTATATCAACATAATGCTTTATATAAAAATACTTTAGCTTCTAATGAAAGACTATACATGTCGTATTGTACTTCAAAGAAAGCAAACGAGATTTTATTTCTTCTTTCAAACAAACATCTCGATATCAAACAAAAATTCAATCCTTAAAGAATGAAAAATAAGTACATGTGTCACAAATAAAAACTTTTTTCCAAGCATTATAACTAATAGCATGTGCTTTCTTTATCACATGATTATGGGTACTAAGACTTCAGAATTGAAATTCAGAAAGATAGATAAAAAAGATAAATCTGTATCAATAGCTTTAGAAAAATCTTTTGTTTATATCAGTTTACCAACTATAAAATTTTTGTTTTAGTTTTGTATTTAAAAAGGAGCATAGTTCTAAAGTACGAGAAAAAATAATATTTTTTCCCCTTTATTTTCGCTATATTTACAAAGCAAAACACATTGTATTGTACACAAAAGAAATTTTAATGCAACAGTAATATCAATTTTCACTGAGTATATATACTTCTTATTAACCCTTTAAGATTTTGCCCGAAACAACTCGGACACCAATTTTGGAACAGTTTATACTTAATATTAAATGTAAGGCTTGTCACCAGATAAATTCCCAAGAAAATTCTTCAATGCGTAGGAACACCAAAAGGAAAATATAATTGTAGGCACTAGTTTCGGTAACTTTGAACATACCGTCATCAGATCTCAGTCTGCAGTCGAACTCGATTTCTTTGTAAACTTTTAAATCTATAAGGATCTTAACAACATTTTTATTTGTGATTTCACTGTGCTTGCTTTGTCTGTTAGAAATTTTACATTCAATCCGCATTTTCTTAATTTTTTCTAAGTTTTTCACAGCTGGTATTTCTCAAATTCTTATTAGGCAATTCCACACATTGCACTCAATTATATTGGTTTTAATCAGTCGATGGACATCGATTCTATTAAAATCTATAGGGACATTTTCTTTTGGTTTCATTATGCACTGAAATGAAACTGTTGGAACCGAAACTGTTGCCTGATATCGCATTTTCTATTTAACATTTCCACACTGCTGGACAAAACTTCGGCTACCACCTGAATCTCGGCAAGAATTATTTATAAAAATCCATGCTATGTAAAATTAAATGATAAATTAATATATGTTCATTTGAACATCAAATTACCATATTATTGCAAAAACAATAAAGGTTATAATGAAAATCGTAAATAGGAGGTAATGAAATATTTGGCCACCAGTAAGCGTTTTGGAAATAATTCATATAAAGATAAGTGTTTCATCACCAGCTGTATAGCTAGCAGATTGCGCAATTAGCGTGCAATAAATTAAAGGCATTAAGGATGATCACCGAAAAGAAACGTGCTGAAATCATCTGGTTGTATGGCCAGCTTAAATGTCTCAAGAAAACAACCATCCAAACAAGTGTATTTACGGATGCTTTCATCAGGATGCTCAAGAATAGGAATTGGAAAAAAAAAAAAAGGAAAGAAAACCGGACGTCCTGAAGCTTTGTACTACGTCGTGATAAAAGGAGGAGGAGGACACGTCAATTAATAGGACAAGTTTAACTAGTCATAAGTGGCATTATAAAGAATAAAATCGTTGTCAAAGCCATAGGCAAAACTATTTGTCGAACGTTAGCTAAATAAGACTTTAGCTACAAAAGAATCAAGAAATCCGAGACACAGGGAAAAGGGCCTAAAATTATCACGCAAACACAGTGTTCAATCCACAGACTTCAAGCAATCGGCTTTCACGAATGAGAAACTCTTTTGCCTCGATGGACTCGATAATGTCACTTCATATGTCGAACGTAGTGTGATAGCTTCGTCTCACCACATAGAGGGAATCGTCAAATGAATGGTGGCGGTGTCATATGAAATTAGGCGCTAAACCTAGCTTTGATAATCTCGTGATAAAAGTTGTTGAAGACAAATACAACAGCCTAAAATATCTTGATGACCTACGAACCACCTTTATCACGTGGTGTCATGGCCAATTGGGCCGGAACAAATGGATTTGTCAGCAAGAAAATACGAGTATCCCCAAAGCAGAAAAGTATTGGAGTACCTGATGTCCAATAAAATTGCTGTATTAGATTGGCTCCTGCAAAGCTTTGATCTGAATATCATCGAGAATGTTTTGATCCTAGATGAGGAGATTCCTAATGGAGGAAGTCTTGTATATCGATAAGCAATACGATAACCGGAAAAAAAGATATTCGTACTTTGGAGAGCTGTGCAAAAATGTTCAATAATGAAACCGTAATAAATCTATACAAATCAATTCCTGAACGTTTGCTAAAGATCGTTGATGTTAAAGGGGCACAAATTCAATAACTGTCTACAGTTTTGTCTTGTTTTATTTGTTACACGCTTTTGATATTCATATTTTCTTCTTATTGTCATTTCGAGTGAGAGTTGGGAACACATCCGTACATAATTTGTAGTTTTTTAGAATCAGGTGGTTCTCAAAGTTTTATCTAGCAGTGTACACGTTGAAGGGTTTTCCTGTGGTTACATATTATACTCATAAGCACCAACATTTTCAAACCAAAGAAAAAAAAATCGTTCAAGTGGTTTTTGCAATTAAAGAAATGAATATTATCATGCATAAATAGTGGTGCGAATTGTAATGTAAAAATTTAAATAAGAATCTGTTAATTTGTTAATAAGTCTTATTTATAAAATTATCTAAAATTGAAAAAAAAAAATAGGAAGTTGAAATAAACCTTCATTTTGGAAGTAAATTAAAAAATTTTATCTGAAAAGAAATATACTAATATATTTTTATATTATACTACATAAAATATATACTATATAAATCCTGTTTTTGACAAAACTAACTCCAGTTTTAAATTACACTACGCTGCAAAAAATAAATAAATAAATAAATAAATAAAATAAAATAAAATAAAAATCGAGTACCATTCCTGCTGATTATTATGTGAAATGACTTCCTGAATTTAGAACCCCACAAGTGTAAAGAGGAAACCGCTGCTAAAATGTAGAGATTAATATGCTCTTTAAAATGGCATAGGGTTGCCTGGTCAAAACCGTCAAGTTTCAGAGGTTGCCTCGATAATAGGGGTCAAATTTAAACGATTTTTGAACCCCACAAGTGTAAAGACGAAACTGGTGCTAAAATGTAGAGATTAATATGCTCTTTAAAATGGCATAGGGTTGCTTGGTCAAAGCCGTCAAGAAACAGAGGTTGCCACAAAAATAGGGGACGTATTTTACGATTTATTTACCCAAGTAAAAAGTGATTTACCCAAGTGTAAAGATGAAACCGGTGCTAAAATGTAGAGATTAATATGGTCTTTAAAATGGCATAAGGTTGCCTGGTCAAAACCGCCAAGAAAAGAGGTTGCCACAAAAAATGCGTGCGTGTGGGGTGGGGGTGGGGGATTTTTGATGTTTCCTTACCGTAACATATTTAAAAATGAAACCGTTTATAAAATATAGAGAATAATATTCTCTTTAGAGTATCATAGGGTTGCCAGGTGAAAATCTCGAGAAATAGTGGTTTCCTCGAAAAAAAAAAAAAAGCTAATTTTTAAGTGTTTTTTATACAATGTGAAGAAAAAATATAAAAAGTATTTAAAAAAGAAAAAATAAATAAATAAACTGTAATGAAACGGTTCTAAAATTTCCCATAAAAACAACGAATTAATAGTAAAAATTAAAAATGTAGCAAGTGGATACAGATAATAAAATACGCCCGCAAAAATTAACAGAAATGAAGATAATAATGCCCAAGAAACTCATATTAAAAAATTCTGTTAGTATACAAAATAAATAATTAAATAAAATGAAAAAAAAAAAAAAAACTCTTATTTCAGATTTGCAGCAAGATTTACAAATTTCAATTTCATAAATTAATTCATGGTTATTAAGAAACGCGAAAAATTTATCAATTTTTTAAAAATGTTTTTCGCTTTATTTGTACCCATAATTAATTTGCAGAAGGTAGTATTGATTATTTTTAATCAGATGTAAAAAAATTAATTGAGAAAAGTTTCTAAAATTGACAAAATTTTAACATAACAAAATCGGCACAACCCAAAATTTTCGTATAAAATTCTACAAAGCAGCCGCATACATTTCTTCAGGGAATTTATCTTCTCAATACTTTGACACAATTTGCATATTTTAAGTATTGAAAAATGGGGAAAAAACGAGCTCGTGAGCTGAAATTAGTTTTATACAGATTAGAAAAAGAATGGTCATGCATTATAATTTAATTTTCTTTATGCTTTAAAATCTCTTATATCATTAAACAAATAACATAAACCAATATTGAAATTCGCTTCCTTTTCTAAGCTGACCGTTATACCCTGACAGGTTTGAAGCACAATCATAAGCAAATTGAAAAGTGTTGTATGTTCTACATTTAGCTCGCAATTTCAACTTTTAAATATTAATCATTTCGTGTTTAACCTTTTTTAAATAGTCTTCATGTGTGTTTCACTTTGTGTTAAACACCTTAATATTCGTTAGCTTTTTGGAGACTCACCACTATTTCTTTACGAATTTTACCAGGCAAACATATGCCATTTTAAAATAACACCTACGCTGTACATTCTGGAACCAACTACACCTTTCAAATATTCATATAATTTCATCCATATTCATTTTATTTGTTAATGCTATTTGTATTTTTTTACACTTCGTTAAACAATCTTCAAAACTCGCCTATTTTTTTGTGGTTGACTGCTTTACTTGACAGATTTGACCTATTTTCGAGGCATCCTCCGGGGTCTTGACGGTTTTGACCAGGCAACCTTATGCCATTTTAAAGAGCATATTAATCTCTACATTTTAGCACCAGTGTCATCTTTACACTGGTGAGGTTCGAAAATCGTTTGAATTTGACCCCTATTTTCGAGGAAACCTCCGGGTCTTGACGGTTTTGACAAGGCAACCTTATGCCATTTTAAAGATCATATTAATCTCTACATTTTAGCACCGATTTCATCTTTACACTTGGGTAAATCTCTTTTTACTTGGGTAAATAAATCGCAAAATACGCCCCCTATTTTCGTGGCAACCTGTGTTTCTTGACGGCTTTGACCAGGCAACCCTATGCCATTTTAAAGAGCATATTAATCTCTACATTTTAGCACCGGTTTCATCTTCACACTTGTGAGGTTCGAAAATCGTTTAAATTTGACCCCTATTATCGAGGCAACCTCTGAAACTTGACGGTTTTGACCAGGCAACCCTATGCCATTTTAAAGAGCATATTAATCTCTACATTTTAGCACCGGTTTCATCTTCACACTTGTGGGGTTCGAAAATCGTTTAAATTGCGACCGGAAGTGAGGTTGTTTCTCTTAAACTTGACGGCTTTGACCAGGCAACCCTATCAGATTTTCATTGTAACAATGAATTCTATCTATAGAAAAAAAATCAGCTTTATACCTTATCAAGTCAATTTTTTGCAGCCGCCGCTTGAACTACACTATTTCAATATAATTTTCAGATTGAAATTTGCAAGTCCGAAAATACCATTTTAAAAATTATACAAAAATTGAGATGAAAAAAAAAAAAAAAAAAAAAAAAAAACAGAAGAAAATTCAAAAACTAATGCATATACATTTCAATATGTGACTAATCCCCGATTATTTTGTTTTATCCTATCTCTAGGACTGTTTATGATATGTTTTTTATAAATGAAAGTACTTTTTACGATATTGGGTGTAACTTACTCAATGGAATATTCCTCGTGTAAAGGCCATATACAAATTTAAAATTTGTAATAACTTAAAGTGAGTTTTTTGAAATTTTTGTCAGATTTATAAAAATCTTATAATTTTTTCCCTTTGACAAAACTCTACAATATGCATTAAAAGTATTAGATAAGTATTTAAGTAATTAAGATATAGGTGAAAATTTTTTGAAAATTCTGTATTTTTTCTACAACACCAATATTATATGCACAACATTTATTTTATATTAGAAAAATTTTTAAACAACAAGTTTTAGCTTTCATAAAAATGTTATATTGAATTATTTCAAAAGATATTTATATTATGAAAAAGTTCGTAAACACTTATGTATGGAAACATTAAAAAGTCCAATAAAAATTGAAATGTATTTTCTTATTCAAAAAATCTAATTATTGTTTATATAAAATAACACTACACATATATTTCTTTTATGGAACTTTTTTGGCCACATTTCAATCACATATTCTGTGAGAAAATGGTAAACGATATAAGAAAGGAAGCTCTTTCCATTTCGCAGATTAAATAAGAATATTTTTTACTCTCAACAGAAAGGATTTATCCATGTTGCAAAGAAAATATCACTTCCGCTTTGCTTTTGTAGAAGTCATAAAAAATGATTGTGACGAGAAGTCTTATTCACAAAGATTCAAAAATTTCTTTATGCAACTAAAAACATTCATTAATTTCAAATCACGTTTTTAAATTTTTTCCCTTTATTATAAGTTTTGTTTCGTTTATTTATTTTATATTTGCAGAATAAGAAGTTCGCTATTTCGTTGTAAGATAGATAATTTTTTTTTCCATAAATATGCTTATGAAACAAGAAAAAAATATTCCTGTGTATGTTTTGTTTGAGAAAGATCATTTTGTATTAAGTAAATATGCATTACTTTCAGCACTTTAGATCCTTATATAATTTTTTTCTAAAAGAAGTTTTCAAATAATATCACAATTCTACATCTAAAATTTTGCTTTGATAATTTTTGCTGATCTTCATGTTTTTTGGTATGTTGAAACCGAAAAAAAAGCTAGTTTTTTCCTCTACCTCCAATAGATTTTTGTTAATACAGACATAGTTTCTTCCGAGACATATCCACCTACATAATTACGTGGTAACTTTTATAGTACGCTTCCATAATTAATTATAATCAATCACGTAAACATAATAAAAATATTGAAAATGAAGAAATTGCATCGATAGACACTTTAGATATTGACAAAAATCTGTACGTGATAGAGAAAAACTATGTTCATTTTAAGTTTTAGCACACGAAAAAACATATCTATCAGCAAAAATTATCAAATCAAATTTTGCCAACATTATTTTTTAGACCTGTGCATTTATCTTTACATATTGTTAAAAAATCCATCGAAATTAACATGTTTATCTTTAATCAACATTTTACTATTGATCTCTGTAAATATAAAAACAGTAAAAAAGGAATTGTAATTAAATAATATCTGTAAGTGCGCAAATTTAAAATTGTTCTTAATTCGCAAAACACCTATTACTCATATTACAGTAATAGAATCCAATTCTGTTGAAGTTCAGTATCACATTAATAATAGTTATTCATTCCATTCTCCAACAAAATTTTCTTGAATGTTCTAAATAAGGGAATTGATGTTTTCTATATACACTATCTATCAATAAGTATTTGGACACTTCTGAATTTAAATATTTTGTCAAATATCTAAAAAAATTCTTTAGAAATCATCTTGAAACTTTGGTAGTGAAAAGAACATAGTATACCTCATATATTTCAGCAAAAGTTGTGTCCCGAAAAGGAAAAGGGGGTCACCAAAAAATTAAACAAAATTCAAAATATTTTGGATCATCCTGTAAAAAGTAATGCTTTAAATGCGTTTTAGCTGTAGCATGTGATTAAAGGATTTTTTTTTTTTTTTTCATTATCTGTATAAATTTGTATGAGGCCACCACACACATTCATGGAGATATAAGGACTTGTTTAAAAAATTTTGAAAAAAAAAAAAATCCACTTTTTTACATGTAGCACGTTGGGTATTGGAGCCAGTACAAAGATAATTTTAGAAAATTTGGCATACTACATTAGACACAACATACTGCAATCATAATAAAAATTTTTTAAATATTTTACGAAATATGAAAATTTTTACTAAATAGTTTTTAACTACGCATTATCTTTCTTTAAAATTTTCATTTGCATAATTTTTTAGCCAAAAGTACTGAACAACTTTAGTGAAAACCCCAAAAAAATATCGTGTAAATTCAAAAAGTTATGAGATACAGAATGAAGAGAATTTCAGTTCTCTGAAAATAAAAGATAAACTATAAAAGGTTTTACTCACATTTTTATTTTGATTCTGTCAATGCCCAATAGTAAGACAGTGTTCGGTAACTGTAGCTAAATACTGATAAAAACACCTAACTTCTTCGTTTTTATTTTCTTCTGTATGAATATATAGAGAAAGTATTGGATTCGTGAAAATTTTCGAACGCCAGTTTTCGATGGATTTACACGTTTTGGGATGTCCTGAACATGATTTGACTGATTTTAGAAAATGTCTATCTGTCAGTCTGTCTGTGTGACTGTGTGTGTGTAACACAAATTTTGTGAACTCTGTAACTCACGAACCAATGAACGAAATTTAACCAGACTTGGTATTTAGTTGATCCCTGGCATAAACTGGTGCTGATTAGATTTGTGGAACAATTGCTCAACAGGTGACACCGTGATTGCATTTTTTCTAAAATTTTAACATGGCAGTATAGGACAAAATGTCGTATAAATGTACATAATGAGAGTTATTTTACCCGTAAGATTGTAAAATTAATATGAATTATTTATAATAGTAGTAATTAATGAGGAAAAAATTCGTGCATGTGGGAGCATCGCCCCCCCCCCTGGGGAGGAAGTATACACCTGAGGGGGAGTACACACCCGGGGGGAATAATATTTCAATATGTGTGTCTTTCGAAAGATCTCGGCAATACCTTTAAAAGGGATGGTAGAACTATAGATCTGTGATAATTTAAAACAAAGTTATAGATTTTTTTTTTTTTATCTTATAATGAAAAAAAAAAAAAAGTTAGGAAAAAAAATCGTATTTCTTTTGATATTGCAAACAATTGATTTTCTTTCGGCATTTAGTGATATAATTCTGTCAGATAAAAATCATGTGCATTTATACTGGAAAATAATTTAATAATCTAATAAATAATTTGTATTCAATGAATTTCGTGTAAAATTATATAGAAGAAAGTCATGTGGTGGCCACATCATACTAGTTTAAACGTAGAACTGAAATTCTGTTCATTCTATCTTTCATAACTTTTTGAAAATCTTAAACTTTTTGAGACACTTTTGGTGATTCTGGAGTTCAAAAAGTTCACATTCGTCTATTACACGACCACTGCATTGCCCGAAAACATAGCTTTTGTGCTGTAATCTCCTTCAAAAGCATCACTACACTGTTAAAAATTTCAACAGAAAACTCTGTGTAATCTATTATCTTAAGTCTTACGTAAAATTACAGAGAAAAATAAACGGAGATGTTAAAAAATTTACTTTATACGCCTTTTTTAATAACTAATATTAATTAATTAATTATTGATGAGAATATATTTCGCACTTGGAATGCTTTTTCTGAAGTAGAAACAGTCATTTTTAATTTGAATTATATAATTAAAAAATAAAGTTACGTAAAAATACAGAATAAAGATTGAGAATCTTGATTATTCACATTTAACTAAGAATTACTGTAAATTTACAGAGACTCTGGATAAATATTTACATTAAATTTACAGAAATTTTTAACAGTGTAAGCCGTTTACTTTGCGAGAAACAGTAACATCTGCCCGTTATATCGTGCTTTTGAAACAATTTGTCGCCACTCAACAAGCTTCGGACGATCGACAAGGTTTGGCGTGGTTCATGCAAGATGAGGTGCCCCCACATCTCACACGAGACGTTCTTGACTTTCTGGTCGAATATTTCCATGATAAATTTATTGCGTTAAACTATTTGTCAGTAAAGGGAAAAGACATGAACGGGAATTCATATACTACATCTGACCTTACCCCTTGAAATATATTGAGTAGGGGTCAGTGAAGGACATTTTTTACCATCTTAACCATTTGTCCTATCAATCGACAAGTTCGAGGAGGTTATTTCTGAAGCTCGTGACTATATTTCAGGTGACAAACTACAGAGGATCTCTGACAATTCCATTTTTCGTTGGCGATATGTGTAGTGTATTATGTGAAAAGTGCATATTTTCAATCGCGTTATGAATGTAGCAAAGACTTGCCTTATTTAGTATATACAGCTTACTTAAACTAATTTTTGCTGCAACACCATGTATCAGCGCAATTTGTAACTAAAATTCTGAAGTTTTTGCAACATAATCTTACGTTTGTTTTTGATTAAATATACCCTTGATGTCATGCATCCAGCTACCACTTTTTCTGAGTTTTTGTTTTCAGTAGAACGCACTGCATATATATATATATATATATATATATATGTACATATGTATACATGTATGTGTGTGCGTGTGGAAAACAGACCGTCTTTCAAATATTCATAAGCAGATGTTTCAGATTTTTTTTTTTTTTTTTTTTTTTTTTGCGTAGTCATATCATATTTTCAGAAATTTGAACTATTAATTTAATGATGAATTTCTTTTTGTTTTTCTCCATTGCAGATGTAGATTTAGAATGTAAGTTAAGTAGTAGTTACGTTGTATTCGATGGAAATATACACAAAACTGTCCTATCTTTATATATTTGTATGTGTGTGTTTGTATGTGAATTAAATACTTAAACCAAAAAATCGCCGATAATTACCTGGATTCGTCTACTGTTATTTATTCGAGCAAACAAATTCCCTACGAACTCACGTAAGAACCTTTAATTATTAATTTAAGAAATTTTGAAATTCTCGAAAATTGCTAAGGAAATCGATATGATATCTCTTACCTAGGACCGGCGGAGCGGATTAGATTTTATTTATTATGAAACACTCCACGTTTTTTGCTTGAATTAGTTTATATATGAATATCGTTTATTATGATATAATTATTAATTTCTGAAAATATCGTAGTATATGGGAAAACGTCCAATAAATTGCCTCGATCAATATATAAGTAAAAGAAAAGTATTCTTAGAACTGTAGTTAAGAATAATACAATTAAATCACAAAAGAAACTGAGTAAAACAAAAGATATTCAAATAATGTATCAAGAATTTTTTTTTTAATTATGCCAAATAAATTTGAATCACTAAAAATTTGATGAAAATCTCAGACGCTTTTTAAAGAAGAGGAAATTGAATTAGAATTCTCTAGGTTGGAAGAATATGCGGAAAAAGAAAATCTTTGGAAGTTCAGAACAAATAAAAGAATTCACGAAATAAATAATGATATGTCTATAAGAAGTTCTGATAATTAAAGAAAATTGAATACAAAATCAAATGTTTAATCATTCTAATAGGCAATTGACAATATAAATGATAATAGCCTTGGTGTTGAACTTTTCAATTTGAGTATTTCTAAGTTTTTTGGCGATATCTGTCAACCACTAACCTTTTGAACTAGTTTTCATTCGTTGATTATTAATAATAATTTGCAGAATAAATTGACAAAACTAATTATATCATATTTATGGCACGAGGAACAACGCAAAACAGTTTTGAGGGTTTTTCGATTACGATTCTTTGTATAATGTAGTCATTGATTTACTAAATGAAAGATTTTTCAAAACAGATTTATTAATACAAACGCTTATAATAATATTTTAAACATTAGACCGCAGAAATCTTCGTACAATACATATAATTTTCAGAAAGTTAACTTTAAATTTTCGATAAAATGGCGTATCTTTAGGTCTCTTAGATTAAGTATGGAAAGTTTTTAGACGGTAACTTTTGTGCAGGGCTTGCAGTGTTCATAAAATTTTATGTTCATTTTATTATAATGTCACCACTATTTTTAAAAACAATGTTATCTTAACGTTTTTAATGCTATAATGTTACTTTAAAAATGGTTGTTCTAAACTAAAATGAGTGTAGTGAAAAATGGTGGTGAGAATATAATAAAACTCACGTAAAATTTTAGAAACGATGCGTGCCCTACAGTTGTTTTAAAGGCTTTTCCTCAGAATGGATAATTAGAATTTACTAAGTTGGAAAACGTAAAATTTCTTTTCCGATATGACAGAATTATCAAAATTATTATCACATTATCTGAATGTTTGTGAGAAGGCAGAATTATTCTGTCATTCGTTACCGAACAAACTTCCATTATCAAATCTTCCTAGAGACCATACATGTAGGAAAATACAAGATCTTAGAATGCAAAATTCGGAGTGAGAGAAGCAATTTACATCTGCACAATTGATATGAACATATATCCTATCGAAACAAAAACAAAATAAAAATAAAATAAAAAATAAGAAGAAGAAGAAGAAGAAATACCAAATTTACTTCGCATTCCGGGGTAGATTGTGAATTCGCTTACAATTTATCGTTAGATGAAAGAAAATATGTTAATAAAGGCGGTTTTTTCCACTGTCTCAAACCATATTCACACACTGTAAAAAAATAACTATTACCAGCTGCAAGAAACTCTCTGTGATTGGAGAAAATAATTATTTTCTCCAATCACAGAGAGGTTCTTGCAGCTGGTAATAGTTATTTTTTTACAGTGCATGTCGCGTGTCTTTTCAAAATTAAAGTAACTTGTTCTGAAGTTCACATTGTTCTGAAGACTTTTTGGCATAATGCTTTTGTAAATGAAACACAAATTCAGAA
Source organism: Salticus scenicus (assembly GCA_963930645.1). NCBI lineage: Eukaryota > Metazoa > Arthropoda > Arachnida > Araneae > Salticidae > Salticus > Salticus scenicus. The sequence continues at coordinate 231,926,219 of OZ005651.1, forward strand.
CAATAAATCTGATAAAAATTTGTTAATAGAAAGTAATTCTTTGACTAATCAATCTACTTTAAATGAAATTTACCTGCAAATACTTGCAGTTCCATAGCTGCCAAATTCATTATTTTATTCCAGATTGTTGTGATGGCATGTCTCCGGACCACCTCTACGGGTGTGTCCCAGACCGTCGCCAATTGCCCATCTGCGTAGCACTAGTGCGTCGTAAAACCCAATCATCAATCAATCATCAATCCAGATTGCTGTTGGTGTCCTTTTTTAGAGCAATTTTCTTCGATATATAATTACGATTAAATATAAGGAAAATTACACTACAAAGAATACGCTGTGAAAAAAAGATAGGTGCAAACAACAATCCGGAATAAATAAATAATAATAATAATAATAATAATAACTGGAAGCTTTTTTAATGTATTCCATCAGATCGTATTATAAATAATAAAATGTAATATTATTAAATGTTAATCAAAGCTACAAGGTAGATATAGAATTATGTCACAAAATTTGCTACTGAAAATTTAAAGAGTCTACAAAAATTATGCATAGTTCATGGTTTTTTTGACGGTTTAGAAGAAATCGAATTTCATAACGATTATGATATTGAGTTAAGAATTATAAATGAGGGAAAATATCGTAGTAGATGTAATATATAGAGAAAAATATGCGAGGATATACCTAAAATAAACAACCCTACTTTTTCGAAAAAGAAAATAAAAACAAGAAGAAAAATAATTTTTCTGAGTGATCTAAGTAATGCAGAGGGAATATATGTAGACAAAAATGTTAATAAGATTCATTCAGTATTATTTACTAATGTTACGAATATTATTGACAGATGAAATAATCATATTTATAACGATTTAGTTGCATTAAATTTTCTTTTAGGAGAAGTAGTATTAGGAAAAGTAATTGATATATAGACCGAAAACAAACAATTCGATTTTAAATTTTACAGGGTTGAACAACTGAAGTGTAACACTATTGTTTTTAATAAAAATCTAATTTAATTTATTCTTTTAACAGAATCATTTTAATTTATATTGAAGCTACATTCTTTTACAGCAAGAAAATTCTTTGAAATAAATTCTTTTTCAGTTTAACAACACTTATGAAAGATGAATGAAAAAAAGCAGACGATAATAATGCTTTATTGTTTGGAGAAAAGTCCATGTGAATTATTAAATAATCTGGTGTGTCACTCACAGGACTTTCTCTTACCCTGAAATTTAATACTATAAATACAGCTTGCAGATTAATAGGTAAGATAACAAGTACTGTTATGTAAACCTATGTTAAACAATTCATATTAGGCTTCTGAAGAGTTTTATATGATAATTAGTTCTGTGTGAGGGGGGCTACCGCCCCCCTCAACACCCCGTTTCTTTAATGCACCTACATTTATATAGATTTTAATTCGGTTATTAAAAAATAATTCTCTTTTAAAAAAATAATTTATTAAAATTATTATTAAAAAAATTATCTTTTATGATAAGGCAGACGATTTCCATATTAGAGAAGTAGTATAACACCAAATGTCCAAAAAAAGTCCATTTTATTCTAAATATTAAAAAAAAAAAATTTTTTTTCGTTAAAAGTAAAAAAAAATCGATAAATTTGCTTTAAATTATCGCAGATCGATGGTTCAACCATTTGTTTTAAAGGTATTGGCGAGCTCTTTTGAAAGATACCCATCATGAAAAATTACTCCCCTCGAGGGGGGGCTTCCCCCCAGGGGGGGAGGCGAGGCTCCTACATGCACAATTTTTTTTCCCAGTTAACTATCTCTATTACAAAAAATATATATTCGTTTCATTTGGTTTAGTGCAGTCTATAGACGTTAAACTCTACTTTCCTGCAATTTCTCCCATAGACGTAATGTATTAGAATTCTCTTGATTGTCCCTGTACACGAACCATTTGCTTGATCTTAACGAAAAGCTTACTGTAGCGTCCCTATATGATACACATTTAGAATACCAAATTTGAACTTTCTGCCATAATTTGTTCTTAAGATATGCTGATAACAGACAGACACACACACAGACATACAGACACACACACAGACATACAGACAGACATACAGACACACAGACATACACATAGACCATTTGCTAAAAACATGATTTTCGTATTCAGGGGACCTCAAAACGTGTAAATATAACAAAATCTCGCGTTCGAAAATTTGACCCATAAACAAATACTTTCTCTACCTTATGGGTAAGAGAAAGTAAAAATTTGACCCAAAAAAGAATACTTTCTCTACCTTATGGATAAGAGAAAGTAAAAAGTTAGAAAATGAAAACGTCAACAGAACTTTGATATGACAAACAAGAAACAGATATACAGAGTCAGGATCTGTAAGAAAAAGACATGGCAGACTGCAGTGAACGTGGAGAAAGTGGGAGAAAAACTGAAGAGAAATCTTTGCAGGAGTGCAAAGAAAATGGCTTCTGGGATGGACATTTCACCGAGAAGACTTAGAGGAATTCTTAAAAATAAGTTAAATACATAATCATATAAAAAATATACAGCTTATTTTCTTAATATACAGCAAAAGAAAATTAGAATTACAAGAGCAAGAGCGCTGAAGTAGAGGCTTATATGAGAAATTATTCACTGTTGAACATCATTTTAAAAAAGAAAATGATAGAGGTTTGTCAAGAACAAAATTCTCTATAGATGCAGACCTGTTAAGAATCAGCAGAAGACAAAACACGTATTCTAATATGGTTTGGACTGGAGCACATATTTCATACAGATAGGACAGTGAAGGTAAAACACGAACTGGAGCGATAGTAGCACCACTATTGACAACAGAGGGGAACTAAGAACGTCCACATTTCCAGATCTACATGAATAGCATCTTTGATCGAAAATTGTTTTCCATTTTGCGAGAAGTTAGTAGAACAGGTCAGTCTGAGAAATTTTCCTTTTTCTTTACTTTCTGTTATTTTTAAATTCACAAAATCATACTAAAAAAATTCAGAGCTATTCTTCAAAGAAATAAAATTAGTTTTTATAATGTTTAAAAATATACTTTGTGAAACATATTCATATTCAAGTATAAAATTAAATTACAAACTGCACTTCTGAAATAGCATTCTGAAATCGTTAAATATTTAACATTGCTTGGTTTAAATAATACAAAATGACTTAAAATGAAAAAAAATATATTCTTGGTATACTTTCAAAATTTATTTGCTTAATATTTAGTACTTGTTTCTTAAAATAATTTGTTCTTGACAATCAAGTTTGTAAACAATAACACATTTGCCGAACGGAAACATAGATACTGTAAAATACGACTAGTGATTATCTAAGCTGGAGAGCTCGAGAAACTTACAGCTGTTCACAACAGTGTCACTGTAGTTGCATTTCGGCTGCCACTGAGTATACCAGAGTGTCCTATCTGTATAATAATCTGTGGGCTGGAGTAACTACCACTGGTCTTATCCCTTCTGTTTTTGTTCCTGAAAGCACACAAAATAATTCTCATACTACCAAAAATTAATTTTAGAAGGTTGTTTAACGCCATGGACAAAATCTCATTTTAGAAAAATGCCTTTCACCTTTCAAAAGGACTGTCCACTCACTCGCATAAAGTACGTATTACCCAAATATGGTTGGACAAAACCGTTTCTTCATTTATAAAGGCAAATCAAATGCCTCCCCACCCACACCCCCTACAGCCTGGATCTCAATCGAATAGATTAATCACTATGGGATATACTGGAGAACAAAGTCAATTCTTATAGATACAACAGTTTAGATTTACTTAGAAAAGCTTTAACAAAACTATGGAACGAAATTCTACAAGACGTGATGCGTGTCACAGTGAAATATTATTATGAAGGAGCGATTTAAGCTACCAATTAAAAATAAAAGATGTTAATTCAAGTACATTGGAGTGTAAAGGTTGGTATATTTTTATTTACCAACTATGTGCAAAATTAGTGAAAAATGCCTCGCTGGTTGTCTGCCAGGGTAGCTCAGTGGTAGAGCATTCGTGCGTTAAGCGGAGGTGCCCAGGTTCGATTCCTGGCTCTGGTATTTTTCACATACTTGGTAAATAAAAATATATCAACCTTTATACTCCAATGTACTTAAAATGAATATTCACGGTTGATGAATTCATAAATGAAAAAAATTTTCTAAATTAAAAGATGTTATTTTGAAAATTCTGTATAATATTACGATCATTCAAGTGTAAGGTCATTTTATACGAAAAAGGTTTTCAATAATTTGTTTTTCTTTATGCACAACGTTAGTTTCTATGTTACACTGTAAAAAAAAAAAATATATATATAAAATCACGGTATTTGACCGTATAATTTTAGGGGAAATGACCGTTTTCCTATCTAAACTGTTATAATCCGTAAATTAATGTTTTGAAAGTATAATTTAAGAATTGACCGTAGGGGAAATGAACGTATTGCTAGCTAAACGGTCGTAGCCCGTAAATTGATGTCTTGAAAGTATAATTTTGGAATTTTTACGAGAAAAAGCCGTTAACCTATGCAAATTGCTCTTATCTCCCACAAAACCATTTTCTTAGGAGCAAATCCCTTCAAATGCTATCATTTCAGTGACGTCATAAGAGAACGCTTCCATTTTCAATCTAAAACTATGATTGTTATTTATACTGATTGAATGTGTTTAATTATGCACGTATCAATTATGCAAGCATAGAAACATGGTTTGGGTTCCTCCGCAACGAGACTTTCTCAGAATTGCATGGAAAAGTGGCTCACTAATTAAAACGTATAAATTAAACACAATAAAATATGGGAAATCAAACTCCCCGTTTTCAGCTACTCTTGCTTTAAAGCAATTAACACTTGATGCAACAAAAGACTTACCTCTAGCATCGTCAAATATTTTAAGAGATATTATTTCGATGATTCACTTTTGGGAAAAATCTTCCCTTGAAAATGCAAAATTACTTCAGATACAACTTATGAAATTGTTTTCTATCTCGGTAAGATGAAGCTCCATGAATGGTGTTTGAATCACATTGAACTAATTATGTTAGAAAGTAAAGTTAATTCTTATAATAATTTTGATGACCAGTTAGAGGGTTTTTCAGCATAGATCCTAGGAGTGTTAGGGAATCTTAGTTCGCACTGTTTCTTGCATAAAATAAAAATTCCTGAATTGGATTTCTTCCGTAAACGAGACGTACGTTGGCTAATTTCAGAAATCTTTGACCTTCTTGGTCTAATCGGACCTGCGATAACAAGAGCAAATGTCTTTCGGCAGATACTTTGGTTTTCAAAAATAGATTAGAAAGAGACTCTGCCTAACGCAATGACTGAGGACTGTATCACCTTCGTATCCACTTTCTCCGAATTAGAAAAATTAAACAATTCCCAGATATATTTTATGAGAATCATTTAATAATTCACGGCTTCGTTGACGCCTCCTCAGCAGCCTATGAAGCCGAAATATATGTTTAATGCGTTTCGGTTGCTAGATCTCCTACAGTTCAAATTCTGTGCAGCAAATCTCGCTTTGATGTTATGAATACACTATAAATTCCGAGGCTTGAGCTGTCAACATACTTGTCGCTTCTGAAACTTGTTCACACAGTGTTACCGGCTCCATGGCTTACTTATGTAGGCGGATTCATCTATTTCTCTTTCTTGGATTCAAAAAACGCTGCATTTATAGGAGACGTTCGTGAAGAATAGAGTTGCTTTGAATCAAGAACTTACTGGTACATGTGGAAACACATTTCGTCGAAAGACAATGAACCTGATGTGATTTCTAGAGGACTGGATGCTGTTGACATCTTGCCGTGGGATTTTTGGTGGCATGGGCCAGAACTCCTTAATCAGTCAATTAATGTCATGGACGTTGAAATTCCACCTCTTTCTACAAATGTCAAAAATTTAATTTGTCATAAAAATTAATGAATATCAGGACATTCTTCACTTCTGTGGACTGCAAAAAATTATATGCGCCTTTATATAGATACTTTAATCATAATATATTTTCTATAACTAATGATTTCGTAACTAATACGAACACTCTTTAGACTACGGCAGTGTGACTTCTTTCACATTTTCTTTTAAAATGTGTTTTCATCATCTTCCTCGCGCAGCACATCTATCTCTGCAGTTTCTTAAAAATAATAATCCTCTTACCAAAATCTGTCCCCACGGGTGCTTTTCTCGCAAGGCTTTCAAACATAAACATTCTTGTAGTTCAACTGAATATTGCTACCGTTCTAATAAAACAAACTTGATGAGTAAGGATCGATTATTTTTCTCCAAACGCATGACGGAAAATGATATCATGACATCGACTATTGGTATTTTAAATGCTCCAAAGGAGCATAACCTCTTTTCTACGTTGTATGAAAAGCACCAACTATCGGTCGAAATATGGAACTGCTAATTTTTATTGTAGATTTATTTTCATCATCGTCTATGTATTGCATATATAATAAGTTTTAAAAAAAAGTATATGTATTAAAACGGGACCTACATAGGTCAATACAGGGTATCTTTAATTATAAACACCTTGTATACAAAGCTAGAACTCTTTTACGTCTGATTCCAGAGAATGCAAAATTAATACTGCCTGATTCATATTTAAATATTTAACTGCCAAAGATAGAAAAGTTGAGTAAAAAACCATTTTTTAATAGTAGAAGAGCTTTTTATTGTAGAGCCTTAAAAAGAATAAAATAAAAATGTATTCTTGCAAAGACATGCTATAAGAAAATGAAAGTTTAAACACTACGAAAATTTTAGAGAAAAACATAGATATTTCACTTTTGCAAGAGAGGAAAATTTTTAAATATTCAAAATATTTTAAAAGCTTTCGAGACCAACATTCATAGTTATTAGTTTTGTATAAGTGTTCATTAAGCCATAAATTTCAAAAGTCTCGAAAGCCTTTTTAAAATATTTTGAATATTTTAAAATTTTCATCTCTTGCTAAATTTTCTTTTCTTAGTGTTTAAACTTTCATTTTCTTATAGCATGTCTTTACAAGAATAGATTTTTATTTTATGCATTTTAAGGTTCTACAATAAAAAGCTTCTACCGTTAAAATCTTTTTTTTTTCACTTAAATTTTTATTTTGTGCTTTTTAGTTACAAAGGAAAAGCTTCTAAAAAAATTAAAAATTCTTAGGATACTGTGTTGACACGAAAAGTCATAGAACATGCTAGAAGAATCTAACAAATACTTACAATTTACACAAATATATATATATATATATATATATATATTGTTCTCGAATGCTTTTTCAAATATTTTGAATATTTAAAACATTTTCATATCTTACAAAATTAAATATTTATAGTTTTCTTAATATATATATATATATATATATATATATATATATATATATATATTATTAAAGATTTTATTTATTTTTTAATAGCATGTCTCTGCAAGAATAAATTTTTATTTTAAGGTTTTTAGGGCTTCCTAATAAAAAGCATTCAGTGTTATCTTATTTATTTATTTATTTACTTAAGTTTTTGTTTTGTGTGTTTTAGTAACTGAAAAAAGCTTCTTAGAAAAATTAATCAAAATTACTTGGGATACTGTGGAGACAATGAAAGATTTTCTTTTATCAATTGACACCTTTTCAATTAATTATCTTCAAAAAAGTAATGCATACGCCTTCGAAGATTGAACCCACGACCATCGACTCGACACTGTAATCAGCTGAGGTTAGCAGTGAAGAATTAAATTGTTTAGATTTACTTTAAAGTGAAGGCACCCTGTTTTTTTTAGCGTGGCACGAAGGCACGATGACAAAATCCAATTTCAATAAAACATTCTAAAACTAAAAAAAAGAGTTGTTATCAAATTAACACTGAATATTTATAAAAAGAGTATACGGCTGCACAAAACTAAATGAGCTGAAACATCTATTTTGGATATTTCGGAAGTGGGTCTTTTTCCTACTCTCCCGTTCGTTGAATTCAGTGCGGAAAGAATTCAACCTGAGGCATTAACACAATTCGAGTCTTTCATGTTGGTGCACAAATCACCCTTGGTGAGTATTCAGGCTGTTAGATTATTTATTGGAATCCCCGAATTCAAAAGTGCAGTATTTCTTGAAAGGAGTATTCATTGTAAGGCACTTCTTCATTTGGAGCTTACTACACACTATTAACAGGCAGAGATTTTTCATTTTTCCCTCACGAATGTCTTTTATCTTAAATATACAGAGAAAACGTTTGTTTAATCTCTGTAAATATGAAAGCTCATATTTGAAGCATTCATTTCGGTTAATTCTTATAAAGGTCTATCAGTAGTCATCAAAATAGAGTGTTCATAAGAACTAGATGTCTGGTTTTTTTTTTTTTTTTTTTTTTCTTTTTCTTCATTCTGTTTTTGTCAGATTTCTTGTTTAATCTCTTTTATTTCTTTTTATCAGTTTTAACTAATTATTCCTTTTGTATAATTTGATACATTATCAGCATATGATTTTTTACTTTCTTCTATATGTAATATAGAGAAAGTATTGGATTCGCGAAAATTTTCGACCTCCGTTTTTTGACGGATCTACACGTTTTGGGATGTCCTGAACACGAATTGATAGTTTTTAGAAAATGTCTGTCTGTGTGTCTGTCTGTCTGTCTGTCTGTCTGTGTGTCTGTATCATTTTTTTGTGGACGCTGTATCTCACGAACATATGAATGAAATTTAACCAAACTTAGTATTTAGTTGCACCCTGACATGAACTGGTGCCCATTAGATTTGGGGATCAATAGCTCAACAGGTGGCGCTGTAATCGCATTTTATGCAAATTTTTAACATGGCAGCATAGGACAAAATTCCGTATAAATGGGCATAATGAGAGTTATTTTAAACTTTTGATTGTAAAATGAATTTGAATTATTGATGATAGTAGTAGTTAACTAGGAAAAAAAATTGTGCATGGGGGGGCATCGGTTCCCCCCCTGGGGGGGAAGTACCCCCCCGGGGGGGTTAAATTTTGAAGATGGGTATCATTCGAAAGATCTCGTCAATACCTTTAAAACGAATGGTTGAACCATAAATCTGTGATAATTTAAAACAAAGTTATCTATTTTTTTTACTTTTAACAAAAAAAAAACTTAGAAAAATAATCGTATTTTTTTTTTTTTTTTTTTTTTTTTTTTTTAACGAAATTTTACCAAACTTGGTATTTAGTTGGTCCCCGACATAAACTGTTGCTGATTATATTTGGGGATCAATAGCTCAACAGGTGGCGCTGTGATAGCATTTTATCTAAATTTTTAACATGGCAGCATAGGACAAAAATTCGTATAAATGTGCATAACAAGAGTTATTTTACACTTGTGTTTGTAAAATTAATATGAATTATTGATAATAGTAGTACGTAACTAGGAAAAAATTTTGTGCATGGGGGGCATCGCTTCCCCCCCTGGGGGGGAAGTACCCCCCCGGGGGGGGGTAAATTTTGAAGATGGGTATCATTCGAAAGGTCTCGTCAATACCTTTAAAACGAATGGTTGAACTATAAATCTGTGATAATTTAAAACAAAGTTATCGATTTTTTTACTTTTAACCAAAAAAAAAAAAATAAATAAAAAAAAAAACAGAAAAAAATTCTATTTTTTTTTTTTTTTTTTTTTTTTTTTTTTAATATTGTTAGTGATTGAATATGTATTAATTTTCACAAAAAAAAAAAAAAAAAAAAAAAGGAAAAAAAAATCTTTTTTTTTTTTTAAATATTGTTACTGATTGAATATGTATAGGAAAATATAGAAGAAAGTCTTGTGGTGGCCACAACATACTAGTTTTTTTTTAAGTAAAGGATATCTTCCTACAGTCGGCAGCAAAATTATTGAAGCACCAGAGATAATTCATATTTAAAAGATATGCACTTAATAATATTTCTCTAAGTAAATATTTGTCAAGTCATAATCTTTTTTCTTATACAGTTTATAAAAATGTAAGTTGGCGATAAAAATTAGCGATGTAACTTTTAAAAAAATATGAAAAATGTAGATGTGTTCTTCACTATTTTTGCTGCCGACTGTAAGTTCATTTTTTCCATAAATATTCTTTGTCAATTTTCTTACTATTTTGACAAGTTCTCTTAGAATACTCATGTTCATTTTCCATATTCTATTTATCATTTTCTTCTATATTTTCAACATGGATTTTAGTTTATTGTATGAAGGTAAGGTTTTTTTTCAAATTTTTCCTTCTAATTTTCTGTTGACGGAGACGTTTTTCTCAGAAATAAATTTTTTATTCATGTAATCGAATGAATTTTTCGTATAAATATTTTTCATTGACAAAATATTCAACGATATCTAAAATACAGGTGGGGGCAATTAAATGTACGCTGTTAAAAATGCTGCAGTAAAATTGCGGACAAAGCCTGGCAGCAGAGAATCCTGACAAAGTCCGTAAAAAAAACATTTAGACCATGAATGATGTATCGCCAGTAATTTTACGCTGTGATGAAACATACAACCAACCTTATTACTTACAAACTTTGAATAAACACCATAAAATGCAATAAACTCGCAACAATTGTTTCGGGTCGAAAAACACACGACCCTTCATCAGGCGAACAAAGTAAGCACGAGTGCTGCAGTCAGAGCGCTCTGACTGCAGCACTCGTGCTTACTTTGTTCGCCTGATGAAGGGTCGTGTGTTTTTCGACCCGAAACAATTGTTGCGAGTTTATTGCATTTTATGGTGTTTATTCAAAGTTTGTAAGTAATAATTTTACAACGCCAGTTTTGTGATGCTTCTTTATTATACAACCAACCTGTAAAAAAAGTGGTAATGACCGTAAAATTAAAAGTTAAAGTTTGAGTTTCTCGAATACTTTTAATGTTGAATATATTTAACATTCAAATTAAGCATATTTTTTTTTTTTTTTTTTTTAAGATTATTTTAAAATTAAAATTTGCTATTTTTGAGAAAATTAAGAAGTCAGTTAATTCTCATATTGGAAATACGAAAGCTTTTTTTTTTTCACTATAAAGACCATGACACAGATTTTTGAGAAAGAAAATCTAATTGATTTTTCGAAATCATTTTTAGTCGTAAGCACTGGAACTAAAGAGATATTCTTATTTCAAGGTTCGAGGAGGAAAATAATGGGTGAGAATTTCTCACCCTTTTTCAAAAATAAATTGAAACTTTTGAAAACTGTGTGAGATCTTTAAAAATTAATCGAGACCCCCAAATAAACTTTGAATAATAATAATAAATCTTTTACATGGACACATAGAATTTGTATATCCAATTAATACGAATTTTTTCAGGTTGATCTTTATGGTTTCTATAGTGGGTGCAAAGCAGAAATAACTAGAGCCTAATTCTTACTCATCCAAACAGGTTTTCATTATAGGACCGATTTCAAACTGTGTTTATGAAGTGTTAGGCGTATTTGCACTTTTTAGAATAGTAGAATTTTTTTTTCTGTTTTCCATTGAATGGAGGAAGGACTGCAGTATTTCGAGAGCAGAACCTGTTACATATTATGTACATGTACATATCTAATGGTAATATTTAGACAAAACAGTTTTTTTTTAACAGTAACGATTATACATAATAATCCAGACTTATCTTCAAATGGCTAATTACATATTCATCTCATATTGAAATAAACTTTATTTTAGCATATTGTAAAAACTGCATTGTGGAAACAACATTAAAATTTTCCGTTTTCTAAAGCTTAACTAAAGGGTTAAGAGCAGTTAGAATGCTGTATGTATTTTTTAAAAAATGCGTTTAGTGGATAAAATAACCATTAGGTTGTAGTTCGTGTTTTATAAATCTGGGTTCAAATCAAAAAACCATTTTAGCCTTTATTTTTAATGTTTTCTTGTCAATATACAAAGAAATTCAATTTCATTAACATCAATTATTCAGTCTCAGGCAGATTGAAATTCTTTGAATTAAATTAAGAAAACAATAGCTTATTAAAACCAAGGATTACAGCATGGCACTTACCCAATAGACATCCTGAAGTACTGACCTAAGACGTAAAGGACAAGGTATTCGTCCCACCCCTTCCTGTGATAAAGCGGAGCTCAAACAGCGTACACTGTGTAAAAAAGGTAGAAGGACACTAGATAGTTTTAGAAAAAAAAAAGGGAATATTTTATTTTTAATGAAATTATTTTTATGTGTAGCATTTTGCAGATCATTTAATAAGAAAATATCAGTATCATTACCATGATTTTCAAAAATAAATTATTATTGATAGCAAAAATAGTTTCTACTTTTTTAAACTCTGTAAAAAAAGTAGAAAGACAGTAATACAAAATATAAAATATAAGCGATATTCGTAAAGAATACTCTTCCCATTAGCTTTTAGTACTTAGAATACTCTCTTTGCTAGCGAATCATACAAAGATTGGATTCATGTTTGGTAAAAATTAGCCTATGAGCTATTCAAAGCTTCTCAAAGCTCAGTAAGGAATTAAAACTTTTTTCCACCAGTATATACTTGACGAACAGTTATTGGCCAGATGTCTTCCACTGTGTTAAAATTAGAGCTTTTAGCTGACTTTGCTAAAACCTGCACATTATTTGCAGCGAACCAATTTTGAACACCATTGTTGGGGTGAATGGAGGTTTCATCCTGTTGAAACATCCACTCTGCTCCTACTAATTCAGAACCATAAGGAAGAAGCTCAGAATTCAGCACTTCAACATAGTCTGTATGTTTCTGCCTATACCATTGGAAAAGACCAGACTTCTTCTTCTTATTCCATACCCAATTGCTTAAAAAATAATCACTCCCCCCTCACCCCCCCCCCCATTTGTCAAGTTGAATAAAATTCTTCTGCATTTTTCAGACAATGCCAGTATTATTGGTAACCATATAAATCGTCTAAGTTAAATTTCTTTTTGTCTGAAAATATTATAGATGTCCCATCTGAGGTCCATGACATGTGTTCCTTAGCTCATGATAAACGGTAATTAATCTGTGTTTTTTTCCACTTTCGATGATGATTCTGCTTTTTGAAAATTAATTATCTGGATCTTGTTATGTAGTTGTAAACTGTTTGCATTGAATATGAGTAAGCCCTGCTTGCTTTTGGGCCTTTGCGATACTTCCACTGCTCTTTTTAAACTTATGAGCAAGTTTTATTCCATCGTATGGCATTAATTTTTTAGGCCTACCAGTCTTATTTTTTTTCCTATTTCAGCCTGGCTTTTACATAATGTTAGAAACTCTATTGGGGCTGACGTGCAGTATACGAATAATCTGTCTAACACTTTTACCATTATTTTTATATGCAATAATTTGCCCCTTTTGGAAATAATTTAACGGTATTCTTCTACACAGTCTGAAAAGAAAATAACATTGCAATTTTTTACAAAATACGTTTTCTTCAACAAAAGCATCTAAAGAAAATTCTATATTTACTCTTTTACTCGTGCACAATTCCCCAAATAACAAATTTTGGCAAGTGTCCTTCTACTTTTTTTACCCTCCCGAAGTTATGAATACTAAATTTCTACAATCCATTAACTAGCATTAGTGCTAGAAATTTTATTTATACGTGAAATTAAAGAAAACTTTGTTAAACAAAATCTGTGTAAGAAGGATAAAAATACAAAACATAATTTACAAACATCGACTGTCCTTCTACTTTTTTTACACAGTATATCGCAGACGCTATTGATGGACTTGATTCAGATACTTTAACACGCGTGTGGGCGGAAATGGATTACCGGCTCGATGTCTGTCGTCAATGGCCATATCACACGGGAGCATATATACTCAACACAATAATTTACGCAACATGTTCACTCAGCGCCGTTCTAAGTTGGGAAAGCTGGACGAACGAGAAACCGATCAGCTGTTCGTAGGGTTTCCCCGAACTGACAGCGCGATGTATTCCCTTCTCTAAAGGTACTGCAGGAAAAAATCCTGTTTATTTCTCCTATTGCAGGGATGGAACACGGGCGCAGAATTCATACCGGAATCCGTTGAAGAAATTTCTGTACCTATTATATCGCTGATTTAAGAAGTAGAAAATTTTCTTACATTGATAGTGGTATGAATTCTGCGCCCGTGTTCCATCCCTGCTATTGGTCAATTTTGATCAGCACACTCAACACAGTCAGTTTTATGTAAACGGTTTCGGAAAAGTTGATCATCCGAAAACTTGCTGTCCTTGAACAAAATCAGGCTAAGTGTGTTGGGTATAATGCTGTGTTTAGTAAAAAACTGAGCAAAAATCTGTCGTGTGATATGGCCATAAGAGGTCACACATAGTACATCTGTGGCTGTCTCTAACAAAACTTAAAATAATCCCATACAATTCTGTTACAGTTATAACATATAATATCTTACTTTGTTCTTTATTTATAGTGCATTGAAATTATATATTTTTTATGAATCACCCTGTATAAGAAGGAAATTTTAATCCATGATATTAGATGGCAGTGCATACAGGATTTAGCAATATTATTATTTTATAACAGGCATTTGTAATAGTTTTCCATAGTTAAATCAAGAAAATACTGTTTTTTGTAAATAGTAACACTACGGTCCATGTACTGTTATTTCCTTCCATGCTACTACTAATAATGATGATAATAATAATAATAATAATAATAATTATCATAATAAACACATACCTATAACTAAAAAAGTTAGATAAATAATCACTTTTTAAAATAATTATTAATACAAAGCCAAAATAATCTAATAAATTCAAACCAGTTAAATTTACAATTAACTTCACATTTTTAAAAATAATTAAGTAACTAAACATTTAAGTAAATCTTTATATTATATGAAAAATAAAGAAAAGAAAAACAAGACTATTACTTATAAATAGTTAACACATTTTTCATCTATTTTATTATAAGTTTTTTTTTTTCCTTAAAAAAAATAAAACGGTTTTAAATTAATGGAAATAATAAAAAATGATATTAAATAAAATAATAATAATAAAATCGTTTTAAAAAATGAATAAAAAAGTGCTCTTTTTTTAAATTACTGGATGAAAGCATGTGTAATTCAAATATGAATTTCTCATTCAATAAAACAATGCTCGGTTGCATTTTTTCTACATATAGGCTGCTGTTACATAAAATTAATCACACGTCCTTATGAAGAAACTTTAGTGAATCTAAATATGGTCATTTTTCATTCTTTACTTCTCAAAAAAAAAAAAAAGTTATTGTTCTAGAGCGTGTTAAAAATAGATAAAATTAGAACGTGGTTTTTCAACTCACCCGTGAATGTATTGAAATGCCTTCACGTGCAGGATTTATGGAACATATTTTGAGTCTGAAAAACTGTCAATGAACGCTTTCTAATTGCAATTCAAGTGCACATGCTAAGGAAATAAGCAACGCACTTATATTTTGAATGTTTAATAGCCAGAAATAATGTATTTTTTTCATGATTCACGAAGAGAAAAGCTTATTATTAAAATCTGTTTTCTTATACTGGAAAGGTTATTAAAAATAAGAGAAAATTGTGTATAAAAATGAACTTCAAGAACTATTGGTAAGGTTGCAATTTTTGAGATATGCGCAGGGTTCACCCAACACATACCTTACTCTACCACTTATTTTTTAAAGTAACTTTTCACATAAAGTAAACGTTTATTACTTTTTTTATTACAAAAGAAAGATGATGGAAATCTCTTTCCAAAAAGAGACAAACAATGGATATGTGGCCACTTTGAGTCTCAGTTCCGTTTCACATTCGCTACTGCGACGTAAAAAACCCAACCAACCAACCAACCGTTTCACATTCTAATTTTGCTAAAAAAATGGAAAAACCTTGCATCTCCAATCAACTTTTCATGAGTCCCGGTTACAAATAATGATTCATATCGAAATGTTTGTAGATGTTTGAATCTTCTTTATACGTAATTCCTGATTACAGTGAGCAAATTAATTCTACAATGTAAAAAAAAAAAAAAAAAAAAAAAAAATTCCTTTGATGTACCGGAAAAAAAATTGCCAGGAAAATCAACTCAAATTACTGTCACTTTTTCGGTAAAAAGAGCAAATCTCGTGGGTTTAAAATCTCATTGAAAAGTGGGTATAACATAATTTTTCAGATTTTGCGTTTTAAACAAGAAAAGAAAAAATTCCCACCTATCTATCTATTTATATCTATCTATCTATCTATATCTATCTACCTATCTATCTATCTATATATATATATATATATATATATATACGAATAAAAATCAAAAATTTTGTGATATTTTCACGTTTCACACGTCGTGAATGCCAAAAGTGAGTTCACGAATTTTTTTTACTGTGTGTGTGTGTGAATTGTTTTCTCTGTGTTGTGTTTGTATGTCTGTAATGCTAATTTTTTCCAGGTATCAAGTCAGAACGCCTGGACGGTATTCAACGACACTTGGAATGAATTTAGGTCTGTACCGAACTTATAATTATATATATCAACTTTTGCAAAATACTACCACCATTCTCTCCCTGGGGGAGGGGGGGAATATCTCGCTTCCAGATAACTTCACGATGAAGAAATTCTACATGGGGAGACTGGAATTAAGTAAATATATATATATATATATATATATATATATATATCTGCTATTTTAGATGAAAAAAGGGGGGGGGGTTGAAATCGATTTCCGCAAATTCCGAATTTTTGAGTAGAACTATACCAAAAATGGTGCAAAAGAGTTAAAAAAAGCCATGTGTCTTATTTAGGATATTTTTGGGATTTCCGATTTGGGAGGGGCGTTACGAGGAGGCAAATTGAAGACACCCCCTTTTAGCGGTAATTTCTACTGTTAAATCTATGGGAGAAGCGATAAAGAATTTTGGTGCGTGGGTTGTTTATATGTATCCGACACCTATAGTAACCGGATATTAACGTCCCTCTTCACTTACAGTCACCGGAACCCCGAGCCAATGTTATTCTATGGGAAAATTTTCTTTACAAATAACTTAATAACTAATACATATTTCTAAATTCTGTTTTCACATTCAGAAAATTCCCAACTGTTAAGTTGACGGACCTTTTTTAAAAATGTATATTTTTTATTTTTAATATTTTATTTTAAAATTGCAAAATGAAAAAAAAAAATTACATATTGAAAATTCGTATTTTGCTGCTTCAACGTAAAATATAAAAAATTAAAAAAATAATTTTTTGAAAAAGGTCTGTCAATTTAACAACTGGGAATTATCAGAATGTGAAAACAGAATTTAAAAATATGTATTAGTTAATAAGTTATTTGTAAAGAAAAATTTCCCATAGAATAACATTGGCTTCGGCTTCCGGCGGCGGTGATTGAAGAGGGCCCTTAATTAACCCCCCACACACACACACACACACATTTCCCCCGGAGTGCAGGACATAAATCACGTTTGTAAGCAAAACTCGGCTCCAAAGATGTTGAAAACAGTCATGCGTCATCTTGAGGATATTTCTTAAAAACCGTTTTTGTTTTTTTAGGATTTTCAATTTAGAAAGGGGGGGGGGGGTAAATTTGTCTTTGGAAATCTATGGGAGCTGCGGTTACGTAGCTTGGTGCTTAAACAGTTTAGATGTATTCGACAGCTATTGAAACTTGATTTTAGGAAATTCCTCCTTTCCCCTTTTGGGTTCGGAAGGGGGAGGGGATTTCCTTCAATTTATCTCAGTAAGATTAATTTTCATATGTGGGTTGGTTTTGTTTTTCTAACATGGACGGATTTTATTAAAATAGGTTATAAGCGGATTTTGTTAAATTCCCCTCCTTCCAACCTTTAAAGGCTGAAGGGAGGACGTTTGCATGTGTATATCTGGTCTAAACTATCTCAGTAATGCGATTTTTTGATATGTCGATTGGTTATGCGTACCCATTACCACAGCTGCCAGCCGTTACGATTTATTGACACCGGTATTTTTTTATAACATTTCCCCATTATTTATTTATTGAAAGCTGCTTCAAAATCTTATAAAAAATTTCTATATAAAGATACCGGAGTCAACAAATCGTAATGGTTGACAGCTATGCAAATACACACAATACAAAGATATTTTGTGAAATTATTTCCTATCCGCATCATTCGTAGGGCGGATCCGCCCTACGGATGTGTATGTGGAAGCGTGTTTTTTTCGAAAAATCACGTTTTAAGCTTAAATCTGTTCCAAATTATCTTAGAAAATCGATTTTTGATGTGCGGATCGATTTTACGCATCCAACACGTAGTATAAAGAGACTTTGAGAAGTCCCCCTCCCTTAAATAACTTTAAGAGAGAGGGAACACATTTTCAAACATAATTCTGTTCCAAATTATCACAGGAAAGCGAATTTTTTGTGTTGGTTTGTTATGTGTATGCAACATGCACTATAAAGAATGTTGCGAAATTATCCCCCCCCCTCCCTCTTGTGGGAGACGTGTCAAAAAACACGTTCTCAAACTTAAATCTGCTCCAAATTATCGTAGAAAAGCGATTTTTGATGTGCGGATAGGTTTTACGCATCCAACACTTAGAATTAAGAGATTCTGAGAAATCCTTCCCTCCTTCACAAATTTAAGAGGGGGGAGAACAGGTTTTCAAACATCACTCTGCTCCAAATTATCTCAAGAAGGCCATTTTTTGATGTGTTGGTTGGTTTTGTAAATGTGACATTCAGTATAAAAGGATTTTGCGAAATCCCCCCCCCCCACCTCTTTGGCGCGGGTGGTGCCAGAAACACGGTTTCAAGCTTAAATCTGCTTGAAATTACCTTAGAATAGCGAATTTTGGTGGGTGGGTGTTGAATAAGTGTACGTAATATGCACTTTGGTGAGATTTCGCGAAATTTCTAACTTACTTGTGTGAAAGAGGGGGGAATGAAAAGTGGGTAAGTTTCGGTCGAAGATAGTGGGGACCCGGACTTTACATGTTGCGAGAGGGGAAAACTACTACCGAAAGCAGCGGCAACTTAGGTTTTTAACTTAGGTTTCCACTGATTTTAGAGGTTTTTTTTTTTTTTTTTTTTTTTTAACTTTTGATTTTTTGAGATTTTATTAATGGAATTTTGAGAATCCGGTCAAATATGGTGACCAGCGAAGCGGTCAAACCTGCTTGTATATATATATATATATATATATATATATATATATATATATATACAGCTAAAATTTCACTTTTTCGCTCTTTTTTTACAGTGTATTGTGAAACAGAAGACTGTAGAACAAAAAGCTAAAACCAAATTAAGTCATGTTGTACTTGAAAGAAAATTCCGTTTAACTGATAATTTAATTACCTTCTTATCTTAAACATGTACCTTTTATTTAATACACAGTTACTTAAATGATATTAAAGTTCTAGTTCACAATTGATACACATTTATTAACCGTTCCCCTGTCCTATTTGATTTGACTCCGTTTGTCAGTGTTGCCAAAATTAACTTCGACGGTTATTCGTCACTTCAACGGTTATTGATCACTTCAACAGTAATTCGTCCATTTTGTATATCAAACATCACACCTGAAAATTATTTGTGGTAGTTGAACAGTATAGTCTCTAAAATTGGCAACACTATTTAGAGCTCTTCAGAGCGTTAGGGTGGGCAAATGGTTAAACAAAAATTACGACATCAAAATTTATTGAAGAACATATAACCTAATAAGAAGCACTTTATGCTTCTAAATAGACATTATTTAGCGAAAATTTATGATTGAATGCTGTTAATGAAAATGATAGGTTTTTTAATTAGTATCCTTCTAACCAAAGGCAAACGAACCAAGGCAGATTTTATCTGTCAGTTGTATGAAATAATAACCAATAATATATTTTATATTATTAAATAAGAAGAAAATTACTGTTCGAAAAAGTGAAAATTATGTCTAGATTAAGCAGTTAGACTTGTCCTCAATGTGTTTCATGTTGAATCATTTTAAAAGTTAAATAAAACTGGCTGAAAGTATTATGATTTTTCTATTTATTCATAAAATTGCAAGGTGTATTTTGTAATTATTTGTGCCTATTTATTATTTTCTTATAGTATGAAACAAACAAACAAGCAAACAGTTTTTTATTTGTTATTATAAAATATATATATATATATATATATATATATATATATACGCACATAGCTCATTCTTTTATTCTAATGCTTAAGTGTAAAATTACCATGTTAGTCTGAAGTTTGATGCTAAATTCTTTATAGAACTTATACGAAAAGAACAATCTCGCGCGCACAAATACACACACAAAGAAAAAAAAAGTTTTGTTTGAGCCACAAAAATTTCGTTAAATCAACCAAGTTTTTGTTGATAACATCACAGCAAAAATGTTGTAACTAGAAAGGAAAGGAGCACATATTTTTTTTCATTGGCTGTTTCCAGAGAGATATATGACGTAGCATATCCAACAATCTCCAATGACATTGACGCGTCTTTCAACCATGTCCTTTTTATAATTCGAAGCAAACTGGTTTGGATAACTGTAATAAGTTTTTGTTAAAATTTAATATGTAAATCTACAGAATCAGTCAAGGTAAAAAATTTGTTTTTTCCAACATATTATTTTTTTTTTCCTGTGCAGTAGCAACAATTATCATGACAACTTTTCTAATTTCTTCCGGAGCACTGATAATACCTGATTTTTTTCACACCATTTTAATATTCTTCACTATTTAATTACGATTCAAAGAAAAGAAAAATGCATTTAAAAAAAAAAAAAAAAGATGGGGTCGGAAAAAAAAAAAAAAAAAAAAAAAAAAAGTGGATACCAACAATGTTCCAAAATAAATTAAAAAAAAAAAATCTGAGCATCAGAAATAATGAAACCGTTTACAATAGGTGTTCATTTTTTTTTTTTTTTTTTGACATTTTCTAGATTATCCAAAAAAAAAAAAAAAAAAAAAAAAAAAAAACGAAACGAAATGGCTTGAAACCAGAGGCTGATTAAGGGGGAAGCACACATTATCTCCGCTTTCACCCGGAATATTTTTACAATTATTTTTTACTTCATGTCATAGAAATTCCACGCTTTGACGAGGAAATATTTTTTATAAAAAATGAACGGTGTAAAACAATCCAATTTACTCATCGTTATTAGACACCAGAATTCTTTTAAAATAATTTTTAATGAGAATTTTCTGTTTATTATAGGAGGAAATTATTTGTTAAAAAATAACGGTGTAAGTATAAATAATGTGTGCTTCCCCCTTAATCAGGCTCTGCTTGAAACTTCACACAGTTGTAATCAAATTATTAGAATTTTATTTATTTATTTATTTATTTATTGACATTTTTTCGTTTAATTAAAAAATACTAGACGAAAGGTCCTGAAACTACATACATACGAAGAACATTTAAAAAGTCATATTTTCCACTCTCGGTTTAGTCCAGTACAATTAGAAGACCAACAACAAATTGAAGAAGAACGAAAATACTTTCGATCACCCTGTTTCAATAATAGCGACAAATGACTTGTAACTTTAATACATTGTTGCACATACTATGTACAACATTTTTATGTTTTTGTGCGGGAAACGCGCAATTATTTTATTTACTTTATTTATTTATTTTTATTTTTATTTTTTCAAAAATAACTATTTTTCTGAGAAGTTTTTTGCTTATACCTAGAATGGACTTTTATAAAATATTACAAAACTTGCTGAAAAATTGACAAAACATCAGAGAAACATTATTTTGGTACATAAAATTTACACGTATAATATTCGTTGAGATAGGAGCATTTTTAGAAAAAAAAATATTTTATTGTGCGTACGCGGAATATAGAAAAAAAAATATTACATAGATTGAAAGCTAGATATAGTGTGCAACTTTTGTCAAAAGCTCATTTGAATAGAAAAAAAATAAGCAAACTGTCGAAAAAAAAAAAATAATAATAATAAATAAATAAATAAATAAATAAATAAGAGAGAGAGAGAGAGAGATTTTAGATATTTTCCTGAATTGAAATTTCATTAAGGGTTTTTCACATGCTGCATATTTAATTTGAAGATCCAATTATTTCAACCACATTGCAATTTTTTTTTTTTTTTTTTTTTTTTTTTTTTTATGAAAAACGCCTTATCGGCGTAACTTTAACATTTAAAATTATGAACATGTCCACTTAATTAGAACACATTTTTATACATGCTTAGAGAATTTAAATTTAAAAACATTTAAATAGAAATTTATTTTTTAATAGTTATTTTATTGTATGATTAATGAAAAAAAAAATATGGGCTTCGTATAATTTAATCAACTGTTTATTTTGTTTCATACAAATAAATATTTATTTGAAATTTCTTATTTTAGAGTACTCAATTATTACAATATTGATAAATAAACGAATGATTTGTCTTTAAATAATTTTATAAAATTTTACAGTATGTTAATAAGTATGTAAATAACTTTTTTCAACTTAAATTGATATTCGTTTACAGCAAACAGAAAATCCAATCGATAGTTTTTAATCAATAACACCCACGGCAGTGTATAAATAAAACATGTTTTAAAGCAAGTTGTTTAACAGAGATTTCTAGAGCTTATTTAAAAGTTTGTCATATTAATCATGATTAACATAAAAACGAACTTTCTGTGTCTATCTTAAGTTTTAATTTCCTAGCATTTTTCAGCAATGAAAGTATTAAGTAACATTACATTACACTTTTTTTTTTGAAAGTGTTTTTGATAGGTAGCCTCATTTTGTTATTTAGACAAAAGAATAAGAAAAATGGTAAAATACTTTTAAACGATATTTTTTCAAAACTAAAATTCATTTAAAATATATATAAAATACAGTATTTTTTGTAGATTGTATTGTATATTAATATACATATTTACGTTCATTTTATTTTATTGCCACATTTCTTTCAGACGGCTAATCTTTTTTAAACTAACATAATAACATTTAAAAATTCAAAGAATTTTTTTTTTTTTAAAGATTGTTGCGACAGTAAAAAAATATGAATGTAAAATTTTAGAAAAGATGCGAGCCATGGGAAGAAGGTACATTGTCGTTGTCGAAAGAGTGTCCGGATGCATTAACAGCAGTAAATTTGTCAAGAAGAAGGTAAGCAAAATCAATGCAGTTTTTCACCTACTTCGATTTTGTATATATGCCACTTTAAAATGGATTGCAGAAATTTCCGTACTGTAGAAAAAGAAAGAGACGATTCACGTGACACTGGATTTTCGAAGATTATTGGATCGATTACGCCGATATAACTTCTTCCACCAGTTTTATTTGAAATCCGTTTTCGTCATTTTCGTTGCGTTTTTACTAAATTATCTTTTCTCTTCCAACATCTTTCTCATTATCCACAGAGGCGTTTTTTGCAATCATTCTAGACATAGTTGTTACATTTTGCGACTTTTTTATGGAACATTATTTTTTAATTTATTATATTGTATTTTAATGACTTGTAAAATAATGTTCCATAAAACAGTCACTTTGGTAACTACGCTTCTAGGTGTCAATATTTTGGTTTTGTTGTTGAAAAATTAGTTAATCATTAAGGACTGATTTTTCTCCTTTAAGGATATTGTGAACATAGTTGCCAACTTGGCACGTTTTGGCAACCGGAAAATTTTATTTATTTATTTATTTATTTATTTTTTTACTTAATCAGCGAAAAACGTTACAGTTCGCTGAATAAATAAAATAAATATTGCTATTAAAAATTTTTGGTAGCCAAAAGGCGCTAAGTTGGCAACTATAATTGTGAAAAATGATTTTACTACAGAGACTACTGTTTTTCTAAACTTTCCAAAATTCCTTATTGTCTTTTCTACATTGCATGAAAAGTGGTATGGATAGGTCAAAATTCGAAATGTTAATTTTTATTTCAGATTTCTTTGGTCCATGGTCCATAGAGGAAAATAGGTGATTATAGAATACCATTTCTATATGACCTAACCATTATAAATGTTTTGGATCACAGTGGATTGGACTTTTGGAAACTTTTATGTTTTGTTAATGTGTTTTGATGATTTTGTGTTAAAAAAATAGAGTTTAAATGTAAAAATTTCTGTTAAGGTAAATAAAAGTTACTTTTGAATATTATGGACCAAACAGGTAATATGGAAAAGTTATAAGGGAAAGTATAGAATACCATTTCGCTAAAGGATAATACGGAAAAGGGGAGTATTTTTACACAAAATCATGAATAATTGCATTATAATCATTTTATTTTGAGAATATTATTGAAAATAAACAGTATTAAAAAAAATAATCAACATTCAACTTTTACAAAAATCGCAAATAATACTGAATAGTCTGTGTTCCATATTACTCGAACAGCCATATTGGAGAATATATCCAACTCAACTACCTGTTATAGAAACATAGCCTCCTAATCTAGATGCCTGTCGCGTGGCTCGGAAACTTGT
Organism: Salticus scenicus; assembly: GCA_963930645.1. Taxonomy (NCBI): domain Eukaryota; kingdom Metazoa; phylum Arthropoda; class Arachnida; order Araneae; family Salticidae; genus Salticus; species Salticus scenicus. The sequence continues at coordinate 231,950,505 of OZ005651.1, forward strand.
CAACAGTCAAAGCGGTAGACAGTGCCACCTGGTACAGATTGCGCGGCTTTTTTATTCAAATTTCACCAATAATTTCAAGAAGTGATATATGATATATATAATCGACGTTTTTTCGATCCTATTCGCCTTTTATTTATATCAAATCCCATTAAAAAAATTTTTTGATGATTGTTGAACAAAAAAGTCGCGCTAAAGTCAGCGCCCAGGTGGCGCTGTCTACCGTTTGAACTTAGAGACCCTATATGATAAGAGACTGGACACTGACCCGCCAGATGATCCGCCATGTTTGTTCAGCCTGTTATATATGATACCATTATGCTCTGCAAAATTTCAAATGACACTCTGGAAGGCTTTCTAGAGATAAACAACAAAGTTTTATCGAGGTTTTAATTAAAAGGAAAGTATCAGATGCTCGTAAAAATAAATTATGTCTTACGCCGATCGAGTGGCTTTTGAACAAATGACCGCCATATTTGTTAAATGTCCAGTCTCTGAACTGTTGCCAAGTTTCCGAGCCACGCGACAGGCATCTAGTTTAGGAGGCTATGGTAGAAATAAGATAAGAGGAATCAGACTACTAACTAACGCAATTCTTTTACCGAAAATAACACTAGGTTTTCACTCATTTTACTGCTTCGCAAATAGATTACAGAATTCGTAATACTTACCTCCAAAAATATCTGAATCTTGATAAACCAAAGGAGTTGTATGACACAAAATATATTCTTCTCACTGAGAAAAGGTGAATTACCGTTAATATTTGAGTCCCAGTGAAGATATTTTATGTGCTTCCAATAGGTTGCAGCACCATACAGGTTAGATATAACAGTATTTCATTTTATTCGACTATTAAATATTCGACCTCTTTTAGCTATATCAAGTTTGATTAAAATGTGTCTACTGGAAGGGGATGTCTAAACGAGGTAACTTTAATTATAGAAGGTAAGCAAAATCAATGCAGTTTTTCCCTACTTCGATTTTGTATATATGCCACTTTAAAATGAATTGCAGAAATTTCCGTACTGTAGAAAAAGAAAGAGACGATTCACGTGACACTGGATTTTCGAAGATTATTGGATCGATTACGCCGATATAACTTCTTCCACCAGTTTTATTTGAAATCCGTTTTCGTCATCTTCGTTGCGTTTTTACTAAATTATCTTTTCTCTTCCAACATCTTTCTCATTATCCACAGAGGCGTTTTTTGCAATCATTCTAGGCATAGTTGTTACATTTAGCGACTTTTTTATGGAACATTATTTTTTAATTTATTATATTGTATTTTAATGACTTGTAAAATAATGTTCCATAAAACAGTCACTTTGGTAACTACGCTTCTAGGTGTCAATATTTTGGTTTTGTTGTTGAAAAATTAGTTAATCATTAAGGACTGATTTTTCTCCTTTAAGGATATTGTGAACATAGTTGCCAACTTGGCACGTTTTGGCAACAGGAAAATTTTATTTATTTATTTATTTTTTTTTTTTTTTACTTAATCAGCGAAAAACGTTACAGTTCGCTGATTAAATAAAATAAATATTGCTATTAAAAATTTTTGGTAGCCAAAAGGCGCTAAGTTGGCAACTATAATTGTGAAAAATGATTTTACTACAGCTAAACTTTCCAAAATTCCTTATTGTCTTTTCTACATTGCATGAAAAGTGGTATGGATAGGTCAAAATTCGAAATGTTAATTTTTATTTCAGATTTCTTTGGTTCATGGTCCATAGAGGAAAATAGGTGATTATAGAATACCATTTCTATATGACCTAACCATAATAAATGTTTTGGATCACAGTGGATTGGACTTTTGGAAACTTTTATGTTTTGTTAATGTGTTTTGATGATTTTGTGTTAAAAAAATAGAGTTTAAATGTAAAAATTTCTGTTAAGGTAAATAAAAGTTACTTTTGAATATTATGGACCAAACAGGTAATATGGAATAGTTATAAAGGGAAGTATAGAATACCATTTCGCTAAAGGATAATACGGAAAAGGGGAGTATTTTTACACAAAATCATGAGTAATTGCATTATAATCATTTTATTTTGAAAATATTATTGAAAATAAACAGTATTAAAAAAAATAATCAACATTCAACTTTTACGAAAATCGCAAATAATACTGATGTTCCATATTACTCGATGATGCGTTCCATATTACTCGAACAGCCATATTGGAGAATATATCCAACTCAACTACCTGTTATAGAAACATAGCCTCCTAAACTAGATGCCTGTCGCGTGGCTCGGAAACTTGTCAACAGTCAAAGCGGTAGACAGTGCCACCTGGTACAGATTGCGCGGCTATTAAATATTCGACCTCTTTTAGCTATATCAAGTTTGAATAAAATGTGTCTACTGGAAGGGGATGTCTAAACGAGGTAACTTTAATTATATCAAGCGATATATATATATATATATAAATGATAGTTATCGTAATAAAATTTAACCTTAATATTTAGCAATTAATAGATACAAAACAATGCCATATATATATTAAGGTGCGGGGATTAATTTTCAGGACTGAGTAACTATATGAGAACTGTAACTCGAAAGAACGTGGCAATGCTTGTATCTGGAAGGTAGAGTATCTGCGAATACCCCGTGAACTGTGCGCAGTACGGAAGGCATTGTTCTTGAAACACGAATTAAAACGTTTCTGTCAAATTGTTGTTGTCAAAGTGCAGATATGTATCAGATATGGATCAGCACTTTGTTTAGTGAGTAGAGGTATTAAGATTATTTTTTTTTCTTGTAATGACCAAAATTTCAATTTATACGTTTTTTTTGTTTTCTTGTAATGACCAAAAGTTCAATTTATACGTTTTTTTTTTTTTTTTTTTTTTTTTCTTAAAACAAAATTACGCAACTTCATATGTACTGACGTATATGTGAAGCATATATGTGATGCATATGTACAAGCCTTTAAGAGCAAATTTTTTCTAACTTAGAATATATCGAAATCAAAAGTTGTTTTAAATACGTGAATTAAAATGCTTTTTGAAAATTTGACGAAAGAAAAATATTTAAACTTAAAATCTTCACACACAATAAAATTAAGTAAAGCGCTGTCTTGCTTTTGCCTCCAGGGTAATAAAACGTGTTTTCCACCTGAAGAAGAAAGATCAGATTCCTTAGTAACCGGTAATTTTTTAATTAATTTTAAGGTGTTTGGAGAAGCTTTTAAATTTAAATATTGATTGTACACCAGAGTTAATATATGTTTTCGCTGGTGAACTAGATGGTTTCCAGTTTTTAAAGGTTATTTCTAGATATATATATTGCAATAGAAGTCTTATAAAATAATTACAGTTTGAATTTTTTGCATTTCCTCAATTGAACAGAATATGTAAACTTTATGTTAAACTTAAGGCGATTAAATTCTATCAATATTCTACAACCTTTCGCTTTCCTTGAGGATTATGTAATATGCATGTTTTCCCTTCGGATTTCAATAAGCTTACTGACTGCTGATGTTGAACAGATTCAATTTAGTACGTTGACAGATTTACCTTAAAGGAATCACAATGTATTTTAAAACCTGTTTGTTATTAATAAAAGGAGTTTCATTATATTTTAAAAACTTGTTACACAGAATAAATTTCACAAGATTCAGTTTTTTATTAAAAATTACAAATTAAATCAAAAATGGATAATTGGCACAGAACTTATACCTCTATTACTGAAACAAAATTTTCTTCTTCTTAAATTAATCGTTTTAAAGGTAAAAAAGTTAAAAAAAAAAAAAAAAAAAAAAAAAAAAAAACCTTGTATAAGTTTTGCGCCGAAGTTCCATCCCTTAGTAAAGTAAACTTACCAGAAATAAAGAATAACTATATTTTCGTTTCGTACATTTAAATTACAGGGATGGAAATTTTAATTTATTTTATTTTTTGCTACCTCTATTTCTATACAAAAATCTTTATCACATTTTAAGCAATTTTTTGGGTTTAAATGAAATAGATATTATTGTATATAAACCTTTAGTAGCAAAAAACGCAGAAATTTCTCATCCCTGAAATTAGGCATTTATTATTTTTATTATTAATATATTTTAAAATTAAAACATTGCTAAAATTGTGCTAAATAATATAGATGCCTTTATATATAGTAGTATCGGCCAGTGGCCCGAACTCGGTAAATTTTTAAAATAAGCATTTAGTTAATAAATATGGAAATTCAAAATTAAATGTAAACAATGTTCTTAGAATCAATCCTAAATCTAAATAAAAGAAATTAGTAAAAAAAAAATGCACAACGAGTTTGTTGATATATGTAGCATAGAAGCTGAGATATAGTCTTTCTGCAAATGAAAATTAATTGCAGCGTAGTACTGCGACCTTTCGTAAGATTTGTGTTCAAATTAAATATAGATTTGCACATTATCCATCTCACGTACCAAGTTTGGTGAATTTATGTATAATAGAATCTGAGAAACTGCCTTCTCTTAAATGGAATCAAATTGCAGTACAGCAGCGATAATACATTTCGTATACTCAAGTTTATTGTCTTTATACACCCCAGAATTTGAGATATAGCCTTCTCTTATATGGGTATAATCACAGAATAGCTACGCTTCCTATTGGGTGATGTACTACTAAAGCTAATCATGACCAACTTAAACCAATGTCTAACCAAATATCAATCTTAACTTAATCCTGTCTAACGGTTCATGAGTTACAAACATTTGCAAACACATCATACACAAACAGAGACAGTCATTTTTTGAAATAATAATAATAATAATAATAATGTTTTAGTCATCTCAAAACGTGTAAATTCATAGAAAACCGGAATTAGAAAATATTCACGAATTCAATTCTTTCTTCTACATCATTTTATATAACAAAACCACCCACAGGTTATAATGAACAAAAATATAATCAATACATCTTCTCACAGTTATCATTTTCATATGCAATTTTGGGCAGTTTTCACCAGTTGATGTTGAGATAAAGTCATACGAGAAAACGCAGAAAGTAATAACAACAGCGCCACTTTTTCACCTACCAAAATTCAATGAGAATAATTTTTCGTGTTATATATCACTCGTAGTGTTTGGTGCATTTATATAGCACAGAGGCAGAGATACAGCTTTCTCGCAAAAGGAAAATAAGGCAGAATTGTAGAATAGCAGCGCCAGTTATCATTCAGTATGTATCCAAAGTGAAGCAGTATAGTTTTACCTAATATCCATTTCACATGCTAAGTTTTATACACTATAAAAGCTTAAGCATTGAATGGAATTACATTGAAACATAGTAACTGTCTATCTGTAAATCTGTTAGCACTCAAACTGAATCAGCAGAGTTTTAAATAATACAAGTATATTTTATACTACATTTGGTATGCTATAGATGCTGAGCCTTTGCTGTAATGAGAGGAAGTCGCACCTGTTGTTGATATAGCCCAAAAGCTAATCAGCATTATTTCAAGCCAAGGACAAACCAAATATCAAGTTTGGTTAAATTAAGTCAATTGATTCATAACGTACAGTTTTTTTTTTTTTTTTTTTTTTTAAATTCAAAAAGACAGACAATTTTTAAAAATTGTCGAATCGCATTTAGGATATCTCAAAACGTGCAAATTCCTCGAAAACCGAAAACGGGATTTTTTTATTTTTATATGCAGAAGATAGTACTTTCTTTTAAATAAATAATCAATTTCAGTTAATTAAAATGCATTATATTTTACCTAAAAATATATATCTCCAAATTAGAGTTGATGTTAATCACAAATATATCAGATCATGAACAAATTAGAACTATTAAATTTTCATAAACCAAATCCTTTTTTAACTTAAAAAATACATTTAATGGTATAAAAAATTTCTATCTACCACTATTTCTCTTAATAAGCATTTCTTCCACTAAAATGGCTATTGCCTCACAGAGTAAAAAAACTTTAGTCTAGAAAATAAGGATGTTACATCCATAAAATTACTGTGTCTATGGTTTTAATTTAATCTTAAGTAATTACTAGATTTATCAATTTTCTTCCTTAGAAACTTTCAGTACAAATAATTACGTATAAAAAAAGAAAAAGTGCATAAAAAGAAAGGTATTTTGTAATACATTCTTGACATCATAAGATGATTTTTTTTTCAAACTCACATTAACCATACCTTTACAACGATACCACTTTCAATCCTATACTTCTATAATTAATATGTTAAAAAAGTAAGACAATTTTTGTGTTTGCGTTTTAATATATAAATTAAGCTATTTATATTATACAGTTAAATATGTGGAGAGAGGGTTTTCATATATATATACAGAGGGTTTTCCTACATTTTCGTAACGAGTTTGACTTTCTCCTTGAATTTAAATTTAAATTTCAAAATAAAAACGTGACTGACATCAAATTGGAATATTGTTTAACAATCTTTTGCAACATTAAAAATATTTTCGGCTATAATATGTTTCTGAAAAATAAACAATGGATTAAAAGTTATATGCTTTAACCTTCTAAAGAGAAATACTCTTCTTCGGTTATAAAACTACGATGTGAAAAGCATGGATTTAATATTTCAATATGTAAAGTAAAGGACATATTTAGTAAAAAAGTAAATCAATGTCAAATATTACTTTACACTGGTAAAAAAAGCAAACAAATGCATATCTTATTAAATCTAAAGTCGCCCCTCATGTTTTTTAAAAATATCCAACCCCTTCCCCCCCCCCCCCCCGAACAGATATCGCAAAATCTTTATATATTTCTGCAGGAACTGTGAACAATATTATAAAATCGCTTCAAAGTTAATTATAACAAAAGAATCGTGATTTTCCTCATCTAACGCCGAAACATGTTTCTTAGCTTAAGATTATGTGCATATTGTTGTAGGAAAATTATATGACAGGTGAAAAATAGAAATATATAGTTAAACCTGATGGGGCTTGGATATTATTATCTGATTTCAATGGGAAAAGATCAATTTAGAAGCGAAAAACAATGGAAAAAAATACTTAAAATGTTTGCTCGGAGAAAACAAGGAAAGTTTTACTAAAGATTTTATGGTTATTACTGAATTCTCTTATAACGGAAAACTTAAAATAAAGAAAGCAGAAAAAATGTTAAAATGAACTTAGATAACTATCAGAAATACGTTTTAACACCTATTTTCAAAGAATAAATTCTATCCCATAACCCAAACAATTATCAATGTGTTGAATTCCATCAGGATAAGGCTACAAGCATACTTGCCAATCATCTCATTAATAACCGTACAATTGTTAACGCCCCCTGAAAAAACGCCCCTTTTCTCACACCACTATATTTTTAGAGTAATTCTTTCCAAATGTTGTTACGATTAAATAAGAGTAAAATTACTCTAAAAAGTTGATGGTGTGAAAAAAAAGGCGGGTACTAAAAATTGTACGGTTCATAATGAAATAGTTGGCAAGTATGCTACAAGCCATACTTCTTAAATCTACTGCTTTTTTTTTTTTTTTTTTTTTTTTTTTTTGAAAAAAAAAAAAAAGAGAAATAAAACTGGAATTTAAGTTTTCTCTTTAAATGCATTCTGCTGAAGTCCCCTAGTGTGTCTGTTATGGATCCTGTGCATTTGGTATTTTTAAACAAACTCTTTTTAAGCAGTATACCAAAACATTTGATGGACAATGGAAAATTCTGGAGGAGGAGTTAAACAAAATCAACTTCAATGATTTAAGAAATGCTCTATTATCTTGAAATCAAGATGTAGTGGGATAGTTCAACAAAAGGGCTGTCAGACTGAACGTATTACAAAATAAAATTCTTATACTTGTTTATATATATATATGTTTGCAAAATCGTTACAAAAATGTGTGAACCCCTCTCTCTTTCTGTATATATATATACATATATTCAGTCGTCCCCACTTAATCGGATAACGGATAATCGAATACCCCGCTTATAAGAATATAAAGTTATAGAACCAATTTTTTTCCCATAGAAGTAATGTTAAATTTCCTCGTTTAAGGAAATATTTTTTACAACGACACCCCGCTTAATCACATAAGCACTCAAAGTTTCTTAAATAAAATTCCTCTATTTCTGGGCAAATTTTTCCTCACATTCTCAAAAAAAAAAAAAAAAAAAAAATGTTCTTCTTTTAAAAACCTTACATAACTAAGGCATGCTCTTTAATCATGAGCTGGTATTCATGCGGAGGTGATAAAATTTTTTTTGCAAAAGCCAAATTTTTAAAATCAGCAACTGATGAGAAAATCAGAAATTAAAATACAAATTATCTCCAGGAATTAGAAATCACAAATTTTGAAAGTTTTCAGATGATTGAAAAAAAAACTTTATGAACTCATAGATGCGAATAAAGATGGAGAAACAGAAAGATATGAAGAGTTTAATCTTCCAATCTTAAAACCTTTAAATGAAAGTGATAAAGAAGAGCAAGCGAACGATAAATAAAGTTGCAAAATCCTTTAACATTATTCATCGTCATTTTGAGTCTCATAGAAGCGATTATAATCTATTTATGTGCTTTAGAAAAAGAAATCGAAAAATGTTTAGCTAAGTCAGTGTTAAAGTAATCAATCATAACTGTTTTTTTTTTTTGGGGGGGGGGGGGGGGGGGGAATTAAAATAAAATTGTAAGTACACTTTATTTTTATATTTGTTCCAGCAATAATTGCATTTATAAATTACTATAATATTTTAACTTAGTAAAAGTTTTGTTAAATATTTAAATAAGAAAGAGGTATCGATCATTTATATTTTCATGTAACCATAAAACCATTATAGTTATACATGCAATTGCGTTTCTAGTCTTCCCCGCATAATTGAATACCACGTTTAATCGAATTATTATAGTTGGAACGGTAGATATTCGTTTAAGCGGGACCGACTGTATAGGATTCACATGCTCCTTAAAATTGTGTACCACTAATTTTGAATAGCAGTTTTTCCCATGAAATATGCCTATAAATTGAACTAAAAAATTATGATTAGAGTATAGCAATGAAAGTCTCCTTGAAAAAAGGCAAGTACGTGAAATTCCAGTTAAGGGACAGGAGGAAAAGACGTACTTTCGTATTTTCTTTTTACTTTCAGCAACTGCCATTTTGGTTATTTAACAATAGCAAATATTTGAACAGGTTTTAATACGTCGTCCTCTACTTAATATTGTAGACTGATGCAAATTTTCAAAGCAAGTAACAGTAGTTGCGGAAATTGTAATTTTTAAAAGTATTTCAAATATGCATCGGGCCTAATTATTGCACGGGCACGCGAGGTGCATAATTTGGGAATCAAAATTTCAGGAAGCACAATATTTACATGGTTTGAATATTTTTAATGATATTTATATATAACAGAAAAAATAAACATTCATGTAATAAGCATTTCCCTTTTTATTTATATAAATTTACGCAGCAAGTAAGTCATATGAAGCATAAAGAAAAGTCATTAAGAAGCCAATTATGATTATAAGATTACCGATAGTTTAAAATAGAACCATTTTATAAGCGTTTGTTGAAAATAGTTACTTTGTTGTAATCTTATTCAAATCAATAAAATCTGAGAAACTTGATTCTTAAAGAAAAAAAAAAAAAATAATAATACCAGTATGCTTTTTATTTGAATTCAAAAATCATTCAACATAACTATTATTCTAAAGGTACTGCACTATATATTTGTACTTTTGGAATACAATACATATTTTTGTAATGTAATAAATATTACTTAATTTCAAAACTAATATTAAATTTTCTTAATCTGTATTCAAAACCAGTTTTCTAATCTATATATATATATATATATATATATATTTCAAATGAATAATTATTTTATTATAAATATTAGTAGCATAATTAGATTCCTCATCATAAATTTCTGTGTGTGTGTCAAGAGGAGGGGACACGAAAACTGAATTGTGTAATGAGCACAAAATATCTAAATCATTCGCGCCTTACAAGAATGGTAAAAATAAAGCAATTAATGTTACCACAAAACGTGTTAATTATGAATGAAAAGAAAAAAAAATGTTTAAATGCGCGAGACGACAAAAATAAATAAATAAATAAGATTAACGAATCATCGAGAGGATGGTTTTGTTGAGCTGGAAAGAAGGGATTTATATATATATATATATATATATGAGGAATATATGTTCTCTTCCATGTTTTAATACAGAATGAAACGACAATTTACGAACAAATTTGACAGAAAAGAAATAAATGACCTTTTTTTTTGCGTTATGTTGCAATTTAAAAATTTGAAGAATTCTTGGGACATTTTTTTCTCGGAATTAGTAATTACGTTCTCGTAGCAAGGGGCTGTCCATTAACACTTTAACAGAGCTGCCAAACTAATACGGAGGTTTGTTGGTACCGCTTATTCCACACCACTTCATTTTTAGAGTAATTCTCTTCATATGTATCTACGATGAAATAAGAAGAAAAGTACTCTAAAAAAACTAGTGTAGAAAAAGAGGTGGTAAAAATATTCCGCCGAATTAGGTGCACATATTTGCCAACATACTAATTAATATTCCGTAGTATTGTTAGCCCCACCTTCTTTTTCACATCAGTATCTTTTTAGAGTTTTTTCTACTTATTTAATCGTAATTGCATTTAGAGAATATTACTCTAAAAATTTACTGGTGTGAAAAAAAGGGCGGGACTAACAACACTACAGAATATTAATTAGGATGTTGGCAAATACGGGTTTGCACCTAATGCTTTAGCTTTCATTGGATTCGCACATAAACCAAACAATTAACATTTTTTATGCAACAGTTTTTAATTTTTCCCTTTTTTTAACTGATTTTGAAATTTTTGTTCCTGCCCTATTCATTAAATAGCAGCACTATTCCGAAAAATAAAAAATAATCTTTCAGGGAGGTCATATGTAAAAACAATATTCTTTAAGTTTCATAAATTTGAGTACTTATTAAAATATAAAATTATAATTTATTTTTCATGATTGTACAGCATATGGACTTACTTATATTCCTTCTAAATTACACATTTCATCTTTCAATATTTTGTAAAAAAAAAAAAAAAAAAAAAAAAAAAAAAAAGGAAGTGTTAGAAAAATTTAGTAAAACCTTCGGTTTTACGGATTATCTACACTCTAGCAACGGCCGAATTATTTCAGATAAAAGAATGAAAATTCAGTTGGAATTGGAAAGAATTTCATATACAGTACCTATAATTTCCATTTATAGTGTGTTATTCTTGTAAGAAAGTAATTATTTAAGTTTTTCTTTGGTTTTTTATTTTTATTTAATGTAATTTTTTATAAGTTTATTGAATTGTGTAATATTACGTACACTTGTAATATACACAAATGTGAGTGTGCGCATGTGCGTATATATTATCTCTTATAAATGTAGGCCGCAGTAGCCTGGTCGGTGATCGAAAGATTGCGGGTTCGATCCTCGAGCCAGCCGAAGACCGTTGTGTACGCTAATGTCGACTGGTGCACGTTAAATTTCGTCGTGGTCGCAAAGTCCTCCAAGTTCCCATAAAAAATTATACCTCTGGGGGTACCGGAACATGGGTTTAACTCGGCTCTGATCCACATGAAAATTCGAGTTCCTGTTGTTTGGCTGGTGGTGCCATCTTTCACCAGGTTCTGGAGCTAAAGTCGTTCTTCCTCCCTAAGTGGCGCTCCTAAAAACGGAGAGCGCACCCCTCTTGCCTTAAATCCGGATAGTTCCACTACCGGGGCTCGGAATCTCCGAGTGGTATACGACAACAACATAAATATTGATATAGAGTTTATATTTACTAAATATTTTGTATTTATTTGATTTGATTATATAATTTAAAGAAAATTATTTTTGTATTCATTTAAATATACACTTTTTAGCACAAAATTATACTCAATTTTACATAAAAACTACCTAAAATATCAATTTTTATTCTAGGGAATCTTTTAAATTGATTTGCTCAACGGCCCTCTTCACTTACCGTCGCCGGATGTGCGAGCCAATGTTATTCTATGGGAAAAGTTTCTTTACAAATAACTTATTAACTAATACATATTTTTAAATTCTGTTTTCACATTCAGAAAATTCCCAACTGTTAAATTGACGGACCTTTATTAAAAATGTATTTTTTTTTTTTTTTTAATATTTTATTTTGAAATTGCAAAAAGAAAAAAATTCACATCTTGAAAATTCGTATTTTGCAGCTTCAAAATAAAATATAAAAAGTTAAAAAAATATTTTTTTAAAAAGGTCTGTCAATTTAACAGCTAGGAATTTTCAGAATGTGAAAACAGAATTTTAAAATATGTATTAGTTAATAAGTTATTGTTAAAGAAAAAATTCCCGTAGAATAGCATTAGCTTCGGCTTCCGGCGGTGGCGAGTGAAGAGGGCCCTTAAGGAATAATATGGCTGTTACCGTTCATTAAACTTACTGTGAAACCAAAAATTTCTCGTAAATTAAAAATTCCATTTTTTTTTCTTCTTTCTACAAATTTATGATCATATACATATATAACGATTTACATATTAAGTCTACTATTCATTTTTGAAATTAGTGTAGTAATTACCTAAAGAAAACATGCAGTGGGCGTTAAAGAGTTAAAGGATTTAGAGTAGTATGGAGAGAGATGTTACTATAATTGCTTCGGAATATTCTTAAGCGTATATGTAATATTCCAAATTCTTTCATAATTCTGAACAAGAAAATGTAATCTATTCGTAACAAGATCCATTCATAGACATGCTATTTCAGAAAAAAAATACAAATAAAACCATAAAATCAAGTCTGACTTCTTATAAAATTTAAAATAAAATGAATGTACATACATAGTTGCCAACCTTTCTAATTTTTAATCAGATTTATCACCACTTTTTTTTTTTTTTTTAAGGAATATGTGACACATACTTTCAATGGTTAAATAAGTTTAAAAAAAAAATTATAAATATTTTCCTGTATTACATTTTCTTTGAAAACCGGGAAATTTGGCACCTATGCATACCTGCCAACCATCTCATTATGAAATTTAAAATTTTTTATAACCGCCTTTTTTTTTCACACAGCCCAATTTTTAGAATAATTTTATTCTTATTTAATCGTAACAATTACTCTGAAAATAAAGTGGTGCGAAAAAAGGAACGATTTTTCAAGAGGCGTAAAAAATTTTACGCTTATAACTTTTACAGTGTTGCCAGATCTTGCGGATTTTTTATTCAATAATCACCAATAATTTTAAAAAGTGATAATTTATATACGTAATAGATGATTAATCTTCGATGAGTTTAGGAAAACGTTAAAATTAAAATTTATTGATGGTTATTGAACAAAAAATCCGCCAGATATGGCAACACTGCTTATTAATGAGAAGATTGGCAAGTATGCCTAGGCACTTAATATAATGTTGTAAGCATGCCTTGCCATCAGTGTTGTTAGGTCTGGTAATTCAGTATTCACCAATAATTTTTAATTGTAACATTTGCCTAATCACTTCGAAGGTTCATAGTCTATTATGTAAAGTAAAAAAAAAACCCTATATAAAAAAAGTAGAGTTAATACTGTTTTGTTAAATTAATCCTTGTCGAATCATGTTCTTAGTCAGTCTAAGAACATGATTCGACAAGGATGTATTTAACAAAACAGTATTAACTCTACTTTTTTTTTTTTTTTTACATAGGAATTTTTAATAGTGTTCGGATGCTTTTGTTACCGACTGTAACAGCACCAGAAGTGGATCCTGTACCAGTAATGGACATTTTTAAATTTAAACTCGAAAAAAAAAAAAAAAAGCTTTCTAATCATTCTGAAGGTTTGAGCAATGTTCAGGAAGGAAGTTATAGTACTCTGCTATTATTGTCTATAACTACAAGTTATTCCAGCCATCAGTTTTAGAATAACATTAGTTTAAATCAAAAAAAATATGCACTTTTTGTGATTTTGACGGTTTTTTTAATCGTTTTGAACAAGGAAATAAAATTTTGTTTGTTTTGCCTCTGTTTATTTTTAACTGATTTCTTCTACCTTTTTCGTTCATATGACTAAAATAAGTATGTAGAATTCAATAATTGTTGTGTTTTTAAAATCTCGTATTAACAAATATTATTTTTATGGGTGCCCACTACTGGTACAGTCGGTAACAAAAGTATCCGAACAATAGCAAAAATTCCTATATAAAAAAAAGTAGAGTTAATACTAATAATAATTAAATAAATCCTTGTCGAATCATGTTCTTATTCAGTCTAAGAACAAGATTAAATAAGGATTTATTTAACAAAACAATATTAACTCTATTTTTTTTATATAGGAATTTTTGTTAGTGTTCGGATACTTTTGTTTCAGACTGTACCAAAAAAATGTAATCATGACCAGTAGTGGACACCTCTGTCCACTACTGGCTCATTTGATCTTTAAGATCAGATCCACTGAAAGACGTCGTGGTGCAAAAAGGGGAGCAAATCGCTAAGTATAAAATCTAAATGTGACGGTTTGTCTCCTGAGAACACCTAAGGATGACTTCCAAATCTTCGCCAATAGCCAACTACGTTTCTTTAGAGAGACATCATTCCCACTTAAGCTTAGCCTCAACCTCAACGTCTCTAAATTGCTGAGATTGTAATTATGGGAACTTTACGATATTTTTGCCCATAGATTCAGCAATTACGATCCCTACACGATTTTTAATAATAAATATGCAAATACTAAGGTGACCAAATTTTCTAAAGAGAAAAGTGGGGAGAAATTCTGTAATTACAATACCTACACGATCTAGAATAAAGATTGTGCAAATACTAAGGCGACCCGTTAGCACGGGATCTCCAATTTCAAAATAAGAAATGGTGACAAATGCAGTACTTAAAAAAAGTTCATTATCATCAATTTGAAATTATAAAATTGCGACGAAAGCTTTGCTTAGGAAGAAAGTTTATGCTGGTATTTTTACATATTATATAAATGCTAAAATTAGCAGTTTTTGTAATACAGTCATACAAAGAAAGAGTTAATAAAAGTGTGAAAAGGTATGTGTTTTACGTGTTCACTACTGGTACTTTTACCTTACATACCTTTACAGTAGGCAGCAAAATTATTGAAGCACTAGCAATAATTCGTATTTAAAAGGTGTGTACTTAATACTGTTTTGTTATTATGTAAATATTTGTCGAGTCATGATCTAGTCTTCTTTTTGTTTACGTACGCAGTTCTTAAAACAGCTATCCCAATTTCATATGTCCAAATAAAATATCTTCATATTTTATCTCAGGGCATGTTAGTCTCCCCCTTTTCCTCTTTAAAATCTATAAACTACCAAACTTACTTTGTAAATGTAAAAAATAATGTAGTCCTTTTCATTATAGATTCGAAAAATATTCATTAAGTAAAAACAATTTTAAATTTAATAGTAATAAAACAATAAGGCAAAACTTAGAAGCAATATTATTAAATCCAGTTAATTATAATAAGCTAAAACATATTTATAATAGCTTAAACGAACATTACTCATTTATTAAATATAAATTTTAACACTATATCCGTTGACTTACTTTTCTCTGTTAATGAAATGTAATTTGTCTAATTGTAATTATTATTATTTTTTTTATTATTATTATTTTTAATGCTTTTCTAAAAACAATCTTAAGTACAATTTTCTATATATCTCCTATTAATAAATTAAACTACGGTCTTCTGCTCTAGCTGTGTTCCGAGTCTTTCTCGGGCACGGTTTAGCAGGACCGTAGACAGATTTGTTTCTCCTGTGGGAACAAAAATCCCTATAACCACGCGGTTTGGGCCCTTCCGTGGCCGAGTGGATATGACACCACACAGCTAATCGCCTTCGAGCGTAGGAGAGCGGGTTCGATTCCCGCGTGGCCCTTGGTGTTTTCGCCAATTCTTCGTATTGTAATTCTGTCATGTGCTATCTGTCGTTATCTGACGAAGATTTAGAAGCGCACTATAAGTCAAGCATACAAATCTGATGTATATGTTATCAATAAAACAAAACAAACAAAACCGCGCGGTTTCGGGCTCACAATGAAAGACCAATGTACCAATGCTGTTTTCAAAAAAGTAAATAGGTGATAAAAATTAGCGATTAAATTTAAACAAATATGAAGAATGTGGATGTGTGCTTCAATAATTTTGTAGGCGACAGTATCTCTGGACAGCCCTTAGGGGTGATCCCAGACCGTTGCCATTCACCCATAGCATAGCACCACTGCGACGTAAAACCCACCCAAGCCCCCCATCCTTAATGTCGTCCACAATGGGGATTTATGTATTTGGGGGCAAATTGCTAAAAGTGAGGACTGTCCCTAAGAAATGAAGACGTTTGGTCACCTCATTTTAAAGCAAAAGTTCAACGATGTCCACTATCCTCAAAGTGGAGGTTTAAAACTGTGATGCCTTGTGCTCAAACCACCTTTAGGCATGTATTTCAGGCCGTCGCCAATTGCCCTTAATGTAGCACTAGTGTGACATAAAATCTACTCAACCGATTTCAACCAAAGTTGTCCACTACTGGAACAAAAAAAAGTGCACTAATGGCTCATTTTAAGTTCCTCGAAATCTTTTATTTTTACATATAAGAATGGTACAATTAGCAATTTTCTTAATACACTCATGTAAAGAAGGAGTTAATAAAGGTGTGAAACATTTATTATTTTTTTAGTCTCAATACACAAAAAATAGCCGGAAATTGTCCTTAAAGTGTCCACTACTGGTGCGTTTACCTTATATCATATATCACGTCTCAAAATTATTGGTTATTATTGAATAAAAAATCCGCCAGATCTGGCAAAACTGCTTGCTAGGTATTTCAGTGTTTTATATTCTCATTCATTTCGCTTGTTTTAAATTAATATATATTGACAAATTTATAAGAGATACATTGTATTAGTTGCTTTTAGATTTTATCTATCAAAAATAGACAATTTATTTTCGAAGAGTAATGAAATTAAAGACAGAGGAGAGGATCAAAACACTTATATATTGTCATGTGTAATAATTTTTAATATATTAAACAAAATATTGTTTATAATTTCTACTTTTATGACAAGAATTGCTATACTTAGACTTCTCAGTAATCACTAACTTGAATACCACTTTTTGCCGTAGAGTAATTTTTATTAATCATTTGTAGTACAGTCGGTAACAAAAGTCTCCGAACACTAGCAAAAATTCCTATATAAAAAAAAAAGTACACTTAATGCAGTTTTGCTAAATAAATCATTGTCGAATCCTGTTCTTAGTCAGTCTAAAAACAGGATTCGACAAGGATTTATTTAACAAAACTCTATTAAGTGTACTTTTTTAATATAGGAATTTTCGCTAGTGTTCGGAGACTTTTATTACCGACTGTACATGTCTTCGAAAGAATAACACAAAAGTTGCTTTATATAAAAAGTGATATTCAAAATAGTGACTACTGAGAACCGTGTTATATAGAACTTACTGCCAATTTGTTGACTGACATTCCAATTTTCAATGCGAAACACGTTTTCTTTATATAGAGGTGCCAAAATTTTGAGTTTATTATATAGTATTGTTAGTACTCTTTTTTATTCATGCCGCTTTTTCTGGAGAGCAATTCTCTTATTATTTCATCGTAATGACATGCAAGAAAAGATTACTCTACAAAGAAAGTAGATTGAAAAGAAAACGTCTACGAAAAATGGTAAGTAATGAATTACAAATGTTTGCAGCTCTGTTTTTTTTTATACTTTGTTACCTTAACAAATGACATTCGAAAAGCATAAAACAATTAACAGCTTTTCCGTTATGATATTTTATCCTTAATTTTTCTATTTCAGAAATAATGATATATTGGATCTGTTTCTTTAAGCAATTTTCTCTTAAAATACATGCTATATTGTTTTATTGAAATTTCAGAGAAACGAAAATGTCTAAAATTACTTTAAATGAACAATAATTATATTGTTTCTTAGAATTTTCCTTTTTAGTGTTTTTCAATTGTCTTATAATAAATATTGTAGGAAAAACATGTCGAAAGAAAAATAAAACTCACCAGAGATTATTATAAAGCTAATTTAAATTGAAGACATTGATGAATTATTCATGAAACGTCTTATATGTTAATTTTTTTAATGAAAGGATTACTCAAATAATTAAACCCATAAATATTTAACGCACGATCAACTAAAGTTTGTCTTTTATGTTATTTGTTTAATAATGTATAACGCTTCATTAAAATAATATACAAGGAATAATAAAAAATAATACTTTTATGTAAAAATATCCATTGCACAACATTGATAAGAGTTATTATTATATTTCTACCTATAAATGTTTATTATCAGGGCTTGGTGCAGTAACTTTTTTGAATAATTAAATTTAAATAAAAAAGTTTAGTAATAGCTTTCAATATTTTTTCTTCGATTGAATAACAAGAAATTGGTCCATATAATTAGTGGTGTTCAAATAGTACTTGCGCCAAACCCTTTATTATGTGCATTCACCGATTTATTTCTTGATTTAAGGTTTTATTTTAAAATAATATACATTTAATACGACTACAGTTTCGACAACTAACTATCTTCATTAGCTGAAACAGGAGAGAGATATGACTACGTATATACTTAGTATGTAAATATACTTCACACCACGTCACTGAAGATTATTTAATAAACTGCTCTTCAAGTGTCTGGTGTTTACAGATGATGCCTTTTTAGGTGAAATAATTCTTTTATACACGACAGTCTGCCAATTTTCATCTATTAACTATTTTAAAAATATTCTTTATTAATTTAAAATATTTTTATTTTTCAATATAACTTATAATTTCAAGGTATCCAGTTCGTTTAGTGATGAGTAAAACAAATAATCTGTTATAACTTTAGAATTAAAAAACAGTCGCATGCATATATCATAGGTTTTAAACTCTTCCTCTTTTGAAGTGGAACTATTTCAGAATAGTAATCATTGTCATAAATATTAAGTGAAATAAATAAAGCAAAAATAAGGCAATTATAAATAAAGCAAAATACTTATTGGTGACAGCGAGTCTCTAAAATTCAGTGATGAAGTTATTTTCTTGTTTTACTACCAGTATTTGTATACATAAATCTCTATTGTATTTTCCATTAAATTTTTGTGATTAAATAAATTAGTGATTTTGGCTTGAAAATAGAGGTAGAAAAAAAAGCACAAATTTCATTCTTTCAAAAACGTAAATGTTGAAAGCAATGCAAATACATTTCAAAATATAATAGCTGCCTGAAATGACTAAAAATTTATTAATTGCTAAATGTTTTTATTAATAACCCAAAAAGCTCATTAAATTACGAAAATGATCAATATTGGCTTTCAATGGATTATTTCGAAAAGGAAATGGATTTTCAAAAATTAACTTCTGATATGGTTTGCAACATTGTTTTACGTTTAATGTTTATTTTTATTTTTATTTTTATTTATTTTATTTATTTTATCTTTTGAAGACGTACACATAAAATTCTTAAAGGTTGCTTTTTATATTGTCAACTAAGCACCTTTTCACAAAACTTGTTGCAAGGTTTTAAACATTTTTCTGAAAGATTTTAAAAAGTCTTTTAGACTTTAAAATAAAAGTTTAAAGAAAGCTTTAAAAAATCTTAAAATTTTACCACATAAGTGAGATCTAAATAAAAATTATAGACGTCATAGCACATATAGCGGCCGAAAGTTCAACGCACCGGCCTCAGTGGCCGAGTTCAAATCCCGGTAGGGGCATGGACAGATTGAGGGGAATTTTTATTCAATATCCATCACTAAATTTTAAGTGTAACGGCAGTCTAATAACTTAAAGACCTTTATCATACCCAGCGTTTCCAACTTCTAAAATTTATTCACAATAATTTTTAGCCCCGCATCTTTTACATACTAGAAATTTTGAAACATGATTTTCTTCTTATTTAATCGTTGTCACATATTAAAAAGAATAATCTACTAAATTTCTGGTGCGAAAAGAAGGCGGGGCTAAAAATGATTGGGAATAAATTATAAAAGTTAGGAACGCTGATCATACCCTCCAACATACTAATTAATATTCCGTAATATTGTTAGCCCCGCCTTTTTTTTTCACACCTGTATATTTTAAGAGTATCTTTCTTCTTATTTAATCGCAATTGCATTTGAAGAATATTACTCTAAAAATTTATTAAAACATGTTTTCAAAACAGTTACGCAACCGTTACAACTAAAATTCAGAGGTGAATATTGAATAAAAATTCCCCTCAATCTGGCAGCACTGTAAAATAAATTATGCGGTTCAGTGGTATTAACATTTTAAGAACAAAAAGAATCATAATTGATATGCCGGATTGCTTTGAAACAAGAGAATGAATAAAATAGAACGATGCATACTTTTTCTGATAGTTTAACGATTATAATAAAATATAAATTCTATTTACAGTTAAATACATTATTTACAAAAAGGAAATACTTAATGGAACATAATTCCCAAATCTAATTAACTCTCATATTGAGAGATCGAAAATTCTGTCTTCGAACACAGTCGAAGCATCCAAAAATCTAAAAACTAAACTTATTGGCTGTTGCCAAATTCTTTTAACAAAATATAGGTTCTTTTTATTCTTTCACTGGCGACGCAGCGCCGTCTAAAGGGAATTGATTTTACTACACAACTCCCCGCCGTGAACTCTTACAGAGTTCACAAATCAAAATCTCATTAAATCAAAAATAAATCTCAAATCCGAACAACTTCTGATAATCATAAATTGTTCATTAGTACTAAATCACATAATCATTTTTTTTTTTTTTTTTAATATCAACAATTATCTAATATTAAATACAAATGTAAACAATATTTAAAGTACTATAACTAAATCAATAAAAGATCAAATCAAAATATTAAACTGAAATATCAATATTAAACATAAAGCAAACACATTATTATTTAAACAATTAACTCTTAGTTATCAAATATAAACAAACTTAAATATAAAGATAATAACACATGCAAAAATTAAAATACAGATACTAAATAATACTAATTAAAGTTTCAAAAGAAAAAAAAAAGAGAAAAGTCTTTTTTTTTTTTTTTTTTTTTCAGCCATAAAGTCTCAAACCACCTCTAAGGGATACAAATCTTGAATAGTTCTTTTCAAAATACCACCACCTGTTCGTACTTCATAAGATCGAACTTGACCATCCCTTCCGACAATTGTTTTTTGGATTATACCAAGTTTCCACAAAAGTTTGTTTTTGGAATCATCACCAATTAACACTACATTTCCTACTTTCAGTTCAGGTTGTGAAGTAGGATTCTTTAAAGCATGCGCCGTCTTCAAATCCAATAGGTATTGGCTTTTCCATCTATTTCACAACTGCTTTAACAACAGTGATTGGTATCTTTTACGTCTTAAGGCAGATATTTTGTTTGAAGCACCTTCAATAATGTCAGCAAAATTCACTGGGTAGGTGATTTCTTTACCAAAATTTAAAAAGTGCATAGGAGTTACGGGGTTCGGTTCTCCAGATTCACTATACACGTAAGTTAAGGGGCGTAAGTTAAGCACTGTTTCTACTTCTATAAGGAGAGTAGACATTTCATCATAATTCAAGAGGGCGTTGCCGATGAATTTACGCAGACAGTCTTTGACGGATCTAACTAATCGTTCGTAGAACCCGCCCCACCACGGGGCCCTTTCTACTATATTTTTCCATATGATTCTTTCATTCGCAAAAAATTTTAAAAGGTTATCCTCAGAAAGAATTTGATACAAATTTTCTAGTTGTTTCGAACGCTTGAACGTTTTGGCGTTATCCGAATATATAACTTTACAGTTTCCTCTTCTCGCTAAGAAACGTCTGAAGGCCAAGAAAAAGGAATCAGTTGACATGTCGTGTACAAGTTCTAAGTGTAACGCTCTGGTTACTGCACAAGTGAACAACACTATATACGATTTTTCAATTTCTTTAGCATTTTTAATGTAGAGAGGCCCAGCAAAGTCAATGCCACATATGGAGAAAGGGGGCGACTCTGTTATTCTGTCACGGGGTAGTGGAGCAGTGATCTGATCTGTTGGTCTGGAAAGGTATTTCTTACATATAATACATTTATTCAGGACACTTTTAACTAACTGGCGACCTTTGGGAATCCAATATTTAGACCGTATTTTTGACAATGTTCCAGATACTCCTCCATGCATTATTTTTTCATGTTCATTTCTTATAATCAAGGTAGTCAACCACGACTGTTTGGGGAGAATGATGGGATGTTTTTCTTCTATCTGTAAATCACTAAACTCTAACCTCCCGCCGAGCTGCATCATTTTTTCAGCATCTAGATAAGGAGTTAAGTTGCTAAGGGGAGAATTTTTATCAACAATTTCTTCATTTATTAGCGAGTAAAATTCATTTTTAAAATAGAACTTTTGTTCATTCGATATCAAATGTTTCTCAGCTTCTATTAGTTCTTCGGTTGTCAATGTACTGTTAAGTTCTGGAATTTTTTTGATCCTCTTAATAAATCTTTTTACCCAAGCTGTAACTCTGATTAATTTTTCTAAACTGCTGTATTTTCTGATATCAATGGGGTTTTCTTGTTGTTCTGTCATGCAATTGAAAAGGAGTGTTTCTTTTATCTTTTTTCTATATTCTAAGCTTTCTACATCTAGCTTTTGTTTATCATCAGGCTTAGGCCAAAGTTCGGAGGGTGAACTGAGCCATTCAGGCCCATTTAACCACAATCTATCATTAATTAATTTTATGATCTTTGCACCTCTGGATACAAGGTCGGAAGGATTAGACGAACCGGGACAGTGCCTCCAATTTGAAGGAGATGTCAATTCACGAATATCTTGTACTCTATTCTGCACAAACGGCTTAAACTTTTCTGGAGAGCCTCTAATCCAAAAAAAAAGCGATCATTGAGTCTGTCCAGTAAAACGTGGGTATATCTAATTTCAGAGCTCTTAAAATATTATGATTTAGTTTAGCTGCCAACAATGCAGCTGTGAGTTCAAGTTTAGGTAGTGTGAGTTTTTTCAAAGGCGCTACTCTATTTTTGGAAGCAACGAATATCGTTTTGCATTTTTCATTCGAGATTTCTTTAATTCTAAAATAGGCAACAGTGCCAAATGCTTTGATACTAGCATCTGAGAAAACATGTAGTAGCAAATCACCGATGTTAAATTCTGGAAAATCAGAAAAATAATATCTCGGCACAGAAAATTTAGAAAGATGAGTCACTTCATTACACCAGTCTTTCCATATTTTTTTCAAATCTTCAGGTAATGTATCATCCCAGTCAAGATCAGTCTTCCAGATCATCTGTATAAGGCATTTAACTCTTAAAGTGTAGGGCCCTAGGAAACCGATAGGGTCATAAATTTTGCCTAGTACTTGTAAAACAAACCTTTTAGTATTTATCTGTTTAGAAACGAGGTTTATTAAATCCCTACAATCAAAATAGAGAGTGTCTTTCAAGTTATTCCACCCTAAACCCAAAACTTTATTAGGGGGATCATTTTCTTCAAATATTTTAGAATCCTTGCTAACAACATTTTTTTGTACCCAAAATTCATGTAACGGTGTCGAATTTGTATGAAATTTGTGAAGTTGCATACTCGCGTCTTTAAAGATAGTAAGTGAGTCTAGACTTGTAGTTAAAGCCTTCTCTACTGATGGGTGGCTTCCTATTATGTCATCTACATAAATGTTTTCATTTAAAAAACTAACAGTCTCCCTATGTGTGTCGCTAAAATTTTTCAAATGATGTTTTATCGTCGCAGCTAATAAGAAGGGACTACAATTAAGTCCAAACAAAACTCTAGTGAATCTAAAAATCTGAAGGGGAGAGGTGCCTTCGTGAGGACTTTCTGTAAACAAAAATCGTGTTACGTCCCTATCTTCCTCGTCTATCAAAATTTGTAAAAAAGCTTGTTTCATGTCCGCAGTAAAGGCTACGGGATGAAATCTAAATCTAGACAAAATGTCAAAAATATCTTCATAAAGATTAGGTCCAATATGTAGACAATTATTAAGAGAAAGATTATTGTAATCATGTGAAGACGCATCAAACACGATTCGTAATTTACTTGTTGTACGATCTGTTTTTATTACCGCTCTATGTGGTAAATAAAAGGTTGTAGAATTTTCCTCCAAATCCGTAACGGGTTCTATAATCCCCTCTCTCAAAAAATCCTGTAAAACATTGTTGTATTCAAAAAATAAATTTGGGTTTCTACAAAATTTGTACTTAAGTCTCGAAAATCTACTTTCAGCGATTTCAAAATTATTTCGTAATTGTGATTTACTAATTTTCCAAGGGAATTTAACTTTATATCGTTTATTTTCATACTTAATTTCCGATTCAAAATTTTTCATAGGTTTATTTTCGGAAAGGTCAAATTTTTCTTTCGGATTAATAAGACCCGAATTTTTCAAATTCCAAAAATTTTCTAATTGTTTTGACAACAAATTTTCTTCTACTATGATACTCATGGTTAATGATTCAAGAGAATCGCTTTTAATTCCCTGTAAAACCCAACCGAACACAGTTTTTACTGCTACTAAATTTTTATTAATGCGCCTAATATTACCTAACACAATATCATAATAATAATCGACTCCTATCACAAGTGTAATGCTTTCTTTACTATTAGGTATATCAGCTAATTCTAAATTCTGAAAATTATAATTTTTTGTGATTTTTTCCAATTCAGGGGGAGGGTGAATGAACGATCCAGAAATTTCATCCGTAACTAACGCTTCAATTTGAATATTATGTTCAGGTTTATTTTTATTCACGAGCTTTAAATTAACTATGCCATAGGTTTTTTCTATCGGAGTTTTACTTCCAAATGTGTATACTTTCAATTTTTCATTTCTAATCACTTTTAAATTTAGTTCATTAGCAATAGAACGACATAAAAATGTTCTACTAGAAGCTGAATCAAGAAGCAAACGGATCGTTTTCTCTTTCGTTTTATTTTTAATATTTACGGAACAAGTCTGTAACAAGATTTTATTTTCCTTATTTATAGAAGAAACAGTAGAAACTATTTTCTGTTTGGATTCTGAACCAGAAGGAACATTTATTTTTTCCTGAGGTTTATGTTTAGATTTGTAACAGAGTGTTATATTATGTTTATAACCACATATTCTGCATTTAATGTCACTATGGCATTCTGCGATACGGTGCTTTTGTTCCAAACACAAAAAGCAACGGCCCTGAGATTTCAAAATATTCTTCTTCTTTTCAATATCGAATGCGAAACAATTTTATGACGCGTGATTCTAAAATGCATCTCATCTGTTTATTTTCTACCGTAGTGATTAATTCATGCGCAGACGATAATCTGCTGCCGTCTCGATTACCCAATTTGTTACTTTTTATTTGTTCGTTTGTTTTATTTTTTGTAGATAATGTTCTTTCTCGCGAAATTATTTCCGTTTGTATGAAATCTAATAGTTCTTGAATTTTAATTCCATGTAAATTAGATGCGTGTTTTCTATTGAATTCTAAATTTAAATCGGACGGTAGTGTCTTTAGAATTACTGCGATTAACATAGCACTATAATTATTCTCATCAACTTCTAACGAGGATAATGATCTAATATTTATCTCGATTTCTTCAGGTAATTTTTTTAATCTAAAAATATCTGTGGATTTATAAACGGGTGCTAAATTTAACAAATTGTTCATGTGGTGGTTAATTATCATATCGCGTTGTCCGAATCTTTGTTTAAGAATTTCTACGGCTTTGTCATAATTTTGTTCTGAAATCTCTAACCCGTGTATGGAATTTAAAGCTGTCGAAGTTAAATAACTTTTTAAATAATTAAATTTCTCTACCTTTGACAAAGCTTCATTGCCATGAATAGTAACTTGAAAAGTATTCCAAAAACTCATAAATTGGGACAATTCACCGCCAAATTTTTGAATGATTAATTTTGGTAATTTAACAAATTTGTTATTCTCACTTAACGGTGTACTTCTATTCTGTAATGTACTTGAAACATTTGAATTTACACCACTATTTTCGACTGAATTTACTTTTATTTTCTTTTTTGCTCTAAAAATAGCGTTCGCGATTTTATCCTGATATTCATAACATACGTTTTTTTCATTTTCATATTCTGTTAAAGGAATTAGTTTTTCTATTTCCCTATCGGCTTCCTGTAGAAGCCCATTTTTTATAGGTAGTTGATTAAGAGCTTCTTCTAAGTTTTCAACATTTAAATGTTCTGCTTTTAAATTTAATTCTATACTGTTCGCTAACTTTGTTACACTTGTTCGCAGAATTTTTCTATTAACTTTATGCTTCTCCAAATCCATTGTAAATTTTCATAAAATTTCTTACCTTGAGCCGTCTTTGCTCTAAGAGCTAATCCAATATCATAAAGGCACAAATATTAATTTTAATAATCGAATTTAACACAAGCATCGTTACTTTCAAAAACAACATTCTCTTGCCGGCACTGATGCACCAAAAATGTAAAATAAATTATGCGGTTCAGTGGTATTAACATTTTAAGAACAAAAAGAATCATAATTGATATGCCGGATTGCTTTGAAACAAGAGAATGAATAAAATAGAACGATGCATACTTTTTCTGATAGTTTAACGATTATAATAAAATATAAATTCTATTTACAGTTAAATACATTATTTACAAAAAGGAAATACTTAATGGAACATAATTCCCAAATCTAATTAACTCTCATATTGAGAGATCGAAAATTCTGTCTTCGAACACAGTCGAAGCATCCAAAAATCTAAAAACTAAACTTATTGGCTGTTGACAAATTCTTTTAACAAAATATCGGTTCTTTTTATTCTTTCACTGGCGACGCAGCGCCGTCTAAAGGGAATTGATTTTACTACAGCACTGTGGACGTTCATAGTTTTTCGGAAATCAGTATAAGCAGAAATGTCTGCCCTAATTAGCCCCAGTGTGCAAAAATTGATATGGGTCGACGCAGCGATCCTGTATTTTCACATGCGTTTTATTACACGGTAACTTATAGTTGACAACTTAGCACATTTTGGCTACCGGCAAATTTTAAAACCTTTTTTTTTTTTCTTTTTTTTTTTTATTATTAAACTTTATCGGTTAAAACCGTTACAGTTCACTGATTAAATAATATAAAATTATTAAAATTTTCAGGTTGCCAAAAAATGCTAAGTTAGCAACTATGCGATCAATACTATTTTTAAAAATGAAATTAGTTTCTGGTTTTATTTCTATAATGTTATTTTAAAAATTTCTGATCTGAAGTAGGGGAGACCCGTGTACCTAGGGCCATCATATACCCAGAGCCTGATTAAGGGGGAAGCACACAATATCTCCGCTCTTACCGGAATATTTTTACAATTATTTTTTACTTCATGTCATAGAAATTCACCGCTGTGACGAGGAAATATTTTTTATGAAAAATGAACGGTGTAAAACAATCCAATTTACTCACCGTCATTAGACACCAGAATTCTTTTTAAATAATTTTTAATGAGAATTTTCTGTTTATTATAGGAGGAAAGTATTTGTTAAAAAATAACGGTGTAAGTATAAATAATGTGTGCTTCCCCCTTAATCAGGCTGTGCATGTACCTAGGGCCACCCCACTTTATTTGAATAATATTTAATTTTAAGTTTTAATACTCAGTTGGGCGAGTAACAACACCAATTGCTACTTTTACAACTACTTTGGAACTTTTGAGGAGAGAGTTTTGACAAGTTACAAGTAGAAAACGAATTTACATCGTTTGAAGTAAAATTTTGCTGCTTATCTCTTTTGCTATTTTACAAAGGCAAGTCAAATATTTTTCTTTCATTTCTAGTGTATAATTTTGCTTGTTATATTGAGTAATAAATAAGATTTTTAATTAGTCCTCTCTGAATGTGGATTTTTTAGTGGAAGGCATTTTGAATGAAGTTACTAAAACTTGTACCTAGGGCCACATCGCTGCCTTGTACCAAGGGCCAGTGTGTTTGGACCTTTTAACATTTTCGCGACCGCATGTTTTTGTCTTTTTGACAGAAAAGTCCACCTATGGGCGGTTTTCTCATAAGTTACAGTTTTTCAAACCAAAATTTTCCGTATTCACATTTATTTTACAAATGGATATGCATTATAATCATACTCTCTCTCTAATCAAAGTATTTGCATCCATAGTATACTGATTGTACAAATATGAATATTGTGTATATTTTTTAGAAACAAATAACATACAAATTGCAAAAGAAACGCCCGCTGGTGGAGTTTCATATTTTCAAATGACATGAATCTACGTCAGTGGTCGATAAAATGTTAAGAAACACAGTACAGCCTATAGTAATTGGATGCTGCAAAACCCTGGTAAACCAATCACTATATATGACGTTGCTGAAAGTGTTGGTAAGTCCTATCTGTCGGCCTCTACTCCTGTAAACATTCTATCAGGCTTTCGTGTATCCGGCATACAGCCAATAAATCAAAACATATTCACTGAGAATGAATATTTAAATTCAAATGTGACTGAAAGACAAGACCCCCACCATAAATTAAAAAAAAAAAGAAAAAAAAAGATTTTCCAGGAAGAAAGTGAACCAACAATGATAGAATTGGATGTCTCTGTTTCGTGTCCTGTTGAAATTTTTGAAACCTTCAACATCTACTATCATCTTTTCATGTGTTATGCTTTAACAGGTACGAACCTAAGCAAAACCTTTACCTAAAGCAAAGCCTCCCACATCAAAGAAAAGATGTGACCGAAAACCAGAGAGATCTAGAAATCCAAGAGACACTCCAGAAAAAAAAAAGAAAATTCTGTTGGAATAACTCAAAGAAAAAAAAAAGTGAAAATTTTCGTGTTTTAAATTAAGGTAACAACATGATAATTATTTTATGATAAATAAATACATTACTTGATATTATTTGTTTTATAAAATACATGTTTATATGCTTATTTTCTATTCATTACAAAGTGAAATCTAAATTTCAGAGAATGGCCCCAGGTACAATGAGGTCTGGCCCCAGGTACAATGAGGGTGTTTTACCTAGGGCCGCGAGTGAAGTTTTTTTAAAAACCTTCTACTTGTCGGAATTTATTATTTTAGGTATTTATATTAATCCCAATTGGAAGTAATTAGTCCTAAAGATATGTACATATCAGTTTGATAATTTTAAACAGGTCAAGGGCTCTGTTTTTGGGCATTGAAAAAAAGCGTCCCTAGGTACACAGGTCTCCCCTACTGGTGACAAAAGTATAAAACGTTCTCAAAAATTTTGGAACACTGCGATACCTGCCGTTAGCAACAAATCCATGTAGTACAAGATTTTTTTTTTTTTAAGAGACTTAATATATATATATATATATATATATATATATATATACCGCAGTTTTTTAGACATGCTTCGTAAATCAACCTTGTAAATAGCCTTTGTATATAGCGCTTTTTGATAGGCTATATATCACATCCTTATAGACTATCTTAGAAATTTTACTTTTTCGTGTGCTATACACATATAAGACATTTAAAATTATTTTTTATTTCGTAAACTAGCAACATTTTTACCAGCTTTGTTAGAAATTTAGAATCCAAATTCTGAAAATATTATTAAACTTTACTACCAAAGGGTAAAAAGAAAACCATTCAAAAATATTAAATGGTGTTCGGGAATTTGTGGTAATAAATGTTCTGGAAATTCATACCATAAATTTATGGTAGTGAAATTCACGATTTTGAAGGGGGGGGGGGTGGAAGCGGTAATAAACATTATTTAACCCTCGCTTTCCCAAGATCAAGGCATTACTGCAGAAAAAATGCTTTCATGTGCTGCTTGGCATGTTTGGCGAAAATCACCAGAACCGCGCCTTATTGCATCGTTTAGAAGTTGCAACATTCCACTGGTTACGTTTGCTATCTCTGGCGAATTAGCGCGCTTTTTGAACAAGGCGTGCTTACTGAATTTCAACTTTAAAATGGGGTCAAAATGATCCCATCTTGGAAAAGCGAGAGATAAAAATATAAATGTTCCAACCTCTGCTTGGCAGGTGTAAAAAGAAAGTGAAAATCATGTGTTATTATAATTTTTCCGGTAATACAATACATACTAGCCAACATTGTAATTAATATTCCATAGCATTGTTAATAGGAGAAACTAAGGAAACTGGACCCATAGGCAGACTTGACCCGTGCAGGTTTTTTCTAGGAAAGGGAAACATTAGGAAACTGCTGCTTGACTAGTCCCGCAACAGCATTTTGCAGGGAACAACCATTGCAGAATTATCAGTGGTTTTCTAGCAATTTAATATTGATTTATATTGCATCTTTCAACTAAATTTTGAAGATCTTGGACTTTGTTTAATTTAAACTTCCAGTTTTGAGGCAAGTCAATTTAAAAAGTATTGCTGTTTTACTCATTGTCGTAGCTACATACTGGTATCAGGGGTCGTACTCTCCGCCCTTTTTTCAGGACACTCTCAGAGGTAAGAAATTTCCGCCTTTTTTACCACCACTAATTTCATGTATAAATACTTCTGGTATATTTATAGTAATTTGTCATGATTACTCAGGGTACAGATTATTTTATAAAAATAGTGATAGCAATGACTTTTAAAATTTCTTATTTATGAGAGTGTCCTGAAAAAAGGGCGGAGAGTACGACCCCTGTGGTATATAGTAGTTTCATATAACTGTAATGCAAGTTGCTAAAAATTAGGATTAACAAAGCAACGCAACATAAGGAGATTTGACCCAAGCAAACTAGGGACACTTGACCCAATGATTAACACTTTCGCAATGATGTGATCTTGTATTTTTAACAAAAATACCCACCTGTGGGTGTTATTATCCCGTGTTACAAAATTGCAGGGCAAAATTTCCTGTATTCACATTTATATTAGAGATGGATATATATATTATAATTATTTTCTTTCTGACCAAAGTAGTTGTATCCATAGTATATTGAATATACAAACATGAATATTCGGTATATTTTTAAGAAATAAATAACATACAAATTGCGAAAGAAACGCCCACTGGTGGAGCTACAGATTTAATGAAAGTGTTAATTTAATGCTCTTTGTTTGATTTAATGGATTGCTATCCAATGAATAACTGAAATTTTGTGACTTAGGCCTAATGATTTATTTATTTATTTATTTATTTTTAAGATATATATAAAACATTGTGAATATTTAGGCCTAATGATTTATTTATTTATTTATTTATTTTTAAGATATATATTTGTGAATATTTAGGCCTAATGAATTATTTTTATTTATGAAATAATTAAATTATTGTTAATCATTGAGCCCAATGAATTGTTACATAATAAATAACTGAAAATAAGAAGGAGTTAACTACTGTCACACCAAACAAAAAAGAATAAGAAGAAAGAAAGAGGCAGAAAAAAAAAAAAAAAAAAAAAAAAAAACGTTGACAAATGAAAGCAGGCCTCGCAGCGTTCCTAAAAATTATCTCGCGATTTATTATACCGCCATTGTTAAAAACTTTTTTCCTTGAAGGTTTTAATGTTAAAGTATGAGGTAAATAAGTGTTCATTTAAAATAGCGGTAACAGTGTAGCAAAATGATTCCTAAAGTTTTAGGAACACTGCGAGGCCTGGGGAAGGAGTAAGGATGATAAAAATAATAAACATTCTTTTATATTCACTAAAATTTTCTGCAAAATAAAACTAGAAAACGTTTAAATCACAAAACCTGCGTTTTTCCTTTCAATACCTAAGAGTTTTCTCACTTTCATAAGGAGAGGTTATCAAGTCAATAGGCTTAGGAATACTTCATCCAGCGGCTGACTTGAAGAATTTATTTTTATTTTTTACCCCATTTCTAGTAAGAACTATGCTATCATTTTTTGCCACATTATGTACAGTCACCAAAAAAAAAAAAAAAAAAAAAAAAAATCGCATCCCCCCACTAATTTCGTCGTAAATTATCGCAGAAAACATGCGGCTGGTACTTATCAATCCTTAATAACGTCTAGTTTTAATGGGATAGTTAGATTTTGCTTAAGGGGTCGTCTACATATGCATCACTATGCATTTATGGGTTAACACTTTCGCGACCACTGACGTAGATTCACGTCATTTGAAAATCTGTAACTCCGCCAGTGGGCGTTTCTTTCGCAATATGCATGTTATTATTTTCTCAAGAATATACCCAATATTCATATTTGTACATTCCCCCCCTAAAAAAAAGACCCCCACACCTAATTTCACCGTAAATTATCGTAGAAACATGCGGCTGGTACCTATCGATCTGTAATAACGTCTAGTTTTTAATGGTATAGTTAGATTTTGCTTAAGGGGTCGTCTACATATTGAAACAGGCGTAAACTTCATTTTTTTCATCGACGACCCCTATTTTTGAACTCATATTCAGATTTCTGAGATCAAGGCGGTTCGGAAAACATACCTATTTATATACTTTAAATCAATTCTAAACAGAGTTACACGTGCAAATGTGTTAGGGGACCGTCTATACATATAGAAAAAATACATCGTGATCTACCACTCAATATACATTATTTATTAAACTTCACACCGGAAAAAGAGTTCAGAAATGTTAATTATAAAATAAAAAACATGTTTCTAATTTGCCGAACTTTCTGTGTTAGTTTATGAATTAAAAGATTTTTATTGGTTTCTATTAATTAAACATTGAATAGTTAAATACATCATTTCATACGAAGAAAATTAAATAGCTTGAATCATATGGACCCTACAATGTTTAATTACAAAAATCTAGATACCAAGGTAAAAGAATAATAGTAATAATGATAATAATATTAATAGCGGTTAAAAAAAAAAAAAAAAAAAAAAAAAAAAGTGTTTAATATTTAAAAAAAAGAATTATCTACTTCTTGTTGGGTTTATTTTTTTTTCATACAGTAAGCCCCGCATGAAAGCGTTACTATAAAGTTTTAAATTTAATTTTAGGTGCACCAACCAACAATAGATAATATACAAAAATATAAATAACAAGATTTAAACTAAAATCTGAGGAAGGATATTTAACATTTTCGCGACTGCTGACCTAGTTTCACGTCATTTGGGAATCTGTAACATCTCCAGTGGGCGTTTCTTTCACAATTCGTGTTTTACGATATTTCTTAAGAATATTCCTTATATTCATATTTATATAAACAAAATAGTATGAATACAAATACTTTCACTAGAAAGAGTATAATTATTATGTATATTCATATGAAAATAAATATGGATATAAAAAAACAGTTTCCTATTGCCTAGAACGAACATTCCTCGTTCTGCAGTCGTCTACTGTACTTGAATTCTTAATTTTAAATGTGTAAAATCTATATCTTTAAAAATAATAAGACATTACTTTGTTTTAAATTCTTTTCCGTGATAAATGTGACGCCAGTTTTACACCGTGATTAGAATAATCGAAAATAAATAATATTGCGCTTTGTTTCAATAATAGATTTTAAAAACTTAAAAAAAAAATACCACTATATTATTCAGTATTAAAAAAAAAAAAAAAAAACATTTTATAAATATTTTATATTTTATTATGTTACGTCATGCGATAAAATTTAAATAGCATAAACAGTAGAGTAAACGAATGCGAAAATGTCACAACAAGATTAAAACAGAAAATTTGTTTTAAACAATCTGATAAAGTTTAATAAAATTTAATAATATTAATTTAAAAAAAAGGAAAAAACAAAAGTATTGTTCACTGCGTATTGCTCTTTCAAATAAAAATCCTCGTCTTACCGTGTTTTCTAAATCATAATATTTAACATGAGGTGCACGAATATTCAAGTTAAAAACAAAAGACAAAAGGAATAAAATAGAATTTTAGCAGTGAGAAACTAGGAAAAGTTATGTAATATTTAAGAACAAAGACTTAACATTTCAGAATCGACTTCTCACCTCTTTGCAACGGAAGCCACGCCTTTACACAATCTTTCTAAAACTTTACAGAATAAAACAGAATTATTTTACATACTTCCAATTAAATCATTTAAATTTTGTCTTCAGAATTCGATGTAGTAAATGCCATTAACATTTATGCATACCAGCGTCACATAAAGAGTCATATACGAATACAGAAACTAGTTTTTTAAATATTGTTTCCGCAGTATAGAGGCGGGGCTTCATTTCTTTTGGAATTTTTTCACAATCTTTCGCTTGCATTGCAATAATTTTATAAAAAATAATCCAATTTATATCATAAACATCGAAATGTTGCTTAGAAAACAATTAGAATAAAATTAAGGTAAATTAAAATAGATTTTCGTCAAAATATATACAGATATTTACTCACAAAGGATACAAATTATTAGTGACGCAGGACTGCCAACCATCTCATTAATAAGCGTAGACTTGTTAACGCCCCTTGAAAATACGCCCCTTTTCCCACACCACTTTATATTTAGAGCAATTCTCTCCAAATAGTGTTATGATTAAATAAGAATGAAATTACTCTAAAAAATTACTGGTGTACAAAAAAAGGCGGTGACTAAAAGTACTACGCTTCATAATGAGATGGTTGGCAAGCATGGTGACGGACCCCTAACAACAGTAAAAAATGAAATATCACTGTAACTCAAAAAATAATGTTAAGAACGAGCTGTAAATTTGGAAACCCATGTTTTTGATGATGCCCGTTCTATTTATGCAAAACTTAACATAGGTCATAATTCATAATCTTTTCGAATATGAAATTATTAATAATTTTCATATTTCAAAAAAAAAAATTTTTATCAAAAATATGCATGGAATATGTTTGGGTCACTTCATTCTATCATATAAAAAAAAAAAAAAAAAACAGAATTTGAATATCATAATTATTTTGGAAGATATGAATTAATGTTTGTCACATTCATTTAACATTAGTGCCTTCATAGTTTGACAGCTTATAACTCTGTGAAGAATTGAGCAAAATATATAAACTATACCATTTTCCGCGATGATTTGGTCCAAAGAATTCAAATAAATTATAAAAAATGGGGGTTACCATTGAAAAAAATGAAGTTGGTGCCAGTTTTAATATGTAGACGACCCCTTAAGCAAAATCTAATTATACCCTTGTAAACTAGGCGTTATTACAAATCGATTGGCAGCAACCACATGTTTTTACGACAACTTATGGTGAAAATTGATGGGGGTGTCGATTTTTTGTTTTGGTGACTGTACAACAGACTATTAGCTCATATCTTTTATGCAGCTCCAATTGTTATACAAAAGATATGAAAAAATAAAAAACAAAAACTGGTTCAAGTCACCCTATCATTTTTTTAAGCGTATTTTTTTTCTCGTTTAATAGTAATTACATTTAGATAAAATTTCTCTAAAAATAATGTAGTGTAGAAAAATGGACAGGTAATAAGTATGCTAGAGAATACTGACAATACTGCCAACCTGTGTTGCCACATCTGACGGTTTTTTTTATTCAATATCACCAATAATTTTGAGATCTAATATTTGATATACGTAATAGACTATCAATCTTCGAAGTGATTAGGCAAACGTTACAATCAAAATTATTGATGATTATTGAATAAAATATCTACCAGATATGGCAACACTGCTGCCAACATTTTAACCCTTATCGCTCGTGTGTCCCTTCTGAGGGGACATTGAAAAATCGAGCCATGCCTTAAGGTGTTCCTCTGCAAATGAAATGTTATTTTTCTAAAACGTGTAACTATAGGCTACCTTTCGGCTACCGGAAAATTTTAACAGAATGATTTCTTTTATTTAATGATGAAGTAAAATAAAACAAATTATTACAATTTTTCGGTAGCCAAAAGGTAGTAAGTTGGAAACTATACGTGTGACGTTTTAAAGGAACGCCAAAAAGCGTGTTTTACGGAAAATATACCGAGCGCAAAGGGTTAAATTATTACGGAGTACTTTTAGCTTTATTTTTCCTTTATTTCGCAGAACTTTATTTATAGAAACATTTTCTCAAATGTATAACATCGATTAAAAAAAAAAAAAATTAAAATAAGTGGTATCAAATAAAGGAAAAATAGTGCTGAATAAATGAAAGTGTTGGCAGCTATATACTAACCGTTTAACATGTCGTTTTTTTTTTTTTTTTTTCTTCTAGTAAATGTATATTAAAATATTTTATGGATTGAAATTTATTTAAAAAAAGAAATCCATTTAGCTTATTAGAGATAACTAATTTGGTTTACAATTCTTTGTAAATCCATGAGAAGTATATTTTATAATAATTATATTTTTCATGAACTCTCAAATTCATTAATTTTAAATGAGAAAAGCGTGGCAATCTGATTTTCCATACCTATAGTTTTTAGTTTAAGCCATACTTGCCAACATACTAATTAATATTGCGTAGTATTCTTATCCCCGCCTTCTTTTTCACACCATTATCTTTTAAGAGTATTTTTCTTCGTATTTCATCGTAATTGAATTTGGAGAATATTACTCTAAAAATTTACTGGTGTGAAAAAAAGGGCGGAACCAACAATACGACGGAATATTAATTAAGATGTTGACAAGTATGGTCTAAGCATCCATTTTTGTTCTAAAATTACCTACTACGTATTTAAAAAGAGAATTTCAGAAAAAAAAAAAAAGACTCAACATAAAGTATTACACTTCGTTCTTTTATTTAAATTTTTATTTATTTATTTTTTGCATTCATATATTTTCGTTGAGTAAAAATGACAGGCGTACTTAGGAAGCTTCCTACGCATTCCTTATTTAAAAATTGAAGATGTTGGTGGGAAGTATACCCCAGGGACCATAGTCTTCGCCTTTTTACTTTCTTCTACATGTATATATAGAGAAAGTATTGGATTCATGAAAATTTCCGAACTCCAGTTTTCGATGGATATACACGCTTTGGGATGTCCTGAACACGATTTGAGTGTTTTGTAGAAAATGTCTGTCTGTCTGTGTATATGCGTGTATGTGTGTGTGTATCACAAATATTGTGGACTCTGTATCTCACGAACCAATGAACGAAATTTAACCAAACTTGGTATTTGGTTGGACACTGACATAAACTGACCCTGATTAGATTTGTGGAACAATGGCTCAACAGGTGGCGCTGTGATCGCATTTTCTCTACATTTTTAACATGGCTGTATAGGACAAAATTTCGGATAAATGTACATAATGAGAGTTATTTTAATCGTGTGGTTGTAAAATTAATATGAATTATTCAGAATAGTAGTAGTTAACTATGAAAAAATAATTGTGCATGTGGGGCACCGCTTCCCCCTGGGGGGAAGTACCACGCTGAGGGGAGTAAATTTTCAATATGGGTATCTTTCAAAAGATCTCGTCAATACCTTTAAAACGAATGGTTTAACTACAGATCTGTGATAATTTAAAACAAAGTATCGATTTTTTTTTTTTTTATCTTATTTTTTCTGATAATTTCAAAACGTTGACTTTCTTTCGGCATTTAGTGGTGGATATAAGTCTGTCAGATAAAAATCGTCTGCATTTATAATGGAAAATAATTTAACAAATAATTTCTATTGAATAAATTTTGTGTAAAATTATATAGAAGAGAGTCATGTGGTGGCCACATCATACTAGTTTTCAGGACACTATGAGAAATGAGAAATTTATTCCTTTTTTGAGACCACAATTTTTATACAATAATTTTCATACTGTTTAATCACGAAATATTACTTTAAAAGCACTATAAACATTCCTCTATGAAAAATATGGTGGCAAAAGAGGCGGAATTGGCTTATCTTTGAAAGTGTCCTGAAAAAAAGGCGGAGACTACAACCCCTGATACCATAACTGCAAATATTTTTATTTATTCCGGAGTATTTTTGTCTTGCTTTTGTTTCGCACAAATCTATTTATAGAAAAAAAAAATCTCCAAATGTGGTATGAAATAAAAGCGGGACTAATATACTCCCATACTTGCCAACCATCTCATTAATAACCGTACAATTGTTAACGCCCCCTGAAAATACGCCCCTTTTCTCACACCACTATATTTTTAGAGTTATTGTCTCCAAATGTTGTTACGATTAAATAAGACTAAAATTGCTCTAAAAATTATTGGCGTAGAAAAAAAGGCGGGTACTAAAAATTGTACGGTTCATAATGAGATGGTTGGCAAGTATGTACTCCGGAATATATTAAAATTTTTCCATCTTAGTGCATACTTGCCAACATACTAATTAATATTCCGAAGTGTTGTTAGTCCCGCCCTTTTTTTCACACCAGAATATTTTTAGAGTAATATTCTCCAAAGGCAATTACGATTAAATGAGAAAAAAATTCTCTAAAAAGACACTGGTGTGAAAAAGAAGACGAGGCTAACAATACTGTGAAATATTAATTAGTATGTTGGCATGTACGTGTAAGTCTTCCCACTGCCCTAAAAATTGTTAATTAGAATTCTGGCAGGTATATATAATCATAAACTAGATGCCTGTCGAGTTGCTCGGAAACTTGGCAACATTTGAAGCGGTAGACAGCGCCACCTGTTACAGATTGCCCGATTTTTTTAATTCAAAAGCCACCAAAAATTTTTTAAAGTGGGATTTGGTATGCATAAAAGGTGAAGAGAATTGAAGAAATGTCGATTGTATATATAATATATTATTAAAATTGGTGACAGTTGAATAAAAAAATTTCGCAATTTGTACCAGGTGGCGCTGTCTACTGCTTCAACTGTTGCCAAGTTTCCGAGCAACTCGACAGGCATCTAGTTTAAGAGGCTATGGTATAATTATATTATGAAATTTTGCGTGTGAATTTTTCAATATAATAAATATAAAATTTAAAATACTATTAATAACATTCGTATTTAAATGGATAAAAACAAGTTTGATAAAACTTTTAAAAATTAAAAGTAGTTAGAATTTCATTTAACTTACATAATATGAATATACAAAAAAAAAAAAATAATAATAATAATACTAAATAAATAAATAAAAAGTAATTAGAAATCTGAAAAGTCATTACGGATTTTCCTTAATCAAAATATATCCTAGTAAAGCCAGGATTAATTTTTCCCAAAGCAATTTATAAGGAAGCTCATAAAAAAAAAAATGTTTGAA
Organism: Salticus scenicus; assembly: GCA_963930645.1. Lineage (NCBI taxonomy): Eukaryota > Metazoa > Arthropoda > Arachnida > Araneae > Salticidae > Salticus > Salticus scenicus. The sequence goes on from OZ005651.1 coordinate 231,989,436, forward strand.
TATTTTTCTAACAAAAGATGATTCTCACTGTCCTTACATTTTTCGATTAGTAGTTTAGAATAGCAACTTTTCAAAATAAAATAAGACTATTATTTTAAACTACTGCTTTTGTTCAAGAATAAAGGTGGAAGAATGATTAGAAAAAGGTTGGTTTTTGGATCATGTTATAGCAGATATAACAATATTTCTTATTTATTTCAAAGCATTGTCAGAACTCGCCTTTTTCTCATACCACTGTTTTTTTTTTTTTTTTTTTTTTTTAATGCAATTACGATATGCTTACAAGAAACTTACTTTTTAAAAAGAGTGGTGTGATAAAGAGGCGTATACTAACAGTATTTGAGAATAAATTAGAAATGTTTTCATATCTGAATACGAGTAAATTAATAAAATAATTTAAAACTGTTTTTTAAATCTGAAAGGAAAAATCGTTAAATTGATTCTCAAAATGTCATTTATTTACCCTCATCATTTCAAATTAATTTTTCAGTAGTACGCCACATTATGAAATCATAATTATATTTTAAGCAGGGTTCCCACGGCCTGATTTTTTTCAAGGACTCTTCAACCAGTATTATCTAAATATAAATTTCTTCTTAAATGTACACGTTATATTTAAGAATAAATTTATCTTAAAGTTATTCTGGTGGAAGAGTCCTTGAAAAAAGGCGTGGCCGTGGGAACCATGTATAAGAGCAAAGTAGTAAATATTTCTTCCAAAGTCTGTAAAATTACAAGTTTCTACAAATGAGTTAATCATAATAAAATAACAGTATACGTAATCATTAAAATTTATGTACACAAACATAATTGTATAATATATAGGAGAGACCCATGTACCTAGGACCACCCCACTTTATTTGAATAATATTTAATTTTAAGTTTTATTACTCAATTGGTCGAGTAACAACACCAATTGTTACTTTTACAACCACTTTGGAACTTTTGAGGAGAAAGTTGTGACAAGTTACATGTATAAAACGAAATTACATGGTTTGAAGTAAAATTTTGTAGCTCATCTCTTTTTCTATTTTACAAAGACAATTAAAATATTTTTCTTTCATTTCTAGTGTATAATTTTGCTTCTTATATTGAGATATTTAATTAGTGCTCTCTGCATGTGGATTTTTTAGTGGAAGGCATTTTGAATGAAGTTACCAAAACTTGTACCTAGGGCAACATAGCTACCTTGTATCTAGGGCTAGTGTGTTTGGACCCTTTAACACTTTCGTGACCGCATGTATTTGTCTTTTTGATAGTAAGGTGCGCGTGTGGGCGTTTTTTCCATAAGTTATAATTTTTCAAAACAAAATTTTTCGTATTCACATTTATATTACAAATGGATATGCATTATAATCATACCCTCTTTAATAAAAGTATTTGCATCCATAGTATACTGATTGTACAAATATGAATATTGTGTATATTTTTTAGAAAAAATAACATACAAATTGCAAAAGAAACGCCCACTGGTTGAGTTTCATATTTTCAAATAACGTGAATCTACGTCAGCGGTCGCGAAAATTTTAAGAAACATAGTACAGCTTGTAGTAATTGAAAGCTGTCAAACCCTAGTAAACCAATTACTATATATGACGTTGCTGAAAATGTTGGCAAGTCCTATCCGTCGGCCTTTACTCCTGTAAACATTCTATCAGGCTTTCGTGTATCTGACATATGGCCAGTGAATCAAAACACATTCACTGAGGATGAATATTTAAGTTCAAATGTGACTCAAAGACAAGATCATTCCATAAATAAAAAAAAAAAAAAAAAAAAAAAATCCAGTAAGAATGTGAACCAACAATGGTAAAACTGGATGTCTCTGTTTCATGTCCTGTTGAAATTTCGAAACCTTCAACATCTAACATCTTTTCGCGTGTCATGCTTTAACAGGTACGAACCTAAGCAAAACCTCCCACATCAAAGAAAAGATGTGACCGAAAATCAGAGAGATCTAGATATCCAAAAGACACTCCAGAAAAAAAAAAAGAAACCGAAGAAAAAAAACATTCTGTTAGAATATCCAAAAGAAAAAAAAAAGAAAGAAAAATGTCGTGTTTCAAATTAAGGCAACAACATGATAATTATTATATGATAAATAAATGCATTACTTGATATAGTTTCTTTTATAAAATACATGTTTATATGCTTATTTTCTATTCATTACAAAGTGAAATCTAAATTTGAGAGAATGACCCTAGGTACAATGAGGTCTGGCCCCAGGTATAATGAGGGTGCTGTACCTAGGACCACGAGTGACTTTTTTTAAAAACCTTGTATTTGTCGGAATTTATTATTTTAGGTATTTATATTAATCCCAATTGGAAGTAATTAGTCCTCAAGATATGTACATATTAGTTTGATAATTTTAAACAGATCAAGGGCTCTGTTTTTGGGCATTGAAAAAACAGCGGCCCTAGGTACACGGGTCCCCTATATATTAATATATATAAACTTTTACATATTAAAAGATATTAAATAGCATTTTCTATAATATTAGTCTTGAGATTTTTAAATTTTGCATTCTGCATACAATCGGATATTTAATATTATGCCCTAAACATAATAATAATAATAATAATAAATACAAATAAGGATATATATTTTAAAGACACTCTTATTTTTAATGCACCATCTATGATTTAAATAATGCTAAGCATTCCAACAACCAATTTTTAAAGCATCGTTAAACTAATGATTATTGTAAATAGAATATATTATTGGTTAAATATATTTTAAAGTTGAGATAACGATAAAAAACTCGTAAAATGAGCGCACAAATTTTTTCGACACTAGTTAACATTATTTTAGAAGCACTTTTTCGAAAATCTTTGTTGCATGATATTTAAATAATCTGAATCCGATAAAATGATTTTTTTTCTCAATACATGTAAACATATCATTATTATTTAAAAATAATACTTTTTTCTCATACAGATATTATATTTTTAAATAAAACTTTTATATTTAATTGGTATAAGAATGAACCTTTTACAAAATATGCCACAGATTTTAACAATGCAAATTGGAATACTTAAAATATATGAAAAATTGCATATTTGTATGGCTTTTATTCCAGTACACTATTACAAAACTATTGAAATGATTTTCTCTGTTTACATTTTTTCTCTTTGTTTTGTTTGCAATGAATATATGGGAAAAAATAAATTAGTTATACTATTTACAAGTAATACAAAATATGCATTTGGTATAGATTATAATTACATGGGCGAAATGAAAAAATCAATTACGCTAAGAAATAGTTTCTAGGAACTAGCTTATTTAATTTAAATTAAAAAAATATATTAAACGTTATGAATAAATTTATCAAAAGTTTTAAAGTTATTATTATCCATACATAAAGGGGCATCAGAAGAAGACAATTTTTAATTAACAAACGACATTTAGTCTCCCAAATTTACTCATGTGTTTTAGAAGGATAATATAATTTATTTTAGATTTGCAAAATACGTGAGATCAGTCACAAGTTTAAAATGAGTTTTTCGTTTTTCAAAAGTTTTTTAGCGTATGTTTGACACTGTAAGGAAGTGTAAATTTATTAAATCTATGCATGTGCATAAAATAATGATTATAATGTAATCTAACATAAAGTAATTATTATTTTTATGTTCTTTATGAATGAACTATTATACTTCAATGTCTAGATGTTACTGAGATCTTACATAATAATAATAACAACAATAACAACAATCTGGAATGACTCCACTCGACTTTCCAAACATTTAATAGTTTTAAATTGTTTAAACATATTTGAATCATTGAATATTTCATTAAAATATCAAAACTTAAAAGATTAATAGGATTTTGAAAATTTCTCTTCAAATTCAACTTCTTGCACTATGGGCGGTAATTTATCCAATTTAATTTGTGCGTCCTTCTAAAAGAGTTAAACTTGTAAACAAACATATTCCAATGGCAACTATTCTGCAGAAAGAGTCTAACATATAAATCAGTTTAACGTCTTTGACAAAATTTAACGAAATTCATATAATTAGCCCAGAGAGCATATATTTAACTAAAAAGCGCATCATTTATTCAAGAAAGTAACCAACATAAAAAAAAAAAAAAAAAAAAAAAAAAAAATCACATGATAAGTGCTTTTCAAGTTTTCACCAATGAAGTTTACGTGTCATGCCCCTCAACTCATTTTCGAACATGGGGTGTCAAAGACTTTTCGCTGTGTCATCCGGTCTCAGACGGATCTGAGGGGCTCTAGAACGAGCTCATCGAAATGCACTCGTTATCGGAATTTCTCCGATGTGACGTCACATTCCGATAGCCTTTCTTATTTCGCTAGAACGAACTCATCGAATTGCTTTCATTATCGGAATTGTCAGGCGGAATCATTTTCTGAAATTTCGACTGGTCTTTTCCGAGTGAAATCGTCGTGAGATAAACAAATCACGGTTCCAATGGCGTCCATCTTGGCATTAGGTGTTATTCAAGAAAATGAAATATATTTAAATCTTAAAAAATAATTAAGTTAAATGAAAATTGTAATATATATATATTGGTAACTAAACTTCTTATTTAAAAAGTATGAAGAATAACATGTCTTAATATTTAAAGTTATTGAAAATTAATTAAATATTATAAAAAAAATATAAATACCCATATATATATATTTTTTTGTAATTAAAATTCTTATTAATCATGTCTAATATTAATAGCATATCTATTAAGAATAACAAGTATTCATATTTAAAGTTATTAAAGATTAATTGAGTTTAATGAAAACTGCAATTATATATATATATATATATATATATATATAAACTAAAAATTTTATTTAAAGTATGTTTATGAATGATACAAGTCCCTGTACATAAAACATTAATAAAGCTTAAAGGAAATTATGATAAATATTTATTTTCCCTGGAACTAAAATTTTTCCTTTTACATTTTATTATAATTGAATTAAGTAAGTTTGAGACACAGCACGTCAATTCTACATTCACTTGCAAAACTTCATTTGTAGCTATATAATAGTATCTATCTCTCATATCTTAGAAAGGGAAAAGTAAGTGGATGTAATTTTTTAAATTTAATAATTGATTTTTACAATCTAAATTAGACATATTATGTAAATTCACTTACAAAATGAAAATTAATTTTAAGACGGTTTTACTTTTTCTTACTTTGACGAAAGATAATTTTTTACTATGCTTAAAGATTTAAAATTACACAGCATATTTTATTGTATATTGTAAATTCTAAAAGAAATTTTAGAAACAGTACATACAAACATGCAAATTAAATAATAATAATAATAATAAAATACTATTAGGTTTGCTTTAACACATGTAAATACAATAAATCAATTATACTAATATATGTACACAAAAATTTTAATTAAGGAAATTTAAACGAAAATGTTAATATTTGTGCATATATGTAATAAAGAAACATTACCATAACTATAAAGTTAATACAGATTAGACAGAAAAAATATATATATATTACCTATATACATCCAAAGCTCTTACATCCATAGTAAATTCGTCGTTCACTAAATAACAAATGCTAGCAGCTAACACTTCAAGGCAAAAAATCATTTACATTTATTGCCTTAAAATGCTAGCAACTGGCAAAAGGTGAAGTTCGGTAGTAACACGGGTTTGATATTTAGAAAATACATACGGTATTTACAAAAAAAAAAAATGGGGATAAATACTCTTTTCTTATTAAATAAAGCTAAAACGCACATTCACAACCACACAAGCAGAGGCAGCCATCTTTGTTTATCTAAAATATCCAAATGAAATCTCGCGGCGAGGGTGAAATTATCCTTGTCTGTGATTGGTCAACTTAATCCGATTTCGAAAACAGCCCTTTCTCTCTGGGAGAAGTTTCGACTCACCTTTACGAGGAGTTGGTGCTAGGGTATAAAACGCATATCGGGATGATTTTAGTGAAATCTGGGGCTCTAGAACGAGCTCATCGAAATGCACTCGTTATCGGAATTTCTCCGATGTGACGTCACATTCCGATAGCCTTTCTTATTTCGCTAGAACGAACTCATCGAATTGCTTTCATTATCGGAATTGTCAGGCGGAATCGTTTTCTGAAATTTCGACTGGTCTTTTCCGAGTGAAATCGTCGTGAGATAAACAAATCACGGTTCCAATGGCGTCCATCTTGGGATTAGGTGTTATTCAAGAAAATGAAATATATTTAAATCTTAAAAAATAATTAAGTTAAATGAAAATTGTAATATATATATATTGGTAACTAAACTTCTTATTTAAAAAGTATGAAGAATAACATGTCTTAATATTTAAAGTTATTGAAAATTAATTAAATATTATAATAAAAATATAAATACCCATATATATATATTTTTTGTAATTAAAATTCTTATTAATCATGTCTAATATTAATAGCATATCTATTAAGAATAACAAGTATTAATTTTTAAAGTTATTAAAGATTAATTGAGTTTAATGAAAACTGCAATTATATACATATATATATATATATATATATATATAAACTAAAAATCTTATTTAAAGTATGTTTATGAATGATACAAGTCCCTGTACATAAAACATTAATAAAGCTTAAAGGAAATTATGATAAATATTTATTTTCCCTGGAACTAAAATTTTTCCTTTTACATTTTATTATAATTGAATTAAGTAAGTTTGAGACACAGCACGTCAATTCTACATTCACTTGCAAAACCTCATTTGTAGCTATATAATAGTATCTATCTCTCATATTTTAGAAAGGGAAAAGTAAGGGAATGTAATTTTTTAAATTTAATAGTTGATTTTTACAATCTAAATTAGACATATTATGTAAATTCACTTACAAAATGAAAATTAATTTTAAGACGGTTTTACTTTTTCTTACTTTGACGAAAGATAATTTTTTAATATGCTTAAAGATTTAAAATTACACAGCATATTTTATTGTATATTGTAAATTCTAAAAGAAATTTTAGAAACAGTACATACAAACATGCAAATTAAAAAATAATAATAATAATAAAATACTATTAGGTTTGCTTTAACACATGTAAATACAATAAATCAATTATACTAATATATGTACACAAAAATTTTAATTAAGGAAATTTAAACGAAAATGTTAATATTTGTGCATATATGTAATAAAGAAACATTACCATAACTATAAAGTTAATACAGATTAGACAGAAAAAAAAATATATATTACCTATATACATCCAAAGCTCTTACATCCATAGTAAATTCGTCGTTCACTAAATAACAAATGCTAGCAGCTAACACTTCAAGACAAAAAATCATTTACATTTATTGCCTTAAAATGCTAGCAACTGGCAAAAGGTGAAGTTCGGTAGTAACACGGGTTTGATATTTAGAAAATACATACGGTATTTACAAAAAATAAATGGGGATAAATACTCTTTTCTTATTAAATAAAGCTAAAACGCACATTCACAACCACACAAGCAGAGGCAGCCATCTTTGTTTATCTAAAATATCCAAATGAAATCTCGCGGCGAGGGTGAAATTATCCTTGTCTGTGATTGGTCAACTTAATCCGATTTCGAAAACAGCCCTTTCTCTCTGGGAGAAGTTTCGACTCACCTTTACGAGGAGTTGGTGCTAGGGTATAAAACGCATACCGGGATGATTTTAGTGAAATCTGACGTTTCCGATAATGAAAACTTTCCGCGTCGAGTTCATTCCGATGGGTTCGTTCTAGCAGCCCTGACGTTTCCGATAATAAAAAGTTTCCGCGTCGAGGTCATTCCGATGGGTTCGTTCTAGCAGCCCTGGTCGTTTCACTCCTCACGTGGCCGATGAAAATATTCCTCAGTCTCCGTTACACTTTGAATAGGAACTTAAGTATTGAATGCGCTCTCTGGTCATACATATTCTCTAGGAACTAGCCCCAATAGAACAATATATGAGAAAATTATTTCATACTTCCGTGCTCATACATTCCATGTCAAACCAACACAGCTAAAAACCTGACCCACTCAGATTTTTATGAAATTGCGCTCATTTATCTGTTCTACTGAGAAATAAGTGAAAACAAATTAATAAGTCCCTAAAAATTGACATCACTGAGAAGTAAAAAAAAAATATGAAAATTAATATTGAAAGTTGTTTAATAAATATTTAAAAAAATATATATTAAAATTTTAAATACTTTAATGTTCCATTAAAGGAATTTTTTTATAACGAAAATACTTTAAAACTCCCTTTAATTTCTATAATATTTACTTTGTTTATGATATGAAAATACAGCAATTAACTAATTGACTAGTAAGAAAGAGCCATTAATTATACACAAATATCAGTTTTATAGAAATTATCATTAATTTTCTATTATTAGTTCTCTTTTATAAATGTTTTTATTGTTGGAATCGTTTTCATTGTAAGGACATTTAAAAAATAAAATTATATAAAAACTCTATCAATATTGCTGGAAAAACGAAATTTTTTTTAAAATTTAATTTTTAATGAAATTCAACTACAGATAAGCAAACAGAGGCATATCAACATTCCTATAAATTTGAAACTCTTGTTTAATACTTGAACTATTATGCTTTTATTTTAATGAGATTTAATATATTGGGAATGTTTGATTAATGCAAATTACATGTTTTAAATAGTTTTAAAATGAATTACCTCCACAGATTAAAAAGAAAATGGTTGTTGTTATATCATTCATGAGTACGCTTTTAAATTATTAGTTTAATTAAAATATGTAAATCTGAAAATTGGAAGATATTCTATATTTCTGAAAGTTTATGTATAATATTAACCGATAAATATATCATAGCAACTTCATAGCTGAGGAAATTCAAAATATTTCAGTAGCGTAAATTAAATATTTTTGTTATTCATATTTTAAAATGTAATATATACAGCAGATAATTATAAAATTATAGCACTTGCCTTGAAATGCCATATGACATGCCCTATTTCTGATCTAAAATTTCATCTGCGTAATTAATTTGACTAATCAAAAGAAGAAAAATTAGTCCTTTGGATGCATTTTACTCAAAACTTTTGAACTATAAAAAGAATAAAATCTTTTTGTAAAAAAATAGAACCGACTCCAAAAAGGAACTACTATTCAAACAACTAAAAATGAAAGAAAATTGGTAGAAAACGGAACTGTAAATTGCGCCTAAAAGTATAAAATAACTTCCTTCGCCAAACAACCTATAACACTACAATTAATCATAACTTTTGAAGTCGGCGCAAAATTAAATAAAATTTAATTAGTTTTTAAAGGTTTGTCTTTAGATCTGTAGCAACAAATGCTGTTGTTTCGAATGATCCATTTTCATGTTTCCTTTATTTTTTTATCACTGTATACAATTGGTCCATTAGTAGCATCTACATAGAACAGTGAACATTCTTCACAATGCGGTATTTATGTTTCTACGAAGTTAGAGTTTCCTTTGCAAATTTGGTATAACTTTGATAACTATCATCCTTGAGGGCTTTTGGATTTGGTGATCAAAACGTAAGGAAAAAATATACACGCAAGATGTATATTTTCATAATATATATTGTACGATGTGTTGTTTCATATTCTAGATTTCTCTCTTGATATACCTTATCAAAATAATCATGATATCCCAAAGAAATTAAATATGTTTGCCAGATAATTTTGCGATTTTTCTTTCACCAAGGACGTCAGATACCAGCATCTTCGCCAACTTTTGCTGCTTACGAAATCTTATTTGTTTTCTTGAATCAAATTAGTTCTCGGTTGCATTTTGCAGGTAACAATGTGAGATGTATATTTTGAATAGGATTTGATTTTTGTATTGAATAAAGGTATCAATTTTTATTTAATTTTGCGCCGACTTCAAAAGTTATGATTAATTGTAGTGTTATAGGTTGTTTGGCGAAGGAAATTATTTTATACTTTTAGGCGCAATTTACAGTTCCGTTTTCTACCAATTTTCTTTCATTTTTAGTTGTTTGAATAGTAGTTCCTTTTTGGAGTCGGTTCTATTTTTTTACAAAAAGATTTTATTTTACTCTTTTCAGTGAAAACTTATTTATATAGCAGAGCATCAGAAGACGTTCGACGGAAGTTTCACAAATCACAAGTTCCAAGAAAAGTGACATTATTCAAAAAATGGTTTATGTCACTGAAAAATACATGAAATGCACCCAATGTGAACAAAAAAGTTACATCTCCATCTAGAAAGTTATCCACTCGAGAGACAGTTGTGCCAGTTGTTTTATAGTAAAGTTATTTTTAAGTTGATTTTTCTCAAATGCTGCATTTTTAAGTTGTGTTACTTTTCTTGCCTTTATCGGATATGAGCAAAAAACTATCTGTTGAACGAACATACGTTAAATTAAAAAGTCTTTAGAAATGTAAAGGACGGATACGCTGTATTCGTAACCAAAAATTCTGTTAGGCATATATATTGAACTTTACAGTGAATACGTGTCACCCGCTGCGCTGGAAATTGCGCAGCGTAAAGTTCAAACAAAGGGCAAAATATGCATTGCAGCTGACGGATAGAATTTTCAACATCGATACTTACATACTGCTTTTACCAGTGTAGCTGCATGCGTTCAGCAGTTAGAGTGAGAACAGACTTTTGTGAGTATCCTGTAATTTGTTTATATCTTAATGAAATCATAATGAAACCTATTTCAGGCCAATATCATTACGACAACAAAAAAGTATTAAAATTAAATCATCTCTTACGAAGTTATAAGCTAACAAATTTCAACAGCAACAACGAGAAACATGGTTTGCATTGAGAACCTCTTCCTTTACGAAATCGGTTTAAAACGTCTATGTGTTAATCGATGTGACCGCTTACAATAACCATACATTGAATTTTACATTGCATAAATGTCACCCGCTACGCTACAACATATGCAATGTCGTTCAAGTGTGCACAAAATAGGAAATTGTGAACAAACAAATGCACGTTTTAAGCATTCTGTTTTTAGCAATTATTTGTAAACTATCTTTGCGTACTACATCGATGATGCTCTGCAATTTTATAATTCACTTTTTTCCCCTGTCTTGAAACGTTTCCGAGATAGGATCGCTAACTCCACTCTATTCCACCAGGTTGCACTTTAGGCGGTTGATTCGCGTACCACATGTCCACTTAACTGACTTTTTTGGGCACCCTGTATTTTTTTGTGATAGCAAAGATCTTACAATGGGATTTATTTCAGACCAAGACCTTTACAATAAAACAAAAAGTATCAAAATCGGATCATCTGTTCAGAAGTTATGAGCTAACAAACAAAAACAAAAAACATATGCTTTGAATTGAGAACCTCCTCCTTTTTGAAGTCGGTTAATTAGAGCATCTCTTACGAAGTTATAAGCTTACAAACACCAACAACAACACATAGCTTGAATTAAGAACACCCTCCTTTCTGAAGTTGGCTGAAAACGACTTTGCGCTAATCGATGTGACCGCTTACAGTAACAGTACTTTGAACGACAGAGTATACGTGTCATCCGCTACGCTGCAAAGTGTGCAACGTAGTTCAAGTGTGCATAATGTAGGAAATAGCGAACAAACAACTGCACGTTTTAAGCTTTCTATTTTTAGCAATAATGTCTAAAACCTGTCTTTTCGTAGTAAATCGAAGATGCTCTGCAAATTCGTAATAAACTTTTCTCCCATCTTGAACCGTTTTTGAGATAGGAGCGCTAATTCCGCTGTTTTTCACCAGATGGCGCTTTATTTTCTTTAGATTGTAAAGAAGTTATAATCTGACCTACTTCAGACCAAGATCTATACAACAAAACAAAAAGTATCAAGTAGCCGTATTTTGAACTATATAGCGTATGTCTCCCCAGCTACGCTACAACGTGAGCAATGTAGCTGAAGAAATTGCGAACAAAAAAATGCACGTTTTTAGCATTGTATTTTTAGCATCAGTGTCTAAACTATCTTTTCGTACTAAATCGATGATGCTCTGCAATTTTATAATTCCCTTTTTCCCCCTGTCTTGAACCGTTTCCGAGATAGGAACGCTAGCATGAATGTCTAAATTATCTTTTTCTACTATCGATGATACTCTTCAACTTTCTCATTCACTTTTTTCTTTAGCACCGTTTTCGAGATAGGAACACTAACTCCGCTATTTTCCACCAGGTGGCGCTGCAAGTGGTTTAACCTTGTACAGCATGGCCACTTTGCTATACTTACATACCATTTTTATCACTATAGCTGCAGCCGTTTAGCAGTTAAAAGAGTTGGGACTGATTTTTTGGGGCACCCTGTATTTTCTTTAGATCGTAAAGATATTACAGTGGGACCTATTGTAGACCAAGACCTTTTCAACAAAACAAAAAGTATCAAAATCGGAGCATCCGTTCAGAAGTTATGAGCTAACAAACATAAAAAAAACATACGGTTTGAATTGAGAACCTTCCTTCTTTTTTTGAAGTCGGTTAAAAAAATAAATAAATAACACAGATACACATACACACACACACACAAAAAAAAAAAAAAAAAAAAAAAAACACAAAATCCCAGATTAAAGGAAATAGTCCTGTCGTACAAATAAAAGATTCTGTCTTTAACAGAATTTAATTTAATACGGTAGGACTAGTTTATGTATTACAATCTTGTAAATATTTTTAAATAGATGTATAGAAACCATTACCAACTATTCAGAAAACATCCCCTTTAAGAAGATGTAGCCATCTCTCTAGAAGCCATTATCAAAACATATCCAGAAGAAATAGCTAAAAATTTTTTAGAAGACATAATCCATGCACATCCTAGAGGCTTCGACAACAGATATTCAGAAGCCATCCAATTTATGAATATTGATGGTATCGGATACCATGATCGGCAATCCTTTTTTATATGCGATCGAGGAAGTATCACTAACTTAAGAGTAGGTTTTTATAAATGTAAAAGTTTTTACGAATTTGACAAAATATTTTAATGTATTTTAAATAGTTTGGAGTATAAGGTTGATTTTTTATACCAACTATGTAAAAACTGCCAGAACCGGTAATTGAAATCGGGCCCTCCGCTTAACGTGCGGATCCTCTTCAACTGAGCCAATCTGGCTGATAACCAGCTCTACATTTCTCGCATAATAACCGTTACATCTGCTTTTGCAGATACGATTGTTGTGATATTTAATCTCAGAACATTCTTTTATTGACTTTCGTTTTTCTTGTTCCGGACTTTCTTTTTTGTTTTTTGCTTCCCGCCAACTGATTGTTTTGGTGCACTTGCCGCATCACGTGACGATGTGTCGCGACTCTCTACGAGTACACTGTAATACTTTTTTCAATCATGTAATTTTTGTTATTCGGAACTGACGTTCCATTTTCTTATTCTATTTAATCATAATATTTTTCTTTTGTCTAAGATGAATAAATAAAAAGGCAAAACATCTAGGCATTCTTTCATTACGCAGCAACGTGTGAATTATCCTAAATAATAATTGATCTACATATTATGTAAGAATTTCTCAGTCTAATCAACATTCATTATAGGAAAAGAAGTTGCAGCGCTTTAATACAGAAGTCATATAAAATATATATCCATGTATTTTTTCATCTAATTCAAGTGTACGATCTGATGATAAATTAAGAGGATTTTTCTTCACCAATGGAATATACGATTACCTGTGACAACCCAGGTAAGCAAAACTTTATTTAATTATATGACTGTTGTTTTTTACAAAGAATTATTAGTAAGAATTATTTGTTATAAAATATATTTAAAATAACTAATTTGAGGAAACTGCGAACTCATGCATTCATTTATATAGTATTCTTCCAACAGATTATGATTCTGGAATTTTGAATTGAAAATTTAGATTTATTCTTGACAAAAGTTTTTTCATTGCACATTGGAAGAAATTGCTACATTTAAAATAATAAAATTAAAAATGAAAATGTAAGCGAAAATATTTGTTTTTGTTTCTTCAAAACTGAAGTGACACTAAATCGAAAGTATTGAAAAGTACTTATTTTTATGAAAACTATTTAATTTTATTTTCTTCTTCAAGTACTATTTATCCAAACTGTGTTGATTTAAAATATTAAATGAATATTTACGAATTGAACAAATATTAACAAAACTATTACAAAAATTTTGTTTAAGTATGTCAGCAACAAAAGATATAGAAATTGAACCGCTGAACTCCACAAATTATAATGTGTGGAAATTTCGTATCGAAATGTACTTGCAAAAAGAGTATCTTTTTACAGTCATTACTGACGATCCTCCCAACCCAATAACCGATCAGTGGCGTTCAAAAAATAGAAAAGCCAGAGCTATTATAAATTTACTTATTGATAATGAACAGATAGTGTACGTTATGAATCTAGATACAGCACGAGAGTGCTGGAATGCTCTGCGCCAAGTCCACGAAAGATCATCGCTTTCCAGTAAGCTTTTCTTACTTAGGAAACTTTATTCCATAAAATTAATTGAAGGTGGTGATGTTAACCAACATATAGCTGATATATATAAAACACGCGACAGACTCACCGCCATAGGTGAAGTCATAGATGAATCGCACCTAGCTGCATTAATGCTATGCTCACTCCTTCCTTCGTATGACATTCTCATAACAAGTCTCGAATCGAGAGACGAAGCCCAATTGACACCTGAATACATACGAAACAAATTAGGTGATGAATATGCCAAAAGGCTTGAAAACAAAACTATTCAAAATTCAGCGTTAAAAGTCCAATACCATAACAAATCGGAAAAATTCTGCAAATACTGTAAGAAAAGTAACCACAATATTGAAGAATGTTATAAGTTAAAAAATAAAAATAATTCTGCTGTTAAAAGTCACAGTAAAAATTTCAACAAAAAACCCAACTTCAGATCCAACATATGCTCTCAGAACAATGAGAAGCCAGATAACGCTCAAATTGCAGATGGGACCAATAAACCAAAAGCTGATAAATTGTATTCTTTTTATGTTGGAGATAAAACTGTAAATTGGGTGGTTGATTCAGGGTCCTCTTCACATATCTGCAATGATAAACTAAAATTTCGCGAACTTAAAAATAACGTTTCTAACGTCACTATCGCGAACGGCACGCAGCTAAAATCTTTGGGTTCCGGTACTGTGGATTTGTATACCGTAAATTCGGAAAACACACAGAACAAAATAACACTTAAAAATGTTCTTTATGTCCCTGAAATAGAAACTAATTTAATTTCTATAAAAAGAGCAACAGAGAATGGCTGTATCGCTGTATTTGATGATAAAACCTGTAAAATTGTAAATCAGGGTAATACATGCATTGAGGGATATGTGAAAAATAACTTATATGAATGTCAATTAAATTATTCTGAGAACAAACACACAGCGAACATTGTAATACAAACTTGTGATAACGAAAATTGCATAAACAAGTGGCATGTGAAACTTGGCCACAGAAATACTAACCACATTAAAGATTTAGTTAACAAGGACATGGCTGTGGGTATAAAATTAAATGATTGCAAACATAATACTGAATGTAAAACATGCATAATGTCAAAATTAACTGATTCACCTTACCCCAAAGCTGCACAATTTAGAGCCTCCGTACCACTCGAACTGGTCCACACAGACTTATGTGGCCCTATGAAAACCCCCACTGTAGGTGGAAAATATTACTTTCTTACATTTATAGACGACTACAGTCGTTATACTATTATATATTTGCTAAGAAATAAGTTTGAGGTATTTTCTAAGTTAAAGGAATATGTGGCTATGACCGCAAATAAATTTGTCCGAAAAGTGCAAGCAATTCGCTCCGATAACGGGGGTGAATACACTAGTATGGAAGTAAATGAATTTTTGAATAAAGAAGGAATTGAGCACCAGTTTACCGTTCCTTACTCTAGTGCTCAGAACGGCGTGGCAGAACGTAAAAATCGTACGCTGACCGAAATGGCTCGCTGTCTGCTTAAAGACAGTAATTTGCCGAATTCCTTTTGGGGGGAAGCCGTAAATACTGCAAATTACATACAAAATAGGCTACCGACCTCCTCATGCGACTCAACTCCTTACGAAAAATGGACCGGCCGTAAACCCGATTTATCAAATATAAAAACATTCGGATGTCGCGCATATGCATATGTACATATAATACATAGGGGAAAACTGGATAGCACCGCTCAAGAAGGAATTTTTGTGGGATATGATAATCGTAGCAAAGGTTACAGAATTTGCACAAATAATAAAAATGTAATAATTAGCAGAACAGTAAAATTTTTGGAAAATGAGAATAGAGAATCCCACAATAATGAAACATCACAAATCAAGAATGAAAATTCAAATGATGAAATTCCGGTGTCCAAATTACCAATATTAGATACTGATATAAATATAGATATAGCGGGCGATAACGATAGTCCGGATGACATGCAAACTCTGCCGCGACGATCACAACGATTAAATAAAGGTGTTCCGCCCGACAGATTTGCATTTGCAGTAAATGACAAAAGAATTGATGAGCCTAAGTGTTTTGATGATATACTAAAAATTCAAAACCCAGCTGAAAAAGAAAATTGGCTGAATGCCACACTCGACGAAATGAATTCACTCAGACAAAACAATACTTGGGAACTTGTTGACGCTCAACCAGGGACCAAAGTAGTAGGGTGTAAGTGGGCGTTCAAGGCCAAATACAATAGCCAAGGACAAGTCGAGAAATATAAAGCCAGGCTTGTTGCCAAGGGTTTTTCTCAAAAATACGGGGTGGACTATGACGAAACTTTTGCACCAGTTGCATCGCATACCACTCTAAGAAGTTTCTTGACCATGTCACTATATAAAAATTTGAATCTAAGGCATGTAGATATCAAAACTGCTTTCCTACATGGAAATTTGCAAGAAGATGTATACATGCATCAACCCGAGGGTTATGTTATCCAGGGCGAAGAAAATAAAATATGTAAGTTAAAGAAAGCGATATATGGCTTGAAACAAGCCGCTAGAGCGTGGAATTTGAAAATTAATGAATCATTGTGTAAATTAGGATTTAAACAAAGTCAACATGACAAGTGTTTATATATCCGTAACAAAGACAACACAGAAACTTACATTCTTGTGTATGTTGATGACCTACTTATAGCTGGTAAAAATCACAATATTGACATACTAATTAATCAACTTAGGGAAGAATATCCATTAACCGACCTTGGGGAAGCCAAATATTACCTCGGCATAAATATAGAAAGACCTTGTAAAGGGGTAATTACGCTTGATCAAAATAATAAAATACGAGACATTGTAACCAAATTTGGGCTAGATAACGCACGGCCCTCTGACACACCAATGGAACCAGGGTATATAAAATTAACGGATAATGACAATCTCTTACCAAACAACACAATGTACAGACAGGCTGTAGGCGCGTTACTTTACATTTCTACAGTATCGCGACCTGATATAAGTGTTGCCGTTGACATCTTAAGCCGTAGAAACGAAAATCCTAGAGCGAAAGACTGGGAGGCAGTTAAAAGGGTTATTAGATATTTGAAAAATACCCAAGATATTAAATTAAAACTTTGTAACTCTGGTGAACCTGTTCTTAGAGCATATTCGGATTCGGATTGGGCCAATGACTCAAGTGATAGAAAGTCTATCTCAGGAAATTTATTTATATTGGATAAAAATCCAATATTTTGGACTTCTAAGAAACAGTCCTGTGTGTCCATGTCTTCAGCAGAGGCTGAGTATGTCGCAGCTGCGAGTGCTGCACTTGAAATACAGTGGCTCAACAAACTACTGGATGATTTAAATTTGCCGCAACAATGTCCTATAGTGTTGTACCAGGACAACCAATCTACCATCAAGATTGCTGAAAACGATAAGTTCCAGTCCAAAACAAAACACTTACAGCTGAGATATCATCTTCTGCGAAACCTAATACAAGAAGGCCTAATCAAGCTTCAATACAAACCTACCAAAGAAATGACCGCCGATACCCTAACAAAAGCTCTGCCAAAAACTGATTTTAATAGACATAGAAATACATTAATGAACAATTGAAAAATTTCTGAGCTTAAGAGGGGGTGTTGTGATATTTAATCTCAGAACATTCTTTTATTGACTTTCGTTTTTCTTGTTCCGGACTTTCTTTTTTGTTTTTTGCTTCCCGCCAACTGATTGTTTTGGTGCACCTGCCGCATCACGTGACGATGTGTCGCGACTCTCTACGAGTACACTGTAATACTTTTTTCAATCATGTAATTTTTGTTATTCGGAACTGACGTTCCATTTTCTTATTCTATTTAATCATAATATTTTTCTTTTGTCTAAGATGAATAAATAAAAAGGCAAAACATCTAGGCATTCTTTCATTACGCAGCAACGTGTGAATTATCCTAAATAATAATTGATCTACATATTATGTAAGAATTTCTCAGTCTAATCAACATTCATTATAGGAAAAGAAGTTGCAGCGCTTTAATACAGAAGTCATATAAAATATATATCCATGTATTTTTTCATCTAATTCAAGTGTACGATCTGATGATAAATTAAGAGGATTTTTCTTCACCAATGGAATATACGATTACCTGTGACAACCCAGGTAAGCAAAACTTTATTTAATTATATGACTGTTGTTTTTTACAAAGAATTATTAGTAAGAATTATTTGTTATAAAATATATTTAAAATAACTAATTTGAGGAAACTGCGAACTCATGCATTCATTTATATAGTATTCTTCCAACAACGATGACCTTGTCAACAGTTATTATGTGAGAAATGCCGAATTGGTTATCATCGCGGGCGGCTCAGTAGAAGAGCATCTGCACGTTAAGTGGGGGACCCGGGTTCAGTTACCGGCTCTGGCGTTTTCACATAGTTAGTACAAAACATAAATAATTAAAATCTATCTTACATTCCAAACTACTTAAAATGAATTTTCACGATTGATGAGTTTATCAATAAAATTTCTAAATATTTTAAGATAGTTTAAAAAAATTAAAAGGTAAATTTCGATATTGGCAGTCATTCAGACAAATTCAAGGTGACAGACCGCAAAATGGTAACAACACAAAATCCCAGAAGAAATAATCCTGTCGTACTAATACATATATATATATATATATATTTAAGTGATATTAAATAATGTTTAATTTAGATATTATTCAATTAAATCTGTACTATGAGTCTATAGAATTTCATTTGAGTTTGTTGCTTGACTGCTTTTGTTTCTTTTGATACTTTTGTCCCTTATAGGCACACATGAGAGATGCTTCAAACAACTTTTATTTTTTCTCTATTATTGACTTTGGATTTTATACAGGTACCAATTTAGTTCTTATTTTTTAAAATATTTAAAATCATTACGTCTCGTAGTTAAACTAAATTTTAATCACGTTAAAAACTGAGACAGACAATATACACTAAAAATGTACAATTTAAAACATTAAATACACAAAACATAGATTTAAAAGTTTCGAGCCTTTTACAGGCTCCTCATCTGTAAAAACATCAAATGTAAATGCTGAGAAAAACAACAAACTTTAATTAAGATAGTCCAACGTATTCAGCAGGAATTGCGCATGCTTCATTAAGTGGTGAAAAATGTTGATTTGAGTACCAGCTCTCCAGGAAAATTCTTGAACGATAATTTAAACAGTTAGATATGATTATTTTAGAATTGTTAAAATCAGGTAAATGCTCAGTTTCTATGGCATGCTGTGCAATTTTCTAACGTATACCACGGTTTTTGAAATTTGTTTTATGTTCCAGAATTCGAGTATGAAGAGAACGGCCAGTTTCCCCAATATAAACCGAACTACAAGATTTACAAAGGACATTATAAATAACACCTGCATGGGAAAAGGGGGGGGGGATAACTGGTTTAAAATTAGAAAGGAAATTACGAATTAGAAATTGGGGTTTATAGGAAACAGATAAATTAAGAGTGCGTAAAACTTTGGCAATAGATTCAGAAATATTTTATAGTTCGGAATAGTAACGAACGATTTAGGTGATTTTGAGAAATTAATTTCATGATTATCCTTATTAAAATCACACTCTTTTAATTTTATTTTAAGCCAGCGACAGGGATAATTATTGCGCTTTAAGTCCAAAAAAATCATTTTTATTCCAACTAGAAAAGCTCATCAGTTCTGCAATATGATTTTGCGCGGTGAAGAAAAGTATGGAAAACAGCAGATTTATGTGAAGAAGGGTTAGCTGAGTTAAAATTTAAATACTGGTCTGAAAATGTAGGTTTCCTATAAACAGAAGTAACACATTTAGAATAAGTATCTGAAGGCGAATGCTCAATTAAAATATCTAAGAGAGGGAGTTTATTATCTTTTTCTTGTTCTAAAGTATATTGAATTGATGTATTAACGGATTTACCATAATTAAGAATATCAGAAACATGCTGATTATCAGAGATTTAAAAAATATCGTCCACATATCTACGTAAAAAATAAATTTTATCATGTAAATCAGAATTAGTTTGATTTAATAAATCATTCTATTTAAATTAAATCAAATTAATTATGATTTACATGATAAAATTTAGTTTACACTGTGATTTCCCCCATTTAAAGGAAGACTATATCTCAACTTCTATTTTGTAAAAATGCCCCAAAACTTTGTATAGGAGATGCATATTATGGAAAACTCTGCTGATGCAGTTTGGTTGCATATCAGCCGATAGGTGGCGCAGCTATGCTGAAATTTAAACTCATGTAAGGTAACGTTATATCCCAGATTCTATGTTAGAAAAATACAACAAACTTTGTGTGAGAGATATAAATTATAAAATTTAACTGATTGAAATTACGTATATGTCGGCCAGAAGATGGCACTTATGCAATTTTTTATCAAAAGATTCTCAGACATTCCCATTTGGAAAATCGTAGAAAGTAATATCAGCTCCACCTGTCACGCGATAAACACGTAATTTTAATTAGCAGAATTTTTCATATCTTACATAGCATGTTTTTTGCATATATGTAACATACAAGCTGGGATATAACCATTCTGTAAATGGAATTAAACTGCAGCAGAACTGTGCCATATTTCGTCCGATATGCACCCAGATTGAATCAGCATGGTTTTATATTTTATCACACATACCAAGTTGGGGGCATTTAAACATTATAGAAGCTGAGATATCACCTTCTCGTAAGCCACCTGTCGTCCGATATGCACCCAAATTGAAGGAACTTAGTTTTACATAATATTGATCTCATATATCAAATTTGGTGCTTTTCACCGAAAACTGGAAATCGAAAATTTTTGCCGAATCTTAAACTTTCTTCTTATATATGCATAATATAGTAATCAATCCACTTCAGCTAACTGAAACACATTATGATATACAATTTTTATTAAAATCACAATCAACTGATATTCACATGTTCATTAGTATAAAATTTCGATCTATTACTCATTCATTTAATAAGCATTTCTACCACTCTAATGGTTGTTTTTTACTAGAATGAAAAATATTTAGTCGAAAATATGGAGATGCTATATCTAAGCATATTACTGTTTTTATAGTTTTAATAAATTTTAAATAATTGCCAGATTTAATAACTTTCTTCCTTAAGATCACTTTCTTCCCTTTCTTTTAATACAAAAGATTATGGATATAAAATGAAAATGCTCGTAAAGAATACAGGTATTTTAGTGTACTTTTCTTAACTTCGTAAAATAATAGATTTGTTCGATTGAAAATAAACCTCAATAAGAGAAAAAACTATGTCAAATACTTTTGTTTCTCTACAGAAGGTCACTGTTGATGTGGATGAACTAGAAGCTACATGCAGTTCTACTTATCTTGGAGCATGTCATTACAATAATTAGAAACATAAATAATGGAATAAATTAGCAACAGAGTTAACTTGCATAGAGAGTAATGGGGAGAAAAACCGCTAGAATCAAAAGAGACTTCAAATTTGTTTGAAAAGAAAATTTATTTATCAGTATATTTTGCTTGTATTAACTTATCACGGGTGAAAAATTGGCGCAAAACTCATACCAGTATTCATTTAAATTATTTTTCTACTTATAAAACGTTGGTTTAAAAAGAAGAAAATTTTGTTGCATTTATCATGGTAGGAATTTTGCGCCAATTTTCCATCTCTGACTCATGCTCCAGAAACATTGACATTAACATGTAAAACTATACAAAAGCTTCATGCAGTCTAGAGAAGCATGGACAGATGCATTTTAGGATTCACACGAAGAAACAGAGAACAAAACGCATGTATTAAGAATCAAACGAAAGTTACTGATGAGTACCTGTCAATATTTTAATTAACATTACGTATCATTGTTAGAACCCGCCCCTTTTCCCACGCCACTTTGCTTTTAGTCTATTTTTCTCGAAATACGATTATGATTAACAGGAAGAAAAATACTCTAAAATAAGATTGGTGTGGAAAGAAAAGGCGAATATTGAAAAAACTACGGAATATTAATTAGAATATTGACAAGTATGCTGTTGTCATTTGTAGAGTAAATAATTTAAAATGGAGCTTGGCTGAACAATTTGCCCAGAAGAAACGATGATAGACGAACCATCAAATTTCTATTTTGGATACCGAGAGATAAGTAAAAAGACCAAGGAAGAGACCACAGAGTCTTTTTAGAAATATGGTTGTCAAATTTGGAGGGACAGTATGGAGAAGAATTACAGAATACAGGGCACACTGGAATCAGTTATGAGAGTCCTTCATCCTGCAGTGTATTGATAAAGGCGGAAATTGATAATGATGGTGATATATATATATATATATATATATATATCTTTTATCAGAAATAGTTCTAAAGGTTTTTGTTAACGATTGGAATATAAAGTTTTGAGATAAAAATCGATCGGAATTCGCGTTCACACCCAACACATTTTTATTAAATATTTAGTAATATTATTTGAGTGATTCGGTGATGCATAAATAAATTTAAACGTTTTTGTTATATTTATGATATGTGCGCTTGCAGTTTTGGTATTTATTTCGTAGTAAATTGACTATCCATTTTATCCGAAGAAGTCAAATTTTTCTAGGAATGTAAGAAAAATCGCCTCATTAGCTAAAGGATTTAAATATTGGTCCCTATCAATATTTAAATGATATACCAAAAATAAATTTTTAAAATACGAATTATAATTTATGTTTCTCAATAAAATTCTTTAGCTTGTAAAAAATAAACTTTTTATTTGTTTCATCGAATATTTACATAATGAAACTAATTAGGTTACTTTTTAAAACAATTTTTTCAGTTTATAGTTTCTTATGTTCCCACAAAATGTATTTTAGACATCATTTCAATGTTCTTTAATTAATAAAGTTTTAAAAAAATATAGTTAAAAGCTTTATTTAATTAATCCTTATATCCTTATTAAGATATTGACTAACATAATAGATAATAAACAACACGTGTATTGAAACATTAAAGAAATCAAATAAATTAGTGTTTCCTGGATTAGTGAATAAAGATTTAATTAATGTTACAGCCTAACAAAATGTAATCTTCATTAATAATTAATGAGTGATCCGTGCCTAATTAAATTTTTCATTAATAAAATAGGAAATACAAGTAAAGTATTATAAGTTAATTATATCCTCAAAATTGCCTTTTCTCTTTGTTAAACTAATATAATCATTTTCTGTTTCTTTTAGACTTGCAAGAACAGAAATATTGTTAGAAGGTTTAAAGAAAACATTGATTTATAGAAAATAATTTATTAGACATTTATATATTCAATTATTCTTTAAATTTCTTTCACGAGTTCTTGCCGTTTAATATACTAAACAATTGCAGTAAGTACTTATTGATTTATCAGCTTTTGATTGTTATTTATTAACGTTGTTTCCGTAACCAAATTGGGGATATGATTCTTCAAATAAAAATACCTTATCAATATTATATCTACTTATTGGATTATAAAATACAGAATGATTATAATAAATTTTCATTTTAAACAGCCCTCAGGGAAACGGTTGAGGAGACTTTCCTCAAATTTGAATACCGATAAAATCAGTTTAACTAAGAAAATCATTCATGCATATTACAGAAACAATTAGAACATTGACTCATTATTTTTTCTTCCTGAGTAGATCATTCTATTTGGCAAATTGATGGTAAAGATCAATCCGATAGACACCCTTTAATTTTCTTTAATTCTTTGAGCACTTTCTATAGTCTGATCAATCCCCAATTCTCTCGATTATCGTTTTAAACATCAAGATTCTGTTTACATCTAAAATTTATGTATTGTCGCATTTTATATCACTGAAAAATTAACTTTGATCATATAAAACTCTAACTCTTTGAAGGACGGTGGTATATTCTAGGTTTGCAATAATTTTAACAGAAACAACATATATTTGATATTGAGAGTAGTGACCATCAATAGATACGCATTTCTTCTATCTTTCAGGTACATTGTGGATCCCGACAGAAATTCTGTACTTCCCACCAGAAATTTGCATCCTGGGAGGCAAACCATTCAAAGAACCACTTTTTCATACATTTTAAAGAGTTGCTTAAAAAGCGTGTGTGCAATAGAGTGGAACAAGTAGTAATCTCAAAGAACAAAGTATGTTGAATACAGCGAGCCATCTAATTTTCTCCGGGCAAGGAACTTTAACGTGTCTTTAACAAGTTTCTAATTGCTTGATGGTGCGTTATCCAGAATCAAAATCACCTTGCCTTGTCTTGTTGCCCATTGTGGTCATTTGACTATGCAAGTATGTTCCAGATCGACTATTTGTTGTCGGTAGCTATCACTGTTAAGGGTTTTACAGGTATCATAATACCCAGCTCATAATGCTTGCAGTTGTTCGTGTTAAACAATTTCCAGTTGATCTGGCCGTTCGTTGTCGTTCATATCAGAATCACCTCTTTTAAAAGTTTAAGCCATTGTTCACACGTATCTTCATAAGGAGCATGTTCAGCATAAGCTTCCCGGCGTATACGATAACTTTCATCAGCAATCCATTACTTTTCTTGAAAATAGTGTAATGAATCAACACCTCCTGCATATGTTCTTTTTTTTTTTTTTTTTTTTTTAGCATGAACTTTGTCAGGTTTCAACGTAAATATATATATGAAATTAACACCTTCGCCCCACTTGACTTCCGAGTCTTTAAAGCTTCTTATCAATCTCATCACACCACCTCGCATCTAAAGCATTCCACTGCCACTCCATCTATTGAAAATGATCTGCATTATTAACCAATATACCTAGTATTTTACACTGCATACTTTTTATTCCAAACTGCTAATTTTCCTTCCAGAACATCTTAACATTTTTTTTTTTTTTTTTTTTTTTAAATCTTAACAAAAAAATCATTTACTCTTCTTTCTAACTTCAATTGTTATTTCTAGTGACTGTTGATATTAAATGCGTATGATTATTTTTTACCTCAAAAATTTAACAAAATTCAAAGTAACATCTTTTAAATCTACGAATGTTGCTGGATGAAAGTATTGAATTCTACTTCTTAACTCTTTGGTATGGTATGGAAAGCATATCATATATTGAAGCTTTTCCAGGGTCATTGCTTGCTGGTTTATTTTTTAAAAATTGTTATTTCATTTCAAATATTTCTACCTCAAAGTTATATTAAATATTGTATATTATATTTAAAAAAACATTGTTTTTTATTTTAATGACATTTTACAATTTTTAAATATATATAATATTGTGTTTGTGAGTAAAATAAATTTTTTTGCAGTAAAGCATACCTCCCAACATTCTAATTATCATTCCGTAGCACTGTTTATATGGATCTCTTTTTCTAAACGACTTTATTTTTAGAGTATTTTTCTCGAAGTATAATTACGACTAATTAGCAAGAAAAAAAATAAAAAAAAGACATGTGTGAAAAAAAAGGGGTGTACTAACACTACTATCAAATATTAATTAGAACGCTAGAAGATATTCTAAAGAGTTAAAGGCAGAAGACATATTTAGGTTCGAATATCAAGCGTTGTAGCGTTTTACAGCTTTCATACCACTATTATTTAACAATAAAAGTTGCTTTGATGAATTGTCAAAATAATGCAATATAAGGCGATTAAATAAAGAAAAAATATCATAAAATAAGAGTGGTATAAAAAAATGTAGGACTGTGTGACCCTGGAATGTGTAGAAAAGATAATTTTAAAATTATGTCTAAGATTACGAAATTGCATTTCAAACTAATTATAAATATTTTGTCACTTTAAGCAATATTATTATTATTATTATTAAATATAATATCGCACGAAATCTTGACTTCTTAATATTTGTTAATAGTCTGAATAGAAATGTCGAAAAACATATAATGATGATAACAATCTTTAAATATATCTATTTGTTGTTTAAAAGGTTATTTATTAAATTTAATTGTTTTTTTTCCGAAAAATCCCATGTATATGATCTAAAAACACTTTTTTCTGTTTTAAATACTTCGCTCGTCTAGCTGTGTAGCCCCTATTGAATTGAGAAATAAATGTAAGAAAGGAGTGGGCTTCGTTGACTTGGTAGCGGTTTTCAAAACATCCACAGTGAAATTTCTAAGACAAACACAGTAAATTTTGTAAGGCTTCGATAGATATTTGTGTACTCCTGTAGTTTTCATTTCAAAGAAAATATATGCAGGGTATGCAACGTTCCTAAAATTTATGCACGTTTTATTATGTTGTCACCACAGTTTTCAAAAAAAAAAAACAATTTCTTGAAACGTTTAATGTTATGGTATATAAAAAAATTATTGTTCTAAAATAGTGGTGGCAAATTAATAAAATGCACGTACAATTTTAGGAACATTGCAAACCCTGTAAATGGAAGGAAATTTCCAGTACCGTCATTAATTTATAATTTATTCCGGGGCATATATTCCGCTTCTTTTTTTTTTTTTTTATACCAATAAAATTTAAGAAAGATTTTCTTTTTATTTAAACGTTGTCACATTATGTAAAGAAATATTCTACAAAAATTCCGTTGCGAAAAGAAGGCGTGGCTAAAAATGCTCAAGAATAAATTATAAAAATTGACAACTCTGTGGTTGCTAAGAATAAAATTTAAATGATTTAAACTCAAATGCAAAAAATTATTTTGTTAAATAATGCAATTTTTTAAGTAACTCCAAAAGGGGAGGCTTACAAATAAAATTAGGATCAAGTATTAAAATTAAATCTCTGTTTATTGACTTATTTTTTACTAAACAGCCTGCACCTTTCACCAAGTGCATGGAAGATGATTTACGTGCATATTTTGCCAATTCTTTTGTTTCTTTTGGAATGGAAATTTTAAGAATCACTTAGCAATTTTCAAAACTTTTAATGAAAATTACACTGGAAGCAGCAATAGATTTTATTATTATTATTATTTCCTGAATATAAGGTGGGAAATTAAATCTTGAGTATTAATATTGTACGAGTACGTAAAACAGACGTCGAAAATTTCATTTCACCGATAGAAAAACCGAATGGTAATCTAAATGATGGCGTAGCTATCGATAACTAAACTTTTTAGATGTAACAATTTGTAAAACATTAAGAAAAATAAACCCCACACCTTTCTTTATCTGCTCCTTTCCAGTCGCTTGGTTCGTATTGCCTATTTCTCTAATAAAAGGAATGTGATCGTTTCGGATTGGCTCAAAATTTTTTAAACATGCTGAAATGTTCCCATTTTCGTCTTAAAACACAACTTTGTGTCTTAATATATATGATGGTAGAATTATACTTACACACACATATACATATATACAAACACACACACACACATACATATATATATATATATATATATATATATATATACATAAAATATGTATCCCTGACAGCACGAAATGTTCCAGATAGGTAATAGTCATATAACATCGAAGCATTAGAAATATTACAGAAATGATTCGGAACGTTCAGTTTGCTTTCCGATTAATTTCAAAAACGTAGAAAAGTCCGCGATCAAACAGTGCCGGAGTAAATTAAAACGGTTGCATGTATGGTATTCTACTAATTTTCTAAATACTATTAGAAATTTGGGGTGGAAATTCTTTAAAATATAACATAGAAATTGACAAGTATCTTAAATATATGCATGAACAAGTTTTAAAGAATTTGATTCTATTAGCAGTAGAAATTTTGTCGTTTATTATTTTTTATATTTTTATAAATCTAACGTTGAATTGTGTTTGCTATTTTGAATTATTTAATATATAAAAATAATAATAAAACAAATAACATCAATTTTCAAATGAAAAATAAACTTTAAAATTACTTTCATTTATATTTTATCGTAAAATTCTCCAGGAAAAAAAAAAAAAAAAAAAAAAAAATTACACAATGTTAAGTACAATTCGATCAGAACCAATTTTAATATACAACTAAAATAGATTCAGTTCTAACAACATTGCTTATTTTTAAACAAATAATTAAAGTATCGGTGAAGTTTTTTGTTTATATATGCTATCAGTGTTTTATCTCAAAACATTTTCTGATTATGACACTTCAATTACGTTTATAATAAAAAGTTAATAATGATGAGCTTCCAATTCTTTCGAGGGAACATGATGTTTTGTGTACCTCAATAAAGTGAAAAGTAGTTTTTTTTATATCCTTAAAAGAGTTTTGGTCATTTTCTTTATGACACCTTTCTTTATGACTTCTTTTCTTATTTGTTTGAAATAGAACATATAATTCTGTCAGTTCTCGCTTTTATATTTTTATTTCTATACTCAAAATCCAAACATATATTGGCAAGTACACTTAAAATAACTCTCCTAAGTTTACTATATATATATATATATATATATATATATATATATATATGTGTGTGTGTGTGTGTGTGTGTGTAATTATATGTATGTATATGTATATATATCTATATATACATATGTATGTAAAAACTAAATTTAAGTACATAATGTGTTGTGTATGTAGTTCTAGACAATACATAGGGCTAACCAAAATTAAGCTAAACGTTCTTTTCTATTGAATGTAATTAATAGATGAGCGATTTCTCTTTTGAGATCTCCTGAATACGAAATAATAATTTTTAGTGGTTAACCAGTATGTGTGTATATATATATATATATATATATACATAAATATATATACCTATATGTTTAATGGTAAGAAAATCAATCTTCATTTGTTTAAAGGGATACCCAAAAGAAATAGTATACAATGATACAATGCTTAGAAATTGCTAGAAGTGCATTTCAGGTTATTCTGTGTGCTATTAATATAAGACTACAATATAAGTACACAATATAGTACGTTCATAATTTACTGAAGACATACAGGTCTACCAATAAATAAGAAAAAATAATCTCTTTTATTAAATGTAGTTGATAAAGTGCTTTAACTTCTTTTCTATATCCAGGAAAACTATTCAGGAATAGCAATTAACCCCTTGCCTGCTCAACTTATTCGCAGGATGGCAAGAGTTTCCAACTCAAAAAGTAGCACTGATACCAGTATTCTTTATCAATAATTTCTATGGGAATACTTTACTGCACAGATATGAAAGAAATTATTGATAAAGATTACTGGTGTCAGTGTTCCGTCTTAAGACGGAAAATCTTGCACCCTGGCTTGTTCGCCTGCTCGGGATGAGCCGGAAAGTTGTTATTTCCTCATGCACATCCGCAAAATAAAGCATTTTTTAAAGATAAAATTTTAGCGCATATTTGTTGTATAATTATACATTTCGTGGTTCCATATATACTAAATTCAAAGTTTTAATGGTTGTTCTTTGT
This sequence comes from Salticus scenicus, assembly GCA_963930645.1. Lineage (NCBI taxonomy): Eukaryota > Metazoa > Arthropoda > Arachnida > Araneae > Salticidae > Salticus > Salticus scenicus. Next base: position 232,019,127 of record OZ005651.1, read on the forward strand.
ATATTTCTTTCAGTATAACTTAAGAACAAAAAATTGCAAGCAATACAATTATTGTATTAAAAATTTTACATAATATAATGTCAATATTTTTCGAAGATTTTTTTACTTTTCTTCTTTCTGTGACTGTACATATGTAAGTAAATGTCAACTTAAGTCTAGCTCTCGTATGGATTGCTTCTTTTGGTAGCAAGAGCACCGTACTTAGATTGAGAAAGAAAATATATATACCGCCTCCATCTAGAACGAACAGGTAATTATTTTCTGAATGCCTAAACTATAAATATAGATTTACGATCTATGACTATAAGGTAAACTAATAACATGGATAGACGAAATGATTCAGAATTTCTAGTCTATACTTTTCTAGATGGTGAAACAAAATTATGCATATTACGAATACTTCCGATTCCGAGAAATTCTCTCTCGATATTCCTTTGGGTCTTATACGACGGTTAAAATACCAAAACGTGCCTCTTGAGTTCGTATTCATTTAAAGAGGTTTTTAAATAAGTTTGACCACACGAAGACGTAGGAAAACGACCTAGAATTGTTATAGGGATTTTTAGAACTCGCTATCAAAGGAAACTCGAATTTATAAGGATGATATGGAACTACTTTTACTACAGGCATAATTTAGTTTCTAGATGACAGTCACAGAATTTTTTTCCAGTGTGATTGCGTTCGGTCAGCATGTTTCTCTGTGATTAAGTTTTTCTCCGTGTGTCAGCAACATGTATATATATATATATATATATATATATATATATACAGAGAGAGAAACAGAGAAAATGATTAATAAATAGATAAATATTTTAAAATGTTCATCGTAAATTTGCATAAAAAAGTAAAATGCAGAAAATAAAAATTGTACTTAAAAAATTATAATTGCTGGCGTATAATGACAGGACAAGGATGATCACAAATGATAATTAACATGTATAATTCTCTTTGTACTTAGTACTAAATATTACATTACTTTGTGTAATTTTTTGGTTTAAAAAAAGAAATACTTGAAAATACACAGAAAACTTGTATATTCTAGGAATTTCTAAAAATACGTAACTGTACATATGTTATTTAAACCTTTGCAAAATGAATATTAGTAAAACATGTAATACGAATATATATATATATATATATATATATATATATATTTTTTTTTAAGACGAAGGCCTATTTTATTCAATCAAAATAGCCCAAATGAAATGTATATCATTATAATTTTTTTTTCATTTGACATCAAATTAAAATAAATACAAGATAAAAAGAAGTTTTTATATACCATGTTTTTAAATTTTCTGTTGAATCGCATAAACGCTCCCGAAGGCAGTGGGAACCTTGAGCAATTGGATAAAAGTATTAAAAATATCATTGCTATCGTGTTTTAAGCTATTATAAAAGTTTCAAATGGTATATTAGCCGGAAAGTTAGTTAAAAATTGATTGCAAGCTTTGTACTGGTAACGTTGCCTAAGGCGCAGGGTCCAGAAGCGATTGGTTAAAAATATTTTTAAAATGCATTTTCACCGTATTCTGAACTATTCTGAAAGTTTCAAATGTCTAGCTAGTCGGGAAGTCAGTTAAATAAATTATCTATTGAATCATATAAACGCTGCAGAAGGCAGTAGGGACCTGAAACAGTTGACTAAAAGTATCAAAAAAATGTATTGTCACCGTGTTCTGAGCTATCCTGAAAGTTTCAAATGCCTAACTAGTCGGTAAGTTAGTTAAATAAATTTTTTGCTGAATCATATAAACGCTGCCGAAGGCAGCAGGAACCCGAAACAGTTGGCTAAAGGTATTAAAAAAAAGCATTTTCACCGTATTCTGAACTATTCTGAAAGTTTCAAATGTCTAGCTAGTCAGGAAGTTAGATAAATAAATTTTCTGTCGAATAATATAAATGCTGCTGAAGGTATCGGGACCTGAAACAGTTGACTAAAAGTATTAAAAAAATGTATTGTCACCGTATTCTGATCTGTCCTGAAAGTTTCAAATATCTAGCTAGTTGGGAAGTTAAATAAAAATCTATTGCGAGATTTGTACTTGACAAACAAACAAACATAAATACAAACAAACAAACAAGAATCGAAGTTAATAAAAACATGGTAATAAAGAATTTCTCACTTTTTACAAAAAGAAAATCTTAAGCAATATTTTTATCTAAATTTAAACTATATTTTAGTCAGAATTTTAATTACTTTTTGTAATGCGTACCTTTTTTTTTTTTTTTTTTTTTTTTTTTATTGTTTGTTCAAAATGCAGAATATTGATTAAAAAAAAAAAAATGAAATGCAAAATCTTGGAAAACAAAAAGAAGATTCTTTTTGACGTCATTGGGGATAGGATATCTGACGTCATAATAGCTACAAGGAAAGACAGATTGTTTTCCAAGGTTCTAAAATGAAATAAAATAAATACATGTAAATAGATAAATAATATAATAATATTAATAAAAAAGCTGAAGATAATCGGTGCATGAAATATTTTAATTAAAAAGCCTCTGATAATGAAAACTTATTAACAAATATTAAAAGTAATTCTGTTTGTAGAAATAGTGTAAAGCCACGAAATAAATAAATAAATAAATAAATAAATAAATAAATAAAATAATAATAATAATAAAACTATTGTTCAAAATAAATTCTATTTTGGACATAATTTATTTATTAGGAGGAAAAAAAAAAGATCTTACATAACATTGTTTAGTTTTTAAAACTAATTTACTTTTTTTTTTACTTCAGTTTTTTCTTGAAATTTTTATGTACGTTATTGCATAGCAACCAACTTGTACTTTTTTTTTCTACCAGAAATTTTTGCTGGACATTTTTAACAAATTCTGTTAAGCTTTTTTTTTGTGATTCAATCTGAAATATATATATATATATATATATATATATATATATCTTTTTTTCAGAGAAATACTTGTGTTCTAAACCGGCTTTTATTTCTTTCAAAAGCATTAATTATAGATTGATAATCACTCTGATGCATGTAAGAAATAGACATATCTAAATATATTGATAGTACATAGACCATTGCTTCAAATGGGGAGTTGAAATTTAGATTTATTTACTTTTTTTTTAATCATTTATGCTTACTTTCAATATATTCCTTTCTTATAGCATGTCCAGAAATAAAGAACCCGATTTTAAAATTAAAAATCACGGAAGCAAAAATCGACGGAGAATAAAACAAAATCATTGATAGGAATTTGGCGTAGATTTTATATCACTATTTATGAAGAAAAGTTTACTTTTTAACCCGTTACCACCCAGTGATCTATTTATAGATCGCTAGTGTATTTGTAACTCCTCCTACAGGCTTAACTTTAAAAGTTAGTATGTTATATTGCTTTTAAGAAAGAAACACAATATCAGGGATGGAACTAGGGCGCAGAATTCACACCGGAATCTCTGTAAGAAATTTCTCTACCTATAATATCGTGGATTTAAGAGGTAGAAATTTTTCTTACGTTGATAGTGATATGATTTCTGCGCCCGTGTTCCATCCCTGCAGTATTTGCATATACATACTTGCCAACCATCTCATTAATAACCGTACGATTGTTAACGCCCCCTGAAAAAACGCCCCTTTTGTCACACCGTTATATTTTTAGAGTAATTCTCTCCAAATGTTGTTACGATTAAATAAGACTAAAATTACTCTAAAAAATTATTGGTGTAAAAAAAAGGCGGGTACTAAAAATTGTACGGTTCATAATGAGATGGTTGGCAAGTATGCATATATGATATGCATATGATAGGCTTATATTGCATTTATGATTTATCCTATATATTTAAATACATCCTTTTGTAAAATAAAAATTAAAGCTTTAAACTTTTAGTAAAATAATGCAACCCATAGCCCTTTGCGCTCGGCATATTTTCCGTAAGACACGCCTTTTAGCGTTCCTTTAAAACGTTACAAGTATAGTTTCCAACTTACTACCTTTTGGCTACCGAAAAATTGTAATAATTTGTTTTATTTTATTTTATCATTAAACAAAATAAATCTTTCTGTTAAAATTTCCGGTAGCCGAAACGTAGCCTAGAGTTACACGTTTAAGAAAAAAAACATTTCATTTGCAGAGAAACACCTTAAGGCGTGGCTCGATTTTTTAATGTCCCCTCAGAAGGGACATACGAGCTATAGGGGTTAAATGAAATACCCGTGGGCGGTGTTTACGTTGAACAATACTTAAAAAGGCGAGCGTTAACGGGTAAACAGATCTTTGATTGAATAAGAAAAATATTTGTTTTTGATAAAGATTGTAATGAGTTATACACCAAATCCCTATCCCTATCCCTGTAATCAGCATAGTACTCAAGATAGATCTTTTAAAAATATAGCCCAAAATATTTTTCTTATTCATATGTAGTAAATTGCGTCTGAAATAAATGTAATTCTTATGTAATACTTGGATCTTGAATAAGTTCTCGCGGTTTTGTTAACAGATGTTATTACCAGGACTACGTGCAAGTAATTTCAGATAGCAACGCATCTACAAGTTGGTACTGTCTGTAAGTTTGAACTTCAGTGCACGTTAGTTCTTCACGGCGTAAAAAACGTTTTTTTCTTTTTTCTTTTTTTTTTTTTTCCCTTACTTCTAACAATATCGAGTTTTGTGTCAAGTAAAGAGTATCTGCGGGTAATTTCATTGCCCTATTTTATTCAAAATAAATCTGCAGCTGAAGCACAGAAAATTCTTGTTTAGACTTATAGTGAGCAGGCTCTGCCAGAAACGACATATAGAGACTGGTTTCGACACTTCAAAAATAATGATTACGCTCTTGCATACTGAAAAAGTTGGAAGACGAAAAACTGGAGGAATTACTCAATGAAGATGCACGTCAGACGCTAGTGTAACTTGCAAAATCATTACGAGTAGATGACACAACAGTTTCGAAACTTTTGAAAGCATTAGGAATCATCCAGATGCAAGGACAATGGGTACCGTACAAAAAAAAAAAAAAAAAAAAAAAAAAAAAAAAAAGAACTATTTCAAGGTTTTAATATAAAATGTGATAAGTAAATTTTATTCAACAAATACAAAATACATAAATTATCGTTATTGTATACACAATATACCAATAAGTATTTGGACATTTTCGAATTTAGACGTTTTGTCAAGTATCTAAAACAGTTCTTTAGGAATCATCTTGAAATTTTGGTAGTGTAAAGAATATGTTAAACCTTATATATTTCAGCAAAGTTTAAGTTGGATCACCCTGTAAAATGTAATGCGTGAACTACTTTTTCGCTGTACTATGTGTTTGTGAGGATTTTTCTCATTATCTGTATAAATTTTTATGACGCTACCATATACATTCATGTAGGTATAACATATTTTTTAATTGAAAAAAAAAAAAAAAAAAAAAAAAGAAAGAAAAAGAAAAAAGCCACTTTTTTAATTATAACACGCATATTAGACTTAGTGTAAAGCTATTTTTAAGAAATTCGGCATACTACAATCAGTGTGCATAAATCATAAATATTTTGCGAAATGTGAGCATGTTTACTAAATAATTTTTAACTACGCACGGCGCTAGCTTTTAAAACATTTTATTTGCATAATATAATAGGCAAAAGTATTGATTAACTTATATGAAAACCCCAAACAGATATCGTGTAAATTCAAAACGTTATGAGAGATAGGATGAACAGATTGTATTACCATTTTACATATACTGAGTCAAAATAAAATTTGTGTAAAACTCCTTATAATTTAGCTTTTATTTTTAGAGAACCAAATTTCTGTTCATTCTATCCCTCATAGCTTTTAGAATGTCGATGATATTTTTCGTTTGTGGTTTTCATATAAGTTACTCAATAATTTTGGCTATTAAATTATGCAAATGATTTTTTTTTAAAGCTAGCGCGTGCGTAGTTAAAAATTATTTAGTAAAAATGCTCATATTTCGTAAGATATTTAATTTTTTTTTGTTCTGATTGCCGTATGTTGTGTCTCATGTAGTAGGCCAAATTTTCTAAAAATAATTTTGCATTTGGTATAATACCCTACGTGTTATAATTATAAAAAGTGGATATTATATATTTTTTATTTTTTGTCATTGTTAAAAAGAAATCGTTATATCTCCATGAACATATGTGATAGCCTCATAAAAATTTATACAGATAAAGAGAAAAATCCTTAAAATCACATACTTGTGGCAAAATGCATTTCAAGTATTACCTTTTGCAGGGTAATTCAAAATATTTTGGCTTTTTTTAATTTTTGTACTGGCCCATTTTTCCTCTTAACGACACAACTTTTTCTGAAATATATGAGGTATAATATGTGCTTTGCCCTACGAAATTTTCAAGATGATTCCTAAAGAATCTTTCTAGATATTTGACAAAACGTCTAAATTTGAAAGCGTCCATATACTTATTGGTAGATAGTGAATAACATGCTGAAACTCTAGTTTTTAAAACTATTTACCTAACTTAAATAAATTATAATGAATGAAATTTATAATGAGTGAATATTATATAATATAATGAGTTAAAATATAAAATATAATATAATGAGTAATAAATGATAAAATAAATGATGTAGTAAATGATATAATATATAATATAATGAGTGAAATTTATAATGAGTGGATTTAAATTTATAATGAGTGAAATAATATCACAGGAAATTTTCAAAAGTTCCATAAATAACTTCGGGATCTTATTAAGAAATAATTAAAATGACTTTTTTTTTTTTATTTAACGACATTACTAAGAGAAAATTTAAGTATTTTGTCTTAAAAAAAATTTAATGCAAGTCCGAATTCCTATCACTAAACAAATTGCATAGTTATTTAGAAAACTTCATATATTTTATACATAAGTTTCGTAGTACTTACAAAAGTTGCTAACTCTAACTATTGCCGTATTGCAATTAGAGCTTCCGTATGCAGTGATTACACTCAGCGAAAAAATTACACATCCACACACATCCACATTTTTCATATATATATATTTCTATTTAGTTTGATTTGTAATTTTTATCATCAACTTACTTTGTCATAAACAGCATAAAGACTAAGATCATGACTCGACTAATATTTACTTAACAAAACAGTATTAAATGCAAATCTTTTGAAAACGAATTATTGCCACTTCAATAATTTTGCTGCCGACTGCATAATATAGAATCCCGATAATACGTGTTCTATTGTATAGAGCGATCAATTCTAGCTTCCAACGTTGAAACAACGCAGAACAGTCAGTTTTAGCATTTAAACGTCGAACTTTCACAATTCAACGCTGAATGTGGGTACACCCGAGAACTATTTATCAGGATTCCATAATCTGAACACAGAGTGTAGCAGCAATACTCGCAACACGGAAGAAAATACTGTTGACGACATTTGTTACCAATTTTTAAACTTTTATATTAAAAAATAGTTTTAGTAATACCCATGCTATTTATTTCACTCTTCTATCGATCTCTGTGTTCGATTTTTTTTTTTTTTTTTTTCAAATCGTGGCGTTCTTTTCTGAACACCCTGTATTTTAAGTATTAAAGATTTATATGTAATCAAATGCGAATGAATATCTTTAGAGACTTCCTAAATTTTAATTAATGTAAAATAACTTTATGTTTCTTATAATGAAGTTTATCTTTTAATTTAAACTGCGGCATTTAAATTAATCATGCATTAAGCTTATAGTACAGATTCAATTAAAATACACATACAATTATCTGGAGAAATTTAAAGTATTTCATCTAAATATATCGTATTAAATGATAATTATGTTGTCAAAGCTGACTCAAGGAATTAATTCCCATATTTATGTAAAAGAAATAAAGATTAAGCAGAGAATTTATTTTGAAATGTTTAATCTCGGATGTAATTAAAAGTATGTGGCATCAGTATTCTTAAATTAAATACGATATTTAGTATATAAGCTGATAAATTTATCTTCCACATATTTTAATAGTTTAGTATTTAAGTAAATAAACTGATCGAAATAGATGACTTTCATTTAAAATCATTTTGTTAGGGATTCTATATTTAAATAGCAATATATAATTAAAGCTTTTTCATCATCCATTTCATCAAGTCCGAAATTTTCTAATTAAGTCATATGTATATATATATATATATATAAAGAATAAATATTTTATAGAACGTAACTGTAATTTCTTTAATTAAAAAAAAATGGAAAATAAATATGTCAAAAGTTATTTCTAAGTGTTTTCTGGAAATATCAAAATACATATCCTTCAATGCACTGAAATTCTGCTGTATAAGACGCACGCCGGATACACATATTTTAACCTCGTTCTGTTCAAGAAAACATACCTAGTTCAGCAATAAATACTTAGTTCAAACGTAAATATGCATAGCTAACAATATTTTAATTTATTCAGGAGTAATTTTAGCCCCGCCTCTATTTCGTACCATTTACTTTAAAAAAATTTTTTTTCTTATTTTATCGAAGTTATGTATTGAAGATAATTTCTCTATAAATAAAGTGGTGCGAAATAAAGGCGGGGCTAAAAGTACTCCGGAATAAATTAAAACATTGGCAGCTATGAATATGTATGTTGTTTACATTTTATGTTTCAAAACGGATTTATCTGAACTGTCTCTTATGTGGCATAAACTGGATTATATTATTTTCATAAATTTACATCTGTGCACACAATCTACGGTAAAATTAATAAATCAGTTTTAGGGAAGTTTAGTATATTTCAATTAAAATTTCAATTTCAATTTCAATTGCGATTTCAATTTCAATTATAATTAGGAAAGTTTATTATATTTCAGGTTACGTTGCTATCACATCTCTGTTAAAAAATCAAAAATAAAAATTTATCTTTGTGCATGGCACTATTAGAAAAGTCATCCTGTTGAAATGTTCATCATAATGTAAAATATTGGATCAAAAACTAAAGATTGGATCATATAATCTACAAAATTCATTCATCATACGTGCAATATGATTTATAAACACCATTCCTCGATAGCTTACCGTCCTTCTTTTTGAATACCTCTACTTTATAATGACTATCAGTGTCGATTTAGCTGCAAAATTTTTGACTTTAAGTAAAGCAAAAATTTTTCTTCTGCAATACTGATATTAGAACACCGAAATAACTAGCAGCTATGACTCATTACAGTTATTGTTCTAAAATTATAGTATTGTCCCTCTAAAAGTTCAATTTTGTATAAAATGACTAAATCTGATAATGGGGAATTTGGCACACATGGTGGATTTCAACAAAATCCTATTTTTATGGTAGATTTAGGCCCATAAATTTCAAAAAGTTTAATAAAATGCAAAAGAAGTTCTCATTAATTTAAAAAATAACTTTAAAATTGACCAAAAATCTCCTGACTTCAAAACGCTGCCTGACGTCACACTTTATGACGCTTCAATGTTTACATTTTGTTAGCCTGGTTAGTAAGCAGCAATTCGTTTTAACTTTCGTAATTATCAATCGTTTATGTGATTTCTGAGCATTTATTTTTCATCTTATAATCATTTAATATCATTATCACCAAATTCCACTATCATTATTTTCAATTGTTATCTTATCATGGCGGTTGTCCAATGTTTTCGTTTAATAGGATCTCGTGGAACGCTAAAGAATAACTTTTGAGAAGCATTAGACATTGTATTAGTGCAAAATGGTACAATACAATATTTATACTACAATTTTTTAATATCCGTCATTATTATAACATACAAAACTTATTTCTCTGATTCAAGAAGCAAAGCAAAGTAAAGCACGAAATTGAAAGTAAACAACAATTACTTCCATTTATTGTCATAAAGTGTGACGTCAGGATATATTATACTGCGTTTTCTCGATAAAGTAAATAGTGCGATGTTAAAATTGTTACAAATCAGTCATTATATTTCAAATACAGAAACTGTACGTATTTATTTTCTTACCTTTTCATTTTCTATTATATGAGAACAAAATTAGAAAATGTGCAAACTGTCTATTGTATTTTTTATCAGACGGATTGAAGGAATCATATAAAGATTTTGTTGACCCTTTTTAGGAAATCGTGCAAAAAAACAGAAGTAAATTAACATTGTTTTAAGAATATTTTCTCCAGATTTATCTCTTTTGAGTTCTTTAAAAATACAATTGACTTTCTCATATCATAAAAATACACTAAGGGACCACTGAATTTTAACACTGATGATAACCTAATGACTTTCAAGCTTATATATACATTATGCATATCAAATAACTTCTGAAAATTAATGGTGATGGTCGAATAAAATAATTACTAAATTTGGCAACATTGTTTAGATCGTTTTAAAGCGTTAGGGCCGGTAAATGGTTAATGTAATCTCTGACTGCATTTACATTTATCTTATATATTAAAAATGTCCAGTCGAAATAATATATTTTTTGTATACATGAAATATTGAAAATTAATTTAAGAACGATGCAGACTCTATTTTAGACCGATTGTATGCAGACCGTTTTCTAAAAGTAATATTTAGTAATCATTTGTAGTAATTTTCTTTTATTGACTATAATGAAAATTGTTTTATAATGGTATTTACAAAAGAGATTGTTTGATCTCTGTAAGCATAAATATATTATATATGATTTTTATACATATATATATATATATATATATATATATATATATATATATATATATATATATAAATTAATTAAAATTAAAGTTTAAACTATTCTCAAAAGAAAAGAAAGCTATAACAAAACGTCTATACGGGGAATAATTTCACAATCAGGGCCGAATTAACGCAGGGTCCGACTGGGTTGTAGCCATGGGGTCCTTTGAGTTTCAAGGGTTAAAAACCTGTTTAGATTTTAAAATATTTTAATTAAAAATAAACAACAATGCTCTTAAAAAAACATTCATGGAAGTTTTATTTCTGAAAGTATAATGAAAAGTTTTAAAAAGGTAATATTTTACTCAAATATGCATTTTTAGGGGAAATAGTGGAAAATTTTAAAGGTTTTTTTTTCCAATCAGTGGTTTAAAAAAAAAAAAAAAAAAAAAAAAAAAGAGAGATATGAGAAAAGTAATAGGTAGAGGGCCTGAATGCGCATTAAAGCCTATCCCACCTTTGTCTTTATCGGACACTGTGCACAATTTCTTTCTATTCTACGATATTCAGGACGAGGGTTTTGATATCTTTTGTATTATATATTCATGAATGCATAAACTTTGGTGTATTTTTCACTGCGAGATTATATTTTCATTTGCTATTGTCGAAAAAAAAAAAGGCGAAATATATTTTAAGAAGGATTATGTTTCTAAAATATCCAAACAGATGTCTTTATATTTTTTTAAACAAAAATTGTTTATATTTTATTATTCATTATTATACAAAAAGGGAAAATAAAAAAGAAATTTTGTTCTGGAATTGCATATATTTTTATTAAAAATTTTATTCATAATTCTGTCTTGATACTATTTGTAAATTTAAAATGGTGCATATAGACTTTTAATTGGAAATTATTTTGACCAGATTTCCCATATTTGATGACACTTAGCATTTACACTTACAGTCGATAACAAAAGTGTCCGAACGCTAGCAAAGATTCCTATGTAAAAAAAGTACACTTCATACAGTTTTGTTCAATAAATCCTTATCGAATCATGTTCTTACACTGACTAAGAACAGTATTCGACAAGGATTTATTTAACAAAACCGTATGAAGTGTACCTTTTCTACATAGGTATTTTTGCTAGTGTTCGGACACTTTTGTTACCGACTGTATTTGATTAGTAAAAAAAAAAAAAACTAAAAGGTGTTGTAGAATTTAAAAATAAAAATTTTCTTTGTAAATTTGAAATCTTATGACTTTTAAACTTGGTTTCTATAACCGTGTGAATACTTGTGTAAAATATTTATATATATATATATATATATATATATATATATATTATAAATAAGAAACTTCTAAGAGATAATTTTATTCTTTACATTACATAGTAGATGAGAGTACCTGGTAAATAATTTATTTATTAGTTATTTTCATATTTTGAAACAAAAGTTATTACTGCATCCATATTTATATTTTACTTAAAATTTTGCATTTATTAATCCCAATGATTAAAAATATTGGTGTTCACATTTGCAGCTCATTTCAACTATTCGTTTTCGATATATATATACATTTTTCTTTCTAAGTGGCTTAGGGGGCCAAAACTTTTCAACTTTTGCATGAGTTAACGAAGAAAGTAACGACTCAAAATTAAAAGAATCGTACGCAACTTTTTAACTACGGGTAAAAAATATATGGAACAACAACATCAAACGTAAAATAATAATAATAATAAATAAATAAATAAAAGTGACTTCGGGTATTGGTATTTAACTCTTTAAATTACGTTGGCAAAATACATGCCAGTTGTATTTACGCATCGATTACTGAGGATATAATTTGAATCATTTAAACACTAGTGCGTAAAAGATGTGTTTAGATTTTTAAAATAGAAAAAAAAGTGTTAAACGTAAAAATTGTCAAGAAAAAAAAAAGAAACAAAAAAGAAACAAAGAAAGAATCTGGTGCATCACTCACACGACTTTCTCTTATCCTGAAATTTAATACTGTAAATACAGATTAGAGATTAAGGAGTAAGATAACGAGTACTGCTATAAACCTATGTTAAAACAATGCAATTAGGCTTCGGAACAGTTTTATTCAACACATACTTCTGTGTGACTGGGGGAGTGGATACCGCCTCCTGAACCCCCCGTTCCATTATTGTACCTCTATTTATATTGAATTGAAATCTGTTATTAAATTCAAAAGTTCATTTAAAATTATTCAGACAACTTTCACACGGAACATTACTTAAAAACGTATGAATTTTGATCAAACTTTTCTAGGAACAAACGTATTAACTTCAAAATACAACATTTAGATCGCCTGAAATTATTTGTTTTTAATTCTAAAAGGCACAGGCAAAATTCAAACGTTAAAACTTGACTTTGGTATTCAGGAAACCTCAAAACGTGTAAATATACAAAATCCAAGATATGAATATGTAGCTTAAAATAATACATTATTTAAAATATCTATGAGGAATTAATTTCAATTTCTGAGCAGCTTCCCTAAACATGGTAAAATATTGTAATAAAGCACTTCCACTAACAATAAAGTAGAATGTTATGGCTTAAATATTGGCCGCACTGTATATCTTTTGAAGGTTATATATACACCACATGGGGCAAATAATTATAATCCCATATTAATAACACACGTCACAACCTGAAATACACTTTCATAAATTTTCAAGTATTGACGTACAATAATCTAGTTCTTTTGTGTAGCCCTGTAAACGAACAGTGGATGATTTTCATACCATATTCTATATGAAACATGTTATTACTCATATAAAAAAATACGTATTTATTTTATTTGATTTAGTGCAGTATATAGATATAAAAACTTTACTTACCTGCAATATCCTTCATAGACGTATTTGAATTCTCGTGGCTGTCCCTGTACACGAACCATTTATTCGAACTCAACGAAAAGTTTAGTGTATGTGTGTCCTATATGATACACATTTAGAATACCAAGTTTGGAATTTCTGCTATTATTTGTTCTTGAGATATGCTGAAAACAGATAGACACACACACAGACCAACCGCTAAAAACATGATTTTTGATTCAGCGAACCTCAAAACCTGTAAATATAACAAAAACTCAATTTCGAAAATTTTACCCAAAGACAATAATTTCTCTACCATATTTATATGATATTACCATACTAAGAGAAAGTCAAAAACGAATTATCTGTTGACAAACGCTGGAATGCAAGGCAGAGTTGTTAAATTGTTTCGTGACGAAAAGAAAAATGAGAAAAACGTTAACAAAAGATTAGTTTACGTATTAAAAAATAAATAAATAAATGGATTATTCTTTTGGATACATTTTTTGAATTATTCTTTTAAGCTTACTTTAGTCTTAAAAAAGTAATTTAAAAAATATTTTAATTAATCCGACAGTAGTCATGTTATTTTCTACTACGCTACTGCTCGCCTTTCGGTCTTTTCGCCGGCGGTAATTTTGACAGAAAAGAAATGGAAGTATTAAATTATATTCATTTCTAATATTTAATTATAATTTTAATTATAATTTTATTTATAACACTGCAGATCTCAACATGTCTAATTATTTCTAAAAAATCTTCAAAACACATATTTATTAAAAATTAAAAATTAAAAGCATGATATATATATATATATATATATATATATATATATATATATATATTAATTGTCTAAAAAGGAAATATACATTTACCGGATTTTTTTTTTTTAATATTTATTTAATTATATATAATGTGTATTATTTTATGCATTTGGACTTTGTTTTTAATCCGATTTTTTATTTATTTATTTGATTATTTTACAATAAAAGTAAATAAGTTTCATTGAATTTTCGAAATTACTGTAAAGGCTAAATTTAAAAAAAAAAAAAAAAATCTACCCATAATTTTCATGGATTGATCTAGAAAATTTTGTGTGGGGACAGGGATGCAATTATTTTGGTAATGCTATATCGCCAGACGTTTATTAAAATTAAATAAATTCAAGTTTAAACTTAACACTTTTTAAACATTATTATTCATGCAACAAAAATTACTCTTTGTTTTTTCTAAGAACCGTAACAAAATGAAACTATAATATTTTTATAAATGTAAAAATGCAATAAATACTTCATTTGATCGATTTTTATTAAGGCATCAATAAATACGAAATCAGTATGATTTTATTTATTTATTTATTTATTTTATAAAAAATCCCAGACTAATTTTATTAGATTACATACTCCCAAAGAACTGGCTTTATCACTAACAGTATCATTTAATGAATTAGAAACTTTTAAATTTCACGTGTCTTTAATTTTTATTTATTCATTTATTATTGTATTGTTTTCAATATGTTTGTGTTTATGTTTATATTTATATGATTATTATTATTATTATTACAAAACATACTTAGAAATAAATATCATCTTCTAAATAACAGGTTACTTCTATTTTCGATTTTTAAAAATGCTAGTGGTACTTCCAGAATTTAATTGATCTTTTTACGTCCTGCTTTAAACTGCTAGAGCTTACTTCACATGACATATTATTATAAACGCTTAAAAATATCACTAACGCTTTTAATAGTAAATTTAACAGTTTATTATTATTATTATTATTATTATTATTATTATTATTATTATTAATTTTATATATTTATGGTTGCAGTTTTATATTAATATTCAGGCTTCAGCTTTTAAATTCTTAATACAACTGTTTCATTTTTGAAATTTTCTCGATTGATTTCTTTATTTTGCACATTTTCAGTTACTCCCTTTTCTCATTTTTATTTTTAATTATATCTTCCCTTATAATTGCCGTCTATATTCATTCTTAAAAATATATTATTGATCCTTTTCGCCGAAATGTCAGTGGAGGCCCTCCTGTTGAGATTCAATTTGTTTTTGGTGTCTGTGTTGTGCGCATCTGTGTACACCGCGCTAGCGGCCGCGAAAATCATCTAGTTGACTTGTAAATTGGTACACATGTTCATGGGCTACACAGAATTAGATGTACACTTTTCGATGTGTATTATTGTTTTTATTTCATCTACGAGGGACACAGCAAAATATTTTTTATCATTACCGCCAAAACTAAAAAAGAAAAAAAAAAAAAAAAAAAAAGAGCCGAAATTACTGAAATATGAGTAAACTTGTGTGAAATTTGATTGTGTCACATGCTTAAAATAGCTCCGAAACAAACATTCTAAAATTTAAAAATCCCATGCACTCATTTTTGAGTATGTTGACATGCTCAAAAATTGGCATCGGCCGTCGTGAATCCCAATATCACAAATATAGATTCTCATTCATGTATTCTTCCACAAACCAGTATGAAACCGCCAGGAAATACAATTCTAGAAATTTGAGGGAGTAAATTTTGCGCTTGAATTTTTCCTGTTTAAATTTGTAGAAATTGTATTAAAGAACGAATTTTATTTGATCATATTTATAATAAATTATGAAGTGCACAGATATTAATTTGAAAATATACGATATCTCATAAATGAGAAAACATATTTTCCTTTTTGAAACAAAATTACTTGTTTCGAAATGAGTCTGTTCATTTACTTATTTTTGAACACTTTATTTTTAACAGTATACGGGCAGACTTTTCTCATAGCGCCCGTAAAATTAACCCAATTGACTTGCAAACTGGCATACATTTTCATGAGCCGTACAGAATTAACTGTATGATTTTTGGTGCGCTTGGTAACTGTATGATTTTTTAAATATTTTTTTGTGGTTCGTGTACAGGGACCAACCAAAGTATTTTTTACATTAAAGACTTTAATTTCTTTTAAACGCATTTTAATGCACATAAAATGCATTCAAAGTAATTAAATTAACATACATTTTTGAGATGCTTAAAATTTTTCTTTTCCTGTAGAAAAAGATGTACATAGATTTAATAATTATATACTGTTCCACGCAAAAGATTTCCAATAACGCTATATAATTATACAAATGATGTCGAACTTGTTACAAATATTTATGAATTACATGGAATTAGGTATATAGTTTTTAATTGTGTATACAACGTTTTTTGCTCGAACATAAAGGCACACAAAAGGTTTTAATAGCATTACTGTATATATACTGAATTTCTTTTAAGTGTATTTTAACACGTTTACATTTCATTTAACATGATGTAATTAATGTATCTTATTAGAATGTTTCGAAACAAAGTTTCTTTTGAAAATTATGGTCACAGAATTAGTAGAATTGCTCCGCATGAAAATTGCCTCTTAACCTCATATTCTAATGTAAAATGACCTTCTAAATCCGAATATGACGCACATTTTGCCCGACCACCCACCATTTTTTAGGAATGGCCCCCTATTTTTATCATTTGTCGATGATTTTATATCTATAAATTTGATTTTTAGGAGGGAGAAGGACTATTTTAACCGTTAAATATCTTGTGAGGGACTACGGAGCTGGAAAATTCTAAAAAATGGACATTTGCGACAAGGGAAAAATTTTGGGGAGGGATTTGCCACTGAAATTATACACTACATATCTTATATATATTTTTTTTTTTATCTTTTATTAACGTTGTTTTTTAAACTTTATATTTTTTGGTCTTTAGGTGTTAAATTAATTATTTTTCATTCTTCAAATCAAATTCATGGTCATGAAATTATTGAACAGAGAAATAAATTGAGGGAGGGGGTGGTGTATCTAGAAAATGTTGGGTGACTGAGAAAAATGGGAGTCATATTCGGATTCAGGCGGTCATTGTACATGAGAATCAACAAGAATGGTATCAGATATCGATTTTGATTTTAATGCAGAGCAGTGTAACTAGTTTACAAAACTACACAAATGAATAACAATGCGTTATGCAATCATTTTGGCATTAAATTTAGAAGAAGTATTTATTGAGTTACAAGGAATTAACACAACGCTATAAATTATAAGGAAATTCATTATATATGTTCAAGCACAGGAAATATATTCAAGCACACAAAGACATATAGACAATCAGGTACAGTCACCCAAAAAAAAAACGCCACCCCCCACCTAATTTCGCCGTAAATTATCGTAGAAACATTTGACTGGTACCGATCGATTTGTAATAACGTCTAGTTTATAACGGTATAGTTAAATTTTGCCTAAGGGGTCGTCTACATATTAAAACTGTCATTAACTTCTTCAATGGCAACAAATATTTTTGACTTCATATTTAGATTTCTGAGATCAAGGCGGTTCGAAAAACATACGTATTTATATACCTTAAATCAATTTTAAATAGAGTTACACGTGAAAATGTATTAGGGGTCCGTCTATACATTTAGAAAATATAAATCACGATCTACCACCCAGGATACATTATTTATTAAGTTTCACACCGGAAAAAAATTTCAGAAATGTTAATTATAAAATAAAAAAAATGACTAATTCACAGAACTTTCTGAGTTAGTTTATGAATTAAAAGATTTTTATTGGTTTCTATTGATTAAACATCAGATAGTTCACTTCATACGAAGAAAATTAAATAGCCTGAATAGATATTAAAATATCTATCAAAGGAAAAAAAAAAAAAAAAGAATGAATGGTTTTAAATTTGTTTGAAAATTCAAAATTATTTTAACTCAAGCTGCCGTATAATTGTCTGAAACGGCGGCACTCAAGCTGGTTCCCACGGCCGTTTCACAGTGACAATGGGAATTTGTTCAGATACTGCAGTACTTTCATTTTCTTTAATTGACTTTTTTAAAATATTAAAACAGATTTTTTTATTTTTATTTATTTATTTTTTAATTAATTATTATTATTATTATTTTTTCATGACATTATTAAAAACTTTTACATAAATCTCCACGATATTCTTTTGCTTTTATATTTTATAATGTGTAACAAATTAATATGTAAAATAATAAATCCTACTACTTAATGGGATGTTCTAAAATTCTACACTTTAACACAGATATCGAAGTGGACGGTGGGCGTAGAAAGGCTGACTATCCTTAATCTAAATCTTCACTTGAAAAGGTCAAAATGTTACATAACTCTTTTTTTTTTTTTTTTTTTTTTTTTTTTAAGGAAAAAAGAAGAAGATCAGGAGGAGAAAGAAAGATCAAAACGAATATAAAGCATATTAAACGTTAATACCCTTTAAACACTGGAAAAAGGCGGGGTTTTGTATTGTGTGTCATTTGGGAGCTGTAGAGTGCCAAAAAATTACTTTATGTAATAAAACTTTTCATTTAAAGGGTATTTAAAGCAGCATTATATTTAATACATAGACTATTCAGAAAAAAAAATACCATTCATCTGGTTCATGAAAAATAAAGAACATTTTCTGGCATTGCTCTATGTATATACATTCTTGTCAACCTATCCCGGAAGATTACTGGTCCCGCCCCTTTCCGTACATTTTTTTCACATCAGCCTTTTTAGAGCCGTGTCAGCCATCGGTGGCTGACACTGATCTTTCCATTTAGGCTAAGTCAGCCGGCAGTGTAAAATATGATATAAAACTACAGAACTTACATAGTTTTAAGTAATTACTGACAATTTATTTAAAATTTACTTCATGTTTTTTTTTTTTTTAATAGGATTTTTATAGGATTATATCGTTAAGGCCTAATGGGGTTTATTGAAACTCGATAAACATAACACGCTTCTAAGCAGCACGTGTGGCCTGAATGGGATTTCCATAAGAATTCGCGTGGCGGTCAATGAGTTAATCGTAAATGTATTTGAAGTTAATTACTCTAAAAATTAAATTGTGTACACACAGGGGCGGGAACTAACAATGTTACGGGTTAGGTTAGCAAGTATGCATATATATTTTGCTTGATTTATAAAAATTTATAACACATTTTCTTCTTTTTTTTTTAGTATTTTGTGTTTATATCTCTCATTAAAAATAAATACAATATTCATATATAAACATTTCCATACAGTAATGTATATAAACATATTGATTAAAGAAGATTTGTTGATATTATATAATTATTCTTCTATCTATTCTAACACAAATATATTTTGTAAATTTCGCAGCATCGAAAAACAGCAACATAGCTTCCATATCAAGGCTTAATGTAAATAGCCACGCCTTTTCACAAATTTTCTAAAACTTTATAATATAAAGCAAAATAATTTTGCATATTTGTAATTAAATCATTTAAGTTTTGGCTTCAATAATCGATGTAGTAAATACCATTGTGATTTATGCATACCAGCGTCACATATAGAGTCAAATAGGAATATGCAAATTTGTCTTTTTTTTTAAAATAGTGTTTCAGCGAATCAGAGGCGGGGCTTCTTTTCTTTTGAAATTCTTTCACAATCCCTCGCCTACATTGTGATAAATTTACAAAAAATATGCCAATTTGTATAATAAACATCGAAATATTGCTTAGGAAACAATAAAAATAACATAAAGGTAAATTAAAATAGTTTTCCGTCAAATTATATACAAACATTTACTTATAGGGGATACAGATTATAACAAGTGATGGCCCCCTAACAGGAATAAAAAGTGAAATATCACTGTAACTCAAAAAATAATGTTAGGAACGAGCTGTAAATTTGGAAACCTATGTTTTTGATGATGCCCGTTCTATTCGTGCAAAAATTAACATAGATCATAATTCATAATTTTTTCAAATATGAATTTATTAATAATTTTCATAATTCAAAAAATGTTTTTTTAGCAAAAATTTGCATGGAATATGTTTGGGTTACTTCATTCTAACGAATAAAAAAAACAGAATTTAAATATCATAATTATTTCGGAAGATATGATTTAATGTTTGTCACATTCATTTAACATTAGCACCCCCAAACTTTGACAGCTTATAACTCTATGAAAAATTGAGCGAAATATATAAACTATACCATTTTCCGCGATGATTTGATCCAAAGAATTTAAATAAATTATAAAAAATGGGGGTTACCATTGAAAAAAATGAAGGTGATGTCAGTTTTAATATGTAGACGACCCCCTAAGTAAAATCTAACTATAACATTATAAACTAGACATTATTACAAACTGATTGGTACCAGTCGCATGTTTCTACGATAATTTACGGCTAAATTAGGTGGGGGGGGTGGCGTTTTTTTTTGGGGTGACTGTACAATGTCGTATTTAGCAGGGCGGCAGTCCCTCTTAGAAAAGTATTTGTTATGTAGCGAGTTAATCATATGTATTCTTGTGTGTTTATACATATAATATATGTGTGCATTAATAATTATTTTAAATAATATGAAATAAATAAAAATGACCAACTCATTAAAGAGTAAGGAAAATTTAACGTTGAGGCTCTCGATCTGCAGATCTACTAGTTAACTGGGAATTATATATCAATCTTACTATTTTTTTTTTTTTTTTAACAAATTAGTCTTATTTTTACTTTTGGAATAACTGATATTCAGTAATCTTTTAATTTCACAGGTTTCATTCAATACCTCTTTTAGAGACGCGAGAACCCAACTAATCGGAGATAAAATATTTTCTTATAATTTATAAGCTATAATTAATACATTTCAATGTAATAAAAGTTGCACCCTTCTGATACCGAGGAAAATGAAACATAATAAGAAGAAAAAACTTAACTCCTAACTAATGAATTAAGTTTTTTCTTCTTAACTACACAGAAGAAAAAACTTAATTCATTATAGATAGAAAAATCTTTTTTAATTCATGTTTATCAAAATTGGTCTGTTAGATAGAAACTGTACATCATAAGAAAACTATTTAATTTCAAACTATAAAAACAATTTATCCAATAGGAAACAATTTTAATTTCAGAAAAGATTTTTAATAGTTTAGTAAAAATAAATAAATAAATAAATACTTAGTAGAATCGTGGCATGATTATCATAAAATTGCCTTCGTATAATCAGCAGATCGAATAAATCCGCTTTATTTAAGAAATTTTAATAGAAAATCTATATTTCTAATGAAAAATTGCTTGTCGAGTTGTATCTCTTTCTGTTAATTAATTTTTTATGCATGAAAATAATTTAACTGAGCTACTTATTACAGATAAAAAATACGGTAAGACCGATTGTAATCACTATTTTATAACAATTGCTTTTTTTTTTTCTGTTAAGATACATAAAAATTACTCATGGGGAAAAATTAGTCAATGATTTTTCTATAAAAGTGAGTATAATTGACAATGTGCAAATTTAATTCATAGGCAATACGGTTTCATGTATAAATAATTTCTAATGAATGACCTTTTGAATAGGGCTGACAGCCAGTCTCAGTCAGATTATATTAGGTCTACCAGAAAGTTCTGTGGTTTGAACTAATAAAATGACACCTGAAATTTTTGTTTAACAATATTTATATTATACTTTGCCAATTATCAGCTTCAAAGTTGCCCAAGAATACCTCAAATAGTATCCTAGGAACAAGTTAGGAAATCTTAAAAAGACCCCCTACAGAGTGTATTAGTAATCTACAGAGACTCAGTGACTTCGTGAAGACAATCGGCCCTTAGCCTTACACTACAGCATGCTACCTATTTAGGGTTCCTACATACCAACCTTTTTATAAAAACTTCCTAAAAAAGGAGAGTTAGAAAACTCCAATTAAATACATAGAATTGATTTATAACAAAAATTCCTCTTAAAAATTAGTGATAGAAAAAAATAAGGACTTTGCGAACCTTTTAATTCTTATTAATAATAACACAGGCCTACAGTTTTGTTTTATTAAACTTTATTTTTTCGAGGAGGCTGAATGAAAAAAATTACCACCATTTCTGCCTATCACATACATACATACATACATATATATATATACATATATATATTAAGGGGTTTTAGAGGGATAGCAGGAATCCAACATTTTTACGTGAGTTTTATTATTTTGTCACCACTTTTTTAAACTGGTCATTCTTTCAATAGTATTGCAATATTAAAACCTTCAAAGAAAATTTCATTATAAAAAATAGTGGTAACAATACAATTAAACGAACATAAAATTGTAGGAACGCTGTGAGCCCTGGGTTTATAATAAAAAATTACTAATTTTATCGCACTGATCTAACCATATTTCTTTCCATATTTAAACTAACAATTCCTTCGTGATATCTTTAATATGTATCTTGACATCTCGTTCCTACTTTTAGCATTTAAAATCATTTTTTCTTTGTGATGCCCTTCCGAACACATTTTCGCTTTCAATATTTCTTCTGTCCCCTTCCTTTATCCCGTCAATTTTCCATTTTGAATTATTTTTTAGATTCACATTTATAAATATTGATTTAACGTAATAAGTAGTTATTGAGAACGGTTTTTATTAAACAATATGACACCACATTCAATGTTATCACGCAAAATTAAACGAAAAGTATGAATTTAACTCTTTTAGGGGCAGTGGTTGCATAGTGCAATCACACATTTTAATTCAAAATTGCAAAAACCGTATCCGGAATTTTTTTTTTTTTTTTTATAAAATTTTACTTTTATACCTTACACGAGTAACTTCATTTACTTCTCGTCTTTTAATATTGTTGGTGATTTCTGGTGGCTGTTGATTTTAAATGAACAAAATTTGCTTGCCCCTGAAAGGGTTAAACAACAATACGTGATTGAGTGCTTTTACTATATTATTTTTCAATTTTAGTGTGTAAAAATCTATAAAAAGAAAAACTACAACAAAAGAGAAAATTCCTATACAATTTGTTAGTAGCAGGCCTGTATAATTTACGATTTCATACGACATATATGTAATTTAAATAAAACGTATCACGTACATAAAAGCATTAATTATAGAATATAAACATTCCACATATAAAAAAATAATATAAAAATCTATAATAAAAATAAGTAACACTTTGTTTAATTTATTTTACTTAATATTGTTTGTAATATTCGTATCCTGAAAAAGTCGAAGTGTTATAAAAATAAAATAACTACTTATATATAAAAGAACTATTCTTTTAGATATAAAAAGCAAAATTTCTTGATATTATCACTACTATTCTTTTCCTAAATAAAGGAAAGTCGACTTTTATTTATACAACATATAAACATCTAGAATAAACAGTCATCCGATTTCAAAAAATAAGTAAATAAACAGAAAATGAATGTGTCGTCTAAGTAAAATAATTTTCTAAAAGCAACTTATAACACTTTTATTTCTTCATTTAGCAGCCTATATTTCCCAAGATGATTCACGAGAGAAATAACAGATAAGTCTCTTTGGAGCAGCAAAAATTGGGAATGTTTTGAACAAATGGCCTTTAAAGACGCAAAATGGTTCTATATTTAAAATGAAGTAATTTTAACATAATATATTTTGAAAAAGTAATGTTGGAATTTTTTTTTCTTTTTTTCAAGAATATATATATATATATATATACATATAACGAATAGACATTAAATCTTCTAAATTTATTTGAAATCTTATGCATTAAAGTTTTATTAAGTAGTTTGAACACCAACAAGCTATTAAAGATTTAAATAAAAAAAAACATTCAATCGTTTATTATTATTATTATTATTTTATTATTAAAATTTATTATTATATTTTTTATTATTATATATCACCTATTATTTGGCCCCATAAAAGGTTTCATATAAAAGCTTGTATTTATAAATTTAACTACATTCATAATAATTTTCATGATTGAGAAAAATATTTTAAAATCAAAGATAGGCATAGAATATTTTTAGGATGTTTCATCCGAACGCATTATATAATATATATATATATATAGCATAGGTGCCAAGTCTCCTCTTTTTCAAGGGGGACTTCAAACTGGAAAATTCTCATAGCTTATTTCGGTAATATTAATCGTCGAAAATATATATAATATATTCCATTTTAACATTATTGGTGTCAATTCTGATTTAAAAGTTAAAAATGTTGGCAGCTATGATATATTATGAAAAAAAAAATTCAGAAAAATGTATAAACTATAGCATTTTCCGGGATAATTTGAACCAAATAACTCAAAAAATCGTCAAAAATTGGTGTTGCTATTAAAAAAAAAAAAAAAAAAGAAAAAAAAAAAAAAAAAAGAAAAAAAAAAGAAAAAAAAAAGAAAAGGAAAGAAAAGAAAAAAAAAAAAAAAAATGAAATTGGTGCAAGGTTTTATATGTAGACGAACCCTAAGCGAAATCTCTAAGTGCTATCATTAACAAGGCGATATTATTAATCGATCGGCACTAGCTGCTCACATATACGACGATTTACGGAGAAATTATTTGGGGTTTAACGCTTTTTTTTTTTTTTTTTGCTAATTGTACAATAAATTTACAGACATAATTTTAATGTTTTCTACTTAAACTAAAAGATAGGAAGCAAAGTTAAGAATGAAAAACACGTGAAAAATTCACAATTAAACTAAACACTCTAATACCATTTTTATTAAAATCACACAATCAACTGATTGGAAGAAAATCATAATTATTGAAATTTTATTTTTCCGATTTAGCTCAACTGGTAGAGCCTTGACCTTGTAAGTCAAAGATCCGGGGTTCGGCTCCCGGTCCAGGCATTATTTTCACTCATTCGGAAAAATAAAATTTCAATAAACACTCTAAGGTATTTTCTGTATTTTCTGAAAGGGTATTCTAAAAGAAAATAGTTTTTAAATTTAAAAATGAAATAAATAAAAAAATATATAGATTATCAAAAACTTAGCGGTAGGAGGATAGTAGGTTGTGTGGTTTAAGACCGCTTGATTACACTTGTATCCTAGGCCTAAAGGTGGAGTGCTCTCCATGAGGCACATTCTAATGGGTCTTAGCCCGCAATTTTCGCGAGTTCCGGAGAAAGCTCCGAAGGTCTAGGTCGATGAGCGCGACCTGGGATCGAACTCGGCAATTCCCATCTACCAGCTTTAAGCGCAGAACCACTCCGCCACTGGTGGGGCAGAAACCTAGCGGAAAATAACACGCCGTAATATATTTAAAACGCACATAATGAGGAAGAGAGAGAAAAAATTAGCAAGTGCTTTTAAGTTCCAAAATCAATACACAGAGATGGAACACGGGCGCAGAACTCATACGGTATTTGTTTAAGGAATTTCTCTACCTATAATATCGTGGATTTAAGCAGTAGAAAATTTTGTTACATTGATAGTAGTATGAATTCTGCGTACGTGTTCCATTCCTGAATACATGACCATCAATAAAAAAATAATAATTAAAAATGTTTTATAATGTATTATTTAAGTATAGCACTCATATTTGTTACTTAACACTTTCGCGACCACTGACGTAGATTCACGTCATTTAAAAATCTATAACTCCGCCAGTGGGCGTTTCTTTCACAATTTGTATGTTATTTCCTTCTTAAGAATATACCCAATATTCATATTTGTAGAAATATACTATGAATACAAATACTTTGATTATAAAGAGTGTAATTATAATGTATATTCATTTGTAATATAAATGTGAATTCAGAAAATTTCGTCCTGAAATGTTACAACTTGGGAGAATAACGCCCAATGGTGAGTCTTACTGTACAAAAGACTAAAGAATGCTGTCGCAAAAGTGTTAAACAAGAAGAATCTACCACTGAGAAAGTGCGGAGCTGGCAACATTTCTAATTTATTCACTCCATGGCATTGTTGTGTACCATACTTGCCAACATCCTATTAATACTTTCGCGACCGCTGACGTAGATTCAGAGCCTGATTAAGGGGGAAGCACACATTATCTCCGCTCTCACCGGAATATTTTTACAATTATTTTTTACTTCATGTCCATACTTGCCAACCATCTCATTATGAACCGTACAATTTTTAGTACCCGCCTTTTTTTTCACACCAATAATTTTTTAGAGTAATTTTAATCTTAATTAATCGTAACAATATTTGCAGAGAATAACTCTAAAAAAATAGTGGTGTGAGAAAAGGGGTGTTTTCTCAGGGGGCGTTAACAATTGTACGGTTATTAATGAGATGGTTGGCAAGTATGCATGTCATAGAAATTCCACGCTTTGACGAGGAAATATTTTTTATAAAAAATGAACGGTGTAAAACAATCCAATTTACTCACCGTTATTAGACACCAGAATTCTTTTAAAATAATTTTTAATGAGAATTTTCTGTTTATTATAGGAGGAAAGTATTTGTTAAAAAATAACGGTGTAAGTATAAATAATGTGTGCTTCCCCCTTAATCAGGCTCTGCGTAGATTCACGTCATGTGAAAATATATAACTCCACCAGTGGGTGTTTCTTTTTCAGTTAGTATGTCATTTGTTTCTTAAAAATATACACAATATTCATATTTGCACAACCAATATACTATGGATATAAATACATTCATAAGAAAGAGTATAATTATAATGTATATCCATTTGTAATATGAATCTGAATATAGAAAATTTAGTTCTGAAATATTATAACTTGGGAGAATAACGCCCACCTTACTGTCAAAAAGACGAAAACATGCAGTCGCGAAAGTGTTAATAATCTCTAGCAATGTTAGCTCCGCTTTTTTGTTTTCCACAACAGTAACTTTTTTTAGTATTTTTCTTCTTCTTTAATCGAAATTGCCTTTAGAGTGTATTACTCTTAAATTCACCTGTGTGAAAAAAAAAAAAAAAAAAAAATAGAGGCGTGACTAACAACACTACCAAATATTAATTAGGATGTTGGCAGGTATGTCTAGTAGCCATCATTTTTAACATCACGTTTTCAGAGAGTAATTTTCTCCGATTTATAAGTACCATTAAATAAGAAAAAAATACTCTTCAAAAAAAAAAAAAAAAAAAAAAAAAAAAAGTGATTAATGAAAGCTTTACTTATTAAATTAGAAATGTTGCGTCTAAACATAGTTACCAACTTTAACCTTTTTTTATGTTACAGGAAAATTTTAATACAAATTTTTGTTTTATTAATTATGTGAAGGCTGATGCATAGATATAATAAATTCTTTCTAATAATTTTTTCCAGTAATCAAAACATGCTAAAATTGGAAACTATGCATCCATAATTGTTAATAACCGCCTATTTTCGCACACGTATTTTGTTGCAGAATAATTTTTTTCTACATGTAATTACTATTAAATAAGATGAAATTCAGTTGTAAAAATGGCGCTCAATAAAAAGGCAACTGAATAAATAAATTATGTTGGCAGATGCGTAACCTATTTTAATTTCAATGAAAAACTCCCAGAAAAAACTTAAATTGAAAAGAAAATTGTATATTCGAGTTACTTGATAAGCTTACTTTTATCTCAAAATAAATGTAATACCAAATGTATTAAAGTAAAAAATAAATAAATAAAATAAATAAATAAAATAATAATAATAATAATAATAATAATTAATGCGGGATATTTTGAATAAATATTTAGTTTGATGTGATTTTTCAAATTAATTTCTATTCAGAGCAAATTTATAACCCATTTTCTCCTTTTAAGGGGCTTATACAATGAGATATTTTTAAAACAATCGTATTAATAATAGAATAATAATAATAAAAATTTTGTTAGACTTTTCTGGTTAATTTGATCCAATGACTAGAAATCGCTGAAAATAAATAAATTTAAAACTTTGTACAACAGGAATTTTTTTTCTCCCGCGAAGCACGTCTTATGGGATTCAACTATGAAACTAGTTCGGTTGAATTATTTCTATTTTTTTTTTTTTTTCTCTGGTGATAATACTTACTTGTTCGAATGTATTGCAGAACTCGAAATCCCCATCTTTTCTTTCAGGATACTTTCAGAGATGAGAATTTCTGCCTTTTTTATTAAACCACTATTTTTATACAATGATCTAGGTCCTATTTTTCACGACACAATAACAAAAATATACAGTACATATTTCTGTATTTAATAATATTAATAATAAAGAAATAAAAAAATAAAAAAAAGAGGTAACAAAAAATGACGATAAATTTTCTCAACACTGAAACTGTCCTGAAAAAAGGACTGAGACTTCGAGATCTGGTACAGTTTTATCAGATTTAAGATAGTAATAATAATAATAATAATAATATTCAAATTAAAATTTTGGAAATTTAGGAAACAAAATTTTCAAAAATTCAAATGATGATCGATCCCACTTATTAAAAACACCATATATCGTAAGATTTGTAAGTAGAAGCACAATCAATATTTCAAACAATCTGGTAATGAACAAATCCTCAAAATATTAATAAAATTGGTCAGTTATTTACAAGACAGCATGCACCTGAGTTGCATTTTCGATATAATGAGTCTGCAAAGACTAATTTTTAACAGAATTTTGAGATTTTAAGTTGGGAGAGAAAAAATTAGCTCAGTAAACAATTAGCAACAATGGTTCAGTAATTGTTATTGAACAAATCCTAAAATCATCAAACATGATCAAGTGGTTTGTGACAAAATAGGTTTCAAATTTGAACCAGAAGAATTCTGGACCGTAAGGATTTCCAAAGCCATATGCTTCCCATAAACAAAGAGATTCCCATCTACAAATTAATATACGTAAGTGGTGGTCATTTTATAAGGACAAAGGCAAAACTGGCTAAATCTGGGCTACAGTTGATCGGAAAATTGTACAAATTTTATGGTTTGAAATCAATGATAAATGAAGCATTTTTTATTAGTTTGGATGGAAATATATGCGAAATCCATATTTATAAAGTGTATTTTGGATATCGACAGCCATGCGATTTGGACAAATTTATAAGGACAATTGTACTTGTGTGTTCTGAAAAGCAAAATTTGCATATTTTTTGTTTTGCACACGACACTCTCAGGCGACATAAATGCTTAGTAGGTGATTGGGAATGTTCTATTATATTTTGAAATTCATGCCGCTAAGTACTAAACTTTCGGAGCTTGAGGAAAGAAAAGTGGTTGCTTTTAAAAGTTCAGGAGATACTGCACGACAAATTGCGACAAATCTGAATAGATCGATAATGGTCATTTATAATTTTCTTAAAAATACCGGCAAATATGGACGACAAAGATATACAGGTAGGCCATCTTCTGTTTCTGTGCCTGAGAAAAGAATGATAATAAGGCGAGCTTGCTTTATAAACAAACATCCACGGTAATTAAACGGGAATTAAATTTACGATGCAGTGCGCAAGTTGCTCGACATGTTTTATAAACAGGAAAAAGTTCCCGTTAATAGCAATACCTCCCCAGATCATTACTGAGCCCCTTCAAATGTCAGCTTTATAAAAATTCGATTTTCTTTACGATGATGATACCAAAAGTAGCAAAAACCATGTGGCCCTTCCAAAAAAGGCTTTTTCTCATCAAATAAAATAACACAATCCAACTTTTTTCTGTTAGTAATGCACCTTTTGGCGGAATCCCGCTCCCCTTAGCCACTTATGAACTCTTGTAAGAGGCGGTCATGACATATGTTTTCCATAATGTATCTATCTTTCTTTTTAAAAAACACATCGAACAGTTCGAGTACTGCATTAAAAATTTAATTTCTGTTTAATCCGTCGATGTTTGTTTTTTGGAGCGAATTCTCTTTATTGTAATTCTTTTATCACGCACAGAAGCAGACGATAATGATAACCTACTTGTATGTTTTTGGTATCCATATTTTCCGGGATTTTTAAGAAAATTGCAAATGGACATTTTCGATCTATTTATTTTTTTTGCAGTTTGGAATGCAGTGAGTCCTAAAATTTTAAAAGCAACCACATTTCCTTTCTCAAACTCCGAAAGTTTAGCAGCTAGTGGCACGACTTTAAAAGTACAGGGATGGAACACGGGCGCAGAATTCATACCGGAATCCGTTTAAGAAATATCTATACCTATAATATCGTTGATTTAAGAAGTAGAAAATTTTCTTACATTGAGAGTGGTATGAATTCTGCGCCCGTGTTCCATCCCTGAAAGTAGAATACGACGTTCCCAATCGCTTTCTAAACATTTATGTCGCTTGATAGTGTAGTATTCAAAACAGAAAGCATGCTAATTTTATTTTATAGAACACACAAATTCAGTGGTTCTTATAATTTTGTCCATATCACACGGCTGTCAAAATCTAAAATACATTTTATGAATATGAATTTCTCATATATTTCCATTAAAACTATTTAAAAAAAGGCTTTATTTATCATTGATTTCCAGCCATAAAATTTGCATAATTTTCCGGTCAACTGTAGCCAAGACTTAGCGATTTTTCTCTTGTCCTTATAATTTTGACCACCAATGTATATATGTTTAGTATAATATAGTTTTGATATTTTTACATGTGGCTTGTAAATATGGCACGTAGATATACCGAACGAAAATTATACTTAAAGTTAAATAAATAGAAAAATGCATGTGCATTGAAATTGGTTCCAAAGTCGTACGCCAACTTCTCGAGGTCGGACCAGTGCTGCCAGATTGAGGGAAATTTTTATTTAATTATCCCCGCTAAATTTTAATTGAAAAGGTTTTCTATTTGTCTCGAAACATTTTACAAAGAAATCTTCGATGTAATTAGGTTACCGTTAAAAGTAAAATTTAGTGGTGAATATTGAATAAAAATTTCCTTCCATCTGGCAGTACTGGGTCGGACCCTACCCTCATTTGAGGAGCAAACATTCAAACCGAGTTTTCTCGAAAGAAAGAAAAAAAATGAGTTAGTGATTTTTCTTTAAATTTAACATAAAATTAGTATGCATACATATTTTCCTAGTATCTATTAATACATGTAAACAAACGATAATTAGATTTTAAGTTCCGTTATTTTTTAACTTATTAGTTATTGTGTTATCTGAAAAGTAGTGTCCCAAAGAGAAGACACAGTTTGAATGTTCGCTCCTCATTTATTTCCCCTCAATCGAACAGAACATGTTATTTGCAAGCTGGTCACATCAACCAGCATGTAACTTGACACATTAAAAAAGATACGCAAATGTGCAATTCGTACAACACCTTGAGCAAAAACTTTTAATCTATATGAATTCAAAATAATTTTCCGGTTTGAGATATTATTTAAATAGTTTTACGAGAAAACATTAGGGGAAAAAATGGTGTTGTCACTTTAATAAACATTCCTATGTACAGCATACTTGCCAACATACTAATTAATATTCCGTAGTATTGTTAGCCACGCCTTTTTTTTCACACCAGTATCTTTTTAGAGTATTTTTGTACTTATTTAATCGCAATTGAATTTGGAGAATATTTCTCAAAAAATTTACTGGTGTTAAAAAATGGGCGTGATTAGCAACACTACGGAATATTAATTAGGATGTTGGCAAGTATGGTACAGTCACCCAAAAAAAAAAACGCCACCCCCCCCCCCCACCTAATTTTTCCGTAAATTATCGTAGAAACATGCGACTGGTACCAATCAGTTTGTAATAACGTCTAGTTTATAATGTTTTAGTTAGATTTTACTTAGGGGGTCGTCTACATATTAAAATTGACATCAACTTCATTTTTTTCAATGGTAACCCCCATTTCTTATAATTTATTTGAATTCTTTGGATCAAATCATCACGGAAAATGGTATAGTTTATATATTTCGCTCAATTTTTCATACAGTTATAAGCTGTCAAAGTTTGGGGATGCTAATGTTAAATGAATGTGACAAACATTAAATCATATCTTCCGAAATAATTATGATATTTAAATTCTGTTTTTTTTATTCGTTAGAATGAAGTGATCCAAACATATTCCATGCAAATTTTTGCTAAAAAAACATTTTTTGAATTATGAAAATTATTAATAAATTCATATTTGAAAAAATTATGAATTATGACCTATGTTAATTTTTGCACGAATAGAACGGGCATCATCAAAAACATGGGTTTCCAAATTTACAGCTCGTTCCTAACATTATTTTTTGAGTTACAGTGATATTTCACTTTTTATTCCTGTTAGGGGGCCGTCACTTGTTATAATCTGTATCCTCTATAAGTAAATGTTTGTATATAATTTGACGGAAAACTATTTTAATTTACCTTTATGTTATTTTTTTTTGTTTCCTAAGCAATATTTCGATGTTTGTTATACAAATTGGCATATTTTTGTAAAATTATCACAATGTAGGTGAGCGATTGTGAAAGAATTCAAAAGAAAAGAAGCCTCTGATTCGCTGAAACACTATTTTAAAAAAAAGACTAACTTGCATATTCCTATTTGACTCTATATGTGACGCTGGTATGCATAAATCACAATGGTATTTACTACATCGATTATTGAAGACAAAACTTAAATGATTTAATTACAAATATGCAAAATTATTTTGTTTTATATTATAAAGTTTTAGAAAAATTGTGAAAAGGCGTGGCTTACGGTACAAGAGAGGAATATATCCGATCAAAATATGTTAAGTCTTTCTTCATAAGTATTAAATATCTTTTTCTAGTTTTTCGCTGCTAAAATTCTATTTTAACCCTGTTACACTTTTTCTCGCATTTCAATATTCAAGAGTACGTACACCTCTAGTTAAATATCATGTTTTAGAAAACACGGTACAGCGAAACTGATTGCATGAAACAGCAATTATGCATTCGACAACCGTTTTATTATTATTATTATTAATATTTAATAATTTTAAAAAGATTTTTTACTATGAATTTTCTGTTTAAATTTCGTTGTGACATATTTGCATTTGGTTACTGTACCGTTTGTAAGCTTTGTGTTATTTAAAATTTATCCCATAATGTAACATGATAAAATATCAAATTTCTATTAAAAGTTTTTTAATACAGAATCAAATTGTGAAAAATTGGTTTATTATT
The DNA here is from genome assembly GCA_963930645.1 of Salticus scenicus. Classification (NCBI taxonomy): domain Eukaryota; kingdom Metazoa; phylum Arthropoda; class Arachnida; order Araneae; family Salticidae; genus Salticus; species Salticus scenicus. The sequence goes on from OZ005651.1 coordinate 232,052,309, forward strand.
TATATTTTTTTAAAAGTTTATAAGATCTATTATTGGAACATAGCTCAACACTATTTATTTTCAATTTCCTAATCACGAAATCAAAGTCACAGTTATTATGGAATAAAAATTTAAAACAAAGGAATTGTCTTATTACTTTCAAATATATAGATATTGATCCTACAGAATCCTGAAATTTCATTTAAAAGACTTTAAACGTCTAAATTTAAAAATTCAAAATAAAATAAATTAATCTAAATGCTTTTAAAGTTGAAACGGGAAGATTTCAAAATATATGAAAATTGGCATTTGTGTTTTGAACATTTTACTGCGGCAGATATTAAAAATAATATTTTAATGATGAGCTGAACCTGAGCTTAAGAGAGGTCGGATCCAGCTATTTAGCACGAGTGATATCACCTGACTAAAACCAGAATAAACAACATTTTAATTTATTCCGGGGTATTTTCAGCCCACTGTTATTCTTTTTTTTTTTTTTTTTTTTTTTTTTTTTTTTTCAAACTTCAACACTAGCTACAGCACGCTTGCGTCCTATTTACATTAAGCTTTGAAATGGAAGCTATGTTGCTGTTTTTCGATGCTGCGAAATTTACAAAATATATTTGTGTCAATATACTATACAGATAGAAGAATAATTATATAATATCAACAAAACTTCTTTAATCAATATGTTTATATACATTACTGTATGGAAATGTTTATATATGAATATTGTATTTATTTTTAATGAGACATATAAACACAAAATACTAAAAAAAAGAAGAAAATGTGTTATAAATTTTTATAATTCAAGCAAAATATATATGCATACTTGCCAACCCAATCCGTAACATTGTTAGTTCCCGCCCCTGTGTGTACACAATTTAATTTTTAGAGTAATTAACTTCAAATACATTTACAATTAACTCATTGAGCGCCACGCGAATTCTTATGGAAATCCCATTCAGGCCACACGTGCTGCTTAGAAGCGTGTTATGTTTATCGAGTTTCAATAAACCCCATTAGGCCTTAAAGATATAATCCTATAAAAATCCTATTAAAAAAAAAACATGAAGTAAATTTTAAATAAAATGTAATTACTTAAAACTATGTAAGTTCTGTAGTTTTATATCATATTTTACACTGCCGGCTGACTTGGCCTAAATGGAAAGATCAGTGTCAGCCACCAATGGCTGACATGGCGCTAAAAAGACTGATGTGAAAAAAATGTACAGAAAGGGGCGGGACCAGTAATCTTCCGGGTTAGGTTGACAAGAATGTATATACATAGAGCAATGCCAGAAAATGTTCTTTATTTTTCATGAACCAGATGAATGGTACTTTTTTTCTGAATAGTCTATGTATTAAACATAATGCTGCTTTAAATACCCTTTAAATGAAAAGTTTTATTACATAAAGTAATTTTCTGGCACTCTACAGCTCCCAAATGACACACAATGCGAAACCCCGCCCTTTTCCAGTGTTTAAAGGGTATTAACGTTTAATATGCTTTCTATTCGTTTTGATCTTTCCTCCTCCTCCTTATCTTCTTTTTTCCTTAAGAAAAAAGAGTTATGTAACATTTTGACCTTTTCAAGTGAAGATTTAGATTAAGGGTAGTCAGCCTTTCTACACCCACCGTCCACTTCGGTATCTGTGTTAAAGAGTAGAATTTTAGAACATCCCATTAAGTAGTAGGATTTATTATTTTGCATATTAATTTGTTACACATTATAAAATATAAAAGCAAAAGAATATCGTGGAGATTTATGTAAAAGTTTTTAATAATGTCATGAAAAAAAAAAAAATTAATTAAAAAAAAAATAAATAAAAAGAAAAACTGTTTTAATATTTTTAGAAAGTCAATTAAATTAAAGAAAATGAAAGTACTGCAGTATCAGAACAAACTCCCATTGTCACTGTGAAACGGCCGTGGGAACCAGGTTGAGTGCCGCCGTTTCAGACAATTATACGGCAGCTTGAGTTAAAATAATTTTGAATTTTCAAACAAATTAAAAACCATTCACCTTTTTTTCTCTCTTTTGATAGATATTTTAATATCTATTCAGGCTATTTAATTTTCTTCGTATGAAGTGAACTACCTGATGTTTAATCAATAGAAACCAATAAAAATCTTTTAATTCATAAACTAACTCAGAAAGTTCTGTGAATTAGTCATTTTTTTTAATTTTATAATTAACATTTCTTAAATTTTTTTCCGGTGTAAAACTTAATAAATAATGTATAATGGGTGGTAGATCATGATTTATATATTCTAAATGTATAGACGGACCCCTAATACATTTTCACGTGTAACTCTATTTAAAATTGATTTAAGGTATATAAATAGGTATGTTTTTCGAACCGCCTTGATCTCAGAAATCTGAATATGAGTTCAAAAATAGGGGTCGTCGATGAAAAACTGCAGTTTATGCCTGTTTTAATATGTAGATAACCCCTTAAGCAAAATCTAACTATCCCATTAAAAACTAGACGTTATTAAGGATCGATAAGTACCAGCCGCATGTTTTCTGCGATAATTTACGACGAAATTAGTGGGGGGATGCGATCTTTTTTTTTTTTTTTTTTTTTTTTTGGTGACTGTACATAATGTGGCAAAAAATGATAGCATAGTTCTTACTAAAAATAGGTGTTGCCATTGAAGAAAATTAAGTTAATGCCAGTTTTAATATGTAAACGACCCCCTACGCAAAATGTAACTATACCGTTATAAACTAGATGTTATTACAAATCGATCGGTACCAGTCAAATGTTTCTACGATAATTTGCGGAGAAATTAGGTGGGGAGGGTGGCGTTTTTTTTGGGGGGGTGACTGTACAGTCAGCCAAAAAAAAACCCGCCTCCCCCCCCACCTAATTTCGCCGTAAATTATCGTAGAATAATGCGGCTGGTACCTATCGATCTGTAATAACGTCTAGTTTTTAATGGTGTAGTTAAATTTAGCTTAAGGGGTTATCTACATATTAAAACAGGCATAAACTTCATTTTCTTCAAAGACGACCCCTATTTTTAACCTCATATTCAGATTTCATAGATCAACGCAGTTTAGAAAACCTACCTATTTATATACTTTAAATAAATTCTAAACAGAGTTACACGTGAAAATGTGTTAGAGGACCGTCTATACATTTAGAAAAAATAAATCGTGATCTACCACCCAATATACATTATTTATTAAATTTCACACCGGAAAAAAAAGTTCAGAAATGTTAGTTATAGAATAGAAAACGATTATAATCCGCCGAACTTTTTGGGTTAGTTTATGAATAAAAAGATTTTTATTGGTTTTTATTTATTAAACATTGAATAGTTAAATATATTACTTCACACGAAGAAAATTAAATAGCTTGAATCATATGAACCCTACAATGTTGAATTACAAAAATCTAGATACCAAGCTAAAAGAATAATAGTAATAATGATAATAATATCAATAGCGGTTAAAAAAAGAAAATAAAAAGTGTTATAGAAAGAAAAACTACTTCACACCCCATAAATATTAAATCAGCACAACCGGTTTCGAAAGGACGTAGCCTTTCTTCATCAGGTGCAAACACGTGCAACTGCCTTGGAGGCAAAAGCAAGATTGCTTTGCTTGCTTTTGCCTCCAAGGCAGTTGCACGTGTTTGCACCTGATGAAGAAAGGCTACGTCTTTTCGAAACCGGTTGTGCTGATTTAAAATTTATGGTGTGTGGATAAGTTTTATTTTCTTTTTATTGACAGTACGCCAGTTTTTGAATTTATTTTTGGTGAAAAAGTGTTTAATATTTAAGAAAAAGAATTATCTACTTCTTGTTGTGTATATTTTTATTTTATACAGTAAGCTCCGCATGAAAGTGTTACTATAAAGTTTTACATTTAATTTTAGGCGTACAAACCAACAATAGCTAATATACAAAAATATAAATAACAAGATTTATACTAAAATCTGAGAAAGAATATTTAACATTTTCGCGACTGCTGACGTAGTTTCACGTCATTTGGAAATCTGTAACTCCTCCAGTGGGCGTTTCTTTCACAATTCGTGTTTTACGATAAAATCATCTAGTTGACTTGTAAATTGGTACACATGTTCATGGGCCACACAGAATTAGCTGTACAGTTTTCGGTGTGTATCATTGTTTTTATTTCATCTACAAGGGGCACAGCAAAATATTTTTTATCATTAAATTAAAAAAAAAAAAAAAAAAAAAAAAAAAAAAACGAGCCGAAATTACTGAAATGTGAGTAAACGAGTGTCAAATTTGAGTATGTCACATACTTAAAATAGCTCCGAAACAAACATTCTCAAATTTAAAAATCCCATGCACTCATTGTTTAGTATGTTGACATGCTCAAAAATTGGCATCGGCCGTCGTGAATCCCAATATCCCAAATATAGATTCTCATTCATGTATTCTTCCACAAACCAGTATGAAACCGCCAGGAAATACAGTTATAGAGATTTGAGGGAGTAAATTTTGTGCTTGAATTTTTCCTGTTTAAATATGTAGAAATTGTATTAAAGAACGTCTTTTATTTCAGCATATTTATAATAAATTATGAAGTGCACAGATATTAATTTGAAAGTATGCGATATCTCATAAATGAGAAAGCATATTTTCCTTTTTGAAACAAAATTACTTGTTTCGAAATGAGTCTGTTCATTTACTACTTATTTTTGAACACTTCATTTTTAACAGTATACGGGCAGAATTTTCTCATACCGCGATAGTGCTCGTAAAATTAACCCAATTCACTTGCAAAATGGTATACATTTTCATGAGCCGTAGAAAATTAACTGTATGATTTTTAGTGCGCTTGGTAACTGTATGATTTTTTAAATGTTTATTTTTTTTATTTTATTATTATTATTATTTTTTTTTTTGTGGTTAGTGTACCGAGACCAACCAAAGTATTTCTTACATTACATACTTTAATTTCTTTTAAACGCATTTTAATGCACATAAAATGCATTCAAAGTAATTAAATTAACATACATTTTTTGAGATTCTTAGAATCTTTTCTTTTCCTGTAGAAAAGGATGTACATATATTTAATAATTATCTACTGCTCCACGCAAAATATTTCCAATAACGCTATATAATTGTCCAAATGATGTCGATCTTGTTACAGATATTTATGAATTACATGGAATTAGGTATATAGTTTTTATTTGTGTATACAACGTTTTTTGCTTGTACATAAAGACACACAAAAGGTTTTAATAGCATTACTGTATATATACTGAATTTCATTTAAGTGTATTTTAACACGGTTATATACTTCATTTAACATGGTGAAATTAATGTATCTTATTAGATTGCTTCGAAACAAAGTTTCTTTTGAAAATTATGGTCACAGAATTGGTAGAAATGCTCCGCATGAAAATTGCCTCCGACACCTCATATTCTTATGTAAAATGACCTTCTGAATTCGAATATGACGCCCATTCTGCCCTACCACCCACCGTTTTTTACGAATGCCCCCCTATTTTTAAGATTTGTTGGTGATTTTATAGCTATAAATTTGATTTTTAGGAGGGCGGAGGACTATTTTAACCGTTAAATATTATGTGAAGGGCTACAGAGTTGGAAAATTCTAAAAAATGGACATTTGCGACAAGGGAAAAATTTTGGAGGGGATTTGCCACTGAAATTATACATTATGTATCTTATATTTTTTTTAAACTTTTACTAACGTTGTTTTTTTAACTTTATATTTTTTGGTCTTTAGGTGTTTAATTAATTATTTTTCATTCTTCAAATCAAATTCATAGTCATAAAATTATTGAACAGAGAAAGAAATTGAGGGAGGGGTTGGTGTATCTAGAAAATGTTGGGTGACTGAGAAAAATGGGAGTCATATTCGGATTCAGGACGTCATTTTTCATGAGAATCAGCAAGAATGGTATCAGATATCGATTTTTTTTAATGCAGAGCAGTGTAACTAGTTTACAAAGGTATACAAAAGAATAACAATGCGTTATGCAATCATTTGGCATTGAATTTAGAAGAAATATTTATTGAGTTACAAAGAATTAACACAAGGCTATAAATTACAAGGAAATATATATTCAAGCACACATAGACATATAGACAATCAGGTACAATGTCGTGTTGAGCAGGGCGGCAGTCCCTCTTAGAAAAGTATTTGTTATGTAGGGAGTTAATCATATATACTCTTGTGTGTTTATACATATAATACATGTGTGCATTAATAATTATTTTAAATAATATGAAATAAATAAAAATGACCAGCTCATTAAAGAGTAGGGAAAATTGAACGTTGAGGCTTTCGATCTGTAGATCTACTAGTTAACTGTGATTCATATATCAATCTTACTTTTTTTTTTTTTTTTTTTTTTTTTTTTTAAACAAATTAGTCTTATTTTTACATTTGGAACTACTGATATTCAGTAATCTTTTAATTTGACAGGTTTCATTAAATACCTCTTTTAGAGACGCGAGAACCCCAACTAATCGGAGATCAAATGTTGTCTTATAATTTATAAGCTATAATTAATACATTTCAATGTAATCAAAGTTGTACCCTTCTGATTCTGAGGAAAATGAAACATAATCCACAGAAGAAAAAACTTAATTCATTATAGATAGAAAAATCATTTTTATTTCATGTTTATCAAAATTGGTCTGTTAGATAGAAACTGTACATCATAGGAAAACTATTTAATTTCAAACTATAAATGCAATTTATCCAGTAGGAAACGATTTTAATTTCAGAAAAGATTTTTAATAGTTTAGTAAAAATAAATAAATAAATAAATACTTATTAGAATCGTGGCCTGATTATCATAAAATTGCCTTCGTATAATCCGCAGATCGAATAAATCCGCTTTATTTAAGAAATTTTAATAGAAAATCTACATTTCTAATGAACAATTGCTTGTCGAGTTGTATATCTTTCTGTTAATTAAATTTTTATGCATAAAAAAAATTTAACTGATCTACTTATTACAGCTGAAAAATACGGTAAGACCGATTGTAATCACTTTTTTAAAACAATTGCTTTTTTTTTTTTTAAAGATACATAAAAATTACTCATGGGAAAAAAATTAGACAATCATTTTTCATTCATTAGAGATTGTCATAAAAATTAGACAATCATTTTTCTATAAAAGTGGGTATAATTGGCAATGTGCAAATTTAATTCACAGGCAATACGGTTTCATGTATAAATAATTTCTAATGAATGACCTTTTAAATAGGGCTGAAAACCAGTCTCAATCAGATTATATTAGGTCTACAAGAAAGTTCTGTTGTTTGAACTAATAATATGACACCTGAATTTTTTGTTTAACAATATTTATATGGTACTTTACCAATTATCAGCTTCAAAGTTGCCCAAGAATATCTCAAATATTATCCTAGGAACAGGTTAGGAAATCTTAGAAAGGCACCCTACAGAGTGTATTAGTAATCTACACAGACTTAGTGACTTCGTGAAGACAATCGGCCCTTAGCCTTACACTACAGCATGCTACCTATTTAGGGTTCCTACATACCAACCTTTTTATAAAAACTTCCTAAAAAAGGAGAGTTAGAAAACTCCAATTAAACATATAGAATTGATTTATAACAAAAATTTCTCTTAAAAATTAGTGATATAAAAAAATGAGGACTTTGCGAACCTTTTAATTCTTATTAATAACACAGGTCTGCAGTTTTGTTTTTGTAAACTTTATTTCTTCGAGAAGGCTGAATGAAAAAAATTACCACCATTTCTGCCTATGGCATACACATATGTTTTTTTTTTTTTTTTTTTCTTTTTAAGGTGGTTTAAAAGGCTAGCAGAAATCCAACATTTTTACGTGAGTTTTATTATTTTGTCACCACTTCTTTAAACTGGTCATTCTTTAAATAGTATTACAACATTAAAGCCTTCAAAGAAAATTTCATTATAAAAAATATTGGTAACAATGCAATTAAACGAACATAAAATTGTATTAACGCTGTGAGCCCTGGGTTTATAATAAAAAATTACTAATTTTATCACATTGAACTAAACATATTACTTCCCATATTTAAACTAATAGTTCCTTCGTGATATCTTTAATATGTATCTTGACATCTCGTTCCCACTTTTGGCATTTAAAATAATTTTTTCTTTGTGATGCCCTTCCGAACACACTTTCGCTTTAAATATTTCTTCTGTCCCCTTCCTTTATCCCGTCAATTTTCTATTTTGCATTATTTTTTAGATTCACATTTATAAATATTGATTTAACGTAATAAGTAGTTATTGAGTACGGTTTTTAATAAACAATATGGCACCACATTCAACGTCATCACGCAAAATTAAACGAAAAGTATGAATTTAACTTTTTAGGGGCAGTGGTTTCATAGTGCAATCACATTTTTTAAATGAAAATTGCAAAAACCGTATCCGGAAATTTTTTTATAAAAATTTTACTTTTATAACTTAAACGAGTTACTTCAAGTACTTCTGGTCTTTTAATAGTGTTGGTAATTTCTGGTGGCTGTTGAATTTAAATGAAGAAAATTTGCTTTCCCCTGAAAGGGTTAAACAACAATACGTGATTAAGTACTTTTACTATATTATTTTTCAATTTTAGTGAGTAAAAATCTATAAAAAGAAAAACTACAACAAAAGAGAAAATTCCTATACTATTTGTTAGTAGCAGACCTGTATAAAATCATTAATTATAGAATATAAACATTCCGCATATATAAAAAAATAAAATAAAAATCTATAATAAAAATAAGTAACACTTTGTTTTATTTATTTTACTTAATATTGTTTGTAATATTCGTATCCTGAAAAAGTCGAAGTATTATAAAAATAAAATAACTACTTATATATAAAATAACTATTCTTTTAGATATAAAAAGCAAAATTTCTTGATATTATCACTACTATTCTTTTCCTAAATAAAGGAAAGTCGACTTTTATTTATACATTATATAAACATCTAGAATAAACAGTCATCCGATTTCAAAAAATAAGTAAATAAACAGAAAATGAATGTGTCGTCTAAGTAAAATAATTTTCTAAAAGCAGCTTATAACACTTTTACTTCTTCGTTTAGCAGCCTATATTTCCCAAGATGATTCACGAGAGAAATAACAGATAAGTCTCTTTGGAGTAGCAAAAATTGGGAATGTTTTGAACAAATGGCCTTTAAAGACGCAAAATGGTTCTATATTTAAAATGAAGCAACTTGAATATAATATATTTTTAAAAAGTAATGTTGTATTTTTTTTCTTTTCCTCAAGAATATATATATCTATATCTATATACATATATATATATATAACGAATACACATTAAATCTTCTAAATTTATTTGAAATCTTATGCATTAAAATTTTTATTATGTATTTTAAACACCAACACGCTATTAAAGATGTAAATAAAAAACATTCAATCGTTTTTTATTGTTATATAAGGGGACTTGACACCTATCATTTGGCCCCATAAAAAGTTTCATATAAAAGCTTGTATTTGTAAATTTAACTACATTCATAATAATTTTCATGATTGAAAAAATTATTTTAAAATAAAAAATAGGCATGGAATAAGTTTATGATGTTTCATTCGAACGCATTAAGAAGAAAATAAAAACTAGTATGTTGTGGCCACCACAAGACTTTCTTCTATATTTACCTATACATATTCAATCAGTAACAATATTGAAAAAAAAAAAAAAAAAAAAAAAAAAAAAAAAAAAGTACGATTTTTTTTTTTCTGTTTTTTTTTTTTTTTTTTTTTTTTTTTTTTTTTTTTTTGTTAAAAGTGAAAAAAATCGATAACTTTGTTTTAAATTAACACAGATTTATAGTTCAACCATTCGTTTTAAAGGTATTGACGAGACCTTTCGAAAGATACCCATCTTGAAACTTTGCCCCCCCGGGTGGGAACTTAGCGATGCCCCCCCCCATGCAGAAAATTTTTTTCCTAGTTACATACTACTATTATCAATAATTCATATTAATTTTACAATCACAAGTTTAAAACAACTCTTATTATGCACATTTATACGAATTTTTGTCCTATGCTGCCATGTTAAAAATTTAGATAAAATGCTATCACAGCGCCAGCTGTTGAGCTATTGATCCCCAAACATAATCAGCACCAGTTAATGTTGGGGACAAACTAAATACCAAGTTTGGTTAAATTTCGTTAAAAAAAAAAAAAAAAAAAAAAAAGTTTTTTTTTGTTAAAAGTAAAAAAAAAATCGATAACTTTGGTTTAAATTATCACAGATTTATCGTTCAACCATTCGTTTTAAAGGTATTGACGAGATCTTTCGAAAGATACCCATCTTGAAACTTTGCCCCCCCCGGGTGGGAACTTCCCCCCCCCCCCCCCCCGGTGGGGGGGGAACCGATGCCCCCACATGCACAAAAATTTTTTTCCAAGTTAACTATTACTATTATCAACGAGACCTTTCGAAAGATACCCATCTTGAAAATTTACTTCCACGGGGGGGGGGGAACCCATGCCCCCCGACGCACAAAATTTTTTTCCTAGCTAACTACTACTATTATCAATAATTCATATTAATTTTACAATCACAAGTGTAAAATAACTCTCTTCATGCCCATTTATACGGAATTTTATCCTATGCTGCCATGTTAAAAATTTGCATAAAATGCGATCACAACGCCACCTATTGAGCGATTGATCCCAAAATCTAATCAGCACCAGTTTATGTCAGGGTGCAACTAAATACCAAGTTTGGTTAAATTTCATTCATTGGTTCGTGAGATACAGCGTCCGCAAAAAAATGATACAGACAGAGAGACAGACAGACATTTTCTAAAAACTATTAATTCGTGTTCTCCATATCCCAAAACATGTAAATCCATCAAAAAGTGGACTTCGAAAATTTTCGCGAATCCAATACTTTCTCTATATTACATATAGAAGAAAGTAAAAAGTACAATATAGCATAGGTGCCAAGTCTCCCCTTTTCAAGGGAGACTTCAAACTGGAGAATTCTCACAGCTTATTTCGGTAATATTAATCGTCGAAAATATATATAACATATTCCATTTTAACAATACTGGTGTCAATTCTGATTTAAAAGTTTAAAATGTTGGCAGCTATAATATATTATGGAAAAAAAAAAAAAAAAAAAAATTCAGAAAAATGTATGAACTACACCATTTTCCGGGATAATTTGAACCAAATAACCCAAAAAAGTGTCAAAAATTGGTGTTACTATTAAAAAAAAAATGAGATTGGTGCAAGGTTCTATATGTAGACGAACCCTAAGCGAAATCTATAAGTGCCATTATTAACTAGACGATATTATTAATCGATCGGCACTAGCCGCACATAAATACGACGATTTACGAGAAATTATTTGGGGTTTAACCCCCCCCCCCCCCTTTTTTTTTTAGCTAATTGTACAATAAATTTACAGACATAATTTTAATGTTTTCTATTTAAGCTAAAAGATAGGAAGCAAAGTTAAGAATGAAAAACACATGAAAAATTCACAAATAATAATAAACACTCGAAAGTATTTTCTGTATTTTCTGAAAGAGTATTCTAAAAGAAAATAGTTTTTTAATTTAAAATTAAAATAAATAAAAAAATATGAAGATTATTAAAAACTTAGCGGTAGGTTGATTGTAGGTTGTGTGGCTTAAGACCGATTGATTACACTTGTATTCTAGGCCTACAGGTGGAGTGCTCTCCATGAGCCACATTCTAATGGGTCTTAGCCCAATTTTCGAAGGTTCCGGAGAAAACTCCGAAGGTCTAGGTAGATGAGCGTAACCTGGTATCGAAATCGGCAATTCCTATCTACCAGCTTTAAGCGCAGAACCACTCCGCCGCTGGTGGGGCAGAAACATAGCGGAAAATAACACGCCGTAATATATTTAAAACGCGCATAATGAGGAAGAGAGAGAAAAATTTAGCAACTGCTTTTAAGTTCCAAAATCAATACACAGGGATGGAACACGGGCACAGAACTCATACCGATATTTGTTTAAGAAATTTCTCTACCTATAATATCGTGGATTTAAGCAGCAGAAAATTTTCTTACATTGATACTATTATGAATTCTGCGTCTGTGTTCCATTCCTGAATACATGGCCATCAATTAAAAAATAATAATAATAATTAAAAATGTTTTATAATGGATAATTTAAGTATAGCGTTCACATTTGTTACTTAACACTTTCGTGACCACTGTCGTAGATTCACGTCATTTAAAAATCTGTAACTCCGTCAGTGGGCGTTTTTTTTCACAATTTGTATGTTATTTCTTTCTTAAGAATATACCCAATATTCATATTTGTACAAATATACTATGAATACAAATACTTTGATTATAAAGAGTGTAATTATGATGTATATTCATTTGTAATATAAATGTGAATTCAGAAAATTTCGTCCTGAAATGTTGTAACTTGGGAGAATAACGCCCAATGTTGAGCCTTACTGTCCAAAAGACTAAAGCATGCTGTCGCAAAAGTGTTAAACAAGAAGAATCTACCATTGAGAAAATGCGGAACTGGCAACATTTCTAATTTATTCACTCCATGGCATTGTTGTGTACCATACTTGCCAACATCCTATTAATACTTTCGCGACCGTTGACGTAAATTCACGTCATGTGAAAATCTGTAACTTCACCAGTGGGCGTTTCTTTTTCAATTAGTATGTCATTTGTTTCTTAAAAATATACACAATATTCATATTTGTACAACCAATATACTATGGATATAAATACATTCATTAGAAAGAGTATAGTTATAATGTATATCCCTTTGTAATATGAATATGAATATAGAAAATTTTGTTCTGAAATATTGTAACTTGGGAGAATAACGCCCACAGGCGAACCTTACTGTCAAAAAGACGAAAACATGCAGTCGCGAAAGTGTTAATAATTTCTAGTAATGTTAGCTCCGCCTTTTTTTTTTTTTTTTTTTTTTTTTTTTTTCCCCACAACAGTAAATTTTTTTTAGTATTAGGGGGACCGGAAAATAATGTCGTTTTGAATTAATAAAATGAAACCGGAAATTTTTGTTTAAGAGTGTTCACATGGTACTTTACAAATAACCATCTTATAAGTTACCTAAGAATATCTTAAATTTTATCCAGGATAAATTTCCGATGTCAGTATTTTAATTCAAAACGACATTATTTTCCGGTCCCCCTAATATTTTTCTTCTTCTTTAATCGAAATTGCCTTTAGAGTGTATTACTCTCCAAATTTACCTGTGTGAAAAAAAAAAAAGAAAAAAAAAAAGAGGCGGGACTAACAGCTTTACCGAGTATTAATTAGGATGTTGGCAGGTATGTCTAGTAACCATCATTTTTAATCACGTTTTCAGAGAGAAATTTTCTCCGATTTATAAGTACGATTAAACTTTTCAAAAAAAAAAAAAAAAAAAAAAAAAAAGAATGTGATTAATGAAAACTCTACTTATTAAATTAGAAATGTTGCGTCTAAACATAGTTACACCTTTTTCTATGTTACAGGAAAATTTTAATAGAAATTTTTGTTTTATTAATTATGTGAAGGCTGATGCATAAATATAATAAATATTTTCTAATAATTTTTTACAGTAATCAAAACATGCTAAAATTGGCAACTATGCATCCATAATTGATAATAACCGCCTATTTTCCCACACGTATTTTGTTGCAGATTAATTTTCTTCTATATGTAATTACTATTAAATAAGAAGAAATTTAGTTGTAAAAAAAGGCGCTCAATAAAAAGGCAACTGAATAAATAAATAATGTTGGCAGATGCGTAACCTATTTTTAATTTCAATGAAAAACTCCCAGAAAAAATCTTAAATTGAAAAGAAATTTGTATATTCGAGTTACTTGATAAGATTACTTATACAAAAAGATATTTGTTTTATCTCAAAATAAATGTAATACCAAATATATTAACGTAAAATAATAATAATAATAATAATTCTGTACTGATAAGTATAAAAGATTTAAGTCAAAAAATGTCGATTTTGAGTTAAGTACATAGTCAGACTCAGAAAAAATTCTCTATCGATTGGTATAAAGGATTTAAATCCATGTCATTTAGTATTTGAGAAAATCCATTAGTGAAAAAAAGTTCAAGTCAGAAATTTAGAATTAATCTTTGGTATAAAATGTTTAATTCAATTCTTTCCCTTTTTTAAATGAAGGTTGAGAATTACTGAATGGCATAAAGGGTATAAATCAACATAATTGCTCTTTCCTAATCGATTCCTCTGTTTAGTTTTTAGTTAGTTTAACATTATTTGTGGATCAATTATTTGTGGATTATACATGATCAAGTGGTTTGTGACAAAAGAAGTTTCAAATTTGAACCATAAGAATTCTGGACCGTAAGGATTTCCAAAACCATATGCTTCCCATAAACAAAGAGATTCTCACCTACAAATTAATATACGTAAGTGGTGGTCATATTTATAAGGACAAAGGCAAAACTGGTTAAATCTGGGCTACAGTTGTTTGGAAAATTGTACGAATTTTATGGTTTGAAATCAATGATAAATGAAGCATTTTTTATTAGTTTGCATACTTGCCAACCATCTCATTATGAACCGTACAATTTTTAGTACCCGCCTTTTTTTTCACACCAATAATTTTTTAGTGTAATTTTGGACTTATTTAATCGTAACAGCATTTGGAGAGAATTACTCTAAAAATATAGTGGTGTGAGAAAAGGGGCGTTTTTTCAGGGGGCGTTAACAATTGTACGGTTATTAATGAGATGGTTGGCAAGTATGAGTTTGGATGGAAATATATGCGAAATCCATATTTATAAAATGTATTTTGGATTTCGACAGCCATGCGATTTGGACAAATTCATAAGGACAATTGTACTTGTGTGTTCTGATAAGCAAAATTTGCATATTTTTTGTTCTTCACACGACACTGGCAGGCGACATAAATGCTTAGTAAGTGATTCGGAATGTTCTATTGTATTTTGAAATTCATGCCGCTAAGTACTAAACTTTCGGAGCTTGAGGAATGAAAAGTGGTTGCTTTTAAAAGTTCAGGAGATACTGCACGACAAATTGCGACAAATCTGAATAGATCGATAATGGTCATTTATAATTTTCTTAAAAATACCGGCAAATATGGACGACAAAGATTGCAGGTAGGCCATCTTCTGTTTCTGTGCCTGAGAAAAGAATGATAATAAGGCGAGCTTGCTTTATAAACAAACATCGACGGTAATTAAATGGGAATTAAATTTACGATGCAGTGCGCAAGTTGCTCGACATGTTTTATAAATAGGAAAAAATTCCCGTTAATAGCAATACCTCCCCAGATCATTACTGAGCCCCTTAAAATGTCAGCTTTATAAAAATTCGATTTTCTTTACGATGATGATACCAAAAGTAACAAAAACCATGTGGCCCTTCCAAAGTAGGCTTTTTCTCATCAGAGAAAATAACATCATCCAACTTTTTTCTGTTACTAATGCATTTTTTAGCAGAATCCCGCCCCCTTAGCCTCTTATGAACTCTTGTAAGAGGCGGTCATGACATAAGTTTTCCATCATGAATCTATCTTTCTTTTTAAAAAACACGTCGAACAATTCGAGTACTGCATTATAAATTTAATTTCTGTTTAATTTCCGTCGATGTTTGTTTTTTGGAGCGAATTCTCCATATTATAATTCTTTTATCACGCACAGAAACAGACGATAATGATAACCTACTTGTATGTTTTTGGCATCCATATTTTCCTGTATTTTTAAGAATATTGCAAATGGACGTTCTCGATCTATTTATCATTTTCGCAGTTTGAAATGCAGTGAGTCTTAAAATTTTAAAAGCAACCACATTTCCTTTCTCAAACTCCGAAAGTTTACCAGCTAGTGGCACGACTTTAAAAGTAGAATACGACGTTCCCAATCGCTTTCTAAACATTTATGCCGCTTGATGGTGTAGTGTTCAGAACAGAAAGCATGCTAATTTTATTTTTTAGAACACACAAATTCAGTTGTTCATATAATTTTGTCCATATCACACGGCTGTCAAAATCTAAAATGCATTTTATGAATATGAATTTCTCATATATTTCTATTAAAACTATTTAAAAAAAGGCTTTATTTATCATTGATTTCCAGCCATGAAATTTGCATAATTTTCCGGTCAACTGTAGCCAAGTCTTAGCGGTTTTTCTCTTGTCCTTATAATTTTGACCACCAATGTATATATGTTTAGTATAATATAGTTTTGATATTTTTACATGTGGCTTGTAAATATGGCACGTAGATATACCGAACGAAAATTATACTCAAAGTTAAATAAATAGAAAAATGCATGTGTAATGAAATTTTATAACATTTTATTATTTCATGATAATTAGCAATAAAATTTAACAAAATAAACTCGTTTTCATAAAAAAAAAATCTTATAACTTAAATCTCTAAACATCCAAATAAAAAAAAGTATATTTATATATTTCCTTGCGATTTTCTTAATTTTTATACAAATATTTAAATAAATGTAGAGCTTTTAAAACCATTCTTAAAACGATTATCTGAAAAGCGAGATAGCACAGACGTCTGACAACGTAGAAAAGAGATAAAAGCATAAATATTTGTTTGAATATCATATTTCTGCTTGAAAAGAAGTATCAATATAGTTTATAAAATTCAAATATATATATATATATATATATATATATATATATATATATATGTATATAAATTTTATCATTTTCTTAATCTGTAAAGAACTTTCCAAATTATAATTTTTTAAATTGTAGAGGATAGTATTTTATAATGCCAATTTTATAATGCGAAACTAATTATTTTAACCAACACATGTTTAATTGATTGTTTCAGAGAGAGATTATATGTGTTGTTCTGAATTTCAATTATAAATTCTTATTTTTATTATTTGAGTTATAATGCATATAACAATTCTCATTTGCAGTCACAATCCTAATTTCTATCTTCCCTTCATCTTGCCTCATGCGACAGTTTTTTGACTAACTGTAATGCAGAGTCTTTAAGGAAGTTAGATACCAATACATAGAGGCCAACACTTTAATTTATTACGTAGTATTTTTAGCCCCGCCTCTATTTCGCACTACTGTATTTATAGAAAAATTCCCCCAATATATAACTTCGATAAAATAAGAAAAATTTACTCTTAAAATATAAGTGGTATGAAAAAAAAGGCAAGGCTTATAATACTCCGGAATAAATTAAAATCTTGGCATCTACACAGAGTTCCCAGCTTTTATAATTTATTCACGAACATTTTTAGCCCAGCCTTCTTTTCGCACCAGAAATTTTGTAGATTATTTCTCTTTAATATGTGACAACGATTAAATAAGAAGAAAATCATTTTTCAAAATTTCCGGTATGAAAAAGAAGCAGGGCTAAAAATGCTCGTGAATAAATATAAAAGTTGGGAACTCTGCATCTACATACGTGACAACATACTAATTAATACTCCGTAGTATTGTTTGCCTCGCTTTCTTTTTCACACCAGTATCTTTTTACAGTATTTTTCTTCTCATTTAATCGTAATTGCATTTGGAGAATATTACTCTAAAAAATTACTGGTGTGGAAAAAAGGGCGGGACTAACAACACTATGGAATATTAACCCTTTGAGTACTGAATTATTTGATGATTTTTATGCCCAAGGGACGGATATCATTTGTCGCTATATGGAATGATTTTGAATTTTTGACAGTAAGGTCCGCCTGTGGGCGTTATTCTCCCATGTTACAATATTTCAGAAAAAAAAATTCTGTATTCACATTTATATTACAAATGGATATACATTATAATTTTATCCTTTCTAATCAAAGTATTTGTATCCATAGTATATTTCATTGTAAAATTGTGAATATTATATATATATTTAAGAAAAAAAATAACATACAAATTGCAAAAGAAACGCCCACTGATGGAGTTACAGATTTTCAAATGACTTGAATCTACGTCAGCAGTCGCGAAAGTGTTAATATGTAAAAGTAATACAATTTATTTGGAATATACTTATATTGATGATATAAGTATGGTTGTAAGATATCATAAAAAACGCCAGGAAAGTGTTTGCGATCAACGCCCACTGGCAGGGGTGCCGCCAGCATTAACGCTTACTTCTTAAATTCAGATGACGAGTCAGACTCGTCCACCGTAACTTCGCCCAAGTAAGAACATGGCGAGTCTCACTCGTCAAATGTACCCAAAGGGTTAATTAGGATTTTGGCAATTATGCCAATATTGAGAGGAGATAAAGCTTGTTATATATAAAAAAATCCTTAAAGTATCTGTATATTAATAGGCAAACAAGAAATTTATCGTACACTTTTAATATATTAATTCGAGGAGTAAAGGATTCAATGTGTTACCATTCGAAACGTATGATTAGACAGATTTTCAGAATACAAAAATTATTTTCTGACGATGTGAAGATGGTCTTTAAAAATACTTTTATTTATTTATTTATTTATTTATTTATTTATTATTATTATTTTTTTTTTTCATTTTATACACGTATTCTTTTGTGTTGAAAAATTACTAAAATAAAAAGTTGTTAAATCTGGCAAATTCTTAAAACTCAAATAAAACTATATATACAGTAATCTTTATATAGATGTAGCATTTCTATACTCTCGACTATAGATTTTTCATTCTAAGAGATAACAGCATCCAAAGTTGTAGAAATTTGAGTCAATGAGCGGTAGATCGAAAGTTTATATTATTGAACAAATACGCAAATTAAAAATTAATTTAATTTATGAAAACTCTAATTTTTTTTCTGATTTATTTGAGATCTACTTTCTTTTTTTCTTTTCTTTTTTCTTCTTTTTTTGGGTTTTACGTCAGCTCTTATTTGAAGACATATTTTGTAACTAAACATAATGCATTCCAATTAACTGAAATTGACTACTTATTTCTTAAAAAATGTATTTATTACTGTATCTTCTGCATATATAAGAAGAAGGTATAAGATTTGGAAAAAGAAAAAGTTTCATTTCCGGCTTTCGATGAATTTACACGGTTTGAGATTTCCTTGCTTTCAGGTAACTGAAATTGACTACCTATTAAAAAAAAAGAAAAAAAAAATGGATTTATTAGTAGTTCCTATGTATGGGTTATTCCACAGAAAACAGGATATTTCATACAACATTTTTTTTTTATGGAACAAGTTACTCAGTTTGTTTTTCAAAAATCCATATAATATGTATTTAATACTTTTGCGACCTCTGACGTAGATTCACGTCATTTGAAAATCTATAACTCCGCCAGTGGGCGTTTCTTACGTAATTTATATGTTATTTATTTCTTAAGAAAATACCCAATATTCACATTTGTACAATCAGATATACTACGCTACGGATATAAATACTTTGATTAGAAGGAGTATAATTATGATGTATATCCCTTTGTAATATAAATGGAAACACAGAATATTTTGTTTTGAAATATTATAATATATTGTTTTGAAATATTGAAACACTAAAACATGCGGTCGCGAAAGTGTTAAGGATATTTTTTTAATATTTTACTTTTCTGAGTGACAACATTGCTTCAAAGATGGCTACCATCAGCTGAATTACATGTGATTAAAAAGTGTTGATTTTAAAGCAATCTGAAACTGTTTTCTTCTTGACTTAGTGATTTTTGCTATTACAGTTTAAAATCGTTATGTGTCTTTTTTTATATTATGCAGTATTTTAAGAATTGTATTGTAGTATAGATTAAATTATTTTTCAAATTAAAGTTACTGTAAATCTATGTCCCACACGTGACAGAATAAAAGTTGTTTTCCAAATTGTTGCTGAACCAACAATTGTATTTTGAAAAGAAGGTGGAGTATAAGGAGCCATATCATGTATATTCTTTTCTGAAAATGTTTTTAAATAATATCCATATTTTTAAATTAATTAAAATATATTTTATATTGTCCCACACGTGAAGTCACGTGAAGAACATTTAAAACAAAGATATTTCTGAAACAAGCACATGAATTATATTAGTATATATAATTTTAAAAAACCATAGTTAGTAAACAGGATGTACTTTTAAGGCTATGAAAGTTAAAATCTTTATAAAAAAGAATAAGATAATTTTTTTCAGAAACATGATGGTTCAATAAAAATCCGAGGCTATTTCATATGGCCTAAACATCGAGATAAAATAGCTTACAGACATGAAGAAATAGTGAAAATTTTTCCTTCGCCAACTACTGCAAATAGAAGAGGTCCTTATAAATTTCCAGATTTATATTCATTTTTTAAAGCAAACCAATGAAACTTCCGCTTTCATTAACTTTTTCTATCATTATCTTGTTGAACTTGGTTTAAATTAGCGCAATTTTTGTAATGTATAATTGGTTTTTCATAACGAATTAGAGATTTTGTGAAATAAATAATAAAAAACATTTTTTTATAATTAATAAGGAAGTCAGAAAATTCTTAAAGTCAGAAAATTGCACGGTGTCCCACACATGACACGAATGTCCAACACGTGACACTTATTGAAAAAAAATATCACATGTATTGGATTTTACTTTTTCAACCTAACAACATAATAAATAATTAGCGGGAAATCAGTGTATGTATTGAAAAAAATTGCAAATGCATGAATGCAGCAGATTCAGAGGATTTTTTGCTAAAAGTAAAAAGCTTGAAAACATGTGGCCAATATTATGTCCGACACGTGACAGCTATATTTCATTAAAAAAATTATTAAAAAAAAAAAAAAAAAATCAGTGGAAAAAAATCTTTGCTTACAAAATCATATAAGTAAAGCACTTTCATTAGTTCAGCAATTTTTTTAAAATTTTAGCTTTAATTAATTTGTATAACTATAAAAATATTAGTAAAAATTCAGTCTAATTGTCCCACACATGACAGTGGAATTACCCATATATAGGAAGAAAGTAGAAGATACAGACAAAATTTCGATTTCCGGTTTTTAATAAATTTACACGTTTTGAGATTTCCTTGCATTCCAATTAACTGAAATTGACTACTTACTTTTTTTAAAAAGCGGATTTATTATTCTATATTCTGCATTAATAAGAAAAATGTATAAGATTCCGAAAAATTTAGATTTCTGGTTTTTGATGTAGTTACACGTTTTGAGATTTCCTGAATTCAATTCGACCGGCTTTATCTCGACTTCTGTATTGCATAAACGCACCAAACCAAACTTTGTGTACGCGATGAATATTTTGTAAAACTATGCTGTTTTAATTTGGGTGCATATCGGCCGATACGTGTCGCTGCCAGTGTTGTCAGATCTGGGGGATTTTTTATTCAATAACCACCAATCATTTTGAAAAGTGATATTTGATATACTTAATAGACTATCAGTCTTTGAAGCGATTAAGCAAATTCTACAATTAAAACTATTGGTGATTATTGGATAAAAAATCCGCCAGATTTGGTAATTTTAATTCCTAAATATAGTGAATTAAATTGTTTTATTTAATGTAATACAAAATAAAAAAAAGATAGATTTCTTAATCTTTTCATTAAAAGAATTCCTGAAGTAAGAATAAAAAATTAAATTTGTTTTAAAAAATAAATTGATAAATGAACTTGATTTTTTAAGCCTGTTGTAATTTCTTTCAGAATAATTTGATTTCTGGGTTAATCTTTGATTTTTTCATCGTTAAAAAAAAGTTAATTACTTTAAATATCGGTAAATTAATTTAGAATTTTAAAAAAATGTAAATTAGTACATTTGAAAAAAAAAAATAGTTAAATCTAGAAAAAATATTATTTCCTGTGTATATTTATTTTGGAAGAAAAAAATTTAATTACTTATTCTTTAAAATAACTTTTTTGTTTAAACTTTCGCATGAAATATTTCCAATTTTAAACAATGATTTAAAAAAAAAAAAAAAAATGTTTAATTTGTATACTCTAGAAAAGAGATTTTTTTTTCATTGCTTCCTCGGTTTATTAAAGTAAAAACTATCAGTTACACAGGTCTATAAAAATAATGTTGGCAAAATTTGAGTTCATAATTTTAGCTTGTAGATATGTTTTCCGGTGTGCTGAAATTGAATATGAACCGAATCCAGTTTTTCTCTATTATGTACAGATTTTTGACAACGCAGGGTTTCTACCGACAACAATTTTTCCTTTCTAATAGATTCTAGTATGTTACAATGATTAAGGGTTACATACAAACGGGACGCTTGCAATTTCGATGACGTAAATTTTGCAAGTTTTTTTGCAAATATAGTCGGCAGCAAAAGTAACAGAGCACTAGAGAAAATTCCTATGTAAAAAAAAAGTACACTTAATGCAGATTTATTAAATAAATCCTTGTCAAATTCTGTTCTTAGTCAGTCTAAGAACATGATTTGACAAGGATTTATTTAACAAAACAGTGTTTGTGCTTTTTTCACATAGGAATTTTTGCTAGTGCTCGGATACTTTTGCTGCCTACTGCAGTCATACATTTGGAACGATTGCAGAGGGCTTTGCAACTGGAAGTGTTTCATTTGTATGTACCCCTAATTATAATTAATCATGAAACCATAGTATAAAAGTTTCCATATAATTTTATTGGTAGAAGTGTCACGGAAGAAATTCTGTTTGTAAGCACCCTGAATTCACAAAAGTCTATATACGATAGAGAACAACTGGCTTCAGTTTCAGTTTCAGCACACCAAAAAACATAAAGATCAGCCAAAATTATCAAATCTAAATCTTAATTGTAGTTCTCGGATTTCATAAATGTATGAGAGAGAGAGAGAGAGAGTTGCCAATATTTCTAATTTATTCCTGATCAGTACCAGTTGCCTCCCCTTTTCATTCCACATTTTTGTAAATAATTTTCTCAAATATGTCACCATGATTAAAAAATAATAACATTACTCTTAAAAAAGTGGCAGGAAAGTAAGTAGGGTACTTTGGATATCATTAGAAAGTTTAGAAACTCTGTGTGTGTGTGTCTAACACTACCGGCAGAAAAATTATTGAAGCACACATCCACACTTTTCATATATATATATATATATTTAATTTGATCGATAATTATTATCATCAACTTCTTTTTAAAAAACAGACTAAGATGACTCGACAAATATTTGCTTAAGAAAACACTATTAGGTGCCCATCTTTTAAGTAGGAATTATTGCTAGTGCTTCAATATATTGGCTGCCGACTGTATATATATATATATATATATATATATATATATACAATCGGCAACAAAAATATCCGAACACTAGCAAAAATTCCTATATAAAAAAAGTACACTTAATACAGTTTTGTTAAGTAAATCCTTGTCGAATCCTGATCTTAGTCAGTCTGAGAATGCAATTCGATAAGGATTTATTTAACAAAACAGTGTTAAGTGTACTTTTTTTATATAGGAATTTTTGCTAGAGTTCGGATGCTTTTTTTACCGACTGTACGTTCATATATATAATAATTTGTGTGAATTTGCAAGGTATGAGGCTTCCCGCAACCTCTTTAGGGTTCAAGTGCACGAAATTGCGTCTAGATATAGATTGAGTGCTTTGTTAGAAGAGTAAAAGCATAGACTTCTAAACTAGATGCCTGTCGCGCTGCTCGTAAACTTGGCAACGGTTCAAGCGGTAGACAGCGTCACCTGGTACAGATTGCGCGACTTTATTTTTCAACTGTCACCAATAAGTTTAAGAAGTGATATATGGTATGCATAATCGACGTTTCTTCGATTCCATTCGCCTTTTATTTATATAAACTCCCACTTTTAAAAATTATTGGGGGCTGTTGAATAAAAAAGTCGCGCAATCTGTATGTGGAGGCGTTGCCTACCGCTTGAACTGCTGCCAAGTTTACGAGCAACGGGACAGGCATCTATAGGAGGCTATGGTAAAAGTCACCAGTGTTACACCTACAAAAGAAAATTTAAGCTTTATTGGTGATCAGTACAGCCATAATAGTCACTTTTACTTGAAAAATATTCCACTTTTTTCAAAGAGTACTGTCTGGACCAATCGCAAGTGTAATGTATTTAAATAGACCTAAAATTATCTAAAAAAGTACTGAAGTATATACAAATCTAAAAAACTGAATTCTGGATAATTTAGAAACTGTAAAATGTAAATGTTTTTATTAATTTTTATAATTCTTTTTTTCGTGAAAGATTTCCGGTGTAAAACATTAAAATTTTGTATAATTCTTATAGGATCTTACTTTTATTTTTCTACATTTACAGATAACTCCCTAACACATTTTTGATTATAACTCTATAAATTCTAAAGTTAAAGTGTACAAGCAGTATACTTTTCCGCACTGCCAGACTCTCAGAAATTCGAATATGAAGTCAAAATTTGGTGTTGCTATTGAAAAAAATCAAAGTTGGCGCTCATTTCAATATGTAGATGACACATAAGTCAAAGTTTTACAACATTTTCAAAAAGTTCGTTTAATTTCCTGTTGCTTTATGTGTATTAGATGTTAATGCATCAATTAATAACGAAATTACAGCGGATGGTGCGTTTTTTTTTTCCCGACTGTACAAAAAACTTAAGAAAAGCCCCAAAACACCCAGAATTCTATTATAATCATCGCCGACAATCTTTGGATACAAAAACTTTTGATGCAATGTTACTTGAATCTTATTTTCTAAGCTCAAAGAAATTCAAACGTGCTGGAAAGTTTTAGCCAAAATTTATCGGCTCCTTCAAAAATTTAAAATGTAGAAAAATAATTTAGTCATTGATTTAAATCATACTCCAACGACAATCATTATTGAACAAGCGAGAATTTTTCAACAACGAGTAGAAAGTAACGACTGACTAAACTCCTCATTTCCGATCCAGTTGAAGAAATTATATTTCATCGCAAACCTCCAGTCATAAATCTAGTAGACAAAAGAACCTATTTGGAAAAGGCAAAGTGACCCTCAAACAGCGGTAAAAGAACCGCTCACTGAAAACAGTTCAACTATATCAAACTCCACCAGTAATGTATACGGAAAGTGTGAAAAACAATACAGTTGTTATTCACCTACTGGTAGAAGACTCAAGCAAACTGGTCACAAGCGTGACCGAACTTTTACTAATTCTTCTTATAATTCAGCTAGACCCAAAGAGAGAAAATCGTGGAATCAATATTTAAAGCGGCTGAGGTCCCACACAATAAATGAATCTAGTAGAGCTCAACCTGGCAAAGTTTTTCAGCATCTCACTCTGTCGATACGAACTATATAAGCCGTCTCGCATACGCAGAGCTTTCTAACATCCCTCTCCTTCTACAATAGCCAGTGTTCAGCACATCTAAAAAGCACTTGCTGTGTCAAACTCAAGTCTTTCCTCTACATAACGACCTAGACATTGCTTTAATACAAAACTTCAAGCTCCCTAACGCACTGCTGCCGCTACCCCCCTCCCCCCGCTACGTTCCACTTAGATGCGGAGCAATCATTCATTCTTGATTTCTGGGACAACGAAAGACACTGATCGCCCAGTTTAGAGCCTAACTTCTTCGATCAGGAGTCCCAAAGTACACAACTACCAGTAACCTCGCTTAGCAGATATTTATATTCACCTGATATCTAAGGCAAACCATACAAACCAGATTAATTTCTTCTATTTTTTTCTTTTTACTTTCAGTTTCGTTATTGGTCAAGAACTCAACGAAATACACAGTCTGCATATCTTAAAGACTTTTTAGACTCTCTATATGAAATGTACAGAAAATTTAAATTAACCTATATGTCACACTTATTTCTTCTTCTTCTATCATAAATATCTAATACGTATGTATACAAATATGTATTAAAATGAGTTTGTAACAGTCATAAACGTCAGACTTGGTGTAAATATTTTTTTTTTAATCTTTTCTTACTACTGTAAAATTAACTTACACTGATTGCCCTTTGTATCTATCCCAATTATGTAAAAGTACAACTTGTTTTGTAATTTAAAATTCTTATGTGCATTGATAGTCTAGGAAATATCATTTACATATATATATATGAGCTATAAGCATAAAGCCGTGTTTAACTTTATAATGTTAAAATT
The DNA here is from genome assembly GCA_963930645.1 of Salticus scenicus. Classification (NCBI taxonomy): domain Eukaryota; kingdom Metazoa; phylum Arthropoda; class Arachnida; order Araneae; family Salticidae; genus Salticus; species Salticus scenicus. Next base: position 232,078,270 of record OZ005651.1, read on the forward strand.
ACTAATATTGAGAAATTTTTCCGTGTATACTTTAGCTCGTGAGGGGGAAATTTTATTCGCATATGCACACACACTATTGAAACTCTTTTATTTTAATACAGTCAAATACGTACGTTTTGTTTCCAGTTCAATTTTGTCTGAGTATCATAGTGTAAGAATTTTTTTATTCTTTCAGAAAGTTGATTACAAGAAATCGATGTGTGTTGGAGTCTATCTGCCTATAAAAAGCAGGATGTAGTTCTATGCCTATTAAAACCAGTACGAAGCTCAACAAACCAGCAGAAGTGGAACTATGTTTAAATGAATCACTTATGTAATTTTTTAAATAGCTATATGCAATTTCCCTGATTGTCAGAATAACATCTGTCCTATCTGAAACTTTCACATACGGATTTTCCAAAAAACTATAGCCAAACTTTTGCATCAAGATTGATTATATGACCGCCGTTCTTTTGCGTGCATCCGTCGTCTGAACGTTACCATTCTATCCGTTTGTAATGGTATTGTAAGCATCGCAATTAGAGGGTTAAGGACTGGGCTTGCATATTACTCGCAGACGAATGTAGGTTCACTCTCTCGTCTGATTGTCATCGACAATTGGTCTGACGAAATAGTGGTACTGCATATATTTCGGCAAACTTACACGAAAGGCTCCAAATCCTACATGTATTGACATGCTATTACCTGGAATCATGATCAATGGCCGACGACTTTCTATATGCTTCCAACTGAGACTCTGACTGGTCAACGATACATTATTGCTGTTCTGCTGCTTAATGATCGCCTGTTCGTGATGTGGTCAGTGATAAATATATTTTCATGGTCTACAACGCAACATTTTATCGAAAAGTCTCCGTCCAGGTGTGTCTAGAGAGCAAGGATATTCAACATCCCGTATGCCCAATGCATTTGGTAGATCAGAATCCTATTAAAACTTTTTCGGATACGTTGGGGAGAGCTCCTTCTGATCAATAATACCTTTCCATAAATAAGAACACTCTTATCCAATTACTTACAGAAGAATGCGATAAATTACCCAAACAGATGCTGGATAATGTTTTGAAAATCATGAAACAACGTAGAGAATCTTGCATTCATCTTCATGGTTGTCATATCCCATACATATTTTACCCCAGAATGCTTGCAGATGGCATTTGCATTATTTTTTTATTTTTACGTATTCAGCACAAATTGATCATTTTGCCCTTGAAAATTTTCGAAACCTCTAGTATTCAGAGCACAATAAATTACTTTTATTTTAATGTCCTAGCATTATGGAATTTTTTTTTTCCCTCGGCATCCAAACACAGTTCCTGTTTGCGCGCTATGTATGTGATTCGCGTCGTTTGTGATTCGTCCTTTGCATCTTTCCAACATTGTAATTTATAGACATATAGATCATTTGTTTTATCTTTTCCTTCTAGGAAATTAAATAGCTGGTTTAGTATATACAACCTTACTGCACATCTGCAAGGGGTTTAATTTGCTAGCTTTCATACTTTGCAAATTCCTTAAAATTGTCCACCGTAGAATTTTGTGTAATCAGTTATTGTATGGATTGTCGAAATATATTAGAAGTGGAGTAGTTTTGTTCCTTTTCAGGATATTTCGATGCAATATACAAATGCTGATGTTCTTGCTCCCAAAATAATAACAATAATAACGATGACCGTACACAAATGTCTGGAAAAATAAATAATTCTATCCAGTGTTTTTCCCTTAAAATGAAATTGACATCAAATACAGTAATTTCCGGCCTATAATCCGCAGGAGAGATATGTCATTTCACCACCAGGAATTTTATTTAACAAAAAATTCAATATTTTTTTTTCCAAGAAACAAGTCTTACAATTATAACTGTATTTGTCAATTAAAATTTCTGGTACAAAACTGGGTTGTATAATCCGCGGATTATTGACCGGAAATTACTGTACGTCTTTTGGCCGAGAATCGCGAATGTTTTATATCCATAGTTGCCGACAGTTCTGTTGTATACCGTAGCATTATTAGCACCCATGTCTTATTCATACAACCTCTTTGGAGACTAATTGTTTTCTTATTTAAGCGGAATTGAATATTGAAGAAATTTACTTTACACTGACAGTGGTTTGTAAACATGAAGGATACTAACAGTGCTGTGGAATAAATTAAAAATGTTGAAAGCTATGAATGTCATATACTGATTAAGAGAGCTATAACTATTTAATCGAAATCACGCATTGTTGATAATTCCCGGAAGAAAACTTGCGTAAAGGATCCCTTAGAAATATCCTGACGGAGGGCACTTCTCCTCAGGCCTAGGACCCTTATGTAGTCAATCGACTTGACTCCTATTACACCAAACATCCTAAAGAAAACGTAGTCAGAAAGAAAGGCGGAAAATAACAATGCTCCGACATAAATTAGAAATGCTGGTATACCTGTATCTTTTTCCCAGATTTAGGGACTTTCTTTATTCAAAATCCAGCACTAAGTTTTAATTACGACGGTTGCTTAATGACTTCGAATACTAATCGTCTATTTTGTATATCAAATATCACATCTCAAAATTATTGGTGACAATGTAATAAAAATGTTCCCATGTCTGTAACATTGACCTATATGCAATAATTATTTAGGTAATTCGGGGGTAGTCACCATATATTAGGAGTTTTTCCTTAGTAGATCCAAAAACTGAAATGATATGATATTGAAAAAAAAAATACACCATGCTCTTCAATGTTTAATTAATTACTTATGCTTATTAATTCCTTCACCAATTAAAAAATTTAATGTTAAATAAACTCGTGTAAATTTGATATCTTCCCCCATATAAACGGGGAAGATGCAACCAATTACATGGTAAGAAGCAACACCAAAGTAAATAAGAAAAATAAGACAAACATTATAACATTACCATTGAATTAACAATATCTATGGAGAGAAAAACAAATCTGTAAACAGAAATAATTTTGTTGAAATTTACTATGCTAAAACTAATAAAAGTTACAAGTTTCAATGTTAGCCTGCACAATATTTCATTCAGTGCAAATGATCACTATTTCAATTTTCTTGCAACTAATTCTTGCATCTCATGCACTAAATTCAATCACACTTAAGACCTTTTTCAACGCAAAATTATCCTTTACAAACAACACAAAAATCATCATCATTATCTTCGTCAAAACTGTCGTCACTGTTGTCCAGAGGAATTTCTTCATTTGAAGATCACGAGCTTACACGTCTCTTTTTTTCTTCGTTTTTTTCGAAGGTTTCTCTTTATTTATTTTGTATTTTCTGTCTTTTTTCCGATTTTCTCTGGCCTCTTGCTGCGTAGTTTTTCTCCTCTCCTATGCAGTTAAGACCACTGTTGTTTGTTTCTTTCGCCCGGATTTTTTAGGTATTCTGATCTGAGAAGTAGGGCTGATTGCTTCTAGACATCCCTTTTCTGTGCTGCTGGAGGCAAATGCTGGTAAAAGTCCACTGTCTCCAGCTCTTCTGGCCGAAGCAACTGCTAGTGCAGGGCTGATTGCTTCTAGACATCCCTTTTCTCTGCTGCTGGAGGCAAATGCTGGTAAAAGTTCACTGTCTCTAGCTCTTCTGGCCGAAGCAACTGCTAGTGTAGACCCACATGATCAGTTGGTGGAAGCAACTGCTGGTGTAGAACTATTATCTTATACGAATCTTGTGGAAGTAACAGCAGAATCATTTCTAGAACCATTAGATATAGAAAATGCATAATCTGGGATTTCATGTGGGGTATAGGGATAAATTCCAGTTGCTGAAAACACAGAAGTTCCATTTTCTACTATGGTTGCCTTGCTCCTTCAGAAAAGATCCAAACTGAAGTGTTGAAAGTTTAATAAAGTAATATTATTAAAATGAGAATTATTATAACTTTATAATTATAATTATCAATTCCATTTTTATTTTACATTATAATATTCAGCATATATTTAAAAAAAAAATAATAATAATAAAATTTAAAGGTCATTTAATTTATTTCTGAACCATTTTGCGTCTTTCCCCAAGTATAGGGTTTAAATGCCACACACGCTTATTTTCGTATTGCTGCAAAATTATGGTCCCTTTTGTTTACCTTGTGCCTATAATAGAATATAAAATTCCCTTTTATTGCTAATATTTTATTTAAAATAAAACAGTGTTTATAAATTTTAAATATGAAAAACAGCATATTACAAGGGCTTTGCTTACCATGTTAAATACTCAGGAGATTCAAAATAACGGTGATAAAATGCGATAAGTTAAGATATATTCATAATCCACACTGTTAAAAATTTCTGTAAATTTAATGTAAATATTTATCCAGAGTCTCTGTAAATTTACATTAGTTATTAGTTAAAAGTGAATAATCGAGATTCTCAATCTTTATTCTGTATTTTTACCTAATTTTATTATTTAATTATTTAATTAAAATTAAAAATGATTGTTTCTACTTTAGCAAAAGCATTCCAAGTTCGAAATATATTCTCAACAATAATTAATTTAAATAACATTAGTTATTTAACTGAATGTATAAAATAAGTTTTTTAACATCTCCGTTCATTTTTCTCTGTAATTTTACGTAAGACTCAAGATAATAGATTACACAGAGTTTTCTGTTGAAATTTTTAACAGTGCACGTACACACTACTCACACGAGTAGACCAGTAATGTCTTATGTTAACACACAGAAGTACTAGGAACAAACGTGTGTCTTCCCTCGAATTACTTTACATATCGCATCATAATGTTCTTGCTTCCAATGAAACATAAATTATCATGCAAGATCATCCGAGAAAATATTGTTATTCCCTTAAGTTATTATTGTTATTTTACTTAGCAGAATAAAATAATTCTAAATTCAGTTGAAATATTTTGATATAAGAATTGAGTTTATTATATAAGAAACATTAAATAATGAATCTGTAATTAAAATAAAAACATTTCATATGATATTTATTTCAGACTTTTAGCAATGTTTCACATCCTTCCATCAAACAAAATTATGCACGACGCTGTACGGTTTACGGAATAACGACAAAAGCCTACAAGGGTATCACTCCTTTTGCAATAATTTGGAGTTGTTCTTAATCCGCATGCTGGAGTTACTTCTACATTCATATAAAATAACAATAAATTTGCTGATATTTTTCTAAATCTTAAAAAATTTTCCGCATTATATTTTAATAAAAGTCGTATGCAGATTTTAACTAATTAATTACATATGTGTTAAATTACACTACACCTCGCCAGAGATTTTTCATGTGCTACATATAGGTATTCTATATCTTCAAACCAAAAACTAATGAAACTTAATAAATAGTCATTAAACATAATTCAAATATTAAATTATTTTCTTTTGTTAAAATTATATGCTTTATTAAATTTTCTTACAAAATATCTTAAAATAGAAATAAATCATGGAAACATTATACACTTTAAAATTTTATTTAAATTATTTCTATTTTCATTTTTCAGAAAATTGCGTTATGTTCCATCCGAAATATATCTTTTTGAAAATTCATTTGAAACTTTTCCGATCTCATTTACGGCGCATTTAATTTTTTTTTTTTTCGTTGTAAGTTTCTGAATATAATTTTTAAAATAAATTTTCATTTAAAATATTTTCATTCAACCTTATTTCCGTGTACATTTCAATCAAAATTTCCGTTAAAACAATTTTAACAATGAAAAAGGAAGCTATATATCTATATGAAATGATTAAATGAAGATTTTCTGTCAAAAATGTCTTCTATTTACTAGATTAAAATTTTACAGTTTCAGCCCTTAATTTTATACATAAAAAACTATTAATAAAAAAATGAATTCCGAAAAATGGTTTAAATATATATATATATATATATATATATATATGTATGTATGTATATAATAACTTTTAAAAATATAAAAATATTATTCGAGAAATACAAGTAAAATTTTTAGTTCTAATTTTATCCAGTTTATAAAAAATTAACTATAAGCATAATGAAAATGTAATCTTTGATAAATAATTAATTAATCGAGAATTTTAATTTTTCTGCTATTGTAAATTTCAAAGAACTTTTCATGCATTGAACACGTAATGAAATGCGTATGGCGAGAACTCCTAATCAATGTTGTCAGATCTGGCGGATTTTTTTATTCAATAGTCACCCATAATTTTGAGAAGTGATATTTGATATACATAATAGACTATCAATCTTCGAAATGATTAGCAAAACGTTAGAATTAAAAATTATTGGTGATTATTGAATAAAAAATCCACCAGATCTGGCAACACTGCTCCGAATATCACGCATCATTTCGATTTTGGATGTATACGTAGAAATGTCTGCGATCGTAACAAAAAATCAGATACGTAACAGAAACGTTTCAGTTACTTAACAGATAGAACATAGAAAAGGAAGAATGTTTCAGAAAGTTATCAGAAAGCATACTTATATGTGTTACGTTTTTGAAAGATTGTAAGCTTTTTGCAGCATAACTGAAAGATTTTGCGCTGTATGGGTAAAGTATAAAAATATGTTATGTTTTTATTATTTTTGATTTGTTAATTTTTAAGTAACATTCCTTTTAAGTATCTTTCAGTTGTGTGTTTTCTACAATTCTTTAATTATCAGCAAAAGTTTTATGCTTTTATAGCCTCCCCCACCCCTTTCTTTTTGAACTTTTACACATCTAACACCTTGAAATTTATACTTTTTAATTTGTATTACATTTCTACTTACGGTATTCCTTTCTTTTATCTTAACTGGCAATTTTAATTTGTTTTTAGCCTACCTATGCAGATTGCAGATGTTTCTTTATTTAAGTGTTTACCATGTTAATGTTTCTTGTACAAAGATACTTATTGGCCCGTCTTTTGTAAGTTTGATTTTAAGTATATATTGTAAATTTATGTATTTTTATTAAATTATGTATTTTACAAGTTTTCTTTTCTTCATTTTTTTTATTTTTATACGTAGATCTTCTGTGTGTTTATAAATTTCTCTTGTTTAGATGTAGTAAGTTATGTTGCTTTCTAGTTTATACAGGGGTGGAAATTTGACGCGAAATATATATCGGTATTTATAAAACAAAATTTTCTTCTTCTTAAACCAACGATTTTACAAGTAGAGGAAACTTTTAAACAAATACCGGTATAAGATCTGGGCTAAATTTCAACCCCTGGTTTATAGATACTATCATCACTTGAAACGCCCTTCCCATTTTATCCTGAATTGAGCATCTCACCTGAAAATGACCTCATATTTTTCCTATTTGTTTGAATTTTTGCACAATTTCATCATTAAATTTACTGACATTTGTGACGTGAATAATCCATATAGTAAAGAAATTTTCTTGATGATATATTGAAGAATAATTATTACATAGCTGAAAAAAGATAAACATCATTCTCAAAAACACACAGGCGATTCCTTCTTTAATTTATAGAATATTTATTGAAATTTATCTTGAAAAATATTACCGATATTATTATTAAAAATTAAAAGCAATAACTATAATTAAATTCAGGCTCGTTACAGAATTGGGAAACGTTAAATGTTGCGGGAGAGAGAGCAAAACGAATTACATGTTTACTAGTCGATCAATTCGAGTAAGAGTGGCCAAAAGACCAAGATTCATTTCGTATTCTAATAGCCAAATCTAACAGCCCTATGAAAATATTAGCGCAGAGCGCCAAATAAAAATATCTTTGTCTTAATGTTAATTCAATGGGAATTTTAAATTTAGAAAAGACGGTTGAAAAAGATGCAACCCTAACATGGCATATATATATGCGCCAAAATAACAGTTAAAAGCAGGTGTACATTAATATAAATTATAGCGACGTGGTGTCTGAAAGATGAGCTATTTATATTATTTCAAAACGCAAATTAATTACATTATGTGTATTTGGAGTTAAATAACAACAACAAAAAAAAATATATATATAGATAACGGAAATTGCTTAATGGATTTTTACAGCTATAAATATAAATAGATTTATTGAGAATTACAGTGAAATAAAAATAATTCTTTTCAGGGAATATAAAATTAAATTGTGTAAGGTCCCCAATATATATATTGGATTATGCTAAAAGGTGATCAGTGGATTCATTACTGAATTCTTTCTCAAAATTAATAAAGATTATTTATTTTAATTTCTATTTAAGAATTTAATAATTTTGAAATAAATCTGATATATATTAAGAGAATTATTAAAAGTTACTAATTTTAATTGTAATTAAATAGATATTTTAATGATCATGAAATAAATTTGATGAAATAAAAGCATATGGGAGCAACTCGCTCACAACATTATTTTTTAAGATCTGATTATTATTCTATTTGTATATCTTGATATTGTTGCATTTCTTGGGCATGCAAATGCGTTGTTTTTTCAGTAATATTTGTTTTATTAACGGTTCAAGTTCAGCAGGATCCGGTAAACCGCGAATTCGTATAAAATTCCGACTAGTGCTCATAGAGCTCGATAAACAGTCCCGTATAACGCTTAAGATAAATTTAACATTTTCACACAGTTAATCAAAATTTTGATTCCTCTAAGCGTACAACATATAACGAAAGACTTAGATTTTTCTTCTTAAATGCAGTTTATTAATTAATTATTTTACTTTTTATTTTAATAAAAATAAAATTGTTTTATAGGTCACTTTATGCGTTGAAATTCAAATAAATTGAAGCGTACGATTCCTACAATTTTCAAATACAAAAATGTGGATAGCAAGATTAAAACAAAAAAACTGGCAGTTAAAAAAAAAAAAAAAAAAAATCATTTATGTTGGGTGTATTTTTATTTTGAACAGAAAAACCCTACGTAAGGGTGTTTCTAATAAATGTTACATTTAATTTCAGGCGTACAAACCTACAATATGCAATATTCAAAATTATGAATAACAAATTTTACACACAAAATTAATGGGGATATCCTCGAAAAGTATGTTTAATATATATATATATATATATAAGAAGAAGAAGAAGAAGAAGATACATTTTAAAGGAACTCCAGGGGGTCGTAGTCTCCGCTTTTTTTTTTCAGATCATTTAAGAAATGAGAAATTTTTGTCTTTTTTTGCTACCAGTATTTTTTTAGAACAAATTCTGTACTGCTTAATGACCGCATATTACTTTAGAAATATAATAAAGATTTCTCTAAGGAAAAAGTGGTGGCAAAAGAGGAAAAAATAATTCATTTTTGAAATTGTCCTGAAAAAAAGTCGGAGACTACGACTCCTGGCATTTCCTTAGCTGCCAACCTAATCATAGCTGCCAATATTTTAATTTATTCCGGAGTAATTTTAGCCCCGCCTCTAATTCGTGCCACTTATTTTTTTTTAAGTATTTTTTTCTTATTTTATCGAAGTTATATATTGAAGAAAATTTTTCTATAAATAAAGTGGTGCGAAATAAAGGCGGAGCTAAAAGTACTCCGGAATAAATTAAAATATTGGCAGCTATGCTAATCCGGAGTTAGTTCCCTCCCCGTTTCCCACACCACTTAATTTTTATAGTAATTCTCTTCAAATGTATTTGCGATAAAATAAGAAGAAAAATACTCTAAAAAAAGACTAGTGCGAAAAAAGAAGGCAGGCACTAGCACGCCTACGGATTATTAATTAAGATATTGGCAGCTCTGCGTTACTTTTTTAAACAATTTGTTCCGACTTTACGCTTTTCTCTAAAATTAAAATTAATTGCGAATTTCGTGATTAACACGTTGACTGCCACGCGTGTTTACAACAAAATCCCCGTCAGGCCACCTTCGCCTGCTGTTACTCCGCCCCCAAACCTTTTTTGAGTTTCACTGAATTTTATTCAAAATCCGATTCCAAAGCAACCAAAAGAGTCTAGTGATCGCAATCACTTTCTGAATCTGCCAAATACATTCTAGTTTCATAATAAAACAATCGGGAAATTTGCACGTTGAACCATTTGGCCAGGGGCCTTTTTCGTGAAGACCTTCGCCTGCTGTTACTCCGCCCCCAAACCTTTTTTGAGTTTCACTGAATTTTTTTCAAAATCCGATTCCAAAGCAACCAAAAGAGTCTAGTGATCGCAATCACTTTCAGAATCTGCCAAATACATTCTAGTTTCATAATAAAAAATTCAACAGTATTATTATCTCCTGTCATATATTTATCTAAATATGTTCGGAAATCCTTTGGAAGGAGTCACCCGACGTGGCCTGATGAGAACTCTTGCTGTCACCCGAATACGGGTGACGTGGCCTGATGAGAACTTTTGCTGTCACCCGAATACGGGTGACACGGCAGTTAACGTGTTAAGTAACTGAAATTTTGTCACTAACAAATGAAACACTAAATGCCATTAGCATTTATATAGATCGGCGTCATTTAAAGAGATAAAACAAATACATAAAATTATTTTTTAAAGTGAAGTGTTGTTTCAGAGGAAACCAAAGGACAAGTCTTATTATTCTTTTGGCATAAGATCAAAATGACAAAATCGTCCGCCTGCGATGCGTTAAATTTGCAAAAATAAGGTATTCTTTAACCACATTTCTTGCGACCATGGAAGCCTCTGCGCAAGTGCGGATTGAAAGAGTCCAGTGTTAAAATAGGGGTGACTGAGAGAAAACAAGCGATAAGGGAACACCTAATAACTGGATGTTTGCCAAATAACTATCTCTCGGGCAATTTTGCATCCCTCCAAACTTTTGGACTCGACCTCACTGCTAGTCGTAGGAAACGTGGTCGCACTATAATTTGTATACTAACATCGGAACGTTACTTAGAGAACAATAAGAATCCCAAAAAATAAACTGTAGAATATTTCCGGTTAAGACTGAACTATGTAAATTTTTCTGATAATGTATATTCCGTATATCGGGATTTCCTCTTACGCGGTACGTATCCGCAGCGTTGTACGGGAGTCTACTCTATTACAAATTTATGGCTTTAAATATTTACAAAAAATTAATGACAAATACCGTTAAGCTTTACCTTTAATGAATATTAAATGTAATTATTAGTTTTATTTTAACCCTTTGCTTGACATAATGTTCTAAAGCGCTCTAAACTGTGTCACTAAATTTAGGCAATCTTATATTTAATAATCACCAATAGATTTGAAGCGAGATATTTGATATATATAATGCACGAGTAGCCTTCGAAAAGTTTAGCCAACCGTTACATTCAAAATTTAGTGGTGGTTATAGAATAAAAATTCCCTAAACTTTGCAACAATTACCAGAGCATATTCGCGAATCATCTCATTAATAAGAGTAAAATTGTTAACGCCCCTTGAAAAAACGTCCACTTTTCTTTTAGAGTAATTCTATTCAAATGTTACGATTAAATAAGAATAAAATTACTCTAAAAAATGAATGACTGGTTAAAAAAAAAAAAAAAAAAAAAATCGGGTACTAAACATTTTACGCTTCGTAATGAGATGGTTGGAAGGTACGCAGAGGAATGAAATTAAAAAGGCCAGCAGATGGTTAATCTATTTCGTTCATTGAATAAAAAGTGGGCACTGCGGATACTAAGAATAAACTCAATATCGGGTCATTTTTTTTCCATCATACAAAACTAGATCTTTCAGGTAATAAGCAGGTATATTTTTCATTTTGCGTTTCCCTTATTACCCTCTTAAAATACGCAGATAATTAACTTATTTATTGAGTTTGCCCTGACGAAAACTTTTCAAACACGTTTTTCTGGCAAGCAACCAAATTAGTTTTAGTTCTCCGTACGTATCCCGAAACGTCTCAATTATTTACTTTTTAAATATATATATATATATATATATATATATATATATATATATATATATATATATATATATATGTGTGTTCACGTACGCTTTACAAAGCTTAGTAAGCTAAACTAGAAAATTTTTATAATTTCACTGAATTTTAGTTTTAGAAACAAACACTCTTTTATCATAAAATTATAAGCAATATTTAAAGTGAGTAATATTCTGAATTATAAACAACAGACTACTCCTCTATACGAGGCAAAATGGCAGGTATGTCGAAAAATTTCATTTTGCGAAAAATATTGTCGCCAAGCATCATTTGCGTTTAGCATTCGGTAGCTCTTACTTTAAAATGAAAGGTTCCAAAGTCGTATGCCAACTTCTCGAGGTCGGACCAGTGCTGCCAGATTGAGGGAAACTTTTATTTAATTATTGCCGCTAAACTTTAATTGAAAAGGTTTTCTACTTATCTCGAAACATTTTACAAAGAAATCTTCGACGTAATTAGGTTACCGTTACAAGTAAAATTTAGTGGTGAATATTGAATAAAAATTTCCTTCCATCTGGCTGTACTGGGTCGGATCCTACCCTCATTTGAGGAGCAAACATTAAAACCGTGTTTTCTCGAAAAAATGAGTTAGTGATTTTCTTTAAATTTAACATAAAATTAGTATACATACATATTTTCCTAGTACCTAGTAATACATGTAAACAAACGATAATTAGATTTTAACCCCTTAACGCGCGCTGTCCTCGCTGCGAGAACGCAAAATTTAAGAACCAGTTGCAAAAATTCATCCCGGAAATTTTTTAGCAAAAATTTACGTTTTTAACATATCAGAAAAGGCCTGTTTTCTTACCCTTAAAATTTCTTTTAGTTTAATTTAGTTCATGAATTCCGGTGGCAGTATAATTTAAATGAACCGAATTGTCTTGCGCCGCAAAGGGTTAAGTGCCGTCATTTTCTAACTTGTTAGTTTTTGTGCTATCTGAAAAGCTGTGTCCGAAGGAGACAGCACCGTTTGAATTTACCCTCACATCGAACGTTCTTTGCATGCTAGTCACTTGACACATTAAAGTTAACAAATGACATTGCTAACAGAACACATCGAGCAAAACTTTTAATCTATTTAAATGAATTCAAAATAATTTTCCGGTTTGAAATATTATTTAAATATTTTTACAAGAAAACATTAGGAATAAAAAATGGTGTTGTCTCTTTATAAACATTCGCATGTACAGTCAAAAGAAAAATTTCCTGAATTAAATTTGCCGTAAATCATCGTATAAATATGCTACTGGTGCCTCACATATAGTTTACAATGGCATGCTAGATTTTCCTTAACCCTTAACAGACGGGTTGTATTTTCTCTGTCTGTCCCGGCTTCTGGAAATTTTTTAAAAGAATAAAATAAACATATATGGGCATAATAGTTTTATGGAATAAGTGCTATTTTTGAATAAAATAGTATAATGTTTTTATTTATGTTTAGTAGTCCTTAGGCATGTGATATTTTATAAAACATCCACTATTACGAAGTGAAACTTGCAGAGCTGCCAAATTAATCCGGCAAACTGTTAGTACCGCCCATTTTTCTACACCACTTTATTTTTAGAGTATTTGTTTTCTTAATTCATCGTAAATATATTTGAAGAGAATTACTCTAAAAATTAAGTGGTGTAGAGAAATGGGCGGTATCAACAATTTGCCGGATTAGTTTGGCAGCTCTGAACTTGCGTAATTGACATATCATACTCAATAAATTATCACGTAACCTCTCTTTTTAAAACCGTGAACGTAAATCTACGTGTCCCGTCTTAGGCAGTCATAACGTAAAGACGTAGATTTACGTGGCCCGTCCGTCAAGTGTTAAGCGTTAATTACTTACATATAAATTTAGTGGCATAATATACATTTCTTTTAAAAGCTACTTCCATATTTGCCTTTTTTCTTTTCTTCTTTTTTTCTTTTTGTTATTTAGATGAAATCATCCTTTAAAATGGTATAGTTTATATATATATATATATATATATATATATATATACACTAAGCGACAAAAAAAAAAAAAAAAAAAAAAAAAAAAAAGGCGCACTGCAGAAAAAATGACTTATACATTTTTTATTTGTAATAACATTAAAATTAATATTTGGAACAAATAAAACTGTCTTGTTTACATAATACCAATGTGATGAAATTATACCTATGTACATTTTCGATTAATAATTCGCATTATTGCACTTTACGAAGTACTTTTTAAAAATCTGCATAAAACTTCCTTTTTGAACATATTGCAATAACCATACACTTTGAATTCTATTATGATTTATTATATGAAATAAAAAAGTTATATTTTAATATATGAAATAAAACTATTTATTTGTTAGATCTAACAATTTTTTTGTAAAAAATATGTATTCTGCATTGGGTTAATTTCACCCTTATATGGAATTACTGCTATAATGCGCAATGGCATAGTTTTATACAGTGTTTTAATATAAATCTCAGAAATTTCAATGTGCCAAATATCACAAATATATTTTTCTAGTTCAGGCAGAGTTGTAGGCTGCAAATTCCGAATCCTCTCCCCTCTCCCCCACCTTTTTTTAGACGAAAAATTTTCGAGCGGATGGCTATTAGGACTATTACCACGTCTGGTAAAGAAGAAATTCTATTATATTCTTTGTGGGATTTAACTTAAAGTGAAAAAAGATATGATTACTTACAGAATTATAGGTTCTCATGTGAATGGAAAGGGAATTTTGACAATCTGAAGTGAATAAACTTACCACAGATGCCGTGTAGTAAGGTGCATTGTCATCTTGAAATGCTGTTTACGGAAATGTCCAAGATATTTCCAAAAGAGTCGGTCAGGCACCACTTATATGAAGATTGTGTTTTATTTTCAGTTAATTAATCCCTTGAGCATAAAAATTTGCCCGACTGTTTGAGAAGTTATGCACCTCCGTACAGTGGCGTATCCAGGATTTTTCCAAGGGGGGGGTTCGTCCTTCCGAATTTTTAATTAAGTTTAATTAGGTTTAATTAAGTTTAATTAAGTTTATTTAAGTTTAAGTAGGTTGAATTAAGTTTATTTAAGTTTAATTAGGTTTAATTAAGTTTATTTAAGTTTAATTAAGTTTATTTTTAATTAAGTTTAACAATCTTTTAAAATATCATATTTACTTGCCGAAAATAAGAGTAAGAAAATGAAAAATAGTAAAACAAACTCACCAATTAGAAGATCAAACTAAAAAATCTTTAATTAGCGACGAATAACTTAGAGCCTGTACAAACTGCTACACAAAACATAAAATTCAATACATAGTTGCGCAAAATATTTCATTGAATTTTCTTATTTACAGAGCGAAGTCTAATCGACGAGAAGTTTTCGCTAGTTCATTTAAAATGTCTTTTACTGTTGGGGTATTGTTTGGGTCACTCCTTCAAGGTCACTACTTCAATGTTCACCCCTTCCCCATATGGACGACCCCTCTTGTCCTTGAGTATGAACTCGTAAAGGCCGGTTTCCACTAGAGTTGGAGCTTCCAGGTCCAAAAAAACCATTAATCACGCTCCGCACACAAAGAGCCAAATGTCTTGTCATCAGTTGTAACCTTTTTTTTATCAGATTGCGCAGTTACTTCAAAGGAAAGCATGCAAAATTGACAAAGCTATCTGCCTCTGGCCCATCAATTATCTCAGCTGGGGGCTGGAACCAGGTCTTCCAACGCCGTTCGAGGGTTTTGAGCGCGGCTGACCACATCAAAAGATTCTGAATAGAAGCCGTCGAAAAAGCCGTAGTGGAAACCGGACTTAAAGGTGAAATCCTTTCAGAGAATTGTTTTCAGGGGAAACATGTTTCGCGCCGCGCAAATGAAGTGGTTTAGTTATTTTCAGGAGTGTTTATCGCAGAGTAATGAAAAAAAAAGTTAGTCATAATTTTAAACCACTTCGTAGAAAAAAACATTCTATGCTGCCATACATTTTTTCCGCCTGAAATGTGAAAAAAAATGTCAGGAACAGCCTAATTTTTCTTATCATACATTTTGTCAAGGGGGGGGGGTTTAAACCCCCAAACCCCCCCTTGCATACGCCACTGCCTCCGTACCATAATGTACGAAGAATATGTCACTGTTTTAAAAGTGCGATTTTCATTAAGTCAGTCATATTTTTGTTGCCAGATATGCTTGTTTTCTTTAGCTTGAAATAAGTTAAACTTGACACATCAAAGAGAACGAGTTCATCCTAATAATTAACTAATTTTTTTTTTTTTTTTTTTTTTTAAGGCATCTGAGGTCTTGCTTTCCTAATTCTCTTCACTAAGAATGGAATTTTTTCAAATTTTCTGTCATTTAAATCTGCTTTCTTTAATAGTTGTTATACTGTAGTTAAATAAATTATGCTGCTAAACACTTTTTCTGAATCTCTTTTATGTTCTAAATGTAATACAAACCAATTTTATAAGCAATGACTTTTTAACTTACGGTCATCTCGCTTGGATGAGCAAAATGGCCGCCTAAAACCAAATTTCCAGTGTAAACGGCCAAAAAATTTTATATCTTGCTAAAAACCCTTTTGCCAATATTTCGTTAACATTTAATTATTTTGCCATCTCACGCATTATTATTTATTTATTTATTTATTTATTTATTTTTTCCCTCAAAAATTAATACTTTTTGTGGCATCGTTAACTGCCATTTTCTTACCATTTTTGAAATAATTTCTAAAATTACAATTTTCTGACAATTGCATTTTGTTCTTAACGCTGGACTCAAAGCTAAAGTGTATGCGGATACAACATAATAAAATCTGTTCGAAAATTTGCTTTTTAAACGATAAAATTGGCGGTTGTAGAAAGCGAAAAGGAAAATTTCCAAGTGCGGTTTTTTTATTTGTCGCTTAGTGTCTATATATATGTGACTCTCTCAAAATTTCACAGAGTTATAATTTGGAAAAGAATTATTATGGTAATATTAAATGAAAGTTAACATACTTTCATTCATATCTTCCTGAAAACTTAATAAATTCTATTTTATATTTAATTTATTAGAATGAAATAACTCAAATATGTTTCATGCACATTTCAAATTAACACTTTCGAGACGGCGTCTATTATAGATTATATCCACCCCCCCCCCCACCCCCCTCCCCTAATTATTTTTTCCGACTAAAAAACTAGTCCTGATTTTTTTTTTTTTTCCTTTACAAAACTGTACTTTAATACTACAGAGATGAAACGTGATTTAAATCTTTTCTTTCGGGCTTATTCGTAAAATATGTTGGTAGTTAACTTTAAATGATCTAAATTACTTTGAGTCTCAAAGGGTTAAAACTGAAAACAATATATTTTTTTAATATAATGTATAATGTTTAATATGATTTTTGTTTTTGAACTGAAATGACAATTGGTAGAAAAAATGAACTAGCTTGAGTATATGGTATCTTTTCCATACCACTATACTCTAAAGAGTTAAGAAGTACAATTTAATACTTTCATTTACTAAATTTCGTAGATTTAAAATATATTATTTTCGATTTTTTAACCGTTTGAAGAACAAAGGAATTATGTAACTTAGTATCAACAGCCACTAGAAATTATAATCAAAATTAGAAGAAAAGGAATAAATGATTTTTTTTATCTTCACATCGAAATTTTAAAAGCAAAATTCTGTTAAAATTTCCAGAATGAGCTATATAGCCATAGATGCCAACATTTTTATCTATTCCGGAGTGCCTTTATTTCATACAAATTGTTTTTAAGAGTGATTTCTTATTTTATAAAAGTTATGTTTTGGAGAATTTTTTTTTCTATAAATAAAGTGGTGCGGAATAAAGGCGGGGCTAAAAATACTCCGAAATAAATTAAAATGTTGCAGAGCTGCCAACCTAATCCGGCAAATTGTTGGTACCGCCCCTTTTTCTACACCACTTAATTTTTAGAGTATTTGTTTTCTTCATTCATCGTAAATTTATTTGAAGAGAATTACTCTAAAAATTAAGTGGTGCAGAAAAACAATAACAAATACTAACAATTTGCCGGATTTGGTTGGAAGCTCTGATGTTGGCATATATGGCCATATCGGTTCGGAATAAATTCTAGGTGGCATAAAATACCGTTTATACGACCGTGCTTAAAAAAAAAAAAAAAAAAAAAAAAAAAAAAAAAAAAAAAAAGTTATTTTTTCTTTTAAGTGTAGTTTTATTTTTATTTATTTATCTGTTTTTGTGCGTTTGTTATTTCATTATCACATAAGCTCAATTTTTTATGCCTTTTTATACTTTAAATTTATATAATAGCCTTTTCCACGATATCAAGATACGCCTTTACTTACATATATTCCGAAGCAATGTTAGTTCCCTCCCTTTATTTATACTATTTTCTTTGTTGTGAAGTTTTTCTCTAATATATAAATACGATTGAATAAGAAGAAAATTACCCTTCAAGAAAAATAATATATAAAAAAAAAAGACTGCTAACAATGCTCCGAAATAAATTAAGATGTTATCATACCTATTATATCCCAAATTTTTGCAAATAACCCTTTTAAATTTAATGAGAAACATTTAATTTCATTTGCATAAATTATAAAAATCAGTTATTTCAGACTTTTTTTTATGATCTCTTCATAGCGAGGAAAAGTAATTTCATAGTTCTGCGAGTTCCAAACTTTAAAATAATTCTTTTAATATCTTATTTGTATGGTTTACTTTTTTCGTATATAATTCTCTTAAAACTATGACGCATTCCTATGCATTTTCCAAACTCATATTTATTAACTCAGTTTGCTTTGGTATACTTACTATTTTACTTGCTTTTTTATATTTTGAACAATGTCATATGTAACACACCTATTCTAAATAATGAGGAGCATATGCAAAAATGCTTATACTTTTATGATTTTTCCTTAAGTTAAAATAGTTTTGTTATTTTTAAAGTTACACTTTCGCGACAGCACACTTTTGTCTTTTCGACTGTAAGGTCCGCCTGTAGGCAGAGCCTGATTTAGGCCGGGGCACTCTCTCACCGGAATGGAATATTTTTACAATTATTTTTTACTGCATATCATAGAAATTCCACGTTTTAACTAGGAAATTATTTTTATAAAAAATGAACGGTGTAAAACAATCGAATTTACTCATGGTTATTATACACCAGAATTCTTTTAAAAGAATTTTTAAAAAGAATTTTTTGTTTATTATAAGAGGAAAGTATTGCTTAAAAAATAATGGTGTAAGTGTAAATAATGTGTGCCCCGGTCTAAATCAGTCCCTGCCTGTAGGCATTATTTTCCCAAGTTAGAATGCTTCAGAACAAAATTTCTGTATTCCCATTTATATTACAAACGGATGTACATTATAATTATTTTAATCTAATAGAAAGTATTTGATCCATGGTATATTCATTGTACAGTCACCCCCCCCCCAAAAAAAACGCCCCCCCCCACATAATTTCGCCGTAAATTACCGTAGAAACATGTGGTTGGTACCAATCGATTTGTAATAACGTCTAGTTTATAATGATCTAGTTAGATTTTGCTTTAGGGGTCGTCTACAGATTAAAACTGGCGTCAACTTCATTTTTTTCAATGGTAACCCCCATTTTTTATAATTTATTTGAATTCTTTGGACAAAATTATCGCGGAAAATTGTATAATTTATATATTTTGCTCAATTCTTCACAGAGTTATAAGCTGTCACACTATGAGGGCGCTAATGTTAAAAGAATGTGACAAACATTAATTCATATCTTCCAAAATAATTATTATATTCAAATTCTGTTTTTTTTTTATATGATAGAATGAAGTGACCGAAACATATTCCATGCGTATTTTTTATTTCAAAAATTTTTTTGAAATATGAAAATTATTAATAATTTCACATTTGAAAAAATTATGAATTATGACCTATGTTAATTTTTGCATAAATAGAACGGGCATTATCAAAAACATGGGTTTCCAAATTTACAGCTCGTTCTTAACATTATTTTTTGAGTTACAGTGATATTTCATTTTTTACTGTTGTTAGGGGGCCGTCAGTTATAATAATTTGTATCCTTTGTGAGTAAATATCTGTATATACTTAGATGAAAAACTATTTTAATTTACCTTAATGTTATTCTAATTGTTTTCTAAGCAACATTTCGATGTTTATGATACAAATTGGATCATTTTTATAAAATTATCGCAATGCAAGCGAGAGATTGTGAAAAAATTCCAAAAGAAATGAGGCCCCGCCTCTATATTGCGGAAACAATATTAAAAAAACTAGTTTCTGTATTCGTATATGACTCTCTATGTGACGCTGGTATGCATAAATGTCAATGGCATTTACTAGATCGAATGCTGAAGACAAAATTTAAATGATTTAATTGGAAGTATGTAAAATAATTTTGTTTTATAATCTAAAGTTTTAGAAAAACTGTGTAAAGGCGTGGCTTTCGTTGTAAAGAGGTTTATACTCGATTCTGAAATGTTAAGTCTTTGTTCTTAAATATTACATAACGTTTCCTAGTTTTTCGGTGCAAAAATTCTATTCTGCCCTTTTGTCTTTTGTTTTTAACTTGAATATTCTAGAATTCGTGCACCTCAAGTTATATATCATGACGGTAAAAAAAACGCGGTAAGACGAGGACTATTATTTGAAAGAGTAATACGCAGTGAACAATAATTTTGTTTTTTCCTTCTTTAAATTAATATAATTGATTTTTATTAATTTTTATCACATTTTTTAAAACAAATTTTCTGTTTTAATCTTTTTTGTGACATTTTCGCATTCGCTTACTCTACCGTTTATGCTATTTAAATTTTATCACATGACGTAACATAATAAAATATAAAATTTTTATTAAATGTTCTTTTAATACTGAATAATAAAGTGTTTTTTTTTTTTTTTTTTTTTTTTAAGTTTTTAAAATCTATTATTGAAACAAAGCGCAATATTATTTATTTTCTATTATTCTAATCACGGCGTAAAACTGGCGTCACATTTATCACGGAAAAAGAATTTAAAACAACGTAATATGTCTCATTACTTTTAAAGATATAGATTTTACACATTTAAAATTAAGAATTCAAGTACAGTAGACGACTGCAGAACGGGGAATATTCGTTCTAGGTAATAGGAAACGGTTCTTCTTTCTAGTGAAAGTATTTGTATTCATACTCTTTTGTTTATAAAAATATGAATATAAGGGATATTCTTAAGAAATATCGTAACACACAAATTGTGAAAGAAACGCCCACTGAAGGAGTTACAGAATTCAAATGACGTGAATCTACGTCAGTGGTCGCGAAAATGTTAAATATCCTTTCTCAGATTTTAGTTTCAATCTTGTTATCTATATTTTTGTATATTATCTATTGTTTATCTATTGTTGGTTTGTACGCCTAAAATTAAATGTAAAACTTTATAGTAACACTTTCATGCGAGGCTTACTGTATAAAATAAAAATATACCCAACAAGAAGTAGATAATAATTGTTAGTAGATTTTAATTGTTAATACATGTTTTTTTTTTGTTTTCCTATGTATTTTAACTTAAATTTTTGTCTCTTAAATAAAACAGTT
Organism: Salticus scenicus; assembly: GCA_963930645.1. NCBI lineage: Eukaryota > Metazoa > Arthropoda > Arachnida > Araneae > Salticidae > Salticus > Salticus scenicus. Next base: position 232,099,543 of record OZ005651.1, read on the forward strand.
TTTGCTTTTAAGAAGTAGATAATTCTTTTTCTTAAATATTAAACACTTTTTTTTTTTTTTTTTTTTTTTTTTTTTTTAACCGCTATTAATATTATTACTATTGTTCTTTTACCTCGGTATCTAGATTTTTGTAATTCAACATTGTAGGGTTCATATGATTTAAACTATTTAATTTTCTTCGTATGAAGTGATGTATTTAACTATTCAATGTTTAATTAATTGTAACCAATAAAAATCTTTTAATTCATAAGCTAACATAGAAAGTTCAGCGAGTTTGAATCGTTTTTTATTTTATAATTAAATTTTCTGAACTTTTTTTCCGGTGTGAAATTTAATAAATTATGTATATTGGATGGTAGAACACGATTTATTTTTTTCTAAATGTATAGACGGTCCCCTAACACATTTTCACGTGTAACTCTCTTTAGAATTGATTTAAAGTATGTAAATAGGTAGGTTTTCCGAACTGCCTTGATCTCAGAAATCTGAATATGAGGTCAAAAATAGGGGTCGTCATTGGGAAAAAAATGAAGTTTACGCCTGTTTTAATATGTAGACGACCCCTTAAGCAAAATCAAACTATACCATTAAAAACTAGACGTTATTACAGATCGATAGGTACCAGCCGCATGTTTCTACGATAATTTACGGCGAAAATAGGTGTTGGGGGGTGCGTTTTTTTAGGGGGTGAATGTACAGTCGGGGAAAAAAAACGCAGCACTTGATGGTATTTCGTTATTAATTGACGCAGAAAAATTTAATAGACACCATTCAACAGGAAATGAAATGCACTTTCTGAAAATGTCGTCGAATTTTGAATTAGGGGTCATCTACATATTGAAATGAGCGCCAACTTTGATTTTTTCAATAGCAACACCCAATTGTGACTTCATATTCGAATTTCTGAGAGTCTGGCAGTGCGGAAAAGTATACTGTTTGCATACGTTATCTTTAGTATTCATAGAGTTATGATCAAAAATGTGTTAGGGGGCTATCTCTAAATATAGAAAAATAAAATTAAGATCCTACAAGAACTAGACAAAATTATACTGTTTCACACCAGAAATATTTCAAGAAAAAAAGAGTTATAAAAAGAAATAAAAATATCAACACCTTTGCAGTATCTTAATTATCATGAATTTAGTTTTTTGGATATGTATATACTTTAGTACTTTTTTAGATAATTTTCGGTATATTTAAATACATTACACTTACGATTGGTCAGACAATACTTTTTATAAAAGTGCAATATTTTTCAATTAAAAAGTATCTATCATGGATATACTGATCACCAATAAAGCTTAAATTTTCTTTCGTACGTGTAACATAAAATACAAACTGAAATAATATATATATATATATACAACAACGCATAAACTAAAACTTTTCGGATAAATTATTGTAAGGTTTCATAAAGTAAATATTAAACAATTTTAATAGCACTTGTCAGTTTTGGGTCAGTTGAACTCTTTGGAACTGTACGATTTGTTTATAATTTCTATGAAAATATAATTTCTTAATTAACGCTTTCGCGACTACTGACGCAGATTCACATCATTTGAAAATCTGTAACAATGACAGTGGGCGTTTCTTTCGTAATTTGTGTGTTAATTATTTCTTAAGCATGTACCCAGTGTTCATACTTTTGCAATAAAATATACCATGGAATAATATATTAATTAGAAAGGACATAGTTATAATGTATATCCATCTGTAATATAATTGTGGTACAGAAAATTTGTTTTGAAATATTTTGAGAGTATTTCAAAGAGTAAACCCCGCCTATTTGTTAATTTTTTTCTTCTAGTGTTCGTTTAAAGGATTCTAAATTTATCACCAGTAATCGATGAAGTAAATACCACTTGTGTATATTTTTGTCAATGTAAAATAAGGGGTTTAACACGAATACTCAAAGTCACATTCACTTTTCGTTTCTGTATTGTTTGTTTTGAAGAACGATAAAAGGCGGGGCTTTAGAAAACAGGAATTCTTGATACTAACACAAATGTCTAAAAATCAACATTTTTGTTTCATTTCTTTGCATTTGACGTTGTTGTTATATAATTTGACCCTCAAATAAAAAATAAAATTATTTTGTTCAATTTTCTCCGTTATTTTTTAAGATTTGCTTCGTTATCTCATTCAAAATTTTTTAAGAGACGGCCCCCTAAACCACTCCAAAAGAAAGATTTCTTTATATCTCGAAAAATAATAACTGAAATGAGCTGCAAATTTGCACATCCATATTTTTCAGCATTAGGATTCATTTTATGTAAAAATTAATATAGGTCATAATTCATAATTTTTATGAATATGAATTTATTAATATTTTTCAGAATTAAAAATATTTTTCAGAATCAAAAGTAATGATGGATTATGTTTGGGTTTCTTCACTGTATCTCTTAAAAAATGAATTATATCGATCAAGTTATTTTTTGTGAAGATATTAATAAAAGTTTGGAATATGAATTTAACATTAGCACCTTCAAACTTTGAACGCCTATAACTCTGTGGAAAAATAATCAAAATATGCAACCAATATACTTTTTCGCATTGTCGCGATCCCAGGAATTCAAATATAAAATAAAAATGGGGCATTACCATTGAAAAAATCAAAGTTGGTGCTCGTTTAAATTTGTAGACGATCCCCAATTCAAAATTTCCGTTCATTTTCTGAATCTATTCTCAATTCCCCGTCGAATGATACCTATTACATTTTTGTGCATTGATTAGCAACGGCGTTACATCGAGTGCTGCGTTTTTTTTTTTCCCGACTGTACAAATATGAATATTGGGTATATTCTTGAGAAAATAATAACATGTATATTGCGAAAGAAACGCCCACTGGCGGAGTTACAGATTTTCAAATGACGTGAATCTACGTTAGTGGTCGCGAAAGTGTTAACCCATAAATGCATAGTGATGCATAATTGCATCATGTAAAAAAATCGGTTTGGGTAATTTCTGGAGAAGTTTCCACTAGCTAATCAATATATAACTTATAAATCAGCATATTACGTAAAAAAAAAAAGAAATATCATATATTTTTTTTTTCGTTGAATTTTCTGTGCAATAAAATGAACTTACACTTGAATACAATCTTTTGGAAGAGATAAAAATCATTCATTTAAGGATTAATAAATTATTCTTTTACTTTATCTATTATCATGGAGAAGTTAAATATAAAAGTCATTCTAAAAATTAAATATCGAAACAAGACTGAAGCTTTCGCAGATGATAACTGAGTTCCACGACTACCAATGGTAGCATTTAGTTGCTACCTTTGCTGTGTAGTACGAGAAAAAAAAAAAAAAAAAATTGCACGTCAGCTGGAAACCTGCTCTATAGTTGAAGTACGTGGAAAAATAGGATTTTTGCAGGCAAAACGTTGCACGAGTATGGAGATTTATCGTGAAATATCGGTAGTGTATATGTCTTGAAGTGTCATATTCAGCCATTGTGAAATGGTACCAGAAGATTGAAGATGGTCGCGCAGACTTAAATGATGTAGAAATACAAAGAAAGTCAACTGAACCACTAGTGCTCTCATTCTTGAGGGACGCACGTTTCAACGCTCTTCAATGATAGCCCAAAACTGCCATTAAACTGTAAGTTCGAGCTATGCGTCGTATCATTTTCTTTTTATGAATGTTTAAGACAAGTTTATTAAGACAAGTCTCTTTAAAATCTGTCAATTAGAACCAGAGTTATGATAATTTTTTTAATTGTAACTTTCTAGCTCTCAAAAATTTAAGTTCAGGAATCGCAATGTATTTTCAATGCGACTTTTCTCAATCTTTTCAGTTTTATCCATATTATTAATAAAATCACAAACTTCTAACCAAGCATGAGTATGTCTTATCCCCTCTTCTATGTATAAATCTAATTTTTACGACTCCCGACTTTTATCTTAATATGTTTTATAATGTATTTTTGAATGCATTTTCAATAACTTTTTGAGATAAACTCCGTGTTATTTGCAACACTAATCTACACTGGTTTTCATAATTATAAGGACACTCATTTTTCTACATTAACTAAACACTCAACACTATTATTTAAACAAATATATTTTTTATTAATTTGAATTTCATTAATAGACTATATTTAAAAAGTGTTATCGTTTTTCTATCTTACAAAACTTTAAACACGGTCAAAAAGATGATTTTTCAGGCGTTCAGAATTATAAGGACAGCTCGAATCTTAGTAAATTTTTTTTCAGTTATTCTTTAAATCAATATTTTATGGGGTCTCTTTTTAGGGTGAAACCGTCAGACATTCTCGCTAGTATATAAATATATACACTTTTTTTTAAATTCAGTTTTAATACCATTTCATACAGCATAGATGATATTCTGAATAAATTTAAACTATTTAAAATTGCTTTTCACTTGCATGCACTTTTCTAAAATGATAAGTTAAGGTTTTTTCAACTTTTAGACCACGGGAAAGGCAATAATGCAGAAGTTTCTTTTTTAAATTATTTCTTATTGCTCTAGAAGTAGAGCAAAAATGTAAGTCTTGTTGAAAAAAATATTATTACCCCCAAAATCTAACAAAAATCTGAGAATTCCACGTTTAAAATTTGCGCATATTCTCTTAATGTTCATAATAATAGAAAAAATTACTAAATTCATTTTGCCTTCAGTAGAAACAGCTTCCCAGAGCACCATAGATCCTTCTTTAAAATGCCCGATTCATATCTCCCTTTAAAAAATATGCTCTGTCTTTCGCTATCTTCAGATCGTGCTAGTAACTGTTAAAACCATTTGGTTTATCAAGAATAAAATGTTTTTCATCCAAAAATGCAACATTTTATCATTTAATATTCTCTTTATTCAACTTTAACACAGACGTCCTTTCCCCCAATAAATGCTTATTGATTATTACAGGTTTTTTATTCATTGTAACATATTATTAATTATTTTAAGCATGCATAAATGTGGACCCCAAACCTTTCGTTAAAAATTACGAGCAAATTCAGCAGCAGTCATTGTGAATAGAACAGTAAAAGGAATTATGAGTCTTTGATCTCTGTAAAACAACTGTGATTTTGCATCAGATCTCTCTCTTATCGAACGATACGACGGATTGAAATTATCCCTCCACTTAGAAAACACATTTATCATTTTTTACTACATGAACGTTCTTTTTTTCGAGGAATTATCAGTAATGTCCGTCCAAGAAAAATTGAAAGCTTTTATATGAATTAATCTAGCTCAGTAGTTAACAAATTCGCATATCAACTGTAATTTATCCGCTAGTAAGTTAAATAAAACGAAAAAATCATGATTGTCCTTGTAATTATGAACATCCAAAAACGTGGAGAAAAAAATATTTTGCATTAATATTTATTAGTTTTGTTTCAGATTAAAAAAATTATAGCAGTTTTGGTTTTTAGAATACTAGATATATTAAGTGCACTTAGTGTAATCTTGTTCACAATTATTTTTACATTTAGTTATTTTTAAACATAAAGTGTCCTTATAAATACGAGAAGGAGTGTATATGTCAGTATAGCGTCCTTGTCATACACCACTCTGTTTTCTCTTTCCTTAAATTCAAATTCTAATAACTTCAATACCATTCATTGTAAAATTTAAAAATTAAAATTTATTCCGCAGTTTCTCCCCTTTCAACCAGTGTCGAAAAACCGCTCAAAAGTTGTTTCTCTATATTTTTAAATCTAGTTTATTTAAATAAACATCTTACCCCAAATGGAACATATCCTGTCCTTGAACCACTTCATTTCCAATTCAAGGGTCCAGATTTAGCAAGTTGGTTCAGACAATTTTGAGAATACAGGAAGGTATAGCTAAATGTACCGGTGAATGTGGACGTACCGCTCCACTGTCGCAGCTTTGAGTCCCATGTTTCCCCACAATTTCGTTCCTTTTCGTTATTCTTATTATATTTAAATGCATATAAAAATTCTGACTTTCTTTTCCTAATTTGCCGACCCGGCTCCTCATATATATATCATAGTTCATGCAGTCCTTGAATTTTCTAAATTTCCTGTACCATTATTATTATTTAGCAATTTTTGATAGTAAAAGTCCTTAAAACTTAAAAGAAATATATTTAATAAAAATACTGGTGGGTAAGTCCTTGATAAAAGGAGTGGCCGTACAAACCATGCATATATTTTTTATAATAATTTATTTTTTCAGTCAGTCCCAGCTTCCCTACTTTCAAAAATTTCAATTTCTCTACAACCAGGTAGTCCTCCTAGCTCAGAGCTTGTCTTTGCCCCTCCCCCGGCTAGGTCATGAATGCGCAGTGTTAGCATAGTCAGCGCAGACAGTGCTCAGAACCCCCTTGTTTAGCAGGTTCTTTCCTAGCTCCCGCCTTCTTATTCTAACGTTCTTAACACTTTCGCAACCGCATGATTTTGTCTTTTTGACAATAAGTCCCACCTGTGGGCATGATTCTCCCAAGTTTCAATATTTCAGAACAAAATTTCCTGTATTCACATTTATATTACAAATAGATATACATTATAATTATATTCTTTCTAATCAAAGTGTTTGTATCCATATTATATTTCATTGCAAAATTATGAATATTGGGTATATACTTAAGAAATAAGTATGATAAAAATTGCAAAAGAAACGCCCACTGGCAGAGTTTCAGATTTCCAAATGACGTGAATCTACGTCAACGGTCGCGAAAGTGTTAATTTTGTTTCCAGGTTTTTTACCTTCCAGCCTGCCAGGCTCCCCCTAGTTTCTACATATTACTTCAGCTTCTCCTCCCCATCTGATCTATAATTTCCTTAATCTTAAAAATTTATAATCTCATCTACTTTCAAAATTAAAATTTTAATTTATTTTATATTAATTAATCTAAATTTATGCATTCTGCACTCGCCCTCCGTCAGTCAGTCTTACTGTCCAATTTAAATTCAAGTTTCATTTTAGTACTGATTATTCCCTTCTCCGTACCTAAGATCCAGTATTGCCAGACTTTGCGGCAACTTTTTTATTCAATAGTCACCAATAATCTTGAGAAAAAATATTTTTTATACATAATAGACGACACATCTTTTACAGATAGCAAAGATCACTTCTGAAAATTGTTGGTGACTGTTGAATGAAAAATGTCGCAGAGTCTGACAACACTGCTAAGATATTTTTAGTCCGATTGCCCTAATAATCTTTTTTTGACGTTCATTGTTTGAGTGTATCTTACATTTACACGTTTCTGGTAGAAATATTGAAAACGAGACGAGACGTAAAGCATACTTGCCGACCATCTCATTAATAACCGCACAATTGTTAACGCCCCTTTTCTCACACCACTATATTTTTAGAGTTATTCTCTCCAAATGTGGTTACTATTAAATAAGACTAAAATTACTATACAAAATTATTGGTGTGAAAATAAAAGGCGGGTACTAAAAATTGTACGGTTCATAATGAGATGGTCGGCAAGTATGGTAAAGTGTCACGTTTCACATAAGAATATTTTTTTTCTGGATATGTTTTTATTTTGAAATATTGGTGCAAAAATTGCAAAGGGGTTGGCAACTACTGTATTAGGTTTCATGATAATTTTGAATAATTTGATCATAGCCTCCTAAACTCGATGCCTGTCGCGTGGCTCGGAAACTTGACAACAGCTGAAGTAGAGACCCTACATGGTAAGAGACTGGACACAGAGCAGCCAGGCGACCCATCATATTTGTTCAAGCTTTTATATGCGATACCATTACGCTCTGAAGAATTTCTAATGGCACTCCACAAGGCATTCTAAAGATAAATAAAATGTTTTATCAAGATTTTAATTAAAAGAAAAGTGTCAGACGCTGATAAAATTAAATTATATTCTACGGCGATCGACTGGTTTTTGAACGAACATCCGCCATATTTGTTCAATGTCCAGTCTCTCTCTATTCAGGGTCCCTAAGTTGAAGCGGTAGACAGAGCCACCTGGTACAGATTTGCGCGACTTTTTTATTCAACAGCCACCAAAAAATTTTAAAAGTGGGATATGATATACCTAAAAGGCGAATAGAATCAAAGAAACGTCAATTGTATATATCATATATCACTTCTTAAAATTATTGATGACAAATGAATAAAACGTCACGCAATCTGTACCAGGTGGCGCTGTCTACCGCTTCAACTGTTTCTAAGTTTTTGAGCCACGCGGCAGGCATGTGATTTAGGAGGCTGTGATTTGATTATTAATTATTATTATAAATAATTGCAATTTGAAAAATACTGTTTTCCGAAAATACAAAAAAAAAAAAAAAAAAAAAAAAAAAATCCAAACAATTCCGTTCATTTCGTTTCTTTTGCTTCATTTTAATTTAGTTCTATATTCAAAGTAAGACTAGAAATTCTATTTATGTCTAAACTTTCAAAGTATATTCCTTTTAATACAAATAATGTTATCTTTAAAAGTACTTTTATTTAATTAATTTGATTTTTGTGTTATTTTATCTTTCATACTCTTTTTTTTCATGCATTTTTTTAAAATTAAAATAAGACTACATAATAAATATTCTAGTATATCACAAAAATTTTACATATTATTTCTTTAAATTTAATGTGACATTTAATTTCCATGAAATCTAACTCGTATTTGTAATATGAAGTTAATGGTTAGGTCTCAAATTTGTAAGGTTAAAAGTATTTCTGGAAATATCTAATTACATTCCTTCATTTATTTTCCTATATAATGCTCAAATAACTATGATGACATTTGTATATCCTGTCCAAACTCATCAGTATTATTAGTTTGATGAGACATTTATTCAACTTTATTTTCTTTTGTGTATTTTGATAAACGAATTACATAACAAACAACTTTAATTAATGATGATTACATGCAAAACAACTTATATTTTAAAATATTTTGTTTCAGTTTAAATGATTGTATTGTTTTTGAAATTATGCAGAAATTAACAATTTGTTTAAAGTATATTTATAATTTAGAATATAATAGAAGAACGTATATGAAATAAACAAATAATTGAAATGCTTTGTCATTATTGAAATATATATATATATACATATAATATATATTCAGTGAAAAGTATCTTAATTCTAAAATACTTGTTAGAAAATTGCAAGAGAGTTGGCAACTATTTTATTATTTTTAATGATAATGTTGAATAACTTGATTGTAAAATATAATCTTTTTGTTTTCACGAACATATTTTTATTTTGAAATATTAGTGCAAAAATGAATTAAAAGTTGGTAACAATTACATTAAATTTAATGATAATGTTGAATCAATTTATTATTAATTATTATTACAGTTTGAAAAATATATTTTTTCCTGATACACAATCCAAAAAAATCGTTTACATTTCATTTCCTTTGTTTCATTTTAATTTATTTGTATATTCAAGATAAGACTAGGAATTTTATATAGGACCTAGTCTTTTTAAGCATTTGCCTTTCAATCCAAATAACGTTATTTTTAAAGGTACTTTAATTAAATTAAATAATTTTTATTTTACTTTTTTACCCTGCAGACTCCACTTTTTCTTTTTTTTTTTTCATGCTTTTCTTATATTAAAGATAGATATATAATAATAATTTTAATAAATCACAAAACTTTTGCAAATTTTTTTTTTCACTTTCCAACAAGGTTGAAAAGAGTTGATCAATTCGGTTTGTCTCTCTGTCCGTCTGTCAGCGCACTAACTCCCGTACATATTCATGGAATATCTTGAAACTGATAAATGTTATTCAAGTTCACTATCGAATGTTCCCTATTGGAAATGAAGTGAATATCTTTACTGTGTGTGCAGGGACACCCGAAAGTATTTGAAAGCATTGTGTTCTATGAGAGGTATTTCTATATACCATACTTTAATACCGTTACTTTACACAAATCTTAATGAAATTGAAATATGTTATCCATGTTTTTTATCCGATGTTCCCCATTGAAAATGGAGTAAATATCATCACTGGTTTGAATAGAGGGACACTCGAAAGTATTTCGAAGCATAACGTCTATTAGAAGTATTTTTATAAACGAAATTTTCAGATCTTTACTTTGCACAAACCTTAATAAAATTAAAATATATTATTAATATACACAAAAGAATGCTTTCCATAGAATACAGTATGATTAGCATTACATTTACAGGGCCACACAAAATATTCAGTTACATTAACGTAGGTGCCAAGTTTCCCGTTTTTCAAGGGAGACTTCAAACCGGAAAAATTTTATAGCTGTTTTCGGTAATATTAATCGTCAAAAAAATATATAACATATTCCATTTAAAATATCTGGTGTCAATTCTGATTTAAAAGTTTAAAATGTTGGCAGCTCTGCAATAATAGGTATTATTGGAAATTTGCTGGAATTGCTTTTTCGTTTATATTAATTGTTTTTATCACTTTCTAAACGTTTTTAACACTTTCCAATAAGGTTGAACAGTGTTAATGACTTCGGTTTGTCTGTCTGTCTCTAGTGTCTCTAACTCCCGTAAATATTAATGGAATTTCTTGAAACTGAAGTATGATATTAATGTTCACTATCGGATATTCCTTATTGAAAATAGAATGAATATCTTTACTGTGTGTACAGGTACACCCGAAAGTATTTGAAAGCATTGTGTTCTATGAGAGGTATTTATATATACCATACTTTAATACCGTTATTTTACACAAATCTTAATGAATCTGAAATATGTTATCCAAGTCCATTATCAGATGTTTCCCATTGAAAATGGAGTAAAATTCGTCATTGGTTTGAATAGAGGGACATCCGAAAGTACTTCGAAACATAGCGTCTTTATAGAGGTATTTTTAGAAACGAAATTTTAAGAACTTTACTTTGCACAAACCTTAATAAAATTAAAATATATTATTAATTTGCACAAAAGAATGTTTTCCATAGAATACAGTATGATTAGCATTACATTTACAGGGCCACACAAAATATTCACTTACAATAACATAGGTACCAAGTTTCCTGTTTTTCAAGGGAGACTTCAAACCGTAAAAATTTTTAGCTGTTTTCGGTAATATTAATCATCAAAAATATATATAACATATTCCATTTAAAATATCTGGCGTAAATTCTGATTTAAAAGTTTAAAATGTTGGCAGCTCTGCAATAATAGGTATTATTGGAAATTTGCTGGAATTGCTTTTTCGTTTATATTAATTGTTTTTATCACATTCTAAACGTTTTTAACACTTTCGAATAAGGTTGAACAGTGTTAATCACTTCGGTTTGTCTGTCTGTCTCTCCTATCTCTATCTCCCGTAAATATTAATGGAATTTCTTGAAACTGATATATGGTGTTCATACTCACTATCGGATGTTCCTTATTGAAAATAGAATGAATACCTCTACAGGTGTATGTACAGGGACACCCAAAAGTAATCCTAAGCACTGTGTTCTATGAGAGTTATTTTTATGAACTATATTTTAATTCCTTTATTTTACTCAAATTTCAATAAAATTGAAATATGTCATTCACGTTCACTATCGGATGTTTGCTATAAAAAATGGAGCGAATTACACCACTGGTTTGAGTACAGGGACACCCGAAATTATTCCAAAGCATTCGTTCTATGAGAAGTATTTCTATAAACCAAATTTTAATAACTTTATTTTGAAGAAATCTTAATAAAATTGAAATATGTTATTCATATGTACAAAAGAACGCTTTCTACAGAATGTAGTACGATTAGCATTAGATTTACAGGGCCACACAAAAATATTCAGTTACATTGAGGGGTTTTATTGAAAATTTGCTGGAATTGCATTTTCGTTTACATTAAGCGAATTAACACTTTTTAACATATTTTAAGTATGAATATGATTTCATTTTGTGTACCTATATGCCCGACTCTCCTTCTGTCTATCTGTCCGTATGCCAGCCCCATGCGTCCGTAAACATTTTCAGAATTTTTTAAATATATATATATATATATATATATATATATATATATATATATATATATATTATTAAAATTTACTATGGAATGTTCCATATTTAATCGCATTAATAGGTCCTGTGCAACTGGTTTGTGTATATCTACACCCCAAAATAAATGCTAATGCATTACGTTTTAGGACAGACATTTTTATAAATTTCATTTAAAGAACTTTCTGTTGTAAAAATTATAATGAATTTTACGTTTATTGTTAATAAGGTAAAATAATATTTTATATAGAATATGATTTTGTTAACTTTCAGATTTACAGGGCTACACTAAATTATTCAGATGCATTAAGGGCTGAAACTAAAATATAAGGGCTACGTTTTCTTTTGTGCTAGGCATTTTTTACACATTCTGTCAATGTTTAAGAATGATTAAAAATTCAATTAGTCTATCTGTATGCCTTTCAGAACTACTGTATGTTCGTTGTATGATTACGTAGTCAAAGAGCATTGAAAAATTTACGATACAACAATTACGTGCATTTGTAAAGTTGTCAGGTATAGCAAAGTGCTACAATTAAAACTCGCACTTTGCGGGTAAAACGTGAATCTGCTGTTTTAGGATTCAAGTCGTTTGAGTAATAGAGTTAGTGCCGATCCTAAGCTAAAATTGTAAATTGAAATATGCTAATATTTTGGAAACTGAATAGTATAAAAGGAGAAAGAAGATTGCTTTTGAGTGTCAGTTGGAGAGGAGTTAAAGTTAGTTTGAAGGAAGATGGTTTTGGAGAGTTGGTACGAGCGTTAGTTGGAAGGCGAGTGAGTTGAAGGATGGTAGTTAGAAAGTTAGTGGAAAAGAAAGTATGAGAGTTGATGGAGTTAGTTGTTAGCGACTTAGGGTGGAAGAGAGTAAGTCCAGTAGCATTGTAGAGTTAGGGAATCCACCTACATGCGAAAGGTTACTCGGCCTTAGAAGCTAATATAAATAAAAGTAGTTGACACCATTTGCGAGTAGTTAAGTAAAGTAACGGAGGTTATTTATTGCTGTCAAAGCATTTAAGAGGGCTGCCCATTTAAACGTATTAAACCCAACCAAAGTCCAGCGTCCCCCTTCTTATTTAAGCTCAATTAAAGCTCATTAATTTTATATATTTGGACTCTGTCATTTCTTCATAAATTAAGTATTTCATTTACAGCTCAAAGTTAAAGTTAAATGAGTATGGAGAAGTCTCATTCTCCACATTGGCGCCCAACTTTGCTCAAATCCCCCCCCCGAGCAAGTCTTTTTTGATGGCACCACTAGCGTGCTGCAATTTTTTGAGCAGCTTGAATACTTTTTTAACTTTTATACCATTGATTGGTCCAAAAAATATGGGTGGTTATCATATTCATTAGAAAGAGAACCACGACAGTGGCATAGACTAATCGCCTGCCATTCGTTTTTCCCAAATCCAACCTATGACGAGTTAAAAAGTCGGGTCATCGAACTCTTTGCCACTCCGTATGATAAACTACGATTACAACATGACCGCTCCCTCCCCCGTCACGAACGTCAGTGGGAAGCAGTAATAAACCCGGTGGAAAAACCACAAGAAATTATTAAGTCACAGGAAGCATTTAAACCAACCTAAAACTGGCGATGAAGCCGTTATTTCTAGTGACAAACGTCAAATAAAAGTGAATGAAAACGAGCAAACTACACCCTTAACGAGCACTACAGTAAAGTCTACGGCAGTTATTCAGAATTTAGCTACGGATGAAAAATCCTATAAAATATCTAGCTCACCGACGGCGGCTGAAAAGGAAAATACGATTGACTCTCATTCTGTAAATCAATCCCTTGCTTTAAGTGAAACGAATATTCAACTAAATTCTACGGTTCAAGCCGACATATCACATGTAACTGAAGCTCGGATAACAGACATTGGAAATAATAAAATTAAAATAACTACGGCCGCTGAAACCGTTAAGCGGACCGACAGTGACAAATCATTAAAGGATGCGGCTAATCCTTGTAACTCGCCTTTAGCTGTCAGTTTTGAATCTATACAGCCGACAGAGTCAATTATTTCTAATGAGACCGTGAACTTAAAGTGTCAAACTGACCCGCCGCCTAAACTTAAAGAAAATGAGGTTATTTTCAAGAACGTACTTTCAACAGGGCATGTAATCTATGGTGAAGTTTCTACAAACTCCTGCAGCCCTGCATGCAAAAGCACGGAGCGACAGCAGTCCCCTGTTGTAACTACGAACAGTGACAAGGTAACGGACTCGAAACCCCCTCACCACAAGGGCCAGACTCCGAGTGTACAACCTCCTCCGAACAGTGACAAGGAACCGGGCTCGAGTCCATCCCAAAAGAATGCATCTCCGATGCCGGACTCCGTTCTACAAGCCACCAGCACGGAAATTGCCGCAACAACTCCACTGACCAGTCTGAACCGCATCTCTTTTGCTGATATCAAGGACTCAATTTGTCAGGTCGTATCGTTCAGTATTTTAGTTTTTCTCAAGTATTGGTTTATCAGTACTGTAATAAAATTTTCGACATGTAGAACTTTCTTCTGGACTTTCAATCATTATCTCAAAGAGATGAACTTTTTAAAATATCACAAATCTAAATTTAAACTTGCTGCATGAACTTTTTAAAATTTAAAAATGCAAAATTTAAACGTATATCATGCACTTTCATCTCTCGAAATTTCATGTACGGTTTACATGTCATAATTTTTTTTTCTGTATATAATATATGCATGTATGTACGTTAATGTTTTTTAAATCCTAGCCAACACCAGCAGTTTTTGGTAAAAAAACCTTGTTGAACTTTTGTATAAACTTTCCCCCCTCTTTAGTTTTTTGAATGATCTATATGTGTGTATTTAAATGCCTTCTGTTTTAGCCATCACCTGCAGCGATTCGTAAGATAAATTTTCTTACCTTTGTATATAAATTTTCTCTCTAAGTTTTTACATGATCAATATGTATATACTCTACTACTTTTCTATTTTCTAGCCAACAACGGAGTCTTGAAAACTTTTTGAATAACTTTGTATATATATATCTATTCATTATATATATTTTTCTAAATGTCGTAAATTGTCTAAAATAAACTTTTATAAGTGTATAAACATTTTTCTCTATAGTTTTGTAAATGTAATGTAAAATGTATGTACGTAAATCTTTTTTATTTCTCAGCGATCAACTGCAGTTGTGAAAATTTTGTATCCTTAAATATGTTTTCTAAATGTTGTATAAAGTGTATCAAATGAATTTTCTTGTTGTAAACTTTTGAATTTTTTACTAAAAGTTTTTATGTATGTATATCTATTAGTATGGGGTAAAAAGAGAATTTTTTTTAAAATCTATTCTGCATGTAAATTCGCGTTTAACAAATTAACCTTAATACACTAACACTGTAGTTTTTTTCCTTATGCAAATAGCATAGCTAAAATAGGGCTTATGTATAAAATTATGTCATTTATCTATATATAAAAGTGTAGTTCACGTCTATTTTTTATGTATACATTTAAAAAAGTTTTAATTTTAGAAAATCTGAGGTCCAGTTGCTGATCCTGACTCTAAACCCAAAGTACAGAGGTTAAATCTGAATCCATGCTGGTTTCTTAAAGATTGTTCCTTTTCACATGAAGTCGAAAAAACTTTTTGGAAGTCTGCCAGCAGCGTTTCTCTTTTTCTGATGTAAAGTGTTCTTGGAAGTGTGCCAGCAGTGGATTGGGCCTTTCAAGACAAAATCTGATAAAAACTGATTTTTTTTTTGATAAACACCTGAAATAAAGACTTTCTTTACAGAATCATTTTACACAAGTTATATTGAATGCTGACTGATCGCACGTTCTGTTTAGGCGATCCCTTTTGTACTACATTTTTTTTAATTCATACAATTTTTTCCTTTCCATTTAAGGAAAGATGTGCCTGTATTTCCCCGCTGTAATTACGCTGGACTTCTGATTAACTAAATTGAGTACAAACGGTTTCTGGAGTAAAGCGACTTAGTTGAGCATAATACGAAACATTTTTTTAAAAAGCTAAGTTTCCAGTTTTTGGCCGTGTACTCTTAAAATTTCTTTTCCCTATTAGATTTTTAAAACAATATACTTCTTATTGGGCAGTCTAGTTAAATTTAAGTTTCCCCCCTCTTTTTTTTTTTTTTTTTTTTTTTTTTTTTTTCTAAAATATTATATAGTTGAATTTTAAGCAGTAAATCACTGCAGCTTACTTTTCTTTGCATAGTATTGCAGTAATTTAAAATTTGCACGGGTAAAAACCCGTTGGGGGATTTTTTCCGCGAAATTTTTTTTCGGGGGAGGAACTGTCAGGTATAGCAAAGTGCTACAATTAAAACTCGCACTTTGCGGGTAAAACGTGAATCTGCTGTTTTAGGATTCAAGTCGTTTGAGTAATAGAGTTAGTGCCGATCCTAAGCTAATTTAAATAAAAGTAGTTGAGACCATTTGCGAGTAGTTAAGTAAAGTAACGGAGGTTATTTATTGCTGTCAAAGCATTTAAGAGGGCTGCCCATTTAAACGTATTAAACCCAACCAAAGTCCAGCGTCCCCCTTCTTATTTAAGCTCATTTAAAGCTCATTAATTTTATATATTTGGACTCTGACATTTCTTCATAAATTAAGTATTTCATTTACAGCTCAAAGTTAAAGTTAAATGAGTATGGAGAAGTCTCGTTCTCCATAAAGTGTTATTCATCAATGGGTACAGCATGAGTTTTCGTTCTTGTCTAAATTTAATGTGAAATTTGATTTCCATGAAATTGAAAAATCAGTATTTTGATGAACACGTTATTGTAATAGGAATTTAATGTGTAACTTTGTAATTTTAAGTCTGTTCAAAAATAATTCTAGAAAGATCTACGACTTAATTTATTTTCCTGTATAACACTCAGATAACTGTGATGACATTCGCTTCTGAGTTCCAAAGTCATCTACTTTATGAGTGTGATGTAACATTTATACAACTTTATTTTCTATGTATTTTGATTAATGACTTACCTCAGAAAAAACTCTAACTAATGATGATTAAATGCCAGATAACTTATATTTTAAAAGATTTTTTTTTTTTTTGAATATATCTGTTGTTTTTGAAATTGTGTAAAACTTTAGCATTTTATTTAATGTATAATTATAACTTGATATGGGGGAACTTAAATAAATGGAAAATATATATGAAAAAAAAAAGAAATTAACTGTTACTATTTGAATAAAAAACTTATTATTATTATTATTATTTAATAATTTTTTTAAAATAAAAATTACATTTAATTGGATTGATTTTCATTTGGCAATACGTATTTTCAAAATTCGAGAGTGTTGACAGATATTATATTATTTTTAACGATAATGGTGAATTATTTTATTTAAAAACATTTTTTTTATTAAATGACAATTTAAATAATAATACTTTTCGAATATACAATCCATAACAATCTCATTCTTCTGGTTTATTTTACTTCATATGAATTTATTCCTATATTTAAAATGACCAGATATTGTCTTTAAGTTATAAATTTAGAAGAAAAAAAAACTATTTTATAGAATTAAAAAATATATTTGAAGATACTTTTATTTATTTATTTAACTTTCGTTTTTATATTACTTAATTTTCACAATTCCATATTTCGATGTCTTTCTCACACTATATACTGTATAATATTCATATTCAATATATCATATAATTTTCGAAAGTTGCTATCTTTTAATTAGAAATAATTAAATTCATTTGCATGAAATGCAAAAGTCAATTGCTTCCGATTTATTTCGGTGACCTAAACATTTTACTTTATTTTATCGCCTGGATTAGGAATTGCTCGCAACAGAAGAATTTGTGGACCGCTGGTGTTAGCTTCCGCGTCGGCCTGTATTAGTATAGCGTAGTTGCCAACATTTACGCTTTTTGGCTACCGGAAAAATTTTATAGTTTTTTTTTTTTTAATGCATAATTTTACGTTAGCTAATAAGCTTAAAATTTGGTAACATACAAGCGTTCTTACATACAAGCGTTGATATTCCCATAAGATTTAACTTGCAAGGTAAACATAAAGTTAAAAAATACGGCTGCAGTGATCCTGGGAGAGAGAGTGAAAAATACATTCAATAACAGAGCGCATGCTCCTAACTAACTAGTTCTGTAAACGTAAATATGCTACGTGTGCTATGTCGCCGTCTTCTAATCTCGGTTAAGGCATGGATGGTTGTGGTGTTTTTTATGTGTGAAATATATAAAAAAAACTGTGAATTGTTATTGTGAAATTATGCAATACGGTTCAATTGAGACACCCAATACAAATACCTAATTCATCAACTGCTAGCTTCTTATAGAATAGTAACTTTATTTTGAATGTCAATAGCGTTGAAAAATACGTTTTTATTAAAACACATGTGATTGAATGGTATGTATTTCTTGTTTTGAAATCATATAACTTAATTTTTTATCATTAGTGATTTACAAATATAACGTTTTATTTCCTTTTTAAAATACTATAACAGGTTTCGCATTTCGTATAAGACTGATAAATAAATAAGATTAAATTAAAAGTAACACATGACAAAATAGTACAACACGTAAAAAATGTATTGTTTTCAAAGTAAAAAAAATCACTAATGATAAAAAATAACCTTATAATGTTTCAAGACTATAAATGGATACCATTACACCACATATTTTCAATTAAAATGCATTTTCAACGCTATTGACACTCGAAATAAGGTTACTATTCCATAAGAAGCTACTAGACGATGAAAAAGCATATTTACGTTTGAAAAGCTAATTTAGGGCATGCGCTCTGTTATTGAATGTATTTCTCAAACCCACTGATAGGATCGCTGCAGTCATATTTTTTATCTTTATGCGAATAAGCTTGCCAGGTAAATCTAAAGGGAATTTCAACGCTTGTATGTAATCAGCTTTGTTGGCAACTATGTTATAGAGGTATAGAAAACTTTGTCTACTAGTTGAAATTTATGATATAAAATTGATTTATTTGATTTGTGGATTATACGAAGGACAAATATAATTTCTCGTGGACAATTAATTTGTCGGAAATACTAGTTCTTAACATTTGAGTGAATTGACTACTACAGTAGACTTCCGTACAACGTGGGGACAGGGCATACCTGCCAACAATTAATATTCCGTAGCATTGTTTGTCCCGCCTTTTTTATCACACCAGTATTTTTTTAGAGTAATATTTTTGAAGCGTAATTCCGATTAAATAAGAAGAAAAATACTCACAAAAGTTACTTGTGTGAGAAAAATGGCGGGATCAACGATACTACGGAATATAACTTATGTTGTTGACAGTTATGGCGCAGAGTTGCCTAATTCATATTACATTTCTTTCTTTCTTTTTATCATTATTATTATTATTATTATTTAGCACCACTAAAATTTTAGAGTATCAGTCTATTGGTTCAATTTCACCTAATTTAGTTTTTGTATAAAGCGGTTGCTTTGAGATAAAATCAGTGGTGTTAAAAAGTAAAATTGTAGTATTCATCTAGCAATCCTGATCTCGTGTTGTACGAGAGTCTACTTTATTTTATTATTTTTAATAATAAAGCTGAAATTTTTGTTTATGAATCATTTTTATTAAAGGTTTCACTTAAAAAAAATAATATTTTCAGAAAACACAATCCATAATATTCCTACTTTTATATGGTTTTATGTTTCATTTGCACATAAACTACAGTGGCTGAAAAAAAAAGCTGCATCACATAAAAAAAATAGAATTTTTTAATGTTATGCATTATTTTGTTTACAAAAAAATAACTTAGTTGCTGCAAAGCAAGATATGACGTCATTCCACATTCATATTCCATCATACAACTCTTCTAAAGTAATGCATCATCTAAATTTTATAAATAGCATGCCAAAAGGGGACAATGGTTATTTATCTCATTTTTTAAGTGATGAAAGGATGACTCCTTATGTTCAATTGACGAAAGAGATAAAATGCGTGGCTTTTTCTTTAGCTAAAGAAGGGTATTTGGCATGCGTGATCGCTAAAAAAATTGACTGCAATCAATGGACAGTCTCGAGAGTGATTAAGTTGGAACTTAAAACTGGTGATGTTGAAAGAAGGTCCGGATCAAGCCGAAAGAGGGTAACTACAAAGTCTGACGATCGATATCTCTAGCGATATCTCTCCGTAATCGTCATGCAAGTGCTTCTGATTTAAAAATCAAATTTGAGAAAGAAAGCGGTGTCAGTTTAAGTGCACGAACTGACAAAAGACGCCTTGCGGAATGCGGTCTGCATGCGTATAGCCCGAAGAAACAGCTGTCACTTACAAAACAAATAATGCAGAAGAGACTTTCTTTGGCAACGGACAAAGGCTCAGTGGGACTCAGTAATTTTTTTGGATGAATCTAAATTCAACCTACATGGGTCGAACGGTAAGCGGCATGTTTGGAGACACAGAAATGAACCTTATCATCCAGTTTGCATATCACCTACTGTTAAATTCCCAGCGAGCCAAATGGTTTGGGGATGCATATCCAGCAAAGGGGTGGGACGCCTGAAATTTATTACTGGAACTGTGAATACATCAGTTTACTCCCAGGTCTTGGAGGAGCGTTTAAAGCCAGTTATTTAAGAGTCTTTTAAAGGTACTGCAAATTGTATTTTTCAACAGGACTCTGCACCCTGTCATACAGTGAAATCGGTAACTACGATCTAACTTATTCATGCATGATTTTCTTACCTCATTTACATGTTTTTGTCTCCACAACATAAAGGACATTACAAAAGTAATTTCCCCCTATTTTTCCTCTTTAGATGAAGGCCTATCTGACAAAATCTGGAATCAAAGTTTTGGACTGGCCTGGGAATAGTGAATCCCTTCGATCTGAATCCCATTGAAAATTGTTAGCACATAATGGGTACGAAAATTGCTGCTAAGAAGCCTGCTACTAAGATTGAACTGCAGAAAAGCATTATTAGGGTTTGGTTCCATGATATTGGCCGGAATTACATTCAAAAGTTAATATCTTCTATGCCAGACCGTTGTAAGACTGTCATTGCATCTCGTGGAGGATCCACTAAATATTAAAGTGATCCTTATGCCTGTATACACATGTAAATAAATGTAACATGACTACAGTTATGTAGAATTTATATTAACTACAAATTTTTTATATCAATTACTTTGTTGCACGTTTTATTAATTATTACATTTTTGACTCTTTTTCATTTTTCTGAGTAATTAAGTGTAAATAATTCATTAAGTCTAGTAAAACTTGATTAAGATTAATCCTACAACTTTATTTGATCCTAACAGTATGATCTTTACGTAAAACATATACGTGAAACACATTATTTACACGCTTTTCCATTTTTTATAAGGTGATGCAGTTTTTTTGTCCGCCACTGTACATCCAAAATAAGACTAACAAATTTATTTTAGGGCTAAGTTTTTAAAGAAATTCCATTTGATACAAATTAAAAACTTTTCCTTGAAATTATTTTAATTTATTTAAATTAATTCTGTACTGATAAGTATAAAGGATTTAAGTCCATATTCTTGATTTTTCAGGAGACGAAAAATAAAATTAAACTAAATAAAAACTAATCAGTAGAATCGATTAGGAAAAAGTGATTATGCTGGTTTATACGCTTTATACCATTCAGTGATTGTCAATCTTCATTTAATAAAGGGACAAAATTGAATTAAATATTTTATACCTAAGGTTAATGCTAAATTTCTGACTTGAATCTTTTTTTACCAATGGATTTTCTCAAAGACTAAGTGACATGGATTTAAATCCTTTATACCAATCGATAGAGAATTTTTTTCTGAGTCTGACTATGTACTTAACTCAAAATCGACGTTTTTGGACTTAAATCCTTTATACTTATCAGTACAGAATTATTTGTTTATTTTTATTTTTATTTTTTTTTTTTATCCCATTTTTAATGTCTTTTTTTTTTTTTTTTTTTTTTCATTTTAAAAGCTGTCTAATAGCCATTATCATTATACGACTAAATTTTTGTAAATTGCCAATTTAAAGATAATGAGAAATACAAAATATTATTTGAATGATACGTAAAAAGTCAGTTACTTCAGATTTAATTTGATGAACTCATCATTGTAATAGTATAATTTTATAGATCTATGAGTTATAAGTTCTAAAATAACTCGAAAAAAATCTATATTAAACGGTTTAATTTATTTTCCTATGTAATGTCCAGGCAACTATGATGACATTCCTTAGTCATTTGCAAAGTCATCTACATTATTAGTTTGATGTGACACTCGTTCAATTTTATTCTTTTCTTGTATTGTGAACAATGCCATACATAACATACCTACTTTAACTAATGATGATTACATGCAAGACAATTTATTCTTTAACAATATTTCATTGAGTTGAAATAAACTTGTTCATGAAATTAAAGCATTAGTATATTATTTAGAAAAAAATATAAGAGAATATATGGAAGTTAAATGAGGAGAAATAAAAAGAGATAAGCAAATACTTGAAACCAATTGTCACTATTAAAATAATAATAATTTATTTATAACCAATTTATATAACTAAAAATTATTTCTTCGATAAGAAAGTGTTATTTTTTATTACTGATTTTAAATAATAAATCAATATTTAAATATCCAGGGAAAATGAAAGAACATGTTATATTTACCAGATAGTTCTGAATAAAGTTCTAAAACTTATAAGGTAATTCCGGGTGAGTTGCTCCACCGGTAGAGATGCCCCACTTAATGTAATTTCGAAATGCAACGCTGGATGGGTCTGCAAGTCCGATTATTATTTCAGATAGATGTTGAATGGTGTGCTGTGGAAGTTACGTGAACTTATGTCTTTGTGTTCTGCTGTCACAACAATATTTCAAGTAAGTAGCATGTTTTTTCTACTCTGTTATAAGAGTGATGTTGCATTGTAAAGCTGGCACTAGTTAATAAAAATGGATTTTTTTAATATAAGCTTAAATACCTGTAGTAAGAAGTTGATCAGTCGACTTCTGCCATTGTCCCGTCATTTTTGCTGTCTTGTACTTTAGACAGTTGCCGGGGCATCTCTCCCATACCAAAAGGATAGATGAACCAGATTATATTCGGGTGAGATGCCCCACATATATTTTCAGGGAGAAAAGTCTTTTAATTGTTTAAATTTTAAACTAATATTTTTAAAATCATATTGTTTTTATAAAATGCGTAATATTCGTAAGTCGTTAAATTTTTCAACTTAAAAATATTTTTTGAAACTATAAATTTAGATTAGAATTCATCAAATAAAATTCAAATTCACGCGATCGCTAGAAGTGGCAACTCAAAACGAAATCACATAAATGCAGATTGAATCCAGATAAGAAAGCAAAAAAACGCTCAGGTATGTCAGACTGACCTTTGACATTTAAACTATAACGTAAACAATCTTGGGCGCTAACGAAACTGTAGGTGGGCGGTTAATTGTGCCGGTAAGTGTATATTATTGAATTTGCTCATGCAGTTGTTCATTGCTTCTTGTTTGTTTCAGGAAAGATGCCTACAGTGTACAAAAGAAAAAAATACTGGAGCAGCTCGTGGGACCTGAACAGAAGATCATTTAAAAGAGGATCTTAGGAGACTAGAAGCAGGGGAAATTGGTATCAATGAAGCTGCTAGGTACTATGGAATTCCTTTTCGGACAATTCGTCGTCAAAGAAAAACAGATAATAATATCAAAACAAGATCTTTAGGGCCACAAGGAGTGTTTGGAGTTGAAAACGAAAAAAAATCTCGTCAAGCACATCCAACGTTTAGACATATGTGGATTTGCACCTGACAAAGAGATAATTGGGACACTTGCATTTCAGTTTGCTAAAACACTAGGTCTCAAGCATCGATTTAATTTAGAAGAAAGAATGGCTGGGTACGCCTGGCTGTCATCATTTCTTAGGAGAAACCCAGAACTAAGTATTAGACAAGCCCAGGGGCTCTCTTAGCAAGGGGGGAAGGCATGAACAGAGAAAGTGCCATCATGTTTTTTAAACTTCTCTCAAAATTGTTTAAAGAAAATGAATCTTTTGACGTCTACAAAGAGAGAAGAAAATGTTACAGTCATTGCCTGTTGCAATGCAAAAGGACAATACCTCCCCCCTTCAGTTATTTTTAAAGGCGTTCGTAAAAAGAAAAAAGAACTTCCTGATGGTCTTCCACCTGGATCTATGGTGTTCATGAACGAAAAATCATTGTACATCAGAACAGACATTTTTTTTAGATGACTTAAAGATTTTTTTGTTTCAAGAAGACCCAAAGGAAAGACGTTATTAATTTTGGACGGTCACGCATCGCACTTAAACTGCTATGACTTGCTAGAATTTGCAGACAAGAATATTATTATAATTATATGCCTGTCCAGTCATTCGACACAAGTTCTTCAGCCTCTTGACAGGTCTTTTTTAGCCACTAAAACACTACTTTAAAGAAGAAGAAAGGAAATGGATTGTTAATCATCCAGGAAGGATCATTGGGAGAATACAAGCTTCAGAACTGATTGGTAGATCCTGGAAAAGGGCAGCTTCTGTTGACACTGCTATTAATGATTTTCGGGAGACGGGAATTTTTCTTCTAAACCAAGCAAGGATTCCAAACCACTTCTTTTCCATAAGTGAAGCATTGAAACCGACTGGTGAACAGTCTCAAATTTCTGAATCAAGTGTTCAAACATCCTCCCCAACAAAAACATTGCACCAGATTTCCCCTGTACCTAGGTTAGAGGAAAGATGCCGAAAAAGAAAGGTACCGTCGGCTAAGGTTATTACATCCCAAGGGCACATCCAGGAAAAAAAGCTGAAATCTGCTGTTAAATTAGCAAAGTTCCAAAACAGCTGGTGATGGACATGCCCATTGAAGAGGACGAAAATGATCCTACAAACAATTCCCTCGATCGTGAGGAGAACTATTATTTTACAAAAAAATCAGTAGATTGGATAAATTGCATAAAGTGCCATAAATGGTTACATGAATCGTGCACAATGCACGGGGATTTGTGCAATGTTTGCGGGAAAGCGAAAATTAGAGAAGAGAAAATGAAAACTATTATCTGAATAAATTCGACACATTTCATAATATTTTTTCATTATGCTTTCTAAACAGTAAATATGAAATTTGCACATATATTAAAAAATATATATATTTGAAATATTTTTCAGTAGTTTATGCGTTTTTTTCTAAATTTTACATCTTGCCTATGGTAGCTAAATATTTTAATATTTTATAAATTAATGCTAAGGTCTTATTTTTATTTATTTTTTTTAAATAGCTTACGTTTCATATGTTATGAACTACTAAAAAATTGTTATAAACTACTGACCAACGTTAAAACCTTTTATTATGTTTTTTACAGGTAGGGCAAGTGTCCCATGTGAGTGGGGCATCTCACCCGCAACTTCGGGAGAGATGGTCAAATGTCGTACTGCCGCAATTTTATTTTTTTTTTCTTTAGAAAATTTACAAAAAAAACTACTTAGTCGTAATAAACAATATATATTATGTATTTACCACAAATTATCGTTGTCATTGTTACTACCCAATTTATTTTATAGCTGCCTTTCCTTAAGTACGGCATCTGTCCCGGAATTACCTTACTTCAGAAAGACTTATTTCAATCCAAATCTTTGGGAAGAATTGCTGTATTGATGAATTTGATATTTCTGTGAATCTGATTTTAACAATGGGTAATATTCACTTATATATGTAAACTAGTAGAGTATATACTTTTTGTTTAAATAAAAATAACTACATTTATTATGTAATTGCCAAGTTACTAGCATTTTCATGTTTCATGCATTTCCAACTGCTTTTTTGTACAAGTGTTAAAATATTTTTTTAGATATCTACAATTAATTCAATTACATAAAATTATTTTTTTATTTTCCTGCATATAATTAATTTTTATAAACAAACGGGGTTTACATGATGAAAACTTCTAAATACTATTTTTATAATTATGATAGTTAAATACACAAATGCAATAGACCAAAAAATTCGCAGAAATAAAATAATACAATTCACATGCAATTATGTGCGCAAGAAATATAAATTATGGGAATAATGCGAAGTTCTTTAATATCCATAAATTAAAATAGTAAATATAGAGTCATCCTAAACGGATAAAAAAAAAAAAAAAAAAAAATTCGAACTACATATTAAGAAAGACTTAACACATTATTCTCAACTGTTCACTTACTCAATTATCTTTCACCATTTTTTCAAAATAGTTATATTTTTATTGCATAATGAAAATGCTACAATTTATGCGTAACTTTTGAGTACTATTTACTTATAAGGTCACATTTTCTGAGTATAGGTTGTGTAAAGGCGTTGACTGAATTAGGGTCCTAGATTTGCATGGAATGTCCTCTATTAAGGTTTATTAAGGGGTCCTATCCTGTATTTACTCAAGACTAAGAGAAATCCACGGAAAACTCAGAACGACTAGGTCGATGAGATTTAAATGAGATCGAACCCGACTATCAGCGTCGAGAACAGAACCTCTCGGCTATTGATGAGTAAAATTGTTCACCTTGTTTAATCATAGAAAAGTGCTACATAAACTTATAAAAAATTTCTATAAAGATATGCTGGTGTCCAAAAATTTATCGTTTGATTTACCTGTACAGCTACAGTTAAATTAGATGAAGACAACTGTACTGAAACAGTGGTATTCGAAATTGAGGAGGGTTTCCAGCTGTGATTGTTTCACTGTTCAATCGGCAGAAACAGAATGAAATCTAAATGATATAATGGTATTCAATCTATATAATGGTATCCAGGTATTCAATCTATAATGATTGAACACCTGGTGCAGACATCATTATGTTTGTATTAGAAAGTTTCGGATTTACTTGATTTTTGGTTTTTGCGCCTAAAATTCCGGTACTACGAAATCAAAATAGAAATTACAGTAAAGTGAACATTAAACGCAATATATAATCAGAGCCTGTTTATGACCGAAGCCTGATACGACTAATATTTTCTTAAGAATAACTTTTGACTTGTATTATGAAAATGAACAGGATATAAAAAATCTAATGATCACAATTGTAAGGGATGACAGACCTTACAAAAACAAACTGTTATTGCAATAATGTGGGGTTGGAAAGAAAACAGCGAGCCGCGAGATGAAGCATGTTTGGTGAAAGTGGATATTTTAATACAAAAGAAACATTATTATTTAAAAGTTTACAACAAAAGCTAAAATGTACGACTACCAGCTGTAATAAAGGGACGAAATTAATCACGAAAGCATTGGAAAATTTTTGGCATTTTCCTAATGTCTGTAGCTACGACGCCAATTAAGGCTACAGGGTTATTTTTCGATTTGGTGGGTGCCTGGGTAAACGACGCTGTTAACAGTTTTCAGAAAGCAAAATCCAGCCATAACGAATTGAGAGATTTCAAAGACAAAGAGATAGGCCCACAGTGTCCAATGCATTTGTATTTTTATGAAAAACAACGTTTCAACCACTCCAGAGAATGTATCTTTTCACGGATCAACTTTGCTTTTCGATCACCCATTCTATGGTGAATTTTATTATTTTGGCAGCTCTGTCAGAGCTTACAGTTATGACTATTAGTTTTGTTACAATGTGTATTTATGAACCCACATAGCAATTTTAATTTACAGCAAAATTGCAGCAGTATTGTTTTATAAGCCTACAAACTTGCAGCATGTTCAGCATGACAAGCTTGCAAGATTTTTAACAAGACTGCAGCAAGATAACGCAAACTCCGAAGTCGAAATTTGCGGCAAACTTGTCATACAAGTTGCACTATTGTTGTATAAAATTTGTTGCAAGTTCATTGGAAACTAGTAGAAAAATTATATTTTTCATATCAAGAGTATTGCAAATTCACTGCAACTAGCAGTCTTGTTATGTCACATCATCTGTAATGCATTGAAAACTCAGATTCTTGTCGCGTTACACTACCGCAAATATGCATAGAAATATATTACATAGCACATATTTCACTGAAGACTTGTCTCAGAACATTACGGAAACCCTGTGGACAATGTCACGCATCGCCCTCTGCTAAATAACATGAGCAAGATAACGTGGCAGAACCTTGTTAATAAGAAACTTCAAAGAATATAGTCCAATTTTATATACTCACATAGTAATTTCAGTTTGAAGCAAAAACAGTGCGAAAGGATTTAAAAGAATATAATATATATATATATATATATATATATATTAATTAAACGGAAGATCGTCTCACGTTTCGTTTACCTTGCAGAAGTTTCACTGCAAATTTGTCGCATCAAATTTGTCATGGTAAGATGATGTCAAGAAAAATCAAACTTTCTGTAAACATACATGCTGTCTGGGAACTTTTTAAAATAAAGAGATAGATATTTTTATAAACTAGAGGTGCGTAATTGACGATATGTGAATTCGATTCTCTGACCATAGATATTTTAAAGAATAATTCCGAAATCAAAGTTGTAAATTATGCAGCTATGCGAAGTTCGCAGGTGTATTCAGAGTTGCTAACTGTACATTAATACTTTCCAATAAATCTAATTTTTAAATCAGGTTTCACACCAATGTTCATTAATAGAAATATTTCATATTATATTTTCACGGGTCACTCAGGGGTCGTAGTATCCGCTTTTTCTTCAAGACACTTTGAGAAATCAGAAATTTATTCCTTTTATGCTACCACTATTTTTATGCAATGATTTCTATACTGTTTAATCAAAACATATTACTTTGAAAACACTATAATAATTTCTCTAAGTAAAATGTAGTGGCAAAAGAGATGATATTTTATCATCCATAAAAGTGTCCTGAAAAAAAGGTGGAGACTACGACCCCTGTTAACTAAAGTGAAATTTATCATAGAAATCTCCTGGTGTATTGTCTCCCGTGCAAATTGTAGACTTGGTAAATTTGTGTACGATAATTCTGTACTGATAAGTATAAAGGATTTAAGTCCATATTCTTGATTTTTCAGGAGACGAAAAATAAAGTTTAAAAAATTCTGTATAAAAACGTATCCGTTCAATACAGTTTTAACCAGGATATTATCATAATATACAATTTTGTGAATAAACTACATACATTTAATTTTGAAGTTTGTTTATTTTTAACAGATTTATATAGTTTTGAAAAAATGCCTGCAGGACTTAAATCCTTTGTATCACTCAATCCAGGACTTAACTCCTTCTTACCACTTTGACTTGTACATTCATTTAACATTATGATTATGCTGACAGTCCAAATACTTGGCTGCAGCATTAAAAAATACTGGATTTATGACCTCAGTAGATGTTCAAAATAATTTGAACCTAATAGAAATCTAACCTTATCAATTCTAACTTCCTCAACATATTGATTCATGACTTTAATAAGATATATGAACAAAGTTATGCCGGATTACCAAATGCTTTCATCTTAGAAATCTAAGATTAATGAAATGTTATGAGGTAAGGGTCCATGGTAAATCCAGGTTCGGGAAACATGAACGATCAGCATTATTGAAAGAATTTATTACCTCAAACAAGGAATTAAATACAATATCATAGACTATCATATTGAAGATAGGAATTATTACACAATTATTGAAAATTAATGCTCAAAAACCTTCAATGTCTATGAAGTAATTAAATAAAGATAATATGCACTTGATAATATATACCAAATAAAAAAAAATATCTGATGTACAATACTACTCAAGCTAAACTGATTGAGACATAAATCAGTTTGAGAAATGATG
This sequence comes from Salticus scenicus, assembly GCA_963930645.1. Classification (NCBI taxonomy): domain Eukaryota; kingdom Metazoa; phylum Arthropoda; class Arachnida; order Araneae; family Salticidae; genus Salticus; species Salticus scenicus. The sequence continues at coordinate 232,129,159 of OZ005651.1, forward strand.
AAATATTTTTGTATTTTACCTCTAGAAGGTGTTGTTATAAAATTTCATTGTCCTTTTTTGTTATAAAACTTTTGAAGATTAGAAGAATATAAATCATAATAAACGATATACTATAGTTGAAAATAGTTAATATTAATAATAATGATGATAAACAAAAAAGAACATAATAATAGATTAAAAAATAAAACAATAGATTAAAAAACAAAAATATGTATCACCCTATTAAATGGCAACAAAATACGTCATTAATAATCCACAAGCAAAACACTAAAGTTAAAACACACTGGAAAAAATAGTTCCTTAAAAATGAGCTAAATTGTCTCAAAATAGCTCCGAAACAATATATATACTTAAATTTGAAAACCCATGTACTCGTTTTTGAGTATATTGAAAAATTCAAAAATAGGGTTGAACAATAAGAATCCCAATATCCATATATTTGACATGCCAATATACTCAAAAATGATTACATGGGTTTTCAAATTTAAGTATAGGGGAGACTGGGGCACAGTGGACCTAGGGGCACAGGGGACCACCCCTATTTAAATCTCTGAGTATTTAACTCTTATAGTTTATATTGCGATTCATAGATGGAAGCATGGTACTACTTCTACACATCCAAAAAAAAAAACATGGTAAATGCTATGGTAGCCATTTTATACACCTTTTATGTTTTGAGCTGCTCAAAGTAATTTTTCAAGTTTGAAGTTTTTTTTTATTTTATCAGGACAGAACTATTGACTACAAGTATAGGACAGTTGTTAAGAAAAGCTAAGATATTGTTGTTTTTAAATTTATAAAAATTTTTAGCATATTTATAGTCTATATAGTATTTTAATATTATTATTTGTTTTGTTTGGACATGGGGAACAGTGGGCCACCTTCCAATGTGCCTAAAACTCCAAATTATATTTAACACATTATTTATTTTAGTTGAATTTACATATACAAATATAATGTGACTCAAAATAATTAATAAAAAAATAATAATCTTAACATTATATAAATTTCTGAAAAGGGAAAATAGTTGAATAGTAGTATAATAATTATGAATATCTAAATTTAATAACTATTTGAATTGTTTAATATTAAAAAAATAAATAAAATGAATATGTGATATAATAAATAGTAGGTTATATAAATTTATTGTTGTTGTTTTCAGGAATAACATGTAAAAGATAAAAGTAGAATAATTTTAGTTAAACCTATCTCACAAATATAATGTAAAGTACTAATATCTCAAAATAATTAATAAAAATATTTCAATAGTAAAATAATGTTTAATTACATATTTCATAATTTTTATAACTATATAACATTAATAAACAAATTAAAAATATATCTTATTGTTTTTAGTGATGGCACGTAAAAGACAAAGGAAATCTCATATAGAATTTTTACTCTAATTTGATTTCTTATTTATTTATTTATTTATTTTATTTATTTTTATTATTCCTTTAAATTTTGGTAATTGTATTTCATGAAAATATTCGAATTATATTATTTAGACTAGAATTGCATAAGAAACTAATTTTAGGGGAAAAAATGAGTAATTTATATTAATTAAACATGAACAACAGAGGTTGGTCCACTGTACCCCGGGTTGTGGACCACTGTGCCCAGCTGATGGGGCACAGTGGTCCACTTTGTAAATGCACACAATTTATTTTTTTATTCGTAATGTATTAAAAGTATTGTTATAAAAAATTAGAACATGTCAAGCAAGGTTTAAAGAATGTTTGCTAATTTTTTCAGGTACCTTGCTTTTTTATTTTTGTTGAAAAAAAATTAAAAGTGTAAAAGTGGTCCACTGTGCCCCAGTCTCCCCTATATTGTTTCGGAGCTATTTTGAGACAATTTAGCTCATTTTTAAGAAACCATTTTTAAGAGTGCACCAATTACAAAGCATTAGGATTAATAGAATATTGACCATCACAATATTATATTCGTGTTTCCTTCCACTGAATCATGGGTCATGGTGATTAATAGTCATTTTCATCAGTATCACTAAATTCTAAGTCAGGGTCAATGTTTTCTGTGCTAGCTGGTGTTCGTAAAGTTTTGTAAAAGTTATGGAACACTGGAGGCACAAGCGGAAGCAAAGTAAGTTGATCTCACTTCTTCTGCACTGCGATTGGAACAGATTTGTTATACCGTTTTTGAATCTGGGTAATTCGGAGATTTGTTTTGCCTCGTCGAAGAATACTAATTTTTTTGAAAGTGCCTTCAAGTAGACTGTCCCTATAAAATATCTGATCCCCTTCCTGTCAATACCAATCATTGTACCTCTTGTCACTTGAACGGCTCTTCATCAACATTATTCTTTCGCACAACGAGAGTATTTATTGACAGTAATGCAAAATCAAAAAAAATCATCTTGAGTCATCTCTCTAACAGTGAATTTTTTTTTCTTCCCTGTAGACCGAAAAAGCTGATACCAATCATGTGGGTGGAATATTTGAAATGCCATACTTTTATTTTCTCTCTCAATAAGAGCATGGTCTACGTCACATTTCATGTGCAAATGACCTGAAATTAGAAATTTGTGATTGATGCTGGAGTAATGAGGGAAGTCAGCCATCGCATTCAAAAACATCGCTGACACATGGATGTTTTTGTGTGTTGATGTGTCAGAATAGAAAGTTACACTTGTAACAGTGTCAGGTACATTTCGTAGGTAGTCGTAAAGACATGAAGCAATTTCGTTAGTTTCACGACCATCGTGCCATATGTAATGACATGACTTACTATGGCATTGTCACGTATAGTCAAATTAAAACTTCAAAGTTGGCGTTTGTTGAAAGCTACAGATGATGACAGAAATGGAGTTGCTAGACACTGTTGTAAATCAAAAACTAAACACAGTTTTGAGGTATCAGTTTTGGCTTCTGCTTTGCCAAGCCTTTTCTGTTCATAAGCTAAATCTGCTTTTCTCTGATGTTAAATGTAGTAAATTATTGGTAAAGAATGATGTAGTAAATTATTTATATATATTAAATTTCAATTGAAAAGTGGGTAATTTTTTTTATCGATACCAGTTCTACATTTATAAATTAAAGCATAAAATACAATAATAAGCAATCGAATAATTATAATCTCATTATTACATTGGATTAAAGCCTGTTGACCGCCAAGTGGCACAGCGCAAAAAGAGAAAAGTGGACTTAAATCCTTTATACCAAAAACTAATCAGAAGACTCGATCAGGAAAAAGGGATTATGTTGACTTATACCCTTTATACCATTCAAGTGATTATCAAATTTCATTTCATAAAGGGAACAAATTGACTTAAACCTTTTATACCAAACATGAATGCTAAATTTCTCACTTGAATCTTTTTTACCAATGCATTTTCTCAAAGACTGAATGACATGGGCTTAAATCGTTTATACCAATCGATGGAGAATTTTTCTCTCAGTCTGACTATGTACTTAACTCAAAATCGACATTTTTGGACTTAACTCCTTTATACTTATCAGTACAGAATTATCGTATGGCTTGCAAAGCTGGCTGTATCAAGTCGCTGTTTAAATTAAATATAATTCATAATTCATAAGAATTTATTTGTTTTCTACTTCCGAAATAATTAAAAAACAATAATAATAAATGGAATGAATTTAAGATTCTAAGAAATTTTATACATTTCAATTTTATAATTATATATTTTTTTGAATTAAATTATTATATTCTCATTAACAACATTCTTTTGTCTATTTTGCGTCTGAAACAAAATTGAAATCATATAGTACTTCGACATACATAAACATTTTATAAAATGCATTATGCTTTTGACATAATTAAATTTGTTTTGAAATAGTATTGGGATATTTACATAAAATTTACATAAAGTGTATTCTTAATTTTATTTGAAATATAAGAATTTATGTGATGTACTTACAGATGTTCGTGTTGAGTTTATTTTGATAGGTATGTAAGAGTATATAAATACTGTTCTCATTTATACTTGCGAACATTGCATTTATTTCTGTTTCTGTTTGCTATGCATACATCAAAGAAATTATGATAAATGCATTCATGCGTTTCTAAAATTTAAATATGCAACATATATTTTATTTTAATAATATCGATTTTTAAGGGACAACAATTCATAATTTCCAACGTTTCCGATTTTGAATATCACTATTTCCAGAGAAAAATATTTCCTTTTTAAAGACAGAAACTTTTCAACTAAATAAGACAGCGAAAACTATTCTGAATTAATTACGTTTAAAATGGGGAGATGTTGCAATTATAACCAATCATATGGACATCAAAATATGGATCACGCAATTATAACCATTCATATGAACATCAAAATATGGACCATTTTAAACGTTTGCCACAAATAAGATTTAAAAAAAAAGTACTTTTTCTTAAATATAGTCTCTCTCTCTATATTTATTTATTTAATTAAAATTTTGATTTCAGTTCCAATTTAAGAGAATTTTCGAATTTTAATTTGTAATTCAATTTTAGAGAATTCTCGAAGTCTGAAAAAAATTATTATGGAATTTTATTAGTTTAATAATAATAATAATAATAATAATAATAATAATAATGAAAAAAAAACTGTGTAAGCTATGATTAATAAAAATAAATATTTCTTAAATTCATTTTAATTACGTTGTATCAATATCATGCCATTTTAACACATGTCTGTTACATATATATATGTACAATGAGATGATATCTGCAAATATATAAATTGTACTTTCAATACAAGCAAAAGGTATAAAAATTTAAAAATAAAACAGCATATATAGTTCTTCCTTATTTATTCTTAGAACTGAAAGCGTACACCGAGAAAAAAATATACAACCTTTTTCTAGAACGAATAAGTAGTCATTTTCTGCATCTCTAAACTAGAAATATAGATTTCCAAGTTATGCGTATAAGGAAAAGAAACAACAACAACAAAAGAAAAAAATAACTGAATAGATGAAATTATCGAGAATTCTAGTCTATACTTTTCTAGATGGCGAAACAATATTATGAATGTTATGAATACAACTAATCATTTGTATTGCCGAAAATTTTCGCTTGGTTTCTTAGAATTCGATCATAAATTTAAATTATAGTTTGTGAGGTTGAGACTGTAGAACGTCACCACAGTTTGTTTGAAATTAAGCTGGATCCAGCAAAGTATAAAGTTGGGACGGTTAAATCGCTTCGACGCCAGTGACTCGGCGAAAGCTTTGGTCGGATTAGTTTTGTGTCGATATGGTGTTGCAAAGAACGAATTAAGTTGTGAGAGGTAGAGGAATTGGAAGCGATTTTAAAAGTATTGATTGAAATGAAGAGAAAGGAAGTTGGTAGGAAGTAATATAATATGGAGATGGTTTTCGTAAAAGGTGTAGATTGTGGTGTAGATGGTGAAGATTCTTATTTTGGCTAGTATTGAGGTGTGGAGTAGTGGAGATTTAGTTGTGTGAAGATTAAGTAGTTGGATGAGTGTTGGTGTGCGTATCTACCAGCATTCGTGAACGTAATATTGGATCAGCAGGGAATCCGCTGATCCACAGTGCAGTCACAGTAGTGGAGTAAAAGAGTGCATCCGTCTCTACACCTTCGACTGTTTGCTGGGGTGAGATATTTAAAATAATCTAATTTAATTTCTAATACATATATTTTGATAAAGTAATTAAATACGCTGACTGAGCTATCTCGATTTCCAGACCACCCTCCCATTAATCTGTTCAAATAAAAGTCTTATTTATAATTTATATTCAAGTCTCGTGCTCTTTACTTATCCATTTAGTTATTTAACTAATTAATTAAGATGGAGTTTGCATCAACGCAAACCTCACAAGTTATCAAAACTCGTCTCTTTTGCTCGCCTTCATGGATGTAACACTGTCGATAAACTCATACCGCTATTAATAAAACAAAATTTTCTGCTTCTAAAATCAACGATATTATAGGTAGAGAATTTTTTTAAACAAATACCAGTATGAGTTCTGCGCCAGTTTTTTATACCTGCACATTTATTTGCAGAGATTTTAAGGAAGTTCGACTTCGATAATAAGGTAAAACTAGAACAGTTTGCACACAATTTAACAGAATAATATAAAAAATTCAAATATTATTTTTGTTTTTGTTAAACACTTGCTGAATAATTTTGAATTCATTCGTTTTCTATGCATTTCCATTACTATTTTGTTGATATGCTATAATTAAAAGCAACACGTCTAATAAAACCAAAAGAGCTTTTTTGCGCAATCTCTTCTTATAGGGTAGAAGCATACTTGCCAACATGCTAATTAATGTTCCGTAGTGTTTTTAGTTCCACCCTTTTTTCACACCAGTAAATTTTTAGAGTACTATTCTCCAAATGCAGTTGCGATTAAATTAGAAGAAAAGTACTGTAAAAAGATACTGGTGTGAAAAAGAAAGCGGGGCTAACAATACTACGAAATATTACTTGTAATTAGCATGTTGGCAAGTATGTAGGAGAGATTTCGATTCATTATAACTATAAATAAATTGTTACCAATAATAATTGTTCTAAAATGTCATTGTTGTAATGTTTTGTAAACAAATGTTTCTGTATTAGGAGTGGATATTTCAATTTAGTAATTAAAAAAGAGAAAAATAAAAGATTTTTAAAGGAATTTAAAACAAATATTAAATAATCGGTAAAAAAGAAAAAAAAAAGATCAGATAAGATTAGAAAACAACATTAATGTTCTAGGTAACATGTTTCACTTAAAATTAGTACATTTTCATTTCAGTTTGAATGGTTTCTTCTTTGCTCACAGAGTTGCCAACATTTTAACCCTTATCGCTCGTATGTCCCTTCTGAGGGTACATTAAAAATCGAGCCACACCTTAAGGTGTTCCTCTGGAAATGAAATGTCATTTTTCTAAAACGTGCAACTATAGGCTACCTTTCGGCTACCGGAAAATTTTAACAGAAAGATTTATTTTAGTTAATGATGAAGTAAAATAAAACAAATTATTAGAATTTTTCGGTAGCCAAAAGGTAGTAAGTTGGAAAATATACGTTTGACGTTTTAAAGAAACGCCAAAAGGCGTGTCTTACTGTTCATATGCCAAGCGTTAAGGGTTAATTTATTCCGGAGCATTTTTTAGCCCTGTCTTTATTTCAAACCACTTTTTATTCAAGAGTAGTTTTTTTCCTATTTAATCCAAGTTATATATTGGAGAGAAATATTCCATAAATAAAGTGGTAAAAAATAAAGGCGGGGCTAAAATTGCTCCTGAATAAATTAAAATGTAGGTATCTCTGTTGCTGACATAATATGTTCTTGTTCATAATCGTTTCACTTATTGTTGTAACTGGTGCAGCTTTTGTGCAAACAACAGCCATACGTTAACCCATTCAATATGGATTGCACATCATGTTTGCAGTGCATTTCCGGACCAAAAATGACGAATACCACACCGTGTGTGCAATGATATTTGGATAGAACTTAGTGTTGTGCACGAACGCGTTCATGAGCTTAGATCAAAAATTTTGAGTTTTGAGTTGAACTTCGTGCGTTTTTTAAATTATGAGCTTGAGTTGAGCTAAATTCGTTTTACACGAATTTGAGCGTGAAAAAGCAATTCAAACTCAAACTCATATTAAATATTTCTATCTGAAATATAAAAAGGAAATTAGAAGAAGAAAAGGTCAGAAAAGAGAATAAACAGTGCAAAATGGATCCCGGAAAAAAAAGGGCACTTCGAAAAAAAAGCATTAACATCAAATAATGAATTTAAAGAATGATTTTCATAATACATTTTTAGAAATTTTACTCAATTAAACTGGTACCACTTTCACTAAGTATATACCTGGGGGAAAGGGGGGGGGGGGTCTAGGAGCAGAATAAAATAGAGTAATTGTTTTTATATCATCTTCTTACAGATTTTAATTAAACTTTGTCTAATAGTCACTTGCTGTTTATGACAAAAATACAGTGTCACACATAATTCGGGGGCTGAAAGGGAAGGGGGGGAGGCAGAGGGAAATTATTTTTCTACACCACCTTGTTGCGGATTTTAACGATATTCTGTATAACTATCACTTATTCTTTACGAAAATCAAAATAAGTACAGCTTATATATAGCTTAGGGGTGCAAGGGGGTTGTGTAGATGCAGAAAGGATTTTTTTAAAACCACTCTATTATAGATTGAAATAAAACTTTGTGTAAATACCAATGACTGCTTAAGAAAAATTATAAAAAGTGTTACACATATCTTGGAGGGTGGAGGGGCAGGAGCAAAGGGACGAAACGGTTAAATAAATTTTTACTACAACTAAATTAATAATTTATAATTTAGAGTTATAAGTTTATAAGTTTAATTAAGCATTAACTTAAGAATAATTTTCATGGTAATTGGTAATTTAAAAAAAAATGAGAATTACCTATGAAAGTGTTCACAGAGGATAAGATCTATTTAGAAAAGAAAAAAAAGTACGCAAAAATGAACTTTTAATGAGTTTCCTCCTTTTTAAAAAATGAACTGGAGTTGAGCGAATTCATTCTTTTCAGACATGAGTTTGAGCGCGAACTAACTCGATTTTTACACGATGAACTTGAATTTGAACTAGCCCGTTTTTTTCGTGAACTTCCACATAGAACCACCCACTTTTAAGCGCAGATTCTGCCCACTATTCATTATTTATTAAAGTATTTATTTTCTCCGCACTAAAAGTTCAAAACACAAAACTTAACCTGTTAACGATCGCCTTTTTAAGTATTGTTCAACGTAAAACCCGCGTATGGGTGTTTCATTTAAATGTTGCATTGTTTTGCTAAAAGTTTTTATGCTTTAATTTTTATTTTACAAAAGGATGATACATGTAATAAAGCTGTTACTAACCAATGCATTCAAATGTATAGCACATATCATACATATACGCAAATATTGTGTTTGTTTCTTAGAAACAATATAGTACACTCACCTTCAAAGTTACGCCTGTAGGAGGAGTTACAAATACACTAGCGATCTATAAATAGATCACTGGGCGGTAACGGGTTAAATTTCACTTGGTTTTAAATCTTTTCGTTACAACTTTTAAAACATTTATGTTAAATTATTTTATTAAAATATAGACGATAACTGTCCTGAAAAAGAAATTTAAGTAAACTTATATTTTTTGTTTACATTCAGTTTTACAGTTTGTCGACTGTCGAAGCTTTTTTCCTAATTCTTCTACCAGTATTTTTCTTTCGAAATTTTTAGTATTAAGTAAAAAAATACTACTTAAATATACTGTTGGAAGAATTAGAGGAAAAATTTCGACTGTTGACACCCTGTTTTATCGCTTCTGTTGAAACAACCGACAGCTTTGACAAAACTCTAGCTTCATGCTTGAAAATATTGCAAAAATAAATAGGTATGCAATGACACTTAAAGAATTTGAAATGAATTTCCCAGAGGCTAACATTGGCACTGGAGATCTAAATACAACCAGAGGTGTGGATTTGTCGATCGTTGCCAACTTAACACTTTAGCGACCGCTTTCTTTTGTCTTTTTAAAAGAAAGGTCCGCCTGTGGGCGTTATACTCCCAAGTTATAATATTTCAAAACAAAATTTGCTGTATTCACATTTATATAATATTATAAATGGATATACATTATCATTATATTCTTTCTAATCAAATGATTTGTATCCATAGTATATTTGATAGTACAAATGTGAATATTTGGTATACTCTTAAGAAATAAATAACATATAAATTGCGATAGAAACGCTCACAGGAGGAGTTACAGATTTTCATATGACGTGAATCTACGTCAGCAGTCACGAAAAGGTTAACACCTTTTGGATACCGGAAAATTTTAATAGAAATATTTATTATATTTAATCAGTGAACTGTAACAGTTTTCATAGACTTAATAATAATAATATGTATATATATATATATATATATATATATATATATATATATAGTAACCCTGTCAGAGGCAAGCAAAATTTCTTCATTTAAAATTAACAGCCACCAGAAATCACCAACAATATTTGAGACAAGAAAAAAAAAATGAAGTTATTCGTCTAAGCTATAAAACAAAAATTTTATAAAGAATTTCCGGGGACAGTTTTTGCAATTTTGAAATAAAATTTGTGGTTACACTATAAAACCATCGCCCTTAAAAGGGTTAAAATTTTCCGATAGCCAAAAGATGCTAAGTTCGCAACTCTGCACTTGCAGTAAAAATAATATACACATATATATATATATATATATATATATATATATATAAATTCAGAGCCTGATTAAGGGGGAAGCACACATTATCTCCGCTCTCACCGGAATATTTTTACAATTATTTTTTACTTCATGTCATAGAAATTCCACGCTTTGACGAGGAAATATTTTTTATAAAAAATGAACGGTGTAAAACAATCCAATTTACTCACCGTTATTAGACACCAGAATTCTTTTAAAACAATTTTTAATGAGAATTTTCTGTTTATTATAGGAGGAAAGTATTTGTTAAAAAATAACGCAGAGATGGAACACGGGCGCAGAATTCATACCACTATCAATATAAGAAAATTTTCTACTACTTCAATCAACGATATTACAGGTAGAGAAATTTCTTAAACAGATTCCGGTATGAATTCTGCGCCCGTGTTCCATCCCTGATAACGGTGTAAGTATAAATAATGTGTGCTTCCCCCTTAATCAGGCTATGTATATATTTAACATAAACAGTCGCATTTCAGTGAAAATAGCAAGTTTTAATGCAATAGAAATATGCTGAACGTACCAATTGCAATATTACGTTGAGCGAGTTTCTTTAGTTTTGTATAATCATAAGAACTGTTACAACAATCATATTTTATATATAGCAAATTGCATCCATATATTAAAAAAAAAAAAGAAAATATAACTTATCTGTTCTAACAAAAATTTTACAACAGTATATTTAATTGTTGTCATTTAGAATATTTGCAAATCATTTGTGGCATTATAATGCATTTTTCGCATAATAATCCTGTGAAATATAGTTTTATTTTTTGGTAAAAAATGCTTTAAAAATCTGCTCGTGCATCACGGTTGCTGCGGCTCCACATTTTTTGTTTACTGTTTCAACATCGTATTTATGTTGTTGTTTTTCCCTTAATCATAGTTTCCAACATTTACAATGTTTAGATACTGGAAATTTTTACAGGAATTTATATTTTATTTAATTAGTTAAAATTGTTACAGTACAATTGCTACAGAATAAAGTATACGAAAAATATCTGTTAAAATTTTCCGGCAACCATAAAACATAAAATTTAGCAACTATGTGGAAGCGCATTTTAGAAGATTTGTATAGAAATTTTATAGTGAAAGAAACAGAAATAAAATATGCAGCGTGAGAACCTTGTATACAGAAAAGAAATGCAAATATGTTTAGAATTTTATAAAAATTACACAAGTAACATTGCAGGTATCGGACATTGTTCAAATTTAACACTGACTATATGTCCCTATTATAAATTTTTTTATTAAAAGAAAAGAATTAAATTAACTTAAATAAAAGACAAAACAAAATAAATAAAACAAAACTAATAAAACAATGTAATATTACATATCAGAAGAAGTACAGTCAATGCCCGCCTTTATTTCACGCCACTTTTTTAGAGAAGTAACTTTCTTCATATTTAACCTTGATGACCTGTTGAAGGAAATTACTGTACAAACAAAGTGGCGCGAAAAAAGAGAATATAATAAAGGTTATAATACAGGTATAATAAAGGTTTAAATTATTACTAATCAGTTTTAAGCAATATAAATATGTATTGTATATATATTAAAGTATCTTTAAAAGTAGTAGTAAATGCAATTCGCATATCTATATAAAATTCAATACACAATTATTTCTTGTTTAAATTAACACTTATATTCATAAATATTCAAATACATATCTCGTAAATAATTATTTAAGGTTAATCGTTGTCGAATTTTTTTTTTATTTTTTTTTATTCATTTTTTTATATTTTTTTATAGAATTTTCCTTTCTAATTTATATAATTATCTTCAAAACCAAATTATATAATTTTTAAACTTTATTTTTTAAGTTTATTGTATTCTATAGTATCTACTAGAATGTTATATATATGATAAAAAAGTGACTATATACACAGTGAATTATCAAATTATTAGAAAAAAAAAAATGATGAAATGATCTTGAACTTTAGACAAGCACAGAACATTTACAAACTCACATTTTCCATTATTGGTTTTGTCACGGGTGCAGTTAGGGGGGGGGGGACACAATAAATTGAAGAAAATTACAAACACTTTGGATCCCCCTGTATTATAGAAAGCCACAAATAACTTATAACTTTAACGCATTGTTACACTTACTGCGTGCAATATTTGTATTTTTTTTGTATTTATTTTAATTTTATTTATTATTAATATTTTTTTTTAATCCAAAACTTACAAATATTGTACATAGTATATATTAAATTTATAAATCATTTGTAGATTTTTATGATACAAGGTGATTCAAAGTATTTGCAATTTTCTTGAATTTCCAGTTGGCCCCCTAATAGTACTCGTGGCGAAATCGATAGTGGAAAACCGGAGTTTATAAATGTTTTTTGCATGTCTGAATTTAAAAATATTTTCATCCAGTATTTTTTAAGAAAATCGAAAAGCGTATTAAAAAAAAAAAAAAAAAAAAAAAAATCCAATAATTTGATCACCTACTGTATATATATGTATACACACTCATGTTTGTGAATATTGCAACACTAAGAAGGAATGCGAATATAGGAATTATATTTATTGGAAGCATACATTATAGTAGGAAGAACAATTGATTAAATTTTCAGGACGTTTTGAGTAATATGTACTGAGAAAACAGTACACAAGGCAGCGACCTCTAGGAGCAATTATTAAAGTTGTCTGCCAAGGCATTGAATCGAGCAGCAATTGGATGATACATTCGGATACAGCACTTCATGAAGCTTCAACAGGATGCCACAGTTCATAGACCGTAGCTGCTGGTGAGTGGTGGGGGAGGCAGTCGCTTTTCAATGATTAAACAGTCAGTTTCATTGGTGCAAGATCAGGAGAACGCGCTGTCCAGAGCAACAGTCGAACACATTCTGTATCAAAGAAGGTCCGGACAATACAAACAACTTGCGGTCGTGCATTATCTTGCTTAAATTTTGCGCTATGGAGGCCTTAAATGTAGAGCAGATGGGCGGCCTTAGCCAACCAGAAATTTAATGGCTGCTATTCAGAGTGCCGGGAATGCGAACAAGAATTAATCGAGACGTGTACCTAATGGGACCCCATATCATCACTGCAGGTGATAGACATTGTGACGATGTCGAATCGCATCTATCAATGTGCATTATTTACAATGCCGTTAAATACGGATAAGGCAATCTTGATGCTGTAAACAGGATTGTGATTTGTCTGAAAGGCAAATTTGAGCCATCCCTGCGTCCAGGTTTGTCGTTGATCACATAGTACAGAAGCCTATATAAGTGATGCAGTTTTTAGGGTAACCAAAAGTTTTGTAGCCGCATACTGGGTCACCACCTGAAAGTCATGAAGTGCGATACCATTGGGTTCACGTCTCGATCACCTTTGGTTTTCATTCCCGCCACTCTGAATACCAGTCATTATATTTCCGACGAGTTAAGGCCCGTAGCTCTGCCCTGTATCCAAGGCATCCGAAACACAATACTTAAGCAGTACAATGCACGACCGCAAGTTGTCCGTATTGTCCGGACCATCTTTCATGCAGAATGTGCTCGACTGCTGTTGTGGTCAGTGCGTTCTCCTGAGCTCGCACCAATGAAAATGACTGTTTAATCTTTGGAAAGCGACTGGCACCCCACCACTCACCAGTAACTTCGATCAATGAATTGTGGCATGGTTCATGAAGTACTTTATGAAGTACTTTACTCTTCTTGAAGTACTTTACCCGTGCATGGCATCCAGTCGCTGTTTGATTCAATGCCTAGGCAGATAAGTGCTCATCATTGCTCACAGAGGTCACTGCTTTATGTACTGTTTTCTCAGTATATATTACTCCAAATTTCCTGAAATTTTAATCAATTATTCTTCCTACAATAATATATGTGCCCAATAAATATCATTATGATTTTCTCATTCCTTCTTGGTGTTGCGATTTTCGCAAACATGAGTGTATTTCTGGTAATATCTGCATTGTATCCGTTAACATTATCAACTTCAAGTATTACATTCGCCTGACGCTTCCGGACATTAGTTGCAATGGAATTCTCAATCTTTCTCCTGCGCCATAGACATTTAAAGTTTGTACGACCATTTATAGGACACAATTTTCCTATATGGTCTGTAAAAATTTTGGATCGACACTTCAATTCCTTTTATATTGATTCTAAACATACTTAGTAAATTACAGAGATTTTTAAATGAAAGGTACAGTACTTAAAAAAATAATCAATTATAAGAAATTATAAGCATAATAGCTGTTTACAATAAAATTTATTAAGCATTTTCAACAAGATAAACTAATTCTTCAAATTAAAATGCTGCAAATTTAAAATAATGTATTTAAAGTTTAAGTACATTTAGAAATATTCCTGTATCGCTTGTTTTTCTTGGATTAAATTTAAATTATAAAATATCTATACTGACATAAATTCAATAATGTTTAATTTGGAAATAAATAACATTACATGCAATTTTTATAAGTATATATTACAGGAATTCCATATTTATCTTTACAAAATATGGTTAAATATAGCATTTCTCGTCGTTGATGGTTAAAAATTGAAACTATATATTACAACTGGAAAATAAGTATTCCATTTCTTTAACGATAAAATACATTACAAATTTATATTTAAATTTGAAAGAAAACAGTAAATAGATAATATTTGCATATTTTTGAGTGCTTTGAATTAGAAAGGAAAATTTTGTTACAATGATTTTTTATCTGGGATATTAGGTTTATTGGATTAATACTTTAACTATAATGAAAAACTAAATATTTTTCGAAATGGAATTTTTTTTAGAGAAATAATAATTCTGATGGGCTTTTCATTCTGTATTTTTATTTTACCTTTATCTTTGTATGATACATATATGTCAGTAATAATAAAACTTCCACAGCAATCTTATTGTTGTGACTATAACGAATAAGCTTGGAAATCAGGTAGCCACCAAATTAGTTATATATATCTTTTAGAAAATTCACTTTAAGGGCAAAATATAATTCAGAGATGTCCACCAGGTGGGGCATTGCTTATACAAAAGCAAATTGTGTGAGAAAAATAACACACGCAATGCGTGAACGAATTGTGTATTATATAATTATCTTTTAACCAATTTTTTGTATTCCATTTTTCTCTGCAAAAACTCTCTAATGAGTTTTATCGAGCTTTGCATATATATATATATATACACACAGGTTGGTTCAAAATTATTGTGACCAATTTCAAAACATCAGAAATATTTATTGAATTAAGTTATTTACATGAAAATTTCAATGTGGTTTCCTTTAGTATAGTACACTTTACGTAAATGTTTATACCAAACCTAAAGAGCTTTTTCGACCATTTTGGGAGGTATTTTTTCCACTTCCTCTTTGACTGCTTTTTGAAGCCTTTGAAGTGTTCTGACATTACGTCTACTTAATTGTTTTTTTAAGTATACCCATAAAACATAATCGTAAGCAACACAGTCAGGGGATGATGGTAGCCATTTCTCAGGAGGAAGAATTTTAAAAATCTTTCAGCCATTTGATAGCTGATTTTGCAGTGTGACTTGATGGAGAATCTTGATGAAAAACAAAGTTTCCTTGAGGGTAAAGCCGCTTACTTTCTTTGATCATGCGCTTCAAAACTGCATTCTGATAGTGTTTAGCATCAACTTTAGTTTTTGGTTCTACAAAAAATAGTTTTGTTAAGCCTTGAGAGGACATTCCCATGCATGCCATAACACCTGACGGTCAACTTGCCTTTGGCAAAACAGCTGCGTTTTTGCAACGCTTTTCGCGTGAAATATATTCTATCTTCTTTTTTCCAGTATTGGATGACATATGAAACATTGCTTCATCCTAACTTATCTATGTTTTGTATCTACCTTTGCTTAACATTAAATATAGAGGCCAAGAACGTTTTCTTCGTTTTTCTATGGTCTTTGCAGACATTTGATGACAGACTGCTTTATTCAATTTTTTTAAAAGACAATTTTCCTTATCTGACGACAGATTGTCGATTGCGATACCTGCAGTCAGAGCCTGATTAAAGGGAAAGCACACATTATCTCCGCCCTCACCGGAATATTTTTTACAATTATTTTTTACTTCATGTCATAGAAATGCCACCCTTTGACGATGAGGAAATATTTTTTATAAAAAATGAACGGTGTAAAACAATCCAATTTACTCACCGTTATTAGACACCAGAATTCTTTTAAAATAATTTTTAACGAGAATTTTCTATTTATTGTAGGAGGAAAGTACTTGTTAAAAAATAATGGTGTAAGTATAAATAATGAGTGCTTCCTCCTTAATCAGGCTCCGCCTGTAGTTTCTTTGATAAAGTTCTTCAAGGCAGAGGATTTTCTACAGCAATATGTCTTTTCAGCTTCTTTTTTTCTTTTTTACCAAAGACTTCCTTTCGTCCACATTTTTTTTTTTCCTGGAGCTTTTGATTGCCAGCCAAATTTTATTTATTTTCGAATTTCAGATAGTAATCCATTAGAAAAATGTCTTTTCTGATTTTTAAATGCGTTATTTATAACATAAATTGAGCAACCATCCTTCAAAAGCTTTAAAATTTCGTTTCCTTTTTGATGATCTAATTTCGGAGACATAATTTACTCCCACTTATAGGAATAGCTAGATTGGTAATTTAAACGTCTCACTTTTAAAATAAAACTGGTGGTAAAGTGATTAAAATTTACCATAAATAGTTACAGGCTTTTAAAATTGTTCACACTAATTTTGAATCAACTTGTATATATATATATATATATATAGATAGATAGATAGATATGTGTGTGTCAGCAGAGTTTCCAACTTTTATAATTTATTCATGAGCATTTTTAGCCCCGCCTCTTTTTCATACCGAAAATTTTGAAAAATTATTTTCTTCTTATTTAATCGTTGTCACTTATTAAAGAGAAATAATCTACAAAATTTCTGGTGTGAAAAGAAGGCGGGGCTAAAAATACTCGTGAATAAATTCTAAAAGTTGGGAATTCTGTATATCAGAGTGATTGTGTGTAATTTGAACGCATCTTATGGATCGTCCACGTACTAAGTTTGCTAGTGTACGTCTCGAACGGTTGCTTTTTATACAGGTAGATTAATTAAAACCACCTTGAATGCTCAAAATATATACTTAAAATACTGGTAGTTCTAAAAATAATGGGAATACCTGCGAATAAATGTGTAATAAAATCCGCAATTTTCTTGTGTATGAAGGTGCCTTCTAACCATAATTATTGGCACTGGAGAATCCAGATGCTGATCCAGCTCTGCAGTCCCTTTGGCTGTAGTTGTTTCCTTTTTAAACATTACAGTCCATTTCAATACACGTGGGCCTCTTTCACTTATCTTCTACTCCCGTCTATTACTTTGCTTTGCTGAGAAGACCTCCTAAAAGCAGGAATGCTTCGGTCACAGTTATTCCAGCTAGTCGAGCTCTTGCAGTTTGTTCTCTTTGGAAGTCTTTAATATCTGCCATTTTACATTTTTGACCAAAATTCAAAGCTTATACGACTTCATTATAAGCTGTCGCTTACGTACCATCATTTAAGGTAAAGCTAGGACAGATCGCGCTGTAGGAGAGATTTCGCACATAGGGGATCAGAGGGAAAGAGTAGAGTAGGCGAGTGGAAATTTTTGGTAGTTGCACAACATCAATAGTAAAGTGCTGACTTGAATTTGCATATTGATTGCTTCAAGAGTTTAAGATAAAACGCGGTTATTTTGTCTTGTTCTCAAAAATAAATGCTTGAATTTTAATCGCCCTTCTAAATAATTTCAATACAATGATAGTAGTACAAAATATTTTAATATATACAATTTCTCATAACCTACTGACCTAGAGACCTAGACTAACGGTACAAGCACCCCGATTTACTCCAATGGTGAGTAATTAATTAATAAAACACTGCGCAATCTCTTTTACCAAAATGGGAGAGTTTGCGCTTTTGCTATTTACGAGAGATTGCGCATTTAAACGTCAATACTAACAGAGATTTCGCAGCTTATTGGTGATAACAAGACAATGATGATGAGTTTGTTAAATGCCTGGGACTGTACCAGAACCTAACTTCCATATGTCATTGGACTAGTTCAAACCATTCGAGACGGGGCACAACCTTTATGGAGACTACATACTTGCTAACCATCTCATTATGAAGCGTAAAACATTTAAGCCCCGCCTTCTTTTTCACACCGGTCACATTTTAGAGTATTTCTATTCTTATTTAATCGTAACAGCATTTGGAGAGAATTACTCTAAAAATAAAGTGGTGTGGGAAAGGGGGCATTTTTTTTAAGAGGCTTTAACAATTTTACGCTTATTAATGAGATGATTGGCAAGTATGGGACTATCCACAGAATCTGAAATTGAACATTATTCAGGAGTGGCACAATCGACAAAAGCCACACCTACCTCTAGAATGCTGTTAGCCTATGAGAAATTTATCGAAAAGTATTCAAATGTTATTGTATATCTATTTAGCTTTGCAATACTTCCGAGTATGATGCTCAAGTTTTGTGCAGCTGTCGGCTGTTTACATAGAAGAGATAAAACCAAATGCAAGTAAAAAAAAATATCAGCCTACCCAATCTTCTTTTTAAGGAATGTAATTGAATAAATTTCAATAAAATAAAATAAATAAAATAAACGTAGAAGATTCTAAAGCGTAAAAGATTTTAAAACGTAAAGGATTTTTTTTGGCGGAAGATTTTGAGGGGAAAAACTTTAATAAATTGTAAATAGTGGTCAGATTCTGCGTTTAAAAATAGGCGGGACTAGCCAAATATCATTGCACTCTCGGTGTGCTAACTTTTTTTTTCCTGCACAGAAATGCCTGTTAGAGACGGATACATCGTCTCGAACAGGTTTACTTGTAGCAGGTGGTTGCAAAATAACTTCACATGTACAATAATAAATGCAGTGATTGTGGACAACCAAAAATTCGTTCAGTAAACAAGAAATCATCCTAGCTGAAAATGTAATATACTAATTTTAAGTTAAACGTGCAAACTAGTAACTTATTATTATTTTTTAGTCTTGTTCTCTTTTATGTTTCTTTAATTTTTTTTTCTTTAAATAAGTGTTTGTAATTCTTTTTCAATTACTGAATTGAAATATCCACTCCCAATGCAAAAATATTTGTTTACAAATACCTTACAACAATGTCATTTAACCCGTTAGTAGTCGCTATAGACAGCGCCACCTATTCCAGATTGCGCACTTTTTATTTAACTGTCACCAATAATTTTAAGAAGTGGTGTGATCGACGTTTCTTCGATTTTATTCGCGTTTTATGTATATCAAATGTCACTTCTAAAAATTTTTGGTGGCTATTGAATAAAAAAATGTGGCAATAATGAAGGATGGGCGGCAAATCGACCAACTAGCGACTACTAACGGGTTAAGCGAATTATCATTATTGATTATAAAAGTGGATTTATAAATAAGCGCAATCACTTCTACACGGGTGTTTTCGTCCCCGGAAATTGCTAGCAGAATTTCTTAATAGTGATATTATCGGTAGTTTTCTAGTAAAGTTCAGCGATTAATTATAGCCGAAAATACAATTCATAATTACTGATGGCAAATAAAATAAAAAACCCGGAACGCAAACACCCCTGCTTCTACCCTATAAGGAGAGATTGCGCAAAATAGCTCTCTTGGTTATATTACTACTCTTGTTTTAAATTGCAACAGAACAACAAAATAGCAGTGAAAATTCATAGAAGAAGGATCAGTTCAAATTTATGCACCAATAGTTTAGCAAAAAATTAATATTTGGATTTTCTATATCATTTTGTTGAATTGTGCACAAACTCTGCTAGCTTTACCTTATACTTTTTATATTAAAGAAAAAAAAAATGTGGCTGGGATTATACTTTAATGCTTGCGAAGCGCATTGTTAAATGCCACTTTTATTCAGAGGTGTTTACATTATTTTGATAACCACTGTATATACACAAAAATACTCACATAAACTGCGTGTTTGAAATAATATCGCAGGAAGTACATTCATCAAACTTATTAAGAGAAAAAATAATTATCACAAAAAATTGAAAAAAAAAAAAAATCCATTGAAGGGATTTTATTAGCAAGATCCCAAACAGCAATATATTTTTCAGTACAGGAAACTCTCTATTGTAGAACAAATAAAAATAAATAATTTCTAATGTAGTTTAGGAGGCAAATACAGTATCGAACTAAGAGGTCAAGCATGCCGACGTATCTGATTCCTCCCAGAGCATTGTTGTTTTTCTTTTTGTTTCTTCAAACTCTCTCTCTCTCTCTCTCTCTTTTTTTTTTTTTTTTTTTTTTTTTTTTTTGTACATTAATTTTATCCAGCATGAAATTGTGTGTAAATAAGAATAAACTTTTTCTTCAAAAATAAATAAATAAATAAATAAATATAAAAATAAAATATGTCAGAGGCAGAATTTAACTTAGTAAGACAGGACTATTTTGTATATAACAAACTTTTTTTTTCTTTGTCTATTCTTCCATGTAAAGGCATGTGATAACTGCATACAATCGTATTAAAACCCTGTTCGCAAACCTTTATTGGAAAATGCATCTATTATATTTCGGCCTCTTGTCATATAGTGTTCTGAATTCGTCCTTAAATCAAGTTCCATAATTCTTTAATCCTTCGAAGAATTCATTCCAGCTTTCTATTTTAAAATCTACATTAAAATCCTCCACTAACTAATAAACCAAATGAATTACATTCAATTTTATTGTTTTATTTATTTATTTTTATTTAACTGTAAGAACGTATCAAAAATAGTTCACTCCATAATTTTGAATCCGATTGTCTACAAAAAGCCCCCGTTAATGAAAATGGCGCCAGATGTAACGTTCATGAAGCATGTAAGGAAAATAACAAAATCTAACATTTTTCTTTAAATCTAATTTCTGAATGGTTTGAAAATTTTCTCAGAAATAGGAGAACTTTATTTAGCTTAATTGTTTTACTACTTGTCTATATAATAGTAAAAATCGATTTTTGAGTATTTAAAATTTTTTTTAGTTACATAGAATAATTATCTTGTCCCTCAATTTAAATAAAAGAAATATGTTACATTTTTTTTTTTTTTTTTAATGAAAAAAAAATGTACTTATCACAGACAAAGAAATTTATTTCATTTTATATCGGAAAAAAGATGAACCCGTATTTTATTTTTTATTTAATTTAATTTATTTATTTATTTTTATGCAGCAATTTGTTTTTCTTTATAATAATTTTAAAGTTAAAATGAAGTTTTTATTTAATATCTTTGAACCAATTATTCGATTGAACTAAAAAATACGGCATTTGCTAGGAATGGGATAATTTTAAATATGGGATTATTTATTATACAGAACTTCTAATAATTCAATTGTAAGTATAGCTGTGAAGCTACTGATAGTAGCTAGTATGAAGCTATAAATTTTTTAATAGGTTACAACTGCATTTACTATCAATTAGAATTAAAAAACCCTAAGCGTAGTTTTTTCTTTAATATTGCAATTGCATTTCATTATATGAGGTAGCACAAAAGTAATTAAATACATACTTTGTTCACAGTCCTCATTTCTCATATTAAATAATACTCTATAGAATGAAGACATTCTTTAAATTCCAGAAACATTTAACAATATACGTTTTTTCTTTCATGCAGGTGTTTTAGCTTAACTGTAAATTCCAGTTATTTAAATAAAGGCATAGTTTGGAGTCTATTGAGACATCATGGAAATTCCATGTTCAAAGCAATCATTTTTAACAAGAATATTCGCATATTTCTCAGAGAAAGTATGAATGGCATGTAAAATTCGCATGAATTCAAATATGAAGCGGAAGTAATTTATCTTTTTGCTATAGCACATGCAGACTTGAATGTTTCATAGTTATAAACATATTTATCCGAATATAATGCGTGCTTTTACATCAATGTTAGTTAAAGAATAAATATATTGAAATATTTTGACTTGAAATAACATAGATGCAATTTATAAACATTCAGAGTTTTTAAAATTATATATATATATAGTAATCTTAAATGTTTCAATTTTTATTTATTTTTTATTTATTTTCTCAGTTCAGTCATTAGAAGATTATATATACTTAGCATTTATAATATAAATAAAATAAAAAAATGTTTGTAGTAAAATCATAACCGTAACATAATAGCTGAATTATGAAATTATTTTTAAAATTTATTTTCCTGTGAATAATATCCACATGTTAGGGAACTCAATTTTACTTTAGAAATTTTGACTAACAGACAAAGCAGTATTTAGAAAGAGAGGTTGTTTCTTACAAGTATAGCTTTGTCGATTAAATTTTCTGATACGAAACTAATTTATCTGACGCATGGACTAATTTATCTGACGCAAAACACTGTAACTGGTTTCGTACTGAAATGAAATATTTGATATTATTGGGTTGTTCGATAAATAATGTCGTTTTTTTTTTTTTTATGTTTTTCAAAGTGAATTTATTTATATTAACAACAAAAATTAATCAATGATATATTTATCATTTTGTTGGATGACCTTTTGCCATCTTTCGGTAAGTTGAAAAATTCCACGTACGAAGAAGCCTTGGTTTTTAGAAGCGAAGGTTTTTAAAAAACGACATTATTTATCGAACAACCCAATATTTATCTATTTTATGCAACAGTATTTATTATTTTGACAATTGTTTTAATCGTTTTTAAACATTTGTTCCTTCTTTAATCGTTGTATAGTAGCATAACTACGAAATTTAATGAATAGTGTTTCAGAGGAAACCAACTGTATAAGTCACTTGAAATTTTTTAGTAAGTGCGCGTGCACCTTGCTGCTTTAATGGTGTACTAGTGTCTATATATATATATATATATATATTACATGAATAAGTACTGTTCTATTATTTTGACGTGACATAATTCTTAAGAGGTTATTGAATTAATGATGCTTACTTATATAATTATTTATTTATTAAATGAATGTTATTTTAATTTAATCAAGTTAACAAATAGATAATTCAAACCAAAAGTTCCTCAAAAACTAAAAATGCTATTTTTTTTTTCGTTTTAAATATTCATGATCAGTTATGTGTATAATAAACATTTTTAAAATTAGTTTAGAAATTCTCTAAAGGAAATATGTAGTGAACGTTAAATTGTTAACTCATATTTCTCCAGTTTTTTTTTTTTTTTTTTTTTTTTTTTTTACTACACTGTGTAAAAGAAGCAGAAGGACTGTCGATTTCTGTAAATTATTCATTAGATTTTTATGCAAATTTTGTTTAACAAAGTTTTCTATAATTTGACGTAAAAATAAAATCTCTATTACTATTGCTAATTAATGTATTGTAGAAAAATCTAGTATTCATGATTTCGAGAGTGTAAAAAACGTAGAAGGACACTTTCCAAAATTTGTTATTTAGCGGACTGAGCACGAGTAAAACAGTAAATATTGATATTTCTGTAACTGCTTTTGTTGAGAAAAACGTATTTTCTTTTCAGAATGCCTAGAAAAAACACTTTAAACTATTTCCAAAAAGAGGAAAATTGTTGCATATAGAATGAATGGTAAAGTTGTTAGACCAATTATTCGTACACTGCAGATCAGCCCCAATACAGTTTTCAACTTTTTCTCAAAGCCAGACAGAAATAGGAAAAGAAAGAAAACTGGTAGGCCTAAAAATTTAACGTCTTACGATAGAAGAAAACTTGCTCTTGAGCTAAAAGGAGCAGTGGAAGTATCAAAAAGGCTCAAAGTCAAGCAGGACTTAGTCACGTGTCAAGGCAAACAGTTTAAAATTGCATAACAAGATCCAAATAATTCATTTTCAAAAATCGGAAGCATCATCCAAAGTGGAAAAGAACACAGATTGATTTACCGTTTATCATGGGCTGAAGAACACATGTCATGGACCTCAGATTGGACTTCTATAATATTTTCAGACAGGATGAAATTCAATTGAGACGATTTAGATGGTTACCAATAATATTGGAATTGTCTGAGGAGTACAGAAGAATTGTATTCAACTCGACAGAGGGGGGGAGGAGAGGTGATGGTCTTTTAAGCAATTGCCAGAGCCTGATTAAGGGGGAAGCACACATTATTTATACTTACACCGTTAATTTTTAGCAAAAACATTCCTCCTATAATACACAGAAAATTCTCATTAAAAATTATTTTAAAAGAATTCTGGTGTCTAATAACGGTGAGTAAATTGGATTGTTTTACACCGTTCATTTTTTATAAAAAAAATTTCCTCGTCAAAGCGTGGAATTTCTATGACATGAAGTAAAAAATAATTGCAAAAATATTCCGGTGAGAGCGGAGATAATGTGTGCTTCCCCCTTAATCAGGCTCTGGCAATTGCATATAGAAGAAGAACAAGTCTGGTCTTTTTCAGTGGTAGGCAGAAACATACAGACTATAAGAAGCGCTGAATTCTGAGCTTCTTCCTTATGGATCAGAATTAGGAGGAGAAGCGTGGATGTTACAACAAGATGAAGCCTCCATTCACGCCACCATTGGAGTCAGATAGAAGCCCTAATCTTAACACAGTGGAAAACATCTGGCCAATGCTTGTTCGTCAAGTATATGCTGGTAAAAAAATTTGAATCAGTTACTGAGCTTCAAGTTTCTAAAATAATGATGGCAATTTCTAATAAATTAAAATAAAGGGAAAATGCATTTCTTTTATAAAATCAAATTTTATAAAAGAAATGGAAATTTCAGAAAGTAAACAAACATTTCGGCATAAATCTGACAATTAAAAATTTATTAAAATTATAACAACAATACATCGAAAGATTCTATTATTTATGAGCCAAAAATAAATGAATGAATAAGTAAATATCATTTTCTTAATGTCGAAAAAAATTAACGTGAAACATTTAAAAAAAAAAAAAAAAAAAGAGAGAGAGAGAGAAATCTTTCCAAAGAAATAGAACAGATTCAGTATGGAATCTCTTGACAAATTTTGAAATTTGGAACTGAAGTAGCTCAGACATTTCCCGCCAAGTTCTTTACTCATGCAATTTCGATAGCCATTTTAATTAATCACCAAAAGGACAAAAAAAAAATAAAAAGTCGTCAAGAGGATTCTATGCTAAAGCTGTACCAAATAAATTTAATGAAATGAATATAGTTAGTGATGCTAGGGAATGAAACACAGCTGCCGCATGCCTTTCTATGGAAAATTATATATTAAATAAGTCCTGTTGTACTAAATGAAACCCTATTTACAAAAAATATAACTAGATTTTTTTTTTCAGATAAACATACTTGCCAACCATCTCATTATGAACCGCACAATTTTTAGTACCCGCCTTTTTTTTTTCACGCCAGTCATTTTTCGGAGTAATTTTATTTTTATTTCATCGTAACAACATTTGGAAAGAATTACTCTAAAAATAAAGTGGTGTGAAGAAAGGGGCGTTAACAATTGCACGGTTATTAATAAGATGGTTGGCAAGTATAGATAATACATGCAATTGTTATTTTTTAATTTAAAGAACTAAATATCGCAGTTATAAACACTTCTCACAAATAATTACTTAAAAAGCGCATTTTTATATCTTGTATATACAAAACAATCTAATATTTAAAAGGAAATACACATTTTAAAAAAGAACTTTCAAAAATAAGAAAAGATAGCGTCTGAGAAAGAGAATGCAGAGTTTACATCAAAACACAAAACAACAACGAATGAAAAGTCCAGTTTTTTCTCAAATATAATTATTTTAACGTATTTAAATACCTAGATATAATTTTTAATTGGTTACAGAAGCGTTTTTTGTACATATATCTGTAAATCTAATTAAAGTTTTTAAAGGTTCAATGGATATAGTTTTCACAGACCTAAAAGCAGATTTCCCAATATTTTAATTTATTTCGGAGTATTTTTAGTCCCGCCTTTATTTCATACCACTTTTGCTTTAAGAGTTATTTTTACTTATTTTATCGTATTTATATGTTGACGACAATTCTTCTATAAATAAAGTGGTGTAAAATAAAGGCTGGGCTATAAATGCTCCAAAAAAATTTAAAATGTTGGCAACTATGCTAAACCTGAACGAAGTGTCAATGAATTCCTTCCAGACGTTTTTACGTGATACCCGGTCGAATAAAAAACGTTCTATATACATCCACCCCATGCACCCAGAGAAAATATTCTGAAATCATTTTATGGTTCCCTGTTACTAGGGGTGGGAATCGATTAAGAGTTTTAACTGGGTTAATCGTAGCTCATTAATCGATTAATCGGTCGATTAATCGGATTTTTAATCGGTTTTCATTTTTCTTTTTATAATTTTATTTCAATGATGAATAAAACTCTCATATTGAGTATATATATATATTATTCATAAGTTTGACTGATTTTTTTTTTTTTTCAAAAATTTTTGTCTAATCAATTATATTTGTTTCATAACTGAAATTTAAATCAATTTTCAGAGTAATAATTGGTGACTTTAAGTGTTAATTTTATATAAATAATTTCACTTATTCTTTTTTTTTTTTTTTAATAAATTAATATTTCGATTCATTTTGAAAAAACATTAAATGAATTTACACATATTTTAGTTTTATTTTTGCAGGCCTTGTCCATTTCGCTTGTCACTATTTTTAAATGAATACTCAAAATTCCATATTATTATCATAAAAATTTCAAATTCTTATATTTTAGTTCTTCTTTGTCACTTCGGACTAGAACACGGAATATTATTTTCTGTTTCTACTTCAATAGTTACTTTAAGCAATTCTGAGCAGACAATAAATGCTTGAAGATACTGTGAAACTCTGTTGACATTTCCCCCCATCAGAGGGATAGCGGAAATCTCAATCCCTTTTTTTTTAATCTTTAGCTTTTCCATTTTTTGAAAGCTTCTTGTTTCTGAGAATACTATTGCCCTAGCCAACACCTTCTGTAGAAGGCTACAGACAGGTGGTGTTTCTCCAGCATGCACTTGAAGCGGCATTTTGTTCAATAACTGTCCTCCCCTTTTATCTATCAACAAACGTGCAACTTCTTTTGAAAGGTTTTATTTTTATTTATTTATTTATTATTATTATTATTTTGCTTTTTCATTGTTTGATGGATGTTTCGTAGAATGTTTGTTAGCAAAATATGTGAAAAAATATTTTGTAGGCAGAACAACATTTTTACTTTAATTCGTAGTTTGAAAATTTTAATCGGATTTTGCAAAATTTTAATCGGTTTAATCGATCCGATTAACTCGATTAAAAAAATTGATCGAAACAAAGCATTGATCGATTAACCGAACCGATTAATCGATTAATCGGCACAGCCCTACCTGTTACCTAAAACGTAAACATAAAGCAATTTTTTTCCAGTCAATGCGTTTTACTAAAAAAAAAAAAAAAAAAAAAAAAAAAAAACCTTATGGCGCATGCGCAGATGTTTTTTACATATATTTCTAAATCTAATAAGCAATTTTAAATTTTTGATACGTATAACATCAAATTGGGTACAGTTTTAAGTTCTTACCAAGCATCGTTAAATTCCGTCTACCCATTCTCGCGTGATAAACGGACAAAAAAAATTCTACAGACATATACAGCTGCCAAGTTTTATAATTAAGGGGTCGTAATCTCCCCCCACTTTTCAGGATACATTCAAGGATGGGAAATTTCCACCTTCATTGCTACCACTACTTTTATCAGAGCCTGATTAAGGGGGAAGCACACATTATTTATACTTACACCGTTAATTTTTAACAAATACTTTCCTCTTATAATAAACAGAAAAATCTCATTGAAAATTGTTTTAAAAGAATTCTGGTGTCTAATAACGGTGAGTAAATTGGATTGTTTTACATCGTTCATTTTTTATAAAAAAATATTTCCTCGTCAAAGCGTGGAATTTCTATGACATGAAGTAAAAAATAATTGTAAAAATATTCCGGTGAGAGCGGAGATAATGTGTGCTTCCCCCTTAATCAGGCTCTGACTTTTATACAATAATCTCTGTCATTTTCAATCCCGACACATTACAATAAAATTACTTTAAAGTTTTCTGCAAAAAGTTTGAGGTGACTAAAAAGGCAGATATTTCTTATCTCTGAGAATGTCCTGATAATTTATTCCGGCGAATTCTTAACCCCACCCTGATTTGTACTAGTAATTTTTAAGAATAAATATATTTTCATTTAATCGTTGGTACTTATTTGAGAGAAATATTCTACAAAAATTCTGGTGAAGAAAAAAGAAAGGTGTAGCTGAAAATGCTCCAAAATATATTGTAAAACTTGGCAACTCTAGATGTGCAGACACAACGACACACCATACTTACTAACATCCTAATATTTATTCTGTAGTCTTGTTACTCCCGTCCTTTTTCTCACACCAGTGAATTTGTAGAGTAGTATACTTGAAATGCAATTACGATTGAATAAGATGAAATATATTCTAAAAAAATATTGGTGTAAAAAAAAAGTTGGGGTTAACGAGACTACGGAATATTAATTAGGATGATGGCAAATATGACACACACACAGAGAGAAAATTTTCTGAAGTCATTTTTGGTTTAAATAGTGTGGGAGAGTATTTTCTTTATTAAATAATTACGAACAAATAACACAAAAATTACTCTTCAATAAAAATGGTGTGAAAAATGAGCGGATTTTTACAACTTTACAGAATAAATTTAAAAGATGGCATCTATGAATGTTTGTAGACACAGAGTTGCCAACATTTTATTTCTTCCCGAGTATTTTTAACCCCACCTTTATTTCATGCCCCATTTTCTTTAAGAGTATTTTTTCATTATTTTATAGTAGTTAAATATTACAGATAATTATTCTATAAATAATGTGGTGCGAAATAAAGGCGGAACTAAAAATGCTCCAGAATAAGTTAAAATGTTTTCAGCTATTATAGAAACATAAAAAATGGAATATGCAGCAGAAAAATATTTTTTTTTTTTTTTTTTTGAAAGTTTTAAGCATCTGCTAATTGTATGATATTTTTAAATAAAATTAAACATTTAATCAGATAACATTTGATTGATTATATTTCTTTAAAGTTAGTAATATATTTTAATTATTTCTGATTTCTTTAAAGATACGTTTTCAGTTACTTAATCGGAAGTAAACAAATTAGCGTAATTAGCGCAACGAAAATGCGATCAAGAAAGTCTAAAATAATAAAATTTCAACACTCGTTTAGCAAAACATAATGTCTTATACTTTAGAAAACAATCGATTTATTGGTATGAGATATCAGTTAAACAGATATATATATATATATATACATATCTTTTTTTTCTTTTTCCTCGTATAATCATTTATTTTCGAAATATAAGACGGGGATATAGAGATAATAAGTTATTGTATCTATATCACAATTAATTAAGTAATTTTCGAAGAAAACTGAGAACATACACGCATTAAATTGCTTATTATGGTGAAGATAAAAATAAATATTAACTAAAGCTGCATCATAAATATCAATTTATATTTTCTTTAAAAAAACATTCTGTGATGTATTTTCTGTATCTGAAGAATTGTTATTCAGGAAGATTGCATTTATCTATTAATTATTATTATTATTATTATTATTATTTACTGCTGTTTAACTTATTTCATGTGCAATTAATTTTAATTTTTAAATTATATTTTTCGATTTTATACGTTGAATTTTCTAATTAATTTTATTAAATTTTATTTAAATTCTGTGCCCGTTCATGCTTAATTTCAGTGTTCCTTGGCAACTGATACTATACTATTTAATATTTCACATGATTAAATATAGTTTATATATAATCGCGTTTTCAGCGTGGTAGTACTGCCCTGATTTTTTTTTTTTTTATATATATACCGGTACATTTCATTTGAGAAAAATATCTAAATCTGCTCATATCTTTTCCATAATCGAAGCGATCGTTATTTATTTATTTATTTTATAAATAAAGTGTGGTATTTCTTTTCAATCGATACCATTTCAAAACAAACCTTTATAAGAAAAGCAAGAAATTTCATAAGTTTTTTTTTTTTTTTTTTTAATTCAAATTTTATTTTTTCTAACGGAATCAAATAATAATGTAGTTGTAAGGATTAAACATTTTAAATATTTATTTTTATTCAAAATATAAAACAATTAAGTTTTTAATATTTTTAAATTATTTAAAAATTATTACTAATATAAAAGTAAAATTATTTTATTTTAAACTTTATTATAAGAGAGCGAGGGCTAAAAAAAGACCCCGCTAATATGTCTTGTTAATACATGGTGCTGACTTATCACAATAGAATGTTTTTAGTTGTCATTTCTAAAGTTACATTATATATATATATATATATATATATATATATATATAGCCGAATTTTAATTTATGTAAATGTAGCGATCAGCAAAGAGGTCAAGCTTGCTAGTATATAAATAAATTAAAAATGTGATTATATTTAACTTACACTTTTTTTCAACATTCAAGCCTATATCAGAGCTGCCAACATTTTAAACTCTTAAATCAGAATTGACACCAGATATTTTAACCCTTTGCGGCGCAAGACAATTCAGATCATTTAAATTATACTGCCACCGGAATTCATGAACTAAATTAAACTAAAAGAAATTTTAAATTTTAAGGTGAAAAAAACCGGCCTTTCCTGCTATGTTATTAACGTAAATGTTTGCTAAAAAATTTCCGTGATGAATTTTTGCAGCTGGATCTTAAATTTTGCGTCCTTGCAGCGAGGACACCGCGCATTAAGGGGTTAAATGGAATATATTATATATATTTTTTGACGATTAATATTACCGAAAACAGCTATAAAAAATTTTCGGTTTGAAGTCTCTCTTAAAAAACGGGAAACTTGGCACCTATGCTATATTATAAAAAATCTAGGAGAAGTAACTTTAACATCAGTAAATAGTTTAAAGTGTTTCAGGCTATTTTTTTATAAGTATTGTTCTTAATTTAGAGACTGTAAAGATAATAAATATTCGATACTTCAATAATTTCTATGCACGCTTCTGTTAAAATATGTATTAATGAAAAAAAAAAAAAAATGTTAAAACGATGTCTTTTTGGAGAGATACATTATTTCATATTCAAAATACGATAACACGTGTAAAACGAAAATCCTCAATGCTTATATAAAGTCCCAATTGAAAAATATAGTCAATGGGCAGGCTTCAATTAAGTGTAACTCATTCAGTTTTAAAGATAGCGATATATATTTTTGCCTTTTTGGAATGATGTTGTTGCATTAAAAAGGAAAAAGTTTCTACGAGCAAGAATTTTAGGGCTAATATAAAAATACAAAATGTGTTTAATAAGTAACAATGATTTTTTGTTTTTTAATATATATCAACGTAGTTTTTTTTTTTTTTTTTCATTTCTTATTTTGAATACTTTTGCAATCTACATTGTCCATTTATCTCTGGTTGGTAAAGAACTAAACGCGTTTCATTCTCTTTGGGACATTTTGGATATAAATATAATTTATTTTAGAACACGTGTGCTCTGCCGAAAATGTAATTTATTTTATAAAATGAACGACTAATATTCTTCCACAAGTAGCGCGTGTTTTATAATACGTTTTATAATACTTTGTGTGTATAAATCGAGTAATAAAGTCAAAGAAAAAAAGCGTTCTTGTTCGATTTCATAGATACTTTTTATTAATTTGCATTTGAAACTTATGTACAAAAATATAAATGCGTACTTGAATGTTGTTAAAATAGTATACTTATTCCGTATGTACCTTTTCTAGAAAATAAATACATTCGAATAGGTGTCACGTCTGACGTTTTTCAAGGAAGGCTTAATACCGAAAATATTTTATAATTCTTTTCAACTTATACAATCATTGAAAATATACATGACGTATTCCTTTAAGAAAATACCGGCGGTAAATCTGATTAAAAAATTAGAATGTCTGGCAGATATCAATTTTATTTAAAAGCATATCCACTGTTAAATTCTGTTTTATTTGTAAGTAGCGAGATATATGAAGCGAAATTAAAAATATAATGTACAGTGTGTTCACGTTTAACCTAAACTATCTTTATTCTGTTAACAGTTAGCCCTTGATGCATATTTCGAATTACAAAATTGGGTTAAACAGAGTACATTTTAGAAACGACATTTTTTGAGCAAGGGCTTGTATACATATTAAAATACAGAATTTAATTTTTATACGATTCCTTTTAAACTATGAGTTATATTTAGAAAAATGTTGCACTCATTCTAAGAAGGAAAACAAAAGAAATACCATGTCAAGTATAATAGTCTCCGAGTTAATTAAATTTAAAAATGGTGACTTGCACCACTTTGTTTGCAATTCTGACATCTATTTTTCGACGCCAATGTTTTTATTTTAAGGAGTTATCCATGAGATGAAAAAAATAAATAAAGACACATTTGTTTTAACCCATATTGGACCGCCGTCCTATTTATAGGACAGTTGAATTAAATGTCAATAATGTAAAAGAAACATTTAAAATCTGCAAAAAACTTGACCCAAATTTTTAGAAATAGACTAAATTAATTAAATTACTGTGAAAAATGGAATTTGAAAAAATATTTATTTGGAAAATTTAATTTAAAATCACCCCTGAAAAATGTCATAATTTTAACCGTTCAAAAATAATATATATATTTTTTTTTTCAGAATCGACCATACGCAATTTATAGTAGTTCATCAGTGCTGTTCAAAAATGTAAAAGGATCTATAAGAAAAATAAATATTACAGGCATTTGATGCTGTTTTTGTAACTGGCCTTTAAATAGGACAACTGTCCGATACACACCTGTTTCTCAAATTACTCTCATTTCTAAATCGCTTTCCTTGAATTCGGGGAACAATCTTTTCACGTTGTGGGGGACGTGTTGCAACTGAAGGGTGAAATGTTCTCGAATTTCTTTGTATCAGTTCGCTGCACCAAACTGGTTCTTTTGTTTATTATGTTACATATACGCATGTGAAACTTGGTTTTAGAACTTTCGTATATTTCCATTACTTCAGTTGCTCATTTATTTTATAGTTAGGAGTTTGTCTGGTGATTTTTAACGTTATAAAATGGCCAAAAATTTTAAAACAGCTGAGGAAGCTCTTGACTATATGAATTCTTTATCTGATGAAGAATTAGATGATCCTGAAATGATCATTATTCCGCCGGACACTGACGCGGTCAGTGACGAAGAAGAAATAGACGATTCTATCACAAAGTGTAATAAAATAAAGACAAGTGGGGATCCTGAAATTCTAGATACTGCTGGAACTATAGAAATTTTGTCGAAAATCTGTGAAGAAACTAACAAAGCAGATATAAAACAACCTATATGGAAAAAATGTGAACCGGGATTTTCGCTTTCAACGTGTTCTTTTTCTTCTGAAGATAATCAACACATTATAGATCAGATATCTGGAAAAACTCTCGTTGAACTTTTTCATATGATGATTCTCTGATGAACTTTTTCATATGATATCGCATACAGTTACGGAGACTAATAGATATGCAGCGCAGAAGAATGAGCATTCTTTGAATGTGAACGAAAGTTATATAAAAAAGTTTATAAGCGTCCTGTTTTTCAGTGGTTATCACATTTTACCTCGTGAAAAAATGTATCGGGAAAACGCTCCTGACATCGGCACAACTTTGGTGAGTACAGGTATGTCCAGGAAACGATACAGTGACATAAAAATATACGTACATTTGAACGATAATTCGGCAATCAACAAAGAGGATCGTTATTACAAAATACGTCCACTTTTAGAAAAATTGAATATTGCACTGAAACAATTTGGAATTTTTTCAGAAAGCCTAACAATCGATGAAAGAATGGTACGCTATTTTGGCAGACATTGCTGTAAGATGTACATGAAAAATAATAACCTGAAAAATTTGGATAAGAGTTATGGATGTTGACATCTTATAATGGATACCCCTTTAACATTATTCCCTATCAAGGTGCTGTTGAAAAGTGTAAGGAGCCACTTTCTCAACGTGTTGTGGAAACATTGCTCCCTGTTGTGAAAAATCCTAAGTTTCACAGGATATATATGGATAACTTTTTCACTTCACATGGGTTAATGGTTCGTTTGCAACAGAAGGGTTATTGTGCCACTGGAACTGTTCGAGATAACCGAATGACAAAATGCCCTCTAATATCTTTGAAGTCATTAGAAAAAACTGAGAGAGGAACATCTGATGCATTGTTTGACGAAGCTAACAAAATTGCCTCTGTACGTTGGAATGATAACCGTGCAGTTTCATTACTAACAAATTACAAAGCTACAAAAGTAAACGGCAAAGTACAACGTCGTGTGAAAGGTGCCAGAAAGGATGTTGATGTACCATTTTGTATTACTTCTTACAATAAATATAAAAATGGAGTACACATATTCGACAGTCATATGGAAAATTAATTTTGTTCTATTCTTGGAAAAAAATGGTACTGGCCACTTTTCGGGAATTGCTTTGAGACCGCCCTCATCGCAGCCTGGAAAATCTCAAAACTATTTTCTCTTGATGATGCACAAGATATATTAACATTTCGCAGGTCCGAAACAATAGGTTACCTTAGAGAATCAGTTCCGAGGAACAACATTAGACAAAGAGGTATGATGCAGAATAATAAAGAACTTCTTCTGCTAAATAGTGAGCATGTGCTAGTGAAAAATCCAAATGGTCGTCAAAGACGATGTCAACTAAAACCATGCAATAAAAAACCTGTTACAATTTGCAACATGCGCAATGTTGGACTATGTAGAGATTGTTTTTTGGACTTCTATTCGTAAAAATCTTTACAATTTGCAAAATGTGCACTTTTGGACTGTGTAGAGACTGTTTTTCAGACTAACAAACAAAATAAAATTTTTTGTAAGGTAAGTCAACATTTTCGACTCTTTGTTGTGTATCGGACCGTTGTT
This sequence comes from Salticus scenicus, assembly GCA_963930645.1. NCBI lineage: Eukaryota > Metazoa > Arthropoda > Arachnida > Araneae > Salticidae > Salticus > Salticus scenicus. The sequence continues at coordinate 232,164,213 of OZ005651.1, forward strand.
ATTTTTATAGGACAGTCTATATTTTAAAAAATTGTTAAGATATTTTAATTTTTCCTTTTTTATACGTGTAAGTATCTTATACTGACCATGTTTTTAAAAAATTCCATTTTTCCTGTGATTTGTTTAATGAGTGGTCCAATATGGGTTAATATAACAATTAATTCTAAAAACAGTAATGAACTATACTTTCAGCATATCACACAATTTAAAATATCTTTATTCCAACGTTTCGGTTAATATTCCATTTTTAACCATCTTCAGGGTTCAAAAACTAGAAATATAAACAATTTAAGCCATTCTTGCATACTATAAATACAATTCACAAAGAAATTAATACGTGATTACATAAATTACATAAAAAACACTCTATATACATTTTAAAATGAGTTAAAAACACAAAAACCACAATCATGTACATTACAAGAAAAATAAAACTCTTTGAAATGAGGTAAACGCACCTAAATAAATCACAATCATGTACAGTCACCCAAAAAAAAAACGCCACCCCCCCACCTAATTTCGCCGTAAATTATCATAGAAACATTTGACTGGTACCGATCGATTTGTAATAACGTCTAGTTTATAACGGTATAGTTAAATTTTGCCTAAGGGGTCGTCTACATATTAAAACTGGCATTAACTTCATTTTCTTCAATGGTAACCCCTATTTTTGACTTCATATTCAGATTTCTGAGATCAAGGCGGTTCGAAAAACATACCTATTTATACACCTTAAATCAATTTTAAATAGAGTTACACGTGAAAATGTATTAGGGGTCCGTCTATACATTTAGAAAATATAAATCACGATCTACCACTCAGTATACATTATTTATTAAGTTTCACACCGGAAAAGATTTTCAGAAATGTTAATTATAAAATAAAAAAAATGACTAATTTACAGAACTTTCTGAATTAGTTTATGAATTAAAAGATTTTTATTGGTTTCTATTGATTAAACATCAGATAGTTCACTTCATAGGAAGAAAATTAAATAGCTTGAATAGATATTAAAATATCTATCAAAAGACAAAAAAAAAAAAAAAAGATGAATGGTTTTAAATTTGTTGGAAAATTCAAAATTATTTTAACTCAAGCTGCCGTATAATTGTCTGAAACGGCGGCACTCAACCTGGTTCCCACGGCCGTTTCACAGTGACAATGGGAGTTTGTTCTGATACTGCAGTACTTTCATTTTCTTTAATTGACTTTTTTAAAATATTAAAACAGATTTTTTTTTTTTTTTATTTATTTTTTTAATTAATTATTATTATTTTTATTTTCATGACATTATTAAAAACTTTTACATAAATCTCCACGATATTCTTTTGCTTTTATATTTTATAATGTGTAACAAATTAATATGTAAAAAAATAAATCCTAGTACTTAATGGGATGTTCTAAAATTCTACACTTTAACACAGATACCGAAGTGGACGGTGGGTGTAGATAGGCTGACTACCCTCAATCTAAATCTTCACTTGAAAAGGTCAAAATGTTACATAACTCTTTTTTTTTTTTTTTTAAGAAAAAAAGAAGAAGATAAGGAGGAGAAGGAAAGATCAAAACGAATATAAAGCATATTAAACGTTAATACCCTTTAAACACTGGAAAAAGGCGGGGTTTTGTATTGTGTGTCATTTGGGAGCTGTAGAGTGCCAGAAAATTACTTTAAGTAATAAAACTTTTCATTTAAAGGGTATTTAAAGCAGCATTATATTTAATACATAGACTATTCAGAAAAAAAATACCATTCATCTGGTTCATGAAAAATAAAGAACATTTTCTGGCATTGCTCTATGTATATACATTCTTGTCAACCTATCCCGGAAGATTACTGGTCCCGCCCCTTTCCGTACATTTTTTTCACATCAGTCTTTTTAGAGCTGTGTCAGCCATCGGTGGCTGACACTGATCTTTCCATTTAGGCTAAGTCAGCCGGCAGTGTAAAATATGATATAAAACTACAGAACTTACATAGTTTTAAGTAATTACTGACAATTTATTTAAAATTTACTTCATGTTTTTTTTTTTTTTAATAGGATTTTTATAGGATTATATCGTTAAAGCCTAAAGGGGTTTATTGGAACTCGATAAACATAACACGCTTCTAAGCAGCACGTGTGGCCTGAATGGGATTTCCATAAGAATTCGCGTGGCGCTCAATGAGTTAATCGTAAATGTATTTGAAGTTAATTACTCTAAAAATTAAATTGTGTACACACAGGGGCGGGAACTAACAATGTTACGGGTTAGGTTGGCAAGTATGCATATATATTTTGCTTGATTTATAAAAATTTATAACACATTTTCTTCTTTTTTTTTTAGTATTTTGTGTTTATATCTCTCATTAAAAATAAATACAATATTCATATATAAACATTTCCATACAGTAATGTATATAAACATATTGATTAAAGAAGATTTGTTGATATTATATAATTATTCTTCTATCTGTATAGTATATTAACACAAATATATTTTGTAAATTTTGCAGCATCGAAAAACAGCAACATAGCTTCCATATCAAGGCTTAATGTAAATAGCCACGCCTTTTCACAAATTTTCTAAAACTTTATAATATAAAGCAAAATAATTTTGCATATTTGTAATTAAATCATTTAAGTTTTGTCTTCAATAATTGATGTAGTAAATACCATTGTGATTTATGCATACCAGCGTCACATATAGAGTCAAATAGGAATATGCAAATTTGTCTTTTTTTTTAAATAGTGTTTCAGCGAATCAGAGGCGGGGCTTCTTTTCTTTTGAAATTCTTTCACAATCCCTCGCCTACATTGTGATAACTTTACAAAAATATGCCAATTTGTATAATAAACATCGAAATATTGCTTAGGAAACAATAAAAATAACATAAAGGTAAATTAAAATAGTTTTCCGTCAAATTATATACAAGCATTTACTTATAGAGGATACAGATTATAACAAGTGACGGCCCCCTAACAGGAATAAAAAGTGAAATATCACTGTAACTCAAAAAATAATGTTAGGAACGAGCTGTAAATTTGGAAACCCATGTTTTTGATGATGCCCGTTCTATTCGTGCTAAAATTAACATAGGTCATAATTCATAATTTTTTCAAATATGAATTTATTAATAATTTTCATAATTCAAAAAATGTTTTTTTAGCAAAAATTTGCAAGGAATATGTTTGGGTAACTTCATTCTAACGAATAAAAAAAACAGAATTTAAATATCATAATTATTTCGGAAGATATGATTTATTGTTTGTCACATTCATTTAACATTAGCACCCCCAAACTTTGACAGCTTATAACTCTATGAAAAATTGAGCGAAATATATAAACTATACCATTTTCCGTGATGATTTGATCCAAAGAATTCAAATAAATTATAAAAAATGGGGGTTACCATTGAAAAAAATGAAGTTGATTTCAGTTTTAATATGTAGACGACCCCCTAAGTAAAATCTAACTATAACATTATAAACTAGACGTTATTACAAACTGATTGGTACCAGTCGCATGTTTCTACGATAATTTACGGCAAAATTAGGTGGGGGGGTGGCGTTTTTTTTTGGGGTGACTGTACATTACAAGAAAAATAAAACTCTTTGAATGTACATGATTATGATTTATTTAGGTGTTTTTAACTTATTTTAAACAAAGAGTTTTATTTTATTACCGTTTTTATAATTATTAACTGCATATATAAATGGAATATATTTCTTTATAACAATTAATGCCATTCAAACACACAAAATCGACAGTTTCAAGAGCTTAATGCAAATTTATGTGGTACTGTATTGTTAAAAAAAATTAGTAGTTGAATGTCTTAGGGGTCACCTGCACATTGAACACTATAGAAGCGAAAGATATAATAAAATATTTTAAAAGACTCATAAAAGTGTGATTTTAAGCTTTGTGAAAGCTTTGTTTAGGGTGTTTCAAAAGTATGGATACACAAAAATATTTCGTAACGATATCAGCTTCACTAAACACGTTGATATTAAAGGTTTCGTGTATTGAAATGATCTATCAGATGATATATTACAGGAGAAGCCTCATGGGCCCCTAGGAGTCCCACGTAACTAAACTATTTTTTTTTTTTCAAGTGGAAACCATACTTTTTCTGCACAGAATCGTATTAAGCTAAAAAAATAAATAAAAATAAAAAGTTTTAAAAGACGTTTTATTTTATTTTATTTTATTTTTCATCTTTTAAGGTAGAGGGCACCATGGCCCCGATTGTTCTGTTCGAATAAATGTCAGGAAACCCCAAATTATCGTAAAGGAAAGCCTTTTCACTGATGATATTAAAATCAAAAGCATTTGACTAATCTATCCTATGAGCATCATAGGCGGTACCCTCGAACCCCCTAAGGGCCACACGTGACACAATTTCACCTTTTTAAGTGGAAAACATACTTTTTTTTTTTTCAATATCGTGTATATCACAAAACATCTGTTTTAAACCATTAATTGCTTCCTTTTCAAAGTAGATATCCCCGAGGCCCCGAACTTTATTTATGTTTGATTAAATGCCTGAAAATCGCGAATTATATCAAATAAATAGCAATTTCTCCGAACACATAATGTTTTCATGCAAGTTTTTACGCTCTGAAATAATCTATCAGTTGAAATATTACATTTTTGCTCCAGTACCTCTAGGGGCCCTACGTGACACAAGTTCAACAATTTCAAATAAAAAACATACTTTTTCGCAAAATCATATGAAGCGGAAAAAATCTGTTTTAAAACATGAATTGCTTTCTTTCCAAAGTAGGGATACCCAGAGCTCCGTTATTTATGTTTGATTAAATGTCTGGGAACCTTGAATTATCTCAAATTTAAAGCAGTTTCTCTGAACACATAAAACTTTATACGCTTTCAAATAATTTTTCAGATTAACTATCACAGTTGGGTTCCCGGAGACCTTAGATGCATCATGTGATTTAAATTCAACTTTTTCTATTGAAAAACATACCCTTTCCTCGCAAAATCGTGTAATGCGGAAAATTCGCTTTAAAATATGAACTGCTTTCTTTTCAAAGTTCGCAGTCGCGATATTTATGTTTCATTAAATGTCTGGAAACCCAGAATTATCTTAAATGTAAAACAATGTCTATGAACTCAAATTTATTTATGCAAGTTCTCACGTTTTTAGATAATCTATCAGATAAAATATCATATTCGAGACCCCAGAGACCCCAGAGGATTAATTCTTATGTAAAATCTATATTTTTAAATGAAACTTTTCTTTTACAAAGAATCACATTAAGTGGAAAGAATCAGCTTTAAAACATGTTTATTTTTTTATATTTTGGAGATTGAGGGCCTAGGTTCCATATTGTTTTAAAACTCTCAAATATTTCGAAGGAAAAACAATATCGCCAAATTCATTAATTCAGAAAGTTTTTTGATATTAAATAACCTATCGTATGAATTATTACAAGAGTACCCAATGATTTTTTAAGAGGGATTCCTAGGAGGCTCGGCGGCACTATCTGTGTTAACCTATCTTATTCAGTAAATTTATCCACATTTTTTTAAAATTAAATGTGTCCAGAGAAATTGCTTTAATTTTGAGATAATTCGAGATTTCCAGACTTTTTTTTTTTTTTTTTTTTTTCAAATTTAAGAATCGAGGCCCTCTATCTTGAAAAAAAAGAAATATATATATATATATATATCTTTTGAAGCTGAATTTTCCCAGTTTATACACTTCTGTCAAAAAAAAAGGTTTGGTTATTTTTTTTTTTTAATAATTGGTATCATGTGTTGCTCTTGGGAACTCTGGCGACCCACTTGTGTTATCTCATCTGATAAATAATTTAAATTCAAGAAACTTTCGAAATAAACAATCAACGTCATCAGCGAAATTGTTTTGCTTTTAAGATAATTTCGAGTTTCTAACCATTTCTTTGAACATTTCCATTTGAGTACGTTCCCCACACTATGCGTTAAATCTTTGAACTCGAAATTTCCCGTGAAAACTGACTGTACAAATATCGAACTTTTGTGTCTGAAATGTTTTAGTATGGAGAAGATTTTCTTAAATAGGAATGTAGGGACCTGGGTCTGTGTACAAATTTAAATGATGTAATTTTTCGTTATTTCTTTTTTTTCTCTCTTCAAACTTTTAATATCTTCCTTACGCACCTAATTTCGATCATTTTTTGCAGTTGGAAGTATGCATTTAGGACTAACGGTTACGAAAAAAAAAGCCATTCAGGTTAAACGTAGACACCCTATATATTCTGGAATCTAATATTAAATATCACTTATATGTTCTAGAGATTAAAATAGATTTTAATAGTGAACAGTTGAATCTTAATCGTCTTAAATACAAGTGTTAATTATGAAAATGAAAAATGCGTAGAAATTGATAGCACATAAAGAGAACAACCTAGGTGAGGTAAGCAAAAGTCAATAAGGAATCTTGCTGCATGTATTAAAATCTGTAAATTTTCTTAACATATGCTTTAAACTTTAATATAAAATCAACTATTTGGCGTATAAAAGGGAGATTTGCACTACAATGCTTTTTATGGAAAAAATTAGTTTAAGTGAATAGAAATTAGTTCCAAAATTTCTCCTGAGATGGCGTTACTTTTCACTATATTTTGTTTACGTAGTATTTCTTGTAGTTTTGCCATGACAACAATGATCATTAGACTTCTTTATTTCTTCATATGTCTTATCGTTATTTTAATAATGAAATATTTCACCGTAAGAAGCATTGTAATACAATCTTTCGTACGTCATTTTCTTGATTATATTTAAATTTAAATAGTTTCAGGTATTTATATTCCGCTCAATATAGTCCGTTAGGAATCAGGGAAGATTTTTATGACCACCTTGTATGCAGAGCCTGATTAAGGGGGAAGCACACATTATCTCCGCTCTCACCGGAATATTTTTACAATTAATTTTTACTTCATGCCATAGAAATTCCATGCTTTGACGAGGAAATATTTTTTTATGAAAAATGAACGGTGTAAAACAATCCAATTTACTCACCGTTATTAGACACCAGAATTCTTTTAAAATAATTTTTAATGAGAATTTTCTGTTTATTATAGGAGGAAAGTATTTGTTAAAAAATAACGATGTAAGTATAAATAATGTGTGCTTCCCCCTTAATCAGGCTCTGCTTGTATGTATATACGTATGTCAACATGTACAGAGTATCTTTATCAATAAATACAGTGCGTTTCAAATGTTTTGTATACATATATATGTGGGATTATTATTAGTAGCGGTTCGTGAGTGCTTGAAGCTGGTAACTAAATACACAGTTCAACAACAAAATTGTAAATCAAATGAAACTAGCAAATTTGTGCGTATTTGATGCTATTGAAAAGGAAAACGATAATCAAATGTAAAAATTAGCTGTTGTTTCATTTTTACAAACATTGTTTGTAGATAACTGAAATGCAATAAATATTGCGGAATAAAAAAATTGTTCACGCTAGGAACGCTAGCTAAATTCAATGTATACAAGATATTAAATTGTTGTTTGATTCAATTTTATAAATGAATAGTCGTAATCAATCACTAATTATAATTTTTTTACAACCTGGTGATATTTATTTTTTCTTTTAGAATGCCTCGTGTTTGACTCTTCTGAGGAGTCTTGCTACGTTTGCGGAGAAGTAACCCTATTTAGTAAGAAACAAGCTATCATGCAAATGATTCAAACGACTTAAAGTTGTTATTTTAGTTGTTGAAATGGGGGATCTAGATAAAGTATATTAGCCTTACATTGTGTGAAACAATTGTGACAGTAATTTGTCTAAATGGAATAATGGTAAAGTCATTAAAAGTTTTACAAATTTCATTTTGAGACCATATATTGTGCATTTCATTACCTACATTTCTTATTTAAATTACTATAACCGACTATTTCCTGATGTTATATATACATATATATATATATATATATACTAGCTGACCCGACAAACGTTGTTTTGTCATATAAATTATTTCTAGAAAATATTTTGCTAGAAAAAAATAACTAACTTATTGTAAGTGTGTAAGGATGTGGTATATAAGTGGAAGATGTATGGAGCGCTGTGAACGGTGAAAGAATATAAAAATAACAAAACACCAATCCTTTATTTTTTTAATTTATTAAAATTGATTCTTTAAAATTATATACATATCGCTACTTATAACAATATTACTAAAAAACAATATCAATCCCTTAATGCAACAGAGTGTACAATATTTTTTGTTATCCCATCTTTCGCCAATACAAACAAACTGGATGGTTTGCCCACTCGAGAGCCACGTATAATTGTCCGTGTGAAAAACGTGATGTGCTCAAATCTAAGCCACAGACAGACATCGTTTGGCCCTGAGACTTATTGATAGTCATTGCAAATGCCAATCTAATTGGAAATTGAGGGCGTTTAAATTGAATTGGCACATCTGTGGGTATAATAGGGATTCGCAGTAATAATATATTTTCACCTCGGAATTTGTCATTTAAAATGATGGCTTCGATAACATTTTTCATTAATTTTTTTATGACTAATCGTGTGCCGTTGCACAACCGTGGTGGGTTCAAATTACGAAGCAAAATAACCGGAGATCCAACCTTCAGTTGTAAAATATGCGGTGGCATGCCTGGTAAATCCAATGAGTTTAAAAACTTTGTTGGATAATTTACAGCTTCGGTGGCATCGCAAACTGTATAATTATAGATTTGTATCACACCAAGTCTCCTGGTAACAAATGTTGTATCTTGAGATTCAATTCGTTGACGTCCACATTTTTTGCTGCTAAAATTGCTCTTTCTGCCAGCCTCTCATGATTTGTGTATCGTCTGTGTATATCGGGAAATATCTGGTCAATAAGAGCATCTTGAGAATCAATGATTGTGCAGAAATCGGTCGGTAATTTTATGCATCCAGTTTCATCTGTAGTAACTTTTCCATCGCCGATATCTAACAATTGTTTTGAGAATGTTTCAGCGGATGGATCTTGAAGCTTTTGAACGCACAAATTTACTTTCAGTTGTACTTTTTCAACATTAAGCCACAATGACGATGATTTTAAGCATGCGTTGATCTCATCAGCGTATGTTGAACGCGGAATAACTGGAAGTGCTTGTCTGAAATCACCTGAAAAGAGTAACAGAGTGCCGCCAAATAGTTTGTCGTTGTTTTTTATATCTTTCAATGTCCTGTTCGACGCCTCAATCGAATGTTTGTGTGCCATAGTGCATTCATCCCAGGTAAGAATTTTACACTATTTCAGCACTGTGGCCGTGGACGATTGTTTTTTTATGTTGCACACTGCGTCTGGGTTATTTTGAATATTTAGTGGCAGTTTAAATAATGAATGAGCTGCTCTGCCTCCATTCAATAAAGTTGCCGCAATGCCAGATGATGCAACAGCCAATGCGATGCCATTATTTGATCGTATTTCGGCGAGAATTAGCGAAATAAGGAATGTTTTGCCAGTTCCACCTGGTGCACCCCCCCCCAAAAAAAAAAAAGATCCACCTTGTCCTGCCAAAACTGCGAGCATGATGCGGTCGTAAACGGTTCTTTGTTCTTCATTCATTAGTGGGACATTGCGAGCAACAATCGCTGCCATTTCTACAGTATTGTATTGTAGTTCACGATTCAATTCAGTGCTTATTAAATCAGATGCATTTCGATTTGTTGAATGCATACCAAAATGACTGAGTGGTAAGTTGGCAATGATAATGCAAAGATCTTCAGTAGCAATCAATGCTTCATTGTGCATAGCGTCACTGGATACTATCGTTAGATCGTTGCACCGTGAACGATGTTGATGCAATATATCATCAGTCATTGAATCTTTGTGATTATCCCATAATGTCTCTGCTCGGGCCGGGAAACATGTAGTCAACACTATAGCGAATAGTAGACGAATTTGTTTTGCTGTACAGTTCAGTCCTACTTCAGCAAGCATACACTCCCACTGGTTGTCGTCTTCCAGCAAGCCGAGTGCAAGGCATGCATCTTTATACGTTGGATACTGTTGTCCATTCACTTTACGTAAATCTTGAAATGACAAAGGGCCGATGACATTAACCAATAACAGTCGAAGATAAAAGCACTCAGTCTGCCTTGGATTGACTGTAAATACTCGTCCCAAGGTGTTTGATTTGAATAAACCGGGACATGCATCAATCGGCGTGCCTTGCTTGCGGGGCATCCAATTTTTTGTTGGAGCCCATGTGAAATAGCGTGGTACTTCTGAATAGAGTAATGTCCGTGCAAAAGCACCAAAAGCATCCGCACGATTACACAATTCAAAAAATTCGGTGAGTGTAGTTTTTTGTGGATTTATAGCACGATCAATCGCTGTCTCGCTCGTGAAATATACGCGCTGGCCATTTTCAAGATGGACGGCTAAATAAAGAACTGCTGGATCCCGTTCATGAATTGGGAAACCAAAGATACGGCAAACAGCTTCATTGGAGCTGACGTACCGGCCAATTTGGTAAAGTGTTATTTCATCGTTGTTATTCACCAGAGGAGTATTCACATTGGTATTTTCAACTCGAAATACAGACATATCACTGCCTTTATTCACATACTTGCAAATGTATTTGATGCTCTTTACTGAACTGCTAATATGAGCATTGAATGTTTTGCTCAGCAGAGGCGAATATGGGACAACCCAACGGTTATCAATGTCAATATCTATGTTGTTGACATAGATGACCGCCATAGATGATAAGATTGTCCGCCATTATCGGGATTTCTTAGACGATATATTGGATATCCGTCAACATTTGTGATCGTGAAATTTTTCGGAAAACTTTTAGTACATTTTCCATCTGCACAAATAATAATGGCCTAAAAATTCATTTTTCATTTTAACATAAAATAACTCCGTCGGATATTGACGAATTTTTTAAAAGAATATACCAATTTAACTAATTTTAACATTTTAACAATATTAACATTGGAAAAATATTTTAAACACTTACGGTTAAAAATTCATTTTTCATTTCAACATTAAATAAATTCTGACATCGTGTTTACGATTCAAAAATATTAACTTTGAAAAAATATTTTAAACACTTCGTAAGATACGGTTACGATTCTAAAAATATTAATTTTGAAAAAATATTTTAAACACTTCTTAAGATACGGTTAAAAATTCATTTTTCATTTCAACATTAAATAAATTCTGACATCGTGTTTACGACAACTCACGCCATCTAGGTGGAAAAGTTGTTGGAAGAGTTGGTTAAAAATTAATTAAGAAAGAACTAATTAAGTTACAACTTTCATTTGTAAATCTAAACCATTCTCGAATCCACCTGAAGACACACAAAAAATTTCATTAAACTCAGTCCAGCCGTTTAGGAGGAGTTCAGTGACATACACACGCACAAAAGAAATATATATATAAAGATATATATATATATATATATATTTTTTTTTTTTTTGATCATAGAAATGTAAAAAAAAACCTCATTTGATTTAGAAAAATTTCTATTAGCATAGAAATTTCTTTCTTTCTTTCTTTTTCTTTTTTTAATCCTGATTGGCTGACGAAAGTTAATCATCTCAACAATGTTCCTCAAAACTAAGCAAAAAAGTCAATAAGGCGAATAAAGGTTCTACTCTATGTTCTCTTTGTAGATGTTTGCATTCAGAAGCCCAAATCATTATTTATGATAAACTACTGGTCATTACACTCATTAGGACAAAAATATGTACGATAAAACATAAGATCTCATTCTAATCAGAGAAACAGGAAAACGTAAGTTGAGATGTTCCAATCAATTTGTAATTAGTGAAAACTTAGAAAGTAATTAAATCTTAATTTGCATAAACCTATGTATTGGTGTGAGCTTGAGCTTGATATTTATTGGTTTAACCTCGCACAAACAGAGTCGGATTGGAAAACTAATGACGAACTTGGATTTCCTCTTAGGGATATTCCTAAGTCATGCCATCACAATATTTATTTTCCGCGTAAGGCATGTTATTGGCGTCAGAAAAAGCCAGATACTGAAACTGGACGTTAAGTGAGGATTTGCTCACTTTAAACTTGCGAATGAGTGAAAAACACAACGATTCCTGATGTCGTGTTTAACTTATCTACTGTTCTAACGATTCTCGTTACGAGATCTTCCGCTGTGTCTAGTGTCTACATCAGTGTTGGGCGTAATTGATTAAAAAGTAATTGAATTACAATTAAATTACAATTATAATTATTTTACTGATTAACAAGTAATTTATTACAATTAAATTGAATTATTACAAATAAATTGAATGTGTACAAAGGGCATTCCATAAAAACTGAGAGTTATTTTATTACATAGTGGCAACACCGCGAAACTAAAAAATAGAAGTGCAGGCGATTTTTTCAAACTTTTAACTGTACGATTATACAAAATTCTAAACGGAGCAGACGATTTTATTTTCCTATTTCCGTGTTTGTTTAAAGAACTGTTTTATTTGCCCTACAGAAATGGAGATGAGTGATTCAGAGTTAAAAAATTAAATGCATTGTGAAATAAAATTTTACTACCGTTTGAGCAAAACAGCTCCAGAAACAGTTAAGTTAATGAAAGAAGCTTACAAAGACAAATATTTTGGTGAGTCTACGATTTTTAGATGGCATTGTGATTTCAAGAAAGGCCGTTTGTCTGCAGAACTCCCAGCTAGAAAAAGTCTGCACAAAAAGTGCAAAAAAAAAAGTGCACAAAATCCGAGCGTATTTGGAACCACAGTTTCTGCATAAAAAGTGCACTAATCAAATTGTGCACAAAAAGTGCACTCATGGAATTATGCACAAAAAGTGCACAAACTAGTATACAGTTTCTGCACTTTTTGTGCACAATTCAGTGTGCACTTTTTATGCAGAAACAGAGGTTCCAAATACGCTCAGATTTTGTGCACTTTTCTTTATGCACTTTTTGTGCACAATTCAGTGTGCACTTTTTATGCATAAACAGAGGTTCCAAATACGCTCAGATTTTGTGCACTTTTCTTTATGCACTTTTTGTGCACAATTCAGTGTGCACATTTTATGCAGAAACAGGGGTTCCAAATACGCTCAGATTTTGTGCACTTTTCTTTATGCACTTTTTGTGCCCAATCTAGTGTACAGTTTCTGCACTTTTTGTGCACAATTCAGTATGCACCTTTTATGCAAAAACAGAGGTTCCAAATACGCTCAGATTTTGTGCACTTTTCTTTATGCACTTTTTGTGCCCAATCTAGTGTACAGTTTCTGCACTTTTTGTGCACAATTCAGTATGCACCTTTTATGCAAAAACAGAGGTTCCAAATACGCTCAGATTTTGTGCACATTTTGTGCTCAATCTAGTGTACAGTTTATACACTTTTTGTGCACTCATGCAGATAGAGGTTCTAAATACACTCGGATTTTGTACACTTTTTGTGAATTCTTCCAGGTAGGTGTAGCATATATACTTCCAAAATCATATGAATTTCAAAATCTTTGAAACAGGGTACGCCGATTTAAATCAGTTTGATTAAAGTCACTTCGATTTAAAAAAAAAAAATCATTTATTTAAATCAAAAATAAAATTTTATAATTTGGGACAATATGAGTCTTAGAATATAAGAAAACTTGAACTTACTTGTTATTTACATCAAATACCCCCCCCCCCCAAAAAAAAAAATAAAATAAAATAAAATAAATAAATAAATAAAATAAAAAATCTGTGTTTAAACTTAAAAAATGATACTTTTAATTTTCTGCAACTCTATTTTTATCTTCTATTCTTATTTTGAAGCTAACTACTTTCATTTGGAGCCTAATTTTTGTTTTGTTTTTTATATACAAAACCGTAAATTCTCTGCCCTAAGTGTTTCTTTTTTTTTTTTAAGTATAATAAATATTGTATCATCTGAACTGAAGCATTTGATTTGTATATCCCTCATTTTTAACTTTTCTTATTTCTAATTTTGATCACTATGTTTTTGAACGGGTCAAGGCATTTCTAAGCGATTTTTCCTTTTTTACTTAGGCTTTTATAAAATTAGAAATGAAATGGTAATGGCCTAGCTAGTTGTTTCAGTTTTCTTAATTTTTTAAAACTTTAATCTTTTGAAAATATCTTAGAATTCATATGTATTTTATTGGTAATAAACTGCACAAACTAATGTGTGTATTATATATATATATATTATATACACATTGGATTTCCTTTAATTCAATAATTATTCTCCAAAAAGTTTCTCTTCAAAAAATTTCGTAATGTGATATTCAAGATGTTATAATATGCACATTTTAATGACAATAATAATAAAAACATTAAAAAATATATTGATCTTATATGCTTTTAAGCTATTTACACTTAATCATTTATTTATTTATTATTATTACTTTTTTTTCCTTTAAGGGGGGGGGGGGTAGAATGTACCTATGTTGGCTAATATTACATTTTTTTTTTTTTTTAAATTTACTTTTATTTTTTAATATCATCATACATATATTTTTTTATTTAGTTTATTTATATTTATTGCTTCTTATATGTTTTCACATTTAAATTAAAAAAAGAGTTCTTAATATTTATTTTTAGTCGAATAATGTTAATAAAACAAAAAAATCTGATTTTTTTCTTATTTTTATTTTTTTTTAAATCATTATTTTTCCACCTTTGAAATAGTGTAGCGCAACATTAACTTCCATTACTTTCTTCTCTATGGCTAAAATGTATTTATTACTAAATACAACATTTTTATTTAAAAATAAAGTGATTATATAATATTTGAGTTAGTTTACCATCCTACTTCATTTATTGAGTTTTCACACCCTTACCCCACAGCATCATCAGTAATTCTTATGTGTTTTCTAAATTTGGTATCTTCTCTTTACTTCTTCATTGAAACTCAGCATGTCATGTTATCTAGCATCAATAAGGCTAGGATCGGGCAAATTACAAATGTTCATGTTGATCAAGATTTTCACTGTCTCACGGCACAATGAATATGAGACTGATTTATGAAATTTGCCATGAAAAAAACCAAATTAATCCATTTGAAACCACAAGAATATACAAAAATAGTTATATTAATGATAACAAATCTGAAGCTTATATAAGAATGAAGAGGAGGAAAATTTAAATGAATCAGAGCACCAAAACGATAATAAATTCAGTAAAATTACCACTGCTTTAACTAAAACTAACCACTTGAAATTCCTAAAAAGTTAACAAATCAGTCATGTATACATTACAACATGTAAGACAGTGAAAATCTTGACTAATGTGAACTTCTGAAATTTGCCTGATCGAAGCCTATCACATACTGAGTTTCGAGGAAGAAGCTAAGAGAAAATGACAAATTTCAAAAGTAGATCAGAAATCTGATGATGCCCCAGAGCATGGGCGTGAAAGTTCTCAATAAATTAAATAAAAGTAGACTAACTTAAATATCAACTGAGTATTTCTGAAATGTCTTGCTACTATGAACTATAAATGCTATATGCTTTATTTTTAATAGCGATCATGCTATAGTTAATATAAATATGGGCAGGCAATCTGCATATAATTTACAAGATTTCAACACAAATATACAGCCAGACAATCTGAAGTCAAAAATATTTTTTTTTAAATATGGTTACTATTCTTCCATTATTGTTATATATCAACAAACCAATTTGGCACTTTTTAGGACTTTCCAACAAAGATAAGTATTTATGACTCTTATTTATCTATCTGCCCTCTAACTTCTCACTCTCGTAAATATTCATAAAATTCTTTAAAACTGATGTTAATATATATTGACATAAATGGTATTAAGTATTGTATTTTATTATATGCTGTAAAAAATATCCATGCAAAATCACAGGTAAAGACCTGCAGCAGAGATTCCAGGCCCTTAAAAAATATCTAGGGTGCAAATCTATAAACTTACATAATTGTGACATATCTAAAACCAGCCTGTAAAAACACAGTTTTTCATAAAATACCACATTGAACACACTAGGAACAGTTATAAAATAATGGATATTTCCCATAAAATTAGAAGAGAGCTAAGGATGTTCAGGAGTGGGAAAGTAAGTAATGTACTATGTTATAAGTATTTAAAGCTGTTAACTGTTGTCTCACACTTGATAGTGGTAGCATGTCTATCATTTCACCGCCTGTCTTTTATTATATGACTCTACTCGAGTCTCCTTGAAATTACAATGGAAAAATTATGTACATGATCAATGATCTTGGTCATTTGCCTTCTTGTACAGTAAAATTATAATTAGCAGCCAATTGCAATCTACACCTGAAATTAATTGATGAGCTGTTGTATGACCATTTGGAGCCATTAAATTTTCCCCTTAACAATTTTCAAAAAGTGCACAGGCTTTAGTTATTAAAAATCTGATCAATACATTTAAACAATTTTAATATTGATAAAAATTAAGCAAAACATTTATGATTTTAATATCAAAGGAATTAATTTATTTCTTATTATTCATTTATTAATTATTGTATTATTAAAAAAAAAATAATAATAATAACATTTGTGTTTCAAAACACAGTTCAAAGAATGTCTCAAATAATGAGACATATAATTCTAGTTATACATTTCTGTTACATAACATTATTAAATTTATGCTAAAAAATTAATTTCATAATGAATGGTTGGTTTTTATAGCTTTTTTGAATTTATTACATGTGTTTCTGTATTTCTATAAATTCTGTTGAAAAATAAATCAAAACTTAGAGAAATTATAACTTCCTGTACATTGCAGCTAATATTAACACATTGAGTCCTCAATAGTCAAATACCCTTCATTGTCCTTCCTCATGTAATCCAATGGGATTTTTGTTTTTTATTATCAGGATATCTTAATGAAAAAATAAATTTTTTGAATTTTTTTTTTTAACTCCACTCTTTGAATTGGTTGCCTTTTTTTTTTTTTTTTTTTTTTTCTCCTTAGGAATCTTTTTTTTTTTTTTTTTTTTTACTTCATTAAGTAAACTTCAGTGTCTAAATTTCAATCCTGAAAAGAAATATTTATCTTATTAAATTGCTTCCTAAGATAAAAGGCAACTTGTTCAAATAGTGGAATTTACAAAAGAGAATTCGAAAACTTTTTTGAATGAGATATACTAATAATGCAAAGCAACAAAAATCCTATTGGATTACATGAGAATGGAAAGTATCTGGTTATGTTGAGCTTTTCGTTCAGGCTGCTTCTAGCTGGTGGACTGAAATTTGTATAGGGCATGACAGTTTTACCAGTGACTGACAGAGTAAAATATATACAGTAGAAGATCTTTATAATGCAAAACTTTTCGTACATAAACAATGAATTTTGCAGTTAAGAAGTACTTGCATATTTCCATATTGTAAAAAGCTGTTACTCTCTTAAAGGATTAAATGGGATACGTAAGATTTCTTTATCACATTGATTCTGAGCTTTTTAATTAAAAAAAAAAAAAAAAAAAATGATATTATTACTGTATATACATATATATCTTTTTTTCATGAGTCACAAAATGAATGATTTGGTCCAGGCACATTTGGATTATGCTTAAAAAGTAAATTTAACAAGAAAACTTATAATCTGCCCAACTTCTGTTTATCAGTAGAAAAGGGTATTCTTATTATTATAATCTTTCATATTGATTTATAAAATATTAAAAAAGTCATACTATGAAATTTTTCGTGTTTAAGTTTTTGTGCTCAGGGCACACAACTCGAGTGCCTGTGCCATAAATAGGTTCTGCACAATTCAAAGCTTTACACAAAAAAATGAGTTTTGCGGCTTTATTAACACCTATTTGATTTCTCAACTTATTGTGTACAAAGCCAAAAGTGGAGAGCATTCTTTAAGTGTGAATAGATGTTTTGGTTGTGGATAACATTTCTATGATATTGGCGATTCTATGATATCTATAATACACTCATGTCCATAAATTAAGAATAATGCTAGCTATGGCAAATAAAGGTTCAGAAGCAAAACAAACATGACTTATTCATAACGCCCATTTATTAAACAAAAGACCAAGAACAAAAAAAGGTGATTTATGTAGGATACTATTTATAAAAACTACGATTTTTGCTCCCTGAAGCAATTAGAAAAAATATCTCACTTACAAAAACTTAACATTACATGGTTGGTATGATGGTTAATACATTGTATGTCTCTCAGATGATGAAATACAGTCCTTACAACGTCTAGGAATACTGAGTATTAAATTATTGATCTGATCTTGGGGACGATTACTCCACTCAGTAAGCAATGTTCTCCGAAGTTCAGGTACACATGTAGAAGGTGGTTAACGGGTTGCAACTCGTCGGAAAGCATGTCCTACACATTTTCTATCCGATTCAAGTCAGGTGAGAATGCTAGCCATTCCATGCGAGTGATGGCTACAGATTATAGACATCCGTGTACAATGTTTGCACAGTGAGGACGAGCATTGTCATTTATAAACACAAATTCTAGGCCCATATGGCACCCCTAAACAAACGTACATGTTGTTCCTGAATGATGTCCCAATAAATTTGGATTGTCATGGTTCCGATTTGAAATGCAAATCTGTTCTGGTGTCCAATATGACCCCCCCTCCAAACGAGCACTCCTGCCCCACAGTAACGGTGTCGTTCAATGATGTTTTGGTGCTAACAGATACCTGATGTTCTACATATGAAAGTCTGATGTGAATCCCACTGAAATCTAAACCTGGACTCGTCGGAAAACATCACTCAAGTCCACTGTGCTGCTGTCGACATTGCATGTTCTCTACTCCAAGTTAACCGCTTGCAACAGTGCATTGCCGCAAGCGGAACACATATAACAGGCCTGTCAGCATATAGACCAATATTTCCCAAACGTCTATACACGTTTTGCCTTGAAACTGTGGTACCCGTGGCTGCAGACAGCTGACGAGACAGGTCTGATGCTGTGCTTTATCTGCTTATTTTGGATATTGCTCTCAAATACCGGTCATCATTCGGCCTTGTAACTCGGAGCCTACCAGTACTGTAACGTCAACTTGCATTTCCATCATTTTGGAATCGATGCCAAAGCCTAGAGATGACACTTTGAGCGATTCAAAGTTCCCCCGATACTTCTATCTCAGTACGCCCACATTCTAGTCGGCCGATAATTCTACCACGTAAAAAATTATCTGCATGCGTCCTCTGTGTCATAACCATTCGGTTGTGGCACTGACCGGCACACAGAACGCCTGTGAACAATTTTCCTTCTTTGCTCCCATTCCTCATCTACCCCCTTCTTATACTTTCGTCACTGTAACATCATATCGGCATCATCTGATGACTTCCTATAATTTGCATATTATTCTTAAAGATGTGTGTGGCATTTCTACAGGTGAAATTTTTACATTAAAGTTCGATTTCCGTGTGATTTAGAATTATCATTAATTTATGGACATGAGTGTAGTTTTAAAAACAATTCTAAATATTGATTTTAATCAATTAAAATGAAAAATAAATAAATAAATGCAAGGTGAGCCAAAAGTTCTTTAAAACTAAAAATTTATAAAAAAAGGAAGGAATAATGATAAAATTGTGCGGTTTGCAAGAAAGAGTCAAAAAGAAGTTTTTTTTTTTTTTTAAATGAAAATATGTCAACTGAAAAAGTCACCAGCAGACGACGCTGACATGCAGAAATTCAGCCAATTTATGCAAACTAGTCTTGCAGTAGAAAACCATGATACAGGAGGATTTCTCTTTCAGTTTTAGAATGTTATCATTGCCAGATCGAGCACCCTAGATGAAGTTGCTCTATTTGAATGGAGGGTTAGCAAGTACTGCATTGCAAAAATTTCGAAGGGTGAAAGGACTGAAAACAAAGAACAGCTCTATACCAGGTCTTGGGTGTATTGAAGCTTTGAACAAAAATGGTTCGAAGAAACTGGTTTTTTGAAAAATCATTCATGAAGTGAAACAATCATGGACGATCCATTTCATTAGATCGTTCACATTATCATTTATTTATTTTTTTCTGCCAAAAAATGTTAGTAGAGGACAGTATAATCATCCATGGGGGTAGCAGTTCTTGGAAAGCTTCCAGGGTATTGGATACCTCATTCACCGAATTGATGGATCCTCCACTGGATAATGCATCCTTTACAAATTGCAGGAGTTATAGCTGGGAGACTCATCTATGAGGGAATCACATGTCAAGTGGGCTTTGGCATGAATTAAAAGCGACCCTCATTGGTTGTTCAACATTTTCTGGATGGATGAGGCATACTTTTCACTCTTGGAGATCTCAACACCCAGAATATTCAGACATGAGCAATGTTGAATCCTTGTGCATATATAATGCAGTGAGACTTAATAATACACAAAAATGCGCAGACAACATTCAAAGAAAATTTTTCTTTTCCTCGGAAATTTTTTTGCATTATTCATAAAAAAAAAAAAAAAAAAAAAGAAAGACTATCCCCCATTACAGTTTCTCTTTATTTTTTTAGAACACTTTCACATTTGTTTAAATAACATGAAAAAAAACTTCTTTACATGTTTAACTTGTCAATTCTATAAAAGAAACATTCCACTAGTTCAAATTGAAATTCCATTGACTGTGGATGAGTCATAAGAAAAGCTATGATGCCAGAAGAGGAGCAAAAGATGTTGTGATTTGGAATTCCAAATGAACTGAGAAAATGAGATCACTGTTACAGAGGGTTTTTTTTTTTTTTCTGAAGATTTATTTTCACTCTGAAAAACTTTTTTTTTTTTTTTTTTTTTTTTTTTTTTTTCTAGCATAAAATAACGTATTCAGAAATTTATAATATTTACATTCTGATTTTTTTCCCCTTGAAATATTTTTTCATATTCAGTATCTCACATGAAAACACTAACTTTGACAATGTTCATATTTCAGAAATACTTTTGTCGTTTTTCTTGAATAACTGTATTATTTTAATGTGTGTTTGTTTTTATTATACACATACACACATGTATAAATTCATGTAACAGTAAAATAATAATAATAATAATTAAATTAAAAAATTATGCGACTTTTTGTCAAAAAAAAAAAAAAAAATATATATATATATATATATATATATATATAGTGTTACGAAATTGTAAATAATTGTGTTTATTTTTGTATAAATTCTTTCAAAGAGGCTTAGTAAGTTGATAAAGTGCTAATTTTGTGCATTTCTAGTCGTTTTAGCGTTGAAATAGCCTTATTTTCCCTTAAAAACGCATTAAAAAGCCCCAGTAATGCAGGTAATGGACTTGGCGACTTTTTCCCACCTTGGTGATTTTTTTGGCGACCTTGGCGAGAAAATCCTTATATGGGATATACCAAATATGGAAGCTGTAAGTTGATTGGTTGACCACTTTCTAGAGTTTTCTCGAAAAATCTGGGCTCCATGGAACAGCATATAAGGAGCGCTTCCTCGCCAAGGCAGTCAGTTCAGTTCAGATTTCAGCCAGCTTCGCTAGTGCTTGCATTGCTCTTGAGCCTCTTCGGAAGATACTTGCTTTATGTGTTATCGCTATACAGTTTGTACTGTGGATTTGCTATTGGCAGCTGTTGTTTAAGCTGTGTTTACTGTTTGAATTGAAGCTGATACTTGGTTTATAGACCTGCATTTTTCTGGAATTTTCTGTGAATAAATTACTGAATTTTTGTACATTTGGCCTTTTTATTCTCAGACAACTCACGAACCCCCAAGTATGCAACAATATATATATATATATATATTTCACAAGTTACAAAAATTATACGTGCAAAAATTTACTTGGACTTATATCCTTTACATTTGAGTTAATAATTTTTATATTAAAAATAATAATACAACTCATATTCAAAATATTAGAATAATTGAGAAAAAGTAATAAGAAAGAAACTATTTTTCATTTTTTTTATTTATTTTTGATATTAAGTTAATGCAATTGAATTTCTTAGTTGACACCGAGGTATGTGGTGACGCTAAATCTTGTTGAAAGATGAAATCATCTTCAAATAAATCTTCTGATGATCGAATCATGTAATATTACAATATGTCTTGATACATCTGAGTCAACCTTTTCATAGACGATGCATAACTTTCTAGGTCCTTCTGTACTCATGCAACCCCAAACCATGATACTAGCAGCAAATTTTACAGAACGTTTATGGCATTTCTTATCAAATGCTTCTTGCTTCATTCTCCAAACTCCAGTACCTTGATTACCATATGCAGAACAAAACATACTTTCATCGCTAAATAATATTTTTTTCCAATCTTCTTCACTCCATAAACGTCTTGATTTACATCAATTCAATCTTATACGCTTTTGTTTTGCAGTCATGAGAGGTTTTGTTTTCGGTACACGAGATTCAAACTTAAATTTATGGAGACATCTCAATCGACCTTCAACTGCATCTTTATATTTTCAGTACAAGAATCGTTCACTTTTAAAACGGTTTTTCTTAACTAAACGCTTCAGTTTCCTGTCATCTCTAGCAGATGTTTTTGGTTTTCGGCCACCATTTCGGTGATTATTTTGAAAATTTCCTTTTTTTTAAATATTGTGTTAATATTTTACTAACGCTTGATTGCGAACAATGTAAGTAATTTGCTATATAACACTGATTTTTACCGTGCCAATATAAATCAATCATACGAAATTTAACAGATTCAGGAATATCACTCAGACGACCCATTTTAAGACAAAAAAGCAAATAAACTGCAAAAATAATACTGATTTTAAATAAATAAAATTGTCTGGATTTAATCAATGATGTCACCAGTTATGAATTGGTGATAATTAAAGGAGAATTAATGTGAAATATTCTAATATTCTGAACTACTTGAATAAATATTCTAATATTTTGACATTTCAAAATAATTTTTTTTTTCAATTAATCTTTTCAAAAATGTTATTAATTTTAAAATACTAAATAAGTTTAATCAACAATAAGACCTTAAAAAATATCATTTGCATATTTGCATTAAAAGACATTAAATTACCAAACAATATTTTCAATTTGTAAAAAAATGTAATTCTAATATTTTGAATATGAGCTGTAAATCAATAATAAAATGTTGCTTTAAATTTCTGAAGTTCAATTCACTTTACAGGGTGACATAAAATAACGGAGACAATGTTTAACACATCCTGACGCGAAATGATTGTAACGTATACAGATAAAAGTTGTTCTGTTGAAATACCCATCATTTTTTTTACTAGCATGTGCATTTACGACTGTGAGCTCACATATTTCCTTTTCCTTTTAGAATGTCAAACAAACGTATTGCAATTTTGGAGCTGTTTCGTCAAGGAAAGCGGCAGTGTGAAATTGTTCGTTTACTCAATGTGCCGCGACAGACTGTATCCAAGGCCATCAAACGTTTTAAGGAGCTTGGCCATGAAAGCGACCGTCCTGGAAGAGGACGAAAACGTACCGCCAACACGCCCAGGAACCGCAAGGTCATTCAGAATCGAATCAAGCGAAATCCGAGAGTCTCCATGCGAAAAATCGCCCGTGAGACCGGAATCAATCACGAAGCAGTTAGGCGAATAGCCAAAAATGAACTTCATCTCAAGGCGTATAAGTTCCAAAAAGTCCAGCGGCTCACGGAAGACAATAAGCGAGTACGACTAAAAAAATGCCGGCAACTCAAGCGTCGGTTTGCAGCTCAACGATGGGAGAGCATCCTCTTCACGGACGAGAAGGTGTTCACATTGCAGCAGGCGCACAACTCCCAAAACGACAGATATTGGTCCTCAGACGCTCCCGGCACATCGGCAATCGTGGAACACCGACAAAAACCTCAGTCTGTCATGGTTTGAGGCGGCGTTTGCGCCAATGGCAAGACCCCTCTCGTTTTCATTGAAGAAGGGGTCAAAATCAAACAAAATGTGTACCAGCGTGACATCCTTGAGGCTGTGGTACTTCCGTGGGCCCAGCAGCACTTCCAGAATGGTTTTTGGACGTTCCAACAAGACTCCGCTCCAGCTCACAGGGCGAAGTTGACCCAGGAATGGTGCAGAACCCACTTTCCCGATTTCATTGCTTCTACGGAATGGCCCCCTACTCGCCGGATTTAAACCCCATGGACTATAGCGTGTGGTCGATTTTAGAGACGAGGGCATGTGCGAAACGCCACAGCAGTTTGGAGTCACTGAAACAATCACTGCTTCGTGAGTGGGACAGATTGCAGCCCGAGGACTTGCGGGCAATTGCTGAAAACTTCAAGATTCGTTTGCAGCTGTGTATCGACGCTTATGGTGGCCACTTTGAAACCAACTGAATATGTTGTAATCTGAGGTCCATATTATTGTTTGCAATTGTTACATATGTAGATTTCTTTTCTATTAATAAAATATGGACAAAAAACAATGTCTCCGTTATTTTATGTCACCCTGTAAATTAAACTTGGTTTGGTTCAGGTTGCCTGATTTACTTTTCTTATAGGTCAGTCAAACCTTTCTCCAAATCAAGGTTGAGTAACTGGACCACCGTAAATGACCTTTCAATAAAGAAAAAATATATATATTAATTAGAAAATATATTTATTAAATATACAAAACAGATATTAATCAACTCACAGAATTAATATCAAACAATATAAATAATTCATACAATCATATAGTTTCATACAGTTAGTTTGCTTTGTATTTTACTGATTTTTAAAACTAAAATTACAAATTATTTTAAATAATTTTTGCAATTTCTGAGTTCAGTTTGAGTAAAGTTTGGTTTTTCCCCCCCTCCCACATGCCTAAATTGGAAATTAATCTATGAACATAACAGAAAAAAAATAACAAGAAACAAACGCAAATAGCATACTTATGAATAATAGTGGATCTACAAAGATGTAAGGCTTCGTTCTTGGGTGTTTGGTTCTAGCTATTAAACATAAAATATAGCATGTAATACTCCTGTGTGCAATTTCCCCTTTAAAAATTTAAGCATTATCATATAGTTCAGGGCTCGAAAATTACATTGCTTGACATGCCTGGGGCATGTAAAAGTTCAGATTGGGCATGAACTTTCGCCCTTTTACATGCCCATGCGGGCATGCAAATATTTAATCAAAAATAACCTTAAAATATACCATCCTGCCTAAGACTTTTACTTAAACTGAAATAATGCCACTATAGATATAATGTTGTTAAATTCTTTTCATCATATATGTGAATGTTTTTTTAATATGTACTTGAATAAGGTACATGCCTGACAAAGCACGTAAAAAATTTGAGATTTTTTAAGCCCTGATATTTGTCAATTCAATTATGCATGAAATTATTATTTTAAATAACTTAAGTATGAACATAAACTTTATGAAATAATTGATAAAAAGCACTTAATTAACAATAACCTTATGGGTAAATATTTGCCAAAATCATAAATAAAACTATAACTTAGTAAATAAACAAATACAATTAAAGTGAATAAAAATCAGAACTAGGACTGGGCTTTATATTGATGTAAAATAAAATTATATCGATTTAATGATACTATCACTTATTCAATTTAAATATTTCATCTTCCATGAAATATCGATGCAGAATCATGAAAAAAAAAACGTGAACATCTGAATCTTGGCTAAACCAATTCAATAACAAAATAAAGTAAACCTTACTTCCTCGTGTATGCCTGAGTACTTGTGGGAGCCCCCCCCCCCTTCATCAGAGGCAGCTTTGTGGTGGCTTGCTTGCTTTGTGATGGTCCCCTTCCACGTAGCTCAAAGTCCGATACCAATTACAGTTAAGATTTTGTCGGTTTCGCAATTTGCAGCATAAGCTGACCTGAGTACTTGCGTGAGCCCCCCCCCCTCAACAGAGGCACAAAGCAAGCAAACCGCCACAAAGCTGCCTCTGACGAAGGGGGGGGGGCTCCCGCAAGTACTCAGGCGTATACGAGGAATAAAAGTAAGGTTTACTTTAATTATTTTGTAATTGTATGTTTCTCACTTCAATGATATAAATCAATTAAATAATGTTGGAATAATGCCAGATCTCTAATCATCCAATGGTGATACTGGTTTAGTCTAAAGCATGCACTGTTATACATAACTAAATCATGAAAACGTTCATTACGGTCAAAAGCAGGACAAAGAATTGGTGCTGTTTTGATTTACTGTTGCACAGGCATACTGGCAAAGTGCTATCGGTTTAGACTGGAAGAAAATCTTCTTTCAAGCCATGATTGAGGTTTTACATTACACATCATGTGCAGTAGGAAAAGAAAAGTTGATTCTGATACAAGCATTCAAAGGAGATCTATTCATTCATTCAAAATTCTTTGTTTATTTTATAATATCAGTATTTTTATTTAGTTCCTATAAACTGAAAATAAAAAACTCTAGTTTGTGTTTACTAGAGAAGTGAACTAACTATTCTTTACTAAAAATTACATAATGTAAAAACCTTTTTACATAGGTACTTCATGATTTATTGGCCATAACGCATTTTTGCTGGGGTCCCCTAGCATGGTCACTGGCACTTGCGGTGTCTGAAGTTCTGTATGTGTGGCATTTCTCGTTGTTTATGCCTCTTTTAAATATGTGGCATCATTGCTTGTTGAGCCCTGCTGCATCGTTGCCATTGTAAGAATTATTAAAATTAATGATTTTGACTGCTTCGCAATATGCAGCATATTTATTGTTTTGGTAATTCGCAATTCTTATGACGTTATCGAAATGGATATTTATATTATCTTCCTAGATAGCTTTTACTGTAGCTATATCATGGCTGTTTCTTTAATTCTGGTTTTGATTTTTCTCTTTAATTTACCTATATAACATTTGCTATTGACTTGGCTGTCAGTGTATGGAATTTTTAAAATATTGGCGATTTCTAAAGGGTGAATAGGATCTTTGTCAATTCTGGTAATTTAGAAAATGTTAGGGTTGGGTTTAATGGGGATATTGATGTTATTTTCGGCAGGATATTTTTAACCAACTTTTTAACCAATGAGAAACAATTTTTTTTAACTTTCTTTTCTTAAGAATAAAAATTTGATTTGAGAAGGAATACGTGCGCGCAGCGTGCGTATACCTTCACACGTGCACGCGCATGGGTCTGCGATGCTGAAGGCAGTGGGGACCTGGTGTGATTTTTTACCCGATCAGAAATGATTTTTTTTAGGGGGCACAAAGTGTCAGGAAAGGAATGCATGGGTCTGCGCTGCCGAAGGCAGTGGAGACCCGGTGTGAGTTTTTACCCGATCAGAAATGAATTTTTTTTTTTTTTTTTTTTTGGGGGGGGGCACGATGGGTCAGGGAAGGAATACGCGTGCGCAGCGCGTGTACCCCTTAACTTGTGCACGCGCAGCGCGCATGAGTTTGCGCTGCCGAAGGCAGTGGGGACCCGGTGTGAGTTTTTACCTGATCAGAAATGATTTTTTTTAGGGGAACGAAGGGTCAGGGAAGGAATATGCGAGCACAGCCCGTGTATCAGTTAACTTGTGCGTGTGCAGCGCGCACGTGACTTCGCTGCCGAAGGCAGTGGGGACCCAGTCCGACTTTGTACCCGATGAGAAATGATTTTTTAAATTTTCTTTTCTTGAGAATAAAAATTTGACCTGAGAAAGAATATATGCGTGCAGCGCACGTACACCTTCACACGTGCGCGCGCATGGGTGTGCGTTGCCGAAGGCAGTGGGGACCCGGGCCGACTTTTTACCCGATCAGAAATATATATTTTTTTAATTTCTTTTCTTAACACTAAAAGTTACTGTTAGTAATTCATTAATTTTAGTGATTCATTTGAAAATACTGACCCGCTAGCAAGCTTCGCTCGCTAGTTAAATTCATTAATTTCTGTACAGAATATGAATATGATGTTGTCATATTGTAAAAAATAAATTCATTCAAACAATAACGCCTCTTAGATATGATTATTTTCTAATTTTTATTCATTTTAAAGTCAATTACTTAATAGTACATAGTATGTATATTTAAAAATAATTTTGAATATGATAAGAGCTGATATATTCCTTATCTATATCGCAACTTTTTGTGTCATTCTTTCCTCTATGTTAAATTCAGTTCTATATTTTAGTGTGCTGTTATTGTTTTAGTTCTATTAATTGCTAAATTTTAAGATTAAATTTTATTACGTTATCTATTATTTATATGAAATATATATTTTTTTAAGTGTAATTCAAATTATTCATTTTCCTAGTAATTTTCTTTCTATATACTGAACTTGTTATTTAATTTGTTTTGTAATATGTAATATCTGATGTAATTTAATCAAAAATAAGTAAAAACTTTAAATTTCAATTTAAAAAAAAAAAATCTTGTTAATTTTTTTAAGAAATTGTATTTTAGAAAATTTTCATTAAGTATTATATTGATTGGAAGATTCAAGGTACCGTAGAAATTTATTATCATGTATGAAGCTCTTCCTCAAATTGGCGATTTTCTGTTGATAGCCATTTTGATATTTGTTTGCATGAAATCATATCTCATCTTGTAACTGGAGGTTTAGTTGAAAGAACGCAATGTTTCTTTATTTGCTTAAAATATCTGAAATTGAATTGTACTTGAAAAATCTCATAAAGGTGTTACATTTAATTTTTTTGAACAGAGGATTACATCCATTATCTAATACCACCAACTATTAAAAAATATGATTTTGTGTTCGCAAACTATGCTTAAAAATAGTGCTGCAACGAGTAGCACTTTGGCCGAGTAACAGAGTACCGAGTAGTTGTAAGAAAGAATAATTGATGTACATATGAAGAATTTTGCACATCTTGAAATTAAAAAAAGGCTTTTTGAACTCAAAATTAAATCGCAAACAGCATGTTTTCATGAAATGTTTCAGAACTTTTGTAGTGTATATACACAATTAGGTTCATTATTATATTCAGTTTAAGTGAATTATTAAAACCATAATAACTGATAACTTCATTCTTTATTATATAGTCTTTCTCAGATGCGAATCATTCTCGGATAATTCTTAGAGAATATAAAAGTTCCTATACACTCAGGCTTAATTTAAGAGGCATGACATTTACATATGAAATGAGAACATTAAAATAAATATTTTATCAAATTATTATTATTATAAATATTTTATCATTTCAAACATGATAGACCAAGTTTAATGGCAATCTACTCGCCCGTTTAACTGCAGAAAGCTGTTTGCAGCAAAAGTTTAATGACTCTATATTTATATTTTCATAATTTTTTACTTTAGTTATCAATAAACAACTCTTATGAATACATTTCTTTCAATGATACATAAAAATAATGAAATTCTTACAACTACTCGGCATTAGCCGAATACTTAGTCCAAATTTGGCAGAGTACCAAGTACTTGGTGCAGCTCTACTCAAAAATAGAACAAATCAAAAAAAGTAAAAATCAAAAGAATTTTGTTGAAATGAACCCTTGCATGGTCGGAGTCATACCTTACTAATTACACTGTACAGTCAGCAGCAAAATTATTGATGTGCTAGCAATAGTTTCTATTTAAAAGATGTGCACCTAATACTATTTTGTTAAGTAAATATTTATCGAGTCATGATCTTAGTCTTATACTACTGTTTATAAAAAAGTAAGTTCATAATAAAAATTAGCGATTAAACTAAAGAAAAAAAAAAAGAAAGGAAAAGGAAAATATGGATGTGGGTTTCAATAATTTTGCTGCCACTAGCAGCCAAACCCCATGTTATTCTAAACAGAAATTCGTTTTGATAATTACCTCTGTTTTTTTTTTTCTTTTGTTCTGTTTAGTTTCAGAATATTCACAATTGTTAAATTTGTTCTTGTTTTTCAAAAACAGTTTTTTTTTTTTTTGAAATTATAAAGTTTAAAAAAGAACTTTGATAATTTTTTTCCACTTAGTAACTTCAGTATGAAGTATTAAAAATTAAATACATAAATTTTGGAAATTTTTAAATTTTTCTAGATTTTTTTTTTTTTTTTTAATAATAAAAACAGAATTAAAAAAAAAAAAAAATTATAATTCTCATAAAAATTTTCCCTATAAAAATAAAATGGGGTTCAGCTGTTAGCAGCAATATGTGAGGGTCTCTGACGGCTACAGAACGTTCACAGACACCTTTTTTATACAGATTATTCAACCATTATACATGCAAAACAGTCATTAAAAATTATAACTTTCTAGCTTTATACATGTTTAATAAACCATTAAATCATAATTTCTGTATTTTGTCTATTAATTTCTTTTTGAATTGAATAATTATTCATACTTTTCTTTGAATAGTTTTGTTTACTTGTAGCTTTTAATGTATTTAGTTTTATTTTACATTTTACAAAACCTTCGTAATTTAGAGATTGAAAATTTTCTGGAAAACCCACATCTCTACAAATATATACATTCTCAGTGCATTAAATATTTAAAAGTTGTTTCAGTTGATTTTTAAAAGGTTTTTAAGGGGCTCAAATGTTTTTGAGATGGTAACATTAACTTTGCTGTCAAAGCTGATAGACAGGTGATATGAAGTTTGATAAACAGGTAGCACTCATCGGGCTAGCCTTTCGAAATTTTCTGCAGTTTTCTCTGAAACTAGCATAAATAGGGGCTAGGACCCCTGAAAAAGACCACCCCTTACAGAGGTTATTTAACCCATACTTCGGCCTTTCTTGTAGGCAACTGGCACATTAGCACAAACATGTTTTTCTTAAAATAATTCAGTTTAGTAAAATGGAATTAGTTTAATATTTAAAAACATACCAATATTTTATAGTTAAATGCATAATCATTAATAATCTGAATATTTGAAAAATATTTATTAAATTTTATACATCTTTTTTGTTCATATCAAACGTCAACCCAATGCTCGTGTTGCAAACGAGCGTTTTATTATCGTACCACCAGTCAATGCTAAACAATTTACTGATTAGTAAAATCGTATAACATTTAACGTTTTTTAAACATGTATATTAAAAGGAACTTACTTCTGTTAATGTCTTGATTTCTTCAGAAAATAAATAAATAAATTTTATGTTTTTTAAATTAATAAATTTAAAAGAATTAAGCATTTGAATATTTTAAACCTCATGTGTGTTCCCTCCCTTTTTTTTGTGTGTGTATTTTGTACCTTTGAATGAATCAAAAAAATATGACACCTAATAAATAAATGAATTAATAAATAAACAAAGAAATAAAATAAAGAAATAAGCACTTTTTACAACATAAAATTCTAACAATTTAGATACCAGTGATTTTTAATACAAAGTTACAAATTTTTCAAAATGACTAAAACAGAATCGAACCCTTAACGTCGGTGTTGCATACGAGAGTTTTATTATCATACCACCAGTCAATGTTAAGTAATTTTCTGATTAGTAAAATCGTATGACATTTAACTTTTTTCAAACTTGCATCATAAAAGGAATTTAGTTCTGTTAATATGTCTCAATTCCTTCAGAAAATAAATAAATTTTATGTTTTTAAATTTAATAAAAAAAAATAAATAAATAAAAATAAAATAAGTATTTTAATATTTTAAATCTTATATGTGTTCCTAGGCCTACAGGAGGAATGCTTTCCGTGGGGGGTGGGAGTTCTAAGTGGATCTAGCCCATATTTATGCAAGTTTTGGGAAAAACCACAGTAAACTCTTAACGGCTAGATTGATGACTGTGACCTTTGATCGAAAACGGCACTTTCCATCCAACAACTTTGACCGCAGAACTACTTGGTCACCATAGAGGAATTTACTTCCATTAATGCCTTGATTTCTTCAGAAAAAATAAATAAATAAAATAGATAAATATATAAAACAATTTTATGTTTTTTAAATTATATAGTCTTTCTCAGATGCGAATCATTCTCGGATAATTCTTAGAGAATATAAAAGTTCCTATACACTCAGGCTTAATTTAAGAGGCATGACATTTACATATGAAATGAGAACATTAAAATAAATATTTTATCAAATTATTATTATTATAAATATTTTATCATTTCAAACATGATAGACCAAGTTTAATGGCAATCTACTCGCCCGTTTAACTGCAGAAAGCTGTTTGCAGCAAAAGTTTAATGACTCTATATTTATATTTTCATAATTTTTTACTTTAGTTATCAATAAACAACTCTTATGAATACATTTCTTTCAATGATACATAAAAATAATGAAATTCTTACAACTACTCGGCATTAGCCGAATACTTAGTCCAAATTTGGCAGAGTACCAAGTACTTGGTGCAGCTCTACTCAAAAATAGAACAAATCAAAAAAAGTAAAAATCAAAAGAATTTTGATGAAATGAACCCTTGCATGGTCGGAGTCATACCTTACTAATTACACTGTACAGTCAGCAGCAAAATTATTGATGTGCTAGCAATAGTTTCTATTTAAAAGATGTGCACCTAATACTATTTTGTTAAGTAAATATTTATCGAGTCATGATCTTAGTCTTATACTACTGTTTATAAAAAAGTAAGTTCATAATAAAAATTAGCGATTAAACTAAAGAAAAAAAAAAGAAAGAAAAAGGAAAATATGGACGTGGGTTTCAATAATTTTGCTGCCACTAGCAGCCAAACCCCATGTTATTCTAAACAGAAATTCGTTTTGATAATTACCTCTGTTTTTTTTTTTTTTTTCTTTTGTTCTGTTTAGTTTCAGAATATTCACAATTGTTAAATTTGTTCTTGTTTTTCAAAAACAGTTTTTTTTTTTTGAAATTATAAAGTTTAAAAAAGAACTTTGATAATTTTTTTCCACTTAGTAACTTCAGTATGAAGTATTAAAAATTAAATACATAAATTTTGGAAAATTTAAATTTTTCTAGATTTTTTTTTTTTTTTTTTTAATAATAAAAACAGAATTTAAAAAAAAAAAATTATAATTCTCATAAAAATTTTCCCTATATAAATAAAATGGGGTTCAGCTGTTGGCAGCAATATGTGAGGGTCTCTGACGGCTACAGAACGTTCACAGACACCTTTTTTATACAGATTATTCAACCATTATACATGCAAAACAGTCATTAAAAATTATAACTTTCTAGCTTTATACATGTTTAATAAACCATTAAATCATAATTTCTGTATTTTGTCTATTAATTTCTTTTTGAATTGAATAATTATTCATACTTTTCTTTGAATAGATTTGTTTACTTGTAGCTGTTAATGTATTTAGTTTTATTTTACATTTTACAAAACCTTCGTAATTTAGAGATTGAAAATTTTCTGGAAAACCCACATCTCTACAAATATATACATTCTCAGTGCATTAAATATTTAAAAGTTGTTTCAGTTGATTTTTAAAAGGTTTTTAAGGGGCTCAAATGTTTTTGAGATGGTAACATTAACTTTGCTGTCAAAGCTGATAGACAGGTGATATGAAGTTTGATAAACAGGTAGCACTCATCGGGCTAGCCTTTCGAAATTTTCTGCAGTTTTCTCTGAAACTAGCATAAATAGGGTCTAGGACCCCTGAAAAAGACCACCCCTTACAGAGGTTATTTAACCCATACTTCGGCCTTTCTTGTAGGCAACTGGCACATTAGCACAAACATGTTTTTCTTAAAATAATTCAGTTTAGTAAAATGGAATTAGTTTAATATTTAAAAACATACCAATATTTTATAGTTAAATGCATAATCATTAATAATCTGAATATTTGAAAAATATTTATTAAATTTTATACATCTTTTTTGTTCATGTCAAACGTCAACCCAATGCTCGTGTTGCAAACGAGTGTTTTATTATCGTACCACCAGTCAATGCTAAACAATTTACTGATTAGTAAAATCGTATAACATTTAACGTTTTTTAAACATGTATATTAAAAGGAACTTACTTCTGTTAATGTCTTGATTTCTTCAGAAAATAAATAAATAAATTTTATGTTTTTTAAATTAATAAATTTAAAAGAATTAAGCATTTGAATATTTTAAACCTCATGTGTGTTCCCTCCCTTTTTTTTGTGTGTGTATTTTGTACCTTTGAATGAATCAAAAAAATATGACACCTAATAAATAAATGAATTAATAAATAAACAAAGAAATAAAATAAAGAAATAAGCACTTTTTACAACATAAAATTCTAACAATTTAGATACCAGTGATTTTTAATACAAATTTACAAATTTTTGAAAATGACTAAAACAGAATCGAACCCTTAACGTCGGTGTTGCAAACGAGAGTTTTATTATCATACCACCAGTCAATGTTAAGTAATTTTCTGATTAGTAAAATCGTATGACATTTAACTTTTTTTAAACTTGCATCATAAAAGGAATTTAGTTCTGTTAATATGTCTCAATTCCTTCAGAAAATAAATAAATTTTATGTTTTTAAATTTAATAAAAAAAAAAAAAATAAATAAATAAAAATAAAATAAGTATTTTAATATTTTAAATCTTATATGTGTTCCTAGGCCTACAGGAGGAATGCTTTCCGTGGGGGGTGGGAGTTCTAAGTGGATCTAGCCCGTATTTATGCAAGTTTTGGGAAAAACCACAGTAAACTCTTAACGGCTAGATTGATGACTGTGACCTTTGATCGAAAACGGCACTTTCCATCCAACAACTTTAACCGCAGAACTACTTGGTCACCATAGAGGAATTTACTTCCATTAATGCCTTGATTTCTTCAGAAAAAATAAATAAATAAAATAGATAAATATATAAAACAATTTTATGTTTTTTAAATTAATAAATAAAAGAAAATCAAGCATTTTAATATTTACCTCTTTTTTCCCATATTTCGTATTTGTGAATGAATATCAGAAAAATACAAGGCGGCAATTAAGATTAGGCTTTTTTGCATTAAATAATTGTACTAGTCTTTATTTATATACTCCTGAAGAAAAAAAAAAAACTAAATAATTAAGGCTTTTTATTATTTAGTTATGTATTTTTAACACTAAAATTTCCAAAAATATGCTTTATTCTATCAAAATTGTATTTATATCTAAATGTTTGTTACATTAATCAAAATAATTTTTTGTAAGATCATGTACAACAAAAATACATCATTCTTGAAACAAAGAAATCATTCCCTATATGATCTATCAATTAGTGTATTGTCGCCATAAACTTCTGCAAGCATTCAATGTGTTCAGTATTACTTTTCTTCCCATTAAAGCAATAAACCAAAACCTTCTGCAAATGCCTCACACAAAATGTGACAAATTCAACACAGTAAAAAAACAAGTGTTTGTATGAAACTCAAAGCAATATAAACTGAATACTATTAACAAATGTCTAAATTCTCTAAAACTGCCAAAATCAGCTATCATAAAACATGTTCATAACAGCAGCACCACCATATTTTAAAAATAGACCAAAGTAATTTGTACTCTCAATATAATAGTTTGATGTAAATATTTACCGATACTTGGTATTGATTTAGTTGGCACTGGAACAGTTTGCCAAGTACTCTGTCCTGAGCTAAATTTTGATTAATTTTTCAGCCAATACCAAAAGTAGCTAAAAAGATTTCATTTTTATGAATTTTTAAAGAAAAATATATTAATAACAAAGAAAATGTTTTAAAACTGTCTTACTTTTATTTGCACAAATACGTAACTAAAGTTTTATCTACTATATTAGTATTATATAAGGGGTTCTTTTTTCTAAAATATTTTATTTTTGTCTGTTTTATAAATACAATTTTATGTACTAAGATTTTATTTAAAAAAAAAAAAAAAAAAATGCATATTACACACATACAAGATGGTTATACTATACTTAAATTCTTGTCACTAAAATGGATAAGCTCAAATCATGAATCGTCTCTATATCGAGTTTAGTGGCAATCTACTTGCCCGTTTTAACTTCAGAAAGCTGTTTACAGCAAAAGTTTAATGACTATGTTTATATTTTCATATTTTTTTAGTTTAGTTATTAATAAACAACTCTTATGAATACATTTCTTTCAATAATACATAAAAATAATGAAATTCTTACAAATACTCGGTATTGGCCTAATACTTAGTCCATATTTGGCCGAGTATATATAACGAGTACTCGGTACAGCTCTAATTAATAGCATATTTATTAACAACTAGACTAAAAAATTTCAGAAATATATAAATACAGAGCCATTACCTATAATTAAACTTTTGTTATAAACAGCTTTTTGCAGTTGCAGTTAAAGCAGGCGAGTAGATTGTCACCAAATTTCATGTAAAGATGATTCATGAGATGTGTTTTTTTTTTTTTTTCAGGTACAGAAGGCTGTTTATAGAAGAAATTTAACTATAACCATCCTATATGTATATGATATAAACAGTAATTTATAAAAAGTACATAAATAAAATTATTTTAGGAAAATACCCTTCATGGAAATTTAACCTAAACAAAATTATACATTTGTTTTATATGAAAGTAAGCCACTTTTAATACTGTAAGAAAAGATTAATTTTCAGGGATTAATCCAGCTTTATAAAAATGGTACCCCATTTGTGAATTTATAAAATAATTTGTGAAAACATCAAGTAAGTTTGTGAAAATTAATGATACTTCAGAACAATTAACTAAAATACGTAAAGCATTTTTTTTTTTTTTTAAATACATTTAAAAAATTCCAGTAAATATTCAAATTGAGGGTATTTTTCTGTGTTCGATACAGTGAAGCTTATAAAATATTTTAGTGTGCAGTTATATTGCTGAGAATTGATTTTGTGAAGGTACCTCATTGCTAAAAATTGACTTTGTGAAAGTGCCTCAGTGCGGCACTAAATTTGTTCTGGATTAACCTCTGATTTTGGATTTAAAAAAAATAATTGCAAAAGAAAATACGAAGTGTTGTTAAAAATTTATTGAGGGTTATCGTCGCACAAATCAGGAGAAAAATTCCCTGAGTTTTCCTTGTCTTCTTTGAAAACAAAATAGATGGCACATAATCATGCAGCATTAGAATCTTGAGCTCGTGATCCTTGAAAAATTTGACTTCATGAAACTCCTGCTCGTTGGCGGTTACGGCGCCTTCTTCCCATTTCAGGTCCTACAACAGCTTATTGACATATAGTGCAAATAGATGTATTGAAAATTTTAACTGTAGTAAATTCCTGCTTGGTAGCGTCTGCGATGCTCTCTTCCTGTTTCAATTTCTGAAACATCCTGTTCGCTCACCGTGTTGTGATTTTTGAAAATGCTAACTTTATCAAAGTCCCGCTCGGTGGCGCCAGGCCTTATCCTCGTTTTAGGACTTTATGGTTAGTTAAGAGTGGTTGGTTTATAAAAATAATAAATCTAAAATAAACATCATGATACTCTTATTATAGCTTCCCTTGGTGACTTTTGAATTATTAATAAAATAAAAGGGATCTCATCAACATGGTGGCAAAAATTTAAAAGTCGTCATTGGGGTCCTTTATTAACCCCTTGGGTACATTTGACGTCTGAGACACGTCATTCACATTTTTTGTTTTGCAATTCTAATTACTTGAAGACATCTTAATACTACATATGTCACCAATATTTTAGAAATAAATAAATTCTTACGTAAAATGTACTGCTTTTACATACTACTCCAAGCAACCAAAAATTATATCCGTTCCACATGCAAATATTTTCTCAAATAAATCCGTACCCAAGGGGTTAAAGCTGTCTTGTGAGGGGAAATATGAAAACTAAATCATCAAACATGAATTTTACTTTGAAACTTTTCTTTGAATGATTTAGTTTAAGTATCATTAGCATTTCATTCCACAAAAACTAATAATAATTTGACTCTGGTGAATTAAAATTTTAATTAGATGGTGAAATTGGTGAAACTTACAAGTTTCAAATTTTAAAGGTTAAAAAAAAAGAAAGAAACTGAAAATTTTGTATGGGTTTGCTAGTCTAAAAGTATATTATTTTTATTTAAATTTTAAAACCATAATAACAATTTTTCATGTACATAAGCAAATCTAGTTTTTGATAATTAATTTGAGTTTAATTTGAAAGTTTCTTACAAATTCACCCTACATTAAACAAAATAGACATTAAGAATGTCTAGATAACTACTAAATAAATTATGAAACCCTATTGCAAATAATGAAACATGCTTTATATTACTTATTTAGAAAAATATATATATATATATATCGGTTTGCTCGTATTATCAGTGAAAAGCAAATATAAATACCTTAATTGATGATATTAATTTTAAAAACACACAGTAAGCTGGAAGTATTATCATTAAACTATTGTATGTGTATAAAATAATGATATAGGGAGCAATAAAAATATCTGATTAAAAATAAATAAGAAATTCTAACTTACCTTGAGCACGTTTTCACAATCACAACAGCGAATCAACCGTCCGGCGTCCATCTTTGATTTAGTAAATAAAAGTATTGTGTTGCCATCGCTGTTTTTCAAATGCTACAAACTATGCCGCGGGAATTCTTTGAATTGAATTAGAAAACAATAGCTTGAACGAACAATCAATATTTGTATGAGAACATTTAACCAATATTAATAATAATCATACTTTTCATCTTGAAAATGAAGGGCTCTCTTATGATAGCACTGAAAGACATGCATCAAACTATTCTTTTTTTTTTTTCTTTCACAGAAACATGTAAAACGGATTTTTTTAAAAAAAAGATCTATTCTTTTTTCTTTTCAAGGTAAAAGGGCCCATATAACAGAAATTCAATTTTGATACCGAATTTTATAGGTTATTTGAATGCATGAAACTTCTAAAATCAATGAGATCAGTGATATTGCTTGTCCTGGACCCATAGTTTGGAAAATGAAAAAAAAAAACAAAAAACATGATTTTAAACATATTTTTTCCTCTTAAGAGAATTCTGTGAAGAAAAAGTATGGTTCCTTTCGAAAAAAATCAGTTTAAGTTACATAGGCCCCTAGGGGTCCCGATAGGGGAAGTCCCCCAAGAGGGGAAACGATGCTTCTATATGCACAAACTTTTTTTTCTAATTTAGTTTACTACTATTATTATCAATAATTCATGTTAATTTTAAACTCACACATTAAAAATAACATTCATTACGTATATTTTTACACGAAATTTTGTCCTATAGTCATATGGGTGTTTGATGTTCAGGTAATTTACCTGATTTCTGGTATATTTTTCATTTTCAGTGCCAGAATTCCAGTTTTTCTAGTTGTTAATTTCATATAATAAGATTAAAATATCAAATTCATATGACTGCTAAACCTAATTAAAATTCATACTTTTCAATAACGACGAGAGGATATGGACCGCCACCCTGCAACAAATTAGATGTGATACACAACGCACAGACAGACAGTTGTTTTCTAAAAACAGTTGAATCCTATTCAGAACATCCCAAAACGTGTAAATCCATCGAAAATTTACATGAATCCAATACTCTCTCTATATATACATATAGAAGAAAGTAAAAAAGTATGATTTTCTCTTAGAAAATATGAGTTTGTATGTCACTTGGGGCCCAACTTATAATACCTCATCTGTTAGATCATTTAAATCCACGAAACTTTTCATATCAATGTGTTCAGCGAAATTGCTTTCCTTTTGAGATACTTTGGTATATTCCTGTCTTTCGAAAAACACTCTTAAAATAAAGTACAAATATTGCAAATTGAAATGTGCACATATTTTTGTGCATAAAAAATGTACAAATTTTGTAACGAGAATATATGCACTTATTTTATGCAAAAAATTTGCACAGTTTCTGTAACATATAATACGCACTTTTTTTGCATGTGTAAAAAATGCAGATAATTTGCACAGTTTCTGTAACATATAATATGCACTTTTTTGCATGTATAGAAAATGCAGATAATTTGCACAGTTTCTGTAACATATAATATGCACTTTTTTGCATATATAGAAAATGCAGATAATTTGCACAGTTTCTGTAACATATAATATGCACTTTTTTGCATGTATAAAAAATGCAGATAATTTGCACAGTTTCTGTGACATATAATATGCACTTTTTTGCATGTATAAAAAATGCAGATAATTTGCACAGTTTCTGTAACATATAATTTGCACTTTTTTGCATGTATAAAAAATGCAGATAATTTGCACAAAAAGTGCATTTTTTTCGAAGTATTCAAAAATTATGCACAAATTGTGCACAATCTGCACTTTTTTGCACAAAAAGTGCAAACAATTTCTAGCTGGGCTGGCTCCTAGGCCTGGACGACCAAAAAGTGTTGTGAATGATCGAAATGTTAACACTGTGTGGGTAATCCTTCAAGAAAATCGGCGAATGACATGTGAGGAGATAGCGGCATCAACAAACATTTCGAAAACGTCGATATTTCGCATTCTACGCAACAATTTACAGCTTCGCTATGTATGTTCCAGATGGGTCCCTCATCACCCTACTAAAGAACAAATGAAAACAAGAATTCACCAATGTTGTAAATAGAAACATATGCTTCAAAATGATCCAGATCTCTTAAAGATTGTAATAACAGGTGATGAAACTTGGGTGTATCACTATGATCCCCTTACCAAGTCCGCAACAAGTGTATGGAAACATACTGATTCTCCGCCTCCGAAAAAAATCCGACAAACCAAATCTGCTGGAAAGGTCATGATGATTATTTTCTTTGATCATAAAGGTCTAATCTATCAGCATGCTGTGCCTCCATAAACTACTGTGAATGGTGAATATTATGTTTCAGTTTTGAAAATTTTGCGACAACACATATCGAGAAAACGTCATGAACTGGTAGGGAATTGGACATTACATCACGATAATGCTCGCCAGCATGTCGCTACTTCTGTTCAATAATATCTTAGTAAATGCAATATTAAAATCATGCCACATCCCCCTTACAGTCCAGATCTCTCACCATGTGATTTCTGGCTATTTCCGACGTTGAAGGAGAAGCTCCGTGGCAGAAAATTTACTACAGATTCTGAAGTTATTTCAGCAGTGGAGGGTTCTTTGAAGCAGCTTCCAGAAAAAGGCTTCTCTACTTGTTTTGAAAAGTGGGTTGAACGATGGGACCGTTGCATATCATCTGACGGAAGGTATTTTGTAAAAAAAAGATGTATTTTTTGCTGTAAATACATTTCTTGATTTTTTATGATTTTACTCTCAGTTTTTATGGAATGCCCTTTGTATTCAATTTATTTGTAATCAATTACTTGTTAATTGATTGACAGTAAAATAATTATAATTGTAATTTTATTATAATTCAATTACTTTTTAACCAATTATGCTCAACACTGGTCTACATGCAATTTTTAAACTATTAGTTTCGAGTAACCCAACTTTCCTTATTTAATTTCAATAAAATAACATGTCTAGTGTGTTTGGATCTTGTAAACAAGAATGCTAAGCCACAGGTCCGCGATGTTCACTCTATCGTGTAAGATATGAGGCAGTCTGGAAGTGTCGTAAAGTTAGAGAGTCCTTTTAACGCGCAGCGTCCTTGCCAAGAAGTCACATATTTTAATTCCCAATTGCACAGATTCCCAATTGCCCGGAATTTTTGAATAGAAATTTCATATTATAAATCAGCAGGATAAAGTTTAACTATTTCTTTCTTTTTTCTTTTTTTTTTAAATTTTATCTTTTATCTTTTATCTATTTTTTCTTTGTTCTCAAATTCTGGTGACTTTTTATATTAAATGTGCGTAATTACCATACCCTTCAAAGCTCAAAGGATTAAGCTTCATATGTAACAGTGTATTGTGTTTTTAATTTTAAACACTGGTTTAAATGCAATTATTATTCCCCTTCAGCCTCATGCGAATTCCATTTATCTGTTGATTTTGTTGAAATGCTACGGCTTATAATCAAATATCAAATATGGAG
Organism: Salticus scenicus; assembly: GCA_963930645.1. Taxonomy (NCBI): domain Eukaryota; kingdom Metazoa; phylum Arthropoda; class Arachnida; order Araneae; family Salticidae; genus Salticus; species Salticus scenicus. The sequence continues at coordinate 232,205,824 of OZ005651.1, forward strand.
TTGAAAAACAATAACAATAACCCTGTAAGAAGTTTCTTTTTTTTTTTTTTTCTTATTACATGCAAAATTATTGAGTCTTTTTTATATTTATTCGCATTTTATTCAAATTAAGATTTGATTATTTCACTAACGTAGAAATCACTTTAAATTTAAATGTATACAAACATATGCATTTTTCCTTTATAAAATCCTCACCAGCAATTCATTTATCAGGTAATTTAAGCATAGATATTAATTTTTATTTTACTTGTTATTCATTATAATAAAACATCCAGATACGTTGAAATTTTAATAGATTTCCATAAATTTCCGAAAGGATTTTTTTTATAACAAGAACAATGAAGCCATACAAGTCTAAAATGAACAATTATATTTAAAGATCATTTTAAAGGTTTAAAATATAATTAATAATTTTAATTTAGAATTCCCAAAAATAGTAAATCTCATGCAAGATTAAATTATAATAAATCTTCCTGTTGTATATGAAAAATTTAAATATGAATTCCATGCATGATCGTAAATTTATTATGCTCTTTCTAAATAGAATCCCATTGCTCTTTCTATTCAATAAATTGAATGTTTTACTCAGAATTTAACTTAAAAAACAATTAAAAGTTTTTTTTTTCTTTTTTTAAATATCTGAATAAAAGTACCCGTTTCGTTTACTTAATTTAATTTTTAAAAAGAAGTATCGTATGCATTAAGGTAAGTCACAACGCTATAATGAATAATATAAAAAAACAGATATTTGTGATTATTAAATTATCCATGATTACTTGTTTTTATCTTTAGCATCCTACTTTCAAAAGAAGTTTTTGAAAGAAATGAAAGAAGTCATTTTGAAAGGAATTAAATGCTTTTTATTTATCTAGTTATTTGTTTTTATTTTATGAAAAATTAAATTAGATGAACTGTTTTGTCTGAACTATTTTACTTAAATTAATAAAAACTTATATTACAAAATGTGTGAGTAATAAACGTTCAATTAGAGTAAAAATATATGCAAAAATAAATCGAAAGTTTTTATTCATTTTTGTTTCGATACTGCATGCTTTAACGTGTAAAATGTTTTCACAATATAATTAATTATATCTATATTTGTCTATCTACAGGGTGACAATTATTGAACTATATGAAACAAAATCGTCATAACTCTTGAACGGTTTGCGTTAGGACGTTCAAACTGCACGGTTGGCAGCAGAGCATGATGGGAATTATTATGCGCTTTGCCTACTTTCATTTGGATGTGTTCGTCAATAAGGAAAGAGCATGTTTAGAAACAAACGCTTCTTTAATCAATCTTTCTCACTCACGAGTGGCAAAAGGACAATCTGTATTGGTGGAAATACCAATGTTTTGCCCTTAGTAGAGTGTTTTGTCCTGAGCGTGACGTCACCTGCGCTTTCCTTATAAGAAAAATTGGCACATTTGGGAGACTGAGAATCCGCATTTCGTGCTCGAGAAGTCTCTCCACCCTCAATGGGTGACTGTGTAGTGTGCAATGTCGAGTCACGGAATAATTGGTGCGATATTCGTTGGCAGCACGATGAATACTGAACGATATGTGAAGGATTTGGAAAATGATTTCATCCCCATTATCCAAAGTTCCGCTGATTTCGACAAGATGTCGTTCATGTAAGACGGAGCTCGACCCCATCGAAGCAGGAGAGTGTTTGATGTCCTGGAAGAGCACTTTAAGGACCGCATTCTGGCTATGGGGTACCCAGAGGTCACGGCATGTGCCTCGATTGGCCGCCATATTTTCCGGATCTGAACCCGTGTGACTTCTTTTTCTGGCGTTATATTAAAGACAAGGTGTACAGCAATAACCCCAAAACCATTGCTGAGCTGAAAACAGCCATTCAGGAGGTCATTGATAGCATCGATGTTCCGACACATCAGCGGGTTATGCAGAATTTCGATTTTCAACTGCGCCACATTATGGCCAATGATGGCAGGCATATCAAACATGTCATAACCTAAATCCGAATATCTGTAGTGACGTTTACATGTTGAATAAAGTGTGTGCACGCCGTAGTTTGTAAGTAATTTACGTTAAATTTAGTTCAATAATTGCCACCTTGTACTTAGCTTTTATCTCTTTCTTTGCGTGCATGTATTTATGTATGTGTCTATAGATAGTAGCTGAAAACATTTAGGTATTTTTTAAGATTTTTAATAACTATATTACAAGAGTAATTTTTTATTTGTGTGGTCATTGAAAAATGTTACAATATGTTACTACATAAGTAGTATCCAAAAATGCTCTGAAAAAAAAAAAAAAAAAAGAACAACAACAACAACTCAGCATATATGATATGATATAAAAATTCGCTATAAAATAAAGTTATTAGAATAACTTTCTTATAACAGTTCTTATAATTTGGAAACTATGTACAGGAGTAGTCAAATTATTAGATTTTTATGTTTTAGATATTTTTTTTATTTCTAAACAAATACTGGATGAAAGAACTTGGAACTTCAGACATGATAGGAACATTTAAAAACTTACAGTTTTAGCTATCGATTTAGTCCAGAGTGCAATTAGAGGACCCAACATAAATTGATGAAGAGTGCTAATACTTTGCAGTACCCTGCATAATAAAAAGCTACAAATTACTTGTAACTTTAATAATTTGTTCCACATACTATGTACAATATTTATATGCGTTGTTGTGGGAATTACGCAACTATTTAGAGAGATATAATTTTCTTTTTCAAAAATTATTAATTTTTTGGCGTACATTTAGAACAAATTTCCGTAAAATTTTATAAAACTTGCAGAAAATTTGACAACACATTAGAGAAATAGTAGTCTGAAACAAAATTCACACGTGTAGTATTCGCTGAGATATGAGCATTTATAGTAAATAATTCTTTATGGCGCATGCGCGAAAGCTATGAGAATTATTAGTAAATATTATTTTACAGCGCATGCGCGAAAGATAGATTTATATATATATATATATATATAGGTTGAAAGCTGGGCAACTTTGTAAATGCATTGGCTGGGATGTATTGGGCAACTTTTGTAAAATGTTCATTTGGGTAATGTAAAAGTTAAGCAAATTGTCGACAAAAGAACGAGCTTGATTTTAGGTATTTTCCAGAGTTGAAAGGGATTAAAAAAAAAAAAATAAAAAAAAAAAAAAACGCATAATGTGAAAAATTTGAAAATCATATTATTTCAACCACGTTGCTTTTTTTTTTTTTGAAAAACCTCTTTTAGGCTTGTAACTGTAACATAGTTTTATTTAATTACTAAGATTTGTGTCTTCATAGGGGGGTTTTCATAAAAAGAACTTTTGCAACATGGTAAAATATTATATAATTCTTTTTTTTTTCGTAAACCAGACCTTTGTAACCTATCCTAATTTCATGCTGACACTCATGCTGAAATACAGAATAAAAGCAGAAGTAAAAACTTCTGTTTCCTTCTAAATGAATTCAATCACTGATAAAAAGCGCTATAAATCTAGGAACAAGATTCACTCACTCAAAACGACTTCTGACAGAACCTAAAGTAATTTTTTTTTTTTTTTTTTTTACTAAATAAATAAACATTGTGAGCGTGCATCATCAGCGTTATATGGACTTCATTGTAACGATATTTTTCTTTCTGTGCTTTCTGTTTGCTACATTAAAACCTGGAGTTATTGTCTGGTAATTAAACCAGCATGGAAAGGAATAAGTTTGTTCTCACAAGACAAATACAAGGGTAGTATTAAAATGTATACAGACGGCTCCAAAATGGAAAAACAGAATACACTTTATATTCTTTGTTTTCAATAACGATGAGCGCCCATTTATAAATAAGTGCCCATTTATCGGAGAGGAACTCCATCTTTCAAGCAGAGTTATGCACGATTAGGCATATTGTGGAGTGGCTTAATGCCTCACCATTTAATTCAACTATAATACTTTCGGATAGTCAATCAGGACTCCTAGCATTGAAGAAACTGGACTTTACAACACTGACTAATTGCAGATTTTCAACAGAAATTGATAAATTTAAACAAACAAATATATTTTGACTCACTACTAAATTGAAAATTTAGTAGTGCCACTTTAGAATGCCACCGCCACTTTAGAATGTAGAAAAAGAGGGGAAAAAAGGCTAAAAACCCCATAGGAATAGCATGGGAAGAAAAGCAAAAAAACTCACAATGTCAAGTGTGTTAAAAAAAAAAAAAAAAAAAAAAAAAAAAAAAAAATTCACACCGGAAGTAATAAGGGGACAAAGTTGACTAGAAAAAAACATTGAACAGCGGGAACCGGGCGGGCTGGGGCATGGGTCCTGTCGTCCAGGATTAATACGACTCGCCTAGTATTACTCTTGGCGGTGGTGGGTGGGCGGGAACCACCGCCACTTTAGAATGTAGAAAAAGAGGGGAAAAAAAGGCTAAAAACGCCATAGGAATAGCATGGGAAGAAAAGCAAAAAAACTCACAATGTCAAGTGTGTTAAAAAAAAAAAAAAAAAAAAAAAAAAAAAAATCACACCGGAAGTAATAAGGGGACAAAGTTGACTAGAAAAAGGTTTTAGTGGAAGATAGGGGTGGGTGGGCGGGAACCACCGCCACTTTAGAATGTAGAAAAAGAGGGGAAAAAAAGGCTAAAAACCCCATAGGAATAGCATGGGAAGAAAAGCAAAAAAACTCACAATGTCAAGTTTGTTAAAAAAAAAAAAAAAAAAAAATTCACACCGGAAGTAATAAGGGGACAAAGTTGACTAGAAAAAAACATTGAACAGCGGGAACCGGGCGGGCTGGGACATGGGTCCTGTCGTCCAGGATTAATACGACTCGCCTAGCATTACTCTTGGCGGTGGTGGGTGGGCGGGAACCACCGCCACTTTAGAATGTAGAAAAAGAGGGGAAAAAAAGACTAAAAACGCCATAGGAATAGCATGGGAAGAAAAGCAAAAAAACTCACAATGTCAAGTGTGTTAAAAAAAAAAAAAAAAAAAAAAAAAAAAAATTCACACCGGAATAACAATACTATTCTATTAGCATTACGGTGAGAAGTCATACGAGTATCCAATCAATGAGTTGGCAGATGCGATGGGAAAGGATGTAGTCGGAAACGAAAGTGCAAAGGAAATATTTCAACCAATCCCGTTATCATTACTAAAATATTTACTAAAATATAAATTACTCAACATTGGCAAAAAATGTGGGAAGAGTCAGAAAATGGGAGATATATATTTAAATCTATCCCGAAAACAAACTACAAATATAACTTAATAAATAGGCATATATACATCTTTTTGACAAATGATGGTCCATTCCAAACTTATTTATACAAAATCGGAAAAGATCATCTACAAACTGTATTTGTGCCAAACTCTCAAACTCTTCGCACTACGTCCTTCACTGACCCTTAACATTACCACCCCAAAAAGAACGATAATCAATCACTAATGAGCTGGTTCAAACACATATTACAAAACGCAATAGTCTAAGAAACAAAACAATAAACTGTATAAAACATGTTGAAGAAAATGAATTCATTTTTAACTACACAACTAGCATGAATTAAAGATCCCTAATAATAAATAGTAAGTTAAAATTCAAAATCCGAGTCTGAGGTTGCTCAAAATAGAGATTACGAAAAATTATTTATTTTGTCTTTTTTTTTCTTTCTTTTCCTTTTTTCAAATTAATAAACTGGTGTGTCACTCACACGACTTTCTCTTACCCTGAAATTTAATACTATAAATACAGGTTGCAGATTAAGAGGTAAGATAACGAGTACTGTTATGTAAACATGTGTTAAACAATTCAAATTAGGCTTCGGAAGAGTTTTATATGATAATCAGTTCTGTGTGTGAGGGGCTACCGCCCCCCTCAACCCCCCGTTTCATTAATGCACCTGCATTTATATAGAATTTAATTCGGCTATTAAAAAATAATTCTGTTTTTAAAAAATAATTTATTAAAATTATTATTTAAAAATAAATTATCTTTTATGATAATGCAGATGATTTCCATATTAGAGAAGTAGTATAACACTAAATATCCAAAAAAAGTCCATTTTATTCTCAATAAAAAAAAAAAAAAAAAAAAAAAAAAAAAAGATTTTTTTTCTAAGTTTTTTTTTTCTTTAAAAGTAAAAAAAAATCGATAACTTTGTTTCAAATTATCGCAGATCGATGGCTCAACCATTCGTTTTACAGGTATTGGCGAACTCTTTTGAAAGATACCCATCATGAAAATTTACTCCCCTGGAGGGCGGACTTCCCCCCCCCCCCAGGCTCCTACTTACACAAAAAAAAAATTCCCAGTTGACCATCTCTATTACAAAAAATATATATTCGTTTCATTTGGTTTAGTGCAGTCTATAGACGGTAAACTCTACTTACCTGCAATTTCCCCCATAGACGTAATGTATTAGAATTCTCTTGATTGTCCCTGTACACGAACCATTTGCTTGATCTTAACGAAAAGCTTACTGTAGCATCCTTATATGATACACATTTAGAATACCAAGTTTGAACTTTCTGCCGTAATTTGTTTTTGAGATATGCTGATAACAGACAGACACACACACAGACACACACACACACACAGACATACACACAGACCATTTGTAAAAAACATGATTTTCGTATTCAGGGGGCCTCAGAACATGTAAATATAGCAAAAACTCGCGTTCGAAAATTTTATCCCAAAACAATATTTTCTCTACCTTATGGGTAAGAGAAAGTAAAAATATTCTGGTGTGTCACCACACGACTTTCTCTTACGCTGAAATTTAATACTATAAATACAGGTTGCAGATTAAAAGGTAACATAACGAGTACTGTAATGTAAACCTGCGTTAAACAATTCATATTAGGCTTCTGAAGAGTTTTATATGATAATTAGTTCTGTGTGAGGGGGGCTACCGCCCCCCTCAACCCCCCGTTTCATTAATGCGCCTACATTTATATAGAATTTAATTCGGTTATTAAAAAATAATTCTGTTTTTAAAAAATAATTTATTAATATTGTTATTTAAAAAAATTATCTTTTATGATAATGCAGACGATTTCCATATTAGAGACGTAGTATAACACCAAATATCCAAAAAAAGCCCATTTTATTCTCAATATTAAAAAAAAAAAATATTTTTTTTGTTAAAAGTAAAAAAAAAATCGATATCATTGTTTTAAATTATCGCATATCGATGGTTCAACCATTCGTTTTAAAGGTATTGGCGAGCTCTTTTGAACGATACCCATCATGAAAATTTACTCCCCTCGAGGGGCGACTTCCCCCCCGATGGGGGGAGGCGAGGCTCCTACATACACAAAATTTTTTCCCCAGTTAACTATCTCTATTACAAAAAAATATATATTCGTTTCATTTGGTTTAGTGCAGGTGGCGATCTACACGGATGGCTCTAAGACCGAGGCTGGAGTTGCCTCAGCTTTCTGTGTTCCTGAAGGCGACAGCGAAGCCTATCGGTGGGCGGGTAGGCTCGAGGACTACAACTCAGTATTCCAAGCAGAACTCTACGCAATTAAAAAAGCCCTAGACTGGGCGGTCGTAAATCATAATCAACAACAACAACTAAGTGTTTATAGTGATAGTCTTTCGAGCCTGCTCGCCATTGCTCGCCATCGGAACAGACACCCACAAGTCCTGGAAATAAAAGAAATTCTAATGAACCCTAACCTTAACTGTACCCTGGCACACGTTTCTGCCCACAGGGGAGTAGTCGGTAATGAACTTGCTGATTCCCTGGCCAAAGAAGCCACAGAATTCTCAGTAAAAGAACCATCTCCTCCTGCCCCTCCCTCCTACGTAAAATTAAAACTGAAACAAATCTTCATTTTAAAATGGCAAGACCTGTGGCGAAATTCCGAGAAGGGTAGATATACCTTCTCCCTAATCCCACAGGTTTCAACAAATTCATGGACTCTAACTCCTCCCATAACGGCTTTCTTAACAGGCCATGGCCCCTTTCAATCCTACCTCTTCAAGTTTCATCGCCGACGCTCTCCCCTGTGTCCCTGCGGTGAGGAGGGAACTCCCGAACATTATTATTTCTCTTGCCCCCTAACTCAACAGTTCCATTTCAGAAATCCCTCTCCAAGACCAAATAATTGGCTTGAAAATATCTTAACCAGAAAACTGTTAATTAAAAAACTAAACAATATTTACTCCCTCTTAATGGACATAACCAATTTGACTGATTAATAACTATTCCCACTGGCAGCTAATCTTCTTCCCAAATGAAGCTACTTATCCTCCCACCCTTTTTCAAAATACCCTTCACCAAAACAAAAATCTGTTTGCAAGGAAGCCTCTTACTAAAACCTCTCTTAAAAACTAAATAAACTCTATAGTTTAAATTATCAACAATCCTAACTCTCTCATTCTCTCCTCTGTTACCCAAATTACCCTGCAAAATCAGTTTTCTGCACAGTTGTTCTGCAATACTGTCACCCATGTTGTCATCCAATTGTATCATCTGGACTATTCTAGTCAAACTTGAACTCTCTAGTACACATCAAGAGTTGTGAAAACTCATCTAGTGCCGTCTGTCGCGAGAGGCCTAAAGGGCCTGGCACAATCCATCTAAAATTATCATCGCCCAATGTCGCGAGGTGGCTTTCAGCCAAGCGATGACCATGTACTCTTTCTATGTTGTTTTCCATCGCCCCTTGTCGCGGTAAGGCTTCATGCCTGGCGATGCCTATGTAAAACCCTCTTGCTTTTTAAATAAACGTCAGGCAGGTCTGTAGGGATTCTTCTCGGGACAGCCCACGTGAACCTCGGTTCTGGAAGCGCTCAACACCGCTCTTCGAGCGGTGAGCGTGGGCTGCTCCCCTGTTCAGTCTATAGACGTTAAACTCTACTTACCTGCAATTTCCCCCATAGACGTAATGTATTAGAATTCTCTTGATTGTCCCTGTACACGAACCATTTGCTTGATCTTAACGAAAAGCTTATTGTAGCATCCCTATATGATACACATTTAGAATACCAAGTTTGAACTTTCTGCCATAATTTGTTTTTGAGATATGCTGATAACAGACACACACACAGACACACACACAGACACACAGACCATTTGCTAAAAACATGATTTTCGTATTCAGGGAACCTCAAAACGTGTAAATATAACAAATTTTTGTGTTCGAAAATTTTACCCAAAAGCAATACTTTTCCTACCTTATGGGTAAGAAAAAGGAATTAATTATCTATAAAAGTTTTAAAAAAAAAGAAAAAAAAAAATGAACATTTGTGAAGGCAGTTATGAATCCCATTGTGATCTTACTAAATAAAAAGTAATATATTTATCAGAAGAAGAATATTCTTACTAATATAGTAAAAACTGGTGAAATAAAACTATCTCTGTAAAAATTAGATAGATATGTTCATTTTCAGCTATTCACATCTAAATATTAATATAGAAAATGTAACTTCTGTATTTCAATAAAAGGGGCTCTTCTTCTGCCGCTGGGTGATCGGTTTGGTTTCCAAACAAATGATGGATGGCCATTGCCGGGCCATGATTCCTTCCAGATAAGGCGATTAGCTTCGGACATGGTTCAGAGTCCCCAAATCCCTGAATTTAATTTTTTCACAATCTTAAAATAACGTTTATCTGTGCTAAGTTATTACAATTTGTAAAATATTTTCATACCATTTGCAGCTACATCGTCTTATATTTAATTGTAGATGAATATTATGAAAGAATACTGTTAAACAATAGTGGTAAAAAGATTACGAATACTCCTTAATAAACTTACACCTATAAACATGCAGTTTTACATTCTTTTCGCTACTTCATATTGACAGAAATATTTAAATATGCGTTAAAAATAACATTAAAATTTTCCGTGTTTCGAGATTTACGATATTTTTGGTGCAATTTTTGAACATATCTTAAATAACATTTAAAAGAATTTTTATTTTCTATTAGATACAAGGGAATACATTTATATATTAGTTATAAAGAATATAAATTAATGTTTTTTTTTTTTTTTTTTTTTTTTTTTTTTAAATGTGCAAAATTAAACCCTGATGAAAATATATAAAAAATTGTGAAACTCGGTATTTTTCTTATTCAATGTAAAGTGCATCTTTTAGTCGCTATTACATTTTGAGATTACAAAAATAAATTTTACACGGTACCAAATATACACACATGCATTAACACCTCCTTTTACTATATGTAGAGATATATAAAAGCCGTATAAAAAATAGATTTGTAATTTTTGTGTTTACGAATTCGAGAACAGTATAAAAACGGTTAATTAAGACATTTCTTTTGACAGCGAAAAAAATGAGAGTTTAAAAAAAAAAAAGTATTTTCTGGTCTATATCTTCTAAATTTTCAAAACTTCTAGAGGAAGATAAGCGAAAATTTTAATTTTATTAATCACATTTTTTTTTTTTATAGCTTGCATGAAAATGTATATTTTTAAATGCTTGTTACTTTTAATATACTAATTTAATTTAATGAAAAATTAATATAAAGTTTTTATGAGAATTTCACAACTTTTCAAAAAAGTTATAATCCTAAAAATATTTAACTTACAGTGCATTTAAGGATAATTATTTCTTTTAAAAAGTAGTTATACAATAATTTAAGCTTTCAAACTAATCATTTTCTTTTTACATATTATTTCAAAATCTGAAGAATGAAGAGAATTGCTTCCGGGCTGCATAGTATAATTGAATTGTAAAGCTTTGAAATTTTGGGGAGCTTTTTTTGGAATTTTTTCCTAATTCGAAAAAAAAAAAAAAAAAAAACATATTTCTGGAGATAAACAATCACTGCGTTCCTTTAATTAAAAAAAAAAAAATCAATTTAAAGTTGCCTGGTGAAAATTTGCATTTTTATACATATATAAAATAAAGTTATTGTGTTTTTAATTATGTTTATTTGTCATATTTCTCTTCTTAAAGTTTCCTATTTTTTAAAGTTTTATTTACAGATGGTTTAAAAATTAAAACTTAGGAAAGTTTCTAAGTGGTATAATTTTTTAAAGATAAATAATAATAATAATAAAAATACTTTTGAATTATTTCTCTTTAAATTAGATAATTAATTATAACTTAAGATATAGATACATATATTTAGCACTCATGTTAAAAAAACATGTTAATTTAGTTAATATTTTTATAGATAATTTCGATTTTTTTTTTTTTTTTTACATAATTAATGTGATTTCATTGTATATATAGCTAGTGCGTCATCCATCCTATGAATGAATACTTGTCTTAAGAAAATGATTTTAGAATCTGGTATTTCTAGGATCGGCATGCATGTATCAAGAATTTATCGCTATTTTTCTCGGTGATTCAAAACGATTACATTTCATTTGGAATTCTCTTTTAACATTAAAAATGCCCCATACACGTGTGAAAAATGCAATTTGTGGTATCCTATATTTTTAATATTACACTCAACAAAATGAAAATAACAACTGCTTCAAGCTGAAAATTAATTCATGTTTTCCCATTTAAAATTAAAATGATAATCACTAGAATTAAGTGTTGAGGGGATAGGGAGGGGGGATTCATGGAAAGAAAAATAAATAAATATAATCTGGTATGTCACTCACACTACTTTCTCTTACCCTGAAATTTAATACTGTAAATACAGGTTGGAGATTAAGAGGTAAGTTAACGAGTACTGTTATGTAAACCTGTGTTAAACAGTTCAAATTAGACTTAGGAAGAGTTTTATATGATAATTAGTTCTGTGTGAGAGGGGCTACCGCCCCCCTCAGCCCCCGTTTTATTAATGTACAAAAAACAAGCGATGAATATTTAGCTTAAAACATACATTATTTACCGTATCTCTATGAGGGATTTATTTCAATTCCCGAAGAAGCTTTCCAGGAAATGGAAAATATTATTAGTAAAGCACATCCACTAACAACAAATAACTAGTGTGTTGTGGCCACCGCACGACTTTCTTCTCTATTTTCCTATACAAATTCACTCAGCAAAAACAATTTATAAAAAATATTATTAAAAAAAAATCATCTTTCATGAAAATGCACACGGTTTCCATATTAGAGAAGTAGTATAACACTAAATATCCAAAGAAAAGTCCATTTTATTCTCAATATTACACTTTTTTTTTTTTTTTTTTTTTTTGAAAATGAAAAAAATCTTTAACTTTATTTTAAATTATCGCAGATCGATGGTTCAACGATTCGTTTTAAAGGTATTGGCGAACTCTTTTGAAAGATACCCATCATGAAAATTTACTCCCTTCGAGGGGGGATTTCCTCCCCAGGGGGGGAGGCGGGGCTCCTACATGGACATTTTTTTCCCCAGTTGACTATCTCTATTGCGTAACATTATATTCGTTTCATTTGGTTTAGTGCAGTCTATAGAAGTTAAACTCTACTTACCTGCAGTTTCCCTCATAGACGTAATGTATTAGAATGCTCTTGACTGTCCCTGTACACGAACCATTTGCTTGATCTTAACGAAAAGTTTAGCGTAGCATCCTTATATGATACACATTTCGAATACCAAGTTTGAATGTTCTGCCATAATTTGTTTTTGAGATATGCTGATAACAGATAGACACACACACAGACCAACCGCTAAAAACATGATTTTCTTATTCAGGAGACCTCAAAACGTGTAAATATAACAAAATCTCACTTTCGGAAATTTGATCCAAAAACAATACTTTCTCTACCTTGTGGGTAAGAGAAAGTAATTCAAATAAGTACTTTTTTTTTAAGTGCTTTAAAGCTTAAGGGCTTCAATTGGTCCTTTAATTTTAAGCTTCATGTTTCTTTTTGTGCAGAAAAATTCTCTCCCTCTCTCTCTCTCTCTCTTATTTTTTTCTTTTAATACACAGATTTAAGAGACTTAATTTTTAAGATATGATCCTTGGAAGAAAATTGTAATTTCGCGCTGAGGGGGAAAATTGGAAAGGTTCTTATTGTTTTTTAAAAGATGAGTTGTGCGGCTTACACATACAAAATTAATCATTTATTAAAAGTTGCTGAAATTAAAATTTCTTGCTATATCTTAAATTAGAATTATTTCAAATATTTTGATTAAATGAAATTCTATATTGCAGATTGTCTTGTGACCAGTTTTGTATCTTTGGGTAATCTATTAATTTATATAAATATTTTGATGATAATATCAGCTTAGTATAATCTCCATGACTGTTAACCTTTGATAGTACCAGCTGTTTATTGAAAGCATTAAGTTTCATTATTAAAAGGGGTACAGCCTTGAGCATTTTGGGAATAGTGATTTTCTTTAGTTTTTACCAAAACTATTTTTGGGCTTTAGAGGTATTTTACTATTTGGAAATGTACTTATAGGTCATTATTTAGACTTGTTGTGTAGTTAAACATCAGAATTTAAAATCTATTTAATGACTTGTTAATCATTTTGTAGATGGAGTAAAATGGTTTCCATGAATTTAAGGTTACTTTTAAGTAAAAGTTTTGTGTAAGCCATACATTTTAGGTTAGTTCAAAATGTCAGCTTTTTAAAAAATTAAATTAAATTAAATTAATTAATTAATTAATTTTTACTTTTTTTTATTATTATTTATTTATTTATTTTTCGGGGGGGGGGGGGAGATAGACAACGCAATTTACTAAAGGTCACAGTTTAACTGGTGGAATTGAAGGTGTTATATATATATATATATATACGGGGGAAGGAGCTTTAATCCATATTTATTTTGTGCAGTAATTTTTATTTCAAAAAGTTTATGGTGCGTACTTTTAAAATTTTAGAAGTTCAGTTGTGTTGATTAGCTAAAATCTTATGCTCATAAAGGAAAGGTTTCAAAAATTTCATTTGATTTAACCCGTTAGTAGTCGCTTGTCGGTCGATTTGCCGCCCATCCTTGAGTGTTGCGAGACTTTTTTATTCAATAGCCACCAAAAATTTTTAGAAGTGGCAGTTGATAAACTTAGAATGCGAATAAAATCAAAGAAACGTCGATCACATCACTTCTTAAAATTATTGGTGACAGTTAAATAAAAAGTGCGCAATCTGTAATAGGTGGCGCTGTCTATAGCGACTACTAACGGGTTAATTACTTAAATAATGTAGATTTTTTCCACCAAGTAAAAAATTTTAATGAGTCTAAAAAAATCCAGCTCGCTTAGTCTCAGTAGAATTTTGTGTTTCATGTACCAGTAAGACAGTTTAGAAAGTAATTTTGTTAGTTGGATGTCTTAGGTTATCTAAACAAATAAAACATTTAATTAAAATAATTGTCTAAGGGGTCCATGTTTTGGTGACTTCAATTAGTGAAATTTTGGTCTCATAAGGTTAACTGTGAATAATTTAAATACTGGTACCATAAAATACTTCTAATATAATAAATAAAGTTTAACTATTGTAGTAAACATTTACAGAGACTCCAACATACTAATTAATATTCGGTAGTATTGTTAGCCCCGCCTTTTTTTTTTTTTTTTTCACACCAGTATCATTTTAGAGTATTTTCTTCTTATTTAATCGTAATTGAATTTGGAGACTATTACTCTAAAAATTTACTGGTGTGTAAAAAAGGGCGTGACTAACGGAATATTAATTAGGATGTTGGAGTCTCTGCATTTATAAAAGTAATCAAATAAATGGATATTCCAATGTAAAAGTTCCTTAAAAATTAAAATTGAAAGAGTAACATTTTTCTGTATATCTCATTTATTTCCTTAATAAATGTTTTTAACAGGAATAATGGGAAGATCAGTTTCTTTGTTTTTTCTTCGTTTTTATTTTATATTCTTTTAAATTTCTTTTATATACACGTTGTCAGATTCTCTGAACAAGATTCGAAAATTAAAATGTATATATGTGTGTGTGTAGGTTTGTGTGTGTATTAAAAAATGTTTGTGGATACTATATTGAAAAAGAAAAAAATAGACACTTGGTATTTCCCGAAACTTTAAGTATTGTAGGATCTTTAGAGAAATTTCTGCTGATTAGATTTGTAGTAATAACGTTCAACGAGTGGGGCTATTTTGTAGTTATGTATATATATATATATATAAGCGTTTAAGTGCAGCAAGTAACTGAATACAGAAAATAGTTATTTAAAAACAAATTTCTGATTCATTATGAGTGTATGTCGGTGGAAATATTTTCGTACCGATATTCTTTTTATAGGAATTTTCACATAGATTAAAGCAGAAAACTGCTGCAAAAGCTTATGGAAATTTCTCAGAAAAAATACCGGTATTCAAAAATCGTATTACTTGGCAATTACGGCGCATCGGTTTCCCAGTAATTTTAACTTTGTGTGCTATTTTACTTAAATAGCAAATTTTGTCATAAAAGAATCCTATATATTAAAAAAAAAAAAAGTATATTTTTTATGAACAGTGCTTGAAGAGTCCTTGAAAGGAGAAAGTATGTCAAAGAAAACTTTTTTGTAAATCGCTATATATATCTATATTCGTCTGGATTTTTCATATTAGAAAACAAAAAAGATGCATTTAATTTTCTGTTCATGTCTAGTTTCTCACAATAAAAATATCGTTCTGGAAATAATTTAATGGGAAAAAATAGAAATAAATAAAAACTTTTACATTCCAAACTTACTCCATTTTACAAAGAAAGGTTTATATGAATAAATAACAGTAGACAAAATGTACACAATTGTTAATTTCCTACTTAAAATAATCTTTCAATTGACTTTTCCGAGGAAAAAATTCTTTGCGGGGAAACACACACGCACACATATATAGATATGCATATATTACACATTTTAAATAATGTTTTACACAATGTATTATTATATAAAACGATATCTGCTACACACAATTCTTTTTTGTCGTAACTGTAAATCCTATTTTTGTAAGTTATAACGAGAAATTTATTTTTACATATTAAGTCTTCATATGCGCATACCCAGAAAATTTTGAAAAAAAATACAGAAGACTCTTCTTATGATGTTATACGTGTTTCATACCTGCCAACAAACTAATTGATAACACTGCTCGACATGAAAATTGCCTCTGACACCATTTCACCATATTCCTATATAAAACGACCTCCTGAATCCGAATATGACGCCCGTTTTGCCCTATCAACCACCGTTTTTTACTAATGGGGTCCTATTTTTATCATTTTTCGATGTTTTTATGGCTACAAATTTGATTTTTAGGAGGGTGGGGGGGATTTTTTTAATCGTTAAATGTCTTCTGGGGGGCTACAGAGTCGGAAAATTCTAAAACATGGAAATTTGCGTCAAGGGAAAAATGTTGGGGGGATTTGCCACTGAAATTATGCATTACATATATTATATATTTTTTAATCTGTTATTAACGTTATTTTTTAAACTTTATATATATTTTTGTCTTTAGGTTTTAAATTAATTATTTTTCATTCTTCAAATCAAATTCATGGTCATAAAATTATCGAACAGGTAAAGAAATTGCGGGATCGGGTGGTGTATATAGAAAACGGTGGGTGACTGGGCCAAAATGCGAGTCATATTCTGATTCAGGAGGTCATTTTACATAAGAATCAGTAAGAATGGTATCAGATCTCGAAAGAAAAAAAAATTTGCAGAGCAGTGTAATCTGTAATATTTTTAGTCTCGCTATTTTTTCACACCAGTATTTTTGGAGAGCGTTTTTCTTATTGTTTAATCGTAATTCCATCTGGCGAACATTACTCTAAAAAAATACTGGTGTGAAACAAAAGGCAGGACTTACAATACTACGAAATATTAATGAGAATCTTGGCAGGCATGATGTTAAAAAAAAAAAAATAAATAAAATAAAATAAAATAAAATGCGGAATTTGTATACTTCGTTTGTAAGAAGTGATGAAAATGTCCATTTCTTGGCTATTTATCGCTCATTGGCAACACGAGAAAGTTTGAAACAAAACGAATTTTTGATAATCTTTAACGTAAACATCTTTCTATACTCTTCACACTAAAATAATTTAAATAAAGGTATTTTAGATAAACTTTTATAAATATAATTTTGTCATATATATTTATTTATAATTGTGTAAGTTTAATCTAATGATCGTTTATTAACAAACTTTGTCAACTGCGGGACACTTAAATTAACTTAAAATTTGTATGGTTGCCAAAATATTATGCTTTTTGGCAACCAGAAAATTCTTATAGTGATTTTGTATGTATTTTTAAGCAGTTTTCTGTGATATAACGATTAATATATATATATATATATATATATATATATATATATATATATATATATATATATATATATATACAATTTTCCGGTAGCCAAAAAGCGTAAAAGTTGACAACTATGAACTTGAGATTTACGTGTTATAGCTTAAAATAAAATACTACATGCGCTTTATGTTGCAAAATGAACTTACAAAGGACATAACAGTTTACATATGAAAGAACCCCAGTGAGTAATCGGAACAGTTTTTGTATGTTCATGGAAAACCGGTTAACATGCATTGGTT
The DNA here is from genome assembly GCA_963930645.1 of Salticus scenicus. Classification (NCBI taxonomy): domain Eukaryota; kingdom Metazoa; phylum Arthropoda; class Arachnida; order Araneae; family Salticidae; genus Salticus; species Salticus scenicus. The sequence continues at coordinate 232,223,228 of OZ005651.1, forward strand.
CAGAAAAAAAAAATTAAAATGATTTTTAATTCAACATTAAAGCCCAATTTTATGATAGCATACACATTAACACTGAAAATGTACAACTTTCCGGTCGTTAACATTTATTACACGGGTTGGATAAAAATTACAATTTTTTTTTTCTTTTTTATTTCAAATCTAAATGCTAAATTAATTTAAATAAATTTAACTTAACAAAATACATTTTTAGGAGTATAATTTTGGAAAATATGTGTACATACGTTGTTCATAGCCACCAACTTGTACGTTTCTTTGCTACCGGAAATATTTAATTGAAACTTTTAATAAGTTATTTAGCTGTTTTCTGTGATTAAACGTGATACACTTATTGCAAAGAGATACTGGTGTTCAAATACAGTACAAGTTGGCATCTATGAATGTTAATATATTAAAATTTTAAACCAAATTTTAATGGAAAATTATAGAGATTCAAATGTTTTAAGCCGCGCTGTGTTTAATTTATAGTGTGAGGGAGACTATCAAAGACCCTTTGATTAACCAAAATCCCCCCAAAATAATTTATTTCTATTAGAATTCTGATTGATATTAAAATATGCTTAATTTAAAGATGTGATCTTATTCCGTATTCACTCGTTCAAAAGAAAGAAAAATATTGCTCTTTTTTTATTTGGGGGGAAGGAGGGGGGTGGATAAGGATGACGTTAAAAGGAAAATATAATTTTTGCTAAAATTAAAAAATATAAATAAAATAAAATAAAAAGTCTTCTGCAGTCGTCTTCATGCATTAAAGGTAATTTTTTGAAAACACTAAAATTTCTACGAAATATATTAACTTTATAAATGGGAATCAGTAACAAATGCTAGAAACAATAAGATATTTTGCACTAATGAAAGTACCGTTCAAATAGTAAAGTACCGTTCTACAACTGCCCACAATTTGAGTTCGAAATGCAAATGAACGGGATTTTCGAATTACATCTTAACAGCACTGTGTGTTGATTCTTTGTTTTCAGTTAAACATGATTTTTTTTCTTTTATCGAGAATTTAAAAAAAGATCTTCCAAGTTAACTAAAATTATAAATTAACAAACAGGCTACGCCCGCTTCGCTGGTCACTATTTTTAAATGAATCACTATAATTAATGAATTCTCAAAATTGCATTAATTTTTATCATGTAAAAAAAAAAATAGAAAAAAAAATATGATCGGGAAAAATGTCGCATCGGGTCCCCACTGCCTTCGGAAGCGCACGCCATTGTGCGCTGCGCGCGCATTTATGTTCGACACTCTTAATGAATCACTATATTATCGTAAGGGAAAAACATAAATATAGAATACAAAAAAGTTCTCTCATCAGTGGAATAATCGGTCCGGGTCCCCACTGCCCGCGGCAGTGTATACTCGCGCGCACGACGTGAGTGTTACTTTGCCCACTGGTCCCGCCCCTCCTAATTATTTTACGCTTTCAAAAATATCCACAATCGTTTTCTCGGGCTTTTAAACCTAATAATAATAATTTCGAACGTTCTATCTGAATTTCTTTATTTTTGCCCCAGGGCCCGCCCTCCTTACCGCCCCTCATAATAATTCTACACTTTCGAAAATACCCGCAATCGATTTCTCGGACCTTAAAACCTAATAATACTAATTTTAACGCTCTTACTCTTTTTTCTATATTTTTTCCCCTTCGCTCCACCTCCCGGTGTATCCTAATATTTTTTCCTTTTTGAAAATATCTGCATTCGATTTGTAGTTTCTAAAAACCTATACGTGCCAATTTAGAACGGTCTATCTTTATTTCTATTGTTTTGCCCCTTCGCCCCCCCCCCCTTCCCGGCTCTCCTAAAAAATTTACAAATTCGAAAATATACGCAATCGATTTGTAGGTATCAAAAACATCTATGTACCAATTTTCAACAATCTAACTCTAGTTATATTTTTAGCCCCTCCGCCCGCTCTTCCCGCCCCTCCAAATAACTTTACACTTTCGAAAAAATCCTCATTCGACTTGCAGGCCTCTTAAACCCATCTGTACCAATTTCGAACGGTCTAACTGTATTTATATTTTTTTCGCCCCATACCCCCCCCCCCCCCTCCTTCCTGCCCCACTGGGACAAATTTCTAAAATTCTAGAAACTAGTTTTTAGATATTTGTGTGAGCTATATTTTAGGACAAAAATTTCCCATATATATATATATGTATATATATTTCCAATATAAACTGTATTTTAGGTCTAGAGATTATGATACTTGATTTTAAATAAGGATTTGTTAAATGGTTAGTTTTTTTTTATTATTCCCATTACCTTTCAATCTTTGTGACAAATTACAATCGCAGATGGCAGCACTATTCAAATATCTATACTGAATATCTGAATCATAAACAAAAAAATTCTTTTTTGCTTGAATAGGTTTATGTCTTCTCTGCATTTGCTCCATGCTTCCTGGCAATTTTTGTACAGGCATTATATGTATTTTATTTTATTTTATTTTATTATTTATTCATTTTATTTTATTGATTTATTTTATTTATTTAATTTTTTTCCATTATTTTCATATCATTACAGTAGATGGCAGCACTATTCAAGTTACTATAATTAATATGAATCCTAATTTATATAAGGATTCAACTTGTTTCGTTTTGTGAATTCTGTAGTTTTACTCCATGCTCACTGCTAACATTGTGCTGACTAACTGTGCTTTTAACTAATATCTGCTTGTTAAATTTTACATGTGTCTCATTTTTCATAAACTATGTGTTGTCTTTTTTGGAAAATATAAAATTACAATATTTATTGTGTTTTATATGTAATTTTTTTATGTAATTTTTGGATTAACTTTTGTAGTGGTGAGTTTATTTTGATCTACGTTTTTTCTTGTTTTATTTCCAATGTTTGTTTCACATGTGACTATTAATTAATAAATTTTGTGAGGCTTATTTCTTGGTTATTTGTGATTGTTTAGGGATTAAATTTACAATGTTTATTAGTGTATTGTCACTAATTATTTTTTAAACGGTTTATTGGATTTGTAGTGATGAGTTTTATTTTGATCTTCTTTTTTTCTGGTTTAATTTACTATGGGTGTTTCGGGCCTGAGAACAAAGAAATTCTTAGATTTTGCTTTCTTTGTGACAGAAAAACATCAATTTTTTAGCATGTTTGCATTCTACCAGGCCCTTGATAATGTTAGAATGCAAATAATGCTTTTTTCACATTCCAATTTGTTATAATTCATTTAGATTTTAATTTATTTCCTTTTTGGTTTGATTTGGGTGGTCTTCGTTTTTGATCAGAATAATTGTTTGAATACTGAAATTAAATCATCTTTAAATTTCAAATGTTTGCACTGATAATATTATATTACTACTGAACGTTATCTCTCTCTCTCTCTCTCTCTCTCTCTATATATATATATATATATATATATATATATATATATTTGGCGATGTAAAGGATTATTTTAAATCACGTTTTGTCATTAATTTAAATTCAGAGAACCCCTGCTCACACAAGCCTGCGGTGTTCCATGCTTTACTTCCCCGCGCTAAATCATATTGCAGTACTGAAGAACTTTTCAGGGATAGAACACGGGCGTAGAATTCACACCGGTATTTGTTTAAGAAATTTCTCTGCCTGTAATATATTCGATTTAACAAGTAGAAAATTTTGTTACATTGATAGTGGTAGGAGTTCTGCACTAGTGTTTTATCCCTGAATTTTCCAATTAGAATTAAAAATATTTTTTTTGGACTTAAAACGTAATAATTATCCCCCACGCTGGATTAAGAGAAATTTAAATGAATACGACTTTAACATTGATAATCACGATATTAACTCCTCCAAATCACCTAAATCTTTCATTACTATCCCATATACTATAGAACAATTTCTGAATCTATAGCAAAATTTTAAGATCTGTTATTATGCCTGTATCCTGTACACCTCAATTTATGATTCGTAATTTCCTTTCTAATTTTAAACCAGTTATCCTCCCAGCCCCAGTTTTTCTCATACAGGATTTATTTATAATATTCCTTATAAATCTTGCCCTTTTGTTTATATTGATGAAACTCGCCCTTCATACTCAAATTATCGAGCAGAAAATGAATTCCAAAAACCGCGATATTCGTTCTAAAGTACTCCAGCATGCCATAGAAACTGACCATCTACCTGATTTTAACAATACTAAAATAATTGTATCTAATTGTTCTAATTATCATTCTAGAATTTTCGTTGAGAGCTGGTTTTCGAAACAGCATTTTTCACCTCTTAATGAGACATGCGCAGTCCCTGCCGAATACGCTGTGCTTTCCTAGAGGAAATCTATTGTTCATCTCAGCATTTACTTTCATGTTTTTTACTGATGAATACCTAAAACACTAAAATAAGACTCGAAACGTTTAAATTTATGTTGTTTGTATTTTAATATATTAATTGTATATTTTAATGTATATTGTCTCGATTTTTACTGTAACTCAAATATAATCCTAATTAATATTCCGCAGTATTGTTAGTACCTGCTTTTTTTTTTTTTTTTTTTTTCTTCAGTCGCAATTACATTTGGAGAAAAATACTCTAAAACTAAAGTGGTGTGGAAAACAGGGCAGGTACTAGCAATGCTTTGTAATAAATGAAAATTTTGAAATATGCTGACAAATAGTATGAAAATGTAAAGAATGTTATCAAAAAAGCCTGTGATCAATGACTTTTTATACAAGGTTTTCATGAACAGCATTCTCACAAAGGCGAATTTTGATACCAAAAGATTTAAACAGTAAATTTTCTTTATATATCAACGGATATAAGCGATTAGTCAAGTCTAAAATTACTAAATAAAAATACTGATGTCATACCTTCCAACATCCTAATTAATATTCCGTTGTGTTGTCAATCCCGCCCTTTTTACACACCAGCAAATATTTAGAGTAATATTCCACAAATGCAATTACGATTAAACAAAGAGAAAAAAACTCTAAAAAGATAATGGTGTGAAAAAGAAGGCGGGGCTAACAATACTAAGGAATATTAATTAGTATGTTGGCAAGTATGTAATGTCCAAATCTCCCTTTCTGTGAACCCTGATCTCAAAGGTAAATTTATATACCACAATTTTTATATAGTATTTTTTAAACAGGTATCATATATTTGTGAAGTGAAAATTTATTAACAAAAGTAAAATTTATCTTCGGGAGAATCTTGTTTGTTTATCGATATGGGAATATAGTTTAAACCAAATCAAGTGAGAAATTCATGAAAAGTTTATTTTTAAATATTAAAAAATAAAAATATTTGAGAAGATTTATAATAATTTGTTGTAAATTTGAAATTTCCTTTACATTTTTTTCCTAGAGCGTTTCATATTTAGACATATTTTAAGTTTTAATAAATTTTTAATATGTTTATTAAATAACCCTTCTGCATATAAAAAATTTGTTTTGAGATTTTATGATCCTGCTTACCAGATACAGAAAATTAATAAATTTAAAAGCTTTTTCGGAAATTGTTTAGTAATATTCAGCATTCTTAAAATCTGTTTTTCTTCAGGTATAATAAAAACCCGTAAAAATTATTAATACATTCTGTTTTGTTCCAGAAAACTTGTTCTTCAAAACAAAAACAAAAATGCTATATACAAAAGTCAGAATAGGATTACTTTTTTATTAATAGTATATGAGAAAAATATAAATAATTGTTCACTTTATTAAAATTCATTCATGCACATGTATGTTTATTTATTTATTTATTTATTTAATTATTTTTTTATGTGTATATATATATATATATATATACATATTCATCTTCCAATACGCAAAATGACTTTTTTTTTTTTTTTTTTCAATCTCATGCCAAATAAAATAGTTAAAGCTTCGAAAATGTCTAATATTTTTATTATTATTATTATTGTATATTTATATTAAGGTGTGAAAAATTAACGCAGAGCTGATACCGGTATTTCTTTAAAATTATTCTATATTTATAAAATCGTTGGGTTAAGAAGAAGGAAATTTTGTTTTATAAATACCGGTATGAGTTCAGCGTGAAGTTATCATCCCTGCTATATTTAAAATTAAATTTTAATACTTTCGCGATCGCTGACGTAGATTCACGTCATTAAAAAATCTGTAGCTCATCGGGTGGGCGTTTTTTTTTTTTTTTTTATTATTATTATTATGTTATTTATTTCTTAAGAAAATAGCCAATATTCATATTTGTATAATCGATATATTATGGATACAATTTTTTTAGAAAGATTATAATTACAATGTATATCCATTTGTATTATAAATAAGACAACAAAAAGAAAAAAAAAATTCTGGAATATTATATTTTGGGAGAATAACGCCGACATGCGTAATTTTCTGTCAAAAAGAGAGAAATATGCGGTCGCGAAAGTGTTAAATTACATCTTTCCAACAAAAAAGACACTATTAAGAAATACATGTCTAGACATTAGAGAGAAAAATATATGACTAAATGTTAAGAAATATAAAATGTTGTTGTTAATATTTTCGTAATTATGGTTTATGCTATATCTTCTTCATCAAATAGTTAAAACATGTGTACTTTTTAGAGGTTGTATTTATATGTTGTATTTTTATTTTTAAATAAAACTGCAGTGCATAGAATGTGAAAACGTAACGGGGACTTCAATTCACTTTTTCATAAAATAATAAAATAGGATCCCAAATGAACCATATTAATTCTTCCAGGGGCGCCGTTTGCAAAGTGCAAATGCAAACTTTATTTCTCAATCGCAAACACTGATCACGCAATTTTTTTTATAATTTTTTTTCTTTTTTTACTTACCAAGAAACCGTCCCAATAGTGTAAAAAATAGAAATCAATTAAATTATGTTCATTCGGGAGGGCATAATCTAACAACTGATGAAAGCATCTAACACGTTTGCCTACGCTCTTTCGATTTCTGCTTGTTTTTAATTTCCTTCATAATTTCAGTAAGGCGTGATGTTATCGATTCAGGCATGATTTCACCGATTATTACCGAACTTTCAGAATTTATAACTCGAAAACTAGCTGACGAGGGCTATTGCATACTTACCAACATCCTAATTAATGTTCTGCATTGTTGTTAGTCCCGCCCTTTTTTATTTCTACCATTCAATTTTTAGAGTAACAGTCTCTAAATTCAGTTACGATTAAATAAGAAGAAAAATACTCTAAAAAGATACTGGTGCGAAAAAGAAGGCGGGTCTATTAACTACGGAATATTAACACTTTCACTGCCGCATGTTTTTGTATTTTTGACAGTAACGCCTGTAGGCGTTACTCTTCCAAGTTCAGGACAAAATTTTCTATATTCAGATTCATATTAAAAATGGATATACATTATAATTATACTCTTTCTAATCAAAGTATTTACATCCATAGTATATTGGTTGTACAAATATGAATATTGCGTATATTTTTAAGAAATAAATGACATACAAATTGCAAAAGAAACGCCCATTGGCGGAGTTACATATTTTTAAATGACGTAAATCTACGTTAGCGGTCGCGAAAGTGTTAATTAGTATGTTGGCAAGTATGGCTATTGTTTTATGCGTCAAAAAACATATTTATATATGGTCTTTCAATTAATGCCTACTTGGATATTTTTTTTTTCTTTTAAGATCACAGTATGGGATGATTTCTTGGTTGGCGACGTAACATCATTTATTTCTTGTCTTCTAATAATGTTCGTGAATTCTGGGGACTGTTGACTTTTTTTTTTTTTTTTTTTTTTTTTTTTTTTAAGTTTTCTTGCCCTTCAAAGGGTTAAAAATGAAGTGAAGTCTACTGTAACAGATTATATTTTTAGATTTCTTATTTTTCTTTTATTTACTGTACTTTCGCTGATAAAATATATTACACAAACGGCAAAACTTGGTAATAAACGTTTTTTTTTTTTTTTTTTTTTTTTTTTTTTGCATAACCCTACATTGAAAATAATGATAAAAAGTATTTCATACATATCTAAAGCACAGTTGCCAAGTACAAATCATTTTTTTTTTTTTTTTTTTTTTTTTTACCAGTCAACCGACGGTAAAATTCTCATTAATAAATCTTAGAAAATCATTTCAAAAAATTAAAACATATATGTTATAAATTACTGGTACCCAGAATTTCTAGTACTTGATAGCTATGATTGAAGTTTTAATCGTATTAGTTTTTTTTTTTTTTTTTTTTTTTTTTTTTTTTCAAGTTGCAAATAAATTATTTTTATTTTAAACACATAGTTACCAACTTAGAGCCTTTTGGCTACCGGAAAAATTTAATAGAAAAATTTATTTTATTTAATCAGTGAACTGTAACGGTTTTCATTGATTAAATAAAATAAAATAAAAAATATTAAAATTCTCCAGTAGCCAAAAGGTGCTGAGTTGGCAACTACATTTAACTAAACGTAGTTGTCAAGTTTTTAATTTATTCTGGAGCATTTTTAGACCCGCATTTATTTCGCACCAATTTATTTATAGAATACTTTTTTTTTTTCAATATATAACTACGATAAAATAAGAACAAAATACTCTTAAAATAAAAGCAGTATGAAATATGTAGGGCTGAAAAATTGGCGCAGAACTCCTACCAATATTCGTTTAAAATATTTCTCTACGTATAAAATCATTGATTTAAGAAAAAGAAACTTTTGTTTCATTTATTGTGGTATATGGATTATGTGCCAATTTTACATACCTGAGCGCAGTTAAAATTGCCCCGGAATAAATTAGAATGTTGGCAACACCATTCTGAATGACATGATTAAGAAAAGTATAATATCAGAGATATGCCAAACCACCGTATTTTTTCTCACTTTTATCTATTTATTTACTTATTTGTATGTTATCTTCGCATTTTGAAATCGCAAAATGTCGTTATTATATGAAAGCTACATTTGCTTTAAAAGCTATTCAAATTAAATAATCCGGAGGGTTGGCAACTCTGTTATCAGAAAGAACAAGTATCATTTATAATAAGTTTAATAATTACTAACAATAACCTGTATTATATATGATTTGTGTCACTGGCTAAGCAGCGTGAAATAGCAACTAAATCCAAAAAATATCATCGAAATAATATATTTATCATCTCACACAGTGAGTTTCAAAATACTTATTACAGTCTAATAAGGCCATATGTATATGTATATATATATATATATATATATATATATATACATACGGTGAGTAATCGAATTATTAGATTTTATTATTATTATTATTATTTATTTTTATTTAGAGATTTTTTAAATTTTCTTAAAAAAAAAAAAAAAAAAAAATCTGCACGAAATGTCCTTGAACTACAGACATAAATATAAATAAAAATAAATAAATAAAAATTCACGTTTTTCACTATTCATTTAGGCCAGAGTGCAAATAGGGGACCAACCACAAATTGAAGAAAACCACAAACACTTATCGCCTGTATCATTAAAAGCTACAAGTAACTTGTAACTTTAAGTCATTATTGCACTTACAACGTACAATATTCAGGAATGAAAGAATTCCGTTTTTTGGTAGCAGTATTTTTTTGCAAAATTTTCTAACCTGCAAAGCCACAAAAAGAACAGTAAAAATAGCATAAAAATTATACTATTAGTATAGAGATTTATCGGTGACAACAAAAGGCGGAACTCTTTAGTTTCCGAATATTTGTATTTTTTTCTTTGTACTTTTTTTGTGGGGGGGGGGGAGGGGGGGAAATTGCACAGTTATTTAGGAAGAAATAGTATACATTTTCTTTTTCGAACATTATTATTATTTTTTTTTTTGGGGGGGGGTCAAATTTTTGCTTATAAAACGAATGTATTTCCATAAAATATTACAAAACTTTCAGAAAAATTGACAAAATATTAGAAAAACGTTATCATGTAACATAAAATTCACACGTGTTATATTCATTGAGAAATGAGTATTTATAGTAAATATATTTTTATTGCACATGCGCTAAAGATAGAAAATTTTTATTACACATGTAGACCTGCCAACCTAATCCGGCAAATTGTTAGTACCGCCCATTTTTCTACACCACTTAATTTTTAGAGTTATTCTCTTCAAATATATTTACGATGAATTAAGAAAGCAAATACTCGAAAAATTAAGTGGTGTAGAAAAATCGGCGATACTAACAACTTGCCGGATTAGGTTGGCAGCTCTGCACATGTTGAAAGCTGGATGTATTAGCGAATTTATGTCAAAAGTTCTTTTGAATATTGTAAAAAATAATCAAATTATCGGCAAAAGTACGAGATTTTAGATATTTTCCTGGGTTGAAACTACATAAGGTGTTTTTCACATGCCACGTATTTAATTTGAAGACCCAATTATTTCAACCGTGATGGAAAACTTCATTTTTGTTAAAAAACCCTTATAGGCTTGTAACCAAGTTTGGCGGATTACTCTTTTTTTTAATTCAATAGTCACCAATATTTTTTATTTATAACGTTTGGCTAATCACTTCGAAGACTGATAGTCTATTAAAGCGTTCCCAACTTTTATAATCTATTCTTGAGCATTTTTTAGCCCCACCTTCTTTTCGCACCAGAAATTTTGTAGATTATTTTTTTTTAATATGTGACAACGATTAAATATGAAGAAAATCATTTTTCAAAATTTCTGGTGTGAAAAAGAGGTGGGGCTAAAAATGCTTGTGACTAAATTATAAAAGTTGGGAACTCTGGTCTATTATGTATACCAAATGTTATTGTCCGGCCGCGAACGATTGATCCCTGGTTCGCAAAGTGCCAGGATCAGGGATGGAACACGGGCGCAGAATTCATACCACTATCAATGTAAGAAAAATTTCTACTTCTTAAATCAACGATACTATAGGCAGAGAAATTTCTTAAACAGATTCCGGTATGAATTCTGCGCCCGTGTTCCATCCCTGCAGGATGATTCCACTCACTCGCTGGGAAACACAGCAAAGGAAGAAAGAAGAGAGAGGGGAAATTTTTCTATTATTCTTGTTTCTTTTGTTATGTGTAGAATCATTAATACTCCTGCTTTGTTTTCTTTTACTTCTTTCTGTGTAACAGTTTGATTATATAAGAACAAATGGATCATACATCTGGTACGAGTTCTCGGATTAAACCTCTCCGTTGTGAATCGAAGTGTATTGTAAATAATGTCATTAAGTTTTGCGATGAAGAAGCTTTAGAAGGAGAAGTTATTGTTTGAACAATTTTTATTATTTCTTCAAGAATTTTGATAATAAATATAGAAATGAAAGTAAGTGTCAAATATTTAAAGCAACATCCAATTTTAAATATTGTCATTTTAAATAGTTTGTTCGTTCGGTGCAACTTGCACATTAGTCCAGTGAGGTAAACTTGCACATTAGTCCCCTTTAAATATAGTGACCAGCGAAGCTGGCAAAGCATTTGCGGATTCACTACCTTAATTGATTTCACATTCCGTCATTTTTGACTGGGTTATATACTTGTTTGTAAATAATAATTGACATAATTTTTGAATTAGTGTTACACACTTCAAAAGTTTCAAAATACTGACAAAGCTATTATTTTTATTTTTAATTGAGTAATATTTATATAGATATCTAAAACTATCCCTTTATAATATTATCAGTTTTTCTTCCTTTTTAATTAATCGTAATATATTTAGATAACCAGATATTCAAGAATCAATACAAAGAAGGAAAAGAAATGCAATCAGTGAGTTTATAATTTTCCATACCCATAAACAATCATATCCCTAGGTACTACGGACATTCCTATTTTATAAATGGTCCAGTCCTTTTCACCCACGTTCACATGACGCCAGGGATCTTCCTTCTGCGGTTTATCAGTACTTCTCAAAATTATTGGTGGCTATTGAATAAAAAAAAAGGGCCACATCTGTCAACACTACTTGTAACCTTATTTCCCAACTTTTACAATTGATTCACGATTATTTTTAGCCCCGCCTCCTTTTCGCACCAGAAATTTTGTAGATTATTTATCTTTAATTTGTGACAAAGATTAAATAAGAAGAAAATCATTTTTCAAACTTTCCTGTATGAAAAAGAGGCGGGGCTGAAAATGGACGTGAAAAAATTATGAAAGTTGGCAATGTTGCTTGTAACTCTAACATATTTTTATTTATTTACCGAGATTTGTGAGTTCATAAGGGGTATATCACAAGACAGTAATTTTGCATCGTGGTTGAAATAATTGTATCTTCAAACTAAATACGTGGCATGTGAAATACCCCTTATGAAATTTCACCTCTGAAAAATGTTTAAAGTCTAGCTGGGTTTTTTTCCGAAAATTTACTTAAAATTTACCCTATTCAAATGAACAATTATATAAGTTGCCCAGTATCTCTATCTTTCAAACTATGTAATATTTTTTTCTATCTTTCTCGTACGTGCAATAAAAATATATATATTTACTGTAAATGTCCATATCTCAACAAATATTACACGTATGAATTTTTGATTTCAGAAAAAAACGTTTCGCTGATATTTAAAAAATTTTCTTCAAGTTTTGTAAAATTTTATGGAAAACCATTCATGTTATAAGCAAAAAAACTTGCCAAAAAATTAATATTAAAAAAATATATATATATTGGCCTAAATAATTTTGAAAATTACCACAAAAATCACACAAATATTGTACATAGTAAATGCAACAATATATTAAAGTTAAAAGTCATTTGTAGCTTTCTATGATACAGGGGGATCCAAAGTATTTGTACTTTTCTTCAGTTTGTGGTTCATCCCCTAATTGCAGTATGGTCTAAATCGAAGATGGAAAATATGAGTTTTTAAATGTATTTTTCATGTCTGACGTTCAAAGCCATTTCATCCAGTTTTTTTTAGAAAATCGAAAAAAAAAAAAAATAAAATAAAAAATTATCACCCACTGTATACATATATATATATATATATATATATATATATATATATATATATATATATATATATATATATATGTATATACATAATTACACCAGATTAGTAAAAAAAATTTAATCTATTCAAACCATGCTTCACCGCCAGAAAAATTAAAATTGTCATTAAACTTCTACGAAGCTCTTATGTTAAAACTTATTTTTTAAATTGTATTGCTATAAAATGAGCTATTATCCAAATTAAAAATTTGTTTTAACTCTCGCAATTTCTAAAATATTTATTTTTCGTCGGTGCTGAGTTTCTATTCAATAACTCTTTTTTCCTTAAATACTGTCGTTAAAATTCATGTTAGAAACGAAAAAGATCAAATAAAAATATAAGTAAATATTCTTCTGTCATTAAATCTATGACGCTATCTTCGAAAGCCTAATTAAAAGATGTCGAACTAATCATCTCGATGATATCTATAAGAATTATCAATAATCAAATGTTTTCGTACTCTCTGAAACAACCATGAATGATTGACAGGCCTTGCAGAGGCTTAAAAATTTATTTGAAGAATATTTCAGACGGTTAACAGTATGTTAAACAAGTGTTAGTACCGGATACACCACTAAACACAGCTTACACATTAGCTGATAACATAGACATCACAACATAAACTGTATCATAAGCATAACACACAGCACATTTTAATTTATTCCGGAGTATTTTTATCCCCGCCTATATTTCACACCACTTTGTTTATAAAAATATTTTCTCCAATATATAGTTTCGATAAAATAAGGAAGAAAAATGTTAAAAAAAAAAAAAAAAGTGGTATGGAATGAAGGCGGGGCTAAAACTACTCCAGAATAAATTAATAGGTTGGCATCTATACGAAAGCCATACTTATAGCTGCCAAGTTTTTTTATTTATTCCAGAATGTTCTTAGCACCGCCCTTTTTTCACACCGTAATCTTTGTAGAAGAATTTTCTTCACTATATAATTACGATTAAATATTAAGAAAATTACTCTAAAAATATTTCGGTGTGAAAAAAGGGCGGGACTAACAACATTCTGGAATAAATTAAAAAACTTGGCAGCTACGGCCATACTTACCAACAGCCTAATTAATATTCCTTAGTGTTGTTAGTCCCACCCTTTTTTTTTCCCACCAGCAAATTTTTAGAGTAATATTCTCCAAATTCAGTTACGATTAAATAATAAAAATACTTTAAAAAGGTACTGGTGCGAAAAAGAAGGATGGGCTAACGATACTATTGAATATTAATTAGTATGTTGGCAAGTATGGCGTAAGCTGTATTCAATAACAGAGGCAAAGACAAAGAGAGCTCCTAACACTTGAATCCCTTGGCTTTAAAGAACACTGTGCGGCCGTAATGACTGGGTGAATCTTTTTATTGGATTTTTTAAAGAGATACGGAGTATTTTAATGCTAAATCAAGACTGAAAAGCGGAAAATTAGTATTTTATAACCTCACTAAACATCCTTAGATAAAATTACATAGAAAAAAAAACTTATTTAGAAATTTGTAACACTGACTTTAAACTAGACCTTAGATTTTGAATAAAAAAAATTGACAAAATATTTACTTTTATTTTAAAGTGTTTAAAACTGCTTCATAAAATTGGTTAAAATGTTTAAAGCTGCCAAGTTTTTAAATTTATTTCGGAATGTTTTTAGTCCCGCCCCTTTTCACACCGTGATATTTTTAGAGTAATTTTCTTAATATTTAATCGTATTTATATAGTGAAGAAAATTCTTCTACAAATATTACGGTGGGAAAAAAGGGCGGGACTAAGAATATTCCGGAATAAATTAAAAAACTTGGCATCTATGATAATATATGAAGAAGCGTTTACCGATCAAGGGAGCGCAGCTTCCTCTATAGCTGCCAAATTACACAATTTTTTAACATCACTTTTTCTGAGTAAAAATTTCGAAAAACTAAGTTTTAGTTATTTTATTTTTACTTTAGAATATATATATATATATATATATATTAATATATTTATGATGTGTTATTCAATACATAACTTATTATTCAACGATACTATAAAAAATATAGCTCATCAATCATAAAAAAGTATACTTTTTTCCATAGAATAATAAACGATAACTCTTCAAATTTTTAAAATAATATTTTCCACGGAAACACTTTTTATATAAAGATGCATATCATTACTGAGAAAAAGATTTTTTGAAAGAAGAAGAAAACTTTGCATAGTTTTATGTAGTTTTATACATAAATCGTTTGTTTATCATTTTATATTCTTATAAGTCTAGCAAAAGCTTCACATTTATTCGCGAAATCTCCACAAACTATTCTCATAACGCTTCAAATTTTGATGCATTGGCAAATAAAACTTTTGAATTCTTTTAAAAATAGGTGGACATAGTTCTTGTTAGTTTATGGTTTGTAGTCAAATCAATTTTACTTTACTTTAAAAATATCAGTTAAGATTAATTGCAATTTTTGGGAGATTTTTTTTTTTTTAAATTATGTAGAAATTTTATAAGTTTTATTTTTCGCAGTTCTGTTTGTTTATATTAATTTGACATTTTTTTTTTTTCATTTATGTACGGAAAAATATTATTTTATAAAAGGATTTTTCTTTCATAAAATTTAAAATTGAATGAAATTGAAATGCAATTTATCAATTTCAATTCTCAAGGCGTATCCAGGCCAAGACCCCTCAATGACATCCTATAAAAATCGAGAGGATGTTATATTCAGGATAACCTGGTATTTTCTGGACAGCAGAAATTGTCTTTTTTTTATTTGGAGAATGTCTTCCGGATGTCAAAACGACACACATGTGGACATCCTAATGATATATTTTTATGATTCTTATCAGACAGCTATAGGAGGAATGTAGATATCTTTTGAATGCTTACTGACATCCTTACACTATCCAAAGGATAGCATATTCATAGTAAACCGACATTCTGTGGATGACAAAAATTGTGCTACAGACTGCCAAAAAATATTCTCTGATTAGGCGCCGTCACCCTATTGGTACGGTAGTAAAACTTAAATTTTTAATACGAACGCCTAATTTTTTCGACTAACATGAAGCCAAATTTTATTAATCACAATGTAATGAATTTCCGTTTTTATGACAATGCAAAATAAAATATAAATGATAATATTTACTTTATCTATCAACTTTTTAGATTGAAAAACAAAAAGCTTGCAACAACATTCTACCTTCCCTCTTGACATGTTATAAGCGGATGATATGATATATGATATATACAAACGACGTTTCTTCGATTCTATTCGCCTTTTATGTATGTAAAATTCCACTTAAAAAAGTTTTTGGTGGCTGTTGAATAAAAAAAAAATCGCGCAATCTGTAACAGGTGGCGCTGTCTACCGCTTGAACTGTTGCCAAGTTTCCGATCATCGCGACAGGCATCTAGTTCAGGAGGCTATTGTAAAATTAACGCATTGCGGGCGGGAAATTTTGATGGCATTCCAAAAGAATAATAGACCCCACCCTCTGGCTTTTCTGAAACAATATTTACTTTAAAAACTGTTTTTTTGTTTCCTTAATTTTAGTTTGTTTGACTCTTTATAGAACTCTAGCATATATAAAGGAGTAAAATTTACCGTTTCGATTGTTGAAGACAAAATTTCAGTTATTTAATCATGAATTTGTGAAATAATTTGATGTTTTAGAGAAACGTATAAAGGCGTGATCTAAATAGGAATGATTTTGAAAATTATCTCCTTTTTACTGAATATTAAATATCCTTTTTCAGATTTTAGTTATATCTTGTTGTCTATATTTTTGTATATTGTATATTGTTGGTTTTATGCCTCAAATTAAATGTAAAACTTTATAGTAAGACTTTCATGCGGGGTTTACTGTATAAAATATAAATATAACCAACAGGAGTACACATTTTTTTTTTTTTTTTAACCGCTATTAATATTATTACCATTAGTCTTTTAAGTTGGTATCTAGATTTTTGTAATTCGACATTGGAGGGTCCATAAGACTCAGACTATTTGAATTTTTCTGTATGAAAAGAGGTAATAGCTATTCCACATTTATTAAAACTTAACTACTTGAAATTTTTAATTCACAAGCTAACACAGGGAATACTGCGAATTATCTACGTTTTTTTGTTCTATAATTAACATTTCTATACTTTTTTCCTGTGTGAAACTTATAAATATTTCTTTTCTGTGGTAGATCATGATTTATTTTTCTTAAATGTATAGACGTACCCCTATTACATTTTCGCTTGTAACACCGTCAAAAATTGGTTTAAAGTATATAAATAGAAGTTTTTATGGACCGCCTGGATCTCAGAAATTTGAATATGATATCAAAAATAGGGGTTGCCTTCGGAAAAATATGAAATTGATACCTGGTTTATTATGTATATGACCCTTTAAACAAAATCTAACTATACCAATATAAACTAGACGTTATTACAAATCGGTCGGTACCAGCCTCTTGTTTCTGCGATATTTTACGGCGAAATTAGGTGGAAGGGTGGGGGCTTTTTTTTTTTTTTTTTTTTTGCTTTTTTTTTTCTGACTGTACCTCATCGAATGTGACGTTTCGAAACTTTATCGCGGCACACTTTCTACCTGACATAGACACCAAACATTCTGATATTTAAATACTGCTTTTTATAAATAGAAATTTCCACCTTATTTAACTACAAGAAATTGCTACAAAAACTTAATAAATATTTTTATAAAGTATACCGGTATCCAAAAATCGGAACGTTTATCATCTATGGCATCAGTATGGCATTTGTACGCAGTTTATATGACCATTGAGCTTGTACGTGCGATGTAAACACTCGTGAATAATTTTCAAATATATTTAAATATTTAGTTTTAAATAGTAATCGAAAGTAAAAAATTGTTCTAGATATATATTCTGCTATAAAGCCTTCCTTAAAAATGAGCCAGATGGTATCTATAGATCTATAACTAAAATAGCTTAAATTAAATGTTTAAAACTCACCCAAAATTATTTTTATATGTAAGCAATAAACATAAAATTTAATAACAAACGGGACTACAAAAATGAACAGAAATGTAATTCATGTTTCAACATGTTCAGTGTTTTTTTTTTTTTTTTTTCGTTAGAAATGCATTCCATGTACGGTGGTGTTCAATCCGTCTCGAATGGGTTAATTTGTGGCAGGTGGTTGCACGAAAGCTTCACTATTTACAAAAATAAGTGCAGACAAGGAAACATTCAACTGAAAAGGAAATGTACTAATTTTAAATTAAACGTTATATCTAGAATCTTACTTTAACTTTGTAATTTTAGCTAGTCTTTTTTTTTTTTATGTTTTCCTTAAATACTTTTTTTTTTTTTTATTATTATTATTTTAATTTTTTTTTATATATAATTTTGGATTTTGTAATGTTTGGTTTTGTTAAACTGAAAAATATACTCTTAATACAAAAGTACTTGTTTACAAAAAATTACAATAATGTTTTTTAAGTGCAATTATTACTCTTCATAATTTATTTGTAATTATAATTAAGCGCAGTCTCTCCTACCCATGAGCGTAATCACTCCTATCCTGTAAGAAGATATTGCCTAAAATAGCACTATTGGTTTTATTGCAGCTATTGCTTTTATTTATAGCATAACAACAAAATAGTAATGGAAATGTAAATAAAACTAAATTATTCAAAATTATTCAACAATAGTTTGGCAAAAAAGTATCATTTGGATTTTTTATATCATTTAGATTAATTATGCGCAAACACTCCTAGCTTTACCTTACTTTTGCTGTAAAATTACTTTATGTTGAAATACTTTTAAGATAATTAGTCAGAATAGCAGATATAATATCAGTTATTACAGGTATGTCAACATTTCTATTTTTTTTCACATAATTATTAGTAGCCGACATTTTTTCTCACAGCTTTCTGTAGAGTAATTTTCTTGAATGCGTCCGTATTTTCCGGCGTATAATACATAGGTCATAAAAATTAGTTTTATGCCAGAAAATTTAATTTACAAATAAAGTTATATTTGTATGAGGCAACAGACAACGATTTCTTTTTAAGATAGTGTTCTGAAACACATTCATTTTTAAAAACATTTTGTTTTCTACGAAAAAATAACATTTTATTTAATTGATTTCAGAGAATTATTATTTAATTATATTATACCATAATTCCAGACCTATAAATCGCTAACTAAACACATCCGTTTTACATGAGAAAATTTTTACTAAAATATATCATTTTTGTTGTTTGCACAAATGTAACTAAAACCATATCTGCTTCCAATCTAATTAATATTCCGTAGTATTGTTAGTACCGGCTTTTTTTTTTCCGTCCAGTCTCTTTTTAGAGTATTTTCTTTTTTATTTAATCACGATTGCATTTGCGTTTTTGCCAACCTCACCGGAAGATTGCTAGTTCCCGCCCCTTTTTGTACACCACTTAATTTTTAGAGTAATTTTCTTCAAATATACTTACGATTAAATAAGAAGAAAAATACTCTAAAGAAAGACTTGTGTAAAAAAATAAGCGGAAAGGGACGGGACTAACAATCTTCCGGGTTATGTTGGCATATACGCATTTGGAGGTAAAAATGAAGTGGTGTGGAAAAAGGGACAGCTACTAACAATGCTATGGGATATTAATTAAAATTTTGGAAGGTACAAGGTTCATACAGTCCGTATTTCTCGGCAACAGTAAAATTTTATAGGAATTTTAGTTGTAAATTAAACTTATGATTTTAAGTAAAATTTTATTAATGAATCTACAGAAATAGGCGGGCCAAACCCTGACGTATGTTTGTACTCTAATTTAACACATTGTCATCGAGGTATTTCCTTATTTTGAACAGTAAGTCCCGCATTTTGTCTTCTAAAATGTTATATTATTTATTGAAATGCACTTACGTATCCATGATAAAATTACTAAAATTTTATTCTTATTAATTGATCCTGCAAATGTCAGTGGCATATATATACAGAGCTGCCAACCTAATCCGGCAAATTGTTAGTACCGCCCCTTTTTTCTACACCACTTAATTTTTAGAGTATTTTTCTACTTAATTCATCATAGATACATTTGAAGAGAATTGCTCTAAAAATTTAGTGGTGTAGAAAAAGGGGCGTTTTTCAATAGGCGTTAACAATTTGCCGGATTAGGTTGGCAGCTCTGTATATACAGTAGTAGCACATAAAGCGTTTAACCTTTTCAGGGGCGGTGGTTGCATAGCGCAATATTTTTTTATAACATTTTTATTTTTTAACTTCAAAAAATAACTTCATTTACTTCGAATCTTTTAACATTGCCGGTGACTTCCCTTACTAAAATTTTAAGGTTTTATTTAAGGTATTTTTTAGGTTTCTTTAAACAGGTATTTTACAGGTTTTAGAGGTATTTAAAATAAGGTATTATCAAGGCTTTAATGGTGCAAAATAAAGCCATAATAAAAGCTCTATTAATACCTCCACAGGTTTCTCACGAATACATTATGGTATTTTTCAGAAAGTTATTGCAGGTTTTTTATAAATACCAAAGGGTTTTCATAAAATACCATGACTCATGTAGGTATTTTTAATATACATACAAAGCTTTTTTTTAAATACCTTCCCAATGTTTTTTTGAAGGTTTTTCCTTAGGTTTTGTTTTAACAGGTATTTTACAGGTTTTAGAGGTATTTAAAATAAGGTATTATCAAGGCTTTAATGGTGCAAAATAAAGCCATAATAAAAGCTCCATCAACACCTCTATAGGTTAAGGTATTTCTATAAAATTAATTTCAGGTTTTTTATAAATACCAAAGGGTTTCTATGCAGAACCATGAAGTGACGGCTTCGGTATCATTTTGTATGTTTGATGCTGCCATCTAGTGAGAAATTACTGAACTTCTGTACTTTCAATCATTTTCTTTCACGCTTGCTACCGGAGAGGATCGAACTGAAGGACTTCGGGATTGTAGTTGCGTGCTCTCACCAATCGGCCGGCGGGCTATGATTACTTTGTTCTTGATTATTTAAAGTAGCGTTTTGAGATTAACCTATTGCCCGCTGGTGTTGCGTTCACGCAAGACCAGAAATAATCGCGCTTAATAGTTGACTAAAAAACGTATTTTTTTAGTATTGTTTTTTAGTGAGAAAAGAATAGATTTTTTTTTATGACCAAAAAAAAAAAAAAAAAAAAAAAAAAAAAATCTGAAAAATAGTTTTAAGTTTAAAATGGATTTCAAACGTGCAACACTGTTCAAACAAAAAAATTTCAATATCTTCATATCTGAATGAGTTTAAATAACTTGTAAAATAAAATTTATGTAAAAAACAATTTTTTACCGTTAGAAGCTTTTTATTGTGAAGCCCTAAAAAGCACAAAATAAAAATTTATTCTGGCAAAGAAATGCTACAAAGAAATGAAAGTTTCAACACTAAGAAAATTTTAGAGAAAAATATAGGTATTTCCCTTTTGCAAGGGAGGAAAATTTTTAATGTTCAAAATATTTTAAAAAGCTTTCGAGACCAATATTCTTAGTTATTAGTTTTTGTATAATCATTAGTTAGGCTATAAATTTCAAATGTCTCGAAAGCTTTTAATAATATTTTGAACATTAAAAAAATTCATCTCTTATAAAAGGGAAATACCTATATTTTTCTCTAAAATTTTTTAGTTTTGAAATTTTCATTTCTTTGTAGCATGTCTCTGCCAGAATAAATTTTTATTTTATGCTTTTAAGGGCTTCACAATAAAAAACTTCTAACTTTAAAAAATGGTTTTTTTACTTAAATTTTATTTTGTGCATTTTAGTTAAAAAAAAAAAAAAAAAGCTTCTTAAAAAAAATAATCAAAATTACTGAGGATATTGTGTAGACAACGGAAGATTTTCTTTTATCAATTGACATTTTTTTTTATTATTATTATCTGCAAAAATGTACCATATCGTCTTTCGAGGACCGAATCCGGGACCATCGAGTTATCAGCATGACGCTCTAACCAAAAGTTTAAGAACATTAAAGAAAAGTCATAGAACATTCTAGAAAAATCTATCAAATACTGATATAAAAAGATATTTTTCTCGAATGCTTTTTGAAATATTTGGAATACTTAAAGTTTTTTATCTTTTGCAAAAAGGAAATATCTATACAATTCTTCAAAATTTTCTTGTTGTTGAAACTTTTATGATTTTATAGTATGTCTCTGCAATAATATTTTTTTTAATTATTATTTCAGGCTTTTTAGGGCTTCACAACAATAAACAACTTTCAGTGTTATTTTTCATTTATTTATTTATTTTTATTTTTACTAAATTTTTATTTTATGCCTTTTTGTAACTCAAAAAGCTTCTTAAAAGAAACTATCGAAATTCCTCAGGATACTGTTTAGACAATGAAAGATTTTCTTTTAAAAATTGACATCGTTTCTATTAATTTTCTGTAAAAAAGTCACGCATCAGCGTTCGAGGAAGGAACCCACGAGCATCGCGTTATCACTATGATGCTCTAATCAAAAGCATTAACGAGTGACGAAAAGGGTTGTTTAAATTTACACTAAAATTGAGGTGCCTTATTTTTCAGAGTGACACAAAGACACGATGACAAAAATCCAATTTCAATAAAAAGCTTATAATATATATATATAACTTTATTTTTGTGTGTGTGTGCTATTTAGTATTTTAAAAAAAGAAAAAAAAAGCCGCCTAAAAAAACTCTTCAAAAATTCTTTGAGTACTGTGTAGACAATGAAAAATTTTCTTTTATCGACTGACATAATTTCTATTAATTATCTGCAAATTTTAACACATTGCTACCCCGGGAATCGGGAATGGAACTCACAATCATCGCATTAGGAACTTGACACTCTAACCAACTGAGCCAACCAACGGCAATAAAACCCGCTGACCTTTACTTTAACGTTGAGGTGCCTTGTTTATTAGCGTGACAGAAAGACGCGATAAGAAAATCGAATTTCAATAAAAAGTTTCTAAAAAGCTTCTAAAAATATTAATTAATGTATTTTTTACTTAAAACTTTTTATTTTGAGCTTTTTTAATATCAAAAATATTTTTGCGTTTTCTAATATCTAAAAAGAAAAAAAACTTCTTTAAAAAACTCTTCTTGAAATACTGTGTAGTGAACAAAAATTTTTCTTTTATCAATTGACAGATTTTTTACTAATTATCTGTAAAAATTAACCAGTTGGCCAAGAAGCGACAAACTGAGCAACTTATATTTAATTTAAAATGGAGGCGCTTTGTTTATTAGCGTGAGACAAAGACACGATAAGCTTCTAAAAATGTTGTCGAAATAAAATAATTACTTTTTTAGTCATCTGTAGTTTTTTCTGTTTTATGCGCCCTCAAGGAAATTTCCGTAAACATTTATATTTTTTAATCCTATATTCTTATTCCACTGACATTGTACAAATATAACACTCTATTTTTAGTAAGATAAGACTAATTTTATAATTTTATTTTAAATTATTGTTATATATGATTAAAACAATGAACTTTACTGTTTTTATTCAGAAAAAAAAAAAAAAAAAAAAAAAAAAATCATTATTTCTAGTTTTGGCGGTTAATGGGTTAAAACTGAAATTAATTTCAAATGCGTGTTATTTTATTATTTATGAGATATATGTATTAATATTTATTATGTTTTTGATAAATTAATGGAAGAATATTAATGAATCTCAGATTAATTTTGAGTACAGAATAATTGTTTTATAGGTTTTTATTATTATTATTATTATTATTATTATTATTATTATTATTATTATTATGTTTTGTTCCGTAGAAATTGAAACTGATAATTATTAATAATAATACACAAAATTGTTATTATTTTACTAATTAAAATATTTAGTCAATGAGTAATAATAAGTTAATGAGTAATAATAAATTTAAAAAAAACTAAACTTAAAAAAAAAAAAAAAAAAAAAAAAAAAAAAAAAAAGTTTTTGATTGCAAGTATAATGGAGGTATTACCTGAATAATATAAGAAAACTTATTATCAGCGATGTATTTAACCGAAACCTTGGAAAACTTCTATAAACCTAAACACATGTAAAATTTCAAGAGATTTTTTAAAAAAACCTAAAAGAAACTTAGATGACGTTTCTTTTCGGGAGGTATTTTTTTAATCAAACTTCAATAAAAGCTTTTAAATGCCTGAAAACCTATATTAAACCATAAAAAAGACTTTAGAAAACCTTAACCCTTTCTTTACCGTAGCTGGAATTTCAGTATGTGCTTAAAATACCAAAACGCCCGGAATTTTTTTGTCCACTTCTTTGCATGTCAAATGTCATCGCAAAAGGATCTATGGGAGGGGTAGAATCTAGGTTTTTCTATGGGAGAGGTAGAATCAAGTGAAACATCAGCAGTTTCCCTGGAGTAGGGTTTAAGAGAGAAATTCCATAGAAGACAACTTTGAAAGGGGAAATTAAATACTTTTCCAGAAGCAAATGTTAATCTCTTTGTTCATTGAATATGGTATCTCGGAGATATAGTATACCGGAGATATAGTATAGTATACTATCTTACTGTTGAACAGATAGTTTTCTCTGCAGATTGAAACATACAGATAATACTATCTAAAGAATTTAGAAGTTTTACTTGGAATTATCTTTACTATGCAAATCCATTGAACTTGAAAATAATGAATTAGAGATTGAGATATGAAAGCATTGAAGGGCTTTAAAACTCGGATTTTAATCACTTTCAAAAAAAAAAAAAAGAAATATATGTATTGTATATATATATATATAGAGAGAGAGAGAGATCGTACAATGCAGGTTAAATTCTAAATGTACTTTTTCTTTTAAATTCTGAATGAAACAAAAAATAAATAAATAAATAAAAAGTTACATGAAAAATGTACTCAAGAATTTTGATGGAAAATATTTTAATGTAAACGATTTTAAGTTAGCAATATCGGAATGAAATAAAAATGTTAACCGTAATAATAGTAAATAAAATTAATATTTTGAATAGAAAACAATACACTCTTTTCTTTTCTTTAAGAAATGTATTA
The DNA here is from genome assembly GCA_963930645.1 of Salticus scenicus. NCBI lineage: Eukaryota > Metazoa > Arthropoda > Arachnida > Araneae > Salticidae > Salticus > Salticus scenicus. Next base: position 232,248,081 of record OZ005651.1, read on the forward strand.
TATTAGATACCAAATGTTTTGTTTATCATGTATTATATTTTTGAGTCTCTTCATAATTTTTATGTAAAAGAAATAAACGAATAAAAAAATCAGAAATAAAGAAGAAGGGAAAAAAAAACTTTAAAGCTAATATAAATGTTTCTTGTGAATTAATATGAAATTGTAAAATATTGGTTCAGCTGCCATTTTTAATTTTAAGACCTAAATTTTTATTCCTAATTTCATTATTGGAACGGAGGACTATAAGTTTCAGTCTGGAGTTTTTATAGACCAGGTTTTTGTAACACCAAAATAAATTAGAAATGTCAGTCCTATCGTTAAAAATTCGGTACCGAATGAAAGGGGCGATTTCTCTGAATCCAGAGGAACAAACAGTTTTTCGACACGACAATCAATATTCTTTTTCGATTAACTAAAGTATGAAATTTAGGTGGCAACACTTCGTTTTAATTCATTTCTGTCATTTTTAAAAGTACGTGGCTCGGTACAAATTCAGTACCAAACGAAAGGGGCGATTTTTCTGAATCTGAGGGGTACAAAAAATTTTCGACGCAACAATTATTTATATTTATTTTTATTATTTTTTTTTATTAACTAAAGTATGAAATGCAGGTGGCAACACTTCGTTTTAATTCATTTCTGTCATTTTAAAAAGTACGTGGCTCGGTACAAATTCAGTACCAAACGAAAGGGGCGATTTTTCTGAATCTGAGGGCTACAAAAATTTTTTCGACGCAACAATTATTTATATTTATTATTATTATTATTTTTTTTTTATTAACTAAAGTATGAAATGTAGGTGGCAACACTTCGATTTAATTCATTTCTGTCATTTTAAAAAGTACGTGGCGCGGTACAAATTCAGTACCAAACGAAAGGGACGATTTTTCTGAATCTGAGGGGTACAAAAAATTTTTCGACGCAACAATTATTTATATTTATTTATTTTATTTCATTTTTTTAATTAACTAAAGTATGAAATTTAGGTGGTAACACTTCATTTTAATTCATTTCAGTCATTTTAAAAAGTACGTGTCCCAGTTTTACGGTCAAAAAAAGAGATTAAAAATAATATTAAAAAATAAGAACAAAAATAAAATTTTTATAGATTGAAATTAATAGTCCTCCGTGCTAAACTAAATTCTTCCTTTGACAGAATTCTTAATTTATTTTATTTTTTAATTAATTTATTTTTTTTTCTCTCCCCGTACCATTTAAAAAGTTTGGGGAATACACTGTAAGCAATCACTAATAAGATTAATCAATGCTCTAAAATTCCTTCTGTAAATTTTAATTTACCATTTATTCATAACTTTAATCATAACCTCTATATTTTATCATAATTATTATTATTTATTACTTACGTTATAGGTGTTTACTTCTAAATATTTAAAAGATTATAATTTAAAAGGAAGTATTCAAGAAATAAGTTCATTCAGTTATTCCCCCCACTCCCCCCTCCCCCCGAAAAAAAAGGTGATTTTTTTTAATGCATATATATATATTTTTTTTTATCTTACATCAATATCGTTACATGATCTCTTTTGTTAGTGAATTTAGTTTGACATATCTTTTCATTGACGAAAGACTTATAAAATAAATTTAAATATAGTTTTTCAGATACATATGTGAAATATAAGATTTATTGTGTTTTAATTTAATTGTTTTATAATTTATTTATTAAAAAATATCTCATTTATGTAATCATCAAATATATTTTTAAATTTAGATTGTTATTATTATTATTATTATTATTATTATTTTATTTTTTAATTGAAATCTAAAATGTTTAAATTTTCCTTAAATGTAGAAGAGAATTTTATTACTAAAAACCTACTCTAAGTTGTCAGGTACAAGTTTAGAAATATATTATCATTATTAGAAATATAAATTTTAGTAAGGGAGGTTTCTGGTGTTTTAAAAATAAAACCTAAATAAAACCATTTTTGATTGAGGTATAACGTATAACGGAGGTATTTTCTGAATATCATGGAAAAACTTATTATCATCGATGTATTTATCCGAATCCTTGGGAAATCTCTATAAAACCTAAAAAAGTGCAGGTTTTCAAAGGTTCAAAAACTAAAACTAAAAAAATACGTTTTTGGTTGCAGGTATAGTGGTGGTATTATTTAAATACAATAGGAAAACTTATTATCATCGATGTATTTATTTGAAACCTTTGGAAGCCTCTATAAGCCTCTAAAACAGTGCAGGTTTTTAAAGGTTTTAAAATTAAAACCTTTAAAAAACATTTTTGATTGTAGGTATAGTGGAGGTGTTATCTAAATACCATAGGAAAACTTACTATTCTCGATGTATTTATCTGAAACCTTGGGAAACATCTATAAGACCTAAAACAGTGCAGGTTTTAAAAATAAAACGTTTAAAAAACGTTTTTGACTGTAGATATTATCCGAATGCCATAGGGAAACTTATTATCACCGATGTATTTATCCGAAACCTTGGGAAACCTCTAGAAAACATAAAACCATGTAGGTTTTCAGGAGGTTTTAAGAATAAAACCTAAAGAAAACTTAGATGAGGTTTCTTTTCAGGAAGTATTTTTAGCGAAACTTCAAAGAAACCTTTTAAATACCTGAAAACCTAGATAAAACCATAAAAAAAGTTTTAGAAAACCTTAAATTTTAGTAAGGGTCAGTTGATTTTAAATGAAAAATATTTGCTTGCCCCTGAAAGGGTTAACAAAAATATGTAAAATCGTTTTTTAAAAGTAAAGTATTTTTTTTAGAAGAAAGCCTGAAGGCGGGGCTCGGCTTTTCATGAAAAACGTAATTTACGTCACCTGCAAGCAAAATATTAAAGTGCTTGTCTCAATTTGTCTCATTTTATCTGTGGTTTATAGGAAGGGGATTATGGTAAAATAATGGAATGCATATTTCCAGAGCCTGATTAAGGGGGAAGCACACATTATCTCCGCTCTCACCGGAATATTTTTACCATTATTTTTTACTTCATGTCATAGAATTTCCACGCTTTGGCGAGGAAATATTTTTTATAAAAAATGAACGGTGTAAAACAATCCAATTTACTCACCGTTATTAGACACCAGAATTCTTTTAAAATAATTTTTAATGAGAATTTTCTGTTTATTATAGGAGGAAAGTATTTGTTAAAAAATAACGGCGTAAGTATAAATAATGTGTGCTTCCCCCTTAATCAGGCTCTGCATATTTCAGTTAAATCAATGTTCCACATGCCTTTATATATGTAACCTATAATGAAGAATTCCAGTATAAAATATATGACGGTAATTTGACGTTATACAATTTTTAAATGCAATAAAATGTATTTAATCAATATGCTTGTTTAAATTATGTAGTTTTATAATAAAATATGCCATTTTAAAACATTGTTCTTGTTTATTTCTAATATAGTGCAAAAGTTAAAATATTCCTATCAAAATTACTGGAAATTTTAAACCCTGCGTTAGGCGCGTGGATGACATACGTCACCCATGACATTTTGAATGTGTGTATTTTTTATTCCCTGTCTCTGTAATAGATGGCGGTTGTAGTTACTTTCATTAAAACCTTCATAATTCTTATATCATTACTCAAGGTCAGTATTCTGTTGCATGCGAAAACAAAGCAACCAAAGTATTCTGGTTGACACCTTTCACCCGCGAGACTAAACACGAAACACGAACTGAAAGGTAGGTGTTCTTTTTATTTGTTATTTCTCGTTCTTTTGTGATACTTTTTGGTTTTAATATGTTAATTTATAATAAAAAGAAATACATGTAATTAAAGAATTGGTAAATAGTTAATATATTTGCTTATTTGCCTATGCTCTCATAACACATTGAAATATACAATTTTCGCAAAAAATGACATTTTAATATTTCTTTCTTTCTTTTTTTTTTTTTTCTTTCTTTCTTTCTTTCTTTTTTCTATTTATTTATTTACTTAAAAGGGCATTTATTCCACTTACTTTTTATTTTTTTCTGGGTAAATCGAAGATGCTACACTAGTTTCATACTGCACTAAAAAAAAAACAAAGTTGTTCAACTTCTGTCAACTATGCGTCTTTCAGATACAATTGATGGAACTATAGGAGATGAAAGAAAACCGGAGGTTATCAGTTTTTACAATATGAGAAAAGGTAGTGTCGATACTTTTGATAAGCTGTGCAGAAAAAATGATGTCTCAGGGAATACACGACGATCGTCAATGGTTCTTTTTTATAATATTTTAAATGTCAGTGTAATGAATGCATTAGTGATATTTAAAAACAAAATCATAAATAAGAAAGTTTCTAGAATAGACTTTTTAGAAACAGCTTGCTGGGAACTTCTTAAACCACAAATAGTATGCCAATCAGCAAACACTTGTCTTTTGCGAGAGCAAAAGAGTCGGGCAAATGTTCTTCTTCAAAAGGTCCTCAAAAACCAGAATAATCAAACCCTCCTGCAGAGCCTGATTAAGGGGGAAGCACACATTATTTATACTGACACCGTTATTTTTTAACGAATACTTTCCTCCTATAATAAACAGAAAATTCTCATTAAAAATTTTTTTTAAAGAATTCTGGTGTCTAATAATGGTGAGTAAATTGGATTGTTTTACACCGTTCATTTTTTAAAAAAAATATTTCCTCCTCAAAGCGTGGAATTTCTATGACATGAAGTAAAAAATAATTGTAAAAATATTCCGGTGAGAGCGGAGATAATGTGTGCTTCCCCCTTAATCAGGCTCTGCCCTCAGGGTAATCGTAGTCGATGTTATGAATGTGGAAGGCATAGAGACAAAACGGCACTAAAAAAGTATGTTCAAAATATTTTAATTGGACATGTGGTGAACATTTGAACGAAGTGTGTGTAAATTGTTTTGAAATTTAAGTCTTTTATGTATTTACTTTACTTTTCATAATTGTATTGCTCTAAAATTTGTGTAATGTTCAAATATAAATTTTGAGTGTGTATTTTGTTGTTTTAGAAAGCTATTTTAATTTAAAAATATTTAAAAAGTAGAAAAGTAGTATATTGAAAATGGGTGACATATGTCACCCGCGCGACTAAACGCGTAACAAATTTCCGCGCGCCTAACGCAGGGTTAAATCAATGTTCCATATGCCTTTATATAAGTAACATATAATGAACAATTCCAGTATGAAATATATGACGGTAATTTGACGTTATACAATTTTTAAATGCAATAAAATGTATTCAATCAATATGCTTGTTTAAATTAAGTAATTTTAGAATAGAATATGCCATTTTAAAACATTGTTCTTATTTATTTCTAATATAGTGAAAAAGTTAAAATATTTCTATCAAAAATACTGGAAATTTTCATCAATGTTTCGCTTGCTAGTTTAATTCATGAAGCATTGCATATGTGCATGAATAACTACGAACAATGCATTTAAAATGTAAGTTTTTCCATAAATATTCAATATAAAGTTTCACAAGATCCTTTAAAATGCATTTTTTACTGCACGTCAGCACGGTTTGTTTCGAATTATTTTCAACATTCCATCCAGTTGCATAAATATAGAATTTTATATTTAGTTCTGAACATACAAAAAATTTTGTGTTTATTGCCAAAGTATTTACATATATATATATATATATATATATATATATATATATATATATATATACATATTATGACTTTAGTATACTTCTATATGATAACGAAGCAAAATATGTATAAAAAAATATCCCGTAAACATATATATATGTATGTATTTGTACTATAAGACATTAGAATGTTTTTATATGTTAGCACAGCATTAAAGAAAAAGAAAAAAGTTAACGTATATTATAGCTTTACAATCATTCACTTTTTTAATATAGACTTCATATCAGAAAATAATATATTTTATGATGTTAAATCCATACAAATTAAGTTTAAACGTTTCTATTAAAAACAGAGATAACAGACTTTTTTTTTTGAGAATATAAATGCTGGCAACCACAACATCCTTATTTGTTAAATTTCGTACTTTATGGCTCTCAGACATTTTTAATAGGAATTTTTTATATGCTTCTGTAGCAGTTTTTACAGATTAAGTAAAATAAAAATATCTCTTAAAATTTGATAGGAATTAATACTTGCCAACTTAACCCAGAAGATTATTAGTCCTGTTCCCTTTTCGCCTATTTTTTCACACCCGTCTTTTTTTAGCGTATTTTTCTTATTATTTAATCTGTTAACGCTCGCCCTTTTAAGTATTATTCAACGTAATTGGGGTGTTAATAAAACGCCTATGGGTGTTTCATTTAAATGTTGCATTACTTTACTAAAAGTTTTTATGCTTTAATTTTTATTTTACAAAAGGATTATGCATGTAATAATGCTGTGACTAACCGATGCATTTAAATATACAGCACATATCATACATACATGCAAATATTGTGTTTGTTTCTTAAAAAATATATAACACACTAACCTTCAAAGTTACGTCTGTAGGAGTAGTTACAAATACACTAGTGATCTATAAATAGATCACTGGGCGGTAACGGGTTAAACGTTAAAATATTTTAAGAGAATTACTCAAAAAATTAAGAGGTGTTCAAAAAGGGGCGGGAATTAGCAATCTCCAAGTTGAGGTTGGCTTGTATGGGATTTTTTTATGTATTTCTTTAGCAGTTATTACTGATTAAATACACTGCTCGACGTTGAAAATGCAACACCAAGAAGGAATGATAATAACGGAATGAAATTTGTTGGACACATACATTATAGTAGAAAGAACAATTGGTTA